>CM057076.1:32313768-33661606 GCA_029379335.1 Thymus mandschuricus | reverse complement strand
CGGAATCGACAAGCTACGAACTAAGTCACCTTAATCCCAAGTTACAAACAATCAAACATCAACGAACTATGTAGCTTATAAATCAATTCAAGTATGAGGATCCAATCAACGATATACACACATCTCACAAATATCCAAAATTGTCACAAATTTATTTAATTAGTTTTCTCTAATTAAATTATACATTTTGTTATTTTCCTATACAAACACTTAATGCATTTATTTCTATGAATACCTTTTTTAATTCATTAAAATTTTAACATATAAGTTGAATTTCCAGCTTCAATATAATTGATTTCCTACTTTATAATATTTTATTATTGATTTTATTTATTCCCTTGACTAATAAAATTCAATATGTTATTGTAAACATTAATATTCTTTCTTTGCATGTTTATTTTTCTACAATTGATAAAACATTGGTAAACTAAATTGATAATGTTATAAATTCTATAAAAATTCATGCATACATGAATGTTTGTAGTTAAATAATCTATAAAAATGAGACATGCAAACCTACTCATGCATATATGAATATAAAATGTATATAGGGATACACAAGCATATTTTACTAGAGTGTACTACTCTCTATAAAAAAATAATAATAAGTTTTTCTTTGTGAAACGAAGTGAATTATCAATAATTTAAATATTTTATAACTAACATTTGTCATGCACTATTATTTATCGATTAAATCCCTGCATCGCGGGGTACAATGCTAGTATATACTAAAACAAAATAGTGGTTCTAAACTTTACCTCCAAAAATCTTAATATATGAGCCTCATTAATTATTTCATTTTATAGATTAATTATTTAGTTTTATCATTTTCCAAAGTTGGCTAGCTCATTAATTTTTGTCAAATATTAATGTATGCAACTTTTATAGATTAATACTCCCTCCGTCTACCATATAGTGACATAGTTTTATGGGCACATTTTTTTTTTGCATTTTGATGGTATAATAATAAATTAATGTGTTAAAGTGTTAAAGTGGAATAATTGTGGGTCCATTTGAATTATTTAATAGTATTAAAATGTTAAAGTAATAAAAAACAGATGTATAAAGTGTTAAAGTGTTAAAGTGATTGTGGGGTTTACGTCCTAAAACGGAAAGTGTCAGTAAATGATGGACGTCCCAATATAGTAATTGTGTCAATAAATGGTGGACAGAGGGAGTAGTATTATTTTAAAATTAATTTTAAAATCAACATATTAATTTTTATTGAGCAATTGGAAATATGTTAGTTTTATAAAATGTTTAATCTATAATAAATGAGGTATTTTTATGAATAAATAAAGATAGTGATATTAAATCATAAAAAATGAGGGAGAAGTAATATACAAAAATAGAAAATGCATGGATTGAAGAATCGCTTAAAAAACAAAAAATGTGTATAGACTACATAATCGAAAGGAATATTTCTTATTTTACTTCTGTATAAACCCCCAGCATCGCGGGGGTACAATTCTAGTTATAGAAAATAAAAGAGGTGTGAAATGAAAATATCCAGCTGCAATAAATAGAAGAAATTCGTAATTAATGTAGATAGGTATATGGTTTCAACTTTGAAATTATTTTGTATCAATCTTCACAAATATACATAAAATAATGATATCTGTTATTAAGGAAACATCAAAAATTGTAGCTAAAACAGAAAAATGTAATTAATGGAAGAGATCAAAGGATTAATAAAGCATTTCTAATTAATTTATAAAGACTAGCTAGAACCAGAGAGCAAAACTTGATAATCTTGTGATGGCGGAAATCAGAAAGCACGCCCTCCTTGTTGGGTGCAACTACAACAACTCTAGGATCCCCGAGCTCAAGGGATGCCACAACGACGCGTTCTGAATGCGGTCGATGCTCCTCGACACATTCGGTTTCAAATCGAGCTGCATTGAGCTTATGATCGACGGTCCAGACAGCACCGCGATGCCGACTGGCGCCAAAATCAAGAAGTCACTGAGAAAAATGGCCGACAACGCTCTTCCCGGAGACGTCCTCTTCTTCCACTTCTCCGGCCACGGGACGCGGCTGCCGAAGCCCCACCAACGTGTTTCGGTCGAGGCCATCGTCCCTTGCGACGGCAACGTCATTACTAGTTAGTATTTAATTAATTACTTCTATATATACTTATTAATTTAGCCATGCTCGTTCGTTAGTATACAATGGTAATTGAAGAAGAAATGAATACTAATTATTTTACTATAAAAAGTGTGGGAAAATTAAAATATATGTGTAGAGAGAAATTATTCATATAGAAATAAATTAGGGTTTGGGAAAATGAGAAAATGCTTAACTAAAAATTCATACTTAAGTATTCATATAATTGTGATTATTATACAATTATGTTTTTTTACGAATATATAAGATCTTCTATTGCATTTCGGTATGACAGTTTCTATTACATCGATCGATGATTGTCACATATAAAAAACATTTACGAAACCAGCAATGATTAAGAAATTTCCTAAACAAAAATGTTAGTATTGAAAATATTTTTAACACAATGACAATTATCTATCAGTATAATAAAAAATGTCATATCGAAATGCAATAGGTAATCGTATTTGACTTTTTATGTATAATTATTGAATACAATCATGCTTATTTTCTCCAATCGTATTTTTTAATGTAAACTGATTAAATTTTTTTCGATCGATCAGCGGTGGACTTTAGATATCTCTTGGGCCGCCTTCCTGAGGGAGTCAAGTTTACGATCCTGTGTGATTCTTGCAACACCGGCGCCCTAATCGATAAACAAGCCGTTGGGATCCGGCGTCGCAAACCAATCGCTTCGTTTTCTCCTAAAAAGCCGAGGTTCGTAGACTACGAGTATTTGCTAGAGCAACTGGCGCCGGCAACAGGTTTGGACGTCGGGGCGCGGTTCATGCAACTGTTCGGATCGGAGGCCAGCCTCTTGTTCTGGTTCGCAGCTTTCAAATTCCCGTTGCCTTTGAGGGCGGATCAGGGAGTTTTGTTGAGCGACGAGTTATCGTACGACAATGAGAACGGTTATGGAGAATTGAGCAGGGCCGTCGCGTCTAGCGTTGCGATTAAGGCCGGCGACGGCGAAGCTATAAGCAATAAGGATGTGACGGAGGGTGCTGCGAATGAGATGCAGGCATGGGGTGTTCGTGACCAGTACCCTTGCCTCTATTGTAGCATGGAAAGCGTTGATGCTGTTTTTCTATGTAAATTCAAGAGACTATGAAACAAAGGCTCGTCGGCTTCCTTTCAAGTGTATTTTCTTCTTTCCATACTTTTTATGATTATTATTATTATTTTTTTTATATATATCAATTTAGGTTTTAGAATTATAAGTTTTCTTTCTTGCATAAAATTAGAAGGAAAAAAAAATAAACAAAGACAAAAGAAGAGAAATAAATTTCTGGAAATCTAAAGAAAATCTATCATTCTTCTAGTTTTTCATTGATACGGATTTTACTATCAATTTAATTACTATCAAAATTTTGTTGTTTTATTTGCAAAGACCGCTACGGTGATGAGGTAGACGTTGTACGAATTCCTTGTGATGCCCTTTAGCCTAACGAATGCACTAGTCACATTTTGTAAAATGATGAACAAGGTACGTATTACAGCCCTCTCGATAAGTTCGTTGTTTTCTATGTTATTAAATAACGAAGGCGAGGGATGGTACTCCAGACATTTTTCCTGCTTTTGAACAAAAACATCGTCGCACCTGTTTCTTTCATGGGAAAATGTGAAAGAGTCTAGTTCATTGTAAACACATACTCTCTCTGTCCCACTGATAAAATGATCTTTTCCTTTGTGGGACGTCCCACTGATATATGGACCTTTTCCAAAATAGAAAATTCTAACCCAATAAAATTCAGACACATCACTTTAATCCACTAGTCATCACTTTAACACACTATCATCATTTCCGTCTTAATTCCCGTGCCAAAAAAAAGGTCCCTATCCCAGTGGGACGGAGGGAGCATGCGACTCCAATAATGATTCAGACATTTGAGTCCTACTAACAACTCTTTGTGATTGGTGATGGTAAAAGTGTTTCGATTTCCAACATGGGTTCTCTTTCAATTTCGTTCTCTAGCTCTTTGGTTTTTTCGAACGTTCTTCATGTTCCTAAAATGTCTCAAAATATGATATTGGTTTCATGCTCATGCTCTAAGAATGATGTTCACATGTTTTACTCTCTTCTTGTGATTTTCAGGTGAAGGGCAGATGCACAAGGCTAGGGACGTTCGCTTACGCGGTCCGCGCATTAATGGGCTTTATTGGCCGTCTCATTCTCCTTCCACCCCAACTGTCCTTACGTCCCACAAACAAACCATATCTACGTATGTGGCATGCTCGTCTTGGTCATCCTTCTCCTAAGATCCTAGATCATATTATCTCCTTGCATAATTTGGAAACTTTGAATTCTTTGCATTTTCATTGTAACTCATGTAAGTGTGTGCAGTGTCACAAACTTTCTTTCTATGAGTCATCAACTAACAATTAACTCTCATTTAGAGGTTGTGTTTTGAGATGTCCGGAGTTCTCCTGTTCTGTCTCATGATGGTTACAAATACTATGTGATGTTTGTTGATCACTGTTCTCGATATGTATGGTTTTTTCCTCTCACACGTAAATTTGATGTCTTATCCACATTCATTAATTGCATTACAAGCTTTAGCAGAAAACTATCTAAAATGCAAAATCATCACCTTATACACAGATAATAGAGGAGAGTTTATTGCCTTACGTTTTCATCTTAATCGTTACACACCTCATACACCGAAAACAATGGGTTTTCTGAGCGCCGCCGTCACTGCCATATGTTGACACAGCCCTATTCGTTCAACTCACATGCCACTCATATACCGGTTGTTTGCCACGACGCCTGTCACTTACCTTGTAGATAGGCTACCTAAGGTAAATCTAAACAAGCTCTCGTCTTTTGAAACTCTATTCCATCGTCCTCCTAACATACTGAATCTTCGAATATTTAGTTGTCACTGTTATCTTTGGCTGCGACCCTATTCCGAACACAAATTATCCGATCGTTCTCGTCACTGCTTAATTGTGGGTTACCCATTGACTCAAAGTGCGTATCTCTGTCTTGACCTATCCAACAAGTTATACACGTCATGTCAAGTTACTTTTGTTGAGGAGGTCTTCTCTTATCGCCCTTATGTCGTCCCTAACTCTAATTAACCCAAACTCTTATACCGAACAAGTATGCCTCTCTCCACTTTCGCACCACCACCCCTACCGATCTCCATGCCACTGCCTACGCCACAGCTTGGCTCATCCTGCGAACGTCCACCTTCACCACTGCCTACGAGCTCCAACCACTCGATGTCTACTCGTGCTCATAACTGTTGGGATGGCTACTTGAAAGCACCCGAATCCCAAATTTGGATTGGGTGTGATGACTTGTCGTGCATATATTCATTTTAGAGTAAATGATTTATATATTCATTTTTATGTTATTAGAATATACTAAAAAAAATATTTAAAAAAATAATGTCAAAGTGAAAAAACATAGGTATCCACGAAAGTGTCCACTGTAGGGAGTGTAGCGTATCATTTCTCTTGATGATGGATCTTAAATGTAAGATAATATCAATAATGCCTTTAATTTGGTATAAAAATCGTAAAATTTAAAGAACAAACGAATAAGTTAACTCTTGTAATTTAAATTATATTGAGGTATAGTGTAAAATGAAGAGGTAAATATGTCCATCTTAGGAAACAAGGAGAAATGGATGGAACATCCCAAAAAGAAAAATAAAGCGAAGTGGAGGAGAGGGAGGGAGTATGTTTTTTAAATAATTAAATTTATAGTCAAATAATCTTAGCAAAAATGAGGAAAATAACGTCTATGTTCCGCTAGGACGAAGAGAGTAGCATTTATGGAGCTTTCACATTGAATTGTAACTATGATACTCCCTCCGTCCGACCTTATTTGTTCATGTTTCTTTACTGGGATGTCGTATTCAATTGTTCACTAATTTAAAAGAGAAATTTTATATTCCCACAACTAATAGATAACATAAACCCTATCTCTTACTACTTTGTTTATACATTATAGTACCGATTTTGTAGTGGACAATTAAATGGGCTAGATGAAGTATTTTAGTTAAGTTTATAGTCATATAATCATACAAAAAAGGAGAAACATATAGTATAGTTTTATACTACATTTGCAACGCCCATAATGATAATATTAGTTATAAAAAGTGTGGAGATACATATATTTTTCATATATAAATAAATGAATAACATGAAAATAAATATTAAATCAGAATCCCATAATATATGGAGCAGTGATATATATAAAAATATAATAACGGTATATCCATATAAAATGAACAGTTCAGATTGGAGTGAAATATAGGAAAATATAATAATTGTAGATCAACATATAATGAACAGATTATAATGAACAGATTTTCTACGTAAGAATATGGATCCTATTTATCACCGATCTTTATACATAAAAAACAACCCTAAAAGAACTCCGTGTGCGGCCTTTAAAATTTTTGTCGTAGAACCCTAAAGAGTCAAAGACGGCGGCCGAAGATGGATATCGAAAACCCTAAACAATCCCTCCATGTTCCTGAAGATTGTAGAAATGCAGCTTGCATTTCAGTGAAAGAGGAAAAACGTAGAGAGAGAGAAAAGAACAGCAAATCTATTCAGTCAAAATCAAGGAATGTTCAGATTCAATCACTTCAACATACATTGACTAACAATATTTATACTCTCAACTAATTAACTAACTAAAAATAGGAAAAACGCTATAGCGTTTCTTTAAGTGAGCCATGTCTATCCTGGGCCGTTTGATCAGAAATCAACGGCCCAGATTAAAGCTATATTTATTACATCAAAATGAGAAACAGGGATCGAATCCCTTAGACAACAATATAACTACTTTATTTTCTTCTTCTTTCTTGTCGTGCCCTCCTCCCTTTATTCCTTCTTCTGCTGCATGCTCTCTTCTTCTCCATTGCATTCCTCATGAATATTTTCTATAGAATCACTACACCCCCCCTCAAGCTGGAGTTGGTGAAGATCCACCAATCCAAGCTTGGACAAAAGGGTAGTAAACCGTGGAGAAGCCAATGGCTTCATAAAGAAATCTGCAAGTTGCAGAGAAGAAGAAACTCCACGAGGACAAAGAAAACCAGAGACATACCTTTCCCGAATGATATGACAATCCATGTCTATGTGTTTCGTGCGTTCGTGAAACACGTTGTTCCTGGTAATGTGTATAGCAGCAAGATTATCACACCAAAGTGAAATAGGGAGCTTCACAGGAACCTGAAAATCGTGAAGAAGATAGGAGAGCCAAATGAGCCCTCGTGTAGTAAGACTCATTGCCCTATATTTAGCTTCAGCTGTGGAAGAAGCAACGGTCTGCTGCTTCTTGCAACGCCATGAAAGAAGCCCATCTCCAAGAAATACACAATACCCAGATAAGGAACGGCGTGTATCCACACACTTGCCCCAGTCAACATCGGAATAAGCCCTCAACTCAAAAGTACAGGAAGAAGAGTAGAAAACACCAATCGAAGGACTTCCTTTGAGATGAACGCAGAACATAGAGAGCTGTATTCCAATGTACACTAGTTGGGCTTTCCACAAACTGTCAGTTGCTGTGCTGCATATGAAATATCAGCGCGAGTAAGATTCAAGTACAACAACTGACCAACAACTCTGCGATATGGCTCAGGATCTGATATGTAGTCTCCATCTTTTCTTGAAAGAGTGAGCCCAGGAGGAAAGGGAGTTAAGGCAGGGCGACAACCAATAAGTCCAGCAGTAGAGATAATATCTAGGATGTATTTGCGCTGATTGAGAACAATTCCTTCAGTGTTGCGTGCAATTTCCATACCAAGGAAATACTTAGCATGTCCAAGATCCTTGATGGTGAAGGCATCATCCAAGAACTGCTTAAGTGCAACAATATTCTCTTCTCTTGGACCAGAGATGAGGACATCATCTACATACACCAATAAACATAGAAACTCAGGCCCTTATCCTTTGGTGAAGAGACAGTGATCACTCTGGGATTGAGTGAATCCATAAGCATGAAGTTTCTTGGTAAATTCAGCATTCCACTCTCTTGATGCTTGCTTTAATCCATAGAGACTTTTAACTAACTTGCAAACTTTGTTAGAATCAGCTTGATGCAAACCTGGTGGAAGACTCATATAAATCTCATCCTTTAGAAACCCATGGAGGAAGGCATTGTTTACATCAAGCTGGTGGATGGGCCAATGATATGCTGATGCCACAGCAAATAAAAATCTGACAGTAACCGTCTTGGCTACTGGGGAAAAAACCTCAGTGTAATCTATCCCATACTCTTGGTTATAACCCTTAGCAACTAACCTTGCTTTATAGCGTTCTACTGTTCATTAGGGTTGAGTTTAACCTTATATACCCACTTGCAACCAATGGGACGTTTACCTGGAGGGAGATCACAAATTTCCCAAGTCTGGTTCTTATGCAAGGCCTCTAACTCTCTATCCATTGCCTCCACCCATTCTGCATAAATACATGCTTCTTTGTATGTTCTAGGTTCAGTCACCATAGAAAGATTGAAAAGATATGCAATATATGAGGAAGTAAGTACTGGAGAGACTGAATATGGAAATGTTGGAGGAGTGAGGCAGGAGGTATTGATACCTAGATGAGAACCAATAATTAAGTTGCAGACATAGTCTTGCATCCAAACTGGTGGCCTACGACTTCTACCTTGATTGACAGGTGGTGATAATTGATCATTAACAAGGGTAGAAGATGGAGGCTCCACATGTGCTTCACTATGATTGTGTGCACCTTCTTCAGTAGAGCTAGGATGAATATCATCCATCACTGCATCAGATTCAGGAAGAGAAATAGAAACTGAATCATCATGGAGTGATGGTGGCTCTACATCACTCTCTTTATCTGAAGAAACATGTATAAAATTCTCATCATTAGTAGTAGTAGGTAGAGAAACAGGGGGAGTCTCACTAGAGATAGGTAATGAATTAGAGGGAGACTCATTCTGTTTGAAAGGAAACATATCTGGGAAGAACTTAACATCCCTAGATACAAAGATTTTATGTGACTCTACATCATATAGTGTATATCCTTTATGATGAACATCATACCCCAAGAAAATACACTTGATACTCCTACTATCAAACTTACCCCTTGAAGGTGTTAAATCCACTGCAAAGGCTAGGCATCCAAAAGGCCTAAGTAATCCAAAATCTGGCTTCTGCTTAAAGAGTATCTCATATGGACAACTCCATTCCAGCACCCTACTAGGCACTCTATTCACAAGCCAAGCAGCTGTAAGTAAAGAATAAGGCCAGAACTTCCTAATGCCACTGGTAAACATAAGTGCCCTTGCAGTGTTGAGTAATATCCTGTGCCTTCTCTCAACCACTCCATTCTGCTGTGGAGTGTATTTACATGATCTTTGATGCAGAATCCCATTATCAGAGAACAAATATCCACAAACATGTTCACAAATTCACTACCATTGTCTGTCTTGAATTGTTGAATTGGAATGTGAAACTGTGTTTTGATCATATTGATAAATATCCTGAGGATTTCTGATACTTGTTCCTTCCCTGTCAGCAAGTAAATCCAGATCATGCGACTATGATCTTCAACAAGTGTTAGCATATATTTTGTCCCACATATGTTATCTTCAGTGTAGGGACCCCATATGTCTGCATGCACTAACTGAAAAAGAGATGATATTCTCTTATTCAATATGGGAAATTGGACTCTTGTCTGTTTGGCCTTCATACAGACTTCACAAGCCTCAATAACACCTGCCTCCTGTGATAATTTCTATTTATCAAGTATATCCATGTGCTTCATAGCTGTGTAGGAAGGATGTCCTAAATATACATGCCACTCCATCATAGTCATCTTCTTTGTGTTGAGAAAGTTTATGTGATAAGTCTCTGCAGTGGAGTTGATAACATACAAATTTCCCTTCATCCTCCCTACTCCCAACAATTGATCTGAGTTATCTCTCTAGAAAACACAATGGCTTTGATAGAATATACACTTGATCCCAAAATCTGTGATGAGCCTAGCCACAGACAACAAATTATGAGTGAAACCTGGAATGTAAAGCACATTCAGTAGTATAATGTCTTTATTCAGCTTCACCTTCCCTCCAGTTCTAACTATTCTTGTAGAACCATCTGGCAAATGAACTATCACTGGCTTTTCCAACAACTGTATACTACTGAACAACTCAAGAGTTGAACAAATGTGTATACTTGCACCAGAATCCACAACCCACACTGTTTTATCCATGCTAGATAAGATACTAAAGGCATAATGTCCTTCAAAAGGAGTACCCTTTGCAGAAACTTCCTGTACCATATTTACATCACTCTTCACATAGTTTCCTCCTTACTGTGCCATAAAACTACTCATGTACGTGGCAATCTCTGCCTGAATTACCTTGCTCATATCCATGCTTTCCTTTCCATCCCCTCCACTATGTGTAGAGTGTACATCATCTTCATTTTCTGCATAGTTGACTCTTGCCTGCTGCTGTATGTTTTCCTTGAATCTCTTATACCACTCTGGTACTCCATGTAGTTTAAAACAAGTATCAGCTTCATGACCATTTTCATGACAGTGTGAGCACCTCAATTTCTTCCTATCCTCCTTTGATAACCTCTGTTTGTATGGTCATCCTCTATTATCATAACTTCCTTTTCCTACTTGATGTACATTCATACTCATGTACCCCTCACTTTCACTTCCATTATTCATCATTTTCCTTTCCTCAACTTGCACAATCAATGCATATGCCTTTTCTAAATCTGGTAAAGGATCTAACATCATTATTTGATCAATCACAGATTCATACTTATCATTTAAACCTTCCAAAAACTTAACCAAACGTTGTTGCTCCTCTCTGGCAACAATAGTACCTCTAGCAGCACAAATACAATCAAGTGGTGGAAGTAAAGCATCTAATTCATCCCATGGACTCACCAAATTGTTGAAATACTCTAATACACTTTGAGAACCTTGAGAAAATTTATAGATCTCCTTTTGAAGCCTATAGATCTTCGGTCCATTTTTCCTACCAAATCTCAAGTTTATAGCTCTCCACAATTTTGCAGTAGTGTCTATGTGAGTAAATGCATTTACAAATTCTTTCGAAATTGAATTCGTAATCCAGGTAGATACCATACAGTCCACTTTTAACCACTGAGTATAATAGCGTGAAGTAGGAGGAGGTTCTATAATCGTACCATTGATAAACTCCAGCTTAGAACGTGCCGCAAGTGCACGGCGCACAGATCTGCTCCAGTTGATGAAGTTTGTTGCTGTTAGTTGAGCACTCACGATCTGGATTCCAGGATGATCTGACGGCGGCAAATAGAGTATCTCTCCGATTTGCCGAGCTGTAAATCCTATCGGAAGATCCTCATTTCCTCGATCTCCTCCTTCTCCACCGGATCCACCTCCATCGTCATCATCTCCACCTCCTTACGGTGGCTTCCTCTCCGGAACAAAACGAGGCTTCGTCTCCGGATTAAATCGTCCATTATTAGACGAATCACCTTGTTCTTCATTCCTCAGCTGCTCAAAATTGAGACGCTGTTGCTTCACCATGGATAAAACTCAAGTAGAATCGATTAAACACAGGTAGAAAATCGATCTCAAACCCTAGCAAAGGCTCTGGATACCATGTAGAAATGCAGCTTGCATTTCAGTGAAAGAGGAAAAACGTAGAGAGAGAGAGAAAAGAACAGCAAATCTATTTAGTCAAAATCAAGGAATGTTCAGATTCAATCACTTCAACATACATTGACTAACAATATTTATACTCTCAACTAATTAACTAACTAAAAATAGGAAAAATGCTATAGCGTTTCTTTAAGTGAGCCGTGTCTATCCTGGGTCGTTTGATCAGAAAGCAACGACCCAGATTAAAGCTATATTTATTACATCAAAATGAGAAACAAGGATCGAATCCCTTAGACAACAATATAACTACTTTATTTTCTTCTTCTTTCTTGTCGTGCCCTCCTCCCTTTCTTCCTTCTTCTGCTGCATGCTCTCTTCTTCTCCATTGCATTCCTCATGAATATTTTCTATAGAATCACTACAAAGATGTTATCGAAGAAATACTTTCAAGACTTCTGGTGAAATCTCTTCTCAGATTCAAGTGCGTTTCGAAACCATGGCGTTCGTTGATCAGCAGCAAACGATTCGTCATGATCCGATTGCAGAAATCGATAGACGACATAAGCTTTGCCCGTTGGAGAGTCATCTTAACCTACGGAGAAGCTCGATTGAATTAAGCAATGCTCTATGCGCGCCTACAACGATGACGCCCCTATCGATCCTTTGCCTCTCGAAAACCCAATAAATTATGACCATCCCGTCTCAGGTACCGTAGTGGGCAGCATTAATGGGGTGCTGTGCATTCTCAAGAAGTTAGAGCATCTCCAACCCATACTTCATTTTGAAGTATTACTTCATTTTGGAGTACGGAGGCCATTCAAACCGTACTCTATTTTGCAGTTAGAGTATGAAGTATTGAACAGTAAAACTCTATATATGAAGTTTTACTATTCAATACTTCATACTCTATTTTCACTATTAAAAAAAAAATTAATTGTAGATTGTTGGAATTTACATTCCACGTGTAAATTATATATTTTGTTTTGTCTTTCTTCTGTCTCCACAATGCAGGTTACAATGGTGGTAACAATGGTGAGGACATTTGACCTAGTCTCAGTTAGTTGGAGATTCTTGGGGAATACGAAAGTCAGTTGAAGACCAGATGGAGAATCAGTTCGACCGGTGAGAAGAAAGGGGGAGAACTGATCGTTGAAGAAGTAGAGAAGATGGTTGAGATTTTCATGGGATGTGCGTGCACAACAAGATTCGAAGATCTATAAATTGAAGAGTCCAACTCGAGTGGATTACTACTTCTTCCACCGAGTTTTTAGTGATAGAGTTCTATTCACTTGTTTATCCTTTCTCTAAAGGTTGTTTTAGTCGAGTTCCACTAGCTTAGGTTAGAGTTTTTGATTTGCCTTTAACCTCGACTTGTAAATTGTTTGTTCACGATTAGTGAATTGTTTTTAGCCTTGAGGCTCGGCAAGATATTGAAAAATATCTTGCTAAAAAGTAATTCTCGTGTCATTGTGTCTTTGCATTCATTCTTATTCCGCTGCGTAAGTGTCTACAACATTGGTTGTCACAGTGCTAACCACTGTGGTTACCGTTGTTAGAGCACAAACTCTTTCAATTGGCATCAAGAGCCGACACTTGATATACTAAGTGTTGATCCTTGAGTGCTAGACACAATGGATCTTACCAATCCCGTCCTAAATAAACCTCCTGTTCTAGATGGTCTGAATTACTCTTTTTGGAAAGTTAGGATCCGGCACTACATCAAATGAATTGATGCTAGGGCTTGGGCCTATGTCCTAAATGGTTGGTCTCACCCAAAATCCAAGGATACTGAAGGAGATGCCGTTTGGAAACCCGCAGCCGAATGGGCAAAGGAAGAGAATGAGGCAGCCACATTCAATGATAAAGCGCTCAACGCAATCTTCTCCTCTGTAGATGTTGCAATGTTCAAGCTCATCAAAAAACTGCGAGTCCGCTAAGGAGGCGTGGGACATTCTGGAGCTACACTGCCAAGGAGACACTGCTGTGAAAGATACAAAGGTGCGGATTCTCACAACCAAGTTCGAGAATCTGCGCATGAGAGCTGACGAGTCTGTTGGAGATTACTGCAACAAAATCCTGGACATTTCTAACGAATGTCAGGACCTGGGCGAAGCCATTCCCAACAAGAGACTGGTCTCAAAGGTACTCCGCACCCTCACGTCGAAGTTTCACCAGAAAGTGACGGCGATCACTACCATGAAGGACGTGGGTGTCTTGGAGTTTTCTGCTGTCATGAACGATCTCAAGATGTATGAGATGGATATGGCAGAATCGGAGCATTTCACAGACAAGAAAAGCATTGCTCTCGCTGCTCCGTCCAACAGTGAGTACACCCACCTAAGGCATATCCCTCGGAGGACAACTCCCCTGAAAATGAAGATGATGAAATTGCGCTCGTGGTGAGGAAGGTAAACAACCTGCTGAAGAACTTCAACCAGAACAGACTTCAAGGCAGTGGCAGGAACTTTGCAGGCAATGCTCCAAGAAAGGGAAGCTCTGTGGTGATCAAAGAGCTGACCAATGCTGGATCATCAAGTGGAGCACCCAGGCGATCAAATCCGCAGTACCAGAATGGACCCAGGGACTACTCCAAAGTTCAGTGTCATGAATGTCGAGGGTTTGGACACTATGCAAATGAATGTGCCAACACATTCAGGAAGTACGGCAAAGAAGTCAACTTTCTTTCCCTGAGTGATGATGAGGAGCCACAATTTGAGGAAGCTGAATAGATTCAAGATGCTTCTGCTCTTACTGCTATTGTTTGCTCATCAACTGAGGATTACTCTAATCTGTTTTGTTTCACTAGTACAGTTGATGAGGAATCCATGCCAGAGGAAGAGAATGACCCCATCAAAGTGCTGATAGAACTCAAAGCAGCATACGATGAGCTCCTAGAAAAGCTTGTAACCCAGTGCAAGATCAACGAGGCTCTAACCATGGAGAATCAAGAACTCAAGGCAAGCCTCACTGCCCTCGAAGCTATGCTCACTCGGAATGAGGATGAGTTGGCAAAACAGTCCAACAAAGTTGATCTCGCAAGAGACTTTTCGTAAGTTAAACACTGGCTCTTCTAAATTAGATGAAATTCTTTCTATACCATATACGGGTACATCTGGCTTGGGTTATGATAAAAAGAAGTCACAATCTAACATTGTGTCAACAAACGGGAAACCCTTTGTTAGATCAAAATCTGCTTCTCAGGGTAACGCAAAGAAGGAGAAACAGAAGTCAAAGAAGAGGACGTTCAAGTGCCACTACTGTCTTAAACCAGGTCACATCCGACCGTACTGTGCTGAGTGGAAGGCAAAGAGTCAGGATTTGACCAAGACAGAGGCACAAGATGGAGTCAAGACAGGAGGTAAAGGGAAGATGGTGTATGTTCCCAAGACAGTATGCAACATTGTCTTTGCTGCACCAAGCTCACATGCAGGGGGAGCATGGTACTTTGATAGTGCATGTTCCCGTCACATGACAGGACAGCGCAAGTACCTAGAGAATTTCAAGCCTATAGATGGAGGAATTGTCACCTATGGAAGTGGTGCAAAAGGGAAAATCTCAGGTATCGGGACACTAAATGTTTCTGGGTTTCCAAAACTAAAAAATGTGAGTTTTGTTTCAGGTTTGGTTGCAAACTTGGTGAGCATCAGCCAGCTCTGTGATGAGAATCTTCATGTCAAGTTCAACAAGGACACTTGTGAAGTCTTCTCAGCTGATGGTGCTCTTATCATGTCTGGAAAGAGGTCACCCAACAATTGCTATCTCATCAGTGGAAACAACTGCCTTCTCAGTGCAGTGGATGAGACTGTACTGTGGCACCAGAAGCTGGGACATACAAATTTTCAGAATCTCCTACGACTGCAGAAGTTGGATGCTGTTCGAGGACTACCTAAGTTCTTGATTGACCCAAATGTGGTGTGTGGTGGTTGTCAGAAGGGCAAACAGACAAGAGTTTCACACCCAGTAGTGACCACAACGGAAAGACCCTTCACAACAACTAGGGCATTGGAGTTGGTTCATATGGATTTGATGGGTCATGTTGAAGTGGTCAGTCTTGGAGGTAAAAGGTATACCTTTGTCATTGTCGACGACTTTACAAGGTATACATGGGTAAGGTTTCTCAAGGATAAGTCATAAACTTTTGTGTTTTTTAAAGATCTATGCACTAGGATTGAACATTCATTTAATACCACTATTGCTCGCATTAGATCTGACCATGGTAGGGAATTTGAAAATCAAAGCTTTTCTAACTTTTGTGCTGAAAAAGGGATTACTCAAGAGTTTTCTGCACCTAAGACACCTCAGCAAAATGGGATAGCTGAACGTAAAAATAGGATTTTACAAGATGCAGCTAGAGTGATGTTATGTTCTAGTAGACTTGCCAAAAGTTTCTGGGCCGAAGCCTTAAACACTGCTTGTCACATTTTAAATAGGGTTAATCTTAGAATTGGAACTACTAGTACCCCCTATGAACTGTTGCATGATAGGAAGCCGAATGTGAAATATTTCCATGTCTTTGGTTGCATTTGTCACGTATTAAATGACAGGGAATATCTTACTAAGTTCGATTCTCGAAGTGACAAGGCAGTGTTTGTAGGTTACTCTGTGAACAGTCATGCTTTCAGGGTGTTTAATCTTCGGACTAAAACCATCCAAGAAAGTGTGAATGTTGTCTTCGATGATCTAACCAACATTGCAGGGAAACTTGAAGAAGATAATGTTGAGGGGTATGTGCATGTGCCAGAGAGCTCAGTACAAGACGTCTCCAGTCAACCAGAAAAGGAAGAAACAGAAGCAGGAACTGGTGATGTCACTGTTGATCAAACAATAAGTGGAACTGAGGCGCATGCTGAGGAAAGCACACCAGAACCTGAGTTACCTCAAAACACGGTCCCGAATGATGGAAAGAGAAGAGATCCACCCAGTCACATCTCTAAGAGGCACCCTCTCACTGAAGTGATTGGGAATGTAGAAGAAGGAGTCACTACACGTTCAAAGACTATATCTAACTATCAGGAAATGCTTAACATGGTTTGTATGTCTTCTATTTGTGTAGGTGTCGTGTCCTTCCTATCAAAAATGGAACCCAAGAATGTACAAGAAGCACTGAAAGATGAATATTGGGTTCAAGCAATGCAAGAGGAGCTTGCTGAGTTTGAGAGGAACAAAGTGTGGACACTCGTACCACGGCCACCTAAGATCAATGTCATTGGGACAAAGTGGATCTTCAAGAACAAGACCGATGAATATGAAAACATCATTCGGAACAAAGCAAGACTCGTGGCACAAGGGTATACACAGGTAGAAGGGATTGACTATGACGAGACATTCGCTCCTGTAGCCCGAATTGAGTCTATCAGACTTCTCATCAGCATTGCATGCCTTTTGGGGATTAAGCTACATCAGATGGATGTGAAAGCAGCCTTCCTCAATGGTGTTTTGGAAGAGGAAGCCTTTGTGGAACAGCCAAAAGGGTTTTCTGATCCTTCTCTTCCTAACCATGTTTATAAACTGCATAAGGCATTGTATGGTTTAAAACAAGCTCCTCGAGCTTGGTATAGTTGTCTTACTGATTTCTTGCTTCAGCACAAATTTTGCAGGGGACAGGCTGATAAGACACTATTCGTCAAAAGAGAGGGACGCCAGCTGATGATTGCTCAGATTTATGTGGACGATATTGTGTTTGGCTCAACTAGTGACACAATGCTGGCCTCATTTATCAAAGACATGTCCAGCTCTTTCCAGATGAGCATGGTGGGGAGAGTTGAACTACTTTCTTGGACTCCGGGTCAAGCAAATGAAGGATGGGATGTTTATCTCACAGTCCAAATATGCGAAGAGTCTTATCAAGAAGTTCGGATTAGAGGATGCAAAACCCATGAAAACACCAATGGGATCGTCGGACAAGCTGTCCAAAGACGAGGCTGGAGTGGAAGTGGAACCTACACTCTATAGATCCATGATAGGAAGTTTATTATATCTTGCTGCAAGTCGTCCTGACGTAATGTTTAGTGTCTGTTTGTGTGCTAGGTACCAGTCAAGCCCACGAGAGTCACACATGAAAGCTGTAAAGAGGATTATCCGATATGTGGCAGGCACAGTTGAGTTGGGACTTTGGTTCTCAAAAGATACAAGTCTGAAACTTGTAGGATTCACAGACTCAGATTGGGGAGGTGATGTCGATGGGAGACGCAGTACAAGTGGTGGATGTTGCTACCTTGGAAACAACCTCATCTCATGGCACAGTAGGAAGCAAAACTGTGTCACATTATCAAGCTCAGAGGCGGAGTATGTTGCAGCTGGGAGCTGCTGTACCCAATTGTTGTGGCTAAAGCGGATGCTTGATGACTATGGTCTTGAGGGGGAGGGCATCTCTGTCCTATGTGATAACAAAAGTGCCATCAACATCACAAAGAACCCTGTCCAGTACGGTAGAACCAAACACATTGATACCCGCTACCATTTCATCCGAGATCTTGTGGAAGGTAAAATTTTGGAGGTAACGTATGTGAACACTGAGTCTCAGATTGCTGATGTTTTAACAAAACCCCTTGATTACGAGAGATTTTCCAAATTGCGAAGCTCTCTCGGTATGTGCTCACTCTGATGTTGTGGTCTTTGTTGCTGGCTCTGTATCCAGCTTTATGCCACCAACGATTTATATCTGGCAAAGAATAAAAGAGCTGTATAACCATGAGCACAACGAGTTTCAAAGATTCTCTATAAGTGCCTCAGGATAAGCAGTCTCTTCAAAAAAAAAAAAAAAAAAAAAAATTGCCAGATATAGTGTTCGTACTATATGATACGGAGCTGTGCAACTGATCTTTTTGGGGTGTGGCATCATCCCTGATTGTTTTTTCTATTTTTGGATATATCTCGTTTTCTGTGGGGATATAGTTTAAATAATTCGAATCTGAGATTCACATAATCTGCATGCTATCATTGCTTCCTCGTATCTCAGATTGAGCCTATTTTCTCTCTCTTCTGTTAAAGCTGACAACTATTAATTGTCCCTTGCGTCCTTTCATCTTCTCTCGTCCTTTCAGTTGCCAATCAATAATCTTCACTTAGTCCAGATTTCTCTCTCTCTCCATAGCTGTCTTCGCCATTTTCTCTCCACTGTCATCAACCATGCTCACCGAAAATGCCCGTCGCCGGTTGGAAACGATGTTCCACGATCAGCCAGAGCTTCTTGCTCAGTTGCTCGCGGAGTTTGATTCCGATCCGGCACCAATGATATCTCTGCCCGCTCCAAATACCCTACCGCCGCCACAACCAAACCCTACTCTCTCTCTCACTACTCCCATTCCGACCACCCTCTTCTACTCCCCACAGCCGATTACCCAAGTCTTTCCCCTTGGTCCGCAGTCATCTCGTGTCAGTGAAGCCACTCCGATGGACACATCTCCAAACTCCGGAATCTCTGTCCCGTCAGATGTGCCGGTCAGTTCAGCTCCGATGGATTTGAATGTGACAACGACGATGGTGGCAACAACTCCGGTTTCTCTGGAGGTCCAAATGCCACAGGCCGTGGATGTGGGTTCTACTGTTCAGCAGCCCCAATTTCCAAACCCTAATCTGGAGGGTTCAGAGTCGGGGACAGAATTGTCATTCAACGTTCTCTTCCAGTCGGAGGGGAACACGAGTGAAGAGAAACCCAAAGAGGAGCCGGTTAAAGAGAAGAAGATGCGGTGGAAGCAGGTTGCCCGCAAAATTCAGTCTCCACCAAACCGCCGTTCAAACCGTCTTCGCTCCAAGTTTGGGAAGGGAGATGGTGGTCCTCCGGTGACCATCAATCTGGAGTCCTCTGATGCTGATGATACTCCTCTCTCTCCACCACAGGAAGCCGCTACTCATGTGGCGTCGAAGCCGCCTCCTCATCCTCTCTCTGTGCAGAAAAGGAAGATGGAATCTGCAGCTCGTACCTCTCGGAAGCCTCCAAAACTCACTGTAAGTACTTCTTCGGATAGAACTTCTTCGGGAGATGATTCTGAGCATAGTGAGGGGGAGTCTGATGAGTCTAAGGGAGTATGTACTGAATTTTATTCTGAGTCTGCTTTGAGGAGGTGGGGGTGGTTCAAGGATAGGTGGTTTGCTTTAGATCGGAGTGTAGATGTGGATAATCTAGAGGTGTATAATCTAGGAAAATTTCTTGATCGTGCTGGTTTGCTTAAAGCTTATACTTATGCTGGTCCGTTTGTGAGTGATGTGGTGAAGCAGTTCTATGCCAATCTCACCAAGTCCTTCTCTGATGTTTCGTCAAAGAATTATGGGAAAGTGTATGTAAGGGGGAAGATGTTTCACATCACTCCCCACAAAATCAACAAATTCTTGGGAAGGAAGGATTGTGTGGACACTATGGTGAGTGTCAATGTTCCAGTGATGGCTAGGCTGCTGACAAGGGACAAGGAAAAGGAATGGAAAGGCTCTGGTGTGAGTCACCATCATGACTGCAGGGCTGTTCATCTCACTTCCCTCTTTGCTGTTCTGCATAAGATCATGACCTTCAACTGGCTACCTACATCCAACAATTCTGGTGTGTCTATTCAACAGATGGAGGTGTTGTACAAGATCGGGATGGGAATCCAGTTTGACTTGGGAAAGATTATATTTGATGAGATTGCCAGCCATGCTGAGAGGAAGTCAAGGTCTTATCTGCCATATCCCTCCTTGATCTTTGAGATGCTGAAGAAACAGAGCCTCAAGCCAACAGAGAGAGACTCCTTCACTTCCAAGAAGTCTCTATGGTGTCTTCATGCAAGTCTGCTCAGCAAGGATCATTACGAGGATCTCCATTGGGATGGAATCTACCCTATTGGTGCTTCATCTGAACAGAACACAGACTCTCCTCCTGTGTGTCAATTTGCAGGTAGCATGCTGGAGCATTCAGGATCACAGTTGGTGTACGAGGATACACTAATTGCATCTCTCGAGGATCAGCTCCAAAAAGCAAAGGCGAACAGGAAGGTTATCTTTTCTGTCTTCTCTTCACAAAAAGGGGGAGATGATGCTGGTGCTGGTGCTGAGCCTAGTCATCGCTACTGCTATGGTCAAGAAGAAGGGGAGAATGCAGATGAAGACATGGAGGAGGAAGAGGAAGAGGCGGATGAGGATGAAGCTGGTTCTAGTGATGCTGCTTGACTATGTTCTATGTGTGCAGGGATTTGAACAATTTAATTTTTATGTGGATGGATGGGAACAAACAATTTACATTTCTGCTGTGGATGTTTTGGATATTACTGCTACTTGTTTTTGATGGTTATATTTGATGCTATCTTAATGGTATTTGGTGCAGTATATTTTTCCTTGGTTAAATTCATGTAGTATGTATAGTGCATGGATTATTTTGTTCTGCCTTATACAGGGATGGATTGTGTTTTGTGAAGAAAGACAAAAAGGGAGAGCTTGTTGGAATTTACATTCCACGTGTAAATTATATATTTTGTTTTGTCTTTCTTCTGTCTCCACAATGCAGGTTACAATGGTGGTAACAATGGTGAGGACATTTGACCTAGTCTCAGTTAGTTGGAGATTCTTGGGGAATAAGAAAGTCAGTTGAAGACCAGATGGAGAATCAGTTCGACCGGTGAGAAGAAAGGGGGAGAACTGATCGTTGAAGAAGTAGAGAAGATGGTTGAGATTTTCATGGGATGTGCGTGCACAACAAGATTCGAAGATCTATAAATTGAAGAGTCCAACTCGAGTGGATTACTACTTCTTCCACCGAGTTTTTAGTGATAGAGTTCTATTCACTTGTTTATTCTTTCTCTAAAGGTTGTTTTAGTCGAGTTCCACTAGCTTAGGTTAGAGTTTTTGATTTGCCTTTAACCTCGACTTGTAAATTGTTTGTTCACGATTAGTGAATTGTTTTTAGCCTTGAGGCTCGGCAAGATATTGAAAAATATCTTGCTAAAAAGTAATTCTCGTGTCATTGTGTCTTTGCATTCGTTTTTATTCCGCTGCGTAAGTGTCTACAACATTGGTTGTCACAATGCTAGCCACTGTGGTTACCGTTGTTAGAGCACAAACTCTTTCATAGATATTGAATTATTTAATTATACTTTTCATTGTAAATAATTATACTAATTCGTATATCATATTATTTCATTTTATTTCATTTACTCCTATTTATAAAAATCACATTTAAAGTATTTATAGAAAAAATTAACCTTACATATATTGCACTAGCCATATAATGTATGTTATGATGATTAATATAATTAATATTTTTCTTAAAAAGGATGAATTTACAATTTAATAATTTTTAAGAAGCCATAATTTTTTTATTTATTTATTATTTAATTTTCAATATAAGTTAATAAATCATGGTATTATTCATTTAATTTTTGCCAATATTGTTGAGTTATTAAAATTAAATAAAAGAATAATAAATTAAATATATAGAGTACGTGGTTGGAATAGATTTTTAAAATAGAGTACGAGATACTGCATTTTGAAGTATAACATACTGTAAAATAGAGGACTGAGTTGGAGATGGTCTTAGGGTGCTTCTCCTTGTACAACCCTTCCACTAGAATCCTCCACGAACTGCCCAAAATCAACAAGGCGGTTCCGATACTCGCCTTCGGTTGGGACAAAACGACCGATGCTGTGGTGACTCCAGGATTTAAAATTCGGGGGTGCGAAAAATAATTACTCGCTTTGTTCTATTGGGGATAAATGATATTTTCGTCAATTTCAGTGATATAAGGATACCTAAAACGGCAAAATTTTAACCTATTAAAACTCACACTATTTGAAATATCAGCACTCTCGTCTTGATTCTCATGTCGTGAAAATATTATCCTTATATTAATGGGACATAGGGAGTATATAAAAATAATGAAATAAAGATGGACAACATCTAAAAAAAAAAAATCATAGACACATCTCTCTATTGAAAGTGACCAAACAATAATTTAATTAATGATGAATCGTATATTTTACGATTTTCTTTTAGAAATAAGTTGTTCAAAATACACTCTTGATACTTAAGCAACAGGAAAAATTAATACCTAATACTAATTTGGTGAGAAAAAACACTAGTATTCTATATTATTCCATTAATGAATCAATAAAAAATAACTCTTAAAACCAATATTCTATTATTATTATTCCTAATTATTATAAATAAAAAATTACCTATATAATACTAGGAGAAATTTTGCAAAATTTTTGGGGGTACAGTTGTACCCCCTTTGTTCTATACTGGCGTCGCCAGTGCCGATGCATACAAGGTGTTTGCTGTTATGCTTGATAGTGATAACAACAGAATAGGCCAGCTTTATTGTTCGAAGACAAATTCTTGGAAAACGGTAGGGCAGGGTTCGGTGTCGTCCCTCTCTCCGATGATGGGGCTCGGGGCATTTGCGGGTGGAAAGATTCACTGGCTCAGTAAAGATCGCCAGCACATGGAATCCTTCGACTTGAAGAGCGAGGTGTTTGAGGCGACGGAGTTACCCTTCAAGCTAGATGCCGAAGCCTTGATGTGGGTGTGGGAGACTGGGGGATGCATGGTCGTGGTAGTTGATAGTAAGAAGGACAACTTGTGTGATGCATGGGCTATGAAGGAGTCTTGGGTGAAGGAGTCTTGGGTGAAGGAGGCTTGGGCGAAGGAGGCGAGGCACTTGCGGCGCGCGAAAGAAGAATATGAATTGCTATAGAGTGCACTTCTGCGTCGATAGTTTAGTCTCGCCCGTTTTCGACAAGGAGAAAGAAGAAAATGTCTCGCCCGTTTTCGACAAGGAGAAATTAAGAAGAAAATGTCGAGGAGGAACCGCGACGAGGCTATTCATATCTTCCTCGAATTTGCATATCTGCTTGCTTACTATTCTTATTATACACTCGAACATGCACAAGATGACTCGAACCCGGATCTGACCTACCTGTGCTTCGTCGTCAAGCTATAGCACCAATTTGTTTTGCACAGACTATTTAGATAAGTATTATAGGATGATCTTCTTTCTTAATTTCTTTTACTAATAAGTTGAAGTACTACTATTTATTTTTATGTTGTTCTGTTGGTGTTAATGAGGTATTTGCATTAATTTACAAGGGAAGTGTATAAAGTGAAGAATTCTTGTCAAGCAAGTAATATATCATGCGTGGACTTCAAGCAGTAATGTCTTCTATATAAGAATTTGTTATGGTATGAGTAGCAACAATTAAATCATTTGAGTTCTCCTCCTCGAATATGTAGTCTCTCATTCTCGCTTACTCTTGGAATCTCTCTCATTCAAGCATATTTCAATTCATTTATGTTCCCCTTTGCTTTAAAAACCTTATAGGAGCCGCTCTTTGTAATATGTGATCAGACTTTTGCTTATCCCATGATCTCGCAGTTACCACTCCATCATGTGGGAGTTGATGTGGTTGGTACATCTCACGTAAAAGAAAACTGCTCCACTACGCATTCATCACTTTGCTTGTAACACCCACTATGAATTATGTTGATTCATCATCCGAGCTAGTCAGCATTTACATCTTACGATCCTCCTACAATATACAATGAAAAAAGTACAAAATAAATCTTATGAAAAAAGTACAAAATAAATCTTAAACAATAGAGTTAAACTACTTAACTCTAACAAACTCTCCCTTTTTATCTTTCTTCAAAACACCTACAAAATAAAAATATGTTGGGCACACTAAGAACAATCAAATATTATGCTCCACTTAACTGTAACTACTCTCCCTAAATAAAGTATTTAACGGAATATGAAATCGTAATCTCCCTTAACAAAGTGATCAGTCCCTAAAATGATTACCATAAAATCAGGCCCACACAGATATCAACATCCCAACAACAATAGAAAAGTGTTAGCAAAACAAACTCCATTAAAAGAGGAGTTGGAGTCGGGTCGGCAGCAGACGTCGGGTAGGCAATGACGATACTCGGTCGTCGGCGAAGCAAGCATAGATGGACTGAGCCGTCGCGGGGGCAAGCCCCTGGGCAGAGGCGGGTGGCGACCTGCGCGCCTTAAGCAGGTGTCGCATTTTGTGCATGGTAAAGTGTCGAAAGTATTCATTTTTTGAAAGAGTAAATACTTTTCAGAAAAAGGATAATGAATCTTTTTAACGATACGACTCAAATAGGAAAAACGGAACTTTGTATAGCCTCGTAGCAAAACTACTATCCTGAGAACAGAAGCTTAGTTTTAGTTTTACATCCAACAGCAAAAGTAGTGTCTCAAAACACTACACAATGTTTACTGATAAACCACACTTGCATTATAGGAAGGTTGTAGCATTTCCATAACCCTTTCCGTAGCCGAAACTAACAGTCCTAAGCTAGCTCCGTCCCCTTTCCTTAATCGAAGCACCAACTTGTCAAGCACGCGGCCATCCTTAACCAAAGATTCCACAACTCCAATCATCAATGCATCTCGGACATCCCAACTAATCTCAACTCTCCTGAGTTGGGGTAGGCATGGGAAGTTTTTCTTTGGCTCCACCAAGACGTTAGCAAACTGCAACGTTTTGTTAAACGAGCTTCATTAATCAAGAAACTAGGCAAAACGAGATCAGATTTATTCGAGAAAGTATGAATGGATATATAACATAGCTCATCGGAATACCTCTTTGTGATCGATGACTAACGTCTCCAGCGCAGGAAAAATGCTAAGAGCAAAAGGAATCCCTTCAGCTTCTCGAGTACAGAGGTTCAGACTCTTGACATTGGGAAACTCAACAGAAAACTCCTCATCCTCCAGTTGATCAACAAGAAGCTGTATACAAGAGAACGAGACAAGATTCATCAAAACACAAGTGAAGAATAAAGCAGAAGAAGCTATGATCAGACATTATACTTGTGATGAAAATCTAGAGAGAGAGAGATAACCTCAAAGGACCACTCATTCAATGTGAGGTTCTGAACATGAGAGATGCTTCGAAAAACAAGTGTAAATGCTTCCTCAGGCTCGGCCGCTTCGTTCGGTGAATACTCCTCCGGTAACATATTATCTCTCTTATCAAAGCCAAGAATGGCAGTTTTCGGACATTCATCGAACAGATCGTGTACCAAATCCCAGAAATCTCCAAACTCTCAAGATTTGGAGCATCGATCGTCAAACCCGCCACAAAGAATTCATTAGAATCGTATGCAAGGTAGTCGATCTTGAGCGCCTTCAAACCCTCGGATCGGATAGCAAAGTCGCTCAGATTCTCCGTTATTGTAAGATTCAAGGCTTCCAACAGAGGAGCTCCCTTGAAAATGCGATCCATTTCTTCTTCTGAGTAGGGCTCCGGCCTCTGTAAGGTCAAGCTCTTGAGCCGATTCCACTTCACGCTCTCGTAAACATGGAATGTAATCACATTGAGGGTTAGTTTCTTGAGCGACGAACACGAATACACGAAATCTGGGCAATCACAAGGCGCACACGTTGAATCTACACACAGCTCTTCCACTTGTTTCTCCACTGCGAAATGCAGCCACGAATCGAGATCGGAATCCGATTCCTCCATGTTGTATCTGAAGCTGAGACTAAGAATTTTATCCCCTTTCCAAAGTGCAAGAGCCCTAGAAACAAACCTCTTGAACTTGAGAAGATCGTCGCCGTCGCTCTCGGAGTGGAATTGGAGGCAGGGGACGGTGGTCCACATATCTTTCCAGCGTTTGTAGAGGATCATCGTTGGAACGACTTCTCTCATCGGAAGACGCGAGAGGATCTTGTGGATTAACGAGTCTGACAACTCACTGAGTCGATCGGTGGCCATACTCGTTCTTTGAGTGGAGGAAAGTGGAAACTGAAATAAAATGGAAGTCTTTCTCCCTCTCTAAAGCTTAACTCGTAATCTGCAGAGGTGGAAGATAATGTAGGGTTCCGTGTTGGGCCAAACTCACGATTTTGGGCTAATATATTCTTTTCACTAATTGGGCTTTACAAAATTAATTCTTTTTAAGCCCCGTTTCCTCGGAGTATAATAACTTAATCGAGTATAATTGTAAGACCATCTCCAACCCTATACTCTATTTTGCAGTATGCTACACTTCAAAATGAAGTATGACATACTCTATTTTAGAAATTCATTTCAACCACGTACTTTATATATATACTCTATTCGTAGTTTTTCATTTATTTTACATAATTAACATTTCCTAATGTATCATAAATATTAAATGATTAATAAAATTGTATCTTAAATAACATAATTTAAGTATATTGTGGATTGCTAATTTTTTATTTATAAAAAATTAAATACGTTAAATTAAATATAAATTATAAATTTTAGTTATAAATAAAATATATAATACAATAAATTATAAATCAAATTATATTAATGAAATGTAGTTAAATTATTTTTTATAGTTTAATATTGTTCAAATAGTGAAAATAGAGTATGAAGTATTGAACAGTAAAACTCCATATATGGAGTTTTACTGTTCAATACTCTATACTCTTGCTGTAAAATAGAGTACGGTTGGAATGCCCTCCGTACTTCAAAATGAAGTAATACTCCATTTAAGAGTATGAGTTGGAGATGCTCTAAGTCATATGAATAGGATTTATGTTTTAGTAATTTGTTCAAGGAAAATGACATGTTTGTATCTTATGAAAGTTTTGACATTTTAATCATTAAAGGTGTAATGTTTGTGTAAAGGATAAAGGGAAAAGGAATAATAACGACCAAAAAAATTAGTAATGAATATACTTCATTATTTCCTATCCAATTTAGTGGTATATACATATTTAGTAAAAGGGGTCACGGGAAGGTAGTTTAGTAAATGAAGGTTGTAATGACTAGGGCTGGGGAAATATACCGAAAATTCGATATACCGTCCATACCGTACCGAAAATTTACCGAAAATACCGTAATTAAGGTATACTGAAATTTTCGGTAAGGTATCATATCGTACCGGAAGACAAAGGTAAGGTAAAGGTATCAATTTTTGAATACCGGGGTATACCGTTACATACCGTTATCGAGGTAAATACCGAAAATAAGGTATATACCGGTATTGCGGGATATACCGAAAGTAGGGTATATACCTTAAATTATGTATATACCTTAAATTATGGAGTGAGATTAGAAAGTTTTTTATGCTCTCGTTGTGTTTTGAATTTAGATGTTTTGGATTTGAATTTGATAATATGTTTTGTTTTATTTATTGTATTGTAGTTTCTAAGATATGAATTATACATATATTGATTTATTTATTTATAATTAATTTAAGGTATACCGTGGCATACCGGCTTAAGGTATGGTATACCGAAAATAAGGTATGGTAAAGGTATGTAATTTGTTTCATACCGAAATTAAGGTATACCGGTTTAAGGTATACCGACAAGTAAAATAAGGTAAAGGTATGAAAAATTAGCATACCGTCACTTAAGGTAAGGTATAAGGTATGACGAAAATACGAAGGTATACCGTACCGACCCACCCCTAGTAATGACTAGTCACATTTTATTAGAAGACTCAAAAAACATGAAACAAGTGGTGATCATGTATTGAATTAGGCGACTTGGTGTGATCTTCGATATGGATTGCAATAAAATGAAACAATTGATAAAGTTGCGCAAGAGCTATTTATAAAGGGAAAAAGAGCACTGAAAGTATTAAGGCAATAAGATTCAAGTGGTTGAAATACGAGAAGTCTTATTTCGAGTTGCTGGTGTAGATAGTGACTCAAAGATATAAAGTGAAGTTAAATCCTTAGCGATGAAGGAGCTTGGTAGTTTTGAGTTTTTGCTAGCTACAATCCCTGGTATGAAATTTTATATGTAGTGAACTTGGTAAGCAAACACTTAAATTCTACAAACATCATGATTGATATTGCTATGGATAAAATAACAGGTTTAATTTCTTTTTTATAAGTTACGTACGGAGAATATGGATTTTCTAATGCTATGGAAACCGCAAAAAACTAGCAAATGAAATAGGAATTGATCCCTTGTTTCCTCATCAAAGATGTGTGAGAATGATAGTCAGAAAACATCGATCATTATCCCCGGAAGAAGCATGCATATAGAATTAGGTTTTGATTACTTAACAATTTTGTTATTTGTCTAAGTCCAAAATACTCTACTACCTTGGATGATCAATGCAAGGAATATTAACACAAACGACGCACAAAACAATACCGAAACAACAAAGACCACGACATCAACTGGAAATATCACTAATTCTCCAAGTTGAAGTCATTAAATATACAATGTGGCTTAATTTCTTGTGTGGAATGACCCTAAGTGCAAGGTAGTATGGATGAGCTCAATGTCTACGGAGTTGAAAGAAACGTCTGACAAATGAGTTCAAGCAATACAAGGGAGAGTTCGTTCATTGGGATGCCATCGACGAGAACATGCACAAGAACGTTCCAGAAGCAACATCACTCAAAACGGTACACAAGTTTGTCAGACTTGTCCCTAATCTCATGAGGGCTCACTCATCCTTCCTCCTGTCCTTTTCCCTAGCTCAACGAATATAACATCTTCAATTCATCGATATGCTTACACGCGAACTTCAATTTCACGAGGCTATATGTTATCTTGTCATCTATATTTCGGGGTCCAATCTCGACTGCATTATTATGTGTTTGATCGATAAAGATTTTAATAAAGTTGTTCGTCAACAATCTTTTTGGCAGATTCTTAGGTAAACTCAATAAGGTGGTGGATCGAAATTAATCAGTCAATATTATACCTACGACGTACAATACACGTGATCACTATTAGTATTTATTAATTTATCAATCTTTACTAACTAATTAGATATATTTGTGAATGAATAAATCCCTCAACATAATTAAATAAAAATAAAAACCCTAAAACTAAATCACGGTGCTCTTTCGAATTCATTGGATCCTTTTCCGCGCTCGAGAATCCCCTGTTAATATATAACAACTATACTCATGTTTATAATAACCGATCGACGTGACACATATATTTATATTCAAAATAATTAACAACTATACATAGACGATTATTATTTTCAACTAGTTTGAGTCGAAACCATATAATTTACAATTTAAATAATTTATTAATTTAACTAGCATTAATTTAGAGAGGGTTTATTATTGTATATACGTAGCAATTAGTAGGACTAATCTAAGCATCTATAAACTTTACTTCAATTTATAAACAAGGCCTTGTATACCAATTAAAAATTTTGCATACATATCTCCTCCTCCATAAAAATGCCGTGGCAAAATTAAAAGTAAAACTAAGTGAAGAAGAAATCTGAGTACAGAAGCTTGCTTAGTTCTCCTTCTACATACAACTGGATGGAAACAACTTCTTATATCAAATCTTCGGTTACAGTCAACTTTGCATGAGGGGAAGATCTCACGCATTTTCATGACCTTGTTTTTAGTCGAAACGAACCTCCTTGAATAAGCTTCTTGATTTCTAAATTGAAGCTGTAACTTCTCGAGCACACGACCATTCTCTAACAGAACTCTTATGACTCTAATCATCGAGGCATCTCGGACATCCCAAGTGATCCCAGTTGTTTTTATTAGGTTAATAAATTGAAACTTAGGTATATGGTTTTAAAAAAATCTGATTTTTTGTTATAAATTATTATTTTATTTTTTATAATATTTTATTTTGTATTTTTATATAAAAAGCATAATAAAACTAATAAAAATAATTAACTGATACACGACCGGTATATAAAAGTTGGTACAAAGGATCACATCCGTCCTCTATGTATGTATGTTTGAAAATTTTGGATTGGGAAGAGATAAACAGATAAAGACAATATATAAGGTTACTTTATTTATTACTACGTGTCATCTTCTATTATTCAATATATATACTGGACTTGACTTCGGATGTGATTAAAGACAAAGTGATGCTGCTCAAGAACAACAAGATTTTGATAAAACTGAAAGTGAGATGATAATAAAATTAACATTATTTGGCTTGACCAAATACTATAAGCACCTTCTTCCATTTCAATTTACCATTATCATGTCAGTTCTACAAGAAAATAACAGAAACGCGTCAATTAGGATAGGACGGAAGGAATATCTGATCATATGGTCTTGAAATTAGCCAGAAGAAGAAGTCAAAATCACACATTTGTGTGTGACTTTCTTACAAATTTCATTTCCTCGGACTTGGTCAACAAAACGTAATAGACCGGTGAAATATATAGTCTTGTAATCTCAAGTGGGAAAGTCCCAAGCAATAATCATGGTCATTGATCAAAACCTCATCTCCCTCACTTGTTCCTCTCTCTTCATTCTCTCACTCCTATGTTTCTCTCAAACTTGCAATGCAAGAAACTGCACCCCTTCTTCCTGTGGCCGAATTCACAATATCAGCTCTCCTTTCCGCCTCAACAATGATCCCATCAACTGCGGCGATCCCGAATACGAGCTCGTATGCGAAAACGACGTCGCCTCCTTTTATCTGAACTCCCGCAGATAGCACGTGAAATCAATTGATTACAACTACTTCACCATCAGGGTGACCGATGCTGCCATAAATAACTCCATCTGCTCTTTCCCTAAGCTCTTCGCCTTCGAACATCCGCGCCTCAGCTTCGGAATCGGTGTTAGGCCAATTTATCTCATCAGCTGCCGGCATACTTTGCGCAATTCTTCGCTTTTCACGTACCCAACTCACCGCTTGCTCGAACGCCAGCTATACTTACGTTAAGGTTGGGAACATGCTGGTCAAGGACATGGACAACATGTGCACTCTAGATGCCGTGACTGCAACGTCTTGGAATTTTACGGATTCGGATAAGGCGTCGCTCTCGGATATCCATCACTCTCTGCTTTACGGATTCGATCTTTCTTGGTTCGCCTTGAGTCGGAACTGCGCCGCATCCGATGGCTCTGTCACCTTCCGTGGCCTATTCTTTTTTTCGTGATCTTTCTGCTCGTACTCGGTACGCTTTTAATATAAGTATATATACGTTGCATCTTATATATGTTTAATGATATCAATTTTAGCATTAGCGGTGAGCACCTGTACAAAACTGATTTTCGGTATAAATAAAAAATGATGCATTTCGTATGCAATTGTAATACACACTCATCAATACTATTAAAGTGCATGAGTCATTATAAATCACCCCGCAGTACAATTATAATGCACAGTTGATGTGACGGTACGTAAATCATTCAAAGATCAACAGTTTAGAACGTTTCTCATTTCTTACACGGCCAGTCTTTTTTATAATTAATGAAGTGTAACTCTGGAGTAGGGGTGTCAATGGGCGGGCAATACCCGGCCCGGACCGGGACCCACTCATTACCCATTAATTTAAAAGTATGCGGGTCTAGACCAGGACTCGACCCGGCCCGATAATACCCGGATGTATTTGGTCCGGGTCTGGACCCACCCGTTCGTTACGGGTAGAGATCCGACCCGGCCCGTTGATTTTTTTTTTTTTTTCATGCTTATTCTAAAATTATCTATTTAATTACTTTCTCTCTCTAAAATTTCTCCTCAATCACATTATCTCTCTAAGTTGTTTTTCTCTTAAATTTTCTTCATTCACGTTTTCTCTCTAAAATTTTCTCTTTCTAGAAATTCATATTTTCAAAATTTTATCTCTCGGTTCTCGTCATGTTCTCTCTCTAAAAAATTTATTTTCGTCATTCTCTCTCTAAAATTTTCTTTCTCTAAAAATTTATATTTTCATAATTTTATCTCTCTTAAATTGTCTTTCCCGTCACGTTCTCTCTCTAATTTATTTTTGTCACTTTCTCTCTCTAAAAAAAATTATTTTTATCACTCTCTCTCTAGAAATTTATATTTTCATAATTTTATCTCTCTAAAAATTTTATCTCTCGACACTTTCTCTCTCTAAAATTCAATTTTCATCATTTTCTCTCTCTAGAATTTTTATTTTAAAAATTTTCTATCTTTATAAAATTTCACTTTAAATTACCCACGGGTAATTATCCGACCCAAGTAATTACGGACCGGGTAATCAAAGGATCCATGGGTTTCAAATTACCCACGGATAATTACCCGTCCCGGACCCGGTCAAATTGTAGTCTCCGGGTATGGGCCGGGCCGGATCCTAAATGTAACGGGTAATACCCGGACCCGGAACCGTAACTTTTTGAACGGGTCCGGGCCGGGTATTACCCGCCCGTTGATACCCCTACTCTGGAGAATATTTGCAGCATTTGTATTTGGAGGGGTTAGCATTGCGTTAAAGATCATCATTGGATTTGGTGCCTCTTATTGGGTTTTTGTAGCAAGTTGTAAGATTATATACAATTAACACTCCTTTTGCTGCAATCATTTTCTGAAATTTAATGTGCATCAACTTATTTTTGTTCGAGTGCGTAAATAAGGAAACTGCATTAATAAACCTCAAGCTTCTCATAGCTGCTGTTCACGATCAGTACATATTTATAGTAGGAAATATAAAGCTAAATGCGTGAAAGAAGAAAACACGACTAACAACTAACGGACACAAACCCTAGAAATCGTAGCCGAACACGTGGCAACAAATCCTACGATCAGCCTTTAAACAAAGTAAAAGGAACAGAGTTCGAATCCTAGCAAAAACAGAGTATATAATCTTCATCTTCTCCAGCATCATTGCTCAATCCATCCACGCCATTTCTTCAGTAGAACTCCAATCTTCAGTATCTTCAACAATTTTGCTTATCATGGGTGTGGACTACTTGCAGGGTTTCCTAGGGATACTCGACCTACCATTGGTACCCTCCTAACGTATATGCTTTAATATCATTTTGCTATCTATTATGTGTAAAGATCAAAACTATATATAGTCATAGTAGATACACTGAAAAACCCCTTTTATTTACTTTCTTTTCATTGTGTGGACAGTTGTTATCTTCGGAGCAAGATTCATTGTCGGATTTCTTTGTGCAATGTGTTTCCTTGTTTACAAGTTCCGAAGAAGGCGCTTGTCGATGTACGAAGCAATAGAAGTCTTCCTCCAGAGTGATAACAAACTCGCGCCTATCAGGTACTCATATTCGGACTTGAAGAGGATGACTAGAGGTTTTCGAGAGAAACTAGGTGAAGGAGGCTTTGGATCCGTTTATAAAGGAAAGCTTCGAAGTGGCCATCATGTAGCGGTCAAGCTATTGGGGAAGGGCTCAACAAAGGGCCAAGACTTCATCAATGAAATTGGATCCATTGGGAGGATCCATCATGTGAATGTTGTCAAATTGGTAGGGTATTGTGCGGAAAGATCAAAGTGTGCACTCATCTTTGATTACATGCCGAATGGTTCACTTGAGAAGTACATCTTCAACCGTGAAAAGACACATCCCTTGGATTGGGATACGAAATTCAAGATTGCAACCGGAGTGGCTCGAGGGATTGAGTACTTGCACCGTGGTTGTGATGTCCAAATCTTGCATTTTGACATTAAACCTCATAACATACTTCTTGATGAAAATTATGTCCCGAAAGTATCAGATTTTGGGTTGGCCAAGTTATGCTCCATAGAGAAGGAAAATGTAACCTTAACTGCAGCTAGAGGAACCATAGGCTACGTTGCTCTTGAGCTGATCAACAGAACCATTGGCGCAATATCTAACAAGTCCGATGTGTATAGTTTTGGAATGTTGTTGATGGAAATGGTGGGATTAAAGAGAGAGTTGGATGGAAACAATGATGATTCTACCAAGTATTTCCCGCAATGGATATATGAATCTGTCAACCAAGGCAAGGACATTGAAATCGAGAAAAGCAATTGTAATGATGAGAATGAGAGTACAAAGAGTTGCATTCGAAAGATGACAATAATTGGATTATGGTGCATACAAACGAGTCCAGATAACCGTCCGTCAATGAATAAAGTACTACAAATGTTGGAAGCTTATGTTGAAAGTCTGCAGATTCCTAAGTTTATGCCGGCTCAATCATCACATATGACATTGAATGAGGAAGAGAACTGGTGTACAGATGCAACTAATTTTGTGTCCTTGCTGCATTATAACAATGATACCAGCATTGAGATTACAATTGCTTGAATCTCTCTTCTCCCATCTTATTTCCACTATTCGTTTTCCATCCATCTCTTCTATATACTCCATCGGTCTCATCGAATACGACACATTTATCCTGAACACGAGAATTAATGAAGAAGTGTTTATGAATTTAATCTTTTTTAATCTTTATTAAATCTCTAAATATATTAATGCTTAATCTATACCTATTAAAAAAGTGTCTTGTGTGACAAAAATTGATTTACCTATTATACCCCTATTATATCAACTAGTTTACTACCCGTCGAAAATCGACGGGTGCTAATTATTTTTAACATTTAGATATTTTATCAGCGAAATTTATTTTAAAATAATTCATACTATAATCCTCGATTTTTATTTACTTACAAACAACATCAAAATAAGTCAAGTCGTCCGTTGTTTATTTTAATAAATAAAAGATGTCAAATAGAGCCTCACATAGTTATAATCAATTTTAACATCAATATTCGATATGAATCACTTTATATTGTCACTTTTAGGTAGCCCGTTGTTTATTGTAATAAAAATAAAATGTCGTTACATCGAAAATAAGTCAAACCGCCCGTTGTCTATTTTTAATTAAAAAAATGTCAAAGAGAGTCTCACATAGTTATACTCAATTTTAACTCAATATTCGTTATGAATCACTTAATATTGCTACTTTTAGGTAATTCGTCGTTTATTGAAATAAAAATAAAATGTTGTTACATCAAAAATAAGTCAAGCCGCCCGTTGTTTATTTTAATTATAAAAAAAAAAAATATGCCATAGAGAGTCTCAAATAGTTATAATCAATTTTAATGTTAATATTTGATATGAATCACTTTAAATTTGTTTATTTTAATAAATAAAATATGTCAGAGAGTCTAACATAGTTATAATCAATTTTAACAGCAATATACGATATAATCACTTTATATTGCCACTTTTAGGTAGCCCGTAGTCTATTGTAATAAAAAAAATGTCGTTACATAAAAAATAAGTCAAGCCGCCCGTTGTCTATTTTTAATTTTAAAAAAAATGTCAAAGAGATTTTCACATAGTTATACTCAATTCTAACTCAATATTCAATATGAATCACTTTATATTGCTACTTTTAGGTAACCCGTCGTTTATTGAAATGAAAATAAAATGTCTATACATAAAAAATAAGTCATGTCGTCCGTTGTTTATTTTAATTTAAAAAATATGTCATAGAGAGTCTCACATAGTTATAATCAATTTTAATGTTAATATTCGATATGAATCACTTTATATTTGTTTATTTTAATAAATAAAATATGTCAGAGAGTCTAACATAGTTATAATCAATTTTAACAGCAATATACAATATTAATCACTTTATACTGCCATTTTTAGGTAGCCCGTTGTTTATTGTAATAAAAAAAAATGTCGTTACATAAAAAATAAGTCAAGCAGCCCGTTGTCTATTTTTAATTAAAAAATGTCAAAGATAGTCTCACATAGTTATAATCAATTTTAACAGCAATATGATTCTATTATATTTTTCTATTGTATAGAATTGTCACCCATTGTTTATTTTAACAGAAAGAAAATGTCATTATATTAAAATATGTTACGACTGTTTCGAATCACCACGTTGATCGACATGCATACGTGTCAATTCCTACATCCGTCATTCTTATCTATCTAAAATACATATATTTGTAAATATTAATTATATGAAATGTTATTTTTAGGTAGCCCGTTGTTTATTGTAATAAAAAAAAATGTCGTTACATAAAAAATAAGTCAAGCAGCCCGTTGTCTATTTTTAATTAAAAAATGTCAAAGATAGTCTCACATAGTTATAATCAATTTTAACAGCAATATGATTCTATTATATTTTTCTATTGTATAGAATTGTCACCCATTGTTTATTTTAACAGAAAGAAAATGTCATTATACTAAAATAAGTTACGACTGTTTCGAATCACCACGTTGATCGACATGCATACGTGTCAATTCCTACATCCGTCATTCTTATCTATCTAAAATACATATATTTGTAAATATTAATTATATGAAATATTATGATATATTTTACTATCACAAAAATATCAATCTTATATTTAGTTTTATACTGTATATTATGTCTATGTTTATCATATACGTGCTTAATTATATTAAATTTGTAGAAGAATATATAATAATATAAAGTTGCCCGTTACTCGTGTTTGTAAGAAAATAGTTTAAATGAAAATATTTTGATGATAGATACATTTGTCTCCCGTCTAAACACAAATCACTTTATAATGTTTTTTAAAGAAAAAATAAAAATGAAATTATTAAAAATAAATAGAAGAATAATATTTTATTAATATATTCTTCTTCTATATGTATAATAATTAGAAGTATATTTTATTATAAATAATTATAAAGGTTAAACTTGAAATTATTAAAATACGTTGAAGAATAATATTTTATTAATATATTCTTCTTCTATATGTGTAATAATTAGAAGAAGTATATTTTATTATAAATAATTATAAAGATTAAACGTATCTTCTGTCTTCTATATTATTATATATAATATAATATTTAGAAGAATTATATTTTATTATAATTATAAAGAAATTGGATTTTTAGATAAATAGGAACGGAGAGCATAGAGAGCGCCACGTAGGCACGTGAATTAACGTGGGGCTCCGAATCCGCATTGCTATTATATATAAAAGGATAATTTAAGGGCAATATATTGTAACTATATATTTATTTATTTATTTATTTTTTTACTTTGATTAATCGTAAATCATAATCCAATAGCTATGTTTATTTACCTCTTTATGAGTTTGTCATACCTTTTTTATTTTACGAAGTTACATATAAGTAATAAGGGCCCGTTTGGTATCCATATACGTATATCAAATATATATGGGTATCAAAAGGTCTCATATCCATACCATGTGTTTGGCATATCAGTATATGGATATCAAATTGATATCTTTGATATACTGATATCCTCTCTTTTAATTCTTTTCATATATTGATTTTTATAGCGGTATCACTCATATCCTCTCCATTTCACTTCTACTACTACTACTACTACTACTACTACTACTACTACTACTACTATTATTATTATTATTATCTCACATCTGAACAATCTGCACCAAACGCATATATCAAATATCAATTTCATACCTCATATCTCATATTTGATATCCATACCTTTATCTGATATCTGATATACTGGTATATGGGTACAAAACGTGCCCTAAGTATTTTTGCAATGTACTAGAAATTACTATAAATAATTTAAATCTAACAAAATTGAACCATATTATCCATAAAAATTAAAAAGTATTGTATCCATATTCTTACAAATAACTGTCAGCCTAAAAAAGTAATAAGTATTTTTTTTTTTTCAAATAATGCAATTTTGGAATTTAACTAATACCATATAATCTCATTAAATATATTCACCAGTATATAATTAGTGTTAAATCAAGAATAGAATTATATTGTGCGTAAAACATTTTTATCTCATTAAAATAACTTTTTTTTATCTTGTTTCTCAATTAAAATTAGTTTTTAACTCAAGAACAATCTTTAATACCTATATAACAACAATGCAGATTCGAACAATCACGTTGATTCGCATACCTAAGTGGCGTCTCCCATGTCCTCTATTCTTATTTATCTAAAATTTCATTTATTTATATATTTATTTTCATATTATATTTATTTAGTATTCAATTCATACATGAATTTGAATTCTATTTATAATATATTATTTTATCTATAGTTATCATTTACCTTTTTATCTATAAAAAAAGAGAAAAATATTTATTTTTTGTGGAAAAAATATTTTTAAATTACAATATAAAAGTAATAAACTATAGTTATCATTTACCATTTTTAAAATTACGTATATTATAAAAATGTCGTTGTGTGGCCGGCCACATTATGGCCAAATAGCTTTATTGTTATCTATAATATATTATATATACACTCTTTGATACACATCAAACACAACACTCACGCACACCTAAATTATTTCATTGCTTTCAAAAACACAATATATATAATCAGAAACTCTCATCTATATACCCGTCGTCATAGACTCTTAATGTGTCAACTACTTTTTAATTATTTTATTCATGTCATATTATTCGTGATTTTATTAAGAAAGTTCACGGTGGGTCGGGAACCATTCATCTATATATAATGCAAAATTAATCATTTTACCGAGACAAGTTGCGTGAGTACGAGTCGATGAGGACGTCGCCGAATTAGGCCGGGGAGAATGTCACGGGCCGCCCAATTTTCTAAGTATGATGGGCTAGAAAATACTTAACCCACTTTAACTCATATTGTAGCCCAAAACTAGGGTCCATTTACATAGAATAGTGTAGAAGGTGTGTAGAAGAGGTGAGAAAGTGTGTAGAGACATGGTAGGAGAAGTATAGAGGAATCTAGAACAAGGGAAAATTCTGGAGACTTACTCTTAACTCTTGGATCAAACTAATCTCCACCATCCATCATGGAGGGTGATTTGTATATGAAGGGGTACTTCCCTCATTTGTAAAAAATCAACTAATTCAAGCAGTCAAGCTCTGAAGCATTCTTCAAGAACCTCTCTAATAATATGCTTTCATTACATCCAAAATCAATCTTAATTCAATTGTGAGAAGTTAGAACTTGGGCTCAATGATTGCATAAGAACCTTAATTTCTTCGCTCGTTTCACTCCATCTTCTCGACTTTTAGTTCCAAGCAATACCTAACATCATAAATATACAAAAGACCCAAATCATAGCAAAGTACTATGAAAAACAATGAAAATATAAAGAAAAATGGATTCGAAACTACGACTAAAACAACACAAAATGACACCAAACAATCAGCCTTTATTAAGTAAACGTCTCCGAATTTCCACAACCCTTTCTGCAGCCCAAACTAACTGTCCTAGACAAGCTCCGCCCCCGATCCTTAATCGAAGCACCAGCCAGCTAACTGTTCTAGACAAGCTCCGCCCCCGATCCTTAATCGAAGCACCAACCAGTAAGCCGCGATCATTTGCCACCAAAGATTTCACGACTCGAACCATCGAGGCATCTCGGACATCCAAACTAATCTCAACTCGCTTGAGTTGGGGTAGAGTGAGGCTAGAGAAGGTTGTTTTAGGCGCCACGAAGAAATTAACAAACTGCAACATACGTTTTGTTAAACAAGCTTTTTTAATCGAGAGAGTAGGCGAAACTAGATCAGATTATTCGAACAAAAAAGAAAACTATATGAATGGACAGTGTATCTCAACAGATTAATACTATACCTCTTTTTGTTCGATGACTAACTTGTCTAGCGCCAGAAACATGCTAAGAGCAAGAGGAATTCCTTCGGCTTCTCGAGTTAAGATCTTCAAACGCTTGGCATTGTGAAACAAAACAAAAAACTGATTCTTCATTTGATCAACAAGAAGCTGTTACAAGAAAAAACGAGACAATTAGATTCATCAAAATACTTGGTGAAATACATGCGAAGTAAATAAAGCAAAAAAAACTATGATCAGATATAGTACTTGCTAAAATAAATCACAGATTTATGGAAAAGTGATGAAAATCTAGAGAGAGCTAACCTTGAAGGACAACTTGTTACTGCAACGTGTGGTTGCATATTATTTTGGCAATTATATATGCATTGGATATATTATTTATTTCCTTATGATTAAAGATTTGATTTTATTAAGGGATTTATTTTCCCTTAATTATATATTTGCATGAGGATTCTATTTGCATAATGATTCTTCTTCTACAAGGAAAAGATATCTACAAGGAAAGAAGATATACATGAATCCTTATCTACAAGGAAACGTGTAACTTGGGCTACAAGAGAAGATCCACGACTTGGTGGCTATATAAGGAGGCTCATACACGTTCATAGTGTAGAGAGAAGAGAGCTAATATTGTTATCCTCGCACAATGTAGTGCCGCGAGTCATATTGTGTCTCTGTAACATTAGTTGGGACATCATGTGGTACATATAACACAGTTTGTCCCAGACTATGTTTTTTCTTATTTTCCTCTTATATATACATATATTGTGGGTAGATCTCTCAAGAGTAAGTCTAGATTAGGCTTGGTTAGGCTGAGGATTTAACCTCAAGTTCACTTGAGTAGAGTGTAGACGGGTGAGGAGTGAATACGTAGCGGTGGCTAGTATTCGAATACTTGTATCTCTGAAGCTCTTGATAGTGAATTGGCTCTTGGGCGTGTCCCCCCAGATGTAGGTTGATTTAACCGAACTGGGTTATCATTGGTTGGTGTTATTTTATTGCTTTCATGGCTGTTTTGTTGTGCATGCTTCCGCGGCTCAAAGTAGTACATTATCTGTAACGTCATCCGTAACACGTTCAGATTTATATTCTACATGGGTCAATGAAATCTCACAACTCACTCAATGCGATGTTCTCAACATGAGAGATGCTTTGAAAAGCCAGTCGAAATGAGTCCTCAGCCGCTTTGCGCAATGAATTATTCCGTAGTGACAAAATTAATTATAACCAATTAATTATAACCAAATATTCTCCAGTCACTTGGTTCCTGTACCGAAAGCAAATGAGACTAATGGATTGGGACGGAGGGAGTATTTATTAGTGTAACCGAACCTTATAAATAAATAGAAATTCGTAATTAATGTAGATAGGTATATAGTTTAATTCAACTTTGAAATTACTTTGTGTCAATCTTAACAAATATACATACTCAAATAATGATCTGTTATTAAGAAAACATCAAAAATTGTAGCTAAAACAGAAAAATGTAATTAATGGAAGAGATCAAAGGATAAATTAAGCATTTCTAATTAATTTATAAAGACAAGAACCAGAGAGCAAAACTTGATAATCTGGTGATGGCGGAAATCAGAAAGCATGCCCTCCTTGTTGGGTGCAACTACAACAACTCTAGGATCCCCGAGCTCAAGGGATGCCACAACGACGCGCTCCGAATGCGGTCGATGCTCCTCGACACATTCAGCTTCAAGTCGAGCTGCATCGAGCTTATGATCGACGGTCCAGACTGCAGCGCGATGCCGACTGGCGCCAAAATCAAGACGTCACTGAGAAAAATGGCCGACAACGCTCTTCTCGGAGACATCCTCTTCTTCCACTTTTCCGGCCATGGAACACGGCTGCCGAAACCCCACCAACGTGTTTCCGTCGAGGCCATCGTCCCTTGCGACGGCAACGTGATTACTAGTTTGTACAGTATTTAATTAATTACTTCTATATATACTTATTAATTTAGCCATGCTGTTTAGTTAGTATACAATGGTAGTTGAAGAAGAAATGAATAGTAATTATTTTACTATAAAAAGTGTGGGAAAATTAAAATATGTGTGTAGAGAGAAATTATTCATATAGAAATAAATTAAGGTTTGGGGAGATGAGAAAATGCTTAACTAAAAATTCATACTTAAATATTCATATAATTGTGATTATTATACAATTATGTTTTCTTACGAATATATAAGATCTTGTATTGCATTTTGGTATGACAGTTTCTATTACATCGATCGATAATTGTTACATATCAAAAACATTTACGAAATCAGCAAAGATTAATAAATTTCCTAAACAAAAATATTAGTATTGAAAATATTTTTAACACAATGACAATCATCTATCAGTACAATAGAAAATGTCATATCGAAATGCAATATGTAATCGTATCTGACTATTTATGTATAATTCATGATTGAATACAATCATGCTTATTTTCTCCTATCATATTTTTTTAATGTAAACTGATTAAATTTTTTTCGATCGATCAGCGGCGGACTTTAGATATCTCTTGGGCCGCCTTCCTGAGGGAGTCAAGTTTACGATCCTGTGTGATTCTAGCAACACCGGCGCCCTAATCGATAAAAAAGCCGTCGGGATCAGGCGTCGCAAACCAATCGCCTCGTTTTCTCATAAAAAGCCGAGGTTCGTAGACTACGAGTATTTGCTAGAGCATCTGGCACCGGCAACAGGTTCGGACGTCGGGGCACGGTTCATGCAACTGTTCGGATCAGATGCCAGCCTCTTGTTCTGGTTCGCAGCTTTCAAATTCCCATTGCCTTTGAGGGCGGATCAGGGAGTTTTGTTGAGTGACGAGTTATCGTACGACAATGAGAATGGTTACGGAGAATTGAGCAAGGCCGTCGCGTCGAGTGTTGCGATTAGGGCCGGTGACGACGACGCTATAATCAATAAGGATGTGACGGAGGGTGCTGCGAATGAGATGCAGGCATGGGGTGTTCGTGACCAGTATCCTTGCCTCTATTGTAGCATGGAAAGCGTTGATGCTGTTTTTCTATGTAAATTCAAGAAACTATGAAACAAAGGCTCGTCGGCTTCCTTTCAAGTGAATTTTATTCTTTCCACATATATATATTTTTATCAATTTAGGTTTTAGAATTATAAGTTTTCTTTGTTGCATAAAATTAGAAGGAAAAAAATAAAAATAAAATAAACAAACACAAAAGAAGAGAAATAAATTTCTGGAAATCTAAAGAAAATCTATCATTCTTCTAGTTTTTCATTGATACAGATTTTATTATCAATTTAATTACTATCAAAATTTTGTTGTTTTATTTGCAAAGACCGCTGATAGGAAATGACCCATCTCCCTAGGCCAAATACCACTACCTCTGTAAAGGCCCGTGTAGCACCTCGGCACAGCCCAATAAAGGCAGCTCGGCCCAACGACAACTCGGCCCAGCCCAACACTAACCAGCCCAAAATGCAGGCCAGGGAGTTGAGCCCTAATGACAGAACGTGGAGTGATGGAGGCAGAAACGGCCACCACCCACGATCTCCATGATCCCACGGCCACCATTACCATGATGGACGGTAGATTTAGCTATAAATATCGACACTATTGTATTGTAAGACACTTATGCTACATTGAATACAAAACTCTCTCTCTCTCTCTCCACGTGGACGTAGATCTCACGATCGAACCACGTTAAACCTCTGAGTTCTTTACTTCCCTGTACTCAATCTCACAAACACCTTTAATCTTAAACCGAGCAACGATTTTGTGATTCATCACTGGCACCGTCTGTTGGAACGGAAAATTTGTGTTCGGATTCCCATTTTCGTTGTGTCACACCCCGATTTTCCTAACTCTAAAAATAATTAATTTAAATATAAACAATTAAATCGGGATGCAACGAAGGGTAAAATAAAAAGGGAGAAATCATAATTCAATTGATTTTAATTAGTTTTAATTAAAATTCGTTTTAGTTTAGCCCGGAAATTTGGGCAGCATCTCCCCTATACCAGGATCAAGTCGTAGTAAATACCAAAAGACTATTCATCAGCTAACCAAGTACATAAACCATAACGATGAGGTCGGACCAGACCGCGCCATCATCGGATCCAATTTATTTAACATAAATGTAACTACCGAGGCGGACCAGACCGCTCTACAGTAGGATCCAAAGTATATAAGAAATCATAACAACCGTGGCGGACCAGACCGCACTACAGTTGGATCCATAATATTCAATCTTCGATTTTAAAGTAAATTTGAATTATCTAACATGCATCAGAGTTACGTTTAAATAGCGGAAGCGAAAGAAGTAAATGAATTTTCATTTTAGAAAATGTTATAGTTTTTATTATAAAATCGTTAAGGTTTTCGTTATATAAATTCGTATTTTCAAAACGTCAAGTTTTATAAAATAAATTCTAAGTTTATTTATAAAAGTTAAGTTTTTAAAGAATAAGAATATAAACTTTCAAATTTCCTATCGAATAACAATACGAAATATAACGAAATAAACTTAACGAACTTTAGACTCTTTTAAGTTAACTAAAACTATAACCTCCATTTCATTTATTTAAACCAATAACAACTTAAGAGTTTTAGTGATGACAGGGTAAGCTACGTTTTAAAGATAAGACGTAGGAGATTTGTTCATAACGTAAAATAAAATATAAGAACGAGAAGGGCTAACGGTTTTAAGTTTTATTTTCCATCGTCTCTTGATTCCTCCTTCTTCTCTCTCTCTTCTCCATCACTACGCCTCCGGCTCCCAATCTGCAAAACAAAGAAAGTTCTGCAGGGCTGAGTACAACAAGCACTCAGTGTGATTATGCCGCAAATAAGAATAGCAGGTTATCAGGAATAAGTAGGAAGAATAGAAAGAAGTGGAATTCGATTTCCGTAAAACCGATTCCTTGACACGGGCCCATTTTCGGAAGTTCATGTTACTCTCATTTCATTTGCAGGGCGGCATATAAATGCGGGCCCATCTGCTATTTGCAGGGCAACACACGAACACCGTGTGCGACCCATCTGCTAGGTGCAGGGCTACATACGAAGAACGTACGCAACCCATCTGCTATTTGCAGGGCGGCCTACATAAGTTGTAAGCAAACACATCTGCTGGAGATCAAGATTTGTGGTGATCAACCCACTCCTCTTGTCTCATGTGTACACAACTTCCCGAATTGATGTGTTAGACCAATCAAGAAGCCCGATCGTAAATATAAGAGCCTTAAACATGAAAATCCGAGACACACAAAGTTTCCTGAACAAGCCTGCACTTGAAGAACATGAGCTAAACAAGCTCAGAGATAATATTAAAGAAATAAAGAATCCCCACCTTTACCAATTACTCGTTTTCTCGATTCTCGGGTCCGAATCTTAAGTTAGCTTCTTCAGAGAATATTCCTACAAATATTTTCCTGATGTTAAGGTGCGTTCAGATTTCTGTTTAGAGTTTCCTAATATCAATATCTCTTAACTTTAGAATTTCCAAGAATAATAAAAATATTCATTTAACCTTCAAAAATTACTTTCTTTATGTATTCGTCATTTGGATGGCTTAGACATAAACACAAAAGTTGTTCAACTAAATATTTAGAATATTTTGGTGTAAAAACATTTAACATGCAAAGGGGTTAGGGTCCTTCAATTCAAAATGAACCTAGTTTCATTTTTAGAAAATTAACGGTGACTCCGATCGTTACCAAATTTTATAGGATGCTAGATAATATTACTTAGAACCTATATTAATATTTTTATAATATTTGGGCAGAGTCTCGACATGCAGGGAAACATTATCCGTGAAAAAAGAGGGGTAAACCCACAACAATCAAATTTCAAAAATTCAATCCGATTACGTGGCTAAACATTAGGTTACGAACAACTTTAATTCGGGGATGGGTATGAAAAAGAAGCACCGGCGGCCACCAAAGAAAGGGCAGCTGCGGCGGTGACGGAGAAGAAGAGAAGATGATGATGATGGTGATGCATGTCTCTCCCGGGAGTTCGTGGCGACGATCAGCCACTACTCCTAGGATCGGAATGTCTCTACGAGTTCATAGGAACGAACGGCATACCTTTTGGATGATCGGAGGTGAAGATATGCAAGAAAGACGATCGACGGCGATCGGCGGATGCTTGCGGTTCCTTCAGCTTGAAGCGGTGGAGGAGATGAAGAAGACGAAGCAGCTGCTGCTGCCGCTGATGATCGGGAGAGAGTGATGGTGTTGGGGTGGAGGACGAGTGCGAGAGATGGAGAGAGGGGCTGCTGCAACTTTTTAGAGAGAGAGCGAGTGATGGAGGTTGGTGGTGGTGCGAGAGATGGAGGGGGCTGCTGCTCTTGCACTCTTAGAGAAGGAGAGCGAGTGGGGGAGATGATGGAGGAGGGGCTGTCGGAAGAGAAAGGAAGAGAGGGGGCTGATCGGTGGAGAGGGGTGTATAGTGCAGGGGGATGTGCGAAGGGGAGAGGGAGAGGGGACAGTCGGTGGGGAGGTTTCCTCTAAGTGAAGGAAATGAAAAAGGGGCTGCACAAAATTGAGGCGGTGATGGCCTCTATTTATAGGGGCCATCCCGTCTCCGGTTGGACGTCTCGCTCCCCGACGAAAAGATTTCCCTCCGGTAACGGGTTCCGATTTTAGGTTTCGAAGTGTCTACGGGATCCAAATAAAATATCGAACTCAACGATATAGGTTAAAGAATTTTCGGAAGGAGTTTGATAGCTCAAAGAATTTTGAGGGAACGAAAAGGATCGAAATAGACAAAAGACGACGCGGGTTTTCTTAACCGTTTATCCGAAAAATATCTAACTTCTTTTATAAATCTTTTAATGTCAAAACTAGATTAAAAGTGTTAGCATTATATTTTTAGGATATTTGTTGAGCAAGATATAATATTTTAGTTAATGAAAATAAATTAATATTTCTATAATTCTTTTATTATAAACTAAAATTTGAAAAGCTTTTGATTATTAAATCTTCTAAATATTTAAACTTAGGAAAACTTATTTTAATACGGATAACTATTTTTTTCTATTTTCTATTATTTAAAGTTTAGAAAATTTTAATTAAATAAATTTCTAAATCTTTTATATAAGAACTCTAAATAAATTTATTTATCTTTCTAAAGACTTTTATTTATTATATTATTATTCTAAAAAATTTTATTTGGGAAAATCTTAATTTACTAAGGAAATTTAATCTATTTAACTATTTTCTTTTATTTAAAAATCCGGGTTATTACACTCCACCCCCCTTAAAGAAAATTTCGTCCCGAAATTTAAGTACCTTCATATACTAGGTTGGGGTTTTGGGCTCTTATCTTTGTCTTCTAGTTCCCACGTGGTTTCACCTAGGTCGTAGCTAGTGGTCTTACAACTCCTTGACTCATTGGTTGTGGCAATCTCCTTGTTCCTAAAGAATTTGATTATAACAGGTATATATATAATGTAAGGCAAGGTTGAGTTCTACTTCTTTATACTTGATGGCGTGCTTAGGGTTAAACACATACTTCCTAAGCATCGAGACCTGAGAGACATACCAGACATTGGCTAGGCCGGGATGTAGTGCTAGACGGTGAACTTCTATTGGCCATAACGGGTCCAGAATGTATTTCATAACGGCCTTCCTTTCGAATCGAAGCTTACTGGTGGGTTTTGTTCAGCTAGCTCTAGGTTCAAGATCAAGCATAAACCTCCTTTTGTCTATCCGACTAATCTTGATGAGTTTGCTTGGAATACTTCTCAAATTTCCAAATAATGGGTATGCCATGGATGTTTTCTCTCCATTCTCAGCTTCTTCTAGGTTGCCCCCAAATACTGTCTGGTTCTCCATCACAATGATCACAAACATATTTGTTCCATACTCTTGGTCTCTTATATCAAGACGATGCCTCGCATAAGGCCTCAGGGTTTCCATTTTATAGGTTATACAAATTTTGGAGAGAGGTTCTTCGTTCGGCTGGTTCCTACTAGGTTCCTTTACTCCATGCTCCTTAATCACAATTGAAGACATAGGTCCTAGCTTGGTGGTTGGCGCGGATTCTTTGCGGCTCTTGGTCCCCTTTGTGGTTGTGGTTGAGTTGGGTCTGAAAATTGTTGGTTTAACATGCTTCCCGGATTCTGCGGGCATGAAAATGAGTAGTGTCCCCTCATTTTGCAGCGGTAACATTGTACTGCTTTCAGGCGGCATCTTCCAAGGTGGTTCTTCGAACATGTTGAGCAAAAAGGCTTTTCCTCGGCCGGGTTCACCTGTTGCGGCTGCATATTTCTGAATTGTTTAGGTTGTCGAGGTCTTGTCTTACATGTCAAACATACTTGTCGATTCTCGAACTTCTCATCTTCCCACTTTCTCTTTTCTTTAGTTGAGCCCGATCCTTCGTTAGACTCGTTTCCTCTATCTTTATCAGGTCGCATCAAAGATTCGATGTCCATGGCTCGACTCAGTGCTTGGGCATAGGTGAGTGGGCCGTGGCTGGCAAGAGGGATGCCAATCTCGTGTCTTAGCCCACGTCTGAACTTGTCGGCTCGAGCAATGTCTGAATTGACTAAATGTGGAGCGTAGCGAGCAAGTTGGTTGAATATACGATCGTACTCGATAACGGTTCTCTTCTCCTGGCACAGGTTCCAAAACTCATTCTGACGGCGTTGGCGATAGCACTCTGGAATGTACTTCTCATAGAGTTCCACCTTAAACTCTTCCCAAGTATAATGGCTCAATCGGGCAGGTGTGAAAGTTCGTTTAACGGACTCCCACCAAAAATCTGCTTCATCGGTTAGTTGATGGAGGCCAAAGGCTAGTTTGTCGGATTCAGAGCAGTTGAGGTAGTTAAAGATCTTGTCCATGGCACGGACCCATTTTTCGGCATCGGCAGGCTCACCAAGCCCACTGAAACTTGGAGGGTTCTGTCGGCGGAAACTCTTGTCATTCCTAGGGGTTTGAACCGTTTCTAGGGAATCACTTATCTCATTGTTCCTCCTAGACACCATTTCTTTGTTTTGCTAAATCGTGGCACTAACTCTGAAACATAATGTCACCCGAAACATTAGTAACTTTTAATCAATAATATATGTTATATCCCAAATGACATTAATTATTAAGAGTTTTCGGGGATTCAATATTTCGGAAATATACTCATTCTTTCAAGTAGAAAGAAAACATAATTCACATATATATCATAAGCCCAATATAATCAAATAAGTCACATATATATCGTAAACCCGATATAATCACATAAGTCACATATATATCGTAAACCCGATATAATCAAACAATTCTCGTATCGTACCCCGATACTTTAAAAATCATATCACATGTCAAGTTTCCAATATCAATCCCTCCCCGGATGATATAAATTTAACCAATATCAATCCCTCCCCGGATGATATAAATTAATCGTATCGTAACCCGATACATAACCTGTCAAAATTTCAATATCAATCCCTCCCCGGATGATAATTATCAATTGTATCGTAACCCGATACATAACCTGTCAAATTTCAATATCAATCCCTCCCCGGATGATAATTATCAATTGTATCGTAACCCGATAATTAACCTTTCATGTTTTCACGTCTTGAACATAAATCCATGCCCGGATTATAACAATTCAAATCTCTCAACATACAATTCACATTTTGCATCAAATAGTGCAATTTTTCATGATTAGTCATTTCTCATGTTTCGTTTTTCACATAGTTCACGTTATGCAATCAATCATGCAACTTTTGCAGATAACCATAAAATCATCAAGTCATGTAATCATATAACCATAGTCATAATCATAACCATATATATCATCAAAAGTTGATTCGTTTGAAACGAATCTCAAGTACCTGCCCATATTATAATTTCATAACATAAATATTTTCAATTATCCTCGGCACACAACCGTCAAAATACTAATTTCCCAACCTTTTCGTTGAGATGGTGATTCCCTGCCCGGATCACAATATCATAACATGAACATATCTTAAGTTAAGCAATTTTCACATTAATCATGTCAACATTCTTCACATTCAAATCAAACAATTACTTCACGTTTCAATTTTACATATTATTCCATTGTTTCGTACATTTATATCACATATTCAACATTCCATATCTTCCAAAGTACCACATCGTGCTTGCCATATCATATAAGTGCATATATTCATATTTCGTGAAATCATTTCATGTCGATATCAATGACAATAATATTACTTAGACATACACCATCTTTCACATACTTCATGTTCATCATAAAATACTCAATCTCGAACTCGTAATATCATCAAACCATCATATCAGGGCATAACATAAGAATTTTGATTTGGATGACATAGTGCATATTCCTCATTTAATACATATATACGAATAAGTCATAAATCCAACATGATTTAGCCTTGTAAGTATCTTGATTAACATTTCACAAATCCGTATAACCATATCATATTTAATTTTTAATAATCTTCATGGTATTATTATCTCATAATTCACATAGTCATGTTATTATATATATAAAGAAGTTATCATCATAACATTATCACATTATCTCATGAGGATTCATTTTTATATAGCACACAAACAATCAACATATCCTTAATTATGTAATGGCATAATCGTATTGTTATAAGCTCACATTTTCATTTTCATATGATATCGTATTAGAGAAGTCATTAATATAGCAAGATTATTATGCATTATATAATATCATAAAGTTTCAATTTCACATAACATCATGTCATGGTTTGGTCTTCATATATCACAGAGATAATATAGTCCCTCCTTAATCATATTATCGTATAACCCTATCCTATTGTTGGTTGGGAAAAATCATAAATTCGTGTTTTCATCATATCATGCTTTTAAAGTATCATAGATAATAGTCATTCGTTTTATTAACATAATCATGCATAACATATTTTAGAAAGCTATCATCATAAGATTATAAGGTTTCAATTGCATGTAACATGTTTCATTTTCATATATCCCATAAATAATGTAGCATCTTTGTAAATTACAATCATTGCATATTCATATAACTAGTCCATGCTATCTTAAGTTAACATATCAAACTTAGTCATGCAATATCATGTTTTATAGTTTATCTCACAACTAATGGTCTTTCATGTTCTTCACATAATTAAGCACATCATATCATCATATAATAACCCCTACTCATATAATCACTATTTAGCATATCACAAGAGCTCAAATCATATATATAATAACTTTCCATAGAGTACTTTGCAAGTAACACATATACATGATTATTTGTTCAACTCGTTATAGTAAATTTCAAGTCAACATACACAATATATGTAAAAGCATCATACTCATATGAAGAATCACATAAATCACTGCAACATATAAGTCACGTTGATCCCACATATGTATCAATAAATGTTTCTCTCAATGTTTCACATAATCAAACTTTCAATCGTTAGTTTCAATCAATATGATCAATGGGTTTGAAATGTACCTTGACGATGAGCTCGGAGCGATAGTGATCGAGAGAGAGAGGATGCATAGGTCGAACGTGAAATTATTTCATCTTAAATTCCTTAGATTAATGCATAGTCCATGCCTAGGATAAATTTTTCTCAAAATTTTAAATTTAAGTTTATGAATAGTCTTTGGTATTCAGAACGACTACGCTCTGATACCATCCTGTCACACCCCGATTTTCCTAACTCTAAAAATAATTAATTTAAATATAAACAATTAAATCGGGATGCAACGAAGGGTAAAATAAAAAGGGAGAAATCATAATTCAATTGATTTTAATTAGTTTTAATTAAAATTCGTTTTAGTTTAGCCCGAAAATTTGGGCAGCATCTCCCCTATACCAGGATCAAGTCGTAGTAAATACCAAAAGACTATTCATCAGCTAACCAAGTACATAAACCATAACGATGAGGTCGGACCAGACCGCGCCATCATCGGATCCAATTTATTTAACATAAATGTAACTACCGAGGCGGACCAGACCGCTCTATAGTAGGATCCAAAGTATATAAGAAATCATAACAACCGTGGCTGACCAGACCGCACTACAGTTGGATCCATAATATTCAATCTTCGATTTTAAAGTAAATTTGAATTATCTAACATGCATCAGAGTTACGTTTAAATAGCGGAAGCGAAAGAAGTAAATGAATTTTCATTTTATAAAATGTTATAGTTTTTATTATAAAATCGTTAAGGTTTTCGTTATATAAATTCGTATTTTCAAAACGTCAAGTTTTATAAAATAAATTCTAAGTTTATTTATAAAAGTTAAGTTTTTAAAGAATAAGAATATAAACTTTCAAATTTCCTATCGAATAACAATACGAAATATAACGAAATAAACTTAACGAACTTTAGACTCTTTTAAGTTAACTAAAACTATAACCTCCATTTCATTTATTTAAACCAATAACAACTTAAGAGTTTTAGTGATGACAGGGTAAGCTACGTTTTAAAGATAAGACGTAGGAGATTTGTTCATAACGTAAAATAAAATATAAGAACGAGAAGGGCTAACGGTTTTAAGTTTTATTTTCCATCGTCTCTTGATTCCTCCTTCTTCTCTCTCTCTTCTCCGTCACTACGCCTCCGGCTCCCAATCTGCAAAACAAAGAAAGTTCTGCAGGGCTGAGTACAACAAGCACTCAGTGTGATTATGCCGCAAATAAGAATAGCAGGTTATCAGGAATAAGTAGGAAGAATAGAAAGAAGTGGAATTCGATTTCCGTAAAACCGATTCCTTGACACGGGCCCATTTTCGGAAGTTCATGTTACTCTCATTTCATTTGCAGGGCGGCATATAAATGCGGGCCCATCTGCTATTTGCAGGGCAACACACGAACACCGTGTGCGACCCATCTGCTAGGTGCAGGGCTACATACGAAGAACGTACGCAACCCATCTGCTATTTGCAGGGCGGCCTACATAAGTTGTAAGCAAACACATCTGCTGGAGATCAAGATTTGTGGTGATCAACCCACTCCTCTTGTCTCATGTGTACACAACTTCCCGAATTGATGTGTTAGACCAATCAAGAAGCCCGATCGTAAATATAAGAGCCTTAAACATGAAAATCCGAGACACACAAAGTTTCCTGAACAAGCCTACACTTGAAGAACATGAGCTAAACAAGCTCAGAGATAATATTAAAGAAATAAAGAATCCCCACCTTTACCAATTACTCGTTTTCTCGATTCTCGGGTCCGAATCTTAAGTTAGCTTCTTCAGAGAATATTCCTACAAATATTTTCCTGATGTTAAGGTGCGTTCAGATTTCTGTTTAGAGTTTCCTAATATCAATATCTCTTAACTTTAGAATTTCCAAGAATAATAAAAATATTCATTTAACCTTCAAAAATTACTTTCTTTATGTATTCGTCATTTGGATGGCTTAGACATAAACACAAAAGTTGTTCAACTAAATATTTAGAATATTTTGGTGTAAAAACATTTAACATGCAAAGGGGTTAGGGTCCTTCAATTCAAAATGAACCTAGTTTCATTTTTAGAAAATTAACGGTGACTCCGATCGTTACCAAATTTTATAGGATGCTAGATAATATTACTTAGAACCTATATTAATATTTTTATAATATTTGGGCAGAGTCTCGACATGCAGGGAAACATTATCCGTGAAAAAAGAGGGGTAAACCCACAACAATCAAATTTCAAAAATTCAATCCGATTACGTGGCTAAACATTAGGTTACGAACAACTTTAATTCGGGGATGGGTATGAAAAAGAAGCACCGGCAGCCACCAAAGAAAGGGCAGCTGCGGCGGTGACGGAGAAGAAGAGAAGATGATGATGATGGTGATGCATGTCTCTCCCGGGAGTTCGTGGCGACGATCAGCCACTACTCCTAGGATCGGAATGTCTCTACGAGTTCATAGGAACGAACGGCATACCTTTTGGATGATCGGAGGTGAAGATATGCAAGAAAGACGATCGACGGCGATCGGCGGATGCTTGCGGTTCCTTCAGCTTGAAGGAGGAGAGATGGCGGTGGAGGAGATGAAGAAGACGAAGCAGCTGCTGCTGCCGCTGATGATCGGGAGAGAGTGATGGTGTTGGGGTGGAGGACGAGTGCGAGAGATGGAGAGAGTGGCTGCTGCAACTTTTTAGAGAGAGAGCGAGTGATGGAGGTTGGTGGTGGTGCGAGAGATGGAGGGGGCTGCTGCTCTTGCACTCTTAGAGAAGGAGAGCGAGTGGGGGAGATGATGGAGGAGGGGCTGTCGGAAGAGAAAGGAAGAGAGGGGGCTGATCGGTGGAGAGGGGTGTATAGTGCAGGGGGATGTGCGAAGGGGAGAGGGAGAGGGGGCAGTCGGTGGGGAGGTTTCCTCTAAGTGAAGGAAATGAAAAAGGGGCTGCACAAAATTGAGGCGGTGATGGCCTCTATTTATAGGGGCCATCCCGTCTCTGGTTGGACGTCTCGCTCCCCGACGAAAAGATTTCCCTCCGGTAACGGGTTCCGATTTTAGGTTTCGAAGTGTCTACGGGATCCAAATAAAATATCGAACTCAACGATATAGGTTAAAGAATTTTCGGAAGGAGTTTGATAGCTCAAAGAATTTTGAGGGAACGAAAAGGATCGAAATAGACAAAAGGCGACGCGGGTTTTCTTAACCGTTTATCCGAAAAATATCTAACTTCTTTTATAAATCTTTTAATGTCAAAACTAGATTAAAAGTGTTAGCATTATATTTTTAGGATATTTGTTGAGCAAGATATAATATTTTAGTTAATGAAAATAAATTAATATTTTTATAATTCTTTTATTATAAACTAAAATTTGAAAAGCTTTTGATTATTAAATCTTCTAAATATTTAAACTTAGGAAAACTTATTTTAATAAGGATAACTATTTTTTTCTATTTTCTATTATTTAAAGTTTAGAAAATTTTAATTAATAAATTTCTAAATCTCTTATATAAGAACTCTAAATAAATTTATTTATCTTTCTAAAGACTTTTATTTATTATATTATTATTCTAAAAAATTTTATTTGGGAAAATCTTAATTTACTAAGGAAATTTAATCTATTTAACTATTTTCTTTTATTTAAAAATCCGGGTTATTACACGTTGCTTTGAACCATAACCCATGGCTCCCGGAAGATGACTGTTGCTAGGAACCCCTTCCTGGAATTCCGACAGTGTTCCACGATGTCGGCGAAGCCAACGGAGACAGCATGAAGAACCAGCCGCCGCGGCGGCCCATGAGGAACAGCCGCACTTCGACGTTCCCATCGACAACCAAGTTGGGGACGGAGGAGTCCCCCCTCTCGACGAGCATAACCCCGGAGAAGGCGTCACGGCACCACCACCACCGCCTTCTCCACCAGTGCAACGAACCCAGGCGCACCGAGGTCCCGTAAGTTCGCGCCTAGGACCTCGTGTCCATCAACAAACCCCGAAGGCCATGTTGAAGATCTCACTGCGGATCGCGAACGTGAGCTGTTCGAGCCTGGAGTTGTGCAACGCCCGTCCCCGGTCATCCGACCCAACCATGCTGCTCCGCCACCTCCTCCACCCCCTGGGATCGAGGAGTTACTAAGGAACTACCTCACTACCACCCGAGGTAGAGAGTTCCTAAATCAATATGGGGAAGAGCAGAGAGCACCTCGGTTCGGTCCCGAGAACCGAGATGGGCCCTACGGAATGCCTGGAGGACAGGATCTGCGGCATCACCTCCAACAGATCCGAGGTCAGCCCCAAGGAGTTCCTCCACCGTCGCCACCCCACTATGTAGCCGCACCTCCGCCACCCCATGGTGATCCTCAAGGACATCTAGCTGGAGGTGCGCAAAATTTTGATGCATTCGGCAGAGTCGTTAGCCCGCTCTCGGAGGACATCCTCAACACGCCCATGCCGTATGGATACAAGGTGCCGAACATCAAGCCCTACAATGGGATAGGAAACCCTAGCAACTTCCTAAGTCAGTTCAAATACAGCATGCTGAACCAGAACTTGGGAAGTGTGTATATGTGTAAACTATTCCCCGAGCTGCTGATTGATAATGCGTGGGAATGGTTCGACAGCTTACCAGCCGGATCCATTAGGTTATACAACGATCTAATGAATGCTTTCTCAAGGAGCTTCTCTCAGCGTGTCGAGGTGAGGTACACCCCGACACATCTGCTCACTGTGAAGCAGAACCGAGGTGAACCCCTCCAGGACTTCATGACCCGATTTGACAGGGAATGTCTGCAAACTCGGTGCACTAACGACCTTCTCATCATCTCGGCGTTCCAGAATGCCATCACATCGGATCTCCTGTATAAAGAAATCCTAGCAAAGGAGCCGCAGACCACTACCGAGTTGTGGACAATTGCGGATAAGTTTGCCAAAATTGATGAAGCGACTAAGCGGCGAAGGGAGGGAGACCGAGGAGAGGCCTCGGATAAGAAAAAGAAGGAATATACATCCCGGAAGAGCGTGATGGAGCGCATTCAGCGCGGCCCGCTGGAATCCCGCCTTGGACCTCGGCAAAACTCGGCGCCGCCCCTGCGAGGTCCGTTCGTGACTCAACCAGCTCAGCGGCCCGCACCACAGTTCACTCCACCGGCGAAGCCGAGGACCGAGATCCTCGAGCTACATGCTAACTTATTTGAGAGACCTGGGCCAATATGGGACAACGACCAACCAAGGTCGAAGAACAAGTTTTGCCACTTCCACGAAGATTACGGGCACGAAACTGAGAACTGCAAAAATCTGATGTACGACATTGAAAGTCTAGTTCGCAGCGATCCGCTGAAGAAGTACCGGGATCGGAGTGCGGGAATCAATCAAGTTGATACCCCGCAAGGTCAGAAGAAGAAGAGACTATACCGAGGTGCTGGCTGCAGCACCGAGGTCGAAAAGAAAGTCAAGTATGATGATGATGCTGACGAGGATGGAGATTGCCAGTATGATGGCGTCATTGCCACTGTCTCCGCACTTGCCAAAGGACAGACGAAGTCCTCTTTGAAAAGCGGCGCACGGACACTCCCGAGCAGAGATCCCGTAAACAAAAGACTCAAGAAGGGCGAAGTGGTCACATTCTCCGACGAAGACCCTGTACCTCCTATGGTCCCCATTCTGATGCCATTGTCATTGAAGCTGTTGTAGCCAATAAGCTCATTCGGAGAATTCACATCGACACCGGAGCATCTGTGAACATCATGTTTAAATACTGCTTTGACAAGATGGGGATCGATAAATCCAAAGTCATGGCGACAGGTCGGCCACTACGCAGTTTTGCCCAAGAAGAAACACATCCAGAAGGGGCGGTAGAACTCCCAGTTACTGTGGGGAAAGCACCGAGGAACTCTATCCTCGAGTTCCTCGTGGTAGACGCCAAGTCCCCCTATAATATCATTTTAGGGCGAACTGAATGCGGTCAAGGCGATCTGCTCTACATATCACCTCGCACTGAAAATCCCGACTAGGGGAGGAGTACCCCTGATCCGAGGAGACCAGAAAACGGCAAAGGAATGTCTTCACGTAGCACTCAAAGGGCAGGGGGCTCCGCCCCAGTTGCCTCAAGCATAGCAATTACCGAATTCTGGAGAGATGAAGCATACGTCACTTGTCGAGGATAGTCCGGTACAAGAAGTTGGGTTGCACGAAGACGACCCCACTAAGGTTGTCAAAGTTGGTTTTGCCGGATTGCCACATCTTCAGAAGCAGGTTATTCAACTCTTAAGGGAGTATAGAGACATCTTCGCATGGTCCCCGCTAGACATGACGGGTGTGTCACCTTGGTTAATCACACACAAGCTCAACATCGACCCCGAGGTCAGGCCCATCAAACAGAAACAACGCTCTTTCGCCGCATAACGAAATCAAGTCATCAAATCCGCAGTGACTCAGTTACTGGACGCCGGCATCCTATTCGAAGTCACATGTCCGACTTGGATAGCAAACCAGGTGATGGTCAAGAAAGCGGGTGGAGGGTGGCGAATGTGTATCGACTACACCAACCTCAACAAACACTGCCCGAAGGATTGCTACCCCCTCCCGGACATCGACAAGAAGGTGGACTCTCTAGTCGGCCACAAGATATTTAGCTTTCTCGACTTGTACAAAGGGTATCATCAAGTTCTAATGGATACCGAAGACACAACCAAGACCGCGTTCATTACGGACTTTAACATCCTTGCCTATCACAAAATGCCCTTCAGACTCAAGAATGTTGGGACCACTTATCAACGGATGGTAGACAAAATATTCAAAGAACACATCGGCAAGGAAGTTGAAGTCTACGTAGACGACATTGTTGTGAAAAGCAAGGTGGAGGGCACTAGTATTGCCGACCTCCGCACTGTGCTCTCGCTGCTTCGAGAGGTCAACCTGAAACTTAACCCTCAAAAGTGTACTTTTGCAGTGTCGTCGGAAAAGTTTCTAGGTTGTTAGATTATTAAGAAATACATTTAAGAAAAAAAGGAAATGAAAAAAAATGAGTTAGTAAAAATTAATATTGATGTTTGAAATTTAATCAATATATATGCTCACATTTAATTTTTATAGGAATAAATGTATTAAAAAATTGTATAGAAAATAACATAATATATAAAAAGAAATTACTATTAATTAAGCACAAACTTAAAAAAAAAAATTTGGAGGGAATGCTACTATTTTACCTTAGTGTATATATATAGATTAAAAATGTCACTAATTATATTAATTAATAAAGGGTTTGGATTTAAACACGTCAACAGAAAAGCTTCTACTTCTTATAATCAAATGTAGTAGAAAAGTTATTTTTCTAAAAACATTATAAAGTATAGTATATGTTACTCCTATAGTTTTGTTTCATTTTTTCTTCTTAAACTAAATATTTAGTTATAAGTATAAACTCCCTCTGTTTTATTCCATTTAGCCCATAGAGTGAATAAGTATGAGGTGTAAAATAAGGGGAACCCTTAAAATAGCTATTTTGATATAGCAAACACAAATAATAGCCACTCATATAAAAAACACAAAAACTAGCCACTCTTACCAAATTGCCCTTATACATGAATACAAGACTTAGATTGTTCTTGTATTATGCAATAAATTTACACCAATACATCATTAACATTACATGACTCATGTATTTGAATACATGAGTCATAATTCATGTATTATGAAATAAAATATAACCAATACATGAATACACGAATACATGACTCGTGTATTCATGTATTATGAAATAAAATCATACTAATACATGAATATAAACATCTGACCAATACATGAATACACGAATACATGATGATAAGGATTAATATCAGCCATATCCCTTAAATAACCCAAGTCGGTAGAGAATATACTTTCCTTAACCTTAGACTACAGTTCTTAAAGAAATTGGTGTATCAGATGTCACAATAGAAGTGCAGAACCTCACCTCTATGAAAGGAACAATAAATCCGAGACGGAACTAGCATCAACGACGCCATCAATGTAGATGACTATTACTTTTCTATAATGATCGATATAGGCTATCTCGCGTAGCAGTATAACATTAGAGAGATTTTATGCACACCAGACACGCAATATAATCAAGAATCATATGCCATACAGGAAATTGTGAGGTTCTAACTTCTCCCTTAAGCCGTGTGGGGTCTGCAGGCATCTGCAAGGGCGGAAGGATCTGACCAGATCCTATGAGCGTTTAGCAGAAGCTCAAGGTTCTGCATAACACGCGGTCCGCGTGACTCTATGCACTATAGGGTGAGGAACACTGCATTCATGACGGGGGATACTCTGCCTCCGTCTGAATTCCCTTTTCTGTCCTTCCTTCACACGAATGCTCACTTTTTACCCTCTCTACACCTATAAATACTAAGTGAACGCACAAAAACATCATCACATCACAACACCTCTCACCAGAACAACACGCATCTCTGCGTACTGTTCCATTCAATTACACACTCTCTTTACGAGCTCCTCCGAGTTCAAGCAGCTAAGGTGTTCCAAACCTTCCTCGGGAAATTCTAGTTTCTCTTTGCCTCTGTCCATTCCTCCCAACGCTGGGAAGAAATCTCTCTCTCACACACATCACCTTGAGGCTAAGGTAAAACCCTCATTGCCGAAAGGAAATGAGGCTCAATGGAGCTCCGCTCTCTTTATTTCTTCTCTTTTTCTTGCTCCATTTCTTCATTATCTGCTTATATGAGTGCAAAACTCCTTGAATCTTGCTAGTTTGCGGCTAAACGTGCCCCATACGCTTTACTTATAGCTCAAATATTGTTTATCATCACCACGCAAATCGTGCTCTACATACAATACTCATTCATAGTTCTCTACACGCGTGAATGTCTTGCTTTTTACTGCTTTAACGCCTTATCCATAAATGCTCTTCGCAAAACATGATGAACATTACCCTAAATTGTTGTGGATCTCCAACCCGGATCTATCAACTGGCGCCGTCTGTGGGAAATTCTTGAGTTGAGATGTTGATTTCCCCTGTTTTTATGCAAAATTCTAGCTCGTTGTTATAATATTGTTTGCGATTTCCCCTTTATTACGCCCTTATGTGAAGAATAGGAGGAAATCTGATGTCATGTTGATGGGGAATGCTCTGTTTGTTGTTTAATCTGCAAAAACTGCAAATATGCGTACCACTGCTTGATACTTGCCAAAGTTTTCTGCGGCTATGAGCTCTTGAATGTGATGTGATCCTATGATTATGCTTCCTTTTGAAACGAAAATTGTGATAAACACCTTGATTGAAAGGGAACTGGTGTTTGAAAGGCTAATTTTCTCTCCTTAAATGTGAATTAAGCATTGATATCTGTAAGAACTGTCAAGACCCATGGGTTCAAAGGGCCAACCCTGCTTATCTTCGAAGTTCTAGTTGATCCTGATAATATGCGCATAAACCTGCCTTCCCATTCGCCTTGCTGTGATGATCACCTAGAATGATGGCTATCTAATCAAGGGAATGTGTATTGAATGCCATATTTATGTTATTCTGGGAATACTTCAGTATTTATACCATGAACTTGTTTCAACTATATTGCTTGTAATTCATGAATCCAGCGATTAGAAGCAATTTCAAGGCCTCATCTCTTTCATGACATGAATTATAATGGCTAATCTGTTGTTGTTTTGTCAAAAACATAAGGTTGTGAGGGACCCAGAGGAAAGACGGGTCACAAACTGCAACAATCTCAAAATACATTCGCCTCACCTTTTGTACTTGGTGAGCATACAATTCTGCTTGTTATATGCTCCATATGAAATCCATTCATAAGATGCAAAGTGCTGGTGGTTACGAAATAAGCATCCTCACTAAAGCTAGTCGAATGCTCCTGAATCGCCATAATCCCAAAATCCATGAAATAATATAAACATTATAGAAGCGGAGAGCCGAGGATGACAAGGGTACCCCATTCACCTTGATGAAGGGGCCCTGCATTTGGAAGCTGAACCTCCCATAAGCCCCATATAATGGGCAAACCCCTCAGAAGCCCTGTATAACAGGCAAACATCCTTTAGAAGCCCTGTCTAACAGACAATACTCTTAAAAGCCCTACTACCTAGTAGGAAATATCCTCGTAAGCCCCATATAATGGGCAGAACCTTCTTGCTTAAGCCCTGTTTAACAGGCAACTCCCTCGTAAGCCCCGAATAACGGGCAAAACCCTCAGAAGCCCTACACCGTAGGCAACATCATCGTAAGCCCCGAATAACGGGCAGAACCCTCAGAAGCCCTACACAGTAGGCAACATCATCGTAAGCCCCATATAATGGGCAGAACCCTTCATAAGCCCTATTTAATAGGCAATCCTCCTCAAAAAGCCCTGTTTAACAGGCAATATCATCATAAGCCCCATATAATGGGCCAAACAGTTTAAGAGCCCTACTTGCTAGGCAACCCTTTCACGAAGCCCTATCTAATAGGCACCTCTTTTGTAAGCCCCATTCAATGGGCAGAACCTTCTACAAAGCCCTATCCAAAAGGCGACTCCTTTGCAAGCCCCTCGCAATGGGTAGAATTTTTCCAAAGCCTTACTCAGTAGGCGACGTCCTCCTAAACTTCATACAATAGATAAAATTTCTTATAAGTCTCATTAAATGGGCAACACACCCCTAAGCCTTACGCTAAAGGCGACATTTTTGTATATCGCCCCTATAAGTTTTCCCCATTGCATTCCAGTGGGTAAAATCCCGCCTAAATCCCGCTTTACAAGTGGTATTCTTAGAAAATTCTATTTGATAAACAATACCTTTATAAACCTCTAAGGAGGATATTGCTTTCATAAGCTTAACCTGATAGTCAGCGCTTCGGCAAGCTTTATACAATGGACCGAGTTCTCGTAGGCTTGGTTTGATAAGTAATGTTCTTAGGAATCCTGCATAAGAGACACCATTCCTATAATCCCTAGCTAACAGGGAGTATATTAGCAAGAAAGTCCTATAAAATAGGTGCCAATGATAAAGAGGGCCTATACGGCCGAGGGATATCATATCAAGCTTAATAAAATAAGATGCCACACAAATTCTTAAAAACCTCCCTTTATGATCAGATCCCTTCCAGAGGCTGCATAAATAGAGCTCCAGGGAAACAAGCGCCTTAATAAAGTAGGCTCTGAAAAAAACAGGTGTCATCGACCTCAGTTTTATTCGGGTGAAAGCCATCCTCGAAAAACCTTATATTAAGTAAACCACGCTGGTTAAAGCCGCCGTATATGGTTGACGATTATAAAAGGACCTGCTAAATTGGTAGTGTATTACAACCAAATCTTACATGATCAGATGCCTCATATCAAGAGGAGGAAACTGTGTCAAAACTCTCTATCCTAATCAGCTTTCTATCTTGAAGTTGTTACCTACCTTCATCGTATATTGGCAGAAGCCATTCCCTTTGGGAATCTTATAACAAGTAGGCTATGCTCGTCAAAGCCACCATAAATAATGCTCAAACGCAGAAAATTTGCTAATAATAAGTTACATATATTTTGAGTCTCTCTCAAAGAGCATTTGGAATTAATCCTCCACACGTCCTCAAAATCTTTGCAGATTCTTATGAGAATGAATGATGCATCAGATGCTGCTTCCAAGGAGGCTGGTCAAGCCACTGGGAATCCAGAAGACTCTGTAATGGGAAACAGAGGAACAGGCACCATGCTGACAGCGGCTAGTGTCAACATGGAGGCTCAATTCTCTCCAGCTATGCTTCAGCAAATGACAGCCCTTATTGAAGGGGTAGTAGAGGGGGCTGTTGAGAAAAGACTCCACACCCTGGGAGCAAATCCTCAGAATACAGATCCCTTGGGCGAGACCCAAGAAGGAGGGGGAAGTAAGAGCACTCCCGCGATGCACAAACAGAAGCTTGTGCATCAAGGCATAACTCAAGAGCTAGTCTCAAGGCTGCCTTCAACAGTGGCCGAAGAGGAAGAAGGATTCTCTACTGACTGGGAATCCCCAGATGAGGAAGGCCCTGAAGAACTTGAAGGAAATCTCAATGAGAACACTGAAAATGCATGGGCCAAAAAGTATGCTCAACAGCAAGAGCAGATGAAACTCTTAACAAAAGAAGTCAAAAAACTGAGGGAACAAAAACAGGCCGGGGAAAGGGCCTCAAAGGAAATGGAGACAAGTGAAAAAGAATTTCGTAACCCAAAGGAAGGAAAAAATCTGAAACCTTCCTCAAACAACAGAAGTGGAGGAAACAAATCAGAGCTTTTTCTTCTGTACATTGACGAGAACAGCCCGTTCTCAGTAGACATCCAAACTGATCCTGTCCCGGGCAGTTTCAAAACAATCTCTTGCGAGTATCAAGGGAAGGGAGACCCTGAAGAGCACCTGATGAAGTTCGATAGCTTATGTCTCCTTCACCAATACTCAGAAGGGGTTAAATGCATAGTATTCCTTACAACCCTGTCAGGAACTGCTCAACACTGGTTCAAGCAGTTGCCAAAAGCCTCCATACATTCCTTCATGGATCTGAAAGAGGTTTTTCTACAACAATTTGTCAGTGCTAAAAGGACTACTCGGAACTCCTTGCATCTGACGACCATAAAGCAAGGTGCCAACGAAAGTCTGAGAGACTACATGACACGCTTCAACGAGGCCGTCCTCGAAATACCAGGTATTAAGCCGAAATTAAAGGTGCATGCCTGTGTAGATGGTCTGAAACCGGGGCAGTTCTTTGCCTCCCTCATCAAAAAAGAAGCTACTTCTTTTGAAGAATTACTGACAAGAGTCCAGAAGTACATCCATATGGAAGAAGCCTTGAGCAGCAAGAGGGCTGAGCTGGTCTCCCAAAAGGAAAAGAAACCGGAAGAAAGAAAAAGATTGGCTCCAGATGCCAAGAAAATTGATAAGAATGAAAGATTTCTCAGATCTTTCACCCCACTGATCAAGCAACCGGTGGATCTGCTCGAGGTAGTCTTGAGAAAACCGGGGGTTCAAATCCCTGCAGGGCATAGACAGCCACCAAGAAATCCACCTTCTGAGAGATTCTGTAAGTTCCACAATGACTTTGGTCACATGACCAACGATTGTAGGAATATGAGAATTGCCATCGAGAAGTTAATCCAGGAAGGAGAACTCTTGGAATATGTCAAAAGAGAGACTGAACAAAACAAGAAACGCAAAGAAACTCCTGAAAAAGCGACTGATGCTAACCAAGGGTCCGAGCCCAAAGGTGTTATTAAAATGATATATGGAGGACCAACCATGGGAGACTCCAACAGAAGCAGGAAAGCATCTGCTAGAGAATTGCATATGCGTGAAAGGCATGGGGTCTGGAAGGTCGAAGCAGGCCTACCCCCACCAGAAATCTCATTCGGGCCAGAAGATAATCAGAAAGTGATTCATCCGCATGATGATGCACTTGTCATCACAGTGGAAATAGAAAGGTATCAAGTCCAAAGGGTCTTTGTGGACACAGGGGCCGCGGTCAACGTTATATTTGAAAGTTGTTTCAATCAAATGAGCCTCTAGAAGCCATTGAATGGGGTAGCTACGGCTCTACATGGTTTCTCAGGAGACCCTGTGATGTCACTAGGATCAAATGAGGTGTAATTCCTTCAGTCCCTTACACCTCACTTGGGGGGGGGGGGGGAGTAGGAGATATCCATATCCCATTATCTTAAAATGCTTTCATTATCTTGAAACGCTATTTTACACCAAGATATTACTCCACTATTTTGTCCCATCACCCTAAGAATATGGGGGATAGCTTTGCCTCACCATCTTTTGGCAGATAGAAACAGGGTAAGATGTAAAGCCTTTGTAAACGCGAAAGCAAAGGAGATATCATTCTAGACAGAAGTATGTTATAAGTAGGGCCCCAGAGAAAGCATCTGGCCTTAATCAAAAGTGAGAGTTGTTTATACCACAGCCAGCACGATTACGGGATCATAAAAAGCACCCCACCACAAATACCAAGAGATAGGTTGTTTAATAAATATCTTAACCAAAGCAACAAAATTAAGGACAGGGACTTCGAGTAAAAGTTAGGTCCTCAGAGCCGGACGAACGAGAGATTGAAGCTTCACCCTCGAGAACAGGGGAAATATCAGTCGAAGCCAAGATCCAATTATCTCTGGGACGGCCTAGGGGAACATTAAAGATATCCTCCGCCCTTGAGCTACCCTCCTTACTGGATAGGTTGCGTACGGAAGAAGTGGTCCTTTGAGAATAAGAAGGACCCGCAATCTCCTTCCTCGCTAACTCCTGAAAATACAAACGGAATCGTTAAATATATAACGGTAAGCCTGCGACGGGCAGGCCAAGCTCTAGCAAAGAGAAAGAGAGGCACCTCATCAAAGACTTTCCTCATAAGCTGCATGGCAGTAGCATCGACGGAAAAGAGAGGGAAAGGGGGAGCATCCCAGGTAGGAAGGCCCTCAAGGGCTTCAATAGGTTGGCGAAGCATTTCAGCAGCTTTCTTCAAGACTGGCATGAACCAAGGTTCCCCAGTAGGAATGAAACAGTTCCTCTTGAGGGCCTCAGGTTTTGTCTCAAACAAATGTATTATAGGTATCAGATTGATTGAGCTAGCCCGTTCTGGGACACCCAGCTGGTTACAACATTCGAAAACAACATCGCCAGCCCAACTGGTGAGAGGATCTATCATTCTGGCCCAGAAATAAGAAGAATTGATAAACGCTTCGGGCAATTGCCTCACCAGAGAGTCTATGAAAGCCTGACCATAGGGGGGCATCAAAAAGTTAGATCGGCAAACTTGTATCCCCCTAGAGACGCCTTCATCGGAACCCTGTTTCATTCCTTCTGCGAGAGAAGAAGTCCGGGAACGTTCTAACTCTTGTTCATGAGTAAGAGTTAGTCGTTCCATTTGCACAGCAAAGTCTGCTTTCATTTTCAACTCCCATTCTAAGGAAGCCTCTAGGGCTATATCTAATTCCCTTACTCGTCCCGACAACGAAGCAATGCGCAGCTCTAGAGTAGAATTATATTTCTCTTTAGCGCGAAGACGGTCCTGAAGATCGCGAACCTCGACTTGAGCACGGTCCCTACTCTGCTCGACTTCTGATAGAATCTCCAGGAACTGATCAAAAGCCAAAGCCTGGGCGCCGAAAAGGGGTGTCGAAAACTGATTCACTTTTGTAAATGCAAGGGAATGAAAATCACCCGTTTTTCAGAAAAAGAAGCATCAATGCTTACCTCAATCAAAGGGAAGAGGGAAATAGGATCTTACAGTGGCCAACCAAGGGCAGTTCATGAGAGCAGGGTTCTGAACGAGGTTTCATTACTATCGTCTCTTGTGGGTCTTCTTGGTCCGATTCCAAAACCCTAATGCCCGTAGAAGGTAATGCGGGGACGTCGTCTACAGAGGAAATAGGTTCTGGATCGAGGATTCGGGCCTCAACCATTCTTTGTTCTAATTTCATCCGAATCTTTCGTAGCAAATCTCCCGCATCAGCATTCATGGCTGAGAGTAAATGCAAACAGAACTCAATCTTCTAAGAAATCTTAAGATATTTATGTAAAAACACTCATCATATTCACCCTTGAACTAGGTTTACAAAAGCCAAGATTGATATTAACGACCTCCCTAAAAAAAAAAAAAAAAAAAAAATGGAAGAAAATTCCCTCATAGGTAAAAACTGCACAGGCACAAAAAAGAGATATACCAAGATAATGAACGCTAAATAAACTACCTGTGAACCAGGAAGGCAAAACAATCATTGGAAGCGTTGAGTAGAAAAGCACGAAGGCTCTCGCTTTTCCCAGAAGTATGATGCAAAAGCGAAGAAGAAGAGAATGAGGGAAGTTAAAAAGGCCAAAGGGAATAGAGCTATGTCCCACTTGTTACCCCACGTTAGCCTATGAAGGAATAGGAAACGTCTCTCCTTATTCTCCTAAAAAGTAACGCGCCTTTTCTCCTAACCAAACACATATGTTATCATATTCCTCTATACGGAGGAAAGCCTCGGTAAGGCAAAATAAAAATAATAATGTCTCTGATAAGTCACTTGCCAGAAGCTGACATATAAACACTTCTGGACCTAGGGGGGGGGGGGGGGGGGGGGGGGGAGTAGCTGATAGGGATTAATATCAGCCATACCCCCTAAATAACCCAAGTCGGTAGAGAATATACTTTCCTTAACCTTAGACTACAGTTCTTAAAGAAATTGGTGTATCAGATGTCACAATAGAAGTGCAGAACCTCACCTCTATGAAAGGAACAATAAATCCGAGACGGAACTATCATCAACGACGCCATCAATGTAGATGACTATTACTTTTCTATAATGATCGATATAGGCTATCTCGCGTAGCAGTATAACATTAGAGAGATTTTATGCACACCAGACACGCAATATAATCAAGAATCATATGCCATACAGGAAATTGTGAGGTTCTAACTTCTCCCTTAAGCCGTGTGGGATCTGTAGGCATCTGCAAGGGCGGAAGGATCTGACCAGATCCTATGAGCGTTTAGCAGAAGCTCAAGGTTCTGCATAACACGCGGTCCGCGTGACTCTATGCACTATAGGGTGAGGACCACTGCATTCATGACGGGGGATACTCTTCCTCCGTCTGAATTCCCTTTTCTGTCCTTCCTTCACACGAATGCTCACTTTTTACCCTCTCTACACCTATAAATACTAAGTGAACGCACAAAAACATCATCACATCACAACACCTCTCACCAGAACAACACGCATCTCTGCGTACTGTTCCATTCAATTACACACTTACTTTACGAGCTCCTCCGAGTTCAAGCAGCTAAGGCGTTCCAAACCTTCCTCGGGAAATTCTAGTTTCTCTTTACCTCTGTCCATTCCTCCCAATGCTGGGAAGAAATCTCTCTCTCACACACATCACCTTGAGGCTAAGGTAAAACCCTCATTGCCGAAAGGAAATGAGGCTCAATGGAGCTCCGCTCTCTTTATTTCTTCTCTTTTTCTTGCTCCATTTCTTCATTATCTGCTTATATGAGTGCAAAACTCCTTGAATCTTGCTAGTTTGCGGCTAAACGTGCCCCATACGCTTTACTTATAGCTCAAATATTGTTTATCATCACCACGCAAATCGTGCTCTGTATACAATACTCATTCATAGTTCTCTACACGCGTGAATCTCTTGCTTTTTACTGCTTTAACGCCTTATCCATAAATGCTCTTCGCAAAACATGATGAACATTACCCTAAATTGTTGTGGATCTCCAACTCGGATCTATCACATGAGTCGTGTATTCATGTACTATGAAATAAAATTTGATGAATACATGAGTATAAACATTTGACAAATACATGAATATATGATTACAAGACTCTTATATTCATGTATTATGAAATAAAATTATAAAAGAAAAAAGAAAAAAAATGAAGAAGATAAACAGAAAAAACGCAAAAAAAAAAAAAAAAAAAAAAAAGAAAGAAAGAAAGAGGAGAAGAAGGCAGCAAGCGAGAGAAAAAATAATAATAAGGAGCAGAAAATTAAAATAATTAAGGGTAAATAGGACAATTAATACAAAAAGTGGCTAGTATTTGTGTTTTTTATATGGGTGACTATTATCTTAGTTTGCAATATAAAAGTGGCTATTTTCCTATATTTCCCCCGTAAAATAATAGAATATGTCAAAATAGAGTGGAACGAGGTAGTAATAAAACATGACAAAGATTCTTATTTATCAATTCATTATAAAAAAGATTAGAATTACCTAATGTTTATGCGAAAGCAGTATAATTTTATTTTTGAACGGATATTGTTTTATAACTACAATTAACTTATATTCTTGAAGATAAGGAAAATAATTATATAGAACTGTATACAAATAAATTTCTTGGTTTTTCTTATTAATCATTTACACTTATTAATAAACGGATCAATTTATGAAAATTCTAAAACTATTTATGTAAAAGAAGTTTGAACAAGGATATTGCAATGAAATAAAAAGATGAGTTAATCAATAGTTCAATTATAGTATTTACGTGCGAATGCACGTAATCTCTATTAGTCTTCTTGAAATGGAAAAAAAAAAATAACAAATCAAATTTACATTTGTGTATGACTTTTCTTGCAAATTTCATGCAATCACCAACGAGCATATCTAGAAATTAATTTTTGCTACTATAATTAGAAAATCTTGCACTGAGCTCTGAATTGCAAAGTCATGAAAAATCAAAACCTCCACTTCCTCACTTGTTCCTCTCTCTTCATTCTCTCACTCCAACATTCTCTCAAAGTTGTAATGCAAACTGCACACCTTCTTCATGTGGTCTCATTCCCAACATCAAACCCGCTTTTCCGCCTCAAGATCCATCCCAACTACTGCGGCGACCTCAAATACGAGCTCGTATGCGAAAACGATGTCGCCTCGATCCATTTCAACTCCCACAAAGATCCAAGCTTTCACTTTCATCGATAGTGAAAAACTCGATCGCTTGGGAACCCGTTGTAATCCCTAGTAGAATTCTTGAGTGGAGAGAATTCGTTCCGGTGTGGAACAAGCTAGTGGATGTAGGGAGAAGTTACTCCGAACCTGATGCAGTGCAATTTTCGCTGAAACCGCCAGCACTGACCACCCTTCGGTTTTTCTGTCATAACTTTCTCATTATTACTCCAAATAAAAAACGGTCAAGTGAAATGGAAAGCCAGTTCAAATACCTTTCTGAGAGTATCTCGCATGTCTTCAGATGAGGAATCACTTTTAATAATGTTGATTTCAAGAGTTTCTTTCATTTACTTCATGTTTGAACTTAATTATGTAATAAGACCTTTATATGGCCTTGTCTTTGGGATGGTAGAGTAGATTTTGAGTATTTGATAATAATATTGAGTTTTTGAGTTGAGTTCTCATTCATTGTTGTTCCCGACTTGAAATCGAATTTTCACATTCTCTTGTTTTATCATTTTCTCTAAGTTTCTACCCACATCAGAACCACTCTAAATCGTTGTGTCGTATCTCTATCCTTGCACCTTCATATAAATAATGTGATGTATGTGATTTCATGAATTCCTTTGTTATCAACGTTATTGGACTGGATATTGTGGCATCATTCATTCGGACATTAACTGTCCATAATACGAAGATTAAAATTAGGTTTTGATTAATTAAAAACTTAATTTGTTATGTTGAGGGCCAATCCTTCCAAAGTTAAAACAGTGATGGAGATGAAAGTCCCGAGATCAATCAATGATGTGCATAAGCTCACCGGTTGCCTCGCCACACTGAGTAGATTTCTTTCCAAAGCCGCAGAAAAGCAACTACCCTTCTTTAAGGTTTTAAAGAAGGCGCTCGAGTTCAGCTGGAGCTCGGAACACCACCTCGCACTTGATCAACTAAAGCAATACCTCAAAAACCTGCCTACCCTGTCAGTGCCAAAAGAGGGAGAGGTATTGTTCCTATATTTAGCCACCTCTGGAGAAGCCATCAGCGTGGTGCTTGTGCGGGAGGAAGCAGGACGCCAACTCCCGGTGTACTTCATAAGTAGGTCCCTCAAAGGGCCCGAGGTGCGATATCAGCCGCTTGAGAAACTTGCTCTAGCCTTAGTCAATGCCGCCCGACGCTTGTGTCCGTACTTTCATGCGCATCCCATCCAGGTCTGGACGGATTCCCCACTTCGACAAGTACTAACGAAGCCCGATGCCTTGGGCCGAATAGCAAAGTGGGCCATAGAGCTGGGGGAGCATGATATTACCTATGTCCCCCGGCAAGCCATCAAAGGGCAAGCCCAAGCTGACTTTCTGATCGAAACCTCCATCCTCGATGTCCCAATTTCCACATCAGTACCTGCACCAAGCCCACTTCAGCCTGCCACAACGGAGCCACCCGATTGTTGGCACATGTACGTCGACGGTGCTTCAGGGAAAACGGGAAGCGGAGTCCTCCTTGTCAGCCCAGAAAAAAAGGAACTCACATATGCACTTCTTTTTCAGTTCACCATGACTAACAATGAGGTGGAGTACGAAGCACTACTAGCCGGACTCCGGATAGCCACAGATCTGAAGGTCAATGCCATCAAAGTATATAGTGATTCTCAAGTAATTGTGAATCACATGCTGAGAAAGTACGAGGAACGCATACCCCGAACTCAGAACTCCCGAGCCGACGTCCTCAGCAAGTTGGCAGCAGTGCTAGGCTCTTCACCTGTCGAGGACATCCAGCACAGGAGTATAGAGGAGGCCGAGGTCAACGACATAACCGAAGACGAGCAACCTACGTGGATGACTCCTCTCCTCGACTACTTAGTGGATGAGAGGTTACCGGAGGATAAAGTGGAGGCAAGAAGAGTACTGCGAAGTCACTACGTTATGCCGTCGTGGACGGTGTCCTTTACAAAAAATCATATCTTCAGCCCTTACTTTGATGTGTTGGCCCCACCTCGGCAGACTATGTCATGCGCGAGGTACACGAAGGATCATGTGGCAGTCACATCGGACCTCGGGCGCTGGCCAAGAAAATCATGCGGTGGGGTTACTATTGGCCCACAATGCTCAAAGACTGCACCGAGCTCGTGCAGAGGTGTGAAAAATGTCAGTTACATGCAAATGTAACAAGGATGCCTCAAAGTGGCCTGGTTGCGATGCAAAGCCCTTGGCCATTTGCGCAGTGGGGAATAGACATAGTAGGTCCATTTGAGAAGGCACCTGGCCAATTGCAGTACCTTATAGTCGCCACACACTATTTCACAAAGTGGGTAGAGGCAGAACCCCTAGCCAAGATAACCAGCAAAAAATGCTCGTAACTTCGTATGGAAGAACATGGTGTGCCGCTTCGGAATACCCCATGTTCTAGTTTCGGATAACAGAACACAATTCACAGACAAGATCTTTAGAGACTGGTGTGACGAGCTGCAGATCCAGCAGCATTTCACTTCTGTGTCTCACCCCCAAGCAAATGGCCAAGCCGAAGTGACGATTAGGACGCTCGTCAAGGGTCTCAAGATTCGACTAGAGCAGGCCAAGGGTATGTGGGTGGAACACCTCCCCAACGTCCTATGGTCTTACCGAACCACACGTCGCTCCACCAATGGAGAGACGCCGTACAGCCTAGCCATGGCACGGAGGCTGTCATCCCGGTAGAAATCGGAATGCCGAGTCCGCGCACGGCTCACTTCGTATCTGAGGTGAACGATGAAAATCGATGTGCGGACCTCGACTTACTAGAAGAAAAGCGGGACCTCGCCTACATCAAAGAAGCCCGATATAAGCAACTCATGGCCCGATATTACAATCGGCGAGTTCGAGGTCGGCAATTCTGTGTAGGCGACTTAGTTCTGCGAAACAACGAAGTCAGCAAGGTCTCTAAGATCGGCAAGCTAGAGGCCATGTGGGAAGGCCCTTACCGAGTTGACGAGGTCCTCGACAAAGGTGCCTATAGACTCTCCAGCTTGTCTGGGGAGCCCATACCATGACCATGGAACGTTGTTCATTTGAAGAGGTATTATGCAAAGCAGTGGAGTATCATATAGGATCGAGTCGAGTCTTGTCTTTATTTATTTGTCCTTCAAGTATGTTCATTTTAGTCATTTCGGGTCTGTTTGCCAAATGATTTCCAAAGTTTAATGAAAATTTGCAGTTCTTTTATTCCTGTGTGTTTATGTTATTCTGCATTACTCCACTTATATACGCATTACCTTTACTTTACTTTCCCACACTATCCTGACGAGGACAAGTGTTAAAAATATAAAAACAATTTCGTACGCCTAGGGGACCACCCCTCCCGACCGAGTCGGCAAAATAGAAACCCAATGATAGGCCCAAGTGCCACTTCGGAAGCCGACGATTGGCCCTCGTGCCACCTCGGACCCTGATGATCGGCCCAAGTGCCACTTCGGAAGCCGATGATAGGCCCTCGTGCCACTTCAGACCCCGATGCTCGGCCCAAGAGCCACGTCGGAAGCAGTACTAGGCCCTAGTGCCACTTCTAATGATCTGCCTACGGGCCACATTGGAAATCAATGCCAAGCCAGTTCTGGCTACGCAATATATATATATATATATATATATATATATATGGTTCGTGTGCAAATAAATCCTTGCGTGAGAAAATGAGAAAGATGCTTAAAACTATACAAAATCATGCTTAAGTCAGTATATATTTATGCTTACAACACCATTATGCTTTTTAATGTACAAATTCATGCTTAAACCTAGTCATGCTTATAATACCTTATAATCATGCTTAAATCAATTACAGCCATAGATCAAATTAAGACAATGGTCCAGATCTATTCCTATTTCTCACACCAGAACTTATTTCTATATGATCCATCCTCTATATATATATATATATATATATATATATATATATATATAAAAGCGAAACACAGTTAAGTCTGTAAATGCTGATTTTATTAACACATAAATATTAGAGGTTGTGTTTTGAGATGTCCGGAGTTCTCTTGTTCTGTCTCATGATGGTTACAAATACTATGTGATGTTTGTTGATCACTGTTCTCAATATGTATGGTTTTATCCTCTCACACATAAATTTGATGTCTTATCCACATTCATTGCATTACAAGCTTTAGTAGAAAACTATCTAAAATGCAAAATCATTACCTTATACATAGATAATAGAGGAGAGTTTATTGTCTTACGTTCTCATCTTAATCGTTACCCACCTCACTACTCCACCACATACACCGAAAAACAATGGGTTTTTCATTACTGCCATATTGTTGACATAGCCCTTGCCCTATTCCATTAAATTCACATGCCACTCACATACCAGTTGTTTGCCACGACGCCTGACACTTACCTTATAGATAGGCTGCCTAAGGTGAATCTAAACATGCTTTCGTCTTTTGAAACTCTATTCCATCGTCCTCCTAACATACTGAAGCTTCAAATATTTGGTTGTCGATGTTATCCTTGGTTGCGACCCTATTTCGAACACAAATTATCCGATCGTTCTCGTGACTGCTTAATTGTGGGTTACTCATTGACTCAAAGTGCGTATCTCTATCTTGACCTATCCAACAAGAAGTTATACAGGTCATGTCATGTTACTTTTGTTGAGGAGGACTTCTCTTATCGCCCTTCTGTCGTCCATAACCCTAACCCTAAATCTAACTCATATACCGAGCAAGTATGCCTCTCTCCACTTTCGCACCACCTCCCCTACCGATCTGCATGCCATTGCCTACGCCACAGCTTGGCTCGTCCTGCGAACATCCACCTTCACCACTCCCTACGAGCTCCAACCACTCGATGTCTACTTGTGCTCACTACTGTTGGGATGACTACTTGAAAGCCACCCAAATTCCTGATCTGGATTGGGTGTGATGACTTGTCGTGCATATATTCATTTAGAGTTAATGATTTATATATTCATTTTTATGTTATTAGTATATACTAAAAATAAAGAAATATTATAAAAATAACGTCAGTGAAAAAACATAGGTGTCCACGAAAGTGTCCACTGTAGGGAGTGTAACGTATCATTTCTCGTGATGATGGATCTTAAATGTAAGATAATATCAATAATGCCTTTAATTTGATACAAAAATTGTAAAATTTAAAGAACAAACGAATAAGTTAACTCTTATAATTTAAATTATATTAAGGTATGTAGGTGTACAAGTGTAAAATGAAGAGGTAAATATGTCCATCTTAGGAAACAAGGAGAAATGGATGGAACGTCCCAAAAAGAAAAATAAAGAGAAGTGGAGGAGAGGGAGGGAGTATGATTTTTTAGATAATTAAATTATAGTCAAATAATTAATCTTAGCAAAAATGAGGAAGTAACGTCTATGTTTCGCTAGGACGAATAGAGTAGCATTTATGGAGCTTTCACATTGAATTGCAACTATGATACTCCCTCCATTCGACCCAAATTGTTCATGTTTTTTTATTGGGATTTTTTATTTAATTGTCCACTTATTTAAAAGAGAAAAATTATATTCTCACAACTAATAGTATAATAAAAACTTTTTTATCTCTTACTTTATTGTATCGATTTTGTCGTGAACAATTAAATGGGATAGAAGAAGAAGTATTTTAGTTAAGTTTATAGTCATATAATCATAAAAAAAGGAGAAACATATAGTATAATTTTATACTACATTTGCAAGGCCCATCATGATAATATTAGTTATAAAAAGTGTGGACATACATATATTTTTCATATATAAATAAATAAACGAATAACATGAAAATAAATATTAAATCAGAATCCCATAATATGTGGAGCAGTGATATATATGAAAATATAATAACTGTAGATCAATATAAAATGAACAGTTCAGATTGGAGTGAAATATAGGAAAATATAATAATTGTAGATCAACATATAATGAACAAATTTTCTACGTAAGGATATGGATCGTATTTATCACCGATCTTAATACATAAAAAACAACCCTACTAAAAGAACGCCGTGGTTGCGGCCTTTAAAATTTTTATCGTAAAGTTTTAATAAAAAAGCCCTAAAGAGTCAAAGACGGTGGCCGGAGATGGATATCGAAAACCCTAAACAATCCCTCCATGTTCCTGAAGATGTTATCGAAGAAATACTTTCAAGACTTCCGGTGAAATCACTTCTCAGATTCAAGTGCGTTTCCAAACCATGGCGTTCGTTGATCAGCAGCAAACGATTCGTCATCATCCAGTTGCAGAAATCGAGAGACGACATAAGCTTTGCCCGTTGGAGAGTCATCTTAAGCTACGGAGAAGCTGGATTGAAGCAATGCTCTATGCGCGCCTACAACGATGACGCGCCAATCGATCCTTTGCCTCTCGAAAATCCGATAAATTATGATCATCCCGTCTCAGGGACCGTAGTGGGCAGCATTAATGGGGTGCTGTGCATTCTCAAGAAGTTAGGGTGCTTCTCCTTGTACAACCCTTCCACTAGAATCCTCCACGAACTGCCCAAAATCAACAAGGCGGTTCCGATACACGCCTTCGGTTGGGACGAAACGACCGATGCATACAAGGTGTTTGCTGTTATGCTTGATAGTGATAACAACAGAATAGGCCAACTTTATTGTTCGAAGACAAATTCTTGGAAAACGGTAGGGCAGGGTTCGGTGTCGCCCCTCTCTCGGATGAAGGGGGTCGGGGCGTGTGCGGGTGGAAAGATTCACTGGCTCAGTGAAGATCGCCAGCGCATAGAGTCCTTCGACTTGGAGAGCGAGGTGTTTGAGGCGACGGAGTTACCCTTCAAGCCAGATGCCGAAGCCTCGATGTGGGTTGGGGAGACAAGCTGGGGATGCATTGGCGTGATAGTTGATAGTAGGAAGGACATCATGTGTGATACATGGACTGTGAAGGAGTATGGGGTGAAAGAATCTTGGGTGAAGGAGGCGAGGCGCTTGCGGCGAAAGAAGGATATCAATTGCTGTGGAGTGCAGTACTGCATCGATAGTTTAGTCTCGCCCCTTTTCGACAAGGAGAAAGAAGAAAATGTAGAGTACCGCAACGAGGCTATTCATATCTTCCTCTAATTTGCATATCTTCTCACTTACTATTCTCAATTATATACACTCGATCATGCAATCATGCACAAGATGACTCGAACCCCGATCCCACCTACCTGTGCTTCAAGCTATAGCACCAATTTGTTTTGCTCAGGCTATTTAGATAAGTATTTAGGATTAATGTGATTGATGATTATCATCGAGAACCATGTCTATGTTTTGCTATTATGTGTCAATTCACATAATCTTCTTCTTTCTTAATTTCTTTAACTAATTAGTTGAAGTACTAGTATTTATTTTTATGTTGTTCTGTTGATATGATGGGAGGAATAGGTGGATGCCTTTCATTGGTTAGGGTTTATAAAGGAAGTCCTGCGGCAGAGGTATGGCTGGTGATGAAGGAGTACGGGGTGAAAGAGTCTTGGTCGAAACTCGTCCGACGCCCATTCTAGGCCCCGTTTGTAGTTGGCCGAGACGGTGAGTTTTTGCTCTCTCTTGGATTTACTATCCCAAAGGTAATATATTTCATGCAGTTAGGAAGTTTGGTACATGTGATAAAGAAATTGTCTGCGTCGAAAGTTTAGTATCGCCGTAAGTTGAATCTAGTCGGTTTTACATGAACGCAGCGAACTTCTTTACAAGTCTTTTTTTACGTAAGAATCGGGATCAGTAACGAGTGATTGCGAATCATCGTTCCACGTACACTTCTTTCTTTCGTTTTCATTTTAAAGTTGAAATCCAAGTATTGTTATGCTGTTCTGCTAAAATTCTTTTATGTTGAAATATGTGAGTTTATGCTTTTGACAATAAACTTGTCAGTTTATGAAATGATTGATGCCTAAGAAGACTGTAGGAGTTTAATTACATGATTAGTGCCATTAATTAGTTAGAGAACTTATTCAGAATAATAATATAAACCAACACTTTTCCGCCAAAGTCGAGGTTCTATGTTCAAATCTTGCCAATAGCAACTTCACTTATATTAAAAGTCAATCGTATATATACTCAGCGCAGGACTTCTGTGCATGGAAACTTTCCATGCAGAAATAATCTTCCATCTTCAAATAATAATAATAATTATATATATATATATATACAGAATTGATATGCTGAGCGTTTCTTCCTAAGCGATTCGTGAGCGACATTCCACGTAAGATTCTTATTTCTTTTCTTTTCTTTTCTTTTTTCTTTTTTCTAATGCCACGTTCTTCTTCCTCCCTCTTTTCTTAAATTCCTCACGTCTTCTTCCTCCCCTCTTCTCAAATCAGCGCAGCAATCCCTTTCCCATGAAATTTTTTAAACCCTAGTTCCGAACTAAATTTATCTACCGATACTAGTGCCCAGTTCGACGAATCATAACGAAAGAACAAAGCCCCTCAAAATCGCCCGCCATGCTCGAATTCCCACAGTAGCTCCGAACCACCTTCAGGTACGCCATCACCGCCGTCAATTCGCCCTTGCCTCGGCCCTGCTCTGCACCGTCGCTAGTGTAAGCGCTCTGAATGCCTTGTTTATATTCGTTATCGTTGTTGCAATTATCTGTCAACAAATTATCCTCCTCTTATGCGATAAATACATTTTTCAATTTGAAGAAATCCTATTAATAATGTAAATAATTTGACCCTGGATCCCTCCAACTAGCCGTAGCGTAGTTTTGATTGAGCGTGCATAGAAAACTTAAAAACATTGCACAAATGATGCCATGGCTTGTTTCATCTTTAAAGTAAACCATATTTTGCAGTGGCGTAATTCACAAATGATGCCATGGCTTGTTTCATCCCTCCAACTAGCCGTAGCATAATTTTATAATATGTAATTGCACTAGCAAAATGACTTGTTTATGAATCGACTCCGATTTCTTTTATATCATATATATTTTGCTCAATCAGCCGAGAACACCTTGTGTACGGAATTTTCCAAATAATCCACTTGATCACTTATTGAATTGCCTTCTTTTCCTGTTTGTCTTGATCATAAGTTGTGGTTCGCCACCTGATTATATGTAACATGTTTAATCTTATAGGGTTCTATTTTCTCTGACCTGACTCAGCTTGACCTACTTGACTCAGCGGTTAGAGTATCCATTTTTTATTAGTCTTGTAGCAAATAAAGGTAAAAGGTCCCAGTAGGGGTCAGCAGCGTCGAGAGGCCGAGGTGAACAAGAAGGACCGTTTAGGAGTATCGTTTTCTCCCCATTTCGAAGACGGAGTGTTTGGAGTTTGCAAAGAGATTTGTTGTGAAGGGTTGAGCAACTCAATCTTTCGCCGATTTGGTTTCAATGCAGAGTTGTATATGGGCATTTGCTGGTGCCTTCTCATTTATATATTGCCTTTTGCATTGAAGGGACTGTAATTTGCATCTCGCTACTCTTTTGACTTTGTATGTTTGTGCAGTGATTCAAGAATTTCCTGTGAGAAAGCTTTGCAACAGCAGGAGGAATTTGTGAAGAAGAAGAAGATGGAGTGCTAAAGAATCATATTTATTTCCCTTTTGTTCTCTTTTAGTTTTTATCCTTGGACTTTTCCACGTGTAAGGACTCATTTTAGGCAGTAGATTTTTAGTTAAGATCTAAGGGTTGGGATCATTTCTCTTCTTTCAGTTTTTGTGAGTAAACATTTTCTCCATTATTCCGTTAGTTGAAACAGTATAAATATAGGTGTATACATGGTTTTGTACTGTACGATTGGTGAATCTACCTTGAATGAGAAAGTTCCTTATTTTTTGAATGAGAAGGTAACATGCTCTCCTGGATTAGATAATGACAGTTTAAGCTTATTCAGCAACACCAACTCTATCAGTATATACGAAGAAATATAACCCGAAATATATTTCATGCAATATTAGATGAAAATACTTTCATCAGAACTCTAACGCCTAGAGAAAACGACAAAACTGAAATTGCGTAAGTCATCAATACCGATCCCTGCCCTCGTATATATAAAACAGAAACATTGCGAATATTTGACAATTAAAAGTATACTAACTGCAAATCTCGAGAAAAACATACCCTGCTAAGATCATGCTCTATATCAGCAGCCACCATGTGAGTTCTTGTAATTTGCTCTCCCTGTTGATGCAGCATAACCAAAGTTTTCGTCCCTTCTTCTCTCATGTCCTCAGCGATCTTGAGGCAATTGTTCACAGTTTTAGTCATGTCTTCAGCCATATATACAGCGTAATTTTCCAGTTCCTCCACGGTCTGACTCTCCAATCCTCCAGAGTCACGGAAATCGTTCTTGTATTTGTTCCTCGCTGAGGACTGGAAAATGCTTTGAGACGATGAGGTCCCCCTAACATCCACTTCATCATCGTCAAAAGGATTCTTCGTGAAATCTGGTGTGACCTGAGCAGGATCCGACGATGTTCTTCCAGAGGATTTAATGGATTTCAAATCTTCATTCGACTCAAAAGGATTAGTTTGATGGTTATGAAACTCGGAGGGCTCGGCTGACTTGTGCCTTGAGAACCTATGTAAGGGAGACTTCTTGTGACCAAACATTTTCTGTTCTTTTTCCCAAGAGAAGAACTCGGATCGAATTAGGCTAAGTTTTTCCCAGCAGTTTCACTTTCAACTTTCGATAAACAGAAGAAAGTCGTTGAACTTAATCAAGCACCGAACGCACGATAATGGCGACGAAACATAGAATCAAACCCTCTATCGGTTATAACAGCAACACGAAAAAGGTAGCCGAAAGCAACACAATCCAAAATACTTGCAACGTAGCATGATATCAATCAAACAGTATAAAAGGGAGGGAAGCATGGCGGGCGATTTTGAGGGAACTTTGTTCTTTCGTTATGATTCGTCGAACTGGGCACTAGTATCGGTAGATAAATTTAGTTCGGAACTAGGGTTTAAAAAATTTCATGGGAAAGGGATTGCTGCGCTGATTTGAGAAGAGGGGGAGGAAGAAGACGTGAGGAATTTGAGAAAAGAGGGAGGAAGAAGAACGTGGCATTAGAAAAAACAAAAAAGAAAAGAAATAAGAATCTTATGTGGAATGTCGCTCACGAATCGCTCAGAAAGAAACGCTCAGCATATCAATTCTGTATATATATATATATATATATATATATATATATATATATATATAAATATATAATAATAAGATAATATATGTTTTTACCCCTTTTAACTTTGTCAAAACAATATTAGGTATGGAATATAGTTTACAATAAAAACACCCAATTTTAGTTTGGGTGGACTAAAATACCCCGATATTTATTATTGAGCGTACGATTCTTCTTCTCTTTCTCCTTCCCTTTCTCTCACATACCTAAAATTAGGGATTTCGGGATTCTGCATTCTCGCGGCGGCGGAGGTGGGAGAGGGAGGTCGTGAGGGAGAAGAATCGAGCGGAAGTGGTGATGAGAGTGTAGATCGGGAGGTAGAGGGCGGCGGCGAGGTGGCCGAGGAGTGGCCGGCGGAGTTCCGCAAACTGATCGGAAAGCGCCTCTTCGGGGTGGCCGGACCGCCGCGATTCGACCTCTACGACGCCGACTATGGTTGGGGGCGGCCGCGGAAGTTCGAATCGGCCTCGATCGATCGAGACACCTCGATGTCGCTCTGCAAATCGAGAGATTCCGATGGCGGATTGGAATTCATGCTGTCGAGGCCGAAGCGAATCCTCGATTCATTCGCTGCTGTTTTCATGGAAGCAATCAGAACGTTGTGAAATCGGTCGCGGCGACGGCGGTGGCGGCGATAATTAGGGTTTCGAGAAGCTTGGATTATTTTTCCGGTGATGGCGGCGGGATTATTTAATTGCTGAATCAGGTAATTTTTGTTAACAATTCAATGTATAGGATGTCGGTTTTTACTCGAGAAGAAGACTACACAAGTACATAAACTATACCCGTTTTCTTAACAATTCAATGTATTGATTACTTCGTAGTTCTTAACGAATCCTCTATTTGGTAACATGCAGAAGGGAAGCTTGAAAGGCGAAGCGTATCAGAGATGCTTCCCAACTTCAGTGCTATTTCGTGAGTCTCCAATTCCCGACTACCCTTCCTTTTAGCATTCAAAAGTTAATTCACAGCAGAGCACAGCAGCTAGTTTTTGTTTTTGTTGAGATGAGAGTAGTAAATGATTAGTGTACTGATTGATTAATTAATTCAGTGGAGTGATGTTTACTCCATTATTATGCAGAGCTCTGTTTGATCAAATCTATTAAATTGTAGCGTAGGACTAGTATGCGGTTGAAAGTCTTCTCGTTGTTGGATTGTGCTACTTTGGATTCTCAATCATTTCTTATGTTGCAGGGAAGTATATGTAGTTTCTATTGTTGGTCCATTTTCCACTTGCATGAATGAATCAGGAAACTGAAGATTTTCTGCACCTTTCCATCGATTTCTGCAGGATTACATAGTTACATACAACCATCGAAGAGAGATGCAAAGTAAAAAGTAAGAGCAATGAAATAAATGATTTCCATACCAGCTTTGGTTCCTCCGAGGTGGTCCTCCTGTTTTGAAGGATCAATATGAGATGATGAATCGATGATATGAGCAGTAAATGATTTCTTGTTTATGATTGCTGCTTTCTCAAGTCGAAATCTCCGTCAAAGCTATAGCTTAAGCACCGAGTATTGCTTAAGCATCGAGGAAAGAAGTACATGTTTGCTAACTATGATTTTGTACTTAATTTTCGTATTGTTTTTCATTCCCTCTTTTTTTGAATACGGACTACTATTTCTGTCACTTTTGAAGGATTTATTTCCCAGAAACTTTACCTGATATTTAGTACATAGTACCAAATAACATAAATGTACTGCGTACTATAGTACAATTTGATATTTTTCGCTTACCACTTACCGGTAAACAGTACTAGATGATATAAATGTATTGTGTACTACAGTTACAATTTGATTTTGTTCGGTTACCACTTACTAGTACACATTACTAAAAAAACCTAAATGTACTGTGTACTTGTACTTATAAAAATATACAAAAAAAGGTAGAAAATTGAAAATTAAAAAAAAAACTGAAAAATTTTCTAGAAAAACAAAAAAAAATATAATAAATAAATAATTAATAAATAAATAAAGCAGAAAAATAAAAAAAGAAAAAAGAAAAAAGAAAAAAGAAAAAGGAAGGATGGAATGAAGGAAACACGTGCAGGGAGAAGAAAGGGGAGGAGGGAGTGGCCATGTGCTAAAAGTAAGGGTATTATTGTCCACCACACCAAAATATGGGTATTTTTATTGTAAACTATATTCCATACCTAAAGTTGTTTTTACAAAGTTAAAATGAGTATTTTCTTTTTTGCCTCTATAAGATATATATATATATATATATATATATATATATATATATATATATATATATATATATAATTCTTCGATACATGCATTTATCCAGTCAGCAACGCAGCGAAGACTCAAAAATAAAAATGCCAACACAAATCTGAAATGCATGCAACACATGAACTAACAATCTCCCCCTTTGGCATTTTCTAACACAGCATGAATTGCATGTATCAACTCACATCAGAAGATCAGCAAAACAGGAGCAGATAGAAGTACTCACACAGCAGAACAGTACTTCATAAACAGATCAGATCAGAAACTATGCTCCCCCTCAAATCAATATCCATATCTTGACAAGAACAGTGGCAAAGAGCTCACCCACACTACCAAACCGTTCAAAAGATATATAAACACTAAACAGATTTTGAAACATGGTGGTAAGGAGCTCACCCACACTACCTAACCATTTTCAAAATCACTCAACTAACTGCAATCAAAACAGATCACACATAGCAACAAATACTCCATTTTCCATACCAGATCATAAACACAAAAATCTAGCTAGGAACAGAACCAACCAGCATGAACCAGCTTCCTACCATTACTATTACAAGCCACAAATCCAGAATTCAGAATTCCACCAACACAGAGCCAGGAGAACAAGAAATCCAGAAAACCAGTGTACCAAGCCAATTTACTATTACAACCCAGCAAATAGAAATATCCAAGAGTATCCATAGCCAAAAACAGAGATAGACAATAGAGAGAGAGAGTAGAACATACACATCTTCGGACTGTTACTCCCCCTCAATTCATGCTGCATGCCAAAGATTTACTGAGTAGGTTTGCTGGAAATTTCTTCACCAGCATCAGCACCACCATCAACTTCCTCAGTGCGCTCAACCTCCACTGTGCGCTCCTCAGCATCCTCATGTGCAGACATGAAAACAGAGTCCTCACGAGCAGACTCAGTAGCAGCTGCAGGTACCTCTCCACCAGTCTGCACAGCTGGCTCTTCATCATCAATGTGGATAGATTCATCCACTTCTTCAGATACATCCTCAACAGGAAGAGCAGCAGCAGCTTTTTCAGCAGGTGTCAAACCTGAAGGTCCTGCAATATTTTCAACAGAAGGAACTCTGGTAGGAGAAGCAGCATCTTCTTCAACCTCTGGCAAGGCCTCTAGCATAGACTGCACAAGCTGTCTCTGTAAGCTAATGTGCTTCATCATTTTGTGGAGGGATACCAACTGAGCCTTAAGCCCCTCTCTTTGCTTCTGAACAGCAACAGCATCAAAAGCAGTCACAGTCTTCTTAGAGGAATTAGCAAGGCCTCTCTTTGAAGACTTAGCAGTACTCTTTTTGGCGGATTTAGAGACAGCTTTCTTAGAGGACTTCCTGATATATTTCTTTGAGAACTGAGCTGCAGGCCTGCCTGCAAAAAGAGTCGTTTTGAGTCTCGATTGTATAGTATTGTCTATATTTTATATGGTTTTTATTATATTGGACAATATTATGCTTGTGGGTATTTTGTTGTGTTTTTAGGCATATTTTGATGATAAAACCCCGAGACGAGACAAGGCGTGAAGATCGGAGTTCAAAATTCAAGAAGTGGCCAAATGACCAGCATCTTAATCATGCCATCTTGCTGGAGTCGAAGTATGCTAACCTTCACAGCATATCTGTGAGGAACTGGACTCCCACATGTCACAGAGATTCAGTAAGCAGAAGGGAAGGCACTCTTCTATATGCCATTAGCAAAGGCATGGAGATTGATATGAGATGCCTGATCTTTGAAAAAATATGCTCTTTCATCAAAAACATTGGAAAGATGAAGAGAATGTACTTTCCAGGTCTTATTGGTAGGATTCTGAAGTCACAGGGCGTGTCCTCTAGAAGGACTGATTCAAAGCCTGTGAAGCTCAAAGCAATGAGGTTCAGCTCCAAGTTACTCAAGCCAATTCATGGAGTCAACTTGGATGATGATCTTGCAGATGACAGTGATGATGAGGTGTTGTCTGCTAATATGAGTCTTCCTGCTGGTGAAGAAGATTTGTTGGGTGCTGCAAGTTACAAAAATAAGGTAAATTTCACCTATATCACTAAGTGAGTACAAATCCCAAAATAATGACTCTTAATTCCCACAAACACTCAAGCCAATAGCTAGTAAAGCTTTAATTCCCAACCATTCATCCATTCTAAACCATCCTCATCACTCAACCATCTTAGTTCTCCCACTCTACTCACTTATGCTCTTTATTCCACAACCTTTCAAAAAAAAAAAAAAAAATTCTTCTCTCTTTTTTTTTTTCTTTTATTGAGACTCTCTCTTTTTTTTTTTTTTTTCTTTTTTTTTTTCTTAATATAAGCGAACTAGAGCTTATGTGAGCAAAGGGATCCTTTCAATTCCAACCTCTCTCTCATTCTTTCAAATTTCTCAATACAAATCAACAAAATTCTACATAGTATCCCCATCCTATAGTTTATCAAAGAAAAAGGTCTCAAGGCTCAAGGGGGTTAAACTAGGATTTATGAATCATTTGGACAAGAGAAAAGGAAAAAAATGTGGCTGAGAAAGATGGCCTTTGATCATCTCTAAATTATTAAGCACACTAATGCAACCTCAAGGAAGATGGAAAAGCAAGTTCAAGAGACAAGTATGCATGCTTGAACAATCACACTCAAGAAAGAAGATAAGACTATAATCATGTGGTAGTTAAGGCTCAAAACTCACAACAGGGGCAAATATTTGATCCAAGCTTCTTAGAGGTCAAATAATCAAAAATTGATCAATCATGCTAATCAACTCATGAAGTAATCCCAAGTGAAAGATTTTCAATGTATTCAATTTCAAGAAATCATCATCGGCCTCATCGTCACAAATATTAGCCATGCTTATCATCAATTTAAAACAAAAACACACAAAAAGACTCTACTACTTAATACTAGACACTAAACAAGACTCAAACAAAATACCTAGAAAGCAATAAAAATCGAAATACTTTTCCACACTTCGCCATCCCCCCAAACTTATTGTTTTTACTAAGAAAAATAGTAAGTTTGAAAGAAGAAGAGGTGGAAAAATATTTCGTACTAACCCAGAATTTCACACGCCCTTCTCTTTTTCTTCTTATAATTCTTCAAGTGACCATGCAAATGTTTCGGGGTAGCTCCATTCTCTTCATTCCCTTCCTCGAAAAGGTGTGCCTCTTGATCTGAAATTTTCTGCACACTTTCTAAAGTACACTCATCAAAATAATTAGAGCATAAATAAAAAGAGAATTTTGAAGAAGAGAAAGAAGTAGAAATGCAAGTCTCAGTAGGAGTTTTGGGCGACTCCATAGGACTTTTTACGGTGTAAGAATCACGCACACCCAACACTTTGCACTCCTCTACCGATTTGACGACTTCTTCCTCAAAATATTTCGAAGGCTTGTAGATGGAGAAAGTGCAACTCTCATCATTTACCCTCAAGGTAAGCTCTCCTCTTGCAACATCAATGAGTGCTTGGCTCGTCGCCAAAAATAGTCTCCCAAGAATCAATGGCATATTTCGATCTTCCTCCATATCGAGAACAATGAAATCAGTGGGAAAGATGAAATCATTAACCTTGATAAGAACATCTTCAACTATGCCTTGAGGATATGCCACCGAACGATCCGCCATTTGAAGAGCTATGGTGGTAGGCTTCACCTCTCCAATTTTTTAGCTTCCTAAAAACTGAAAGAGGCATGAGATTGACACTCGCACCCAAATCACATAGTGCTCTTCCGAATTTCATCCCCCCAATCTCACAAGCAATTGTGAAACTACCCGGATCTTTGGACTTGACGGGCAACTTTCGTTGTAAGATAGCACTACACTCTTCATTCAAGTTCACTGTCTCAAACTCTCCCCACTTCTTCTTCTTTGAAATCACATCTTTGAGGAACTTGGCATACTTGGGCATTTGTTGTAGAGATTCTACCAACGGAATGTTGATTTGGACCTTCCGAAAGATGTCCAAAAATCTGGAAAATTGCTCATCCCCCATCTTCTTTTGATGCCTTTGAGGAAAAGGCATAGGAACATGCAAAGGTGGTGGTAGGGATCGGGGCATTTTCCCTTCCTTCTTCTCCTTCATGGCCGGTGTGAGCTCTTCTTTCTCCTCCAAGATCTTTACAATTTCAGGCTCGTGACCCGGCATCTTCAGTCCCTCATATGTGGTGCCACTCCTCAATGTGATGGCTTTGCATTGCTCCTTGGGATTCACCACCGTGTTGCTTGGAAATTGCCCCGGATTATGTTGGTTGCTCAAAGAGTTTGCAATTTGGCTCACTTGATTCTCTATCATCTTCACTTGTGTCTCCAAAGCATACATTTTTGTATCAGAGCTTGAGATGTATTTCTTGAGCAAATCCTCCAAATTTGGCTTTTTCGGCTCATTGATCACACCATTAGATGTTGAAAATCCGGGCGGTGGTTGAAGGGCGTTGTTCGGATTCCCATATGCAAGATTCGGTGAGAAGGGATTGCTTGATAGCCTTGGTATGCACCTTGATTCGAACGGCCTCCTTGATAACCTCCTTGGTTTTGATGGAAGCCTTGATTGTTGACCCAATTTGCCTCCTCGAATTGAATCTCTTCAACTGTTGGATTGCTTCGGGTTTGCATCATGGTCTCGAACTTGCTAGACAAAGTTGAAATCTGATTTGTGAGTGCAATAAGAGGGTCCTTTCTCTCGGCCAAAACTACTTTCTTCAAATTATTCCTCTTTGTTGGCCACTGATAGCTTGTGGATGCCATGTTCTCGATTATATCAATGGCCTCATCTCCTCCTTTGCATAACAATGCTCCTCCAGCAGCAGCATCCATGAGTCTTCGTAATTCCCCGTTACAAGCATTGTAGAAGATCATAATGCGGGTACCTAAGTCAAAGCCATGGTTTGGACATTTTCTGATCTTTTCCTTGAACCTCTCCCAAGCTTCGTAGAGACTCTCTCCTTCGTATTGTTGGAAGTGCGTGATCTCCATCTTCAACTTGAACATGAGGCCCGGAGGTTGAAACTTGAATAAGAACTTGTGAGCTAGATCATCCCAAGTAACGTCTCCTCCCAACTCTATGGATTGGAACCACTGTTACGCCTTGTCTCTCAAAGAGAATGGGAAGAGGCGAAATTTTGATAGCATCTTCGGGTGCTCCATTGATCTTAACAGTAGCACATAAGTCCAAGAATTGACTGAGGTGAGCGTTTGGGTCCTCCAAAGGACCTCCCCCATACTGATTCTGCTGGACCATTGATATCAAGCCCGTCTTCAACTCAAAATTGTTGGCATCGATAGCTGGTCCGGGAATTCCACCATGAGCTATAACAGTCTGAAACTGATCTCTAATAGGAGTTGGGTGATTATTTGCTCGTTCCTGAGCCTCCATCAAAACTCTTAACTGCTCCCTGAGTTGATTGATCTCCTCTTGAGTTGCCATTTTTCTCTTGTTTCTCCTTGCGTTGTTCCGACGATAGGTAGCTTCTATCTCCGGATCTATAGGCTCTATAGTGATGCCTGAAGACCTTGTGCGCATTCACCACCTATACACCAACGAAAAGAAAGAAAGTAGACAACTCCAAAGAACCAAAAGTGCAAATAAAATAAGAAAAAAATAAAATGTATAAATTAGTATCAAAGAAATCTAACTAATATCACTAGAATGGAAACCAATCCCCGGCAACGGCGCCAAAAACTTGTTCACTAATATTTTTACTACCGCAAGTGTACGGGTGTAATTATAGATAGGGAAGCAAGGTCGTATTCTATGAGGACTGATTAACCTAATGAGTACTAGTCTAATTTCCTATCCACTATCTAGACGAATAAATAGTTGGTTTTTGTTTTTCTAAACTAATTAAAAGCAAAATAATTAACATAAACGACAAGATACGAGAGAATCAAATAAGAGAAGACTTATTCTAGAGCTTTGGTTCAATGAACATACGAACTCAATTTAATGGAAATCAATCAATCACATAGAAGACTCGACTATTTCTAGAACAACCACACAATAAGCTTAAACCTACTTCCGTAGTGCCTAAACCGTAGATCTCATGCAAGAATCGTTGTGCCCAACTAATATCTAATACATGAAACTCCTAAAAGTTCAAAAGGTTATAAGCTCTCACACAATTTCAAGATCTCTCGACTTTATTGAAGTGTGTGTCCTATGTTCCCAATTCGAGTATTAATTCTCATCTTCCGCCTATCGAATCAACACAATAATTCATGCAAATTTGGTAGCAAATCAAATAAGCAAGCAATAAACTCAAGAACATACGAAGCAAAGAGAGTCGTGATTGATTAACGAAAACTAAATCGAGTCTACAATATTCATCTACTCCCTAACACTAGAATAATTGAGAATTTAGCCAAGCATGTTGAAGACAATAATCCCAAGATTCAAAAGAATTATAATCGAAAACAAACGAAAACCGTAGGGAGAACTAGGGCTCTAAATATTGCCAACTTGACTCTCTCGATCTTCTTCTCCCAAAATTGATACTAGCGTAGCTTGTGATTCCGTAGAGTGCGAGATCGAAATCCGATCGCCTTCTCTTTCTTTTTATCCTCTTCACGCCGCCCCCTCTGTTACAAGTCCTCCAAAGCATATCCCTAACGGCCGCGCTTTATCTGCTCTTTCCATACGGGAGAGGCACGGCGGCAGGTGAAAAGGGCCGCGGCAGCGTGGTGAGAGGCGTGCATGGAGGCGCGGAGATGGGTCTCCTGGGCGCGGGGTGATGGCGATGCAGACGCGGCAGCGTCTGCCAATGGATTGAAGCGGAGACGCTGCCATGGGTGAAGAGGCTAGGCGCGGGGGCGTGTGCATGGCCGCGTGGACTTCTTTGCATGTTGGCTATGCATGCAGCATGTTGGGCCATGTGTTGGGCCATACTTGCATGTTGGGCCATACTTTGAATTCAAGGCCCATGGCCCATACTCAATGATTTAATTCCCCTTTTCTCCGATTTTCCCTATAAAACTCAACAAAACTACAATCAAGTGTAATATCTTCGAATATAATTAATATATGTTAAACGTATCGAATTCGATCATGATAATAACACTGAAGCACAACTATAAGCTCTCGAAACACGTAGAAAATCCGTGTTTATCAGTATCTTTAATATAAATCTATCAATTATGATATCCTCACAAACAGCTAGCAAATCAAGAACCTCAAGGTTCTTAAGCTTAGCCCACGACCGTGGAAGCTTCACTTTACTACTTGCGAACGATGTATCTTTATAAACGCTATGTACTGTCAAACATCTTAGTCCAGTCAGTTCACCAATAGCCTTGGGAAACACATGCAACCATGCATTTTCCAAGTGAAGGACCTTGAGGAGCTCAAAGCTCTTCCAATTAGACGATGAACCAACTTCAAGGTAATAGGTGTCTCCATATCCATGAATGAAAAGAGAACGAAGATAATGGTTACGATTGGTGAGGGAACCGAAGCTTGGTTCTCTACTACAGTACATGGCATGGTGTCGAGGTTTAGTTAAGGAATATTGATTCGAACTCCACTCATCTCTTACCACCTCAAAACCTATCTCCTCCTTTGCTTTCCTTATGGATAGGTCGCGGAGAAGGTTGTGCATTTGGCACGCCATCACTTTTTCATAATCCATTTCCTTCACTTGAACCATGTCTCGACTGATCAACTGATTCAAATAATGTTGTGCCACATCCTCCTTATTTTCTTCTTCGCTTACCACTTCTTGCTCCACCAATCCCAGTGCGACCCATATATGAAGAATCAAGTTTTCCGCTATAATGATATCGTCTTCCTTGAAGAATCCGAGGCAGAGGAAGCATGCTTTCAGTTCTGGAGATAGATTTTGGTAGCTCAATTCCAATATTGCTGATATACTATGAAGCTCCATACTTCTCCTACCCAAATGGTACTTCATTTCTTTAACAACTTTCTCCCATTCCCTCTTGGACCTTGCCCTTTTGGCTAATATCCCTCCTACCACACTGATTGCCAACGGTAGCCCCCCACATTTTTTCAAGATTTCTTCCCCAGTATTCCTCAACTCTTCTGGGCATATAGCATTGTCGACGAACACTTTTTTCATGAACAGATCCCAGCTCTCATCGGCATCTAAAGGTTTCATGTTATGCAGATATCCACTGTCACTTGATATGACTTGATTCCGATTTGTAAGCAGCACTCTGCTACCTTTATCTAAGAGAATAACAACACGAAATTAGAAAAATGACTTACTACATTAGCACATATATGACACTTTAAAAAAATGTCATTATAAATTGTCTAAAAATGCAACAAAAACACTTGAAGCTGCATTGCATTTTACTGAAACACTAATATGACATTTCGACAGTAAAATGTGTCACAATAAGATATTTGACATTACATTTTCATCTAATATTACATTGGGTAATATGACACTTCAAAATGCCATTATAAATAAACTGTTTTTGTTACATTTTTAAGTATTCTTAAGTGCACTCCATCTATTTCATTTGGACATAAAGTGTGATCATGCTTTTTTAGAAGTTAACTTTTGTTCAAATTGAAAATAAAAGATAATCTATAAGGCAAGAACAATGGATGGAAGGTATTTTTTTTTTTGAAACAATAAACATTTTATTAAAATAAATAAAAACATGGCCCCGCAGTGCGGTTTACCACCAAAACCCACGGCAGTGCCGGGATATCCTACATCGGACTGACTCGATAATTGTGACTCATGGCCAGAAATACAAGCCCAGAAATGAGACTAACTAGATGGGTCGGAATACAAACCCGGGAAAAAGACTAACTAGGGTGGCCGGAATACAAGCCAAAAGATGTTACGAAGAGAATAGGGAATGAGAGAAGTTTGTGGGGCTCGGATGATAGCTAACGGTCGGATGTGGCCCAAGACTTTGGTCGGGGCATCCATCCATCCCGTCGCACAAGATGGGCAGCAAAGGCACCGGGAGGAGTAGCCGAGTTTACGCCCAGCACGCACCCGGTGCCCCGGGGAGTCGGCAGCCTGCAACAAGCTGGCCAGGTTGTGCTTGGCCAGCGCCCAACTTTCAACCAAAAAACAATAACGAGGTGCACTGCCCGTCAAGTGCCGGACCAGTTCCTCACTCACACCCCCAACTATATTAATACACATAATCAAGAAAACCAATAACAAGGCAGTGATGCTACTCGCTAGTGTTGATCTCCATGTGGGAAAACACCGTATCAATCGGGAATGCGTTATAAAGAACCTGAAACACGTCCACTTTGATATCGTGGAAGATCCGAGGGACATCGAATGGAGTTTCCCGGTGCTTGAGCTTGTTCTGTGCGTACCAGATGTGGTTAACCGTGGCGGCCACCGCGATCCACCTCGCCTTCCGTATGACCCCGGACCCCGCTTTGTTGTGCTTACAAAACCGAATGGCACTCAAAATGGTATTAACCGTCCCCGTGATGCGAATCCACCTCTTAACCAAGCTCCAAAGCTGCCGAGTTTTTGGACAAGCGAAGAACAGGTGGTCGAGAGATTCCTCTCTCCGCACTAAAGGGGCTGCTCCACATACTTCAATCTATCCACTGTCTTCAACCTGCCGTGCAAAGCAAACCACATTGTTACTGAAAATTGAGGAGGGATGTAAGAGTGCCAGATTGCTTTGTGCCAATGTTGGGAGGGAGCCGAAGGCCTAAAGAAGTCATAAGCCTCCGAGACTTCACCCCTTTTGAACCACCCATCCACCAGCTCAAGGCATTTAGTAGGATCACCATTCACGCGCTCAAGAATGCCGTCCCTGATCCGGTAGAGGCTGCGGAGTAGGGAGGGGTCCTTTCCTTCACGCCGAGTCGTCCAAAAATCCCTATGATTAAGGATTTCCGAATGGAGCCAACGGATCCAGAGGGAGTCGGCCTTTGCCTGGATATTCCAAATGATTTTGGAGAGGAGAGCCTTGTTCCAAGATGTGAGATTCCGAAGTCCAAGCCCCCCTTCGCACTTGGGAAGGCAGGCAGTTTTCCAAGTGACGGGACAGCACTTTCCGCCCCAAACAAATCTCCGTAGTAACGTGTGAATGCGATCAGAGATGCCACTAGGGAGGGGGAGACACTGGAGCCAAAAGCACTCCACCCCTTGGATCACGGATCTGACCAATTCGACGCGTCCCGCAAGAGATAAATAAGAGTTATTCCATTTGTTGATTCGTCCAGCAATGCACTCGATCAACGGAGAAAAATGGGAAATTAGAAGTGTCTTGGACGCGAGAGGGAGGCCAAGATATTTCGTTAGCAACTGGCATTCTGGGAATCCGAATTTCTCCAAGATCAGGCCCTTTGTGAAGCCCGGCACATTGCTGAAAAAAATAGAAGACCTTTTGGCGTTAACGGTGAGTCCCGACGTCAATGAGAACTCGGAGATGCAGTCTGCTAGCACGGCCATGGACGGGAGGTCTGAAAGATCTTTATGGGCTTGATATAGGATTAGTTATTGGGCCTAACATTGTTGAGCCCAAGCCAAGGCCCGGCCCATTCAACTAGGTTGAATGGTGCACACTATATATATGAGTGTCATGGGCGGCAAAGGCAAGAGAGTGAACACATTCACAACACCAGCCGCAACGCCGCTTCTCTTGCGAGGTTTCTTAGCGACCAAGAAGAGAGGCATTCACCCGGGATCGTCCCAAGTTCGGTTTGACGAAGCACGTGGACACCATAGTAGGGATTCAAGCTATCAACCTCCTTGTCACGTGGAGAAACAAGTAAGTTTCTCTCCCGTCTCTTGACGAACGGTAAAATCTCTTAACACGTGAGTTAGAACGTAAATCACGATCGTAAGCTTGGGTTTCGAGTCGTATCTTCCGTTGCGTATCATGTGTACGAAACCCAACAAGGTCACCCCTCCCGAAGAGGAGTAAATCATCTGCGAAGGCGAGGTGGGTTATGCCTTCATCTTCACACTTCGCGTGGAAACTGAAATCTGCATCCCTCGTGCGTCTCTTGAGAAGTCTCGAAAGATATTCCATGCAAAGCAAGAAGAGAGTAGGGGACATCGGGTCCCCTTGACGCAAACCCCGTCTTCCCTTAATAAATCCGTGCATCTTCATCAGGAAAAGCGCTTCTCAAGGATTCCCAGTGCCGGGCTTCCCACACGTCGTCAAGAACTACGAAATATCGTTTGCCGGTGAGGTGTTCGTGAACCTCTCTCTTGAGAGCTTCTTGGCGGCGTTGCCGGTCTTCCAAGAATAGAGGATCCGGGTCAAAACCCAGCTGCTTCAGTATCTGCTTCAGTATATCTTCGGGGTTGAATTCACTCGAAACAACCACCCACGCCTTGCATTCGAAGCCACCCGTAACCTCGGGGTGGTTGTATATTTTTCGAGCAAGTGTCGATTTCCCGATTCCCCCCATCCCCAGTATAGCGGCAACGGAGAGCCCCTCGCTCCTCTCAAATACTGCATTCCCAAGCAGCTGTTTCACATCTTTATCCAAGCCCACCACCTGTTTGTCATTTTGCCAATAAGACAATCTCCGCCGCGTCTTCACCTCCAGCTGCGATCTTGTTACCACTCCCCGATCATCTCCAAGGTCTGCGATTCTATACCTCACCTGCCCATCTTCGATCTCTTTGAGCTTTTTCCGTATGCGCTCAATCTCATCTCCGACCCTGGCGAGGTAGTACATGTATCTGGGTAAGCAAGTGAAAATCTCTTTAAAACCTTTGCTCTCGACGTGAAGAACGAACATCTCGATAGCATCCTCAGCATCATGAGCCACCTTTCGTATATCGGATATCCGGTTTTGTATGATGTCGATGTCGTTGTGGCTTTGCCTCTTGGCTGTGTCCGAGAGGAAACATCGCATCCTTTTCAATTCATCCCTCACCCACTCAACGTCATCCTTCACTTCTAGGAGGAAAGCAACCTTCTCGATTAGAAGATTGCCGAGGGTGTCCACCGCAAATGACGACGCTGCCTCCGCCATTTAGGTAGTTCTACAGAGAGAGAAGAGATCTCAGTATCTCACGTACTACGCATATATAGTCACGAATCGACTGTACTTTTGTGCATATTCATATATGGTTGAATTTATACTTACACAGTCCCATTTGATCACATGATATTTTTAATATTTAGAAAACTTATAAAATGATTAAAAGAGACATAACTCGATGGGATAGAAGAAGTGATATCGCAATGAAGGATCTTGGTTTATTCTACAATAGTCCTATTGCAGAATCTTATACGCAATGGTCATGTTTCTTTTCGGTACGAAATTTTATATGCAAGTAGAGTTAAAAGTATAAAGTAAGGGCCGGCATTGAAAATGTAGAGTTAATTATTTTCATTTTAGAAAACAGAGCTAGTGACATAGAATGGTCCAAAATAACAAACATCACTAATAAAATGGGATGGAGAGAGTATTATTAACAAATATAAATAAAATTTGAAATTAATTTTTAAAAAAATTATATACCGCAGTTTTAGATTTATCTACACATTTAAAATAATAAAAAAAAAAAAAACAAAAGTAAATGCTAAAAACTAAAACTCCTACAAGATACTTTGTAAAATCAAACTAAAGCATTCCAAAATCCAAATTAAAATTGCTTTCTGAAAAAATGCATAAAACTAATCAAAATTAATATTTATTTATTACGGTACATGATTAGAACGCGAAAGTTGGGATAGAAATCTCAATCGATCATTCTTGTCAAATTACGAGCATATTGAAGTGAATATACATTTGACTGCACAGGGAGCAAGAAATTGAACATACCTTTCAAATCATAGAACATGCATTATAGTGTGCATGCAGCCTCCATTTATACATTCATAATGTGTTTGTGTGATTTCTGGCTTCCCTATTCTCTGACTCTTTGTCTTTTGCATGCAGAGTTGAATATGTGTACTCGAATTGGAATTTAAAAGAGAATGAAAGGAATAAAGCATATCTTGGTGGTGACTCCATATATAATTTTAAATGCAAATTAAATGGGATATATTATCTTCAAAAGGAAACGAATAGAGCATGTAGCAAAAGTACTTACCGTGTCTTGCAAGGAAGAAGCAAACATTTATTAAGGGGGCGTTTGATAGGGTAGAGAAGGCTAGATAAGGATTGTTATTGGGCCTTATTCACATGTTTGATAGACTAGAGAAGAAACATGGCAGCCCGTGTTTGTTAACCGGCCTGGATGAAATTTCACTGTAGCCTTTGTATTTTCTACACGGGGGGTTGGAGGCGCGATTGTAATCCAACTTCTGAACAGTAACCCACATAAGACTACGAATTGATAATTTTACCCCCTAATTCGTACTGGAATTCACATTCTTCTTATTCATTCTCTTTCATTCGCGGCAACGGTTCGAAGGCACAGCGACGCAGAGAGCGAAACTCAGATCCTGTTTTCTCTTCCCATAAAAAATCGAAAGTTTGGTTTTAGATCCCTTTTCTTTTTGCTGTTATTTTTTCTCCTTTGAATCACATATTGTATTGGGTTCTTTATTCTTTCAGTTTCCATTTTTTCTGTTTCTGTTGCAGTTAGGGTTCCAGCTTGCCGACGGCGACGACGAGAGTGACCTCCGAAATTCGACCTTCTCGAAAACCTTTTGAAGCCTTTCGAAGGTTTGATTTCGAATGGAAGAATCACAAAAGGCAAGGATAAGAAAGGAGAACATGCATGGAATAGAAAATCAACTTGTGGTTTTAACGTCCTATCGATTAGAGTGTGTTTCTATATTTTATATCTCACATGCATTCATGAAATGAACATTTTTTTTCGACGGGACAGAAGGAGTACGATTTCTAGTAGGATGAATTATTGCATTTCACACTGCATCTTCCCCAAATTTGAGTACATCGGATCCTCTATCGACATTTCCATGTACCAACTGTGTACTTAACGTTCATTTTTATTCATTTATGCATTTTTTTCGACAATTTCGATGTATTATGGATTTTGGTGATTTTTTCGACAAATTCGAAGCCTTAAAATGCCGGCAATCCCGGTTGATGATCTGGTTGAGCACCGGCGCTCCACCTTCTTCAATCACTATATCTGTAAGCAACATCACATAACGGAGATGGGGGAGTTTGAGGGTGGGGACCATACAGTTTAAGACGTGTGATACGATGCAGACCGGCCAGCCCCTCCTTATCTACAACTGCCTCAATCTTACTCTCTCGTAAGTTCAGGCAATCGAGATTTTCCAACATTGATAGATACGTGAAGATAGTGGTTGGAATCAACATCTCAGACATATCGATTCCCAATTTGGAAACCATAGACATTCCCTGTATCTGCCCAACATCGGAATCTTTGACATTTAACATGATCAGTGTCTCAAGATTTCTCATCCTAACGTGAGGCACGTGATCACCGGAGCAAGAGAAGCGCATACGTGCACGAAGAAGACGAAGGCCATCCATCTTCAATATAACATGGTCGATTATGATACGCACATCGGAGCAGAGTAGATAAAGAACCTCAAGGTTTTTAAGCTTAGCCCATGAGCGTGGAAGCTTCGTCTCTTCTCCCATGTAGCTCATTCTTATGTACCGTAATCCAATAAGAGATCCAATTGCCTCGGGCAGTACTCGGATACAGGGGCGAAGCCAGAAATTGGTAGTGGGGTGGGCTGAAAAGTAAAATTTTCGACCCATAAAATTTTAACATATAAATTTAAATAAAATAGTTCGATGTTTACATAAGATGTGCCTTACGAGACTTTAATAGATCAAATTCATCAATAACCGAGTCTATATCTATATCTCTAACAAAATCCTTCTCAATATAAAGCATCAATGAATCTTCAAGTAATTCATCTCCCATCTTGTTACGAAGTGCCGTTTTCACGAGCTTCATTCCAGAAAATGCTCATTCAGTTGTAGCAGTGGAAACCGGCAACGTCAAGATAAGGTGAATCAGTCTGGTCAGCATAACATAAACTTTTGACCTTCCAGTCTTAGCAGGCAGTTCACTCAACTCAGCAAGTGTAGAAACTTGAAACTCTTCCAGGACTATCACATCGTGCTGATAATGTCTCAACTCGTACTCTAATGAAACAATATCTTGATCAGTGAAGTCTTCACGATAGAATTTCCTGACAAGATTGCATATGTCACCTCTGTTGAATGAAATGAAATGATTTTTGGGGTCTAAGGCCACACTGAGAGAAAGCAATTCAAGAGACGTATCATTAAATCTTGTATTCAACTCCATCAAGATGCCGTCTATGACTTCGTTAAAAACATCATAATGATAATGATGTTTCACTGTAGTTAGCCCAAGAGAACGACCAACCTTATATGGAGAATCCAAATTGGGGACATCAATATCATTCTTCAAGCAAAACACCTTGACTTCTTCAAGAAAATTTTCCCAACCACATTCTCTGAATTCTTGCGGAATTGCTTTAGTACTAGACACAAATGCAATAGTTGCCAAAAGATCTTGAGTTTTTCTTTGAAGAATCTGACAAAGAGAATCAGTAACTCTCATGATCTTGTGCATCAACTGCAATGTGAATACGAATTCAAAACTCGCCATTTTTTTGTACACCCCTTTTGCCTCACCTTTATTTCTTCCATTTTGAGAATGTTCAATGATGAACTCAAACACTTTGCAAGTTGCACCATACATATCGATCAATCTCCTGATAGAATTGTAGTTTGAACTCCAACGAGTAGCTCCGGCTCGCTGTAAATTACCAATTTGATTGGCACCACGCCCAGATTCAAGCTCTCCTACATTCAACAAATTCTGAATTTCAAGTCTTTGAGTGGCGTGAAGTTTAGAGACACGATTTGGAGAAGAAGTTATGATATTCACCACATTATCCAAATGAGACATAAATTCCCAAACAACATCGACATCCTTAGCTGCAGAAACTAATGTCAGTTGTAGACGATGCGCAAAACAATGAACATAATAGGCATATAGACAATCTCTAAGAAATAGTGCTTGAAGCCCATTCCATGTACCTCGCATATTACTAGCACCATCATAGCCTTGGCCTCTCATTTTCTCAACTCGAAGATCATGATGAGAAAGAACTTCGCATATCTCTTTCATCAAATTTAGTAAAGTGGTATCACTAACACTTTTGATGGCAAAATAGCGTTCTGTCAAAATTTCATGAGCATTCACAAATCTCAAGATAATTACCATTTGCTCTTGTTTGGAGATATTTTGTGCTTCATTGAAAGCAAATCCTTCCAAAGTTAAAGTTGTGCTAGAGATGGGGGTGCCGAGGTCAATTCATGACGTGCACAAACTCACAGGGTGCCTTGCCGCGCTGAGCAGGTTTCTCTCTAAAACCGCGGAGAAACAGCTGCCTTTCTTCAAGATTTTGAAGAAAGCACCCGAGTTCAACTGGAGTCCGGAGCACCATCTCGCACTCACTCAACTAAAGGAGTACCTCGGCAGCTTGCCTACGTTGTTAATTAGTACCTAGAGAGAGGGAAGTGTTGTTCTTATACCTTGCCACCTCGGAGGAAGCCATCAGTGCGGTGCTAGTAAGAGAAGAAGCAGGGCGCCAACTCCCAATATACTTCATCAACCGATCGCTAAAAGGACCCGAGGTAAAATATCAACCACTAGAAAAGCATGCTTGGCTTTAGTGAATGTGGCACGTCACCTTCGTCCATACTTTCATGCACACCCTATTCAAGTCCAAACCAACTCTCCACTTCGGCAAGTATTGACGAAGCCCGAAGCCTCGGGCCGAATAGTGAAATAGGCTATAGAGCTCGGGGAACACGATATTACATATGTTCCTAGGCAAGCCATCAAAGGACAAGCACTAGCCGATTTCCTAGTCGAAACCTCTATCCCAGTCGAAGCTGTCCCGATTCTAACTTCGGCACCGAACTCCATCGAGCTGGAGCCCTCGAACTGTTGGCAAATGTATGTCGATGGGGACTCAAGAAAATCAGAAAGTGGAGCTGGAATTCTCCTCATCAGCCCAGAACAACAAGAGTTTACATACTCACTCCGGTTCCAGTTTCCCGCTACCAACAACGAGGTAGAATACGAAGCATTGCTGGCCGGACTACGGATAGCAAAAGAAATAAAGGTACAATTCTTGAAAGTACACAGTGATTCACATGTAATTGTGAGTCACATGTTAGGAAGATATGAGGCGAAGGGTGAGAGGATGAGGAAGTATTTAGCTAAGGCCCAGGACCTACAAAAGGCTTTCACCTTTCACCTCCAGCGCATACTGCGAGCTCAAAACTCCCGAGTTGATGTCCTCAGTAAATTAGCCGCGGTCCCAGGTTCTTCACCAGTGGAGGAAGTGCAACACCGAAGTATTGAAGAAGCCAAAGTCAATGACATAGCTGAAGAAGATCAACCCACATGGATGACACCTATCCTCGATTATTTAGTGAATGAAAGGTTGCCCGAGGATAAATTAGAGGCTAGGGGGGTGCTCGCCAAGTCATTACGCTATGTCGCAGTGGATGACATTCTTTATAAAAAGTCATATCTCCAACCTCTACTTCGGTGCATAGGACCCACCGCGGCTGACTATGTCATGCGCGAGGTGTACGAAGGAGCATGTGGAAGTCACATCGGACCTCGGGCATCAGCCAAGAAGATCATACGATGGGGGTATTGTTGGCCTACGATGCTCAAGGATTGCACCGAGCTCGTGCAGAAATGCGAGAAGTGCCAAATCCAAGCCAACGTAACGAGGATACCTCAGAGCGACCTCGCCTCCATGCAAAGCCCTTGGCCGTTTGCACAATGGGGGATAGATATAGTGGGGCCTTTTGAAAAAGCACCGGGCAGCTGCAGTTCCTTATAGTTACCATAGACTATTTTACGAAGTGGGCGGAGGCCGAACCATTGGCCAAAATCACTAGCAAAAATGCCCTCAACTTCGTATGGAAAAATGTGGTATGTCGGTTTGGAGTGCCCCATGTCTTGGTCTCGGACAACGGAACTCAGTTTACCGACATGGTCTTTAAAGAATGGTGTGATGAGCTGCGGATCCAACAACGTTTCACCTCGGTGGCGCACCCCCAAGCGGATGGCCAGACCGAGGTGACGAACATAATGCTTGTTAAAGGGATCAAGACCCGGTTAGACCAAGCTAAAGGCAGATGGGTTGAGCACCTCCCCCACGTCTTGTGGTCCTACCGAACTACACCCCGCTCAACAAATGGGGAAACTCCATATAGCTTGGCTTGTGGAAGTGAAGCTGTCATCCTGGTAGAAATCGGGATGCCGAGTCCACGCACAACTCACTTCACCCCCGAGGTGAATGATGAAAACAGGTGCGCGGACCTCGACTTGTTAGAGGAAAAGCGAGATCTCGCCTACATTAAAGAGGCCCGGTACAAGCAACTCATGGCTCGATATTATAATCGTTGAGTTAGAGGCCGACAGTTCTGTGTAGAGGATCTCGTCTTGAGGAACAACGAGGTCAGCAAAGCTTCTAAGCTCGGAAAGCTAGAAGCTACGTGGGAAGACCCGTACCGAGTTGACGAGGTCCTTGACAAAGCAGCTTACATGCTCACCCACTTATCTAATGAACCCATACCACGACCTTGGAATGTTGTTCACTTGAAGAGGTATTACACATAACAGTGGAGTATCATATAGGTCGAGTCTAGTTTTTATTTCAGTCAGTCAGTTTGTCTTTTTTCAGTTCGGGTCTGTTTTCAATCTTTTTCGAAATCTTAATGGAAATTCGCAATTTTTTTTTTTTTTTTTTACATTGTCTTGCATTACTCCACTCTATTGCACATTAACTCTCTACAAATATTTCCACACTATCCTGACGAGGACATGTGTGTTACCCTTGAGATATGAATCTCGGGTATGAACATATTTACGAGGAGACCACTCCTACCGATAGGTTCGACAAACAGGAACTCACCGATGATAGACCCGAGAGTCACTTCGGTCCCCGATGATAGATCGGAGTGCCACTTCGGAACCCGATGCTAGGCCCGAGAGCCACTTCGGTCATATCACACTCTTCTCGGCACAATATCCACATAAGGTTGAAAGACAGGATAAACAGAGCAGAAAATACAAACACAAATAATTCTGAAAATTAATTTTATTTATCATATAAGCTTTAACTTTTACAGGTTATGGTGAAGATCCGGCTGCGGATCCACGACTACATTCAAAATACTTAGCCAAAGAACCGGATCTGGGGTTCATAATATCATCCACAATGACCGTCTCTCTACCCCGAGATTGGCTTCAGTTGCTATTCGACCCTCTTCGCATTCCACAGCTCCGACTTGTTGGTTGCGACTCTATACTCCGGACAGCAGTTCGGTTCGGGATAGGTTGAGGGCGTCGGACTTGGGCAGGGAATGAAAGAAATTTTGTTCGGTCGCTGAGCAGTCGAGAGGGCACTGTAGGACTTACAGCTCGAAAGCGCGGAACGTTGGTTCTTGCAGGTTGCACCTGCAGGTACGCATCCAACCATTCCTTTATTACGGGCTGGCGGGAGATGATTATTGAAAATAGATTCGTTAACCATCTCAACTCAGAAACGTGGTCTGCCACTTGCCATGAATCCGGACCTCAGTAACGCTGCTCCCTCGCAGCACTCTGAACAGCTTGTAGCGCTTCAGCCTCCACCTCGGTGATTGATTTGCCACTGAGCTCGTGAATTACCCTCTCGTACTCAGTGTGCTCGGAAACTTTCACCTCGGCCTCTGCGAGCAAGTTCTTTTTTTCTGTAAGTATCGTGCCTTGTTCCCAGCAGATATCACTTGCAAGGCTTTGTATTTAACGTCGTGCTCTTCCCGGATGTGCTCAACTCGGCTGTTTGCTCGAATTATTTTTACATCCTTGGCATCAACAAGCCTATTTAACCGTTTGATCTCGTCAAGATATGGGGTAAAGTTGATTTCGGATTTGTTTAACAAACAGAAAATAAAAATAAAAAAACTCAAGAGTTGTGCAAAAAGAGATTTTTCATTGATGAACGAATTGCAGTATAGTTACAAAGGTAACAATTACAAAATTCAAAAGAACAAAAAGAGGATCAACTGACCCCGCCCGAGAGCTCGGCCTCGTTCACAACGAATCTCGGCGGCTGCTGCACCTCGGCAGTCTTCTCCACCTCGGCCTCGGCATCTTTCTGGAAAGGGGCGGCAATCTCTTTCTCCTCTTCATCTTCATCCTCCGACACATCCGGAGATAGAGGATCTTCTAGCTCTGCTACCACTTGTTCGAGCCGAGCCTCGAAATCAAAATCCCGGTCAGTGGCGCACCGCCGCACCTCCTCGGCAGATAGATGTGTGCGTTGACTGGCAAGAGCTTCCACCCCTGGAAAGTTGGTGGTCTTCTTCAGTAGAGCTCGGCCATTGATGCGGAACATCACCTCATCTTCAATCACCTCGTAGCCATATTTCCCCTTATCCAGCTCGGGGAACTTCGCGGCCACGAGGTCAAGTACCTTGGCAACGGTGCGGGTGCTCACTGGTTTAGTTAGCGCAGAAACCAGCGAGCTGAATTTCTTGTTGTGGAAAATTCGCTCTGCAAAAGCCCGGAGCACATCGCCCAGCACGGAGGCCAGTTCCTCCTCTCAAGCCTGAGCGACCTCCACCTTCTTCTCCAACCTCGCCACTTTTTCTTTCGAAGCGGCAAGGTCGGCATTCGCCGCATCAAGCTGACCTTGGAGATCTTTCTCCCGGACAGCGGCGGCCACCTCCGCGGAAAGTCGTGACCTGTCCTCGGCCAGATCCTCAACCTTCCCGGAAACCTGAGAATACTTCGTAGCAGACGCACAGAGAAGTTTCACCGCGGCATCAGCAATGCAGGCCAAATCCTCCGCGGTGGAGTCAACAGTATATGCAAAATCAGTCAGCATAATTACAAAAAATAGAATGGTAACACCACAAAGCAATTTTAGTTACCTTCGGAAAGGGAGGGGGGGCAGCACGGAAACCAGTACAAACGAGCTCCATCTCGGAGCTCGCTGAAGTATCTCCCGCACTGCGGAAGCCTTGTCCCTTCAATCTCTAAAGGGATTGTTGCACGGATGGTGGCGAGAGCGCCGTTTCGGGTATCTCAGTCCGGGTCCTTTCCGACGACGACAGAGATACCTTCTTCGTCTCTTCGGCGCTCGACACCGAGGTCTCAACCTTCCTCTTACGGGAGGCCGGGGTCTTGTTCTTCTTGACCATATTCACTGCGAGCATACGCTAATGTTAGTAACAGCGGTAAGTTAAAAAAAAAAAAAAAAAAAAAAAAACATTCGCCGGGTCGGCAAAATGCTTTTTCCTTTTCAAGGGTTTCACGGCGCCCTCTCGCCAAGCGACATCAACAGCGCCCTCAAAGCGACAATAAAAAAATCGTTTGTACCAATACAGTACTTTTGAAGGGGACTTCACCTTGAACAGATGACAAGAAGAAGGAAAATACCACCCCTCCTTCCCATCCTTAAAGCTATACATTGCGTCGAATGTCTCGGCCGAGAAGAGGAGACCTAGGCGTTTACACGCAACCCCCAACCCCGTAATCTGCAATACCCCGTTGGGATAGAGCTGTACCGGGGAAACGCCGAACATATCGTAAATGTCAACATATATCGTCGGAAAAGGAACACGAAGACCGGAAACGAGGTGGTCTTCGTAAATTGTTACAAACCCCGTGGGTGGGAAACAAGCCCTATCTCCCTCTCTAGGTTGAGCCAGAAAAACGGAGGGGGGGAAGCTATACTTACGACCTAAATCGTATAAATAGGACGTAGAAAGGACGGAATCAAGGGTTGTTTTTCGGCGGCATGCACATTTGGGGAAAATGCACAACCTCTGAGAAGGGCTGGGGAGAACTAACAGTTACACAACTTAAACTATGAATCGGGGAAAGAGAGACCTCATGCAATGGAGATTCCATTACTTACTTGTGAGAGATGGGAGAGGATGACGAACGAGTTGCAGAGAGACCGACGGGGACGACGATGAACAGTGCAGTAAAAATTTGAGTTTTTAGGGTTTCTTTTGCAAGGGAGAAAGAAAGAGTAAATGATTTTGATTTTCAAATCATTGAAGGAATAGAGAGGGAGTAAAGCGTATTCAATAAGTCTCTTTAAGAATGCGACACCGTTTCATATAACAGCCAGTCAAATCCCTGCTTTATCGGGACACCAAACATCCGCATTTAATGCGACTGACACACTCAGCACGACCTCGACGTAGGCACCGCGATCACATTCAACTCGTCTGCGCAGCTCGGCCTGCCGACCTCAACCGGTACAGCGGCACGATCTCGGAAAAGCCACACAGCGTCAAACTCCCGCACTACCTCCATCCATCACCCCTCGTCTTTTGGGGGGGATGTGATAGGAAATGGCCCATCTCGCTAGGCCCAATAACATCACCTCGGCAACCCAACTTCTCCACCTCGGCATACGGCCCAAAGTGACATCTCGGCCCGCATGCAGCTCGGCCCAGTCCACACCAGGAAGCCCAAGTACAGGCTCAGGGAGTTGAGCCCTAAAACACACGTGGGGTAATGGATGAAACCGCCACCCACGATCCAAGCCATGATCCCACGTTCATCACTCACGATGAACGTTAGGCTAGGTATAAAAAGATGATCGAATGTATTGTAACACACGCATGCTATTCTGAATACACAATTCTCTTTCGATTCTCCCGTGGACGTAGATTACTTGATCGAACCACGTAATTCTCTCGTGTTCATTACTTTCCTGTACTCAATCCATACAATTATTTCTTTATATCGAACAAACAACGAATTTAGGATTCATCATATATGTAGTGAGAAATTATTCATATAGAAATAAATTAGGGTTTGGGAAATGAGAAAATGCTTAACTAAAAATCCATACTTAAATATTCATATAATTGTGATTATTATACAATTATGTTTTTTTACTAATAAGATCTTCTACTGCATGTTGGTGTAACATTTTCTATATCAAAAACATTTACGAAACCACCAACAATGATTAAGAAATTTCCTAAACAAAAATTCTAGTTTGAAAATATTTTTAACACAATAACAATCATCTATCAGTACAATAGAAAATGTCTTATCGAAATGCAATTGATAATCTTATCTGACTTTTTATATATTATTCATGTTTAAATACAATCATGCTTATTTTCTCTTATCATATTTCTTGCAACACCGGCGCCCTAATCGATAAACAAGTCGTCGGGATCCGGCGTCGCAAAACCATCGCCTCGTTTTCTCCTAGAAAGCCGAGGTGAGATGCAGGCATGGGGTGTTCGTGACCAGTATCCTTGCCTCTATTGTAGCATGGAAAGCGTTGATGCTGTTTTTCTATGTAAATTCAAGAAACTATGAAACAAAGGCTCGTCGGCTTCCTTTCAAGTGAATTTTATTCTTTCCATATTTTTTAGAATTATAAGTTTTCTTTCTTGCACAAAATTAGAAAGAAGAATAATTTTTTTTAAAAAAAAAGAGGGTTAATCATCAAAAAATCCTAAGAGGCAAAAAAGAAAATACCCATTTTGACTTTGTAAAATCAATTTTAGGTATGGAATATAGTTTGCAATAAAAATACCCATATTTTGGTATGGTGGACAATAATACCCTTACTTTTAGTACATGGCCACTCCCTCCTCCCCTTTCTTCTCCCTACACGTGTTTCCTCATTCTTTTTTTTTTCTTTTTTTTTTCTTTTTTTTTTTTTTTCTGTTTTATCTATTTATTAATTATTAAATTATTTATTTATTTATTTTTTTTTTCGTTTTTTCCTAGAAATTTTCAGTTTTTTTTTTTAATTTTCAATTTTTTCAATTTTCTACCGTTTTTTTGTACATTTCGATAAGTACAAGTACACAGTAAATTTAGATTTTTTTGGTACTGTGTACCGGTACATGGTAAACCAAATAATACTTCTTATAGTACACAGTAAATTTAGGTTTTTTTGGTACTGTGTACAGGTATATGGTAAACCAAATAATACTTCTTATAGTAATGTTTACTGGAAGTAGTAAACGAATAATATCAAATTGTACCTATATTACGAAGTACGTTCATGTTGTTTTACTATTGTTTACCAGTAAGTGGTAAACAAAAATAAAACATTTCAATATCCTTTTCCCCAACTATATCACAATCAGAAGGGGAAAAAAGAAACAATAATCGTGAATTCATCCAATGCTCATACGACTATATTACAACAAAAATATACACACTCAATCGATCAAGGAAAAAAACAAAAATCCCAAGTCGAGAATCATACAACCATCTTATACACATTGGTGGAAATAGCTATGCAGCACATTGGTGGAAATAGCTATGCAGCTAGTAAGTTATTACTGCAAGGCTTATCATTATCGTTGCAATAATCTTGTCCCTCGCTGTCGAAATTCCATGAATATCCCTGCAAAGCAAACAACAAAAATCAGCAAATGCACCAAATCAATTAAAAAACAATTCTTTAGCATACTGAAGTAACAAGCAAATCAAAAGCTCCTGTCTCCCTCTTCCTTTGCTCCTGTCTCCCTCTTCCGCAAAACACGAAGCTTAATATCCAACAATGTATGCATATAGCCTGGGAAAGGAGATACAGATAAAAAATATGAAAGGTGAATTACAAAAGTTAGGAGCATATATCAAAAGCTCTTATACAAAGGTTTCAAAACTCTATGCAAGGCAAGGGGAACTACTACAGACTACTAGAATGGATAAGGAGTTGGAAATTCAATGAGAGGGACTAAATGCTTCAGATGTTAAAACATTATATGGCATCATAATTCCACTGAAACTGAATTCCAAGGACAACAAATGGCATAATGCGCAACTTCAAATCACCGTGTTTAGTCCATAAGCAAATCAAATCAATGATGGTATAATTCACAAAACTGATCCATGTCACTGTTCTTAACCAATGCAGGTCAATGAAATCAAGATTGTGCTAACTTTCTGCAAATCAATGTGATTCATTTCAGCAAGTACAAAACTTAGACTACATAATTCTATCACTTATAAAGAAATAAATCCATGTTTATAACAAGCAACAAACAAAACGAATACTACACCAAAGCAGTAAATCACCTTTGCATCACCTTTGCAGCAATTCTTTAGTATCCGAACCCCCAAATTTCTGCAATCTGTCACCTACCGACTTTTCGAAAGCGCTACGAACAGAGCGGATGCTCAATCTTCCACACAATCTTCAGCCTAATAGTCATGCTAACAAACAGAAAATTCAGCAAAATCAAAATTGTAACTGTAGTACACAGTACATTTATATCATCTAGTACTGTTTACCGATCGATAAGTGGTAAGCAAAAAATATCAAATTATACTATAGTACACAGTACATTTATGTTATTTGGTACTATGTACTAAATAACATAAACACCAACTAGAATAGCCTCAAAAGAATTGCCTAAGCCACTTATACTAATCAGAAGCCTATTGACTTATCATGTTCATGCATTTTTTAATAATTCTTCTTGGTGAAATTACAGGCCCCTATATCCATCTTCGTGTAGGGCATGACTGCCATAAACAATCTATTAGTTTTATAGAAAGGCTGGAATAATTATCAAAAACGGGAAGCTACATAGTTTACCAGCAAACCCATGTTACTTTCTACATTAATACATTACCCTAGACAGAAATATACAAAATATTACCTGTTATCACGGTCTTGGTTTCTAAAAAGCCCTCTCCCTCAGCCTTTCTCTAATATCTGGTTCTGCATCAATCTCTTTACTTTTCTCTCTGTCCCGTTCTTCATGCCTTTCTAAGAAAATGGCTGGCGTCTTCAAACAAACACAAATTGTAAGAGAAATGGACCCATTTTGGACACACAATAATAAAAACAAAACGCAATATTGAACTTAACAAACCAGCCGGAAACTATAGAGGTACTTGAAGCATTATTGGCTTGACTTTGGTTTGATCATAGCTCATACTCGATTTTGACAGAATTGAAAAACAATCGTCAATTAAATTCAGATATTACCAATAACAAATTGAAAAACTTTACATGCTTAAAATCACACACTCTCCGTCCCGTCCCAAACGAAACGCACTCCTTCCCGAGAAAATCCCCAAGCAATTTTTAGAGGACGGGCGCGTTTATACATGAAAAATCACCAAAGTACGGAAACCACAGAAATATACGGCTGCATTCAGAGCGAGGAAGCATCAAAATTAAAAAAAAAAATCCAGCTAAAACCTTACCTGTACGGGCGTCGAGGTACCAAATTACTGAAGGATCCACCGCAAAATTTGCCGCGCACAGTTTTGAATGTTCACCACATTGTAAATCGGAACCGAACAAAGGAGAATTTCAGAGATAGGAAGAAGATCGGCAGAAACAGTAAAGGAAATAGTGTCGCCGTCGATTCACCAGTTGGATTTGGCTGAAACTTTCAGCGAACCTTCCCAGATGCAGGGCGAGATCCACTGTGAAGTTTGGCTGCAATCGGCCGGCCAGATTCGCCGGAAATCGCAGAGCGGCGCCGAAACCCTAATTTGGGTCCGCCGGCGGACGGCTTAGAAACCACCACCAACGTGTGCGCCTTGATGAGAGGGTTACGAATTTGTGATTTTGATGGTAAGATTGGCCGTCGTCACCGGTGAAAGAGAGGAAGAGAGTATGCGAGAGAAAGGGAGGGAGAGAAGAGAGAAGCAGCATCGTGTTTTTTACCCAGACGAAAAATAAAGCCAAAAGAGATTTTAGTATGGCCAATAATTAATATTGCATATAAGGGTATTTTTGTCCACCCAAACCAAAAATTGGGTATTTTTATTAGAATTATATTCCATACCTAATATTGTTTTGACAAAGTCAAAATGGGTAAAAACATATATTATCTCAAATCCTAAACTATTAATCTTTTTATCAAAACTATTAATCTAATATATATAGTACCTATTTAATATTGATATGCGAGAATTATTTTTGATAATTAATTTTTTACGATCTATTCTCTTTGCAACAGAAAAAAATAATAATAATAATTTGAGACAAAATATGTACGAGACGTTGAGAGATATTCCTTCCGTCCCACTTAATTAGTTTCATTAGAATATTTTATACCTTACATATAAATATTTAATATAAAATATTCAATAAGACTAATTAAAAATTAAATTGAATGATTGCTAATTAGTTGATAAAAGATCAAATAACGTATATGTAGAGTTCGAAAAGGAAAAGGAAAAGGAAAAGGAAAGGTTAAGCTATATATAAAGATATGATGTACTCTAAAGGGTTAATTAAATTAATAGGAAAAAAGAAATAAGTGCAAAGATGTTCGACCAAAATCCTCCACCTGAGTTGAGGAAGCTGCCTTTTCTCCCTGAAGAAATCCTGTTCGATGAAATTCTGGCAAGGCTTCCGGTGAAATCGCTCTGGAGATTCAAGTGCGTATCGAAACCATGGTTGTTTCTGATCGAAAGCGACCGATTCATCAAAATCCACTACCAATATTCAGCTAAAAACCCTAGAGTCCTCGCTGTGAAACCCATACTTTACGGCATCAGTGGCGGATTCTCTCTTCAGTCGTTGTTGGATTCAAAGTAAGGATCAGTACTTCCAACAGAGATCGAGCCGAGGGTCAGTGCTCGACTCCTGGGTTGCTGTGATGGTGTGGTGTGCTGTTATGAAGATAGAAGATTCTGGTTGTGGAACCCAGCCGCTAGAGTCTCCGTCAAATTACCCGACATCGTAGGCTACGGTGTACCAAAATGGGGGTTCTGTTGGGACGAGTCGAGCAGTGCATACAAGGTGTTTGTTGAAGATTAGTTATGTGAGCTCAAGAGGTTGGGTTTATAGTTCCAACACAAACTCATGGAGAAAATCACCAGCCGGCTCTGATCATGTGCTATGTCAAACCAGGTTGTTTCTACGTGGGAATCTGATACGTTATTTATTTTAATTAATTAGGTTTGTCGTTGGGCTTAGCCCGTTTATTTATTTGGGTCAATCTTTCCGGGTTTTCTTGTTGGTTCTTTCCCGGGCAGTAAGTCGAACCAACCCTAGGGTTTAGATCTATATAAGGTGTTGGGGTGTATTGCCGTGAGTTATCAATCAATCAAATAAACCCTAATATTCTAGCTTTTCTTTGTGCGTTTATCTTCCCGTTCCGGTGTGTACGTCGAGAGTCGCTCTCGCGTCTACCATTGTATCTTTTCGTTATTTTCGTTCATCTTGATAGAGGAAATCGCCTCATCCTCGGGAAAGAATCAACAAGAAAACCCGGAAAGATTGACCCAAATAAATAAACGGGCTAAGCCCAACGACAAACCTAATTAATTAAAATAAATAACGTATCAGAATCTCCACTGGGCTGAATGGAGCCTTCCACAAGTCGAATGCTTCGATTTGGGGAGGGAAGAGTTTGGAAGGATTGAGCTGCCTTTGAAGGATGAAGTAGTTGGGAACAGGGGTCCTCCGTGGGGTTTTCCGCAGTTGGGAGTTATCGGTGGAAGCCTTGCCGTCTTAATCAATATTTTTGATAAAAGGATAGATGTTTGGGTGATGAAGGAGTATGGAGTGAAGGATTCTTGGCTCAAACTACTTACTTTCCCTACTATCACCGCTCAATGTACTTGTTCTCCCTACTTTCTATTCGGAGAGGGTCTGAACGGAGAAATTTTCGTAGGTCGTGAAAATGAATTGTCGGCTTACTCTCCCAAAGATGACGCTTTCTCGACATTCACTGCAGGCAAAAATCCCTTCGTCGAACCTTTTATCTACGTAGAAAGTTTGGCCTCACCGAAAAGAATCTTGGATGCCACCAACACTACTTTGAAGCTGTAGAGGAGTTTAGGTTATTTGTTTTCTTTTGAATTTTGCTAATTATATTACTCTTTCGTTCATGTTTTTTTTCCCCCCCAAGTCTCCTTGTGTAAAATCTAGATTGTTTATTGAATTTTTATGTGACATCTCCCGTTGCACAAATGTATAGGAGCACTCGATTAGAATAGTTGAATGGAGGTAAAGTTTTCTGTTTATGATTTTTGAGGTTGTTTGAATTGCAGCGGGGGCCATAGGTGAAGGTAGAGAAGATCATTAAAAGGTAGGTTGATGGTTGACTTTGTTTTATTTTATTAATTTTCACTAAGCGTATTTTGCTCTATTCCCATGGGAAATGGCTAATATTTATTTTATTAAGTTGATTATAAATTTTCTTTTGCTATCTACGGTGACTATTTTGCAACATTACCACTTTATGTAAACAATAAGATAATTACGATGAATGATATATATTTTCATCTAGTTAATTAATATATAATTACTTCAAATAATAATGATTATACGGATATATTTACATGATTAGTATTAAAATTAATGACATAAATACAAATAAGATAACTATGATGAATATAGAGTTAATGTATAAAAGTGGTCACTTTCACTTAACAAACATAAAATCTACCCACCTTCTTTAAAACATATAAAAGTTATCCATTTTTGACTATTTTTTACCTAAATGTACAATATTACCCATACTTTTAAATTTAAGGGACAAACATATCCCACATGTTAACATTATTTTTTTTTTTTTTATCTCTTCTCTCCTCTCTACGTACTTTTCATTTTTTCTCTCTTTCTTCAATTGAATCTCTCTCTCTCTCTCTCTCTCTCTCTCTCTCTCTCTCTCTCTCTCTCTCCTCCATTTTTTGGCTTGAGAATGTATGAAATATTACTCCCTCTGGCTCAAGATTCGTGACACCTTTCTTTTCAGCTTTTGTGGCAAGCGTTTTAGAGCGTCTTAATGATGAGTTTCAAAATATATTTTTAAGGAATTTTTTCTTTTACGGGATACCTTGATACTTGTAGTATCCCGTAAAAGAAATTTTTCCTTAAAAAGATATTGTGAAACTCATCATTAAGACGCTCGAAAACGCTTGCCACAAATGCTGAAAAGAAACGTGTCACGAATCTTGAGCCAGAGGGAGTAATACATTTCGTACACACCTTATTTTCTATTTTGGTACGTAGTTCAAATTTCGTACCGGGTACAAAAGCGTAGCCAATTTTAAATCATGGTATGAATGATACCAAAACGATGAGTAATTGTTTTTTTAAACACCATATCAAGTGTATACTATACATACGAATAAATGACGCTTTATTTCGTATCTGGTTGAATTATCAATTTTTATTCTATTTTTGGTACGTAGCTTGTATTTCGTACATGATGAAACACAATGAATAAATAAACATGATATGAATTACATGAAAGGATCAATTTCGTACCAAACAACATACAACACTTTTGATAATTCTAATTTATATTTTTTCACGCAATATTTTCTGCTTACAAGTAATGGTACGATTTAACTAATTTCGTACTTGATGAGCTACAACTATGGTACGAAATCATCAATTTGTACCGAACAACCCTGACAATTTATAAGTGTATAGTGCCCACCAAACATTGTCGTCCTAACGAAATTGTGCCAAAATCGAAGATTTGCAGCCGAAAATTTATGCCCTAAGAAACTATCGGAATCGCGTATGAAAGTCTACAATAGAATCATGATAACAATTACATGAAATAATCAATCTTTATCGAACAAGTGAAAAACTCTTGCAATTTTCTTTCTATATTGTTCACACTATACTGTAATTTATAAAAAATATGATACGATTTTACTCATTTCGTACCAGATCGACCAACGACTTGTACGATTTTTGCTAGTTTCGTACATAAAACATACCATAACTGAAATACAAACTATAAATGTTTGAACACCATAAATCAAGCAGAAGTTTGTATCAAAATCAACCTAAACACCCTTCAAACATGAAACCTAAATAAGACCACAAACCATTAATGCTTACACAAGCAAACACCATTTGCAATTTTCATATCGAATCAACCAACAAATAAATTCATACTGAATCAACCAACAACTAGTACAATTTTTGCAAATTTCGTATATGTTGAGTCACAACCTCCCTAAGTAAAAAAGAAGTATTTGATACGATTTTACAAATCTCGTACCAAAACAAGGTACAAAGTCATAGCCTAAAATCGATCATAAACCAATTCAACCAACTCTTAAGTGAAAATATGATACGAAATGAATCAATTTGTACCAAATCAACACACAATTTAAAGCTTAAAATAAACTCTAAACAAATTCAAACCAACTTGTACCAAAACAACAAACAGGCCTAAATCATTCGGTACCACATTGCAGAAACAATAAATTCGTACTACCAATAATTCAACAAATGACAAATTTGAAGTCTAAATCAACCCTCAAAGCAATAAACAAGCAACAAATAACAAATTTGAAGCCTGAATCAATCATTAACCACAAAAAATCAAGCATTATTACTCATAAATTGCACAAAAATCACATTTAAAAATCACAAAATTACAGAAAATGAAGCCTACATCGAAATCGGTAAAAGAATCTCCGATAGGGATGCGTTCTTCTTCTTCTTCTTCTTCTTCTTCTTCTTCTTCTTCTTCTTCTTCTTCTTCTTCTTCTTCTTCTTCTTCTTCAGCGAGGTTTTTGTCGCGTTCCCTACGGCGGCGGTATGAAGTTTATTACGAGTGAGGAAGGTGGAAGGGGAAGAAGGGGGAGGAAGGTTTCGGTGGAAAGAGCGACGTGAGGAGGTTTAGGCGACTGGGAGTAGGTGGCGAGTCTCAATTCCTGGAAGGACGGTGGCGCGAGGAGGTTCGGTGGAAGGAACGCCGTCGAGAGAGAGAGAGGGGGGGGGGGGCTACTGGGTTTTGGGGTGATGAGTGAGGGAAATAAGCTTTTAATTTGAGGGAAAACCTAAAATAGGCTAGAGGGGTATTTTTGTCCAACTTTTAAAATAATGGGTAGTTTTTATGTGTGTTTTAAATATAGTGGGTAAGTTTTATGTTTACTATCTCATTTTGGGTAATATATTTTTTGCCTCATGAATATATATTATGTACACATCATAATATGTGGTCATGAAAATGCCGAGATCTTCCCCTGATAGGAGCGAGGCTCTCCTATCACTCCACGAACGAGAAATTCGCGAGAAGAAATGAACAAAGGTAGTCGCGGGCTCTCCCCGACGATCCCATCGAAACGAAATATTAAACGGAAAGATAAAATGGCGAGAATTAGGGTTTGATTATAGATGATGATAATACAACCCGATTACTCGAAATATATACTAAGACCCTGGTTGGTTTGACTCACTACGTTCCGGGAAAGAACCAACAAGAAAACCCGAATGGAGCACTTAGGCCCGACTCAACTACGACGCGTGGGCCAAGCCCATGACTAAAGGAAAAGACTCGATCGACTAACGCACGAACCCTTCAAACTTCTTGGGCTCCTTCAACGTCCTCTTGGGCCTCTCACTTCGGCCCTCACCTCCTCCCTCATAGACGGACTTCTCCGTCGTATCGAACTCCACGCCGGCGACTGCATCTTCCTCCACCACAACCTCGTCTTCATGCATCTCCTCGCCATTGGGGTTAGGACTAGGGTTTAGGTTCGTATCAACCCCTCCCCCGTTAACACGCTCCTTGTCCTCAAGGAGCAAAGCTGGAAACCGACGTCGGATAATATCAATCGGCTCCCACGTCGGCGACGCGCCACCATCATCGTCCCACGAGAGCAGCCCTTCATCAACCACAACTCCATTCTTCCGCACACTCCGGTGATCCAATAACGCAACCGGCCGAGCTACCGCCCTCCCACGCGCAAAGTATGATGGAAAGGGTGGTAAGTCCGACGCACGGCCCTCCACAAACGGCCGGAGAAGGCTCACGTGAAAAACATCGTGTATTCTACTCTCTTTGGGCAACTTCAATCTATAAGCAACCTGTCCAATTTGTTCACACACCTCAAATGGCCCATAATAACGCCTCGCGAGCTTCGGAGACAACGGCTTTGCAATGGAATGTTGCCGATACAATTGTAGTTTCAAAAGAACACGATCCCCGACCTCATACTCCACATCACGGCGACTACGATTCGCTGTATCGCGCATCTGCTGCTGAGCCTTCTCGAGATTACGACGAAGCCACACCAAAAGCTCTCCCCGTTGCTTGATCACCTCGGCAACCGCAGGAGGGCACGTTGCCGCTGGCCGCGGCGCAAGCAAAGTTGGAGGATCCCTCCCGTACAAAGCCTTAAATGGAGACATCCCCAATCCACTATGATGGAAACAATTTAGTGCGAGCTCAGCCCATGGAAGAAAATTCGTCCAACGCACGGGGTTGTCAGCCACAAACGCCCGCATATATTGCTCGAGGCCCCGATTCTTCACCTCCGTCTGCCCATCCGACTCCGGGTGATAAGCGGTAGTAAAATGAAGCTTCGTCCCGCTCAAACGCAGCATATTCTCCCAAACCTCGTTTATGAAGACGGAATCCCGATCCGAGACAATAGAATTAGGGAATCCATGATGCTTAACCACATGATCCACAAAAGCATTTGCCACCCGCCAAACGTCAAAGCGAGTAGGAAGAGGCGCAAAATGCGCGTATTTTGATAAACGATCGACCACAACCATGATCACCGTAAACCCTTTCGACTGAGGAAGCCCCGTGATGAAGTCCATCAACACATCCTCCCACACCTGCGAAGGAATCAGAAGTGGCTGAAGCAAGCCGGCAGGCTTCTGAGTCGAATACTTCGTAGTTTGGCAGTCGAAACAAGCCGCCACAAACTGTTTCACCTCCCTACGCATGTGCGGCCAATAAAAAGCCGAAGATAACCGCCGAAATGTACGCTCAACGCCGGGGTGACCAGCAAACGGAGTAGAGTGGAATTCATACATAATTGCGGGCTTGGCTGCCGAAGTGGACGCCACCACCACTCTACGCCCCCGATAGATCAGACCATCCCGCGCCTGATAGTCATTTGGAGCCGTCCCATTTTCAATCGCCTCCCATAACTCACGCAACTCCTTAATTGAACGAACGTCTTCCCTCAAGATCTCAAACACGTCCGGCATCGGCTGAGATATCGCAACGAACAACGACGCGTCCTCCCGAGCTGCTGCCTCGGCCTCCTCACTAGCCGCGGCCCCCGTCTCGTCCATAGCCCCTGCCGTGTGCTCATCATTTTGCCGGGATAGGGCATCGGCCGTTTTATTCAACACCCCCGGCTTGTATTCGATCACGAATTTGAAGCCCATCAATTTCCGAGCGTAGAGCTGCTGATCGGGGGTTTGAATAACCTGTTGGAGTAGCTCCCGTAAACTATTTTGGTCCGTGCGAATGATAAATTCACGACCAAGAAGATATTGCCTCCACTTTTGAACGGCCTCAACAATAGCATACAACTCTTTATGATAAGTTGAAGTCACCCGTCGGCGAGGTCCGAGCTTCTTACTAAAATAGGCCAAAGGGTGCTTGCCTTAAAGAAGAACCGCCCCGATGCCGGCGCGTCCGTCTCCACAATAAATTGCTTCGAAAAATCCGGCAAAGCTAAAACCGGGGCTGAAGTCATGGCACTCTTCAACTCCTTAAAACTTGTTTCCGCCGCCGAAGTCCACTCAAAGGAATCCTTTTTAAGTAAATCCGTCAATGGAGCAGCGATGACGGCATAGCTCGCAATGAATCGACGGTAGTACCCGGTAAGACCCAAGAACCCACGCAACTGTTTGACCGTCTTAGGCGTCGGCCAAGCCACCATCGCCTCAATCTTGGAAGGATCAACCCTCAATGAGCCCTCCGTAATGACGTGGCCCAAATAATCAACCATCGAACTACAAAACACGCATTTCGATAGCTTCACGAAGAACTTGTTGCGAGATAGGATTCCCAATACTTCGGATAAATGCTCCACATGGCTGTCCATAGAAGGACTGTAGATTAATATGTCGTCAAAAAATACTATGACGAAACGGCGCAAAAAAGGACGGAAAATATCATTCATTGCTGCCTGAAACGTCGACGGAGCATTGGTAAGGCCAAATGGCATAACCAGGAACTCGAAATGCCCGTCGTGAGTCCGAAAGGCCGTCTTGAAAACATCCTCGTCATGCATCCTAATCTGGTGATACCCCGAACGTAGGTCGAGCTTCGTAAAAACCCTAGCTTGGCCCAATTCATCAAACAGTTCATCGGCCGTAGGAATAGGGAAGTGATCGTGTACCGTGGCAGTATTCAGGGCCCGATAATCGATACAAAATCGAAAGGAGCCATCCTTTTTTCTGATTAGCAACACCGGGGACGAGAACGCACTCGTGCTGTGACGAATAATGCCCATTTCTAGCATCTCTTTGACCTGCCGTTCAATTTCAGCCTTCTGAAAATAGGGATATCTATATGGACGGACATTAACCGGATTTGAGCTAGGAAGCAAGTGTAACCGATGATCGAACATACGTTTGGGCGGGAGACTCGTCGGGACCGAGAAACCGTAGCATGCTCCGCGAGCACCGCACTCACGGCCGGGGAAATGTTCTCCGGCAACTCCAACGTCTTCTGAGTAGTACCGTGGGGGAACTCATAAGCCACATCTTTAATGGCAACAATTTCAAATAAAGATGTCGTCTCCGCCCGAAGCAAATAGGAAGCGAACTTGTGAGCTGAAACCTGACGAGGGACACGGGGTGTGACTCTCAAACAAACGGCGCTCCCTTTCCGAACAATCTCCAAGGTTCCCTTATCATAATCACTCGTGACACGGTGAAGCGAACGAAGCCAAGCCATGCCAAGAACCACGTCCTGACCATGCACGGGAAGAACAAACAAATCCACCTCGAACGACTGTCCTTGGATCTCCACAGAAGCCCCCGAACTAGCGTAGGAGCACACAAGCGACTGGGCCGTTCCCCATGTAAACCCGGAATGGCTTGACAGAAGCCAGATCAAGACAACATCGCTCCGCAACTTTTGGGTGCACAAAATTGTGTGTGCTGCCCGTGTCCACCAAGATATCGACTTCCTCGCGGCCCATAAACCCCCTAAACTCCATTGACGAAGCTTTCGGGCGACCATCCAAGCTGTATAGATGCGAAAGATCGGAGGTGACCACCTCCGGCTCATCCGCGGCTTCCCCCGGCTGCTGGATAACCTCGTCCTCCTCATCAACTCCCATATAGGCGAGGACCGGGGTCCTACATGCGTGGCCGACGCTCCACTTGTCCGGACAGTACCAACACAACCCCTTGGCCGTGCGATCTCTCTTCTCTGCCGACGAAAGATGCACGATAGGGAGACGCGATAAATCACGAGGCCCGTTCGACGACTGAGCTGCCGGCGGCGCCTTATTGAAATCTGCAGTAGGGGAGGACGACGGCGCCGGCAACAGGCTGCCCTTATTCTGCCACGGCTTCTTCGTAAAAGATGTGTTGCGCTCCGACGAACTCTCAAATTCTGCGGCGAGGGCCATAGCCGAGGCAATAGATGTAGGGTGTTGGAACCGCACTTGATTCTGAATAGGCAAACGAAGACCGCCCAAATAGATTGGCAACAAGAATGACTCCGGCACTCCATGGATTCGACTCTTCATGCGTTCAAATTCTCTGTTATACTCTCCCAAGGACCCGGTCTGTTGGAGCTTCGAAATCAACTCAATGTAGTATAGTAATTAGGGTCGAAGCGCCTCTTCACATCCTCCAAAAATTTCACCCACGTCGCAAACAGATTGCTAGCTCGGTAGGCAAAGACCCAGTCCGAGGCCGGAGGAGAAAACAACATCACCACAAAATGTAAGCGTTGATCAATTGGAAGCATAATATGATTGAAATAATAGTCAATGCGCGTTACCCAGCTCTGAGCGTCGGACCCGTCGAACATAGGTGGGTCCATCTTGATGAGACGGGTAGGGTCGGGCGTCGACTGGTGATTGCAACTTCGAGAGATGGGAGGTTCCCACGCAGACACCCGCTGCTGGGTCTCTGACTGACGCGGTGGTGGGCGATCCCACGCAGTCCGGGCGGCCGGCTCCGACGAGGAAGGAAGACCCCCGACGAGCGGGGCGTCCAAGTCGGTGCGCGAACCCTCGCCAAAAGGCCACGACGACCCCGACGACGCGAAGGGCAGCAGTGGCGTAGACGTAGTCATCACTGCTGGTGTGGCGATCCCTTCCGGCTGCCATGAAGTATCCGGCCAGCCAGGCGGCGGCGGCGGCGCATGGGGAGGGTCGGGATCGGGACGCGGAGGTCGCAAATTCCCCGTTGTTGGGATCGCCGAGTCCAGTTTAGCCTCCATGCGCTGAAGAACTGAGATTAGGGTATCAATAGGCAATGACTCCCCCGTCGTTGTGGTAGATGGCGGATGCACCGTAGAGGACGCAGGCGGCGGCCGTGGTGCCGATCCACTCGGCCAAAAGCTTGCACGAAAATTACTCATCTCACACCCAAACGAGCACAAGGTTCAAGATGAAAGCACCACTTGATAGGAGCGAGGCTCTCCTATCACTCCACGAACGAGAAATTCGCGAGAAGAAACGAACAAAGGTAGTCGCGGGCTCTCCCCGACGATCACACCGAAACGAAATATTAAACGAAAAGATAAAACGGCGAGAATTAGGGTTTGATTATAAATGATGATAATACAACCCGATTACTCGAAATATATACTAAGACCCTGGTTGGTTCGACTCACTACGTTCCGGGAAAGAACCAACAAGAAAACCCGAACGGAGCACTTAGGCCCGACTCAACTACGACGCGTGGGCCAAGCCCATGACTAAAGGAAAAGACTCGATCGACTAACGCACGAACCCTTCAAACTTCTTAGGCTCCTTCAACGTCCTCTTGGGCCTCTCACTTCGGCCCTCACCTCCTCTCTCATCGACGGACTTCTCCGTCGTATCGAACTCCAAGCCGGCGACTGCATCTTCCTCCACCACAGCCTCGTCTTCATGCATCTCCTCGCCATTAGGGTTAGGACTAGGGTTTAGGTTCGTATCATCCCCTCATGCGACGTTGATCGTAACCGAAGAATTGATATAAGAAGTTGTATTCATTCAGAAAATATTTAGAAGAAGAACTAAGCTTCTGTGCTCAAATTTCCTCTTACTTAGGACATAGGAAGTAATATATTACATGTGAACAACTGTGGCCCCACTAATATAGTTTTGATTTGATAGGACTTGTAAATCGTGAGAATATAGTATTGCCAAAAAAGTTCGTGTAAAAGAAATTAAAGACTCATGAGAAGAATCAAAATTATTGAGAAGATGGCTAGCTTGTTGGCAGGGTTGTAAATGAACCAAGTCGAGTAGTGTGCTAAGCTCAATGATAGGATGCGGCCCAGCTCCTCAGCCCGACAAGAGGCCCAATCAAGATCGGGCCCATTACTTGCGCCAGGCCCACGAGCTCGGCCCACAGCCCAGCTCTTGACCTAGCCGACGTAGAAGATGAGGTCGACACATACAAGGAAGGTGTAATTCTTGGGATAACGTCACCATAATCATAGGGATATTGCTGATATGGAGGGATTCCATATCTCGATTCCTATATATACAAAGTAGCTATCTACACTCTTGTACTCTCAAACAAAACCCTAAATACATAGTCATACTCTTTTCTCCTGTGGACGTAGATCTGCAACGCAGATTGAACCACGTAAAATCCTTCTTGCCTTTGTTCTTTATTGCTTTCTTGTTAATCACATACGAAATCCATACTCGATCACTCAACTCAATCAAAGGTTAGCTCAACTCAATCAAAGGTTTGTTTGTTTAGCTTTAGCTAGACTTGAGTTTTAATTTTATGATCATCTCAGCTCGATTTACAATTTACGAGCTTAATCTCGGCTCTACCAATATTCAATAAAGATGTATTTAAATCAAATCCGATAGGGAAAAGCTCGAAGATGCTACTCCCTCCGTATTAGAGATCTTGAGACCTTTCCTTCACATGTGTTAAGATGAGTGTGTTTAGTGTTTAAAGTATATTGTATATATAGAGATATAATGTTGTTTATGTATTTTAGGTATATTTTTAAACTAGAGCATCATAGATGCATAAAAACATATTGATGTCTGATTTTGAATTTAAGATTGGATCAAGACCTTTAATTTGATATAAAAATCATAAAAAATCGGAGAAAAAACGAATAAGTTATGATAGTTTAAACTTAAAATTTAAATTATATTGGTGTGAGATTCGTCCGCAAATTCCATTATGGAATATTATATTCTTGGAGGAGTTATTATATCTTTAGGATATACTTGGTATGATATCTTTAGGATATCTTTTGGGATTACTTGTTCATCAAGTATTGGGATTCCTTGTTCCTTAAGGATTAGGATTATATACACCACTATATATATGGGGGTGTGTATTCGTTATTCAGTGGTCTTGAGCGTGGGTTTTGGTGAGAGCTTAGCCGACTTTTGCGGTTTTGTGAGCTGAGAGATTTCTCTTTTTCTAGTTACTTTCGGGTTTGGGGAATAGAAGATAGGTTTTCTTCTTTGAGTGTTTTCTCCATTGTAACTTTGTAATCTCTCTCGTTTAGTAGATCATATTCAGTTGACCCTCCGTGGACGTAGGCATATTGCCGAACCACGTAAACTGCTTGTGTTCTTGATCTATTATTTTCGTTCTGCTCTCATATCATCCTCATAGATATTGTTATCTCTGGCGTTACGAGTAGTGTTCTGTGTTGTGTTATAACTTGTGTACCGCACACAGAATATTGTTGTTAGAATCCCTAACAATTGGCGCCGTCTGTGGGAATCGGATCTACGATGTCTACCACGAAGTTTGACGCAGAGAAGTTCACAGGGGTGAACGATTTTGGTCTATGGAGGATTAAGATGAAAGCTTTGTTGACACAACAAGGCTTGGCGGATGCTATCAAACCTGAAGCTGATTTCGTGAAGGCCGTTAAAGAAGAGAAGAGGGACGAGATCAAGGAGAAGGCGCACAGTGCCCTCATTCTGTGCTTATCAGATAAGGTTTTGAGAGAGGTCGCCAAAGAGAAGTCTGCTGCGGATATTTGGCAAAAACTGAAGAGTCTTTATTTGACTAAATCTTTTGCAAATCGTTTGTACTTGAAGCAGAGGCTGTATTCCTTCAAGATTGTGGAGGATAAACCCATCTTGGATCAGATAGATGAGTTTAATAAGGTTCTTGATGATATGGAGAACATAGACGTCAAGATTGATGATGAGGACAAGGCCATCATCTTGTTGAATTCCCTTCCGAAGTCCTACGAACACCTGAAGGATGCTATGATGTATGGTAGAGAAAAGACCATTACATTGAGTGAAGTTCAATCTGCATTGAAAGGCAAGGAGCTGCAGAAATCGAACGAGGTCAAGCATCAAGATCAGGCTGCTGAAAGCCTGAACGTCAAGAACAACTTTTCGAAAGGAAAGTTCAAGAAGCCTTTTCATGACAACAAGAAATCTGCCAGTGAGAAGGACAAGGGATCGAAGGAGAGAGAGACCAGGAGCTGCAAGTATTGCAAGAAGCCCGGGCATATCGTCAAGGATTGTTATGCCCTGAAGAGGAAGGAGGCCCTCAAGGATCAGAAACCTGATAATGCCCAGGTTACTGAGATGGTCGAGAATGCCGAGATGCTGAATGTGTTAGATTCTAACATATGTGATGAGTGGATTCTTGATTCCGGATGCAATTTCCATATGAGTTCACACAAGGAGTGGTTCGAAGATCTCAAGTACGGGAGCTTTGGATCTGTGTTGCTCGGCAATGACGAGTTGTGTGGCGTGAAGGGAGTAGGAAACATTACTCTCAGAATGCATGATGGCTCCCTCAAGATTCTGTCCGAAGTTAGGTACATTCCCCAGCTTAAAAGAAATCTTATTTCTCTCGGCGTGTTAGAAGCGAAGGGGTATGTTTTTAAGTCTGGCAATGGTGTACTTCATGTTATGAAGGATTCGAAGGTTATCATGAAGGGCATTAGGAACCGGAGTTTGTATTACCTTGATGCAAAGCCGGTGATTGGAGAATCTGAAGCTAATACAGTTGACGATTCCATGTTGTGGCATATGCGGCTAGGCCACATTGGAGAGAAGGGATTGAATGAATTGTTGAAGCAGAACTTGCTACAACATTCTGGCTCATTTAAGGTTGAGTCTTGTGAACATTGTATCTTGGGCAAAAGCAAGAAGTTGCCTTATGATACTGGGAAGCACACCTCGGCTGCACATTTGGAGTATGTCCATGCGGACTTATGGGGTCCATCTAGGACCGAAACCCAAGGAGGAGGCAGATATTTCATGGCTGTCGTCGATGATTTCTCAAGGAAGCTATGGGTTTACTTTCTGAAGAACAAGTCTGAAGCTTTTGCAAGGTTCAGAGAATGGTGCAGTGAGGTTGAAACTGAGAAAGGAGTCTCGGTCAAGTGCTTGAGACAGACAATGGATTGGAGTTTCTGTCCGATGAGTTCCAGGAGTTTTGCAAGAAGAAATGGATTAAGAGGCACAAAACTGTTCCTGGGAATCCACAACAGAACGGTGTGGTGGAGAGGATGAATAGGACATTGCTCGAGAGAGTGAGGTGCATGTTGCTGAGTTCCGGGCTGCCGAGGAAGTTCTGGGGAGAAGCAATCAACACGGCGTGCCATTTGATAAATTTGTGCCCTTCTTCTGCAATTGAGTTCAAGGTACCCGATGAGGTGTGGCATGGTGTTACCCCGAGTTACAAGTACTTGAGGGTTTTCGGTTGTAGAGCTAATGCCCACATTAAGCAAGACAAGTTGGAACCTAGAGCTTTGAAGTGTGTACTCATAGGCTATCCCAAAGGAGTGAAGGGATACAAACTATGGTGTACAGAACCTGGAAATCAGAAGGTCATCATCAGTAGAGACGTGGTATTTAAGGAGGATGTCATGCCTTATTTGGAGGAGAATGGCAAGCCACGTGAAGTTGTTAATGATGACATTGGCGCTCTGAAGTTTCAGGTGGAGCCTGAAGAACAATCTGCGCACATCGAGGGTCATACCAGAGTGTACACTGATCGTGACATTGACGAGGACACTGGTGCGGCAGATTTGAGAAATTACATGCTTGCGAGAGATAGGACCAGCAGGAACATTACTCCACCTTCCAGGTTCGGACATGCCGATATGATTTTCTATGCTTTGAATGTTGCTGAAAATGTGGAACATCAAGAGGAACCTCGGAACTATAAAGAGGCAGTGAGTTCCGAGGAGAGCAAGGAGTGGATGCTGGCCATGAAGGAGGAATTGGAATCAATGGAGAGGAATGGGACATGGGTACTCGTTGATAAGCCCAAAATCAGAAACTGGTGAGCTGTAAGTGGATCTTCAAGAAGAAGTTTGAGGTTGTTGGAACCGAGAAGGTTCGATACAAGGCAAGGCTCGTAGCTCGCGGTTTCACACAGAGAGAAGGTATTGATTTCAATGAAGTTTTTTCGCCTGTGGTTAAGCACTGTTCCATTAGAATCTTGTTAGCGATGGTGGCTCAATATGACATGGAGCTACATCAGTTGGATGTCAAAACAGCATTCCTTCATGGAGATCTAAAGGAGACCATCTATATGACCCAGCCTGAAGGGTCTATTCTGCCCGGAGATGAGGACAAGGTTTGTCTATTGAAGAAGTCCTTATATGGCCTGAAGCAAAGTTCGAGGCAATGGAACATGAAGTTTGATGAGCATATGAAGGACATTGGTTTCACTAGATCATTGTACGACAATTGTGTCTACTTCAAGAAGGGAGAGAACGCTACTGCAACTTATCTACTATTGTATGTAGATGATATGTTGGTCGCAAGCAAGGATTTGGCTGAGGTGGAGCAGCTGAAATCTGATTTGAAGTCCAAGTTCGAGATGAAGGATTTGGGATGCGCCAAGAGGATTTTGGGAATTGATATTTCCAGAAATCGAGATAGAGGAGAGTTGTGGCTTACACAACATGATTATGTGCAGAAGATATTGAAGAGATTCAATATGCATGAATCTAGGGAAGTGACGGTTCCCTTGGCTAAACACTTCAAGATGTCTGAACAACAGAAACCCGGTACACCAGAGGAAACACGGGAGATGAGTCAGGTACCATATGCGAATGCTGTTGGGAGTGTTATGTGCACGATGATTTGCACGAGGCCGGATCTTGCTCATTCCATAAGCGTCATAAGCAGATACATGGCTAATCCAGGGAGGTATCATTGGGAAGGACTCAAGTGGTTGTTCAGATATCTCAAAGGAAGTTCGAAGATTGGCATTTTGTACAAGCGCCGATCTGATGTGCATGGAGATCCATTAGTTGGATATGTGGATTCAGATTTTGCAGCAAATCTGGATACGAGGAAGTCTCAATCAGGTTACATTTTTAACTTGTTTGGTTCTGTTATTAGTTGGAGTTTATCTCTTCAGTCTATGGTAGCTTTGTCTACAACGGAGGCCGAATACATGGCGATGACTGAGGCCGTGAAGGAGGCTGTTTGGCTTAGAGGGATCATTGGAGAATTTGGAGTTGATCAAGGCACGGTTTCTATAAACTGTGACAGCCAAAGCGCGTTGCATCTTGCCAAACATCAAGTGTTTCATCAAAGGTCGAAACATATTGATGTTAAGTATCACTTTGTGAGGGATATGGTGAACAAGAAGGAGATGGAGATGCGGAAGATTTCGACTGAAGAGAATGCTGCTGATATGCTAACCAAAGCATTACCAACTGCGAAGTTTAGGTACTACTTGGAGTTGGTTAGTGTGCTCTCAAGGTGAGAGACTTGTGTACTGCCTGTGGTGGGGCATCGTTTGAAGGAGAACTGAATTCGGTGGAGATCTACTGTCATTTGCGTTCGAGGTGGAGAATTGTGAGATTCGTCCGCAAATTTCATTATGGAATATTATATTCTTGGAGGAGTTATTATATCTTTAGGATATACTTGGTATGATATCTTTAGGATATCTTTTGGATTACTTGTTCATCAAGTATTGGGATTCCTTGTTCCTCAAGGATTAGGATTATATACACCACTATATATATGGGGGTGTTTATTCGTTATTCAGTGGTCTTGAGCGTGGGTTTTGGTGAGAGCTTAGCCGACTTTTGCGGTTTTGTGAGCTGAGAGATTTCTCGTTTTCTAGTTACTTTCGGGTTTGGGGAATAGAAGATAGGTTTTCTTCTTTGAGTGTTTTCTCCATTGTAACTTTGTAATCTCTCTCGTTTAGTAGATCATATTCAGTTGACCCTCCGTGGACGTAGGCATATTGCCGAACCACGTAAACTGCTCGTGTTCTTGATCTATTATTTTCGTTCTGCTCTCATATCATCCTCATAGATATTGTTATCTCTGGCGTTACGAGTAGTGTTCTGTGTTGTGTTATAACTTGTGTACCGCACACAGAATATTGTTGTTAGAATCCCTAACAATTGGGAAACATGTTGAGAGGTGTGTGATCGATGAGATTCAATTAAATATTGTTAATTGTAATAAAGGATTTACTAAATGGTACCATTAGTTCCCTATATACTGGTATATAATTATTTCCCAGATAGGAAAGATGTCAAAATTCGTGAGATGGTCCAATAAAAAAATAGTGTCAGTATCTTTGAGACCGAGGGATTATTTAAAGTCTACTCATCTACTCATGTCCATAAGCTCGAGCTCGAGTTTAGCCGAGCTTGAGAGCTCGTGTTCTCATAATCGGTTACATATATGGGCTCGCATTTACAATCAAATTAAGTCGAGTACCTTAATAATTGAGTTCGCCTCAATTATTTTATCGAACTCAAATCCTGACTCGAGCTTAGCTCTACTATCAACAAACTCAAATTCCAAAAAAAAAAAAATTCCAAATCAATCGTCGATCGGCTCTCGAGTGGCTTGCCTCGTTTACGTAATTAACCTTTTGTCTTTTCAAGCCGATATATGGGCATTTTACACCAATTAGATCCATTGACTTTCCCTATTTACTCAATTATTCACACATCATCACCATTAATTTATTACATTTTGACTTTGCTTAAAATAATAAGCCACTTCCCCTACTAGTACGGAAGTTTCGAGAAGCTTGAAAAATGAATTTCAGTACTATGTACCACAGTATTCATGCATGAAAATTGCCGTTTTCTACATTCGATATGCTTACGTACAATGTACTACACCCTATACATACATACACACTATATATATATAGGTGTGTAGAACCCTAAATTATGTAGAAACCCTAAATTTATAAGTGTAGTTAAAATTAGTACAATTTCATTATTGCGAGAAGAAATGAAGTTTCGCGGTGCATGGAAGTTTTTCTTTGCTTTGGTGTTTGCAGGTTATATGGTTATATGGATTATGCTTCCAACAAAAACATACTGTTTTTCATGGACCCCAAAATTCACCAAAGATCTTAGCTCGACATACTTTCGGGAACAAGGTAAAGTTCATATACGACACTTAGAATTATGTGAAATCGTTTGTTCCAAATATTGATTTTGATTAATTAGTTTATCGCATTTGTTTCCATCGATTTTTACTTGTTATGATTTAGTTGGATTTTTCAGTTATTTTCTAGATTCACTAATCCGATTACAATAGTAATGAAATAAATATCTTAGACACCGAAATCGGGATAGAGTTTACATTCGGACCAAAACTGATCATTCGTTTACTTAAAAACATCATATATTACATATGTTACATTGGCCATGCACGCACGCAGGGACGAATCTTCTCTTATTTAGTTTCCCAATCATGCTCATCGCCGCTATGGGATGCCTTTACCTTCATCTCAAGGAGAAATCATCAACTTCTACTAGGTTTGGCCCATTTCTTCATATATTAATTTCTACTCTTTGGAAGCATGAATAAAACGTATCCCTCCGTCCCCCGTCTTTAAACTGTTAAATTCTTAGCTGATTTAGGAGCTTTGTAACAACCAATTTAAATGGATCTTCTAAGTATAAATTTGTTTTTTGTAGGGCAGTTACGATACTCATAATGCTCTACAAAAGAGAATTATACTCCGAAAATCGTTTTTAAAATCAAAATCAGTTAAGAAATTGACTATGTGTATAGTGGACGGATCGGAGAGGGTATAAGGCAATCAACTAATATTGAAAGTGTTGCAGCAGCGGCCATTTCAGTAAGTTGAGGCGGCCGGTGGCAGTGATTGCGCCGTTGGGGATAATGAGCGCGGTGGAGCTGACGTTCGCGGCCATGTTTGTGGCGCTCATGATTTGGTCCCTCGTTAACTATGTCTACGTTAGCTGGCGATACACCATACACCACCATATGGATCCACATGAAAAACTGTACGTGCATAAATTAAAACACTGGTAGAATTCCGTCTCGTCTAAATGCTAGAACTTATAGAGAATGATGAAATCTATCGGTTCACATTATTATCCCAATAAACACAAAAGAAAATCATAAAATGTTAGGGTTTTTATTCTTTGGTTATGCATTGATGAGTTGTTGGGATCTGAAGGTGGCACGCCAAGTTCCGGTGTGTGTCGTTGAGGGTCGGATACATAGGGAACACGTGCTGGGCATTCCTGTTCTTTCCGGTGACTCGAGCTTCGTCGATCCTGCCCCTCGTCGGCCTCACATCGGAGTCGAGCATCAAATACCACATCTGGCTCGGCCATCTCTCGAATGTCCTTTTCGCAGCGCACAGCGTCGGTTTCACCATCTATTGGGTTGCTATGTCTCATGAAGCATACCTGGTACGTCTGCATTCACACGTAAATACTAACGACGAGAATAATCAAACTACAATAAGTCTACCATACAGATTTTCCTTTACATATTATAGTAAACAATTTCTATATCGAATGCAGTTGTTAGAGTGGAGCAGTACTTACGTTTCGAATGTTGCCGGAGTGATCGCCTTTGTCGTGTCGTTGGTGATGTGGGCCACCAGCATCGAACGAGTGAGGCGAAAAATGTTCGAACTCTTTTTCTACTCTCACCATCTCTACATTCCCTACATCATCTTCTACATGCTCCATGTTGGCCCCAAATACCTCTGCATGATTCTCCCCGGAATCTTCCTCTTCCTCGTCGATCGCTACCTCCGCTTCCTGCAGTCCGGACGGCGCACTCGCCTACTGTCCGCCCGCCTCTTACCTAACGGAACCATGGAAATGTCATTCGCCAAAAATCCAGGCTAGTGTATATCATAACTAAATTTATCCCTTGCTATTGTGATTAATCCTCCATCTGTCCACGATCTTCAAATCTTTAGACTTTTTAGTTAATTTTAGGGCTTTGTAACTCAGTACTCGAAAAATATATTGTAAAAGTCGTCGTTACAAAGTCAAAGGGTTTAAATTTCGTGGACAAACATAGTATTGTACTCTTTCTAACGGTTCTCCTTTTTTTTTTAAGTTAACTTTTCAAAAAGTACGAATTATACGGCCTAAAAGAAATCGGACATTCTAAATGGTACAGAAAGGACAGTAATAATGGAAGAAACTTAGAAACTCATTCATCTCTTTCTTTCTTTTAAACTAGGGCTGAGCTATAATCCAACGAGTATCATCTTCATCAACGTACCGAGCATATCGAAACTGCAGTGGCATCCGTTTTCGATAAGCTCGAGCAGCAGCTTGGACACGGACAGGATAAGCATCCTCATCAAGAGCGAAGGAAGCTGGACTCAGAAGCTCTACAAACAGCTCTCCTCATCGGATCATCTCGAGGTTTCAACCGAGGGGCCCTACGGCCCAACTTCATCTCATTTCCTCAGCCGTGAATCTCTGGTGATGATCAGCGGAGGAAGCGGCATCACCCCATTCATCTCCATCATACGCGAAATCATCTCACGAAGCACGGAATCGAACATTACCCCTCCGAAACTCGTTCTAATAGCAGCATTCAAGAAGGCAGCAGACCTAACCATGCTGGATCTCTTGCTACCTCTATCCTCAACGCCTCTGGACATGTCGAAAATCGAGCTGCAAATCGAAGCCTATGTCACTCAAGAACACGAAAACCCTATCGAGGAGAGTTCCGTGACACAGATTGAGACAAAGATATTCAAATCAATTCCATCCGATTCACCCATCTCTTCATTCCTAGGCAAGAACAGCTGGCTCTGGCTCGGCGCCATCATCGCTTCCTCCTTCGTCATGTTCCTCCTCCTCCTCGCCTTCGTAACGCGTTACCATATATACCCCGTGGAGAAGAGGGGAGAGAACTACCATTACAGCTTCAAAATCCTTTGGGACATGTTCCTCGTGTGCTGCAGCATCTTCATATCAACCAGTGCCGTCTTCCTCTGGCAAAAGAGAGAATTCACTGCGCAGGGGAAGCAGTTTCAGATCGTAGATCTTCCGACACCAAAGATGTCGCCTTCATCGTGGCTGAGCTTTCCGGAGAGGGAGCTCGAGAGCCATCCTTACCAGTCTATCGTTCAATCTGCAAATGTGCACTTCGGGTCACGCCCCGATCTAACCAGTGAGTCTTCTTCTTCTTCTTCTTCTTCTTCTTCTTCTTCTTCTTCTTCTTCTTCTTCTTCTTCTTCTTGAAATTAAGTTAAGCTAATGGTGAGTAATAATGGCAGGGATACTATTGGATCGGAAAGAAAGGGATGTTGGTGTTATGGTGTGTGGTCCAAAGAGTCTGAGGCACCAGGTTGCAAGAATATGTGCTTCTGGTTTAGCCAAAAATCTCAACTTTGAGTGCATCAGCTTCAGCTGGTGAAGCATATGCATGTTAGTGGGAATTTCTGCTTGGTTGCTTTTGGAAAGTGTGGATTGTTTTGTTGGTTAATTGAGCCCCTTGTATAATTAGGGCAAGTTCATGTAATGTATCGATGTTTTGTTTTCCTTTTATAAAAGGTGTAATAATCCGTGTTTGTCAGTTATTTTACTCATTTCATACACCAAATATGTGACTCTTTATTTAGTTATATATTAACCTCTTTTTCTTTTTTTTTTTCTTTTTTTTTTTTTTTTTTTTATTTTATCGGACAAATGTTAGATGTTACTAGTTAGATTAGATGTTAGTACGCCTAGTCCCAAACACTCCAAGAAAATCTCCAAGCCACCTTATATCTCCCCAATTCGCTCCCACTATATATTAACCTATTATAAAAATATTTTGTGTAACAAAATTTGAATTGCTTATATTCTTATATAAAACTTAAATTTCAGGGCATATGGGTAATTTTGAGAAAATTAATCGTTTCTTTGTACAATTGCTCTATACATGTATTTTTTTGGGTTGCTAAAGAGTCCTAATGTAACTTGCGATATAAGGGTATTTAGGTAATTATAAATATTTAAGTTTCTGATTTATTTATATATCCTTGTATTTATTTATAGAATCTTTTATCCAAAATAATTTTCGTTTACAAATCATTTCCCTCAACATTAATTACATAATTCTTTGTCCATACATGATTCAACTTAAATTAATAAAAATTGATAAGTAACTTAAATAGATTAAAATTGTAGTATTGATATGCTACTCCCTCTATGGTGCTCACCTCAGTGGACACCTTCGTCGTTTTATCATCTTGATATTATTTTGTTCGATTTTTTCAATTGTATTATATTCTAGTACCTTAAAAAATAATTATAGAAATCATAAAATCAAAAAATAAAATAAAGATCAAGCTCAAATGATTTTATTAGTCATTTTTAAGTAAAAAATAAATAAAAAATCGGGTTTTGATTTTTTTGATTTTATGATTTTTATAATTATTTTTAAGGTACTAGAATATAATACAATTGAAAAAATCGAATAAAGTAATATCAAAATGATAAAACGATGAAGGTACCCACATAGGTGAGCATCATAGAGGGAGTAGCATATCACTTCTCAATTCTTCATAATAATTCCATATATTTCAATTTAAAATATATATATATATATATATATATATATATATATATATATATATATAGGAGTTGGATCATATGAAAACCAAATATTTCGTGAAAACGTGAAAACCATGCACTTTTGTGCATAGCATGATGCACTTTTATGCATAACATGTTGCATTAAAAAAATAAATATTATTTTATTAAAAAAATGCATATAATCCCTATATATTTTTTATGCAACATGATACGCATGAAAGTGCATCATGTTATGCATGAAAGTGCATGGTTTTCACGTTTTCACCAAAAGTAAGGTTTTCACCATATCCCAACCTTATATATATATATATATATATATATATATATATATATATATATATATATATATATATATATATTCAGAACAAAAATTCAACAATAAAAATCACAAGCACACCAAACTTATTAAATTAAGAATTGATATGCTTCTAGCTAGTTAAATTACAAAGAATAATAACCATAGTTTAAGTGCCACTAAAACTAATACTACCTCCATCTCACAAAAGTAGTCCTAGTTTAACTTGACACAAGAATTAAGAAAAAAAGAATGCATGATTGTAATTAATTTTGAGAAGAGGGAGTTAATTGTAACCAAGTATTATTTATCATTTATAAAAATTGGACTAATGTATGAGGCAAAAAAAAAAAAAGAAAGATACTACATGGATGATTTTGAATATCTAAAAATTTCGTAAATTGTTTTTATGCACTATATGGCTGAATATTTGAAATCATTTTAATATTTATTTTACATTATTAACATTGATGATAACTTTGTTTTATATTAATTTATTACTTTAGTTGAGCTTTTACACACCCATACAAAATAAATGAAATATAAAAATGATGGATCAATTTCATGTTACAGTTTGGTTAAGGGTATATAAGTACAAAATTAAAACAACTTATCTTATAAAAAATAATTTATTTTTTAATATTAAATAGGACATTATGGTTGGCTATAATATGACTCCACAGATTATTTTATTTTTTTCTTTTCTCTTCATCATCTCCTTACAACCCTTTCTTTTTCTTTTTTTCTTTTTTTCCGGTAGAATATGTCTTAATTATTCTAATTAGGGTTTGGTCTTATACACATTATAATCAAATTTTCTAGAAATTTTATTTTTTTGGATTGTATGGACTATAGTTGACACGTCAACAAGTCTTCAACAGCTAGTTGCCATGTTAGCATCAGACTCTAACGGCTAATTTTTCAAACTACGTCTATATAAAGGCTTTTCTCTTCAATGGAACAGTTCATGGGAAATTCATCATTCAAAGCTTAGAACTGCTACAAAAATTCTCTCTCAAGTCATATCCATTTCAACACTCGAAAATCCTTAATATTTCCCAAGCGTTGAAGGAAGAGAATTTCACCATTTAAGAACACCACCGAGCTTGAAGTGTTTACTGCTGCTTCAAGTATCTTCTTTCATCTACTCACATATTTAGTGTAAACTAGATAGTTGAGCTAGTTGATAGGTTTTTGTTGTATTACAACAAGTTTGTATGTTTTTGTGAAACTATACTCAGTCAGTATAAATAAGAGGGAAGTAGAATCTGAAGGTTAAGAGACTCGTAGATCGAGCTAGATCTACCGTGGACGTATGAGGGTTATTTCCGAATCACGTTGAAACTGTTGTTCTCTCTGTCTCTCTTATCTATCTTTCAATATCATATTATCGATCTGCCTAACTAACAACCTCATAGACTCATATCATACAAACGACCTTGCCTTCAAAGGCAGAAAATATTTTAATAACGTTAAGTTCAACCTACCTCCCACTGCATTCCGCGCATACACAGTTTGATAAATCAAGCTTGCATGTTCTACAAATAGATTGATTATAGATTGATCAACCCGTCACTATGTAGAATGACCTTGACCAGTCAATTCGAGACAGTTTGTTTAAAAATAAAAAACGGTTGGCTATTGGTGTATCCCCCCCCCCCCCCCCCCCCCCCCCCCGATTAACTCTTTCTAGAACCAATACATTTAGACATCTATATATTATATAAAAGCAAAGTACGAGGGGTATTTTAGTAATTTTACTTCTTTTAAGGATATTTTTTCCGCTAATATTCATTTTTATGAAAAAGTTTTATTAAATTAAAGGTATTCGAAAAAGAGTTAATTTGCTTTGTTTTAGATGGTCAACGAACACAACTTTTAAAGAAGCAAGTCGGTAGTTAAATTTTTTGAGATTTCTTTACGAGTTTTATTCCCACACCTTTTTGTTCCGCCGGTACGAGAAATTTCAAGTAACACGTCTTCTCTATTAATTCTTCAAACTCCATATATATATGGGCAAAAACAAGTGTGCTGAATTCACGTTTTGACATGTTGGACTGCAAATGAGGGTAATGAAAACCGGTATCATCCTATACTTATCATCTATCTAACGCTTACTAATTCATATTTTTATGCATTCAAACATCAATCAAAAGTGCATGATCTGAGCATACACGTAATCCATACCCCCAAGCATTGTTGTTTCTGTTTCTGGTATTATATTGGTTAGACGTTCTTATTAGTTTTCTTTACTATATTTTAATTCAATTTTGTTGATAACTGTGGAAGTACAGAGGTTATGGATGCTGGAGACGTGCGAGTGAAAGGAAGCACGTCGCGAAAGAGAGGAAAGAAGGGAAGGAAAGTTGGGATTTCTACTGTGCATGAAGATGAAGATGTTGAGGAATGTGATTAATGCTGACCTGTATGCTGAGCTGGAGATTAGTTGGTATCTTTTGTCTACGTGTCTATTTCGTATTGGTGCATTCTTAGTTCAATAAGTTGTAGCTTTAGATTAGAACACGTGTAATAGATGGACGGTTTAGATTTTGTTTCCGTTTTCTTCTTTATCAAGCTACATACTGCTATATATAGCAGTATTGAGCTAAGACTTGGTTCGATGTTTTTTTTTCCAGATTCAATGAAACAGTAATTTCCCGAAAATGAATATGCTAAATTTCTACATGGTACCAGAGCGAAGGTTGCGATTCTGAGCTGGATCGAGCTGAGCTAGTGCATCCATGGCGAAGGACAAGCGTAACTACAGAGAGGCAGTTACGCACGGAATCAAAACTGGAGAGACTTCAGCACCGTTTGGAAATTCTCCGCCGGTGGTGACTGGACCGACTCCGTCGTCGGAGGAAAGGCACTCAGTGAATGGAGATGAGAGACCGGAGAACGATCAGATCTATTCGGAATCTGAGGGTGAGATTCCACGACCAGAACTGATGCAGCATCAAATCGATAAGATTTTGAAGTTGCAGAACTAAGATCATCCAACTTACATGTAGCAATTTCCTGCAATGGAGTATATCTATAAGAAGAAGTTTAGGTGCTAGAAGTAAACTAGCTTTAATTGATGGACGATTTCCTGAACTGCATGAAACAGCTCTTTATTATGAAGACTGGCTTAGGGCAGATCATATGATTTCCCAATGGATTTTGAATTCGATGTCTAATGAACTTGTGAATGCATTTTCTCATCTCAATTCATCTAAGAAACTTTGGGATGCACTAAATCATAGATTTGGAAGAAGTAATGGTCCTAAGGCATATAGGCTGCAGCGAGAGATTATTAACTATAAACAAGGATCTCAAACTGTGATGCTTTATTTTAATAACCTCATTGCTTTATGGAATGAGTTGGTCTTGTTGATGCCACCTATAGGATGTATGTGTGGAGCAGAGAGGGTTTATGCTAAACGAGAAGAACAACATAGGCTTGTTCAGTTTTTGGCTAGTTTAAATGATTGTTTTGAGCAAGGAAGGCAACAGATTATGTTTTTGGATCCTCTGCCTACAGTTGAAAAGGCCTATGGGATGATAGTACAAATTGAAGATCAGATGAAGATTAATGAAGAGTCTAATGTGTATAACCGTATGGTGATGCAAGTAGGGAAGCAAGGTCAATATTATCAGAAAGGAGGAACACAGGGGAATAACACACAAGGATATCAAAAAAGGTTGACTAAGGAAGAAAGAAAACAGTTGAAATGTACTCATTGTAAGGAGAATGGTCATGAAATAGGTGAGTGTTTTAAACTTCATGGTTATCCTGATTGGTATAAGAAGCTAAAAGAGGCAAAGGGAAATCATAAGGTCAACTTTGTTGGAGATGAAGATGACAACAGCTCTAGGACAGAAACAGGGAAGGGATACCAGACTGATGTTTCAGTGGATATTAGCAAAGCAGTTCAAGCTGAAGTAGCAAAATGTTTGAGTCAGCTTATGCAAAAGAATCAAGGTGGCACAGCAGTTGTTAATATGATTCAAGATGTTCAAAATCCTTTTATTGGTCACTATGCATTTAGTGTGGTGCCTAGTATGATGAAATCACTATGGATCATAGATTCTGGAGCAAGCACACATGTGTGCTGTGATATTGAGATGCTGACATCTACATATAGGTTTGATAAACCTATGTTTGTTAATTTGCCAGATGGATCTTCTAAACAGGTTATCTGTGCAGGAATAGTCAGAGTTAACAAGGATATCTACCTTAAGGATGTTCTGTTTGCACCTGGATTCACACACAACCTCATGTCTGTTGCTCAATACCTTAAGGATTCAGATGCAAAGTGCACATTCCTACCTGAGCATTGTATTTCCAGAAGAAAGATACAGAGGAAGTGCTAGGGGTTGGTAAAGGGGTAGGAAATCTTTATGTGATTGAGACAGTAGTGAAAATCATTGTTGTAATATGTTTGACCTGAAGAAGATGACAGTGATGAAATGGCACATATTTTTGGGCCATCCTTCATTAACCACTCTTAAGCATATGAAGATGTTCTCTGGTCAGTTCACAGATGAAATTATGGAAGAGATCAAGAATTGTGAGGTGTGTTTAAAAGCTAAACAACCTAAAGCTATTTTTCCTATCTTGAATGAAAGATCTGAGGAGTTGTTTGAGCTTATACGTGCTGATATATGGGGTCCTTATAGTGATGAGAGTGTAAGTAATACTAAAATTGTCTTGACCATAGTTGAAGATCATAGTAGATCTATTTGGACTTACTTGATCAATTCAAAGTATGAGGTGCATCAAGTTCTCAGAGGTTTTATTCAGATGATTGCTACTCAATTTGATAAGAAAGTGAAGAAGCTTCGAACTGATAACGGGACAGAGTTTGTTAACCATAAAGTAAAGGATTTACTACAAGAGTTTGGTATTTTACATCAAAGGTCTTGTCCCTACACACCACAGCAAAATGGTGTAGTAGAGAGAAGACACAGGAACCTCTCAGATTCTGCTCGAGCTTTGATGTTTCAGAGCTCAGTGCCTATGAAATTCTGGCCTTTTTCAATCCTAACAGCTACTTGGATGTGGAATAGGCTACCTTCTGTAGTGCTTGGTTGGAAAACTCCATATGAGTTATTATATGGGAAGGAACCTGATCTCAATTCTCTTAGACCTTTTGGGTGTTTAGCTTATGCTGTGAATTTGTTGCCATCTAAGAGAAAATTTGATCCCAGAAGCACCAAGTGTCTCTTCTTGGGATTTGATTCATTTCACAAGGGGTACTTGATGTATGACATGACTACCAGTAAGTTGTTTACCTCCAGGGATGTAAAGTTCCTTGATCATATTTTTCCGTATGCTGATGATTCTATTCATCAAGATACAGGTTCTCATGTTATGCCTCTCGCTAATTCACAGTCTTGTTTAGATGATGATGCAGTTTCTGTGACTGTGGGTGAGAATCTAAGTGTTTCCCCAGACATATCACCATCTACATTTTTGGAAGATCAGGGGATTTCTGCTCCAAGCCACACTATTTCATCTCAACAGGGTGCTAAGATACATACACCTGCTTCTGTCCCTGTGGTTAGAAGGAGTGACAGGGTTAGACAACCACCTACTTGGATGCAGGATTATACTGGGTGTATTGCTGCTTCTCCTGGTATATTTTCTACACCTATTGGTTGTTCTATTCCCTCTACTTTTCCCTTCCACATTTCCCCACACCTCAGTGATTCATATGTTCATTTCTTATTCAATCTTACTACTGCTACTGAACCTTCTTCCTATAAGGAAGCTAGTCAGTTACCCCAGTGGGTTGAGGCTATGAACTTAGAATTACAAGCTCTAGAATCTAATCATACTTGGGAAATGGTTCCTCTACCAGAGGGTAAAAAGGCTATTGGAAATAAATGGGTTTTTAAACTGAAACTCAAGGCTAATGGGGATGTTGAAAGATGTAAGGCTAGGTTAGTAGCCAAGGGATATACACAGGAGTATGGCATTGATTACCAGGAGGTTTTTTCTCTAGTAGCTAAACTTGTTACTGTAAGGGCTTTCATTGCCATTGCTACTGCTCTTAACTGGGAAATTCATCAAGTTGATGTTAACAATGCTTTTCTCCATGGTTTTTTGCATGATGAAATTTATATGTTACCTCCAAAAGGGTATACTGGTGGGAAGAAAGGTGAAGTTTGCAAACTGGTTAAAAGTTTGTATGGGTTGAAACAAGCATCAAGGGAATGGAATCATGAATTTTGTAAGACTTTATTTGATGCTGGTTTCACTCAGTCTGCTCATGACCATTGCTTATTCTTTAAGGGTTTCAATTCTTCCTATATTTGTCTTTTGGTGTATGTAGATGACATATTAATAGCCAGTTCAGATACTGCTGCTATCTCTGAATTGAAACTTCTCTTGGATTCAGCTTTTACCATTAAAGATTTAGGCCTTGCACACTATTTCTTGGGGATGGAGACAGCTAGAGGCCTTTCAGGCACCACTTTGAATCAAAGGAAGTATACTCTTGATCTGATTTCTAGTGTGGGACTTAATCACTGTAAAGTAGTTTCTACACCTCTTCCACCAGGCATTCACTTGCATACAGATGATGATTCAGCCATGGATAATCCTGAGTCTTACAGGCGTTTGGTGGGGAGGCTTCTTTATTTGAACTTGACACGCCCTGATATTACATATGCAGTTCAACAGCTTAGTCAATTCGTTGCTAAGCCTTGTCTCACTCACATGGATGCTGCTATGCATGTTGTCAAGTATTTGAAGGGTTGTCCTTCACTTGGTCTTTTCTATCCTTCCAGTTTTTCTCCAGTTGTGAAAGCTTACAGTGATGCTGATTGGGGTTCTTGCCCAGATTCCCGTCGCTCCCTTACAGGTTTTTGTGTGTTTTTTGGCTCTGCAATGATCTCTTGGAAATGTAAGAAACAACAGGTTGTTGCAGCTTCTTCCTCTGAAGCTGAATATCGTGCAATGAGTTTTACAGTTCGGGAGCTTCAGTGGATCTCTTACATCTTCAAGGATTTTGGGTTAGATATCTCTCTTCCTATACCTCTTCATTGTGATAATAAAGCTGCTCAACACATCATGAAAAACCCAGTTTTCCATGAGCGCACTAAACATATTGAGCTCGACTGCCATATTGTGCGAGATCAGTTTCTTTCTGGATTTGTTAATCCTGTCCATGTCTCTTCTTCCCTGCAACTGGCGGATATTTTTACAAAGGCGCTTCCTCTCCCTCGTTTTAGGGCTCTTCTCTCCAAGATCAGTGTGCTTGATTTGCACCACGCTGATCTTGAGGGGGGGTGGAAGTACAGAGGTTATGGATGCTGCAGACGTGCGAGTGAAAGGAAGCACGTCGCGAAAGAGAGGAAAGAAGGGAAGGAAAGTTGGGATTTCTGTTGTGCATGAAGATGAAGATGGTGAGGAATGTGATTAATGCTGACCTGTATGCTGAGCTGGAGATTAGTTGGTATCTTTTGTCTACGTGTCTATTTCGTATTGGTGCATTCTTAGTTCAATAAGTTGTAGCTTTAGATTAGAACACGTGTAATAGATGGACGGTTTAGATTTTGTTTCCGTTTTCTTCTGTATCAAGCTACATACTGCTATATATAGCAGTATTGAGCTAAGACTTGGTTCGATGTTTTTTTTTCCAGATTCAATGAAACAGTAATTTCCCTAAAATGAATATGCTAAATTTCTACAATAACATTTACAGATTGAAACATAATTCTCCAAGTATAGATTTCATGATTCCTGTGTAGTTTTCGCAGTTTATGTATCGATCGATTTTTGTCATTTTAATTGTAGCAGTAATCTTAATTGTTAGAGTTGATGGAATGTCTCGAAATTATTTTCTCGCTCCATTAAAACCTCTTACTATCACCGAATATTTTCTTCCTCTCGCTTTATATTGTGAATAATGATATGTCCGTTTAAATATGCGCAACATTTCAATATTTGCTGAATTTCTCAGATTAGGTAAATGTAAGCATTCCTGCGTTAGAACGCGTTAGAACTGGATTAAGTGAATATTTGGAACAATATAAGTTTTTCATCAATCAAGAAAACATGTGTAAGAAAGTGTATAAATTTTATGTAAATAAAGCTTAACGAATAGTATGGCAACAAATATAATGGACAATTGATTTATTAAGGAAAACTTATCCTCTATATATGTGTTCTCCCAGCAAAAGGTGAGAGGATTTTTATATATAATTTTTTTCCAATGAGAATGAAGCTTGAAAAATATATCATGCACTGACATAAAATACTATTTAAAATGATTATATGATCTTTTTATATACATACTAGTCCACATGCACCTCACCGTCTTACTAACGTCTAACAACTTTTATAACATTATTTTAAATATTGTATAATTAAGCATACTCTCTTTCCCTCTCATTGTTGTCGGTTCCTCTATCCCAATCGTGTTTTAAATTTCAATTTTTTCTATTACGTGTTACACATAGTATATTTTTCTTTAATTAATTTTAGTGTAGTTAGTTATTATATCGATTCCTTGTGGGAAATATAAGGTCTTTAATGTGTAACCCGGGCTCGATACCTTGTGGGTGCGACATGTAAGAGTTTTTATAATATTATAAAAGATTAATTTATTTTGTGGGAGCTTATAATACTACATATTTAATAAAATATGGAAAAGATTGGTCATGTTCAAATTTAAACATACCAAATGGGGGGGGGGGGGGGGGATTGTTTTGGGTGGATAGATAAATTAGGTTTGGGCCAATCATGATGATTACTTTGGGCTTGATCATGGGCTTAGTTGGGCCGAAACTAAATGTGAGGAGAATACAAGCTTGGGTTTGAGTTTATTCAAAATCTGGACCTACAGATTGGATTTGATTGGATTTCTTACGATGTGTGATATAAGATCAAGTATTTAATCATATAATTGGATTTACTTAATCTATTAATTAAATTTTAATGAGACCCTATTATATGTTATGGAATTATTTCTAATATTCCCCAGTAAATAACGCAATGATTATATGAACCTCATAATTCATTAAAGAATTGGGCTATTCTGTTAATAAAGAATATATTTATTCAGTTATAAATTAGTATAATATATTGAATTTTATTCCCCAGTAGGACAAAATAGATATGACCATATGGGTTATATATGTTATGAAGCATGGGACAAAATCTGTGGTAGTTGTTGCACCTTTAATTTCGAATTAACGTAAATAATTACACCATTAACGTTAACAAATTAGGTTATTCGAGGAATGAGATGAATATTAAAAATGAATTACTCAGTGTTAGGCTAAATTATAAGAGAATGAAAGAAAAATATGTATGCACAATAAGAAATTATAAGAGGAAAAAAATGAAATTAATGGGGCCATGAATCATTAAGAAATTATAAGGAAAAAAATTAAGTGGCCCATCATCACTAAAAAATTATAAGGAAAAAATCACAAAATTAATGTATGCAAATGTATTTCAACACAAGTCATCTACAAGTTCAATACAAGGATTAACCGGTTAAGCCAAAAGGGAACACAAGTCATCTACAAGTTTAATACAAAGATTAACCGGTTAATCCAAAATTAATGTATCAAAATGGATTTGAACACAAAGTCATCTACAAGTTTAATACAAGGATTAACCGGTTAAGCAAAAAGGGATTTGAACACAAGTCATCTACAAGTTTAATATAAGGATTAACCGGTTTTTTGGCTTTGAACACAAGTTGAATACAAGGATTAACCGGTTAATCCAAAAAGAATTTGAACACAAGTAATCTACAAGTTTAATATTACTACAACAACAACAACAACAACAGGAGAGTGGTTCATGGCCAACTCCTTAATCGCCTTCTTCGACTTGGTGAAGAGCCATTCGATAGTTTTGTTGGCCTTGTCGTAGCCCAGCAAATCTTGGAGATCGAAGAACTTCCTTGCCACCTGGAGCGAGAGCCTCATCCTCCGATCACGGATCTCCTGCGCCGTGCAAATCTTGTTGTGTCGATCCTTTTTGCCGGTCCACTTCCTCGGCGTGGCAGCTCATCGGGTAGGACGTCCTCCGACGGCTTGGATACTTCGGCCTTTCGAAGTGCCTTCTCCGTCGAGTCCCTCAACAGCTGCATTTGCGTCGAGAGAGAGCTCAACACCTTCACATTCCTGGAGACGATGGACTCCTCCTCGTTGAGAAGCCTTCGTGTTGCTTTGGAGACCACCGTACTCAATAGATCCTTGTGAGGGACGAGGGTTATGGCTTGATCGAGCTGCCCCCGTCCGTGTTATTGTTCTTGTTGACTTTTCTTAGTCCATTTATTTTATATAAGTTATATGAAATCACCAAATAAAAGAAAAGTTTAAAAGAAGAATCTTAACGAGTAGATGTACAATTTGTTGGGAAAATGCACAATAAACATATAATAGTAGTTTTTATTGTTTCGAGCCTTTGTTTCTTCACGCTTTGCATAGCGAAATACGTGCACATTTTTAATATTTGGAGCTACCAATCTCAAGATAAAAAAAAAATTGAATTATTAGATTCATGTGCAAAACACGTGCATATTTTAGATTTTATGATCGAATCTGCCGATCTTAAGAGAAGTTGCAACCAGTACGATGCACATTCAAATTTCTAATTCTATGCTTGGAGCATCCCAGCTTAAAAAAATGTTACAACGAGTAAGATGTACTTATTTTGCATGTGCAACTTAAGTAGCACATATTTATATTATTACTGTAGACATTGTTAATTAGTGCACATTTCTAAACAAAAATTTTGGATTTATTAATCTCATCATTTAATTCATGAAAAAAAAAAGTCGATTAAGTGTGTGCATATTTCTGAACAAAATTTTGGATATATTAATCTCATCATTTTGTTTATAAAAAAAACGTGGTGAGCAAAACACGTGAATATTTATAAAGAAAACATTTGTATTAATTGGATTTATTAATCTCATCATTTTATTCATGAAAAAAAATTTGATTATATGCATATTTCTAAACAAAACATTTAGATATATTAATCTCATCATTTTGTTCATGGAAAAAAAATTGATTAAGTGTGCATATTTCCGAACAAAACATTTGGATAATGGATATATTAATCTCATCTTTTTGTTCATGAAACAAAAATGTGGTGCGCAAAACACGTGCATATTTCTAAACAAAACATTTGAATGAATTGGATTTATTAATCTCATCATTATGTTCATGAAAAAGATAAATAAAAATGACGTGCATATTTCTAAACAAAACATTTGGATTAATTAGATTTATTATTCTCATCATTTTGTTCATGAAAAAAAAAAGGATTTATTAATCTCAACATTTGGAAGATTGAAATGGCAAATTCAAGACTCGACTGAGAATTATATTCTTTAGCATTGGTATTAGCCTTGTTGCAATCTTGCTCCTTGTAGCTTGGAAGACGACCAGAGTCCTTGGCAAAAGAATTGAGGCCAGCTGCAGACATTTGCGGTGATCTACCTCTATGTGGTGTCGTTGCTACTCTTTGTTGTGCTATTAACACATGCGGCGCCCATGTCGAAGAAAGGCTGCCAAGACCGATGTGGAGACGTTATAATTCCATATCAGTTTGGAATTGGTCTCCAATGCAGCGCCAATAATTTCTTCGTCGTCGTGTGCATAAATTCCACGACTCCAACCTTGAGAAGCATTGGTAGGGAAATACTCGATATATCGGGGGGGTCGTAATAATACAACGAGTTGCTCCTTGGAGTGCAATGGAAAACATGTCACGGGAGAGGTCCCTTTATCACTTTGGGTAAGTCCATTCACAATCTCTGGACGCTACAACACATTGGTTGTGGTGGGCTGCAAATGCAGTGTGGTTGCATTCCATCACGATTCAATAAGCTCGACTATACTTATAAAACCATGGAAAATAGCAATGTAAGCCTTTGTGGACATGTTTCCGGAGTCGAGAAGAATTGGCTGAAAAAATCTAATACTCCTATACTAAATTCTCATTTTAAATTGAAACATATGAAAAGGTTGCTCCATTAATAGGCAATAGAGAAAGTTCTTTCTTTTTTTTTTTTTTTTTTTTTTTGAGTATTACATCAAAGTTTACAACTATATATACAACTACTCATATACATGAGATATTTGACACCACATACGAAAGTTCTTTTAATACTCTTATATACTTTTGAAGTTAGTGAGAGTGATAATATCAGGGAAGATCTCATAATTCATGTCTTTCACTCCGGAAATTCTTCTGTGAGTGTGAGTGTAAATGTACTACACTCACCTCTTACATTATAATTAAAATATTAATATAATTTCTTATTAATTATATTAATATAATAATCAAATATGAGGGGTGAGTGTAGTACACCCACACCCATTTAAGAATAAACCCTCTCATCTTAACTACCGCATAATGAATTCCATTGTTACATGACATCGTTCATTTATCCGAGCAAAACTTACTCCCTCCGTCCACCTATTTCTGACACATTTGCTTTTTGACATTTTCCGGTACGCGTTTTCACCGAGACGTAGTACGGGTTTTACGATATAATTTTGAAATATTATTTTTTTACGGGCTATCCCGACACTACGTAGTATCCCGTAAAAGAAATAATATTTCAAAATTATATCGTAAAACTCGTACTACGTCTCGGTGGAAACGCGTGCCGGAAAAAGTCAAAAAGCAAATGCTTCAGAAATAGAAGGACGGAGGGAGTATTATTTATTCCTAATATTTGATAATTTCATATGTAAATAAATGTAATATTTATCTTCCATATAATATTAACTTGTATTTGCCAATGTTAATAAGTGTAAAACAAAATCTTATCGAAAGAAAATCTTAGTCAATATTATACACATAGTAACAAAGGATTAGGTAAATTATGCTTGACTTTTTAATGGTGTAATTTTTAAATAAATATGTGTAATTAAATAAACCATGTTTTTAACTCATATATAATTTATTTATCCGATTAAATAGTTATATAATAATACGATATTCCAATATTAACCTTAAACTACATTTTATTATAGGGACAAAATAGGTAAACCAAATTTTGTCACACAAGACATTTTTAAAATAGGTATAGATATACATATGATATGATTATTTTCTTCATAATTTGTTGTTTTGACAAACATTATAATTGGTTGATGATGTTATGATTGCTAAGTATAATTGCAACATCCACAAATTAAATTCAACATCTTATATAGAGAAAGAAACGATTTTTTCGCTTTCGATTGTTCATGAAAGATGGAGAGGAGTCTAAACATTATTTGTTTCCAGTTATTCATGAATTATGAGGTAGAGAGCTAGAGTTCACTTTTCAGATATTTGATGTAATAAAAATAAAATAATAACTACTAAAACCTAATTCAAATATGAAAACAAAAGTTGTGTATATCAGAAAAGTAAATTACATGAGTAGTTCAGAACAATATCTTTACATTATCTATATCTTAGATTTTTTATATAATGCTCATGAAATTGTTTGAGTTATCATTACAAAAGAACCAAAATAATGGACGAGAATTTTATTATTTGTAATCAATTTATGTTGACCGCGCATTGTGCGGACTAATATTCTAGTATTATGTAACAAATGACATCATTCCTGACAACACTTTGTAAGAAATTATGTACAAATTGTTATTAGGGTTTGAATCAATTGAAAAGGAAAAAACATGCAGGAAAACGGAGGAAAAAAAAAAGAAGGGAAAACACAAACAATTGAGGGGGGGGGGTGCAATCGGGAAAATGGAAATATATATCAATTGCAAGGGCAAAGGAGATTCGTAAAATGGGGGAATCAATTGAAAGGAGATTTGCAAAACTGGATTCAAACTGACTCCTGGGACTTGCCCTCGACTCCGCCAGCTACTCCTCCCCTTCCTCCAGAACCTCGACCTCTCCGGCAACAACTTCTCCGGCCCCATCCCGGCCTCCCTCTCCGCCCTCACCCGCTCGCCTCCCGCAACTCGCTCTCCGGCTCCCTCGCCCTCTTCTGCCTCTCTTCCTCTTCCCGTCTCTCTCTCTCTCTCTCTCTCTGACAATATCCCTCGTCGTCGCAACCTGTCCGTCGCCAGTCCATGCATCGTCCGCCGCCTACTAATATTTTCGGCTACCCGAGGTGCGAATATTTTAGGGGGAGAAAACGGGGGATGGAATGGGGAAAAGAGAAGAGTAGGAGGAGATGCAGAGAAAATGGGTGAAGTTGCAGAGAAACTGGGAAGGAGAGAAAATAAGAAGGGGTATATTATGAGGATTTTAGTCCCATTTTATAAAGAGTCATGTTATTCGGCCATAATTTAACTTTTTTTTTTAGTATCAAATAATTTATATATTTATGTCAAATTTTTTTTAGATTATAAAAAACTCAAAAAGTGATACTTAATATTTTTTACGTATTTTTTTAAATTAATCTTTTTATTATTTGATAATTTTTACTATTTTAAAGAATTTTTTACTTTTTTATCTAGGAAAAAAAAAAGAGAGAATAAGTAATTTGGCGAAAAGAAATGTTTAAATTAAAATATTAAAGTAATAAATTATAGTTATCATAGACTATTTTTAAAATTACATATATTATGAAAAATGTCGTTGTGTGGCCGGCCACATTATGGTCAAATAGCATTATATATTGTTTCATAAAAAGTGAGTAAAAAATGATTTATTTTTTTTTTTAAGATTCACAAAATTTGATTTTTCTTAAGTGGAATGAGTAGAACACCCTATTACCACTAGATATAGTGTGGTGAAATACCTATTTAACTTGACAAATACTACAAATTATATCACAAACTTAAAACACTCACAAAATATAACCAATCTAATTAACTATACAAATCTTTGTCAAGTTTGGAAGTGTCCCAATGCGTCGAATGTAGAAGAGGTCGGATGATTATAATTAAGCGGTGCTTACTTCCTATGTTATGTTGGAGTATGCTCATTTCCTTTTGGTACAAACTTTAATAAAATACTAGGTAGCGTAACATTATAATAAATAGTTTAAAATGATCAAGTGTAAAGATAAGTAAACGGTTATGGGGGTATAGCGCTGAAAATGAAATTAACAATTTATAATGAAACGTTCCGAAAAGAAAAATTGAATATGTTTTGACGGCGTAGCAAGTATTATTTTATATTCCCTTTGTCTCACTCATATAGAGATAATTTTTTATCAGCATAAGAATTAAGACGAGAGTGATAATGATTGATAAAGTAGTGTCAAATAAATTTTAAAGTTATATCCATATATTAATATTGGGAAGAACGAAAATAAAACGTATCTCTAAATAAATGGAAATGAATGGGTTATAAAATAAGACGAAATCAGAAAAGTGAATATGACTCATAAATGTGAAGTGAACAATTAAGATCTGACTTTCTGAATCGTTTTTGTGAATAGAAAAATACTAATATTTGTGTGGACTTAATTACTGCGACGATACATAAAAGACACTACACACTAGTGGATTAAATTAAATCATTTGACTTCCTTAGTTGTCTATTATTTCATTAATTAGTCTATTCATATCTTTTGACATTCTTAAAAATAGTAAGCCACTAATACATACTCACTCCATCATTTTTTACTTGTCAACTTTTATATTGAAAAAAAAAATAATAATAAAAAAAAAATAAAAAAAAAATAAAAAAACTTTTATATTGCGATATATCATTTAACATTATTTTTAAAAGTTGCTAGGCACTAGTCAGAGAGTGGAAGGGGTCACTAGACCTAGACTGCTACGCAGACTAGAAGTACAATATTTTTTTCACTATTTTTACAATAATACTGTCAAATTCATGATAAGTACACGTCATATGACAATTAATTGGCTAATTCATAGTTATAAATCCAAAATCTTGCATGGAGTAGCATAGTTTGCCTAGGCATCGAGTAATTAACACATACAGACAATTGATTAAGCTTCAGCCTCAGATCGATAGGGTATCCCTTACTGCCTAGGCGGATTATATATTAGTCGGGCGACGAGGCACCGACTACCCCCTAGGTGGACAAGGCGGTAACTTTTTATAACACTAATCCCATTTAACATGAGTCATATTTCAATGTAAAAATAATTAAACCTGACAAAATATGTGAACAAAAAGACATATTCTAAGTTATTAAAGTATACGTCTATTGAGGTAAAGTCGAGTGAGACGGAGGGAACATACGGAGTGTACAAAAGCGTGGAAAGTGAATATCATACCAAGTATCACGGTATTTGTGCATGAAACATGCCTTTTTCTTGATACGCCGACGTACAATAGTACCGCACATATAATACATATTGCCATATTTGTACTAATGTGGAATTAATTTCTTCTTATATATATACATCCAATAAAATCTTGTTAATTATACTAATATTTATTGGAAATTAAATAATATAGCTCTCAAAGAAGGAAGATGAAATTTCGTGCACTATGGCAGATTTTCTTTGTTTTAGTGTTTTGTGGTTATATGTTGATATGGATTATGCTGCCTACAAAGGTTTACTATAGTTCATGGTCTCCAAGCTTGACACAAAAACTTAGCTCCACATACTTCAGGGAACAAGGTAATGTTTTATTACTCTTCGTCCTGCTGATATACGATCATTTTCCATTTTCGGAATATCTTGTACGTACGTAGATGGATCATTTTCCGAAATGAAAAAGATTAAATTCTTGATTGAATTAATTTTTTTGTCTAATCTAGTTACATCTTTGCACACATCCAGACCTGAAATAATTTTAGTAATCGTAATTAAATTGTTTTTTCGTTTGTTCTTTTTTTTTTTTTTTAAATTACGCTTTTTATAGTATCAAATTTTAAGGTTTTGATATGATCTTTCATTTAAAGATTACGCTTTTGGTCATTATTCTAACTATCGGAAATTCCGTAGCAGTTTTTAACTATGGAATTTTCGTAGCAGGCTGAACAACGACTTGTGCGCCTTCCTCCTACAACGCGCGGCCTAGGAAATTTTTCCGAAGTTATTCGCATTATTTCTTGTAGTGATATATGATGTTCTAGTTTTAAGAAAATATAATCCGTGTTAAATTAATACTAATAAATAAATCTCATGAATTACTTCCTAGAAGAAAAATGGTTCATATATCAATGCGACGGGAGGAGAAGAAAGATACTCCCACCGTTTTTTCTAATGTGGCTTGTTTGTTTATCGTGTGAGTATTATAAAGTAATAAAACAGGTCACGTCAGAAAAAACGAAGAAGTAACGAAATTCATCAATCTTTTCACATACGATGGCATCATATATATCTTTAACCATGGTTACTTACGACCCTGCAGGGACAAATCTTCTTCTACTTAGCTTCCCTATCATGCTCATCGCCGTAGTGGGATGCGTTTACCTACATCTCAACAACAAATCTTCTTCTCATAGGTTTGACCTTCTATTACATTGTTTTTTTTTTTTTTGTTTTTGGTAATACGCATGAACAGAGAATTTAATTATGAATTAACTACATATGTGGAAATTATAGGTCGTCGGAGTTAATTTCTTTTTTTTAATTAATTAATTTACAGCGGCGGCGGCGGTAAGAGTCGTCCTTACGGTAGTAGGTTGAGTCGTCCGGTGACGGTGATGGCCCCGATGGGGATCGTTAGCGCGGTGGAGCTGACGTTCGCGGCCATGTTTACGGCGCTGATGATATGGTCTCTGGCAAATTACTTGCACGTCAGCTGGAAATATACGATGCATATGTATAAGAATGAAGGAGAAACAGTGTACGCACTCTATATACTCATATATCTCAAAACTTTGAACTATTCCTTTTTCGTCCCAGCCAACTTGATCCGTTTGTATATTTTAATACTCACATGCGTATTGAATATATAAGCCAAGTCAGCTGGGTGCCTGGGTCGTCGGAGGGAGTACTATATTGCATCAAGTAGTTCATAATTTGCAGTCACATCGCTCTATCCCTAATTTTTTATGTACCAACCGTGATCCATTTAGCAAATGTAGTATTTCTTTTTAGGCATTTTCTTTCAACGATTTCCAATGTATTATGATTTGTGATCATTTTACAACTATTTTCCATAGTCCACTCATCCATTTTAGGATTTATAATTATTTTTTAGCATTTTAAGGTTTTTAATATTTCCATTTTTTTTATAACTAATATATTATAAATTAATAAATTTAATTATTTGATACATAGTTACACATAAATGTGGATAGAGGAGCTCATCCGATTTACCATAAGCTTTCCAAATATTGATCTATTTTTGATATATTAATTGTTTTCTCTCAAAATTGAGTAGATTATTTTGGTCATAGCGGAGTATACAATTTACTCACTTTTCATTATTTTTATAAATTAATATATACGATTATTAAAACCCTTTATATATTTTGAATAATTATGCTCATTTCATAAAAATAGGTTGGAATCTCTTTAATTAGCCTTAGTGTACTTATAGTTTAACATAAATTATCACTTTTGTCTTCATTTTGTTTTTGAGTTTGATGTAATATGATATAGTTTGATATAGCTAGAATATGGGATCCTATGTCCCCATTTATGTGTACCAATCGTATATCAAATAATTATTTTTATTAGTTTTATAATGATTTTTATAAAAATAATAATATTATAATAAAATAAATTTTATGACAAAGATTAGAATTTTAAAAAATTATACCCCTTAAGTTTAAATTTATCAATCCTATTTTACCAAATAAAATTGAAAATAAATGCAAAAACATAATTATAAACCCTAAATGGATGAATGAATTCTAAAGAATAATTCACAAATCATAATACGTTTAAACTCTTGAACAAAAATGCGTAAAATCAATAAACTCGACATCTGGTACACAGTTGGTATATAAAAATCGGGATAGAGGTAGTACCTCATTCGGTTTGATATGCTCCTAATTTGCAAGGGTATATATATTATCCAATTGTAATTTAATTATAATTATTTTTATGTAGTTTAATTTTACTTTATTTCTCATTGAGCCGCCTCACTTTAGTTGTGTATTCGTGTAAAATAGAACAAGTTAACCTTTAATTAATTTTTTGCTTTTTATAGTAACTGATAATTTTGAGGTGAAAAATGAAGGTGGCACGCCAAGTTCCGTAGCGTATCGCTTAGGGTTGGATATATAGGGAACACATGCTGGGCGTTCCTATTCTTTCCGGTGACTCGAGCGTCGTCGATCCTGCCCCTCGTCGGCCTCACGTAGGAGTCGAGCATCAAGTACCACATCTGGCTCGGCCATCTCTCGAACGCCCTTTTCGCAGCGCACAGCGTCGGATTCATCATCTATTGGGTTGCAATGTCTCACGAAGCATACTACGTATGTACCTTGCATGCATTTTCTCTCCGTTGCATTCAGTTTGATACGTTTCTATGAAATCTGTATCACAGATATATATGGATAAAATGTATCGAAATGAATTGAACGAGACAAAGAGAGTACATAATATGTGTATACATACATGCATTAACATAACAACCAATACTGGGTTATACACTTATACTATGATATGATACTGCCGCGCAGTTATACGAGTGGAGCAGCACTTACGTATCGAATGTTGCCGGAGTGATCGCCTTTGTGGTGTCGCTGGTGATGTGGGGAACGAGCATCGAACGCGTGAGGCGAAAGATGTTCGAGCTTTTCTTCTACACTCACCACCTCTACTTTCCTTACATCTTCTTCTACATGCTCCATGTTGGCCCCGAGTACCTCTGCATGATTCTCCCCGGTATCTTCCTCTTCCTCGTCGACCGATTCCTCCGGTTCCTGCAGTCCCGACGTCGGACTAGACTGCTCTCCGCTCGCCTCCTACCTAATGGCACCATGGAGATGACCTTCGCCAAGAATCCAGGTTAGGGTTTATTACTCTTCTAGCATTCGTTCCTAGGGTATAATATTTATACCCTAAAAAACAAAACACTATTATAAAGAAGCACTGACACATCAGCAGCGAGCATCAAGCGAGCATTTCCATTCTTATTAATTTGGAAACCTTTTGTCTTCTTTTTTTCACATTGAACTAGGGTTGAGTTATAATCCGACGAGTATCTTGTTCGTTAACGTCCCGAGCATATCGAAGCTGCAGTGGCATCCGTTTTCGATAAGCTCGAGCAGCAGATTGGACACAGACAGGATCAGCGTCCTCATCAAGAGCGAAGGAAGCTGGACTCAGAAGCTATACAAACAGCTCTCCTTGTCGTCGGATCATCTCGAGGTTTCGACTGAGGGGCCTTATGGCCCAACCTCATCTCATTTCCTCAACCGTGAATCTCTTGTGATGATCAGCGGAGGAAGTGGCATCACCCCATTCATCTCCGTCATACGCGAAATCATCTCACGAAGCACGGAATCGAACATTACCCCTCCGAAACTCATTCTAATAGCAGCATTCAAGAAGGCAGCAGACCTAACCATGCTGGACCTCTTGCTACCTTTGTCCTCAACGCCTCTCGACATGTCAAAAATCGAGCTGCAGATCGAAGCCTACGTCACTCAAGAACACGAAAACCCTATCGAGGAGAATTCCGCGACACAGATTGAGACGAAGATGTTCAAATCAATTCCATCCGATTCACCCATCTCTGCATTCCTAGGCAAGAACAGCTGGCTCTGGCTCGGCGCCATCATCGCATCCTCCTTCGTCATGTTCCTCCTCCTCCTCGCCTTCGTAACGCGTTACCATATATACCCCGTGGAGAAAAGGGGAGAGAACTACCATTACAGCTTCAAAATCCTTTGGGACATGTTCCTCGTGTGCTGCAGCATCTTCATCTCAACCAGTGCCGTTTTCCTCTGGCAAAAGAGAGAATTCACTGCCCAAGAGAAGCAGATTCAAGCTGTTGATCTTCCCACGCCAACAATGTCACCTTCATCTTGGTTAAATTTCCCAGATAGGGAGCTCGAGAGCCATCCGCACCAGTCTATAATCCGATCCTCGAACGTGCACTTCGGATCACGCCCCGATCTAACCAGTGAGTACTACTCTCTGTTACTATCATAAAAGTGTCCGTTCTTACAAAATATGTATTGCCACGTCTTTTATATTAACTTAAGGATAATGACGTCATTTCATATTATTATAAAGAAATGCAATGCTTTTTGCACGTAATCACTGCTAGTACAAGAAAACGGTTGGAAGATTTTGATGATGTATGTGGTAATTACCGGCAGGGATACTATTGGGCCGGAAAGAATCGGATGTTGGCGTTCTAGTGTGCGGCCCTAAGAGCTTGAGGCATCATGTTGCAAGAATATGTGCTTCTGGTTTGTCCAAGAATCTCCATTTTGAGTCCATCAGCTTCAGCTGGTGATCTTTCGAAGACGACGACGTCGCTTTGTTCGATGCGGGATGTCGAAGAATCCGTCTTACGTGAAATGCAAATGTGTGAATGTGAATGTTTTGAATATGAAATACTACTCCCCGTTCGGCGTTCATGATATGCTGAACATTTTTTTTTATATGTGTTTAATGTAGTGTGATAATGTGTTAATTATAAATTAAAGTGTTAAAATATTTTAATTATAGATGGGTCTATCCAATATTTTTTTATTGCGTTAAAAGGGTTAAAGTCGTGGGTTCAATATTTTTAATTGTATTATAAGGTTTCTAAAATGGAAAGGTTCAACATATTTTTAATTATATGATCATGTCTCGATATAATAATAGTGTCAGCTTATCATGGACAGAGAGAGTATTGCACTACCGTTAATCTCAAGGCCCGTTTGGCTAAGCTTAATTTAAGGAGCTTATAAGCTCTAAGTGCTTATAAGATGTTTCATGAGCTTATACGCTAGTTTATAAGATTTCAAAGTGTTTGGATAAAAAAGCTTATAAGCTCAAAATAAATTAAATCAGAAAATTGAAAAAAAAAAACGAAAAAAATGTTTTTTTTTTTTGGATTTATAATTTTCAATAATCAAATGAAAGTGTTTATAATTGAAATATGAAATATATATATATATATATATATATAGGGTAGCACTATGGTGGAAACTAACCTTAAGTTGAAACTTAGAAACCGACCATATCCGTTGATTTTAAGGATCCAATGGATGAGAATAAATGAAATAATGTATTAAAAAAATAAAATATTTTGTCATTAAGGACAAATTCGTCCAGAATTTTAATTATAAAATGGAAATAAAATCCCATTCCATAATAATAGGAAATTTCCATAACCAACCTACACTACTCCACTTCTCTTGAAACAATGCATTTTTCGGACAGATCTTAATGATAATCATAAAACGGACAATCGGGTTTTATTCTACTCGAAGAGACGAAGAGATTCATGGGTGGATCGCTCATTTTGGTGGAGAAACGAAGGAGATATTCGCTGAAGAAGTCGGAACAGTATGGAAATCGCGACTTCAACGGCGACATAAACTTCCAGACGCAATTCCGGCCTCATCGTCGATCGGATTTAGATGGGTGACCTACCGTTGGAAAGGTCTTGAAGTGTAGAACATGTTTTTGGGTAGTCCCATCCGATTTGAATGAGATTTGAGTTCAAAATTTGATAAATTTCATAACAGTCGAAAATGCATCAAAATGACTAGAATATGCATTGATATTCAATTTGAGTTACATTGAGTTGTTTGTGATTACTCAAAAATTGTTATACATTCAAATAATTTATGGGTTTGCATACGTATTTTTGTTGCATAAAATATATAATGTTGTTGCATATTCTTGGAACTAAACCAAGTAGGGAAGCTAAACCCTAACCTAATAAAAAATATAAACCCTAACCCAGAATAAAAAAAATCTAAACCCTAACTTATAGTGAATGATAAACCCTAACCCATAGGGAAAACTAAACCCTATTTAGGCAAGTTATACCCTAACTTGTAGGGAAAATTAAGCCTAACTCTTTTGGATACTAAACCCTAACAGGACAAACTGAAGCCAAATACGAAAATGAAAAGAAAATGCAACAGTCTAAATAATAAATGCAACAAAATCGACCTAATATGCATTATATCCAATAAACACACATAACGTATAAAAATTTACAAAACCAGATATACAATGCATCAAAATCTAATATAAATGTAGTAAGTAATATGTGTTTATTATGTATTCAAAAATATATACATAATAAAACATAATACACAAAATTCGTTTAATGTGTATCGAAAAACCAAACTAAAACCCTAACCCATTAGGGAATCAAAACTCTATTTGAGAAAGTTATACCCTAACTTGTAGGGGAAGCTATACCCTAACATGTAGGGAAAGTTAAACCCTAACTTGTATGGAAACTAACCCTAATACGAAAACTGAAGCCTCGAATAAAATGAAATGAAAATGCATTAGAATGATCTCTAAAATGCAACAAAATTGACATAATATGCATTATGTTCAATAGAACTTGAGCGAGCAGCCACAGGTCACGTCTCCGCGCGCAGCCGCCCAGATCCATCTCGACGGCGAACACACACCCGGGGCAAGACACCACTTTCGCTCCCCCTCCCAGCTCCGCCGCCCTCCATAAAACCCCCGCCACCGATCAATCTTCAAAAGAAGAAGAAGAAATCTTCAAAAAAAGAAGAAGAATACGACGGATTCCTCACAACCCTAATCTTAATGGTTGTTGATGACTACGACTCCCCTGCGCAAGCCTTTAAATTGGAAGATGAAGATGGAGTTCTCAACGCTAGAGAAATTCTGCAAAATACACTACATCTGCGAGAAAAATATTGAAGATAATATAAACAAAATCAGTTACATAAAATATAAATAATTGATAAGGAAAAAAATTAAATCTTGAAAAAAAAGGAGGAGAAGAAGACGCTGAAGAAGAAGAAGAAGAAGAAGAAAAAAGAAGAAGAAGCGGCGCAGAAGCAGAATACACAGGAGAAGATAAAGGAAAAAAATAAATGCATATCCCATATTTTAGGAAGATTCAGTTTTCTAGAAATAAAATTACACTTTTAACCTTAAATAATACATTAAATGAATTAAAAAATCCGAAAATGAATATTTAATAATTAATTTGAAATAAAATCTGATCCATTAGATCTTCAAGATCAACGGATGTGGTCAGTTTCTAAGTTTCAACTTAACATTAGTTTTCACCTGATATATCCTCTATATATATATATATATATATATATATATATAGGGTAGCACTATGGTGGAAACTAACCTTAAGTTGAAACTTAGAAACCGACCATATCCGTTGATTTTAAGGATCCAATGGGTGAGATTAAATGAAATAATGCATTAAAAAAATAAAATATTGTGTCATTAAGGACAAATTCGTCCAGAATTTTAATTTAAAAAAAGAAATAAAATCTCATTCCATAATAATAGGAATTTTCCATAACCAACCTACACTACTCCATTTCTCTTGCAACAATGCAATTTCTGGCCAGATCTTAATGATAATCATAAAGCGGACAACAGAGTTTTATTCTACTCGAAAAGATGAAGAGATTCATGGGTGGATCGCTCGTTTTGATGGAGAAACGAAGGAGATATTCGCTGAAGAAGTCGAACCAGTATGGAAATCGCGACTTCAGCGGCGATGTAAACTTCGAGACGCAATTCCGGCCTCATCGTCGATCGGATTTAGATGGGCGACCTACCGTTGGAAACATCTTGAAGTGTAGAACATGTTTCTGGGTGGTTCCATCCGATTTGAATGAGATTTGAGTTCAAATTTTTATAAATTTCATAGCTATCAAAAATGCATCAAAATGACTAGAATATGCATTGATATTCAATTTGTTCTTGAAGTGTAGAACATATTTATGGGTGGTCTTATCCGATTTGAATGAGATTTGAGTTCAAATTTTGATAGATTTGATAGCTATCAAAAATGCATCAAAATGACTAGAATATGCATTGATATTAAATTTGAGTTACGATATTCAATTTGAGTTACGATGAGTTTGTTTATGATGATTACTCAACAATTGTTGCATATTCAAATAGTTTTGGTGCATATTAGGTCACGAGTTGTTGCATATTAATAGATCATCTTTTCGTTTACATAATTTAGTTTACGCGTCTACATACGTATTTTTGTTGCACAAAATATATAATGTTGCATAATTTTTATGGAACTAGATTCAGCCCATAGGAAAGCTAAACCCTAACGCAGTAAAAAAAAGCTAAACCCTAACCCAGTAAGAAAAGCTAAACCCTAACTTGTAGTGAATGATAAACCCTAACCCATAGGGGAAGCCAAAACCCTATATGGGAAAGCTATACCCTAACTTGTAGGGAAAGTTAAACCTAACTCGTATGGATACTAAACCCTAACAGGACAAACTGAAGCCAAGTATGATAATGAAACGAAAATGCATCAGACTGAATAATAAATGCAACAAAATCGACCTAATATGCATTATATCCAATAAACACACATAACGTATAAAAATTTACAAAACCAGATATACAATGCATCAAAATCTAATATAAATGTAGTAAGTAATATATGTGTTTATTATGCATTCAAATATATATACACAAAAAAATATAATACACAAAATTTGTTTAATATGTATAAAAAAAAAACCAAACTAAAACCCTATAACCCATTAAGGAAATCGAAACACTATTTGGAAAAGTTAAAACCTAACTTGTAGGAAAAGCTATACCCTAACATGTTGGGAAAGCTAAACCCTAACTTGTATGGAAAACTGAGCCATAATACGAAAAACTAAAGCCTCGTTATAAAATAAAAATAAAATGCAACAGAATGATCTTTAAAATGCAACAAAATCGACATAATATGCATTATGTACAATATACACAAATAACTTGAAAATTTTTAGGATAGGACCAAAAAATCAACCGAAACTATTCCAGATTACAACAAAAAATTACAATCCGATAATCCGAAACTAATCCAATTATAGTTTTCTCATACGAACCTGCATAAAATTTTCGAAACTATCCCAGATTACAAAGAAGGAGGAGAAGAACAACTACTCTAGAAATGTACTTTGTGAAACTGAGAACAACTTTGTAATGGTGGTCCCCATTTTCCTCAGTTCTACAGTAGAAAGAGGTCTGCATCAATCAAAAGGAAAGAACAGTTAATCGCACTGAAATAAGGAGTTGAAAGTGAGCAACATAATCTGACCATCTACGACAGTTCTAACAACGATCGACAAGATGAAAATAAGAAATCAGGAAAACAAGAGACATTATTGAAACCTTGAAGCTTAATGATCGTACATAATGAATGTTAAGATGTAAATTAAAAGCCCACAAATGTGTGCGCCCTCACTGGAGTATTTGGCTGCCATAACGGTGTGCAAGGAGATTCGAGAAAGAGGGACGAGAAACAAGCCATATTAAGGTCATTCATATGTTTCGAGTATTTGTCAACAAATAAGTTCACATAAACAAAAGGACATACCATCCTCAGGCACAATATACAAATAAAAATTGAATGGTGTAGCAAAGCAATACACCTTGCAGTGATGGGAGCGCCGATCTCTCAACAAATCGTCGTAAGGCTGCGAACTCCTGCAACCGTCTTCTCTACTGTGACGAGACATCGCTGAACCCTAATTTGAAATAGAAGTAATCGATAATACACTCAAACAATACGTAATTTCCATAACTCCTTCTTCCCTCTCCTATGCCGATATCGCGATCGATCCTATTGTTATTTTATTGAGATGTGATTCTTTGTAATTTTATGGATAAAACTATATAGAATTTCCAATAAAAGTTGTGAAAAGAGGTCAGAAGAAGAAGAAGAAGAAAACGCAGAAGAAGGAGACGCAGGATAAGATAAGATCCAATAAGAAAAAAAAATAAAATAAAGATCCTATATTTATGGAAAATCAGTTACACAAAGTTAAAATGTCAAATTTATCCCTATATAATACTATAAATCATTAAAAAAAATCAAAAATTGATTTTTTCAGAATTTAACTGAAATAAAATCTCATCCATTAGATCTTCAAAATCAACGGATGTGATCGGTTTCTAAGTTTCAACTTAACATTAGTTTTCACCTGATATATCCTCTATATATATATATATATATATATATGAAGTTATATAATGAAAAAGTCAAGTTTTGAAAAAATAAGTTGTGGTGGAGGAGCTTATTTTTTTGGAGTGCTTATAAGCACTTAGAGCTTATTTTTGGAGTTTAAAACGACAACATGACTTAGTAATTCATCTACCAATTTACACGGGACAGATTTGCAGTCGAAGATGAAGCAAAGCTCTTTAACTGGATTGTTTAAGAAACAAGATGATAGTCAAAATTAAGAATTTTATGCAAGAAAACTACGTTGCTTACAAAGATTTATGTTTGAAACTCTTCTATGGAAATAGATATATTAATCTAAGAGTCAACACCATAGATCATATGCTTCACACTACTAATTTTCTTTTTTCTTTTTTTATAAATTCTTTTTTTGCTCTTGTTTTGTAAGCATCCACATCGTATTCTCCGTATGTAAACACCTGCATCAGAGGGAAACAATTCATCAAAAAAAGGGGAAAAAAAAAAAAAAAAAAATGGATTCTGTCAATGAAAAAATTATGAGAATCAGAGCTTTGATAAAAATGGTGATTTCAGTAATATTTCTTGGTTACATTATGATATGGATAATGATGCCTACCAATGAATTCTGGCTTCATTGGTTGCCTCAAGTTCATGCTAGAACAGATTCAAAGTTCTTAGGCCTTCAAGGTTTTCTTGATTCTGCAAATCCACACTTTAGTTTCATGTTTAGTGGAAGCAGCTACTGATCTTCGATTCGTTTCTTCGTTTCATCGTGCAGGAGCTAATATTCTCATATATACATTCCCTATCTTGCTCATTGCTGTGTTAGGATGTCTGTATCTCCATTTGGAGAAGTACATTGATGGTGCTGATGGTAACCGAAGCAGAGGAGGTGAGTGTTTCGTCTCGTGGAAACGGCCTCTTCTCGTGAGGAGCCCTCTTGGCGTGCTCACTTGGACTGAACTATCATTCGTGTTAATGTTTGTTGCATTGTTGGTGTGGTCGTTTTCTGCTTATGTACATGGTATGTTCAAGAACATCACGAGACAATCTGCTTCGAGGATGGGCGAATTCGTGTAAGGACTCTATTTTCTTGAAACTCTTGAAGAGTATTTGTTGAAATTTCTACTAATTTGTAAGCATGGATGGAATTATAGGTGGGAAGTTAGGCTAGACAGTGTGGCTCTCCTTCTCGGCCTCGTTGGGAACGTTTGTCTGTCGTTTCTCTTCTTCCCGGTGGCTCGAGGATCACCAATCCTTCGCCTCGTTGGACTCACTTCCGAGTCTTCGATTAAGTATCACATCTGGCTTTCACATACTATGCTAGTGCTCTTCCTTTCACATGGTCTATGTTTTGTTGTTTACTGGGCTAAAACTGAGCAGATCTCTCAGGTATGCACACCGTGCTTCGTTTTATACTCGTGAATTCGTAGAGATTTTATTATTCGACACAGAATCAACGAGCTTAGCAGTGTTAGACTTGTGCAGATGATGAAATGGAACAGAATAGGAATTTCCAATGTGGCTGGAGAAGTAGCTCTCCTATCTGGACTAGTCATGTGGATCACAAGCTCGTCTCCCGTGAGGCGAAAGCTATTCGAGCTATTCCTCTACACGCACCATCTCTACATAGTTTTCGTGTTCTTCTACGTTTTGCACGTGGGATTCGCGTACTCTTGCATCATGCTCCCCGGATTCTACCTCTTCTTGGTTGATCGCCTTCTGAGATTCTTACAATCCCAGCAAAAGATTCGTGTCGTCTCCGTTCGTGTTTTGCCATGCCAGGCCATGGAACTGACCTTCTCCAAAGATCCAAGTAAGTTCCAAGATTAGTGTACCAAACATTTGTTCATTGCTGAATTCTAATCTCTCACACACTCCTATTCTGTTAAGGACTGAACTACAATCCAGCAAGCATCATGTTCATCAATGTGAAGAGCATATCTACATTACAGTGGCATCCATTCACTGTAACATCGAACGAGAACATGGATCCCGACCACCTCAGCATTGTCATCAAAAGTGAAGGGAGCTGGTCTCAGAAGCTATACACGAAGCTTTCGTCCTCAACTCCAATGGACCGCCTTCAAGTATCCGTGGAAGGACCCTACTCTCCTCCGTCCACCTCGTTTCTAAGGTTTTCAAGCTTATAGCTATCTCGTAACACCAAGAAACATACGAATCTTTTCGTGGACTAATGGAGTGCTGATTTTCATAGGCATGAGATGCTAGTGTTGGTGAGTGGAGGAAGTGGCATAACACCTTTCATATCCATCATTAGGGAAATAATTTTCCTATCAAACATCCATGAGAAGAAGGTCCCCAAAGTTCTCCTAGTGGCTGCTTTCAAGAAATCTGCAGAAGTCTCGATGCTGAATCTGCTGCTGCCGTCGTCAGGAACTCATCTCGATGTCTCTCCTCTCCAGCTGCAGATCGAGGCTTATGTTACTAGGGATACAATTCCCCCAATGGATGATAGCCAGAAACTCGCAACGAACATTTGCTTCGAACCAGGTGTTTCGGATGTTCCGGTCACTGGGATTTTAGGCTCAAACAACTGGTTATGGCTTGGAGCTATCATATCAGCATCCTTCGTCATTTTTCTTCTTCTTATCAGCGTTCTTAATCGATTCTTCTTACACCCAACTGATCGTACCACGGACACAGCATACTCTTCTGCTGCAAGTTCTTCGATAAGTGCCCTGTTTCTCTGCGTGGCTGTGGTGATTGTTGCCACCATAGCTTTCGTTTCGAACAAGAAACAGAATGCTGTGGAGTGCAGTCAGATCCGAAGCGACAACTCACCGGCTGAGAAAGAGTTGGAAAGCATCCCAGAAGAGTGTTTCCAGCAAATCACCACAGTGCACTATGGTGAAAGACCTAATTTCAAGAGTAAGTTTTACATCTTCATTAAATTGATAATGTGGGATCTTTCTGCAAATTTGAGCTCAGCTCAACCTAATACTCCGTTAATGCAGAAATACTATCGGAGTGCGCAGGGTCGAAGATCGGTGTCTTTGCCAGCGGCCCGGAGAAGATGAGACGGGACGTAGCTGCAATTTGCTCATCCAACGGCTTGCATTATCAGTCTTTTAGCTTTAACTGGTAAAGAGCCATCAAGAATCAAACATATGGAGACTCGGAGCGTTTATAGTTTTACCCAACTCCATGAAAAACATCGCTGTATAAAAATTAGTACAACTTCAACGAAATGAAACGAACACTCAACAAGCAAGATAACACATTCCGACTGCGTAATTTATTCAACTGCAAAGAAGAGAGAATGATGGGCAAATAACATAACGAAACATTGCACTTGCACCGATAGCTTCTTTTCTTTTTCTTCGAAAGGATGTACAACGAAAAAAAAGAAACAAACGAAATCGCCTGCGCTTTAAAACCTAACAGGGCCCTCCCAAAATATGAAGAAAAAACAATAGGAATAATCAGAGAAGCAAAATTAACATTAGATGACTAAACTGGCTATAAAAAGAGGAAAAAATAAAGTTCAAACTCGTGTGGAACTCCTACTTCCCTAACAGCAGCCATCATCAACCTCAAGAGGAAATGCGATTTCTCTTCTTTTCGCCGATGCAGCCGTCATAATCTAACGCTACCAGAAACTGAGAAAATGTGAAGTCAGATTATAAATGCTTTCTTGTCCTCCCTCTCACCGCCCTGGTTTGGAGGCACCTCGACACGAATTTCCTTCTCTTCGTTACTCATGATGTTCTTCGCCTCAGAATCATCACCGGCCATGCCATTATGCCGAAACCGCCTCATGTTACCAGCAATGCCATTATCATCACGCCTTCTATCTTCATAACTCGACTCTAATTTGCATTCCCTACCGCCATTGGGCATGTATGTGAATCTTCCGGGTCGCTGCATCGCAGGTCTGAAGTAGTCATCCGACTTGAATCTCCCCGAACACCCAACACCATCAAATCTCTGATTACGCCTAAACATTTTCACAGGTGGCGGTGATCTTCTCCGCCTTGAGTGGTTATTATCTCCGAAATCACGATCATCAACCCATCGGCAGTTTCTCTGAGGAGAAAATCGACCTCTTGATGGGGAAATGTAGCCTCCCTCTCCATAATCAGATGCAAAAGTAGCCTTCGAGAAAGGTGGCCTCATTCTCTCCATCCTAGCCTCAGACCTGAAATCAGGAGACCTGCTCAGTCTTCTACCACCAAACATACGCTGTTCTCTGTGTGGATGCCAGGGCCTGGGTGGCGACCGCGTTCTAGACCTCGACCGAGATCTTCTCCTGGGCAAGTTCATGTGTGTCTGTCTACCATTATTACTTGGAGAAAAGCTACGATCTCTTTTTGATAAATAGCGGGGCATGCGAACAGGTGCACCAACATCTCCGGGCAAAGGCTTGAAATCCTCCACAAAATCTCTACCAGGTCGCTGTGAATAATTTCCTGTGCTTCTATAACTGCCCCCTCCTCGTGTTGGTGGCATTCTCCTACCCACAAAATAATCATCCCTCTCTACCGGTGACCTCCTGATGAATGGCCTATGCAAGCCTTTCGACAAATAATTAGTTTGCCTTTGCTCATGGCACTCCACCCCATCAATCTTGTTTGCTGATTCACCAATTTTATTTCTTGGCCTGGTGAAATTACGCCCCTCACCACCCTGATAATTTGTAGTATAGCGTCTTTTAGGGAACCAGGATGTCCACTGATTAACTCCATCCCCTTCACCAGAAGCAGCAGCAGGTCTATATCTACCTGGATATCTGTCAGGACTAATATCCCTTTCAGGCCGAGGATATGCACCGGCAACGCGACGTGGCCTGCAACATAATTTGAAAGGGTTGTTGAGTTAACAGAACTGAAGATGACAATAAAATGACAAAAGGCTAGATAAACAATAATAAAGTAAGCGGTTGGAACCTTGATTGCTGTATAAAGAGAACACCCTTCCCATCAGCGGGGTCTGCGGATGACCGTCCTTCGATATGGGATTGGAGTTTTCCTTTGGCAGTGTTTGATGCATATTCATCCATGTGTCTCACCCTAACATCTACAGCATTCTTGTGATCAACCAATTCCAACCTTTTCCTGGCATCATTTTCCACTATAGCCATTTCCATGCACTGCTCAACTGTAGAACCCGACCCAGCATTTGATGCCTTTCCGGCTATCTCGTTATTGTCAGAGTCATCTTTGACAACATTCTTCTTTGAAGGATATTTAGCTTGCCCACTCTTGTTTTTACCTTCTGCGGATCTTTTATGGGACAAACTTCTTTGAGTTCCATGAGTACCCTCTGATCCACCTTCAACTACCTCAGAACCCAGGTAGTAGTCAGCAGCATCAGATCCATCTTCATTCCTTCCATCAGATTCATAGTCAACACACTCATTTTCCAATTCATTGTCCTCCCAGGAGTACAAAAACGGACACCTTAGCTCCCCGTCCTCATATGAAGAATCATACCCTTCCTGACAACCAGTAACGTCATCTCCATCACCATGATTATCCTGAGAAACATTTAAATCGTGTCGGCCATCAACCGGAAGTACCATCCTTCCCACAGTGGTGGGTTTGTCACATTGCACTCCAGCACTAAAAATCTTGCAAGTGTCCTCCGTCATGGTTCTAGTGGATTCTAACTTAGGCGGATTGCTTCCCTCACCGTGCTTGGTATTAGGTTCTCCTAGCCCCATATGTTGCTTGCAATCAACCACCGCAGAATTAGAATGAAAAGCTCCATAAATTTCTTTATTAGAATCAGTACTTGCAACAGGTTGAGCATCCAGAACAGAGGTGCCTGCAGAAAGAAAAGAACATATCGAGATTAAAAGTCAATTCACTACACCTTAGAACCTTCATCAATTTTGCACAGCGAAGAGAAAAATACTTGTTATGATTGTAATAATACCAAGTAATTCACAAGTCTTTCGGGAAACTTCTGTATCTTTAAACTGGACATCAGTTGTAAATTCAGAAGCGGCCAGGTCATAAGACTTGACTTCATCAGTCCCCGTATGAGTCTTATCATTTGCTGCAGTTCTCTCACATTCACTGATGTTGCTAGAACAGTCTCCATCCCTTACCGTAGTAGGAGAACCAGAAATAGCATTATTTTCCTCCTCCATCTTTTGTGTGCCAGAACTGCAGCTCAGCTTACTCAAAGGAGAACTGCCAACATTGATATCTAATCTTGTAACTTGAGTCATGATTTTTATTTCAGAGTCGCCAAAAGCTCGGATTGGATTTTTGTCACCAGCATCCTTTTTACAAGACTGACTAGACGTATCACAACCGATACTATTCAGTGGCTCCTGCAAATTTTCATCAAGGTAAAGAGGCTCACTGCCCATTCCATCACCTGAAACTAATGTCGACTTTTCTTCTCCTTCTAGACTCGCTGGGTCAGAACGTAGATGATCTCCACAATGCTTCTCAATTTTCTCCACATGCATGCCTACATTGGCATCCACTAAGGTGTTCCCAGCAATAGAATCATCATATTGTTCGCCCCAAGCATCCATTGGAGTGTTCAAATCCCAATGCTCTCTGCTGACCTTTGGCATGATGTCATCCTCCGAACAGGTTGATAAGCCTTGACAAGCAGCAGCAGAACTCTTGTCTTGGGAGTCCATAATACCTCCAAGTACATCATTGCTACTCATAGAAAGCAATTGCTCATTGTTTTTTAGACCTTGCTCAGGCATTATGGCAGAAGTTGATGCATCGGAGTGCTTTAGAATTGAAGAGTCTTGAGGAAGAACATCTTTTTTATCTGCATCAAAAATGCCATCATCCATACTAGTAGCAGCCGCTGCAAGAAGTTCGATTCCAGAGAAGTCACCTGCACAAACATATTCACTAGCTTTAATTACATAGAGATAAACCACCAAACCCATTTTCAACACACCCAGCTATAACAGATTCACCAATTCCCTTTAAATGCAAGTTAGAGGGCCTCTGACCTGAGGAATAGTTAGGATTCTGAAGATGCAAGCCATCTTCCAAAAGTGGTGAAGAAGAACATATTCTTAAGGGATTCGAATCTTCAATCTTTACAGAGGATGCCCACGGAGCAGATGGAGATTGAAGTAAATGCCTCCTTTTCTTGAGTGGAACATTTTTTGACTTACCAGATGTTGCCTGTTCAATAATCACCTCACCGAACTGCCACATTAAGAGAAAAATGCTCACATTTTCAAAATTAATACTAAAATACAAATCTATCTAAGGCATTAAGTTTCTAGAATTTTACCTTGTCAGAATCAGACCCAGAGAAGTCTCCTACTCTTTTTGGGCTAATAGAATTCCCTGCTTTTACAGCACTATTCAAGCTTCTGGCTACCGACTTCTTTGAGCGCCGTCCTTTCTTAACTAATTTCCAACTTAATTCAGAATTTGTGGAGTTCATTACTTCAAGACCAACAGTACTTGGCATTATTTTGCAAACATGGACACTATCCCATAAACAATGAAACCAAAATATGTTTTCCCAAACTCTGCACCTTCTCGTGTTTCACAAACTCAACAGTCCCGGATCAACTGCATGAGCAAATCAGCCAGATACAAAGACAATAAATAAAGTGGATATTAAGATACTAAACACAAATAATTACCAAAGATGCTTTATCGAATAACTCTATCTATATCAGAGATACCACAATGCATATTAAGTTATAACCGAAACAAATAATGCATACTAGGAACAATAACAGGGTCTAAGATGTCTTGTCGACAAATTTTAGGCAACTGAATTTATGCTCCATGACAAACTTCACCCGGTTTTACCTTCGTATAATCGAGTGAAACATTACATCATAACTAGAGTAGGTTAGTAAGGGGGAATTATTTAAGAATAATTGTCTCAACTTAGACTCATGAATGCAATATTTCAGTAGAATAAGATACATAATCTAAAGCAAAAAAGAGCCTAGGAAAATCAGAAGGAGACGTAAGTAGGAAGAGAAGAAGGAAACTGAAAAACACACAAAGCAAAGTAAGGTGCAATTATTTACATCCAGCTTTGAACAGAGAGTAACGAGCTCTGGCAACAGAGGACTGTTGTTATGCATCAGTTACCTTTTGATATTATCGCAATCTGTGTATATTCCACATGGAAATGTAGAACACCATCCTCATGCCTCAAGTGCCCACATCTCAAAGTGATCCCAAGCACTATTCAATATATCATCCCCAGATTTCAGGCTGAAGGTCGACCAATCCTCAGGGCAATCCCAGCAACCGAACGAGGGGACAAATCGAGCTGGCAATACTGTCGGTAGCGGCTTGCCTGAAGGTGGAGAAATTTTAGTCAGGAAATCGTCTCAACCCAAAAGAGTTCAATTGGGTTACTCTTTGCAGTAAAAGGCATTTAATGGCCGATTTGAGTCATGGAGAATGTAAACACAAAGAAGATAACACATCAATGTTGCGACATCCCAAGCAAAAGAAACCAGCTCCTCCATGGTAAATTTTAATATAATTCCCAGCCACCAGATCTTGATCTGATGCAGATTTCCATGTAATGCAATGTAAATTTGACCAGAATCCGTCCATCAATTAACGGGAAAAGCAGGAGAAGTGCGGAAATCTATCCCCGTAGTCGAGATGCGCACCACAAATTCTTCAATCCAAAACTAATCAAGTGGCAACTTCATTCGATCCGCCGACCGAAGACTTCCCCCGTGAAATAATCAGATTCAGATCCCGAAATCGCGGATCCTGAACTCGAAGGCCGATGAGAAACCCTAAAGAGTCTGTCGGCGACTACTGGAAACCAGATTCCTCCTCGGGCGACGGCGAAGAAAACAACAGAAAAACAACCAACACACAAAGCACGCAGATTATCAAAATAACTTAGGGTTTCATATACCTGTAAAAATCAACGGTCCAAAAACTCCAAATCTCCTCGCTCAAAACGCTGAGGATTCGATTAATCGCCTTCCGATGTCCAAATCCCTCCACAAAAACTCCCGCGCCGAACGAAAAACGCGAGTGATTCTCAGCAAAAACAAATCCCTCCGCCCACGGTCTTATTCACACAGATTAGAGAGAATGCGCCGTGCGCCGCCGCCGCCGCAGCGCCAATCGGTAAACGCAGACCGTCGGATCTTGAACGACGGAGGACCGTCCGATGATGAGATATGCGTTCGCTTTCTGGAATTATCTCTTCGCCGATTGTGAGGAGAGAGAGGAAAAGCAGCAGATGAGAGAGGATTGGAGGATTAATTGCATCGCACTGACCACCAATTTATGTGCTCCACTATGACGATAATGCCCCTCAGCGTTTCGCGAAATGACGGAAGTGCCCTTGGATGCCCTAGTCCTGTTCGGAAACGACGTCCGATTTGTCGGGTATTTACGGTCAAACACTCTGATATGCGGCGTTGATGGCTTCTAATTAGATCTACTTATTTTGTTTTAATTTTAATTAATATAATTTTAATTCTAATTATGATGTTTCTTTTTCTACATAGTTAGAAGTAATAGTATCATTGAGTTGGCTTCGCGTTAGAGGGTTAAGTTTCGGATCAAATATTCTGAGTTCGAATTATATTGATGTAAATAATACTCTTTGTCTACCGTGAACATTTTTAATATATCCAATCACTTATCTGATATAAGCGAATGACACGTTAACAATGTACAGGGTTGATAAATATAGTTTAAAATTTATTTGTGTTATTGATTTCGTAATCTCTACTAAATTAGTATTATTTTATTTATTGGGAGATAATCTTATATCGATGTGAATATATAGTACAAAAATGATGTATTTGTGGTGTTAATTTTGTAATCTCTATCAAAATTAATTTTTTTAAAAATAACTTTATGAAATAAATTGGGAGAGTGATAGACTTAGAATCTCGAGTTATGATATCTTTGCATGGGACAAGGAAAATACAGTAGTTCTAAAATAAATAATAAATAAAGTTATTTTAGCAATATTAAATAAATCTTTTTGAAAACATACAATGAAGAAAAGAATAATATTCTTTCCCTGTTTTTGCTTTTGTGCTAAAAAGGAAAGTTTTGTGCTTCTAAAAGAAGTTCTTAGAATTTTTATTTTTTTTATGTTTTAAATGACCAAAAGATGTGGATATTTCCAAAAGTTGATCCTACATAAAATTTATGTCTAATCTTCCTTATTTATTGTGTCACATTCAAGTAAAATTAATAGAATGAGATTAGAGAGTATATTGTATTACTTGGTTTACTAGTAGTATATAAGTGTGAGCATTATGTTAAGAGTGAGAACTAAAATTTCTATTAAACGTGTGCCAAAATTGACAAGTTCATGTTTTTCGTGAACATGGAGGGTATAATATTATTCTTTAAGGTTGCGTTCTCTTTGATGTGAAAGAAAAGAGAGAGAAAAGAGAAAATTACCCTATAAATTTCACTCACTTTCTCACATTTTATCAATGATGGAGGATTTTACTCCTTAAATTGGAGAAAATATTTACAACACCAAATTGGAGAGATAATATTTTCTCTCCATTGTAATGCAAATGAAGGGGAAAAAATAGGAAATGTGAGAAAAGGTGAGAAAAAAGGTGGAATTTATAGAGTGATTTTCTCTTTTCTCTCATTTTCTTTCGCATCAAAGAGAACACAACCTAAGATTACAACAAGCACAATAATTACATTTTTTTAGGAAAAATAAGTATGTGTCAAAAATCTTATGAATATAGGCAGTTTTGTATCCATATATGTATATGAATTAGTGGGTATCATACTATTTATACTCATATCATGTGTTTGATATATCAGCATATGGATTTAGATATTGATAAATTCATTTTTATCCGTTTTCATTTAATAATATATATGTGGAGATATTACTCATATCTACATTGCACTTTAAATTATTATTATTATTATTATTATTATTATTATTATTATTATTATTATTATTATTGAATAATAACCACTTTGATATTGTAAACCTTAATTATAGCCACTTATATAAAAAAAACACAAATACTAACCTTTTTTGTGTTAATTGTCTAATTTACCCTTAATTAATTTCATTTAACACAAATTAAAAAATAAAATTAACGCCGCCCACACCTGCTTGGCTGCTTCTATTTCCTCTTTCTTTCGTTTTTTTTCCCCTTCTACTTCGTCTCCTTTTCTTTTTCTTTTTCTTCTTCTTTGTTTTTCATTTTTTTTTTTCTCCTTTTTTTCCTTTTCCCTGTTTGTCTTCTAGGAGTATTTTTTTATTTTTTTTTTTCCAATTTCGTTTTGTTTTGTTTTTCTTGTGCTTCTTTCCTTTTTCTTTTTTCTTTTTTCTTTTTCTTTTATAATTTTATTTCAAAATACATAAATGCATGAGTTATGTAATAATATATTGTTTAAAATTTATTTCAAAATACACAAATACACGAGTTATGTATTTGTGTATTCATATATTGGTCAAATTTTATTTTATAATACATGAATACACGAGTCATGTATTCGTGTATTCATATATTGATCAAATGTTTATATTCATGTATCGGTGAGATTTTATTTCATAATACATGAATACACGAGTCATGTATTCCTGTATTCATGTATTGATAAGATTTTATTTCCTAATACATGAATATAGTAGTCATGTATTCGTGTATTCATGTATTGTTCAAATGTTTATATTTATGTATTAGTCAGATTTTATTTCATAATACATGAATAACGAGTCATGTATTCGAATACATGAGTCATGTAATGTTAATCATGTATTGGTGTAAATTTATTGCATAATACAAGAACTAACTAGTTTTGTATTCATGTATAAGGGTAATTTAGTAAGAGTGGCTAGTTTTTGTATTTTTAATATAAGTGGCTATTATTTATGTTTGATATACCAAAATGGCTATTTTAAGGGTTGCCCCTTATTATTATTGTTGTTGTTATTATTATTATTATTTTATTATATTTTTTAATTAGGTTTTTGATATCTCAAATCCAAACAATCAAAATATCAAGCGCATATATCAATATCAATCTGATCCATATTTGATATTTGATAATCAAATCCTTATCTAATATTTGATATACTAGTATATGGATACCAAAAGAGTCATTATAATTGTTGGGAACCCCTTGCAGTTTGATTTTGATGATGTTTATCGAAACCACACTTAGGCACACTTTACTTGTTTAGGGTCAAGGCCGATAGATCGACCTGCTACCTGTTAGTGCAGGTCGATACTCTCTAATGTTCAAATGCAAGTTCGATCCACCCTGTAAGAGAAAGGTCGATTATCGACCTGCCTCATTCGGATCGAGCTGGCATATCTGCCTGTCTATCGACCTTCCTTATCAAGCTTCCAGCCTGCATTGTCTTAGAAGATTTCAAGTGCCGGATTATCTCATCAAGGTCGATGCCCCGCCTTCATGGAGCAACATGACCTGATCCTTGCCACGTGGTGTGCCAGCAAGGACGAACTTTCCCAAAGGCTAGAAGTGAGTCAGCCTCCAACGGCTAGTGCCACGTCAGCCTGACTCCAACGGCTAGTTTTTCAAAACTGCCTATATATACTTCAGCCATTATCGGATTCAAGTACGGGAAACTCAAGCTATCAACGCAAAATCTCTGCCAAAATCTCTCTCAAATTCATATCCATTCAAGTGTTCGAAATCCCACTAGTTTCCCAAACACTTGACGAAGAGAGATTTTCCACTCCGATAAAAGCCCAACGACGAATCGTTCACTGCTGCTTGTCGTTGATTCAATAACTTCTTCTCCGACTCGTTCGAAGTTAGAAAGTTTGTGTGTGTTTCACCATTGTAGAGTTAGTCAAGCTCTGTAGTATGTGAAAGTTTGTTTGTACGTTCTGTAAGAAAGGTTGTAAGGGTCACGACCCAAAACTCGTGTCTAGATATATTCAAGTTAGAGTGTATTTAGAACTGATACTCAGTCAGTATAAATAAGAGAGAGGTTGAATCCAAAGGTAAAGGGATTCTCAGGTCGAGTCGACCTGACGTGGACGTAGGAGGATTTCTCCGAACCACGATAAATTGCGGTCTCTCTCTCTCTCTCTCTCTCTTTATTTATTGCCCTTTCATTTTATTATCAAACTGACAAGCATCAACCTGCATATCAAGCATCAACCTGCATTTCTGTATCGACCTTAGATTTTTCAAAGAGTAATTCAACCTCCACCAACTTCCGCATAAACACAGTTTGATAAATCAAGCTTGTTCCCAAACGAGCTTGATAGATCAACCTGTCTCTGATAAGGATCGACCTTGACAATCGACCTTTGATCGACCTGATTTTATAAAAGTCAAAAACGGTTGGTTATTGGTGTATCCCCCCCCCCCCCCCCCATACACCAATTACTCTTTCCCGGGACCAACAAGTGGTATCAGAGCGGTGGTTCTTTTGACCGCTGCTTTGCATACTAAAGTTTTTCTTTCAAACTTTTGGTCATTTTGAACCGATCCTTTAGAAAAATCTTTTCATTCATATCATATCATATTATTTGCTATGGAGGCTTCTCTTCTCAGGGTTTGTGAAGATTTCTCCATCCAAGGCTATGAAGACTGGAGCTTCCGAATCAAGATGTGTCTCAAGGCACATCACGTCCTTATGTGGGATATCATCGAAAATGGCCCCTCCCCCATTTATGCAGCGAAGATCATCGTGGATGGAACATCCCCCGGGGAGGCCACTTACGAAAAAGTCCTCAAAAATCCTCGCGACTACACAACCGAGGAAAGGAAGGAGGCCAGTCTCGATGACTACGCAAAGGGACTCATCTCAAGCACCGTAAAGGGCGTCTACCTTGCCAAAATTCGAAATCTTGAAACTGCCAAAGAGATGTGGGACACCCTCCGGTGCATCAGCCTGGGTTCAGAGGAAATGAAGGAGAACAAGCTGTCCATGGCGTGCAGCAAGTTCGATGACTTCAAGATGGTTTCAGGAGAAACCATAGAAGCAATGAAAATTCGCTTCACAGAAATCATACTCGAAGTCGCTACAATCAACCCTCACAAATATACACAGCGCGAGAAGAATCTAAAAGTGATGCGTGCCCTACCTGCAAATTGGCACGTATACGCCGCCATGCATCCAGCCCGTTCGGACTTCAACTTCCTCACCACCGAAGATCTTTTCGACATACTTGTCGGAAATGAATATGAGTTGATCCGAATCCATGGATCAGCACAGCCTTCCACCAGCAAGAAGGTTGATGAAAAGAACGATAAAGAGGTAGCTTTCAAGGCCGACTCAGCCTCTGCTGCTACCCCAAGTCCGATTGACGAATCCATCGTCAAAAAGTTCGAGAAGATGACTCTCGACTATGCTCTAGCTGCTAGGAGAAATGAGAAGCTCCTAGGAAAGGTTGTCAAATACAAAAAGTTCTATCGTGACAACAAGCGAAATTTCTCAAACCGCAACCACGACCGCCCTGACAAAAAGGGAGAAGGTAAACCCTCAACCTTCAATTCTTCTAACACACCCGAGGGTGGTTGCTTTAGTTGTGGCAGGCCAGGTCACTACAAGACCGATTGTCCAGATCTGGCAAAGGCCGAGAGAGACGAGCTCCGTGCAAAGCGCGATAAAAAGCTCAAGGAACAACGAGCTGCCATGATCGCCGAAGAATCAAAGGAGGCTCATCTCTCAGACAGCTCGTCAAGTGATGACGAAGGTTACATCGCTTTCGATGAAAGTGATGACGAAGAATGTTTCGTTGGAGAGCACCAACAAAACGAGGGATCTTCAACGGTAGATCCTCAACCCATTTCACTTTCTTTTTCTGACGATGAATGTGCAGAAGAAGGTGAAGACCTATCCGAGGCTGTGTCTTGGGAAGAAATCAAGAAACAGCTCGATGACTATGCCGACCTCGTGGAAACACTCAAAGAGGTCGTTGAAGACAATGCTGAGCTGATGAACAAAAATGAAAAATACAAGCTAGCATTAGAAGAAAGATTCTCTCCCTATGATGAGGAAAAAGAAAGGGAGATCGAAACCCTAAAGTCAAAAGTTGAAGAATTGACTTTCCGGGTCAAGGAGTTCGAAACCAGGGAGCTCGAGAAGGACGAGTCCCTCAAGATCAAAGATGCCGAAATACACAGCCTTACATCAAAATTGGCTGACTTGGTTATTCGACACGAACTCCTCGTGAAAAAGGAAGAAAAACTTCAACTCACTTTGAGTCAATTGAAGAAAAGCGGAAAGAAATTGGAAGAAGTCCAATCCATGCAACGCAATCCGCGCGATCACTCTGGTATTGGATTTAATGGAAAATCCAAGGAAAGCAAGAACAATGACTGCGAGATCAAATTCGTGAAGGCGCAGTCAAAATCAAAGAGTGTTCGGAAAGCTCATCAAGCTCTTCCAGATAAGATGATCAAACTGAAGAATCCAGTTCGACAGCCCCAAACCATCCTTTTAAAGCAACACAAAAAGGAACAGCATGTTCCTCAAAAGAAAGAGAGTCGACCTGCCCAGCATCGTCGACCTGCCCCCTCCCATCAAAAGCAGGTTGTTCATCAAGGGCGATATGAAGGCCAGTACTATCAAAGGCCGTATCACCCTCAGTTTTTCTACCCTGCTCATCAAGGTTGTCACTGCCACTATCCCCAACGGTCAAACTATCAAGACTGGCAGTATCAATCTGGCTTTCATGATGAGCAGTTCTATCAGCCTCGCCGCTCACGCTCAAAGAAATCCAAGGCTCCCAAGCCCAAGACCGCCACTGCCTCGTCCTCAGCCTCGGATAGAAGCAGACCGGCGAAACAAATCTGGGTTCCAAAGGCCGTTCCCGCAACCGATGTAGCACCCAATCTCAAATGGGTTGCTAAGTTTAACTAATTGCAGGTTGGGAAGGCTCAAAGAAGGAGCCAAGCAGCTCGTGGAGCTGTATGGATCATTGATAGTGGATGCTCAAAGCACATGACGTGTGACAAAACGCTACTATCAACTTATCAAGAACGAGACGGGCCACTTGTAACCTTTGGAGGAAATTCTAAAGGACTTACGAGAGGCCAGGGCGATCTAAAAGTTGGTAAAACAACTATTTCTAACGTCTCTTATGTTGAGTCACTTGAACTTCAAGGCCATCAACAAGCTCGCACGCAACAAGCTGGTGAATGACCTGCCAGATCAAGTTTTCGATCGCGATCACATTTGTAAAGCCTGTCAAGCTGGAAAGCAAACAAGATCATCCTTTCCAAGTGTGACGGCACAAGCTTCAAATCGAATTCTTGAGCTTCTCCATCTCGACCTCTTTGGTCCAGTCACTCCCTTGAGTATAAACGGTAGAAAATACGCTCTCGTTATTATAGATGATTATTCTAGATTTACGTGGGGTATTTTCATGTACAAGAAGAAGGAGACATTGGAGAAGCTACCTGCGTTGCTGAGCAAACTGTGCAATCAAAAGGAGAAATCCATCATCTCCATTCGATCAGATCGAGGCACCGAATTTATCAATGCTATGATCGAAGAATATTGCACAAAGAGTGGAATTCATCATCAAACTTCAGCAGCTCGTACACCTCAACAAAATGGAGTAGTGGAACGCCGTAACAGGTCGCTGAAGGAAGCAGCTCGTACCATGTTGGATGAAACAAACCTTCCAAAGAAGTTTTGGGCAGAGGCCGTTAATACTACCTACTATACCCAAAACAGGTCAATCATCACTACCCGACATGGAAAGACTCCATACGAGCTGTGGAACAACAAGCTCCCCAGGTTAAAGTATTTTAAAGCTTTTGGGTGCTTGTGTTACATTCATAACAATGGGAAATCTCAATTAAAAACTTTTGATAGCAAGGCCGATCCAGGAGTATTTTTAGGATACTCGGAGGTTACCAAAGCTTATAGAGTTTTTAATAAGAAAACCCTAGTTGTGGAGGTAACACCTCATGTTGTGTTTGATGAATCTACTTGTCTGTACAGAGAGTTAAGTACAGGTTCAGATCAGTCCGCTGCTAACAGGCCGTCTAACTCCCCCATCGACGACCTGCTAGTATGGGCTCCAAATGATCTAGAGGAAGAGGATCAATCTGATCCGAAGGTCACACAGCAAGGGGGAAGTGATGCAAGTAATGTTCCTACATCTAGCTGTAATACATCAGCCGGAAATAATCAGACCGATCCCCCATTCTCAGCCCCCCAGACTGATGTTGTTCACGACCTTACATCCCAAATCGAGCAGCTCGATAGCATAATGGAGCAGCTCAACATCCAGCCCGATCAGCAGCCAGATCAACAGCCCGATCAACAGCACGTTCCCACTGATCAACCTTCAACTCACCTGGAGTTTGACGAACCCATTAATGAGCCCGATCCAATCATTTCAAACGAAGAAAGAGCTCGACGCAGAAGTTGGATCGATGCTCATCCAAAAGAGCTCATTGTTGGGAACCCAAACCAAGGAGTGCGGACAAGAAGGACGATTGGTGAAAGCGCGCTACTAAGCTGTTATCTCTCTCGAATTGAACCCAAAGATGCCATTGAAGCTCTTCGTGATGCTGACTGGATTCAAGCCATGCAAGAAGAACTCAATGAATTCAAGAGAAATGAAATATGGTCTCTAGTTGATCGTCCTTATCATCAGGGCGTCATTGGAGTCAAATGGGTTTACAAAAACAAGAGAGATGAATCTGGAGAAGTTGTCAGAAATAAAGCCCGATTGGTAGCAAAGGGTTACTGCCAACAAGAAGGAATCGATTATGATGAGACGTTTGCCCCCGTTGCAAGATTAGAAGCTATAAGGCTGTTTCTAGCTTATGCCGCTCATCAACGATTCAAAGTCTACCAAATGGATGTAAAAAGTGCGTTCCTCAATGGCGTTCTCGAAGAAGAAGTCTATGTGGAACAGCCTCCAGGATTCGAGGAGGGTGATTCTAGCAAAGTCTACAACTGCACAAGGTCGTATACGGACTTAAGCAAGCTCCTCGAGCTTGGTATGAGACGCTATCATCCTTTCTCATCGAATCTGGATTCAAGCGTGGTTCAGTTGGCAAAACGTTATTCACTATCAAAGTGAATGAACATATCCTTTTAGTACAAATTAATGTTGATGAGATTATTTTTGGATCTAAATCTCCCATTTTATGCGAAAAATTTGGTAACCTCATGACAGAAAAATATAAAATGTCTATGATGGGGGAAATGAATTTCTTTCTAGGATTGCAGGTTAAGCAGTCCGATGAAGGAATATTCATTAGCCAAACAAAATACGCACACGAGCTGGTAGATAAGTTTGGTGTCAAAGACAGCATGCCCGTCAAAATACCGATGCTCTCTGGTGGGAAGATCGACCCGGATCCCGAAGGAAAACCAGCCAACATAACACAGTACATGGGTATAATTGGTTCATTACTTTATCTAACTGCTAGTTGACCTGATATCACTTTTGCAGTTGGAGTGTGTGCTAGATTTCAAGCTAATCTGAAGGAATCCCACTTGGAAGCAGCAAAGAAAATACTTCGATACATCAAAGGAACCACAAATTTAGGTCTTTGGTATCCTCGTGATGATAATTTGCAGCTTACAGGTTATTCAGATTCTGATCATGCAGGGTGCAAGCTCGATAGGAAATCTACCTCGGGTACTTGCCATTTTCTCGGAAACAAGCTGATATCATGGTTTTCAAAGAAACAAACTTCAGTAGCCACCTCCACCACAGAGGCCGAGTATATGGCCGCAGGGAGTTGTTGTGCACAAATCTTGTGGATCAAACAACAACTCAAAGACTATGAAGTTGAAGTCAGTGAAGTGCCTATATTCTGCGACAGCTCGAGTGCTATCGCCATTACTCAAAATCCAGTTCTCCATTCAAGATGCAAACACGTGGATATTCGACATCACTTTATTCGCGATCACGTGGAAAAGAAGAACGTGGTTATTGAGAAGATACACACTGATATTCAACGAGCTGACCAAGCCACTGGCCGAAGAAAGATTCAAAATGCTGTGTGGAAAGTTAGGGTTATTAAATGTTGAGTCATCAGGCCGTTCATAAACAGGCCGTCAATCTCTATGCAGGACGGTTCTATACAACAGGCCGACTGTCAAAACGACAGATCATTCTCTATCATCAGGCCAATGTTGAAATCAGCAAAATCGACCTGTGCTCCTCAAATTAAGGGGGAACTCTTAATCGAGTGATCCATCATTTGAGGGGGAACAAAGGCCGATGTCTTCCTCCAGGCCGTTCATATCGACAGGCCGATATCACAAGATCAGGCCGATATTACAAGTTCGATATCAACCTGAATGCCACCTGCATTAATGAAGGGAGAATCAAAAGGGCAGTATCACCCTTTTGTCATACATTTAACTTCCTTAATACGCATTGAATTCTTTCAATTATTAAAATTTATTTCTCAATGTGTTACATTGTTTAAAGCTCTGTTATTTTGCAAAAAATTAGGAAAAAGGGAATAATGATTGCTATTTTTGCAAAACATCCAGTCAAGTGTCAAATATTGACACATTGACCGACGTTGCATTTAATTCCCTGCTGTCTCTCTGAAAAAGTGCAAGTTTTCGCACGTTTTCAAAATAGCTCACGCGCGGATGTGTAACGTTTCACATTCCACGCGCTCTCATCGTGTGGATGAGAATTAAAGAGAGATTTTAACCCTTTCAAATTCGAGAGATCCTAGCCATTCAAACTTTCTATAAATCATGCAGTTTTTCCGTTTCGAAATGTTACTTACTCTCATCATCTTCTTCTTCAAAACCTAATTTTCTCTCTGCAAAATCAACCGCCGCCGTCGTGTTTTGTATTCAACTGCTGGTTCCTTACTCACCACTTTTCACTCGTTGCACAAAAATATCACCGTGGTTTGTGCTTTATCGATGTCTTTACTTTCATCTTTCATCAAGTGTTTGATTACTAATCTATCTATCTTGTTGCAGAAAATCAACATCAATGGCACAAACATCAACTTCCGGTAAACCGGAGATGCACTGGGACGAGATCTCTGCATATTTGGAGTCTCACATCAAATACGAACCGTATATGGTTCGTGAGAACTTTGGTTTCCGCGATCTGGATTCCATGTTCGCGCTGGTGGAAACGTGTTTCCCTTTCCACCAGATTATCTCCACCCGTCCGGCAAAATTCCTCCCGAAAATTGTGAGTGCCTTCTTCTACAACTGGAACAAGGGCGACTCCGTTTCCTCTCACACCGTCTCTCTCGGGACTCAAAAGGCCGTCCATCACATCAACGTCCTCGACGCCGTGAAAGCTGCTTTCGGCATTGGGGATGGTGGAGAAATGCAACTCTCCGACATCAAAAAGGACCAACTGCAGGAGGACGCTACTCTTCTTTCCCTCATCAAAGCCCTTTCTGATGATGTCGAAAAGGGGGAAGAAGAAAGAGCCGCCGCCGCCGCCAAGAAGAAGAGGTCAAGCAAAACCAAAACCTCTTCATCTTCCTTGGCTCCTCCCCCTCCTCCTCCTCCGCCTCAAAAGAAGCCTGCTTCCCAGGCCGCCTCCTCCAAGGCCGTCGCCTCCCAGGCCGATCCCATAGCAGCTGCCGCTGCTGCTGAGGCCGCCACCGCCAAAGCTCGATTGGCTAAAGAGGCCGAGCTGATTCAAGCCATGCATCTGGCTGGTGCGACGCCGGAGCAGGCCATGAACCTCGTCGAGCAGAAGCGCTTTATAGCGGAGCGTCGGGCTGCTGAAGCGAGGAAGAAGGCCGAATCTGACTGGGTCAGTGAGTCGGCCTCCGAACTCATTTTGGATGCTGGAGTCCAGCAACAGGCCGTTGAGTGGCTAGATGAGCGCCAGAACGCCCTGCTGCGGGAGCTCAACAGCTGCTTCATCCTCCTTCACTACTGGATCAATGACCCCTCCCTGCCTGAAGATGCCGATGATGCATATGCAGCCTACATGCTAAAATTTCCTCACCAAGACTTCATTGGTGAACTTCGAAAGAAGGCTGCAGAGGCCGGTGCGATCTTAAGGGCTCCAGCAAAGCAATTTTTCACGCCCTTGCTTATTGGCGATTCGGGCTACCTTGATTATTCCCGAATCGACCGGTACATCGCACTGACCGCCATCGGCCTGAACGTCAACGTCTCAAATTCCGATCCCGCCTACTGTCGTATAAGGGATGGAATTTACGCAAGTATGCAGGCGAAGTCGAGGGAGCAGATCCAGGAAAAGCGTATAGCAGCCCGTGCCCAGCTGCAGAAGATGTAGAGATGATTTTGTATATTTTCTGTATTCATTTAAGTTCGAAGCACGATTTGTAAATTTCCAAATGTAAAGTACGCTTTCGAGCTGAATGAAGCAAAAATCATCTTTCGACCTGACGACAATATCTCTTTGTCCAGGCATCTGCCTTTACTGCTTTATTTTAATTGTTATTATCTGCCTTTCATATAATTCCTTATCAACCTTAATGGTTAATCGATCTTTCATTGTTTTAAAATCTTAGGAATTATTTGTAAAGTGTATGGTTTCGACATCATCAAAAAGGGGGAAATTGTTGGGAACCCCTTGCAGTTTGATTTTGATGATGTTTATCGAAACCACACTTAGGCACACTTTACTTGTTTAGGGTCAAGGCCGATAGATCGACCTGCTACCTGTTAGTGCAGGTCGATACTCTCTAATGTTCAAATGCAAGTTCGATCCACCCTGTAAGAGAAAGGTCGATTATCGACCTGCCTCATTCGGATCGAGCTGGCATATCTGCCTGTCTATCGACCTTCCTTATCAAGCTTCCAGCCTGCATTGTCTTAGAAGATTTCAAGTGCTAGATTATCTCATCAAGGTCGATGCCCCGCCTTCATGGAGCAACACGACCTGATCCTTGCCACGTGGTGTGCCAGCAAGGACGAACTTTCCCAACGGCTAGAAGTGAGTCAGCCTCCAATGGCTAGTGCCACGTCAGCCTGACTCCAACGGCTAGTTTTTCAAAACTGTCTATATATATTTCAGCCATTATCGGATTCAAGTACGGGAAACTCAAGCTATCAACGCAAAATCTCTGCCAAAATCTCTCTCAAATTCATATCCATTCAAGTGTTCGAAATCCCACTAGTTTCCCAAACACTTGACGAAGAGAGATTTTCCACTCCGATAAAAGCCCAACGACGAAGCGTTCACTGCTGCTTGTCGTTGATTCAACAACTTCTTCTCCGACTCGTTCGAAGTTAGAAAGTTTGTGTGGGTTTCACCATTGTAGAGTTAGTCAAGCTCTGTAGTGTGTGAAAGTTTGTTTGTACGTTCTGTAAGAAAGGTTGTAAGGGTCACGACCCAAAACTCGTGTCTAGATATATTCAAGTTAGAGTGTATTTGAACTGATACTCAGTCAGTATAAATAAGAGAGAGGTTGAATCCAAAGGTAAAGGGATTCTCAGGTCGAGTCGACCTGACATGGACGTAGGAGGATTTCTCTGAACCACGATAAATTGCGGTGTCTCTCTCTCTCTCTCTCTCTCTCTTTATTTATCGCCCTTTCATTTTATTATCAAACTGACAAGCATCAACCTGCATATCAAGCATCAACCTGCATTTCTGTATCGACCTTAGATTTTTCAAAGAGTAATTCAACCTCCACCAACTTCCGCATAAACACAGTTTGATAAATCAAGCTTGTTCCCAAACGAGCTTGATAGATCAACCTGTCTCTGATAAGGATCGACCCTGACAATCGACCTTTGATCGACCTGATTTTATAAAAGTAAAAAACGGTTGGTTATTGGTGTATTCCCCCCCCCCCCCCCCCCCCCCACCCCATACACCAATTACTCTTTCCCGGGACCAACAATAATAATACATCTGTTTCGCTAGATTATGCAATATGTTTTTCATTTCGGTTTGTTACAATAAATTTTGCACATTTCTTTTTTCAACATCATACCACTCCATAAGTCTTTATATCCACTGCAAATCACTTAATTGTTACTCTTTCAACTTTTTTAGTAGTATAACATCTCATCACTTAATTATGAACCTCATTGTTCGTTTATTTTTTCCTTAAAATTTAGGTTTATGTGGATTGTTTTTCCATCCTTTACCTAAATACAAAAAATCCTTAGAATTCATCAAGTTCTACTATACACCTACATGTATTACACTCACCCTTATATCACAACATTGTAATAAAATAATATATCGTGAGAGGTGAATATAGTACATATACACATGCAACAAACAGAATCCGTAAAGTCCTTAATTATCATCGCTCCAAAGCTTCCTTTCGCAAGATTGATTTTAGTAATGCTAGATCATCTTCGATTTCATGTGTAACGATACTAGCCTCAGTTTCCCCGACCTGGTACCTAAAAAACAGTCATCATTTCACATGAAAAATCGAAATAGTTAATCAAATTTTATGAGGCTACTTCAATGCTTGAAAAGATTTTTGAGGGGTACAAATTTTGCTAGTTTCCTACATAATAATACATATATTCTTTCGTCAGATTTCTCTATTGATCTCAAATTAATGATTTACTCAAGATCATAACATCAAGATGATAGTGTGTTTTGTTGTACCAAAACTTTTATCAAAACTTTTTGACAACTTATAAACTCTTAAATTTAAGAGCTTATAAACTTTTGAAATATTTATAAACACTTAGAGCTTTTAAACTCTTCAAAATAAGCCCAACCAACCAAAACTATCAGGGTCGTGCCTGAGAGTGGGTCAGCATAGGCGACCGCCCATGGCCCACCATATAAGGGGTCCAACTTTTATCAAAACTATTATTATACTATAAAAATATTTTAAAAAAAATATATTTATAATATGTATATCCCACTAATATAGACTATATGTGTAGGTTTAAGATATTATTCGTGTTCTAATCCAAACTCATAACCATCCTGATTGATTCTATTAAGAGATCGCATCATCTCTAATTTATATCTTTTGAATCCTTTTGTCGGGCGTCTCTCCATCTTCGTCTTCTTGCTAGCGTCTTTCAAACTTCTTTTTTGTTCCTGTTTTAACTCTCAAACGACTTACAATAATTTCACTCAGGTCCCTTTTTCAATTAGGAACTGCCCTAATAACTATATATGAGATGTGAAATATACTCATTTTGTCCAATTTATTAGTCTTGTTTGCTATTTGAGTCGTCTCACAGTCTCACTTCACTAGTTATATTTTTAAAATGAAAATAGTTAACCATTACTTTTCAGTGTGAACTCTTACATTTTACCTTTAACATACTCTTACATTTTACCTTTAACATTTACATAAAATCTCATGCAAAAAAAAAAAAAAAAAAAAAAAAAAAACTGAAATGACTAGTGAAATGAGATGAAGAATACTAATAAGTACGGAGTAAGACAAAAGTCATAAAATATTTTGTCAAATGCTCCCTCCGTCTCGACTCATCAGTCTTATTTGGGATGACGCAGGAACCAACGAAGGAGAGAGATATGTGGTTGTAATTAATGCTGAGGGGTTAATTATGATCAAATATTCTTTATCATTTTAGAAAAATAAGACTAATAAATGAGACAAACGAAGAAGAAATAATAGGACAAATAACAAGGGACAGAAGTAATACTTTAAAAAGATTCCAACTTCTTCCGATCCGACCACCTCATATGGGAGATGACCTGGCATCGACTCGGATATCGACCCTCTCTCTTTGCATGTTATGTCTTGGTTCCAAACTCTTATTTAATTCTTATTTCTTCACTTTGGATCATATCAAGATCGATATTTTGTTTAATAATCACGCAACTAAACTAAGAGAGACAAGCAACCAAAGAAACTATTGCAAACCTTGCTTGTTTGACTTTGATTCTAGATCCACACTTCACACTCACACATATAGTAGTACTTAATTAATTGCATCTCGCCATTAAATAATTTCTTCATTGTAGACTTTTATTTCACTACTAGACCAAACACATTACTAATGACTTTATTTCCATCTCGATTAATAGGGCACTTGCATATCTCTCGTCTTAAATATCATCGGCAATCTATATTTTTCGCCCCTTTTCAAACGGTTATATATTTCCGTCTCGATGGTTTCTTTAAATCGGATATAATTATCGCTTGAATTTACCGGCAATAGGACTATGTGATTACAAGAGCACCGGATGTCTATGGAAGTTCACATGGATTATAAATAGTTTTATTGGGTTAAGTGTAGATCTGATACCCTATGGCATTTCTATATTCCAATTTATAAGAATACAATTATTTAAAATGACCTTAACTCGTGACTCTTGGTTAGAGTGAGTTGCATTATTCTTTCAGTAATTCCAAACCAAATTGAGTTACATCATAACAAAATTGAGTTATATTGCTACTTGAGGAGAGAAACAAACATGTTACCTACCACGCTCGAAAACTAACAAAAATGATAAGCATGCACACCGTACACACTATTAATGTATTAATCGCTAATGTGGCAATGTCATATTTAAAACTTTCTATTACAATTTACCTTGTTTAGATAGATTATGATATATATTTAAATCGTTTTACTGGTTAATAGTATTGCTACGTCATCAATCACAAAACTTGATCTTAAAGATTTATTGTTAAATGGGTTTTTTCCTAATAAAATGATCTAATTTTTATTAAATAAAAAAATTAATAGTGCGGGCACATTCCCGGGTGCTAAAATGAGAACCAACCACAACTCAGTCCAAGGTTCACCTACCGAGCTGGGGCAGGTTATGGCTCGTCTTGTAAGGGGTCCCTATGTTGTGGCTGCTCTTATACACTACCAGTGTTTCACTCCTTCATGCCTATTACATTATTTTAAACCTCACATCTAATTCAATTTATAAATCAATGGAGTAGGACCTGTGGTGGAGCCACATGGAGGTGATGGTGGGCTAAAGTCCACCCCACTTTTAAATATTTTTTTTGTTAGTTCTTAAAATTTCAATTTTCCTCAGAAATTTTTATCATTAGCCCATGAATGTGAGGAAAATGAATAACTTTAGTCTCGTTTGTATCACCCGCCATATCGAACCCACCCCGTTTAAATTCCTGGCTCCGCCACTGAGTGGAACGTAAGGAATAGTACTACTCATGTTTTACTCACAAGTTACCAAAAGCTCAAGGTAAGCATAAAGCATGACATATTTTTGTGTGCAATGTAATACCCCTATCCCTTTTTGAGCCCTATCAAGTGGCACAAAAATTAAGGACCGTAAGTTTGATTTTTTATCCACTTGTTTTATTAAGTTTAATTATTCCTATTAAGAAATGACTCCAGATGAATGAAACACCAAATAGAAAATGGCTCAAGTAAAAAGGGACGGAGGGAATATTTGATAACTCAACCAAATTTCGAATATGCATAGGTTAAAATTTACAAAATCGTGGAATATATATATATATATATATATATATATATATATATATATATATATATATAACTATCCATAAATCTATCTGTATTTTATCAATTAAGACACCAAAAACATCACAAGAGGGGAAAATGATAATTTAGACAACATGCATATCGTATAACGCATTAGTGAATTCCGACCAAAAAAGTATTCGTGCAACAATAAAAGAAATTTGAGTAGGAATTTGAGTCCACAAATGGGGGAGTAGGTATCAAATACTCCCTCCTTTTTTCTATCGCGGCCTATCTAATTCTTTTATACCACTCATACAATAAATAAACGAGTCACGTCAGGAAAAACAGAGAGAGTAACACTCAAATGTAAAGGGCAGTGGCATATAACAACGTTCTATGCCATTATTTTCCACACTCGAATGCATTAGCATTATTAAAGTTGAACGCACGAAGACATGTCGCAGGGGACCAACTAAAAATAGAAGCTAACATTACAATAACATAGGGCCTTATGTATTTCGAAATGTATTTCAAAATCATGTAACGGTTATCTATCGTTCTTAATCACTTTCGTACACAGTATTCGATTCCATTTAGATATAGTACCTTTAGGGCTCGTTTGGTAGCCCGGGTCGGATAGCCGGCCCGGGATTGAAACTTAGGTTTCGAGCCTTAGTTTCGTAAGTAATACGTAGTTTGGTAACAATGTTTCATGTCCAAAGTTTAGGGTTGTTGGGAACCCCTTTGCAGTTTGATTTTGATGATGTTTTTCGAAACCACACTTAGGCATATTTTACTTGTTTAGGGTCAAGGCCGATAGATTGACCTGCTACCTGTTAGTGCAGGTCGATGCTCTTATTTTCTAATGCAAGTTCGATCCACCCTGTAAGAGGAAGGTCGTTCATCGGCCTGCCTCAATTGGATCGAGCTGGACATCAGCCTGTCTATCGACCTTCCTTATCAAGCTTCCAGCCCGCATTGACTTAGAAGATTTCAAGAGCTGGATTATCAATCAAGGTCGATGCTCCGCCTTCATGGAGCGTCACGACCTGATCCTTGCCACGTCGAGTGCCAGCAAGGACGAATCTTCCCAACAGCTAGAAGTGAGTCAGCCTCCAACGGCTAGTGCCACGTCAGCCTGACTCCAACGGCTAGTTTTTCAAAACTGCCTATAAATACTTCAGCCATTATCGGATTCAAGCACGGGAAACACAAGCTATCAACGCCATATCTCTGCCCAAATCTCTCTCAAAGTTCATATCCACTCAAGTGTTCGAAATCCGATTAGTTTCCCAAACACTTGACGAAGAGAGGTTTCCGATTCCGATAAACACCACAACGACGAAGCGTTCACTGCTGCTTGTCGATTGTTCAACAACTTCTTCTCCGACTAGTTCGAAGTTAGAAAGTTGGTTTGTGTTCTTCGCCATTATAGAGTTCTGTCAAGCTCTGTAATTAGCGTAAGGTTGTTTGTACGTTTCAGTACGAAGGTTGTAAGGGTCACGACCCAAAACTCGTGTCTAGATATTTTCAGGTTAGATTGTATCTAGAACTGATACTCAGTCAGAATAAATAAGAGAGAGGTTGAATCCAAAGGTAAAGGGATTCTCAGGTCGAGTCGACCTGACGTGGACGTAGGAGGGTTTCTCCGAACCACGCTAAATCGCGGTGTCTCTCTCTCTCTATCTCTCTTTATTTATCGCCCTTATATTTTACAAACTGACTAGCATCAACCTGCATCTCACGCATCAACCTGCTACTGTTCACCAGCCTTAAGATTTTTCAAAGAGTAAATCAACCTCCACCAACTTCCGCATTAACAACAGTTTGATAAATCAAGCTTGATACCATACAAGCTTGATAGATCAAACTGCCTCTGATAGAGTCGACCTTGACAATCGACCTTTGATCGACCTGATTTTATAAAAGTCAAAAACGGTTGGTTATTGGTGTATTCCCCCCCCCCCATACACCAATTACTCTTTCCCGGGACCAACAAGTGGTATCAGAGCAGTGGTTCTTTTGACCGCTGCTTTGCATACTAAAAGTTCTTTATCAAACTTTTGGTCATTTTGAACCGATCCTTAGAAAAATCTTTTCATTCATTTCATATCATACTATTTGCTATGGAGGCTTCTCTTCTCAGGGTATGTGAAGATTTCTCCATTCAAGGCTATGAAGATTGGAGCTTCCGAATCAAGATGTGTCTCAAGGCACATCACGTCCTCATGTGGGATATTATCGAGAATGGCCCCTCCCCCATTTATGCAGCGAAGATTATTGTGGATGGAACATCCCCCGGGGAGGCTACATACGAGAAAGTCCTCAAAAACCCTCGCGACTACACAACCGAGGAAAGGAAGGAGGCTGGCCTCGATGATTACGCAAAGGGACTCATCTCCAGCACCGTGAAGGGCGTCTACCTGGCCAAGATTCGAAATCTTGAAACGGCCAAAGAAATGTGGGACACCCTCCGGTCCATCAGCCTTGGCTCAGAGGAAATGAAGGAGAACAAGCTGTCTATGGCATGCAGCAAGTTCGATGACTTCAAGATGGTTTCGGGTGAAACCATAGAAGCGATGAAAATTCGCTTCACCGAAATTATTCTCGAGGTCGCTGCAATCAACCCGTACAAATATACGCAGCGCGAGAAGAATCTCAAAGTTATACGTGCCCTTCCTGCAAATTGGCACGTATACGCCGCCATGCATCCAGCCCGATCGGATTTCAACTCCCTCACCACTGAAGACCTTTTCGACATTCTTGTCGGAAACGAATATAAGATGATCCGCATCCATGGATCAACACAGCCTTCCACCAGCAAAAAGGTTGATGAAAAGAACAAGGAGGTAGCTTTCAAGGCCGACTCAGCCTCAGCTGCTACCCAAAGTCCAATTGACGAATCCATCGTCAAGAAGTTCAAGAAGATGACTCTCGACTACGCTCTAGCTGCTAGGAGAAATGAGAAGCTCCTAGGGAAGGTTGTCAAATACAAAAAGTTCTATCGTGACAACAAGCGAAACTTCTCAAACCGCAACCACGACCGCCCTGACAAAAAGGGAGAAGGTAAACCCTCAACCTTCAATTCTTCTAACACACCCGAGGGTGGTTGTTTCAATTGTGGCAGGCCAGGTCACTACAAGACCGACTGCCCGGATCTTACCAAGGCCGAGAGAGACGAGCTCCGTGCAAAGCGCGATAAGAAGCTCAAAGATCAACGAGCTGCAATGATTGCCGAAGAAACAAAGGAAGCTCACCTCTCGGATAGCTCGTCAAGTGATGACGAAGGTTACATCGCTTTCGACGAAAGTGATGATGAAGAATGTTTCGTTGGAGAGCACCAACAAAACGAGGGATCTTCAAAGGTAGATCTTCAACCCATTTCACTTTCTTTTTCTGACGATGATTGTGCAGAAGAAGGTGATGAAGACCTATCCGAGGCTGTGTCTTGGGAAGAAATCAATAAACAGCTCGACGACTATGCCGATCTCGTGGATACACTTAAAGAGGTCGTTGAAGATAATGCTGAGCTTATGAACAAAAATGAAAAATACAAGCTAGCATTAGAAGAAAGATTCTCTCCCTACGATGAAGAAATGGAAAGGGAGATCGAAGCCCTAAAGTCAAAGGTTGACGAATTGACTTTACGGGTCAAGGAGTTCGATACCAGGGAGCTCGAGAAGGACGAGTCCCTCAAGACCAAAGATGCCGAAATACACAGCCTTACATCAAAGTTGGCTGACTTGGTAATTCGACACGAACTCCTCGTGAAAAAGGAAGAAAAACTTCAACTCACCTTGAGTCAGTTGAAGAAAAGCGGAAAGAAATTAGAAGAGGTCCAATCCATGCAACGCAATCCGCACGATCACTCTGGTATTGGATTTAAGGGAAAATCCAAGGAAAGCAAGGACAAAAACTGCGAGATCACGTTCGTGAAAGCGCAGCCTAAATCGAAGAGTGTTCGGAAAGCTCATCAAGCTCTCCCTGATAAGATGGTCAAGCTGAAGAATCCAGTTCGACAGCCCGAGGCCATCCTCAACAAAAGAAGGAACAGCCTGTTCCTCAAAAGAAAGAGAGTCGACCTGTCCAGCAACGTCGACCTGCCCCCTATCATCAAAGTCAGGCTGTTCATCAAGGGCGATACCAAGGCCAGTACTATCAAAGGCCGTATCACCCTCAGTTCTTCTACCCTGCTCATCAAGGTTGTAACTGCCATTATCCTCAACGGTCTAATTATCAAGACTGGCAGTATCAATCTGGATTTCATGATGAGCAGTTCTACCAGCCTCGCCGTTCTCGCTCAAAGAAATCCAAGGCTCCCAAGCCCAAAACCGCCACTGCCTCGTCCTCAGCCTCGGATAGAAGCTGACCGGCAAAACAAATTTGGGTCCCAAAGGCCGTTCCCGCAACCGATGTAGCACCCAATCTCAAATGGGTTGCTAAGTTTAACTAATTGCAGGTTGGGAAGGCTCAAAGAAGGAGCCAAGCAGCTCGTGGAGCTGTATGGATCATTGATAGTGGATGCTCAAAGCACATGACGTGTGACAAAACGCTACTATCAAACTTTCAAGAACGAGACGGGCCACTTGTAACTTTTGGAGGAAATTCTAAGGGATTTACGAGAGGCCAGGGCGATCTAAAAGTTGGTAAAACAACTATTTCTAACGTTTCTTATGTTGAAGGTCTTAATCATAACCTATTCTCTGTGTCTCAATTCTGCTCGAGTGGTAAACGAGTAGAATTCACCGCTAACAAATGTCTCGTGAAAAATGAGGAAGGAGAAACACTTCTTACCGGAGTTTTGCAGGATAGACTCTATATTGTTCAATGGACAGATTGGATAGAGACCTGCCTGGTCACAAAGGCTGATTCCGAGACAAGCTGGCTATGGCACAAGAGGTTGAGTCACTTGAACTTCAAGGCCATCAACAAGCTCGCACGCAACAAGCTGGTGAACGACCTGCCAGATCAAGTTTTCGATCGTGATCACATCTGCAGAGCCTGTCAAGCTGGAAAGCAAACAAGATCATCCTTTCCAAGCGTGACGGCACAAACATCAAATCGAATTCTTGAGCTTCTCCATCTCGACCTCTTCGGTCCAGTCACTCCCTTGAGTATAAACGGTAGAAAATACGCTCTCGTTATTATAGATGATTATTCTAGATTTACGTGGGTTATTTTCATGTACAAAAAGAAGGAGACTTTGGAGAAGCTACCTGCGTTGCTGAGCAAACTGTGCAATCAAAAGGAGAAATCCATCATCTCCATTCGATCAGATCGAGGCACCGAATTTATCAATGCGATGATCGAAGAATATTGCACAAAGAGTGGGATTCATCATCAAACTTCAGCTGCACGCACACCTCAACAAAACGGCGTGGTGGAACGTCGTAACAGATCGCTGAAGGAAGCAGCTCGTACCATGTTGGATGAAACCAATCTTCCAAAGAAGTTTTGGGCAGAGGCCGTCAACACAGCCTGCTACACCCAAAACAGGTCGATCATCACGACCCGACATGGAAAGACTCCATACGAGCTGTGGAACAACAAGCTCCCCAGGTTAAAGTATTTTAAAGCTTTTGGGTGTTTGTGTTACATTCATAACAATGGGAAATCTCAATTAAAGACTTTTGATAGCAAGGCCGATCCAGGAGTATTTTTAGGATACTCAGAGGTTAGCAAAGCTTATAGAGTCTTTAATAAGAAAACCCTAGTTGTGGAGGTAACACCTCATGTTGTGTTTGATGAATCTACTTGTCTGTACAGAGAATCAAGTACAGGAACAGAACAGCCCGCTGCTAACAGGCCGTCTAACTCCCCCATTGACGACCTGCTAGTATGGACTCCAAATGATTTGGAGGAAGAGGATCAATCAGATCCTAGGGTCACACAGCAAGGGGGAAGTGATGCAAATGATACTACGAGCTGTAATACATCAGCCGGACTTAACCAGGCTGATCCCCCTCCCTCAGTCCCCAAGACTGATGCTGTTCACGACCTTACATCCCAAATCGAGCAGCTCGATAACACAATGGAGCAGCTCAACATCCAGGCCGAACAGCAGCCTGATCAACAGCCCGAGCAACAGCATGTGCCCACTGATCAACCTTCAACTCACCCGGAGTTTGACGAACCCATTAATGAGCCTGAGCCAATCATTTCAAATGAAGAAAGAGCTCGACGCAGATGTTGGATCGATGCTCATCCAAAAGAACTCATTGTTGGGAACCCAAACCAAGGAGTACGAACAAGAAGGACGATTGGTGAAAGCGCACTTCTAAGTTGCTATCTCTCTCGCATAGAACCCAAAGATGCAATTGAAGCTCTTCGTGATGCTGACTGGATTCAAGCCATGCAAGAAGAACTCAATGAATTCAAAAGAAATGAAGTATGGTCTCTAGTTGATCGTCCTTATCATCAGGGCGTCATTGGAGTCAAATGGGTTTATAAGAACAAGAGAGATGAATCTGGAGAAGTTGTCAGAAATAAAGCCCGATTGGTTGCAAAGGGTTACTGTCAACAAGAAGGAATCGACTATGATGAGACGTTTGCCCCCGTTGCAAGATTAGAAGCCATAAGGATGTTTCTAGCTTATGCCGCTCATCAACGATTCAAAGTCTACCAGATGGATGTTAAAAGTGCGTTCCTCAATGGCGTTCTCGAAGAGGAAGTCTATGTGGAACAGCCTCCTGGATTCGAGGAGGGTGATTCAAGCAAAGTCTACAAACTGCACAAGGCCGTCTACGGTCTTAAGCAAGCTCCTCGAGCTTGGTATGAGACGCTGTCATCCTTCCTCATCGAATCAGGATTCAAGCGTGGTTCAGTCGACAAGACGCTATTCACTATCAAAGTGAATGAACATATCCTTTTAGTACAAATTTATGTTGATGATATCATTTTTGGATCTAAATCTCCCATTTTGTGCGAAAAATTTGGTAACCTCATGACCGAAAAATATAAAATGTCTATGATGGGGGAAATGAATTTCTTTCTAGGGTTGCAGGTCAAGCAGTCCGATGAAGGAATCTTCATTAGCCAAACAAAATACGCACACGAGCTGGTCGACAAGTTTGGTGTCAAAGACAGCAAGCCTGTCAAAATACCGATGCTCTCTGGTGGGAAGATCGACCCGGATCCCGAAGGAAAACCTGCCAACATAACACAGTACAGGGGTATAATTGGTTCATTGCTTTATCTAACTGCTAGTCGACCTGACATCACTTTTGCAGTTGGAGTGTGTGCTCGATTTCAAGCTAATCCGAAGGAATGGAAGCAGCAAAGAAAATCCTTCGTTACATCAAAGGAACCACAAATCTAGGTCTTTGGTATCCTTGTGATGACAATTTGCAGCTTACAGGTTATTCAGATTCTGATCATGCAGGGTGCAAGCTCGATAGAAAATCTACCTCGGGTACTTGCCATTTTCTCGGAAACAAACTGATTTCGTGGTTTTCAAAGAAGCAAACTTCAGTAGCCACCTCCACCACAGAGGCCGAGTACATGGCCGCAGGAAGTTGTTGTGCACAAATCTTATGGATCAAACAACAACTCAAAGATTATGAAGTTGAAGTCAGTGAAGTGCCCATATTCTGCGACAGCTCGAGTGCCATCGCCATTACTCAGAATCCAGTTCTTCATTCAAGATGCAAACACGTGGATATTCGACATCACTTTATTCGTGATCACGTGGAAAAGAATAACGTGGTTATTGAGAAGATACACACTGACATTCAACGAGCTGATATTCTAACCAAACCTCTAGCCGAAGAAAGATTCAAAATGCTATGTGGAAAGCTAGGGTTATTAAATGTTGAGTCATCAGGCCGATCGTAAGCCTACAGGCCGTTATCTCCTCATCAGCCTGCCACATCTTTCAAAAGCTTGTGGGACCAACAATCGGGACCAACAAGCAGGCCGTCTCTTTACAAACAGGCAGATATTAAGGGGGAACAGGCCGTCAACTCTCAACAGGCAGTTACCATTTGAACAGGGAGTTACTATTTGGACAGGCCGTGTCTGTCAACAGGCCGTGTCTGTCAACAGGCCGTGTCCATCAACAGGCCGTATCTGCCAACAGGCCGTGTCCATCAACAGGCCGTCGGCTATTCAACAGATCGACATGTGTTCCTCAATTGAGGGGGATCACTTGGCCAAAATGATCCATCATTTGAGGGGGAACAAAGGCCGATAGAACATGTCCAGGGCGTTTATTTCGCCAGGCCGATGTCTTCCCCAGGCCGTCAACTTCGACAGGCCGTTCTATGCCACAAGGCCGACATCAACAGGCCGATATCAATCTGAATGCAACTGCATTTATGAAGGAAGAATCAAAAGGGCAGTATCACCCTTTTGTCTTATAACTTCTTTAATACGCATTGATTTCTTCATTTATTAATGTTATTTATTTCTCAATGTGTTTCATTATTTAAGGGTCTGATAATTTGCAGAAAATGAGGAAAAAGGGAGTAATGATTACCATTTTTGTAAGACATCCAGTCAAGTGTCAAATAATGACACATTGACCGAGGCTGCATTTAATTCCCTGCCTTCTCTCTGCAAAAGTGCAAGTTATCGCACGTTTTCAATATCTCACGCGCGAATGTGTAACGTTTCACATTTCACGCGCACCCATCGTGTGGATGAAAATTAAAGAGAGATTTTCACCTTTTCAAATTCGAACGATCACAACCGTTCGAAAACTCTATATATATGGCATGCAGTTTTCTCTCAAACTTTACTTACTCTCATCATCTTCTTCGAAAAACCTAATTTTCATTCTCTGAAAAATTTAAACTGCTGCCGTCGTGTTCTTCGTTTTTCTGCTTACTCACTATCTGCATCAAATCAGTCTCCGTGGTTTGTACTCTTTTCACCGATTATGTTCTTATTTTCTGTCAAGTTCTTCACTGTTTCTATTTTTCTAATCTCTCTCGAAAACTTGCAGGAAAAACAATGGCAGAAAAAGTTTCAACCTCCGGCCAAAAGGAATTGCAGTGGTCGGAAATCGAGGACTATTTGACCGCTCGCATCAAGTTCGAGCCCTACATGGTGCGCGAAAACTACGGTTTTCGCGATCTAGACTCCATGTTCGCCCTGGTGGAGAAGTGCTTCCCATTCCATCAGATTATCTCCCACCGGCCGGCGAAGAGTCTACCCAAGCTTGTTTGTGCCTTCTTCTACAACTGGAACGAGGGCGAGTCCGTGTCTTCCCACACAGTCTCCCTCGGAACCCAGAAAGCCATGGTCACCATCAACATTCTTGACGCGGTGAAGGCTGCCTTCGGTATTGGTGAAGGAGGGACGATGCAAATCTCGGAAATTTCTCGAGACCAACTGCAGCAGGTTGCAGACCGTGTCTTGATTGAGCAGAGGCAGTACTTAGCGACATCCTTCAAGAGGAACGAGCTGCGTCCCAAATACCGCCTCCTAACTGGACTTCGTCCAAAAGTGCTTTCTAGGGCACATCGGGAATTACGACCAGGTCACCCCGTTCAAGTTTCAGATTTTGACGGCCGTAATCCTCGACCTGCCCATTAGTTGGGCCAAATTGATGGTCTCGCTGCTCTGGGAGGAGGCCAGGCAGATCGTCTGCGAGACGGAGGGAGAGGCCGTAGTGAAAGTCTCTCTCCACAACGAGAAAAGGCCGATTCGCCTTGGGACGAAGGCCACCTGTATTATCATTTCCTACTTCAAGAATAGGAAATGGTCCATTGATCCGGTCTTCCCTCCTCTGTTTATTCCAAAAGATCTCCACCAACTGGAGATGGCGATTGGGGTGGCGCCGCAGATTTATTTCAACTCCCCAGACTCAGTCAGGGAGCATCTCGCCAAGACCGGCCAATCCAAGGTTGGTTGGAGGATTCCAGATCGACCTGTCCAAAAGAAGAGGAAGGCCGATGTCGACCTGGTTCCCTCTCGCCCTGCCAAGAAGGCACTACCTGTGAAGAAGACTCCTCCAAAGAGGACGCAGTCGGCCTCCGGTGATCCACCCAGGCCGTTTCACAAGATCCTCCCTCTGGATTTCGAGGTTTCTGCACCTCCTCACAGGGAGCCATCACCCTCTTCATCGCCCTCTCTTTCTGCCGAACGGACTCCATCTCCAGTCCGTTCCGCCGCCGAGCCGTCCGCCTCGAAGCAACGCCCTGCATCCTCTCCGCAGGTCGTTGTTCCCTCTCCAGTGAGATCCCCCCAGTCCAAAGAGCTGGATCCGTTGAGATCCAGGATCTCACTGCTGAAGACTCTCTGTCTTCCCCCATTCGGGACGTGCCCGTGGAGGAGGACGTCGTGCTGCCAATCCAGCCATTTTCTGAGCAGCCAATGTCTGCTGCTCACTCCCAGGTCGCCGCCATGAAGGCCGAGGCCAGGCTGAAGGTCATCGACCTGATGCCAGGGATAGCCCATCTTCCCAAGACTCTCGACCTCGCCACTCGCCTCCAGTTCTATCTGGATTGTAAGTCGAGTTATGATTTCGTCTTCGAGGCCTTGCTGCAGGTCGTTACTCTCGACGACCTGAAGGTCGAGGAATTGGCGCTGGAAGCGGAGTTTGGTTTCTTCAATGTGGGGGATGCGGCCTCAAACTTTCGATCTCTTGTGCTGCGCCGCATGAAGGTCGAGGCCAAAATTCTGGGCATCGACCTTCGCCCCCTCTACATCAACTCTCGTGCTCTCTACAATTCCGCCACAGAAGCTGGAGACGAGTTTGAGTTGATTCAAACTCCGGAGCAATCGCCATCCAGGAATGAGGGTGGTGATCAGCTTCTTGAAGCTGCTGCTCCGACCTCTCAAATTTCAAAGGCTGATGTGGAGGTGGTGCTCGATACAATCTCTGCCAAGCTCGAGTCCATCATCACCAGCCTCCCCGAGCAGATCAAGAAGGCCGTAGCTGAGGCCCGGGTCGATATTGTCAAAGATGCCAAGATCCAGGCCGATGAAGCTGCCAGGGAGCGTGTCGCGGACTTTGCCGTGAGATTACTGAAGGAATATACCGACAAGCTCCTGCCGGGCCAGCTCGAGGAACTCAACATGGCGTCCCGCGATCAAATCGGGGAAGTATTGGAAGATTTGGCCAAGGTCGATGAGCGAGTGTCCAATCTGACTTCTTCAGTCTCCAACTCGGCATCAACCTCCAACGAGCAAATCAACGCCATTCACGGCACTCTCTCCTCCCTTCTCAATGGTCAACAGGAGTTGAGGGATGCCGTGACCAAGCTGCAGGAGGAGGACGCGACTCTTCTTTCCCTCATCAATGCCCTTTCTGATGATGTCGAAAAGGGGGAAGAAGAAAGAGCCGCAGCCGCCACCAAGAAGAAGAAGACCCATAAGTCCAAATCTACTTCAACTTCTGTGGCCCCTCCTCCTCCTCCTCAAAAGAAGCCTGTCCAGGCCGTCTCCTCCAAGGCCGTTGCCTCCAAGGCCGATCCAATTTCTCTTCTTGGTGCTGTCGAGGCCGCCGCTGCCAAAGCCCGTCTGGCCAAGCATTCTGAACTTATTTCCGCCATGATTCTGGCCGGGGCGACGCAGGAGCAGTCCGTTGATCCGGAGGAGCAAAAGCGCTTCATTGCCAAGCGCCGGGCTGATGAAGCAAGGAAGAAAATGGAGATGGACTGGATCAGCCAGTCCGCCCTCGTTTTGAATGCTGGAGTCCAGCAGCAGGTCGTTGAATGGCTCGACGAATCTCAGAACAACCTGCTGCGGGAGCTCAACAGTTGCTTCATCCTGCTGCACTATTGGATCAAGGACCCCTCACTTCCTGCCGATGCCGATGACGCCTATGCAGCTTATATGCTCAAATTCCCTTACCAAGACTTCATTGGTGAGCTAAGGAAGAAAGCTGCAGAGGCTGGTGTGATGATAAGGGCCCCAGCTCAGCAATTCTTCGCGCCCTTACTCCTAGGTGATTCGGGATACTTGGATTATTCCCGAATCGACCAATACATCGCGCAGACCGCCATCGGCTTGGGCGTAAATGTTTCAAATTCCGATCCCGACTTCCGTCGAATCAGGGATGGAATTTACGCAAGTATGCAGTCAAAGTCGAGGGAGCAGGTCCAGGAAGAGAGAATAGCAGCCCGTGCCAAGATCCAGCAGATGTAGTTAGATGATTTTGTAATTTTTGTTATTCATTTATGCTCTCAGCCGGTTGTAAGTTCTCTATGTACTTTGCTATCGAGCTTAATGAAGCAAAAATCATCTTTCGACCTGACGACAATATCTCTTTGTTCAGGCATCTGCCTTTACTGCTTTATTTATTTATGTCATTATCTGCCTTCTTATAATTCCTTATCACCTTCATGATTAAAAATTATCAAGCTCTGATACCATCTTTCAGTGTTCAATCTCTTAGGAATTATTTGTAAAGTGTTGGGTTTCGACATCATCAAAAAGGGGGAAATTGTTGGGAACCCCTTTGCAGTTTGATTTTGATGATGTTTTTCGAAACCACACTTAGGCATATTTTACTTGTTTAGGGTCAAGGCCGATAGATTGACCTGCTACCTGTTAGTGCAGGTCGATGCTCTTATTTTCTAATGCAAGTTCGATCCACCTTGTAAGAGGAAGGTCGTTCATCGGCCTGCCTCAATTGGATCGAGCTGGATCATCAGCCTGTCTATCGACCTTCCTTATCAAGCTTCCAGCCCGCTTTGACTTAGAAGATTTCAAGAGCTGGATTATCAATCAAGGTCGATGCTCCGCCTTCATGGAGCGTCACGACCTGATCCTTGCCACGTCGAGTGCCAGCAAGGACGAATCTTCCCAACGGCTAGAAGTGAGTCAGCCTCCAACGGCTAGTGCCACGTCAGCCTGACTCCAACGGCTAGTTTTTCAAAACTGCCTATAAATACTTCAGCCATTATCGGATTCAAGCACGAGAAACACAAGCTATCAACGCCATATCTCTGCCCAAATCTCTCTCAAAGTTCATATCTACTCAAGTGTTCGAAATCCGATTAGTTTCCCAAACACTTGACGAAGAGAGGTTTCCGATTCCGATAAACACCACAACGACGAAGCGTTCACTGCTACTTGTCGATTGTTCAACAACTTCTTCTCCGACTAGTTCGAAGTTAGAAAGTTGGTTTGTGTTCTTCGCCATTATAGAGTTCTGTCAAGCTCTGTAATTAGCGTAAGGTTGTTTGTACGTTTCAGTACGAAGGTTGTAAGGGTCACGACCCAAAACTCGTGTCTAGATATTTTCAGGTTAGATTGTATCTAGAACTGATACTCAGTCAGTATAAATAAGAGAGAGGTTGAATCCAAAGGTAAAGGGATTCTCAGGTCGAGTCGACCTGACGTGGACGTAGGAGGGTTTCTCCGAACCACGCTAAATCGCGGTGTCTCTCTCTCTCTATCTCTCTTTATTTATCGCCCTTATATTTTATTATCAAACTGACTAGCATCAACCTGCTACTGTTCACCAGCCTTAAGATTTTTCAAAGAGTAAATCAACCTCCACCAACTTCCGCATTAACAACAGTTTGATAAATCAAGCTTGATACCATACAAGCTTGATAGATCAAACTGCCTCTGATAGAGTCGACCTTGACAATCGACCTTTGATCGACCTGATTTTATAAAAGTCAAAAAACGGTTGGTTATTGGTGTATTCCCCCCCCCCCCCCCCCCCATACACCAATTACTCTTTCCCGGGACCAACAAGGGTAATGGTTGTTTGGTTACCCATAGTAATGCATGGGATTAGCATGGGAAATGTCCAAAATACCCCTCAATATTTTTTGTCTTATTCAATCTCATCCAATTCGATTTTGGGGGAAAAATTGGCGGATGATTTCCCCCCATTTTCATTTCCCCCCAAATTTTGCAGACAAAATCCCTACCTAATGAACTTCTTCCTCCATTTTTCATTCGCGAGGGAGAGAGAGCTGTGAGGGGCGAAAGGTTGAAACATGAGAGCACCGGAGCAAATCGGAGAAGATTTCCAGTAGTTGCTTGGAGAAATCATGGCAGCTCAGCCGGGTACTGTTCTTCCTTCCCGCCATTGCTTCTCCAAATTCAATGATTTCGGGAGAGAGGGTTTAGGGTTTAGGGCTCGACTCGAGTGCTTCTCTTCTCTGTGGTGAGATTTCTGTTAGGGTTTAGACAGATTAGGGCTCGACTCGAGTTGATTGTTTCTCCATTGCTTGATTTCTGTAAAAATTTTCTAAATAACAGCCCTAATTGTGCAGTTGCAGTTCATAGGGTGCCGAAGCTGCGACGCTCGTGGCAACTGCACGAGGAGGAGGTCCTCCTTGAGTGCTTGAAGGAGCTTTGCGCAACCGGGTGGAAATCGGACAACGGTTTTAGGGCCGGTTACGTTGGGAGACTCGAGGAGTTGATGAGGGGCCACTTCCCTACTGCAAACATACGCGCCAACCCTCACATCGTGTCCAAACTCACCGGTTGGAAGAAGAACTACGGCTCCTTTTCGATCTTAGCCCATAGCGGAGTTGGGTTCAACCTTCACGGAGATTTCACTGTAGACGCCGATGACGAGCAGTGGGAACAAATATGCAACGTACGGTACCATCTCACATCCTTTACTTTTGGTTTAGGATCAGTGTTAACTGTTTTGATGCTATTTGTATGATGTAGTTGGTGATTATGGCATATGTTGTGGTGGAATACCTATTGTATGAGATAGATGTTGAAATTGATGCTATGATTTGTACTCTTTGTGCATTGATGTAGCTGATGTTGAAATATAAAAACACTTTGTGCACTGTGTTTGGGTTTGATGCAATTTAACTGACTTTGGGTGTGATAAAAGAATTGTTGTTATGAATATGTGTGTTGTGGTGGAATACTCACATTGTAAGGGAGCTCATGAGAATTTACTATGTGTTAAGCTTTTTGTGCATTGTATTTTTTGTTTTTGTTGTTGTTTACACATTATTAGGTAGCTAACAGCCTCTATTAATCAATAATTGACACTTGAAAACTGTTTTATATGAAGAAGAGTAACAACAGAGTTCACAAAGAGATAAGAACATGTTATCATACACTTTTCAAAGCCCTACATCAGCAAATACAAGAACAGAAAAGCATTACCATTTTGCATAAACCATCAACATGTTCATTCAACCTTGTACTAATCAAAATGTTAATGCTTTGATTTGTTTTAAGAAGCAGGTTTCAATTGTGTGCATAAAACCAAACAGTTCACAACCATCAAATATTATAAGCTAACGATTCCACATCAACAGCAAACCAAATTACAAGCTTGTTAACAGCAAGCAGCAAACCTCCCATTACACAGATTGATGTAATTTCATCAACCTCTCACCCCAACCAAATTGCAAGCTTGCCAATGATTCCACAGCAACAGCAAACAATGCTTATCCTCCCTGAATTGCCCAACATTTCAACGGAGACAATCAAATCCAAAAATACACACACTGAATGACAAGCCCAGAATTGCCCACATAACAATGCATTGGATTCGAATTGAACTCGAAACAGGGGTGAATACCCTAAACCCGAAAACCTAATCACCCACCCTAAATTCCCCTTGCCGAAACCCTAGTTTCATTTAAAGGGATCCGTGCTTCTGCAAGTTACAAGTAACAACAGGGGGAAATCGAAAAAAAACAAATGTGAACCCTAAACCCCAAATTCCCCATCCTAAAACCAAAGCCGTATGCTTGAATACGATTTGCAACCCTATTTTCGAAATTGATTTCCAAGGGACGAACCAAAATGAGGGAAAGAGACTTACCGCAGGCACGTTGTAGTTGAGCACGGGTGAGCCCTTGTCGTGGCCGAAGCTGTCCTCGTCGCTGGAGTCGTCTTCGCGTCGGCTTTTGTTGGAGGAACCGCCGCCGAGTGAGGAGCCGCCGCCGAGGGAGGAGCCGGCTCCATGGGAGGAGCCCGCGACGGGGGGTTTGCAGCCGGAGGAGCTCGCGCCATTGATGTTCGCCATGGAGGAACTTTGCCAGAGAGATGGAGAGAGGGAGAGGGGGGAGAGGCGGGTTGAAGAAAATGGGAATGAATTCTGATCGATAATCACCCCAACCCTAGAAATGAGAAGGGCAAATATGTATTTTCACTTTGTTATCTGGGCCACTGTTAACGAAGCCCTTATGAAACGGGCCAAATTTGCTAGTGGAGATCACTAAAGGCCAACAGTAATTAGGCCCGGGCCCAACAGTTAAACACGGGCCCCCAGGTTACGTTTTCTCGCCTACCAAACGGGTGATAAGCCCGGTTATCAATCACTATCCGGGGCTTATCACCCCTACCAAACGCAACCTTAGGCTAGTTTGGTAGCCTTGTTAAGATATAGCAAGTTAGGATAAAAATTAACAAGAAAGGTTAGATAAAATGAAACAAGGTATCATAAACTCATGTTTGGTAGACCAAATAAAATATCCTTTTATAAAATGAAGAGTGTTTGGTAGTAACTAGTATTCCTAACATAACCTAGGAAATAACTAAAGTATCCTTTTGATTTGGGGATGAGGGTTGGAGAATTTGGAGCTGGGGGAGCCTGGGAATTGGGGTGGGGGAATTGGAAACGGGAATTGGGAGGCAGTAAATATGGATAAGAAACACGCAAATTGAGAAAAGGGTTTTGGGGAATTAGGGAAGATGTCGACTGGGGAATCATAGGGTGGGAGGAAGGAATTGTGGGAGGAGTTTTCTAGCTTGATACGGCGGCGACGACGTGATTCTTCCTGGAGAAGACAACCTTGGGCTTCCAGCGGCCGTGGCGGCAGTAGGTCTTCCTGGAGATGACGAGGGGGGTGGGCGCGGAGGAGGAAGGCAGCCTTGGGCCTTCCTCGAAGTAAGGAGGCGTGCGACGGTGAGGAAGATGTGGACGACGACGAGGAGGTGAGCGACGGTAAGGAAGATGCGGGCGACGATGAGAAGGTGTGCGACGGTGAGGGTGGAGAGCGGCAGGCGTGGAGATGAGGGAGGCTTGGGTGGCGCTGGCTCATCTGAGTTTTTGCACCGCCGCTGAATTCATCGGAGAGGGGGAGGTTGTTTCTGTGAGGGAGGCGAATGGGTTTGTGGAAGATGATGACAAGTAATGGGTGGGGTAATTTTGGAATAAAATAAAGCCCATTGACACTATTCAATCTTGATAAATTACATCCCACCATTTTGTTGGGTTAGGAAAACATGCTGAAATAGTGAAATTGAAACGGGCTTTACATTTAAACCGGGCCTTTGCGGGCCGAAGGATTAATCAAAAAAGTTACCAAACATAGGATATGAGTGTACTAAAATTGTCTAACTTACTATATCTTGGCTATCAAACTAGCCCTTAAGTTGAAACTCTTTTACTCGTAACTGAGACGAGTAAGGTCTCCTGGTTTCCTCTGTGAACTATCCGAGCAACCCAAGACGTAGGAGTTAAATCATGTTGGTGAATAAATTAAAGAGAGAAGATAGTTGGAGATCTGGCTGAAGATAAAAGTACATAAAAAAATGTTTACATCAGCAGTTTTCTTTGAAATAGGATAAAGAAGAGAAACCTTCCGAACTCCCAAGCTGCTATCATGACGTTGGATCAGCATTGTGCCATCCCTTTGTACATGGTGGTATGGTAATGAATTCGTCAAATTCTTTAACATGAACGTCACAGCATTTCCACTGCAACATCAACAATAACGAAGAAGGTCATTGATGTAGACAGTGGAAGTACGAAGTTAGAGGAAAACTAGAATTGAGAACACGGTTAGGGTCCAACTATCAAATGTTCTTACCCCTCTCATCCTGTCATGGAAAACAGCCGGCCCTGGATGGAAACAGCATGCTGTATCGTGGTTATCCTTCTCTTTAAAACTTATTCCACATCCCTTATTTCTACAGATCTGGGGTTCATTAATATCGACAATTTTCTTAACTTGAGGTGGTTTTGGTTCTTGAATAACTGCTTCTGGAATACTTCCATTAGTTGATCCCACTGCAGATTTTTTGTTCAATTCTTGAATGTGTGCACCTGTTAAGAGCCGAAAAACAGAATTACTGAAGATTTAATCATTTGAGTTTCAAATTCCAATAATCCATAGCTACTCAAGCACCGTTGAATTTTGTTTGTGTTGAACTTGCATAATTAGTTTAATGATATCATAATTATTATAGAAATCCTTCAGTCTTAGCAACAACAGAGAAAGGGAAAAAAAGTTCATCCAACTGAGACGAGAGATACCATGGTCCGAACAGAAGAATCCTTGGCGGCACCTAGGACAGGCATCTTTGGCAGAGGAATTAGCTAGGTGTGCTGGAGCAGAAATTGGCTGCTTTGGAGCTGCAGCTGCTTTGGCAATAACGGGTTTTTCAGCTGTATGTTTTCCTGTCTTGCAACTTCAGATATAAATAGTAATCAGAGCATTTATTTGAGGAGACTACGCGCACAAACAATAGCGTGCTGGAGAGTACAACTCACGTGAAGAAGAATAAAAGATTACCATCAAACTACATATAAGAACCCGAAGTTAACACCATCACATATTAGTTAAGCAAGTTTCTGCAGTAACTTCACTTTTGTGTTTCTAAAACTTCAGAAATCAATTATGAAGTTTACTAAACAAATATAGCATCAGGCCACATACAGAAACAAAAAAAGAAAAATCATGACCATCTTCAATCTAGCACAGTTATTCCAGTATTGTGCTTTAGTGATTTGCATGTTCGAGGTCTCAACAATATCAGCTTCCGATATAAGAATATAACATCTATTGCAGATCAGGATTACATTAGAAGTAACAAGGATCACCAGTCACTAGGAAAGGTTGCATTAGGAATCTGTAAGAACTGAAAAGACAATCCTAACCATCTTTGACTAACAATCAATTGTTTTAAAGCCTCAGATATCAGTTTACACTGAACAACAAGAAAAATCACAAAACATGTGCGGATAATGCTCAAGCTGGACACAATCATTCAAGTGAAGTAGTTGAAACATCTTTATCCATGGAATATGTTACATGTTGTAAAGGACAGAAAGCTTTTTGAAAATGTAAGATATCATAATATCGGAGAGTATCAGCCCCAATCACACACTATAGATATATTCCAGAACACCAGCCATGAACAATCACTAGAAATTACGTCGGAGAATACATCTTTCCCAGAGCTTACCAAGCTGCTAAATCTCTTAAAGAGCACAAAGGAAAATTATACTCACTACCATGAGCTAACCTGACTATAATCGGACTTTAAAGTGGAATGGCACTGGCTAAAGCTCATCTACACTAGCAAAAGTCAGCCCCAATGTTCTAATGAAACAGTAATACAAAAGAATACGTAGTCACAGACAAGGCAAGGTTCCGTACCCAGGAATTTGCAAAAATAAATTGAAATCGTGGCTCCTTTTCTTGCAACAGCTCCATTCTTTCATTCCATCATGGAATCTTGGCTGGAAGAGAGTAAATATTGCCATTAGTATCAGAAATAACAGTGGGACTTCACAAACTTAGAGTTGATATTTTTATTAGAAAAGATAGAAAACTTACACCCTGTATTCAAATGGATGTCGCAGCATGTAATATAAGTCATGCATCAACCAATAAAATTAGTTAGTGAATACGAGATGTAAATAATAAACAAATACATGTAATTATGAAAAAAAAAAAAAGGAAGACTAAAACGCGTACTGCGTAGTCGGATTAAAGAGTGCCGCAATCAAAAAGTATTTAGGCTGTGAATAGATACCCTAAAACATTTTATTTCAACTACAAAGGCCAAACCCCCATTCACCAACAGCTCTGCTAAATCCCATCAATAGACAACACAACCAAGAAAATAATTTAGCATGTTAATTGCTAAGAAAGGTTAGTATATTTTTGTAGTAAAACAGCATTCCAAAATTACTAATAAAAAAAAAATATACTAGGAGTCACATTTTCCTTTTTCGCGATTATTATATAGATGGTCTGCCTAGTGCAATCGTTTGACAGTAATATATTAATATGTAATCAGACAGAGCAACATCACATCCATTTATCATACCCTAAGAGAAAGTACAAAAGAAAAGCATTCAACAAGTAACGCTGTTTGCAATCTTCCACACATGGTTGATATATTGGAAATTAAAATCAAAGCATGGAATTCAACAATTAGAAAGCAGATGCCTACTAAATACGCTCTTTTGAAAAAAGATTAATTTTTACCCTCAACTGATAATTTAAGCTATGATATAGTAGCAGATAGAGAGTACATACAGCATCGTGATAAGAGCAGCATCCATCAGGATTATCGTCTTCGGAGAACACTGCCTCACATCCGATTCTCTGGCATCGAACCTTCGCCATCCACCCTCTGCTTTTCTCGACTGCAATGATGTGCGTAGAAGAACCTGACAAAAGAGAGAAAATAGTAAATTGAAAGTGTTCCTCAATCCTCGTGGAGTGACTGTCAATTCGAACGCAGCTCACATGAAGGCCAAATTAATTTGGAATCAAGACCTCTATCCAAAACAGGGTATTTTTTGTTTTTGAGGGCAAATTAGGAGGCATTGCAATAAATAAGTAGGGAGCTACATTACAAGTGGTGTTGAAAAACTGCAAACAGAGATCTATCAATAGCATATACTTGTATACTACACCTAATTTATTCGGCAAGGTCCAGCTCCGGCATGCTGACAGCTACTCTCATTTTTTGTCTCTAGTTCATTATTAAACTTTAAATTTGATCACATTCTATCTTGATAAGGGATTCTCAAGACTTATAACTAGAATACTATCTTGAAGGAATTCAGAAAGTGAAGCAACAACAAATTATGATCCTCCACCAAACTAATATACACCTTTAATGGAGTAAAGCATCACATCATAACCAGAGTAAGCTAGTTTAATCCCAATCATTCATATTTCATTCAATATTCGTATATGTTTTGATACAATAACACAAGCAAATCTTTCCTTCTTTCCACCAAATTTGAGTTCAATCAAATCTTTCACTTTCAAATAAGTGATTATGAGGAAATCATTTATTAATCATTACATCAGTTGAGATTCAGGAATGCTATACTTGAGTAGAAAGTAGGAACTGTACTTAGGGTTTTATGTAATATACCTGTATATCAACGCTCCAAAAACAGCAAATCTCCTCGCGCACAACTCTAGCGGTTCCGATTGATCCCCAACCACGTCCAAATCTAACAAAAACTCGAGTGACACTTAGCAAAAACCCCGCCGCCCCAACTCTTGTTCACAGAGATTACAACGAATGTGCAGTTGCGCCGCCGTCGCAGTGTCAGTTCGATCGCTAGCTCCGGTAGCACGTGGTCCGTCGGATCTTCAGCGCCGGCACGACGAACGACCGTTCGATGATACTTCTTCGCTTCTCGAATGTTCTGGGAAGAGGAGAGAAGAACAACTCAGGCGTTCTCGTGAGGATCCCTGCTATGGGTCAAAACACAGGGTTTAAACATCGCCGTTTTTTTTTTTTTTTTTTTTTTTTTTTTTTTTTTTTTTTTTTTTTTTTTTTTTTCCGTCTAGTTTAGTTTTTACTACCTCCATCTCACTAAATTAGCCTCATTTGCTTTATTGACTTTTTCGGCACGCGTTTCCACCGAAACCTAGTACGAGTTTTAAAATATAATTTCGAAGTATTTTTTCATTTACGGGATACATCGACACTAGGTTTCCCGTAAACAAAAAAATACTTCGAAATTATATTTTAAAACTCGTACTAGGTTTCGGTGGAAACGCATGCAGAAAAAGTCAATAAAGCAAATGAGACTAATTTAGTGAGATGCAGGTAGTACTTTTCTTTAATTGTTAATTTGTTATTGTCTTTTATTTTCTTTTTATGTTTTGTGTATTTTTTTATTCATAATATAATACTCTCCCCGTCCACCATTTACTGATCATCTCCTTTGGACACATATTTTTTTTGCATTTTGATAATATAGTATCCCTCAATCCCATTTAATTGTCCCCTTAGGGCTCGTTTGGTAGTTCGGGTCGGATAGGCGGCCCGGGATTCAAACTTAGGTTTCGAGTCTTAGTTTCGTAAGTAATATGTAGTTTGGTTGAGATGTTTCATGTCCAAAGTAAAGAAGAAATGTTGTTTGGTTACACCAAGTAATACATGGGATTAGTATGGTAAATGTCAAAAATACCCCTCTCTCTCTCTCTACCAAAGAAAGAAAGGGTAGTAGCCATTTTCTTGATGGCGAGAGGAGAGAGAAAGTGGTGCTTCCTCACCATTGTTGCACTGCTGAGCTTGCTTATGAGCTCAGCTTCTGCAACTCATACATATAATGAAGAAGAAGAAGCTGACAGAATTGGTTCCCTCCCAGGCCAACCCAAGGTCGGACTCAGCCAATTTTCCGGCTACGTCACCGTCGACGCCGCCGCCGGCCGCGCCCTCTTCTACTGGCTCATCGAGGCCGCCGACAAACCCTCCTCCAAACACCTTGTCATTTGGCTCAACGGAGGTACTCTCTCTCTCTCTCTCTCTCTCTCTCTCTCTCTCTCTCTCTCTCTAGGGCAATTGTGTATTTTCCTCAACTACCCGCTGTCAGCACCCGAACTCGACGGCGCCGGAGCCGCCGCCCCCACCAGAGGTGACGTCTTCCTCCAAATGCACCAATCCTCAGCAGCATACTCCGCCGCTCTAGCAGAAAAAAAGAAAAAAATGAAGAACAAAGATAAAGCTGTGAAATCTTCTTCTTCTTTCAATGGCCAAAGCTGCTATGGCAGCGGCAGCCGTCGCCGTCGTCGTTCGCCATGAATGGTAGCAGCGAGAAAGAGGGAGAGAAGAGAAGTCAGAGGAATGAAGTGAGAGCTTGAGACGTTAAAACCTAAAAAATGTGAAGGGTAATTATGTATTTTCCCACCCAAATCAGGGTTACTGTGCAAAGGCTGCTTATGAAACTGCCCAAATTGGCAGGTTTACATCACTAAAGTGGAACAGTGCCGAAGTCCGGGCCCAACAGTAAATCACGGCCCCCCATGTTCCGATTTCTCGCCTACCAAACGGGTGATAAGCCCGGTTAACAGCCACTATCCAGGGCTTATCACCCCTACCAAACGCAACCTTAGGAGGTGGCACAAAAATCAAGGCCATGTGAAATAGTGGGGTTTAGTAATATATTAGTTGTGAGAGTAAAAGTAATTCACTTTACGTAAGTGGACAATTAAATGGACGGAGAACATGGACAATTAAATGGGACGGAAGGAGTAATAAATTAATGTGTTAAAGTTTTAAAGTGGAATAATTGTGGGTCCACTTGATTCTTTTAATAGTATTAAAATGTTAAAATATTAAAAAGTAGATGTATAAAGTGTTAAGGTGTTAAAGTGATTATGAGACCTACATCCTAAAACAGAAAGAGTCAGTAAATGGTGGACGTCCCGATATAGTAATCGTGTCAGTAAATGGTGGACGGAGGGAGTAGTAGTTGGTTTTTTAAATTATACTCCCTCCGTCCCACTTCACTAGTCCACTTCCTTTTCGGTACGGGATTTTATGCGCAGTGTTAAAGTAAAAAAAGTAAGGGGTTCACATCAAAAAGTAAGGGTTAATTTTTGACATTTTAAGAAAGTGGACTAGTAATGTGGGACGGGCCAAAATAGTATACTGGACTAGTGAAGTGGGACGGAGGGAGTATATATGATTAATTACATCACGGAATATTTTTATGTTCGTTTAATTTTCATTTGATTATTTTTCGTTAAGAGTTACCACTCCGGTCCCCTTTAGATGACTCATTTTCATTTTTGGGACGTCCCATGTTTGTTGACTCATTTCCTTTTTTGGAAAGAATTAGAGTATAATTAGTTCAATTAGTAAACCCCTTATTACACTTAACATTCCATACTTAAATCTCATCCACTCATTTTTCTGCACGTAGTTCAATATAATTTAAATTTCGAAAGTTTAAATTATTATAACTTGCTCGTTTGTTATCGGAATTTTATGATTTTTATATCAAATTAAAGGTCTTTATACGATCTTTCATTTAAGATCAGACAAGAACATGTTTTTATGCATATATGATGCTCTGTTTCTAAAATATGTTTAAATACATAAACCACATTACATTCCCTACAAAATACACTTTATACACTAAACATTTTCGTCTTAATTCCCGTGCAAAAAGCAAATGAGTCATCTAAAGGGGACCGGAGTGGTATTAAATTAGATAGACAAAAATGCATATAAATACACGAACTTTGTCTGACATTCCGTTTTTCATACTTCCTCCGGCTCGTGATTCATGAGCCTCTTTCCTAAACGGGCCGTCTCACGATTCTTGACCCCTTTCCATTTTGGGAAATAATTAACTTTCTAACTACACCCTAATTACAATTAAGTTATTCTTATTTCAGATTTATAAATTCAATTTATATAAAAAAAAAAAAAACAAAAACAAAAAACAAAATTTAATACTCTCACCCACCTATCTCTACCCCCCATTTCCCCATCACATTATTTCCTCTTTACCCTAATTATTGAATCTGGCCATTTATTTTCTGCCTCCCTCTCTCCACCCCCAATTTCCCTGCGAAGAACCCTAATTTCGAAAACCATGGATCCGCCGCTCCGCCGCAGTGAATCGGAATGGGTCTCAACCCGCCACCGGTCCGCCGCAGTGAATCGCCGTGGCGGCGGGCTCGAAGGCGGCGAGGTTGTTGACGCCGTGGATCCACCGTCGGAATGGGTCTCAACCCGCAACCGCCCCGCCGCAGGCTGCGAGGTTTTACGGCGCCGCCGCCGTGTTGTTCGCCGTTGGGGTTCCAACTCCGACGAGAGCCCAAGCCCTCCGCCACCTCCACCTCGAATCAAACTCCCCATATATCCTGGGAGATACGGCACTCTCCGCTCACCACCGGCGGTGAGACCGGTCTCAACTTACTCCGGGCCGCCGTCGTCGCCGCCGCCCGGCGAGGAGTATGTGTACAAGCCTCGCTTCTGCGAGCTAACGCCGTCTCCGCCTCGCTGTGATGGGAGTGTCCGTCCCCCCTTCCGTTTGGCAACCCCTCAGCAGTCGACCGAGTGGCCGGCGCGGCGGTTGTCATTTTCAGCCGCCCCAAGCGCCGAGCACTCTCATCCTTCTGTCCATCAGCCGCCACCGTCGCCGCCGCCGTGTGCTGTTGAGGAGGAGGGCCATTTGGACAGCGATCCTATGTCCAAAATGCATGTCTACTATCACGATCGGGATGGGTTTCCAGTTTATTTTCCATTCCATCCCACCACAGAGGAGTGGGATGCATGCGAAAGAGAAGCTGATCGAAAAATGCTTGACTAATCTCTGTTCCTCTCAACCTGAATCCCCTTTACAGATGAAGTCTGTAAAGGGGATTCGGGTTAGGAGGATGTTGAATCTCTCTGTCTCTGTTCCACTATCCCTCTGATCTCTGCTCAATTTGCCACTGTGCCATCATGCTTGTTTGAAGTCAGTCCCTTACCGGTTCCTCTCAACCTGAATCCCCTTTAAAGATGAATTCTTTAAAGGGGATTCGGGTCAGGAGGATGTTGAATAATCTGTGGTTTATGTGGATATGGATTAATCTGTATGTCTCTGTTTCCATCATGTTGTTTCACTGGTTTGGTTGTTGACGGGGTTTCTGTTCTATGCTGCATGTTTTTGTTCTTATTGTCAAAGTTGTGATCAATTTGAAATGGGACAGTGGTATAACAAAATAAGCATTTTCCATTTCAAAAGATGATAAGTACACAAGTCTTTTGAAATCCCAAATGCTAACATTTCATGCCTAAGTATGTGTCTATATGCATCTGCAAAAAAAGTGCTTGTTAAATGTGATGAAACGTAACTAATTGCAATCATTGCCATCTGTGATTCAATCCCTGTTAGCTGCTGCATTCCCAATCTTTGAATCAAATGCTCAATTCCTCTGATCTGTCCATTCTCTACTAGATAATCTATACTCTGCCTTGCCAATTCCATGGGAATTGTTAGACTAATTGGCAATCTCCCTTCTTTCATCAGCCTGTCCTTTCCCATGTGTGGGATCTTGTAATTGTTGTGGCCTTTGACCTTCATTATCTCTGTGAGGCAGCCTTGGAGTGTGAGAAATACTTTGTTCAATGTCATAGCTGGTAGATCATGGAAAGCAGATTTCACAGCATTCACTAGATATTGGGTGGCTGTTGAAATAATCTGATATTGAATCCATCCATGCTTGCTGCTATTCTGAAATCTGGGTCAGAATCAAAAATGTGTGGCTTTGCATTATCTTGTTGGACATATATGTTCTTTGATGCAGATTCTGGCCACTTACTTCTTATTGCAGGGAGAAACTGTGTTGCCATGTGATGAAAACAGACTGTATGAATCTTGTACTTGTGCTATGATTTAAAAATGAGCATATATGTGAGCATAGGTATTGCTGGTACCTCATTTATAAGGCAGGTTTTCATTACTTCTCTTGTAATGGAATCCACAGCCTTGGTATAGAGTGTGCCCTTTTTCCTGTGCTTGCTGTTTTTGAGAGCTCTGGCTTGAGTTGTGAATGGGAAACACCCTATCTTGCCATCAAACAATACACTGCCATCATCCCTTAGTATTGGCCTACTCACTGCACACAAGAACATGATTTTTCCAATAAATCTCTTTGACTTGCATGCCCTGTATGGCTCTTCTTCTCCTGGTGCAAGGTAATATCTGTAACATGTTGTAATCTAGGTAAGTGTCTCTCCCAAACTGACCAATGATGAATATTGCATCTTCTGATGTCAAGTATAAAAAAAAATAAAGGCTTTTGTACATGTTTTTGCCTTTAGTGATGAAGAACCTGTTTGGTGTCATTTTGTTAGGTTTTAGTCGTTATTTATTATTTGTTTTTGTGTCGTTTTTGAGTCGTTTTGTGTCTATATAGCTATGATTTGGGTGTTTCGAGTATTTTACTTGCTAGGGATCATGGGAGCCGAAAGAAGGAGAAAGAACGAGAAAAGGAAGAAAAAGGAGTGCAAAACTGGATGAAGTGCGCGCGTGATTTGGAGCGCCCGCTCCGTGGAGATGGAGCGCCCGCTCCATGAACAGTGCTCGAGATGATTTGCATGAAGGCTTTGGAGCGCCCGCTCCAGGAGGATAGAGCGCCCGCTCCAGTTCAAGAATTCAAGCTGGATTTTGCGCAGCCGATATGGAGCGCCCGCTCCTTCCCTTTGGAGCGCTCGCTCCATGTTGCGTTTTTCCTAATTAATTTCCTAGTTGGGATCAAACTCTTACCTTAGTATATATATGCCATTAGGGCACGAATTATGACAAGCTTTTACCTTAGTTTTTCAGTTCTAAATACTCTAGCTTTAGTTTTTATTGCTTTCTTTAGTTCGAATCCGGATTCGTAGTTCGTTGCAGTTTAATTCAAGTTCTTCGTTTCTTCGTTATTTTCGTAAGTTATTTTATTGCTTTCGTTTAATTGCTTTAATTACTTGCTTTAGTTCTAGATTCGATTTCTTTATTGCTTCGTTTAATTTCCTTAGTTTAATTTCGTTCGTTCGGTTTTCAAAGTTTAGTTTAGATTCGTTTTTCTTTCGTTTTTCTCTCGTTTTCAAAGTTCTTAGAGTTAGATTTATTTATTTAATTTCCAGATTTTCAGATTTAGTTCAATTATGTCTAGATTCGTTTTCTTTTCTTTCGTTGCTTTCTTTATTGCTTTCCTTTCGATTTTTGCCTAGGTAGATTTATTGTTTTCTTTAGTTTAATTCTTAGATTAATTTCCAGCTTTCTAGATTAGATTTATTTGCTTTGATTTATTGCTTTGATTTATTTTCTTGCCTAGGATTTAAAATAAAAAACCCAAAATATTATTTACTTGCTTTCTTAGTTTTAGGCTAGATTAGGTTTACTACATAATTGATCGCCCTGTTAAGTTTTCCTTCGAGATTCGACATTGGGTTTTACTTGCTAGTGCTACGATAGGATTTTGTTCTATTGCAAACACTTTTTAGTGAAACAAATTTTGGCGCCGTTGCCGGGGAAAACTTTAGGCTTTTGATTGTGTAGTATTTTTATTTGTTTTATTTTCATTTGTGTTTATTCGTTTTTCTTATTTCTCTCACTCGGTGCGTTTGACCCTATTTGCTGAGTGTTGTTTTTGCTGAGACCGAAGCGATGGCACGATTTATGGGAGATTTTGCTCGCCCTACCTTCACTGCCACTACTTCGGCGATTGTTCTGACGGAAGCGGTCAGAAATCACGAGCTGAAACCTCACCACCTGGCGTTGCTCCCTTCCTATCACGGGCTGGCCAACGAGGATGCACTTACGTTTATTCGTGAGTACTGCACCGTCGTGCAGTCTTTTCCACTATCAGGCCTTACGGAGGACAACCTGAAGATGAAGTGTTTCCCCTACACTCTGAAGGATCGGGCAAAGTCATGGTACCTGTCGCTCCCAGCCGAATCTCTCCACACTTGGAATGAGGTGTGTGAGAAGTTTATGTTGAAGTATTATCCTAGCCGCAAGACTCAGGAGGTGCGGTCGCAAATCATGAATTTCTCTCAGGACCACGACGAGCCATTTCACGAGACTTGGGAGAGATTTCAGGACTTACTTCAACAATGTCCTCACCATTAGATGGCTCCTGAGCTTATTTGGCAGTACTTCTACGATGCATTGAATCAGACCTGCCAATTCATGGTGGACAGCTCGGCCGGAGGAAATATTGCGGTCAAGACAGCCGATGACATGAAGAAGATTTTCGAGACTCTTGCTGCAAGTTCCCAACAGAAGTCATCTAGGTCGACGAAGATGGAGGCAAAGGCGGTCGCGATGAGCCCCGACATGAAGAAGCAGATGGCCGATATGTTGAGAGATCTCGAGGATTTAAAGATGAAGCAGAACGCACCGGCACCTCAAGTGGAGACTAGGAAGCCGGACCGGTGCGATATTTGTGGAGAGCTAGGCCATATCAAGGAGGTTTGCGAAAATATGGGAGCATTCACATACGAAGGAGGAGCCGAGGTCTATGCCGCCCAAGGTTACATGCCGCAAGGACCACCACCTCAAGGGCAAGGTACGAACCCGAATTTTCAAAATCGTCGCCCCCCTCCTTATAATTATCCCTACCCTCCTAAAAATCCATACTACCCCTCTCCACCACCATATTATCCTCCTCATCAATATCCACCAAACCCATATTATCCACCACCTCCTCCATATTATCCTTCATCGCCATACCCTCCACCTCCTCCCCAAAATCCTCGTCCTCAACCACCTCCACAAAAGCCTCTCGTCGATGAGGATCGTTTCCATGCCCTTGATGCAAACATAAAGAGGCTCGAGACGGCTATTGGACAAATTTCAGGGGCAATGCACTTGATTCAACAACCGGGGCGAATTCCGAGCCAAGGGATTCAACCACAACAAGCCAATGAAGTGCAATATCCTCCATATGTTCCTCCGATTCCGCCCCAACATCCGCCAACTTATCAAGCTCAATCAATTTCGGTATTGAGGGATGGAAGTACGGTGGATAATGGTGTAGTCATGCCCGATATAGGAGGAACGGGCCCAATTAATGGACGTTGGGACCCGAGCAGCAGCTGGATCCCGTCGAGAAGCAGTCCCAGCGCGCAGCATATGGAGCGCCCGCTCCAGACCTTGGAGCGCCCGCTCCAAGTCCAGCAAAGTTTAAATTCCAGCGCGCCCCATTTGGAGCGCCCGCTCCAACTCTTGGAGCGCCCGCTCCAACGCCTGCAAATCAAAAGCGAGTCTCAACTGGAGCGCCCGCTCCAACCTTCGGAGCGCCCGCTCCAAGTCTCTCAGAATAATTCTTCGAGCGCACCCTACATGGAGCGCCCGCTCCAACAGATGGAGCGCCCGCTCCAGTCCCCTGTTGCACCTCCAGCAGCCGAAACAGAGAAAAAGGAGGAGGAGACCAATTTTCATAAGGCACCCAATCCTTACGTCCCTCCTATCCCTTTCCCGAGCAGATTGAAGAACAAGAAGCAAGGCGAAGACAAGCAAATGAGGAGTCACACTGTGGCTGCCGTCGAAGCAAGCCAAATTCGTTCTCATACCTCTCCTACCTCGACCGGTCACCTCTCATCTCTACCGAAACAAGGTGATCCCGGAAGCTTTACATTAGATGTTAGTTTGGATAATGGGGATCGTGTATCGGGAATGTTGGATTTGGGGGGCAGCGGTGAACTTGATGCCTTATTCGATCTATGAAAGAATGGGTTCAAGGGATCTTAAGCCTACAAATTATTACATCGAGTTAGCCGATGGTTCGTTGAGTCGACCCTTGGGGATTATGGAAGATGTTGTTTTACTTGTGAGAGGTATTCGAGTTCTTGCCGATTTCGTTGTGCTAGACGTGGGGCGAGGAGCGAGGAGTGGGAAAGGTCATCTTCTTTTGCTAGGACGACCGTTCATGGCAACTACTCAAACTCGAATCGACGTTGGCTCCGGAACTTTGAGCATGGCCGGCAAGGGAGGTTCGGTGACGTTTTCGGTATTTCGAATTCGTCTTCTATTCCTACTTCCTCTATTCATAGTTGTTCTTATGTTAAACTTGCTAACCCTCTTGTTGAGGAAAATATTTGTGAGGATTTTAATAGGGTAGCCAGTCATGAAGAGCTCGTTGAAGAAGAGGATGACGAGTTCTTTAGTTGCGTGGATGAGGAAGAGGAGATCGAGCAACGTCTACGGGATTTGGAGGAGATTGATGAAGTAGAAGAGGAAAACTCGCCACCTACATCGAAAGCAAAGATCTATAAGGATAAGGTGAAGAGGCCCCATGACAAGAAGATCACCTACAAGGAGTTCAAGCCCGGGATGAAGGTACTTCTTTGCAATTCTCGTCTTCGTCTCTTTCCGGGCAAGTTCAAGTCCAAGTGGGGAGATCCTTACACGGTCGTTCGAGTTTTTCCCCATGGAGCTGTGGAGATCAAGAATGAAGAGTCGGGGTGCATATTTTCAGCTAATGGTCAAGACTTGAAGCCATACATTGAAGGAGAGACGTTGCCTCAAAAATCGAGACCATTTTTATCCCCGATTCCCCTTCGTTTTCATCTTGATTAAATTTTTGTAAGTCAAGCTAATGACGTTAAAAGAGCGCTTGGTGGGAGGCAACCCACGTATTTATTAAAAAAAAAAAAAAAAAAAAAAAAAAAAAAAAATATAGCAGATTTGCGAGAGGGGAGTGGAGCGCCCGCTCCATCACGCCAGAGCGCCCGCTCCACGGGCGTCAGATTTAAAATTTTCAGCGCAGCTTAACTGGAGCGCCCGCTCCAGTGGTTCGGAGCGCCCGCGCCACCTTATCCGAATCAGGTATATTTTCTTCCTCTTTTCTATTTTTCTCTCTAATTTTCTTTTGTTTCTCTTGCACGAACCCTAGCCCCCAATTCCTCTGCATCCGTCAATCTTCACACCACCACCGGAGCCGTTTCCGCCGTCCGTCACCGGAGCCGTTGTCCGTCCACCTACACCGCACCAGAGTCACCATCACCAACCGCCTTCATCGTCTCCAGCCTTACACTACTCCGGTGCCGTCGCTGACCGCCGTTTCCCCCCCTTTTTCAGTTCGCCGCCGGCGGATTCGCCGTTGCTGACCCGAGCCGCCATCTGTCACTTGGAGCGACCGCTCCTCTCTGTTGGAGCGCCCGCGCGCGTTTGATAGTTGGAGCGCCCGCTCCTGTCTTCCAGAGCGCCCGCTCCAGGAGGCTCGCGCTCCTTTCCGAGAATTTTCAAATTCAGTTTTCATCTTGTCTTTTCTCTTCATTTTCTTCTAATTCTCAGGTCCTAAAATGTCGAGACGAAAGAGAGCAGCCCCGGTCGTTGGAGCGGCATCATCTAGTCTTCCATTCTCCGCTCGGATGTCAGCTCGTCCAGTTGGAGGGATTACACCGGGAGAATACGGTGTCACCTTTCGTGTTCCCTTCGATACCGATGATGGGTATGAGGTAACAAATCGGTACCTTCATCTCAAAGATATGGAATTGTTGCCTCCTCGCCATTATTCGCCTATGTTTATTGAGGAATTGCGCTTAGGGGATTCACTTGCTCAATATTTAGAGGTCCTAGGCTTAACTCAGTATTTTAATAACCAATGGGAGGGGCATGATATATTGTGTTTGGAGATGTTATGTACTGCTCGATTAGGGAAAAATACTGATGAGGGTCAAGAGGAGGAGACTGCTTTTCTGTGCAATTTGGGTGGAATTTTTTGTGAAGTGTCTTGCTATCGCATGCATGAGATTTTTGGTTTTCACTATTCTGATGATGCTTCTCAAATTGTGCCTCATGATTTCAATTATTTTGCTGCTTGGAAAGAGTTGACTGGTTGTGATAACTGGGTACAAAAGGGTGCCCCTTCTATGTTTATTCATGATAATTCTCTATTACTGTTGCATCGTTTCCTAGCATTCAATGTAACAGGAAAAATAGAAGGGAGCAAGGTTAGTGGTCCGGAGTGTTACCTGTTGTGGGCTGCTAAGAATCATGTGCAGGTTAGCATCTCCCATTTCATTTGGAACCAGATCATTGGCAACCAGTCGAGGCACAATGCACATCCCGCCCTCTCTCAGATAGCTACGGGGATAGCTCGTTATATGGCGGTTCCCTTTTATCCCAGTCCTCCGATGTCTCTCGTCCCGAGTCGGGAGATCACCCCAGCTGAGCTCATCAATGGCTCTTACTTATCTTCCCCTACTCAGTTCAAGCCATGGCATCTACGGGGTTCGGTCAGAAACTACATTGCCATCCATGGAGCACCGGCCGAACACGAGGAAATTCAAATGGATGAAGGAGTCGGAGCTGCACAACCCGAGGAACCCCCAGCTTACTTTCGCGCATATCAAGAGGGGTTCAACACGTTTCAGACCGGGTTGTTCGAGAGACTGGATTCCCATGCCGTGCTATTTCAGTCGATGACGACGAATATGGAGAACTTGGGACTTCAAATGCAAAACATGGGGACGAGAGTTCAAGGGGTCGAGAATCGGGTCTACGATATTGAGCGCCATCTTTCGAGGTATACCGATTTTCACCCTTCTTCTTCTTCGCAGGCACCTTGGGATCCTAATGATCCAAATGATCCTCGAAACTTTCACCCTTGATAGCTATTTGTTTTTCTTTATTTTTATTTTTATTGTTTTTGGTCATTATAGGAGATATTACGCTTGTTTGGTATTTTTGTCTTTGTTTGTTTTGTAGGTTGCAATTCTTGGGATCGATTAAGGTTCCGATTTTTGTGCCAATTGTGGTCGTCAAAAGCGATAAGTTTTCTCCTCTCTTTCTATTTATTTTCTTGCAATGGGACATTGCATGATTTTAAGTGTGGGGGGGGGGGGTGTGAATAATTATCACTTTTGACATGTTAGTTGATGTTTGTGTTTTCGTGTCTTGTTTGTTTTTTGTGTCTTTGTTGATTCTCCCCACTTAGAAATTTGTTTGTGTTCAAGCATGTAAGCATGTAATTTAGGATTAATTTGAATAATTTGATGATGGAGTATTTAGTTGTTGGAATTGATTTGAGCATAAATTAGGTTGGTTTAATCTTGAGTTGTGATATATTATGATTCGATGAATTGTGGGGCATGAATTGATGTGAGTTTGAGGAAAATTATTTATGATTTTTGGTTGAGTGATTAGTCTAGATTGTTGTAATTTGGATTGCTAGTTTACTTTCCCCTTAAAAAAAAAAAGAAAAAAAAAAAAATAGTTGTGTTTATGTGAATAAAGAGTTGATAGGATTTCTGCTCCTCTTGCTTGTAACGTATAAAAATACTAGAGTAATGAGCATGGGAAACCACATGAAAAGGCTTCGAGAGACCCTCGAATGATCACATTTCATGAATATTGTCCTAAATGATACTCGTGTATATTAGAATAAGTGTTCGTAGGCATTCTACCCCTCTTGACAATGGGTACGGGAAACCGCACTAGGAGGCTCGAGGTGACCCATCGATGATTAAACCTAGTGAATTATGTGCCATAAACGTTCACATGTAAAAAAAAAAAAAAAAAAAAAAAAGAGAGTTGCTTATTTGTTGAATAAAAAGGGGAAGTAGGCTAGTTGTCTAAGTTGTGATGATCGAGATATTGTGAGATGTGTGTTATCATTGCTTTTCCTCTTACTTGGATTGATTTATAAGCCTCATAGTTTGTTGATGATGATTGTTTGCAACTTGGGATTAAAGTGACCTTGTTTGAGTTTGTCGATTCCGATGATTAAATGTTCTATGATTTGGATTATTTGAATTGAGTCTAAGTTATATGATTATTTTGCTTGAGGACAAGCAAAGGTCTAAGTGTGGGGGAGTTGTTTGGTGTCATTTTGTTAGGTTTTAGTCGTTATTTATTATTTGTTTTTGTGTCGTTTTTGAGTCGTTTTGTGTCTATATAGCTATGATTTGGGTGTTTCGAGTATTTTACTTGCTAGGGATCATGGGAGCCGAAAGAAGGAGAAAGAACGAGAAAAGGAAGAAAAAGGAGTGCAAAACTGGATGAAGTGCGCGCGTGATTTGGAGCGCCCGCTCCGTGGAGATGGAGCGCCCGCTCCATGAACAGTGCTCGAGATGATTTGCATGAAGGCTTTGGAGCGCCCGCTCCAGGAGGATAGAGCGCCCGCTCCAGTTCAAGAATTCAAGCTGGATTTTGCGCAGCCGATATGGAGCGCCCGCTCCTTCCCTTTGGAGCGCTCGCTCCATGTTGCGTTTTTCCTAATTAATTTCCTAGTTGGGATCAAACTCTTACCTTAGTATATATATGCCATTAGGGCACGAATTATGACAAGCTTTTACCTTAGTTTTTCAGTTCTAAATACTCTAGCTTTAGTTTTTATTGCTTTCTTTAGTTCGAATCCGGATTCGTAGTTCGTTGCAGTTTAATTCAAGTTCTTCGTTTCTTCGTTATTTTCGTAAGTTATTTTATTGCTTTCGTTTAATTGCTTTAATTACTTGCTTTAGTTCTAGATTCGATTTCTTTATTGCTTCGTTTAATTTCCTTAGTTTAATTTCGTTCGTTCGGTTTTCAAAGTTTAGTTTAGATTCGTTTTTCTTTCGTTTTTCTCTCGTTTTCAAAGTTCTTAGAGTTAGATTTATTTATTTAATTTCCAGATTTTCAGATTTAGTTCAATTATGTCTAGATTCGTTTTCTTTTCTTTCGTTGCTTTCTTTATTGCTTTCCTTTCGATTTTTGCCTAGGTAGATTTATTGTTTTCTTTAGTTTAATTCTTAGATTAATTTCCAGCTTTCTAGATTAGATTTATTTGCTTTGATTTATTGCTTTGATTTATTTTCTTGCCTAGGATTTAAAATAAAAAACCCAAAATATTATTTACTTGCTTTCTTAGTTTTAGGCTAGATTAGGTTTACTACATAATTGATCGCCCTGTTAAGTTTTCCTTCGAGATTCGACATTGGGTTTTACTTGCTAGTGCTACGATAGGATTTTGTTCTATTGCAAACACTTTTTAGTGAAACAAATTTTGGCGCCGTTGCCGGGGAAAACTTTAGGCTTTTGATTGTGTAGTATTTTTATTTGTTTTATTTTCATTTGTGTTTATTCGTTTTTCTTATTTCTCCCACTCGGTGCGTTTGACCCTGTTTGCTGAGTGTTGTTTTTGCTGAGACCGAAGCGATGGCACGATTTATGGGAGATTTTGCTCGCCCTACCTTCACTGCCACTACTTCGGCGATTGTTCTGACGGAAGCGGTCAGAAATCACGAGCTGAAACCTCACCACCTGGCGTTGCTCCCTTCCTATCACGGGCTGGCCAACGAGGATGCACTTACGTTTATTCGTGAGTACTGCACCGTCGTGCAGTCTTTTCCACTATCAGGCCTTACGGAGGACAACCTGAAGATGAAGTGTTTCCCCTACACTCTGAAGGATCGGGCAAAGTCATGGTACCTGTCGCTCCCAGCCGAATCTCTCCACACTTGGAATGAGGTGTGTGAGAAGTTTATGTTGAAGTATTATCCTAGCCGCAAGACTCAGGAGGTGCGGTCGCAAATCATGAATTTCTCTCAGGACCACGACGAGCCATTTCACGAGACTTGGGAGAGATTTCAGGACTTACTTCAACAATGTCCTCACCATCAGATGGCTCCTGAGCTTATTTGGCAGTACTTCTACGATGCATTGAATCAGACCTGCCAATTCATGGTGGACAGCTCGGCCGGAGGAAATATTGCGGTCAAGACAGCCGATGACATGAAGAAGATTTTCGAGACTCTTGCTGCAAGTTCCCAACAGAAGTCATCTAGGTCGACGAAGATGGAGGCAAAGGCGGTCGCGATGAGCCCCGACATGAAGAAGCAGATGGCCGATATGTTGAGAGATCTCGAGGATTTAAAGATGAAGCAGAACGCACCGGCACCTCAAGTGGAGACTAGGAAGCCGGACCGGTGCGATATTTGTGGAGAGCTAGGCCATATCAAGGAGGTTTGCGAAAATATGGGAGCATTCACATACGAAGGAGGAGCCGAGGTCTATGCCGCCCAAGGTTACATGCCGCAAGGACCACCACCTCAAGGGCAAGGTACGAACCCGAATTTTCAAAATCGTCGCCCCCCTCCTTATAATTATCCCTACCCTCCTAAAAATCCATACTACCCCTCTCCACCACCATATTATCCTCCTCATCACTATCCACCAAACCCATATTATCCACCACCTCCTCCATATTATCCTTCATCGCCATACCCTCCACCTCCTCCCCAAAATCCTCGTCCTCAACCACCTCCACAAAAGCCTCTCGTCGATGAGGATCGTTTCCATGCCCTTGATGCAAACATAAAGAGGCTCGAGACGGCTATTGGACAAATTTCAGGGGCAATGCACTTGATTCAACAACCGGGGCGAATTCCGAGCCAAGGGATTCAACCACAACAAGCCAATGAAGTGCAATATCCTCCATATGTTCCTCCGATTCCGCCCCAACATCCGCCAACTTATCAAGCTCAATCAATTTCGGTATTGAGGGATGGAAGTACGGTGGATAATGGTGTAGTCATGCCCGATATAGGAGGAACGGGCCCAATTAATGGACGTTGGGACCCGAGCAGCAGCTGGATCCCGTCGAGAAGCAGTCCCAGCGCGCAGCATATGGAGCGCCCGCTCCAGACCTTGGAGCGCCCGCTCCAAGTCCAGCAAAGTTTAAATTCCAGCGCGCCCCATTTGGAGCGCCCACTCCAACTCTTGGAGCGCCCGCTCCAACGCCTGCAAATCAAAAGCGAGTCTCAACTGGAGCGCCCGCTCCAACCTTCGGAGCGCCCGCTCCAAGTCTCTCAGAATAATTCTTCGAGCGCACCCTACATGGAGCGCCCGCTCCAACAGATGGAGCGCCCGCTCCAGTCCCCTGTTGCACCTCCAGCAGCCGAAACAGAGAAAAAGGAGGAGGAGACCAATTTTCATAAGGCACCCAATCCTTACGTCCCTCCTATCCCTTTCCCGAGCAGATTGAAGAACAAGAAGCAAGGCGAAGACAAGCAAATGAGGAGTCACACTGTGGCTGCCGTCGAAGCAAGCCAAATTCGTTCTCATACCTCTCCTACCTCGACCGGTCACCTCTCATCTCTACCGAAACAAGGTGATCCCGGAAGCTTTACATTAGATGTTAGTTTGGATAATGGGGATCGTGTATCGGGAATGTTGGATTTGGGGGGCAGCGGTGAACTTGATGCCTTATTCGATCTATGAAAGAATGGGTTCAAGGGATCTTAAGCCTACAAATTATTACATCGAGTTAGCCGATGGTTCGTTGAGTCGACCCTTGGGGATTATGGAAGATGTTGTTTTACTTGTGAGAGGTATTCGAGTTCTTGCCGATTTCGTTGTGCTAGACGTGGGGCGAGGAGCGAGGAGTGGGAAAGGTCATCTTCTTTTGCTAGGACGACCGTTCATGGCAACTACTCAAACTCGAATCGACGTTGGCTCCGGAACTTTGAGCATGGCCGGCAAGGGAGGTTCGGTGACGTTTTCGGTATTTCGAAATTCGTCTTCTATTCCTACTTCCTCTATTCATAGTTGTTCTTATGTTAAACTTGCTAACCCTCTTGTTGAGGAAAATATTTGTGAGGATTTTAATAGGGTAGCAAGTCATGAAGAGCTCGTTGAAGAAGAGGATGACGAGTTCTTTAGTTGCGTGGATGAGGAAGAGGAGATCGAGCAACGTCTACGGGATTTGGAGGAGATTGATGAAGTAGAAGAGGAAAACTCGCCACCTACATCGAAAGCAAAGATCTATAAGGATAAGGTGAAGAGGCCCCATGACAAGAAGATCACCTACAAGGAGTTCAAGCCCGGGATGAAGGTACTTCTTTGCAATTCTCGTCTTCGTCTCTTTCCGGGCAAGTTCAAGTCCAAGTGGGGAGATCCTTACACGGTCGTTCGAGTTTTTCCCCATGGAGCTGTGGAGATCAAGAATGAAGAGTCGGGGTGCATATTTTCAGCTAATGGTCAAGACTTGAAGCCATACATTGAAGGAGAGACGTTGCCTCAAAAATCGAGACCATTTTTATCCCCGATTCCCCTTCGTTTTCATCTTGATTAAATTTTTGTAAGTCAAGCTAATGACGTTAAAAGAGCGCTTGGTGGGAGGCAACCCACGTATTTATTAAAAAAAAAAAAAAAAAAAAAAAAAAAAAATATAGCAGATTTGCGAGAGGGGAGTGGAGCGCCCGCTCCATCACGCCAGAGCGCCCGCTCCACGGGCGTCAGATTTAAAATTTTCAGCGCAGCTTAACTGGAGCGCCCGCTCCAGTGGTTCGGAGCGCCCGCGCCACCTTATCCGAATCAGGTATATTTTCTTCCTCTTTTCTATTTTTCTCTCTAATTTTCTTTTGTTTCTCTTGCACGAACCCTAGCCCCCAATTCCTCTGCATCCGTCAATCTTCACACCACCGGAGCCGTTTCCGCCGTCTGTCACCGGAGCCGTTGTCCGTCCACCTACACCGCACCAGAGTCACCATCACCAACCGCCTTCATCGTCTCCAGCCTTACACTACTCCGGTGCCGTCGCTGACCGCCGTTTCCCCCCCTTTTTCAGTTCGCCGCCGGCGGATTCGCCGTTGCTGACCCGAGCCGCCATCTGTCACTTGGAGCGACTGCTCCTCTCTGTTGGAGCGCCCGCGCGCGTTTGATAGTTGGAGCGCCCGCTCCTGTCTTCCAGAGCGCCCGCTCCAGGAGGCTCGCGCTCCTTTCCGAGAATTTTCAAATTCAGTTTTTCATCTTGTCTTTTCTCTTCGTTTTCTTCTAATTCTTAGGTCCTAAAATGTCGAGACGAAAGAGAGCAGCCCCGGTCGTTGGAGCGGCATCATCTAGTCTTCCATTCTCCGCTCGGATGTCAGCTCGTCCAGTTGGAGGGATTACACCGGGAGAATACGGTGTCACCTTTCGTGTTCCCTTCGATACCGATGATGGGTATGAGGTAACAAATCGGTACCTTCATCTCAAAGATATGGAATTGTTGCCTCCTCGCCATTATTCGCCTATGTTTATTGAGGAATTGCGCTTAGGGGATTCACTTGCTCAATATTTAGTGGTCCTAGGCTTAACTCAGTATTTTAATAACCAATGGGAGGGGCATGATATATTGTGTTTGGAGATGTTGTGTACTGCTCGATTAGGGAAAAATACTGATGAGGGTCAAGAGGAGGAGACTGCTTTTCTGTGCAATTTGGGTGGAATTTTTTGTGAAGTGTCTTGCTATCGCATGCATGAGATTTTTGGTTTTCACTATTCTGATGATGCTTCTCAAATTGTGCCTCATGATTTCAATTATTTTGCTGCTTGGAAAGAGTTGACTGGTTGTGATAACTGGGTACAAAAGGGTGCCCCTTCTATGTTTATTCGTGATAATTCTCTATTACTGTTGCATCGTTTCCTAGCATTCAATGTAACAGGAAAAATAGAAGGGAGCAAGGTTAGTGGTCCGGAGTGTTACCTGTTGTGGGCTGCTAAGAATCATGTGCAGGTTAGCATCTCCCATTTCATTTGGAACCAGATCATTGGCAACCAGTCGAGGCACAATGCACATCCCGCCCTCTCTCAGATAGCTACGGGGATAGCTCGTTATATGGCGGTTCCCTTTTATCCCAGTCCTCCGATGTCTCTCGTCCCGAGTCGGGAGATCACCCCAGCTGAGCTCATCAATGGCTCTTACTTATCTTCCCCTACTCAGTTCAAGCCATGGCATCTACGGGGTTCGGTCAGAAACTACATTGCCATCCATGGAGCACCGGCCGAACACGAGGAAATTCAAATGGATGAAGGAGTCGGAGCTGCACAACCCGAGGAACCCCCAGCTTACTTTCGCGCATATCAAGAGGGGTTCAACACGTTTCAGACCGGGTTGTTCGAGAGACTGGATTCCCATGCCGTGCTATTTCAGTCGATGACGACGAATATGGAGAACTTGGGACTTCAAATGCAAAACATGGGGACGAGAGTTCAAGGGGTCGAGAATCGGGTCTACGATATTGAGCGCCATCTTTCGAGGTATACCGATTTTCACCCTTCTTCTTCTTCGCAGGCACCTTGGGATCCTAATGATCCAAATGATCCTCGAAACTTTCACCCTTGATAGCTATTTGTTTTTCTTTATTTTTATTTTTATTGTTTTTGGTCATTATAGGAGATATTACGCTTGTTTGGTATTTTTGTCTTTGTTTGTTTTGTAGGTTGCAATTCTTGGGATCGATTAAGGTTCCGATTTTTGTGCCAATTGTGGTCGTCAAAAGCGATAAGTTTTCTCCTCTCTTTCTATTTATTTTCTTGCAATGGGACATTGCATGATTTTAAGTGTGGGGTGGGGGGGGGGGGGGGGGGGGGGGGGGGGTGTGAATAATTATCACTTTTGACATGTTAGTTGATGTTTGTGTTTTCGTGTCTTGTTTGTTTTTTGTGTCTTTGTTGATTCTCCCCACTTAGAAATTTGTTTGTGTTCAAGCATGTAAGCATGTAATTTAGGATTAATTTGAATAATTTGATGATGGAGTATTTAGTTGTTGGAATTGATTTGAGCATAAATTAGGTTGGTTTAATCTTGAGTTGTGATATATTATGATTCGATGAATTGTGGGGCATGAATTGATGTGAGTTTGAGGAAAATTATTTATGATTTTTGGTTGAGTGATTAGTCTAGATTGTTGTAATTTGGATTGCTAGTTTACTTTCCCCTTAAAAAAAAAAAGAAAAAAAAAAATAGTTGTGTTTATGTGAATAAAGAGTTGATAGGATTTCTGCTCCTCTTGCTTGTAACGTATAAAAATACTAGAGTAATGAGCATGGGAAACCACATGAAAAGGCTTCGAGAGACCCTCGAATGATCACATTTCATGAATATTGTCCTAAATGATACTCGTGTATATTAGAATAAGTGTTCGTAGGCATTCTACCCCTCTTGACAATGGGTACGGGAAACCGCACTAGGAGGCTCGAGGTGACCCATCGATGATTAAACCTAGTGAATTATGTGCCATAAACGTTCACATGTAAAAAAAAAAAAAAAAAAAAAAAAAAAGAGAGTTGCTTATTTGTTGAATAAAAAGGGGAAGTAGGCTAGTTGTCTAAGTTGTGATGATCGAGATATTGTGAGATGTGTGTTATCATTGCTTTTCCTCTTACTTGGATTGATTTATAAGCCGCATAGTTTGTTGATGATGATTGTTTGCAACTTGGGATTAAAGTGACCTTGTTTGAGTTTGTCGATTCCGATGATTAAATGTTCTATGATTTGGATTATTTGAATTGAGTCTAAGTTATATGATTATTTTGCTTGAGGACAAGCAAAGGTCTAAGTGTGGGGGAGTTGTTTGGTGTCATTTTGTTAGGTTTTAGTCGTTATTTATTATTTGTTTTTGTGTCGTTTTTGAGTCGTTTTGTGTCTATATAGCTATGATTTGGGTGTTTCGAGTATTTTACTTGCTAGGGATCATGGGAGCCGAAAGAAGGAGAAAGAACGAGAAAAGGAAGAAAAAGGAGTGCAAAACTGGATGAAGTGCGCGCGTGATTTGGAGCGCCCGCTCCGTGGAGATGGAGCGCCCGCTCCATGAACAGTGCTCGAGATGATTTGCATGAAGGCTTTGGAGCGCCCGCTCCAGGAGGATAGAGCGCCCGCTCCAGTTCAAGAATTCAAGCTGGATTTTGCGCAGCCGATATGGAGCGCCCGCTCCTTCCCTTTGGAGCGCTCGCTCCATGTTGCGTTTTTCCTAATTAATTTCCTAGTTGGGATCAAACTCTTACCTTAGTATATATATGCCATTAGGGCACGAATTATGACAAGCTTTTACTTTAGTTTTTCAGTTCTAAATACTCTAGCTTTAGTTTTTATTGCTTTCTTTAGTTCGAATCCGGATTCGTAGTTCGTTGCAGTTTAATTCAAGTTCTTCGTTTCTTCGTTATTTTCGTAAGTTATTTTATTGCTTTCGTTTAATTGCTTTAATTACTTGCTTTAGTTCTAGATTCGATTTCTTTATTGCTTCGTTTAATTTCCTTAGTTTAATTTCGTTCGTTCGGTTTTCAAAGTTTAGTTTAGATTCGTTTTTCTTTCGTTTTTCTCTCGTTTTCAAAGTTCTTAGAGTTAGATTTATTTATTTAATTTCCAGATTTTCAGATTTAGTTCAATTATGTCTAGATTCGTTTTCTTTTCTTTCGTTGCTTTCTTTATTGCTTTCCTTTCGATTTTTGCCTAGGTAGATTTATTGTTTTCTTTAGTTTAATTCTTAGATTAATTTCCAGCTTTCTAGATTAGATTTATTTGCTTTGATTTATTGCTTTGATTTATTTTCTTGCCTAGGATTTAAAATCAAAAACCCAAAATATTATTTACTTGCTTTCTTAGTTTTAGGCTAGATTAGGTTTACTACATAATTGATCGCCCTGTTAAGTTTTCCTTCGAGATTCGACATTGGGTTTTACTTGCTAGTGCTACGATAGGATTTTGTTCTATTGCAAACACTTTTTAGTGAAACAGAACCACTTCTCATCAATATGCACTACATTGTGCATAGATGAGTACCTTAGAGTGTTCATAACTCTATCCAATTCCAAGTATTCCAAGCTGAATCTGGTTCTTAAAAACTTGTTATCTGCTGTGAGAGAAGGTTTGATGTAGCTTGCAAAGATTTTGAAAAGTCCAGCCTTTCTCCATCTTTGTAGAGTGGATCTGCTCACTCCCATCTTCTTCACCATTCCCCTGTAACTGGTTCTCTCACTTACATCCATCTCTTTAAGTTTGTTGTAATCGGGCTTCATGTTGTGGTCTCTTGTTCTCCCCATTTTGTGTGAAATAAGATTAATTGCTAATCCTTTTGCTTGCTGATCTGTTGCAGCTTTCCACAGTCTTGTGACTGTTGATTTGGAGATGTTGAACCTTTGTTGAGCTTGAACAAGCCTACCTCGTATCGGCTTTCCGTTCGAAGTCTGTCCAAGGATGAATTGGACACACAAGTTCCTCTCTTCATTGGTCAAGTCCTTGCGCCTATGCACCATTGTAGAGATCACTGCTGCAAATCTTCTCCTCTTCAGCCTCTACTGCTTCTCTTCTTCTCTTCTTCTCTTCTTCTCTGCTGCTCGTTCTCTCTCTCTGTCTCTCTCCTTTTTTTTTTGATGGAACATGAATTTGGTAGTGGAGAGTATTTGTGATGTATTTTTTAAGTATTCCTCTTGTACAATTTGAATCTAGGCGCCATGTACATTTTCCCCCTAATTTTTATTGATTTGATTGAGATATTTTAAGCATGTGATCAATTAGAAATTAGCACTTGTTTATTTTTCTCCACATTTTCTTCTTGCAGTATATTTTCTGTTCTTGCAGTGCAATTTTAGGGGGGTGTATTCAATTAAGATTTTGCTGGATTTTTTTAGACTTTGAAAAGTAGATGGATTTTTATAGACTTTTAAAATCCCATAGACTCTATGCAGAGTTTGACTAGACTCTATACAGAGTTTGACTGACTCTCTTTATTGATTTTGATGGATTTTCATGGACTTCATGGACTTGCAGTATTGTGTGATATTTTTTTTATAATTAATTTACTTGGATTTTCATAAACTCCGACGCTGAACTATTGTAATTGTTCATTAAAATAAATATATGTATATGAGTCAAACTTGTAAATAATAAATAAAATTATATATATTGTTTAGAAAAAAAATATCAAATAACATTATCCAAATTGTTTGAATATGTTTGTAGAGGAGTATCATAATTCATCAAATTATGTCATCTTTCAAAACAAGAATCATAATTTAGAGAAAGTCCAATTAATGTATTTCTAATAAAAAAAATTATCTTATTTTTTTCCGTTCAAATGTTTTATTTCAGTCTAGTCATTATTCCATAAACCTTAAAAAAAACGTAGCAGTAATTTAACCATAAAAAATCAAAATAAAAGTTGAGATTTAAAAGTTAAATGTTCGAATTTTATAACAATGAGGATTTTTATGTAAAGATTGATTTTCATGCAAACTCATATATTAAACAATTTTTTAGTACTGGATAGTCATAATTTGGATGTCTTTTTAAATAAACTATAATTGTTCGGAGAAAAAATAAATTATAATTTTTCGAATTTTATAACATATGAAGGTGGTTGAGGGAGGCGCAGGAGTGTGCCGAAAATGGTGATTTTGAGTTTTTTCAAAGAATCCGTAGAAATCTCAAGTTTTTATAAAAGATTTTGAAGAGTGAAATCTCTTTATATTTTTTAAAGAGAATCCAGCTAAATCCATAGACTGTTAAAATCCATGGACTTTTGAATACCTATAGATTTTTTAAGACTTTAAAAAGTCTGTATTGAATACCTCAAGATTTTTAAAGACTTTTTAAAATCTGAATTGAATACCTACAGATTTCTAAAATCCATAAAAATCCAGCAACATCCAAATTGAATACACCCCCCTTAGTGTGCAATGAAATTTCTATCCTGCTTGTTCTTGCGTTTTGGACCCTAAACCAAAAAAAAAAAAAAAATGCCACAGTTATTAATTACACAAAAATAATCACAATGTTAAAAAAAAAAAATTATTATTATTTATTTTATTTATTTTAATTTACATAAATACTTAATACAAAATACATAAACAAAATTACACAACTAAACAACACACTTAAAACACTAAACACTCTCGCCATAAATACCGTGCCGAAAAGAAAGGGCTCATTAATCACGAGCCGGAGGAAGTATGAACTTTTAATTTTTTCTCTAAATACACGAACTTTGACTTTCGTCCAATTTTTTCATAAACTGCAATTTCCCCCAAATCAAAGCTGACCTGGCGCCTACTTGGCAGCCGAAATTGTACACATGTACTCGTCATTCAACCACAAATCTACGTCATTTTAAAAGTTTTTTTTAATATACACAACAATCTATATACTAATAGCAGCACCGGGCTGCCGTATTTAGTAAGTCTTATATTCTATAAATAGTAACTTTTGATTTCAATTTCAATTTATAAAATAATTAATTATGAAATAATTTAACGTCATTTTTTTATACATAGAATTTGACAAAAAAATCAAAATTAATTAAAAAAAAATTAGAGCAAAAATAACAAAATTAAATACTTATTTTGATGTTATAGAATTTTAAAAATTAAAAGTACTATAGTAAAATAATACAATTTTCAATTTTAGTAATTTATTTTTATTAATTTTCTCAATAATTAGTTATTAAAAATTATCCTTATGAATGGTATATAATAAATGTGTATTAATGAGTTTCAATATATAATTAATAAAATCATTACAAATGCAATAATCATGGAAGACATTAATATATTTCTTAATTTATATTATTTTTTGCCTATAAATTTCGAAAGTTTGTTAATAAAACATACTTGATATGTTTTCACGGCGGAGGAGGAAGAGTCGGATCATGAAGGCTTTTCTATATATAGCACTCATATGTCTACGAGTTCATGTTTTTGCATTTTCCTATATAAATAGTTACGTATTGTCATTCTTTTCAAATAATCATTGTCTCTAAATCATGTAAAGAGTTTGTTTATGTAATTCGTTTATGATTTATCTATCATCTTTAGCTTTTATAGTTTAAGGTGTATATTTTTTCCTATACTTGTGTATCAATTTTAATTCTAAATGAATGGGAATATATGATAATCTTTTTGTTCTTCAAATTGTTAATTGTTCTATAGAAAAGAAAAAAAAAAAAAAAAAAAGTGTAAAAGCAATTTAAGTAATCATTTTTCAAGTTGGTTTTTTACACTTTCGTATTCTCTAATTTATTTTTTTTAATACTCTATTCTCATGCTTATGATAATTAATCTTGGCTATTTTGCTAATAAAAGTTTTGAAATTTGAAATCGATTATGAATCACTTTATACCACTCCGGTCCCTGCTAGTTGAACCATTTGCTTTTTGACTTTTTCGGCACGCGTTTCCACCGAGACGTAGTACGGGTTTTACGATATAATTTTGAAATATTATTTCTTTTACGGGATACTACGCTCGTAGTATCCCGTAAAAGAAATAATATTTCAAAATTATATCGTAAAACCCGTACTACGTCTCGGTGGAAACGCGTGCCGAAAAAGTCAAAAAGCAGCAGGGACCGGAGTGGTATATGACTTCTCATATTCGAAGATGTCTAGCAATCAAATTCGTAAAAGTGTAGCAACAAATCCTAGAATTATATAATAGCTCAATAACACTAAATGTTATGTATATACTAATAGCAGCATCAGTCTGCTGTTTATAGTATGTCTTCTATTCTATAAATAATAAATTTTTATATTTTTCAGTATAAAAATAAATAGATAATTTCTTACTCATCTAATGTAAACATAAAAACAAACAATATAATACCAATTCAAACAATGTGCATCGTAGCCATTAAAGATACACATTAATTATTTAGTAAGTAATTATGTTTACATCTATACAATTTTATAATTCAAATTCGAATAGTTGAAACCGATGCTATATAAGTATAAAATGAGTAAATATTGCTAATATTTAATACTACAATACAAATTTCATGCACCCGATTAAGGTCATTACGTAATCAAGGACAATTAATTAAATACTAAATTCTCCGCAATCACTCTTTCATTTCTTGTGGTATAAATTTTCTGTTTGATCGGGTAAAATCTATAACAACGATCTACCTCTATACGTGAAGTACCCTCCCGAGTCCCGACTAATACAACTTTGGATGGGTGCATCCTGTATACACACACTCTGTTTGTCTCCACCATCACCTATTTCAGATGAATATATGTATAATATCTCTTCCGACGTAGTGTGTCACAGTAAAAGATGTAGACATCGAATATAAGATTTTCCCACAATTATAAAATAAAAAATTAAAGTGTGGATTTGATAGACTCCACACTTTGACAGCATAGTTCAGTGTTTTATGAATTTCTTGAATATTTGCTTATGATGTCGTTTTGATTTATTCTAATTAAATGTTTAAGGTTATTTTTATTACACATAATTACAAGTTTAAACATTGTATTGCCCTACTATTCAACAAGGTGCTAACATCTCCAGATTAAGATGCGAGAATGTCTACAGGAGCATTTGGAGCTCTCAAAGTTGATCTCGATATCAATCAATTCCTTTATCACATGTATATATTGTACCCATATTGAGCAATGTATGTTATACTAATTGATATGCTAATTGACACATAAATACAATTTTTCTTGACAAAATAGTATAGTTGATGAAAAAGTATATCTTCTTTTGTTTGTTGATTCTTCAATCTATATATCATATAAAAACAAAGTACGAAGGACATTTTTATCATTTCATAAATCGGCATTTTGTCAATTGACAACTTTCGATTGAATTAAAAAATGATACTACATGGTCAAAGTCATATTTATCATGAATTAGAATTACAACTAGGCCGCATGGTTCGTTTGAAGACACTTATATTAATGGCAATGAAAATATTTTTTTTATTGGAATATGCTCAAGGTGAGAATTGAAATATTTCTATATACTTAAAATCAACTTATCATATAACGTATAAAATCCCCACGCGCCGCGTGGGTGTGTTACTAGTTTTACTACTATTAATTACAAAACTTAGAAATCTGAAAAATAAAAGCATTTTTCTCAAAATTAATATAATTTTTTTTTTTCCTCGATCTGTTATCTTTTTGTCGGCGCGCCACCACCGCTGCTAATACCGTCGCCGCCTCCAAACTTCCCTCCGTACCGAAAATCCCTTGAACATTGCCTCCCTGCCTCCCCCCGAATTTAAAAGCCAATTTGCAAATCATTCTCCAAATTTCCGGCAACAGAATACGCCGTGCCATGTCTGCGACACCTCCATCCATCACCCGAATCCTATTTAGGAATGAAAGCCCTAAAATCTCAATTTCAAAATCAATCAATTCTTTCTTGATTCTGTTATGGCTTTCCCACCCTCTCATCGACGTCGCCTTACCTTCGAGTCGTTGTTCGACCAACGGCGAGCCACCGAACCTCAACTTCAACACTGACGAGGTGCTCGGAGAGTAGCCCGGGGGGCGTCTCGATTCGCGGTGGGTTGTGATGTTCATGGTGAGGGATGAGGAACTGAGTTCAAACTTCAAACCCGGTGTAGAAACAGGAGAGAGGGGAGAGAGATTAATTAGCGATAAATTAGGGATTAATTAGGGAGAGAGAATAATTATAGATTTTTTTATTAAAAGAATATATTTAAAATATGTGGAGCACACGTGTGAATTAGAAGCTTTCGTGGATTGACACGTCATTCTCAATTTCATCGGAAAGACAAATCGTGGAATAATTGAACAAACATCAAAGTTCGTGTATTTACAGAAATAATTGAAAGTTCGTGTGAAAAATGGATTTCAAGCAAAATTTATGTATTTATATGTATTTTGCCAATTAGATATAATATTGTATTAAATTAATTAACATTAATTATAATAGTTACTTAAATTTTAGAAGTTAAAAATAAAGTCAACTTCGAATTATTTGCATTTTGATTTTTTTATTTAAAATAGTTAACTAATAAAATAAACGCTAATCGACCTTTTGTTGATTATTTCCACCTAAAAATTATGATGAAATAATTAGTTCTATTAATGAAATGTGATAGAATAGGGGCAATGAGCTCGGCTTTCGGCCCGAATAGAAGCAATTTGGTCCACAAAGAACTCATTCAACAATCACGACTCGGATGCTTATGACACTTAGTATTCTCTCAATATACGATCCATCGTCTCCCTTCCTCCGTAGACGTATATCTATTATGATAAATCGAACCACGTCATTTTCCTCGTGTTCTTTATATTCTTGTTTAATTGTCTACGAAAATAAGATTGAACAAAATGAAAACAGCAATGAAATAATTATAAACTTAAAGCTAAAATAAGAATTATAACAAAAATAAAATTTACTCCGTTAGCTAAAAAGGAAAAGGTGAAAAAAAATATAAATTAAAACAATAAAAGGAATAAAAAAGAAAAAAGAAAAATGCTTGAAATGATGGAAACGGCGTCGTTTAAGACAATGCACCCTGCTGTGCATTCATCCCACATCACAGCAGGGGATCCAATCCCACGTCACTAAGTGCTCACTGCTCACAGTCGCCGTAGAAGTGTAATTTCCATTCTTTCCCGTATTTTAGCATTCAATTGTGTTATCCTTCAGCATGTTCCAAGTGTCTAATTATTTGAATGTTGTTGTGCGGAATCCCTTGAACTCCTTTAGGGGCCTTCAAAGGATGTCTTCGCCGCTTTTGCCACTTTTGTATTCATAAAAAATCTCTTTGTAAATTTGTTAAAACTTTATTGAATCCTTCTTTACTCGCTTCCGATGACCCATTTGGTGATAACCTCGTTGAAATGTTCCTTCCGATCCGCTCTCGTTGTAGCGCTCCACCAAACGATATTAATATGTGTTGGAATTTTTAAAATGAGAGAATAGTTAAAAATACCCACTTTTATAAGAAGTGGTATTTATATCCACATTATAAGAAATATAACTTCTATACCCATTTTGCCTTGAAATGTCTTAAATACCCTCCCACTTTTCTAATAAAACAAAATTGTAATGCAAAAACAAAAATTGAGAATTTATGTCGTGGGCCCCACCCGAAATAAATACCAAATAGAATATTCCATCTACCCCCCCCCCCTCTCTCTCTCTCTCACGATTTCTCAAAAAAATTGTCGTGTAAAACTGAAAATTAACACCCCCCCCCTCTCGCCGGATTTTTTTTTTTACCGTCGCCGTCTCCGATGACAAACCAAGACGAAGCCGGGCTTTCCAATCGAGCCCCTCAACGCCGAGGGGGCGCCTCCCGTCGACGGCCGCAGCAGGCTGCGGAGCAGCCGGCGAACCGACCCCTGGAATACCCTGACCCTCCACCGCCGGTGAGTTTTAACTTTTTATATATTCTATTAAATGACGCATGTTATGGTTTATGTAAATGTTTGGAATGTAAAATCATGAAGCAAGCTATGGTTTATGTCGAATTGAATTAATCTGAATATTTTTCAAAAAGTTCTTACATACACGATAAAATACGACATTAAATCGTGTAGTACACGATCGAAAGTGGTATTCAACCGTGTAAAGTCAACAATTTTGACTTTTGAAATTGTTGACTTTACACGATTGAATTCAATTTTGACTTTCGATCATGTGTATGTATCACGACTAAATTGTGTAATTTATCGTGTATTTTGACTTTAATTCCTTGAAATTGAATTTTGACTTTGACTATACACGATTAATTTCTTAATTTAGGCGTGAAATACACGAATGAAATTCCAATTTTTTCGTGTAAAGTCAACGATTTTGACTTTACAGTCAAAATTGTTGACCTTACACGACTGAATTGGAATTTCAATCGTGTAGTACACGACAGAAATGCAAATTCAGTCGTGTACTATGCCGAACATAATGCATGAAATTTGAGGGAAATTTTTTTTGATTCGTTTTGTTTCTTCTCGATTTGCAGCCTAGATTTCAATGGATGAGGGGCCGTATGCAAGGGTTTAGAGGGCAAATAACCTCTACATACGGGACGACGTGATCTAGTCGATCCCGATCGTGTTGCGTCGCGTAGGCGGCGAACGCTTGCTCGAAAGATTTAGGGCAGGCCCGTTTCGATACCTCCTCGAAATTCGGAGGAGTGGGAGTGCGAACAACGCCCTCCACGAGCTTCTAGCCCGAGAGCTCGAGGATGACTCGATTCCCGAGTTCGAGAGGCGGTTCCACGTAGGTGGCCAAGACATACGCTTCTCGAGGCAAGAGTACGCCATCGTGACGGGGCTGGCTTTCGGGGAGTCGGCATTCAACCCTAATGGTCGGCACAACCCTCCCAAAAGGAGCCTCCTCCACACGAAGTACGGGGGCAAATCCCCTACGATAAATCAATTGAAGGAGGACTTCAACGACGAGCTGAGTGTATTGGGCATGGAGGAGCAATATCTGAGCGCGACCAACCTGCTCATGTACTATCTTATGTTGGCCGGCCACGACAACCCGACGATCCAGGACTGGGCATGGTACCTAGTGGAGTTCGAGGATCAGTGGAAATCATTTCCCTGGGGAGCGTGGTCGTTCCAGATCCTCCACAACCAGCTGCACGTGATGAAGAGGGACCCCGGCCTCATAGCGAACAAGCTGGGTGCCTATCACCTGTACGGGCCGGTCTGGGCCCTGAACATTTGGGCATACGAGGCGATCCCCCGACTGGGGCTAGCATGCGGTCGACGGGATCGTCCGACACTGTCCCCCCGCCTCAGGAGATGGGCCACATCCTCCTCTTCGTGCAACTTCAGACATTTCCTCGACGATCCTCAGGTAATTGATTTAGTATTTTTTTTTTTTATCTTGTTTAATTTATTTCACGTTAAAATTCTGTAAATTTGTCGTGTAAGTCAACGATTTTGACTGTAAAAGTCAAAATTGTTGACTTACACGACTGGATTTTAATTTTAGACGTGTATTACACGATTGGAATTCCAATTTTGTCACGTAAGTCAACGATTTTGACTTTAAAAGTCAAAATTGTTGACTTACACGATTGGATTTTAATTCAACCGTGTAGTACACGATTGGAATTCCAATTCAGTCGTGTAGTTGGCCGAACATTTTGCTTGAAATTTTCAAAAAAAAAAAAAAATTGATTTCTAACACCTCTTGTTTTATTTTTCGCTGTAGCTCGAGGTTCATACGACACTGGAGGCGGATGAGCACGATCTTCTCGAGTTTGCAGTCCATACTCTCGACAGCATCGAGTCGATGGGTGTGGCTTTTGTTCCCTCCAAGCGCCACAAACAAACCAATCTCCCGGCCGAGAAAAGGGAGTCGAAGGCGAAGCGCGAGATGGCGAAGGCCGTGGAGAAGCTCAAGTGCAGGGACGCTTCTCAGGCAGTGGCCCCTCGTCGTTGTGCTCCACGAGCTGAGCGAGCTCATTCCGATGGCGGGGTGGAGATGCCGAGGCCGAGGGTTGAGAGGAGGCCCGAAGCATGGGCCTCGAAGAGGCCTCGGAGCGAGCACGCAGACCCCCGGCCTTCTGGACTGATTTGTTGCGCACACGGAGATCCGTGCGAGCGCGGTCCCCTAGGTGACGACTTCTTGGACCGGTTCGGGGACCGTCTGGTGTCCCGATGGGAGCAGGATCGGTCAGGGACCGGATTTCTGGCTCGCCTTGCTAGAGCTCTTGCTGGGGAGCTAAAGAAGTTCGCGAGTCGGAGCAAGAGCCGTAGCCCATCTTCCTCGAGTGGCGAGGGGCAATCCCGCATCAGTGAGCACTCGCTTGGGGTGCTCAGGGACGTCCCGATCGGTGAGCACTCGCTTGGGGGGCTCAGGGATGTCCTGATCGAGACGGGTGAGGATTATCACCCCGTACACCGTGCCGAGAGTCAGAGACGGTCGGAAGGACGGCACTCCGTGAGCCGCGCCTCCGGTGCTCACGTCACAGACCGTCCTGAGGGTTCGAGACGTTCTGAAGGAAGACACCTCGAGGCTCCAAGGCGCTCCCACCAGCCTATCGACGAGCCTGAACCCTCCCAAGGCTCCCATCACTCTCGGTTGAGTGAGTTTGCTGCAGAGATAGAGGAGATGCAGCCGAGTTCAGATGAGGAAGCCGCGTCAGTTCCTACTCATCCGGGAGGTCGGGCTCGTGCCTCGACGACGGCGGCACGCCCCTCAAAATCTCTATTATCTCCATACATCGTAGAGCCTCCCAAAAAGTGATCCTCTCCGTATCAGAGGTTTAGGGATTCAGGAGTCCCCCAAATCATCATGAGCGGTACTGAGTTCTTCCTGACCCAAGTGACCTTCTCCACGATCGAGGACACGACGCAGTGCCTCACTGCCCAGGTAATTTTATTAGATGTTTCTATTTTTACCTTTTCAGTTGATTTTGTTCTAATTTGGGTACTAATAAGATTATTTTGAAATGAATGCAGGAGATGGACCTGTACACAGTGTACTGGCAACGTAGACTCCAACAAGGGTACCTTCTCAACGTCGGTGTTACCTGGGAGAAGCACATACTTCTGCCCCTTTCTTTTTACGTAAGTTGTTTTTCTCTATTTCCATATTAATTTGTTTCAATTTCAATTAAATAAAAAATCTAATAAAAACATTGTTTCAATTTCAATTAAATAAAGATAACAATTTTGGGTGAGTACAAGGCCTTTCACGGCAAATATGACACTACAATGGGGTTGGCAAACGAGAAGAAGAAGTATACGAATTGGGAAATCCCCTACGATTTCGTGAAGGGCTGGGAGGGGATTAACACGTACCGCCCTTGGATCACCGGCCAATACGTAAGCTTAATACCCACTTTTCATAATATCATATTTAATTCTTATTATTGTTAAATCGTCTATATTTTTTTTAGTTTAGTTGTCGTCGTGTGCCATGTCTCCTCCGATCATTGGATCGTGTGCTGGGTGAACGTTCCTATGTGGAAAATCGAGGTGTACGACTCGTTGTACTGGAAGTACGCGGGTAACAAAAACCCTCCTCTCATGCAACAACGGATCGTCCAATGCTTGCCGTTGTCCCGCCTCTTCTCACGGCTCTTGGAGTACAATCCTGAATACTTCACGAGGTGCAACCCAAACATGCGCAACTTCGGGACGCAATTCATAGAGATCGTGTTCGCCCCTTCGTAGTATCAATTCGTCCAACACGATGACGTGAGTTGTGGTGTGTACGCGTGCATGTATTTGGACATGCTCCTTGGAAACCATAGGGTGTACGTCGGTGACGAGAAATAGGTTGTGACCCAATTTCAAAGGAAGATGGCTAGCCGAATTTTTAAAACTTCAAAGGGATGGAGGCAATGGTGAAAAACAATTTTTTTTTAAAATTGAATGATTTTTAATTAATTTTAGATTTGTTTATTTGAATTCGAAGGTGGTTGGATGTTATTTAGATTTGTTTGAATTAGTTTGAATTCGAATGATGTTGATTTTGGTCATTACAAGTGAATAATTGAAAAATGTCAAAGGGGGGAAAAACTGTGTTTCTTTTGGCCAAATTTTAACAACCCTTCGGCTGGGTACACGGTTGAATGAGCAATACAACCGTGTACTCAAGAACCCTAATCGTGTACCCTAGCCGTGTACATAAGAACCCCCCTTTTTTTTTTTTTTTTTTTTCCAATTTGTGGGTCTTATTTGAGATGGAATCACTGTTACTTTCATACTTTGTGTAATCTTATTATTCGATCACGTTACGTGAATTATACGTATGTAAGAACATTACGTTCGTAAGTTAGTTCTAGATCAAACGTAACTGATTGGTGTCTAGATTTTAGGTTTTTCATTATGTTTTCGTGTCCTTTTTCGTTGTGTTTTTGTGTCTTTTCGTTTGTCTTTGGCTATGAATTGGTTGTTTGGAGTTTTTGGTACTTGTAGGATGAAAAGGGCGGAAACGAGAAGAAAGGTTGTTGAGCAATCATTGACCTCGAGTTCTAACCTCTCATGATTTTATTGAAGATTCATTTTGGATGTAATGAAAGCATTATATCGAAGAGGGGTTCAATAGGAGCACATAGGCGAAAACGGAGGTCAATTTGGAGCTCGGATGAGGAAGATACGGTCGAAACAAGAGAGTCGCGCACAATCGTCCAGTGCCTGATCTGGACGATCGGCCAAGTCCTCAACGAATCTGGCCGATCGGCCAGATGTCCGTGTCCAGCTGTTAGTTTCCTTTTGTGATTAGGTTTTCTACCTATTATAAATACTAGTACTTTGGGATGAATTTGTATCAACTTTTACCTTAGTTTTAGCTCTAGTTTAGCATTCAAATACTTTAGTTTAGGTTTCCTTTGTTCGATCCGGATCGTTACTTCTTTCTTCAATTAATTCAAGTTTTTACTTAGTTCTTCGTTCTTCGTTTAATCTCGTAAGTTCTTTATTGCTTTCTTTTATTTGATTTAATTGCTTCCTAGTTCCTTAGATTTAGTTCTTAATTGCTTAGTTTAATTTCGTTCGTTCGTTTTCAAGTTCTTAGATTAGATGCGTTTTTCTTAGTTTTCAATTCCTTCGCTTTCAAGTTTTCGTAGTTAGATTTATTTGCTTAATTTTCATATTTAATAATTATGTCTAGATTCGTTTTCTTCGTTGCTTTCGTTATTGCTTTCTTTTCAATTCCATGCCTAGGTAGTTTAATTGCTTTCGCTAAATTTCTCTAGTTTAATTAGTTTGGATTTATTTCTTTGCTTTCTAGATTAGATTTATTTACTTGCTTTCGATTTATTGCTTATTTACTTTCTTGCCTAGGATTAAAACAAAACCAAACCAAATTATTTTTACTTGCTTTCTTAGTTTTAGGCTAGATTAGGTTGTTTGCTACACGATTATTTGCCCTGCAAAGTTTTCCTTGAGATTCGACATTGGGTTTTTACTTACTAAGTGCTAGGATAGATTTCGTTCTATTGCGAACACTTTTTGGTGAAACAAATTTTGGCGCCGTTGCCGGGGAAAACTTTAGGCTATTTAATTGTGTAGTATTTTCTTTTTCTTTCTTTCTTTCATTTTTTTTTTTGTTTGATTTCTTTTCCCTTCCACTCGGTGCGTTTAATCCGTTTGTTGAGTATTGTGTATGCTAGGTCGTCAAAGTCTCTAAAGAAAGTTAACACCTCATATCGACGACATCAATAGGAAAAAGGCGCTCTTAACCGCGAAGAAGGAAGAAGAAGACGAGAGCTCGAAGCAATGGCACAAAATAAATGGAGAAGTTGCACCGTGGCTGCCATCAAAGCGAGCCAACAATGTCTTCACGCCTCACCCACCCCAGCTGGTCATCTCTCATCTCTACCGAAACAAGGTGATCCCGGAAGTTTCAAAATAGATGTTGTTTTGGATAATGGAGATAGTGTGTCGGGTATGTTGGATTTGGGGGCAGCCGTGAACTTGATGCCATACTCGATTTTTGAGAGAATGGGTTCAAGGGATCTTAAGCCTACCATTTTTTGCATAGAGCTAGCCAACGGTTCTTTGAGTCGACCCTTGGGGATTGTGGAAGACGTTGCTTTACTTGTGAGAGGAATTCAAGTTCTTGCCGATTTTATTGTGCTTGACGTGGGCGAGGAGTTAGGAGTGAGAGAGGTCATCTTCTCTTATTAGGACGACCGTTTATGGCCACCACTCGAGCTCGGATTGATGTAGGTACCGGCACATTGAGCATGGCCGGTGAAGGAAAATCGGTAACATTTTCGGTATTTGGAAATGCACCTTCTATTCCTACTTCATCTCTTCATTCATGCTCTTTTGTTAAGCTTGCTAACCCTCATGTTGAGGGAAATATTTGTGAGACTTTTAACAGGGTAGCAGCTCTTGAAGATTTCATAGAAGATGAAGAGTCCATTGAAGATGACGAATTCTTTAGTTGTGTGGATGAGGAAGAGGACATCATCGAGCAATTTCTACGGAATTTGGAGGAGGATAAAGAACAAGAGGAAAACTCGACACATGCATTGAATGAGGAAGTTGTCATTAGCTCTTTTCTTTCTAACCTCACCAATTGTGAAATATCTTTTCTTGCAGAGTTTAACTCGAAGATGTTTGATGAAGAGTTCGAACTAAGTGTGGGGGAGTCGAGAGTTGATAATGACCAAGTTCTTGATTTTCGAGATTGTTCGAAAAAAAAGTGTGTGTATGTCGCAAGGAGCACCAACACGTCGCTTGGTGCTACAGGTTTTGGTTGATTACATCGTGCGTCAAGCTAATGACGATAAACGGGCGCTTGGTGGGAGGCAACCCACGTAAAAAAAAAAAAAAAAAAAAAAAAAAAAACAACTTAGGATTTTATTTTTCGTAGCTTTTCTTGTTTAAAATTGATTTTTCGTTTTAGTTTAAGTGTTTTTGCAGGAATCGGCATCGGGGATCCAGGCCATAATCTGGAAGATCGGCCAGAACCACAGGGTAATCTGGACGATCGTCCAAATCCGTGCGTTCATAACTCTTCCAACCTCTCATTTGGCCGATCGTCCAAACTCCTTGGGAATTCTGGACGATCGTCTAAACCCGTGGGCCCAGGCAGTTTTCGACCTCTCGGTTGGATCCATTTCTACTCCGTAGCTTCATGATCCTAATGATCCCCGTTGGCAAGATCCACGGTTTCGAGGTCCATTCAACTAGTATCCTTGTTTTGTTATTTTTGTTTTGAGTCTTTTAATTCTTTTTCTTTATTTTGTGCAATTTTACGCTTTGGTATTTTGTTTTGTGTTTGTTTTGTAGGTACTTACTTGGAGTCTTTCGAGATTTTGAGTTATTGGTCGTCATCTTGCGATAAGTTCCTTCTTTCCTTCTCCTTTTTATTTTCTTTCAATGGGGACATTGCTTGATTTTAAGTGTGGGGGAGGGTCTTTGAAACTTTTGGCATGATGTGTTCGTTTTTATTTCGTATTTTGCTTGGTTTGATCGAGTCTAGTATGTGATTGAGTTGTGATCTATTTTCCCACTTAGGATTTGTTTGAAATTGAGTATATAAGCATGTGACTTAGGATTGATTCGAATGATTTGATGATGGAATATTTAGTTGTTGGAATTGATTTGAGCATGAGTTAAATTGGTTTAATCTTGAGTTGTGATATATTATAATTCGATGAATTGTGGGGCATAAATTGATTTGAGTTTTGAGGAAAATGATTTATGATTTTTGGTTGAGTGATAAATTTAGATTGTTGCAACTTTGGATTTCTAGTTTACTTTCCCCTTAAAAAGGAAAAAAAAAAAAAAGAGTTGTGTTTATTTGAATAAAAGAGTTGATAGGATTCTGCTCCTCTTACTTGTAACATATGAAAATACTAGAGTAATGAGCATGGGAAACCACATGAAAAGGCTTCGAGAGACCCTCGAATGATTACATTTCATGAATTATGTCCTAAATGATACTCGTGTATGTTAGAATAAAGTGTTCGTAGGTACTCTACCCCTCTTGACAATGGGTACGGGAAACCGCACTAGGAGGCTCGATGAGACCCATCGATGATTAAACCTAGTGACTTATGTACCAAATCGTTCACGTGTACAGGAAAAAAAAAAAAAAGAAGAAGAAGTTATATTTATGTTGAGTTGAATAAAAGGGGAAGTAGGCTAGACGTCTAAGTTGTAGTGATTCTAGATATTTGTGAGATGTGTGTATCATTGCTTTTCCTCTTACTTGGATTGATTTATAAGCCACATAGTTCATTGATGATTGATTGTTCGTAACTTGGGATTAAGGTGACTTCGTTCGTTGCTTGTCGATTCCGGTGATTAAATGTTCTATGATTTGAATTGTTTGGATTAAGTCTAAGTTGTATGATTATATTGCTTGAGGACAAGCAAAGTTCTAAGTGTGGGAGATTTTGATTGGTGTCTAGATGTTAGGTTTTTCATTATGTTTTTGTGTCCTTTTTCGTTGTGTTTTTGTGTCTTTTCATTTGTCTTTGGCTATGAATTGGTTGTTTGGAGTTTTTGGTACTTGTAGGATGAAAAGGGCGGAAACGAGAAGAAAGGTTGTTGAGCAATCATTGACCTTGAGTTCTAACCTCTCATGATTTTATTGAAGATTCATTTTGGATGTAATGAAAGCATTATATCGAAGAGGGGTTCAATAGGAGCACATAGGCGAAAACGGAGGTCAATTTGGAGTTCGGATGAGGAAGATACGGTCGAAACAAGAGAGTCGCGCACAATCGTCCAGTGCCTAATCTGGACGATCGGCCAAGTCCTCAACGAATCTGGCCGATCGGCCAGATGTCCGTGTGTTGGTCCCGGTTTGCTATAGGAAAAATACGTAGAGGGGGGGGGGGTGAATACGTATTTTGAAGTTTTTCAACTTCAATTCCTTAACTCAGAGTATAAAGTAAAGTGCTCTTTGGAAATACTAAGACCTAGCCGAGGGCTAGATCAAAAGCAATCACGAATCTCTTGACCTAAGCTTAGAGCTTGATCAAGAGTGAGACTTTACTCTTTGTGCGGAATTTGGTGAGCTATAATCTTTCCTAAGTAATTGAAAATCCAAGTTAAGTTTGTTTATATGCACGTGCAATGGATAATCGAATACTGTAAAGAGATTAAGGTAAGAGAGATACGACACAGAGATTTATAGTGGTTCGGAGATAACGCTCCTACGTCCACTTTGTTGCACGACGGCAACTGTTCTTTTCACTCAAGAACTTGAAGGTTACGGGTCCTTCAAAAACCTGGTCGGGATCGGGCTTCACTTGCCTAGATCAAACGACAGACGTAGTGATTGCGGGTTCACTACACAAACCTAACAAAGACTGGAAGCTTCACTCGCTTCAGTCAGACAGACAGGGAGATTACGGGCTCTCCTTACAGCCTAGCTTCGATCGAGCTTTACACAAACGATGTAAGTGTAAGCTTGGATCTCAACTCTACGATCGAGGCTTCTTCAATCGATGAAAGAAGGGCCTTAGATCTGAACAACCTAACGACAACACTCAAAACCTAACAGACGAAGTTTAGGGTTTTTGGTTGACGACACACTATGAAGAACTCTTTACAGTGAATGCAAAGATTGGCTAGAGTTCTTCTTCTAAGCTTGGATATTTGAAGTGGGCTTAGAATCTAAGTGTGAAGGCTGTGAAGACGAGTTCCGATGGACTGGAAACTCGGAGAACACTTGAAAACAAAGACTCGAAGATTGCTATGAAAGCTGGGAGTGTTTGTTTGCTGTATGCGCTCGAATGCTCAAGTAGTGTTCTACTTCTTCACGTCTTCATCCTTCACTATTTATAGCCGGAGGGTTGGCTAAGATCCGTTGCTTGGTTGGTGGCCTTGTCCCTCCTCCTCTCGACAGTACTTGCGCAGGCAGTAGCTTTTGCAGACGCGCAGATTTGGACTTTTGCCGAAAATGGCTAAGTTCCAAGTTTAACAGTAACTGGAGCGAGCCAGTACTGTTGTGGCGTCTTTGTCGGCCTGGCAGTCAACTCCTCTGCTCCTCTCCGCTTTCGACACGTGGAGATCTCGTAATTAATGCGGAGATCTCTAGTTGACTGGGGTTCAAATTCGGAGCGGGAATTTGTGCTGTCGCTTTCTGATAGGTAGTGGCTCGCTTCGCTTTGAAGTTGTAGCGGCCGCTCTGAAGTGAGTCGCTTCACGGTCATTTTCGTAGTGAGTCACTTGAGAATAATTTCCTGAGAAACTACTTAAGTAAGTGTTGACACGTGTTGACTCGCTTCGGCTTTTCTTTGTAGCGCACGCTTCGCTTCGCTTTAGTGGGTTCACTTGATTCCACTGTAGCGCTCGCTTCGCTTCACTTTGGCAGACTCACTTTGAATCTACTGTAGCGATCGCTTCGCTTCGCTGTTCTTCGGCACGCTTCACTTCAGCTTGCTTGACTTGCTTCGCTTTGGAAAACACACTCAAGCGAGTGGCCTTCACTTGAACTTTTGAAGCCTAATCTAAGCAAAATAAAAGAGCCATCCTAACAGTGTAGGCTTAGAAAAATTCTAACCTATTAATTACATCAAAATGGGTCGCTTGGGAAAAGGACGCTTGGGGTTTTGGGATCTAATCAATACAAATGACTTCATTTATCAAATGTCCCATGAAGTTCCCCCTTAACAATTTAGTCCTTAACAATTCCCAACAATTTCCCCCTTTTTGATGATGCCAAAACCCATACGACATAGATAAAAATAAATCTAGTCTATCTAACCGTGAAGGGAACTCCAAGCGACTGCTTCCTTTGCAGTTTCGTTTGTAATTTTCTTTTAAGTTCCTTCCCCTTTTTTTCGGTTAAATTAATGAGTTTGTAGCAGAAAATATAAAGTCATTCACAAAGCGAGTAAATGACACAGAAGAGATAGAAATAAAGGTGGGATAAATGAACAAGAAGTTCACACAAAATATGTTAGGAACTTGAAACTCGGAGGTTTCCTACAGTTCCTTCCCAGTCATCCTCCTTCCCTTCTCTTGTCACTTCCCTTCTTCCTCCTTCTCCTCCTCTTCTACATCTGCCTCCAAATCCTTTGCAATCATATCTTCGGGTATGGTGTATGCACTGAAGACCCTTGCTTCCATCGACTCAGCACTGTGGATACTTGGCCTCCTCCAAGTCTCTTCCAGTTGGAAGGCTTCATCCACCTCAGCGTCGATGATGCTGCGATTGAGGATACTGGTGCCAGGTAGGAATGGCATGATGAATTCCTTCTTGGCTGGTACCTTGATGATTAATGGTGTAGGCTCTCCAAGCTGTGCAAGAGCGAAGACTTCTTGCCTAAATTTCTCATCATAGACACTAAGGAAGTTGTTGAGCGCAGTGACCCTTGAGCATTCAGTCTGCAATGGCACTACCTCCCAATAGTAGTAAGCTTTGATAAACTTCTCCTTGTAGTATAGCCATTGCTCGAGTAGTTCGTCAGGAATGAACTGCTCAATCTCACGGGCATCAGGGTGCTCATTTCTGCGTACAGCCAACTCCTCCTCCGACCGGCTGGACATCTGTGTTATGATTGTTTTGAACTTCTTTCCTGACTCGCTGCTCCAGAAAGGAAGCTTCTTGTTGAGTTGCTTGCGAATGTAATTGCGTTCTTCTCTGAGGGGGTAGCGGCCAGAGTCAATCATTTCTTTCGCAGTTTTGTGACAAGTGTCGATCATAGCCTGATCTAGGCATGCATCGGATTCTTCTGGCGTGATTGGAACAAAGATACTTCTGACCAAAATGGACTGGATGACTTTCATTTCATTGAAATTTTGCTCAATTCGTTCGTCAATGACTTGCAGTCGTTTTGTCCTTGTCCTCTTTTCCTTCTCTGCCCTTGGAACAACTGCCTTCTCAACTTTTTGGCGCTTGGTCGCTGAATCATCTCTCTCAGTTTCTGGATCTGTTCGCTTCACTATTGATGATGGGGGAGATGAAGTGGGTGCTTCGTCTGAAGTGGGCGCTTGAGAGCTTGAAGTACCTGCAAGAGTTTTCAAATTAAACTGGCGCTCGCTCTCCCAAGCCATAGTCTCGCTTGCCTCTGCTAGCTTCCGCCTTTCCTCCTTTGTTAGCACAGTGACTGGAGGATGTCGAGCAATGGAAGAGGCAAGCACTTTATCTCCAAGTGGCTTGCGGGGTTCTTCAGGCTTTTTCAGCGGTTCCTCCATAGTGAGCTTTTCTTTGCCTTTCTTTGCAGACTTCGCCTCTCTCTCCTCTTCTCCAGTACCACTATTCTTCTCCAACAATTTCTCTACTTCAACAGCTCCAATTGCTCCACCTTGTGGCTCCACCAGATTGCCATTTTTCAGTACCATCCCTTCCCCCTTTTTGGCATCATCAAAACCAGGGGTTGGGACGATTGTCTTTCCAGTAAGAGACTTGTGAAGTACCTCAATCTTGTCAAGTACAGTATGAAACATCTCTTCCGTTCGAACCGCGAAGACTTGCTTTTCCGACAATTCAGCATTTTTCCTTAGACTTTCAAGCTCTCTCTTGTCAATGGCACTCTCCTCTTTGACTTTCTTCAATTGGGATCGAAGTAAGTCAAGAGTCTTCTTGGTACTGAGGAGTTCGCTTTCTTTCATCACCAACTCTCCCTCCTTATTCTCCAGTTTCTTTTTCAGCTCCTTCACCTCCTTTTCTAACGTCTCCTTCTCTTTACCAACTGTGACCAGTTTGGTATTCACCACTCTCAAGCGGCTCCTTTCTGCGTCACGCGAGTCCTTGAGATCATTCACCAGATTTAGTTGTGCCTCCAACACTTTCTCCTTCTCCTTCAACTCCATCTTCTTTTTGGTGATCTCGTCTTGTAAACTTAAGATCTTCGCGTTCTTAACCTCCATCTCCTCTGCGTGATCCCTCATTAGCTTCTTCTCATGCATGGTTGGGGTGTGCTCAGGGATATGGGTAGTTTCAGTAGGTGAGGATTGAGATTTGTTAACTTCAATGTCCTCAAGCGGCTTCTCCACAGCCTCGCTTTCTTGGACAGGTGAAGTGTCTTGCTTCACTTTCTTCTTCCCTTGCTTTGCAGCCACTTGCTTCAAAAATGAAGCGGCTTGCTTTGCTTGGGACACTTCAGCTTGTGCTTTCACACCTTGCCTTGCTGCGGGCACTTCTACAACTAGAAGTCCCTGATCCATTGGGATTTTTGTTTTCTTCCACTTGTCGTAGAAGGTGGTGTGCTTGTTGTAGATGATCGTGTCAGATTCTGGCCATATCATCTCTGGATACTTCATTTCCAGAGCAACAGACAGCCTTGAGAAGAATTTCAATTTTCCTTTGCGCAGAATCTTATCTGGAGTTCCTGGTACGAAAGCAAAATCGTCAGCAGCTTCGTGGATTTGCTTGAGAAGCCACCCGTGCCAGTTAAACTTTGTTCCGGCGAGACTGTCGACGATCATGGCGGTTCCGATCAGTTTCGTCTCCGACAGCGTATCAAAGGATCCAACATAGCATGCGATGCTCTTCGTAAAGAGTTCGCAGATGAGATTGAACGGTTTCTTCAAGCTTTTGCGAATGTTGGCTTCCTTGAAATTCGGATTAGCTCCAGCGACTGCAAATCGGCCATACTGCACTCCGGCCGAAAGACCCAGATCTAACAGAGAGTCTCCTCCTTCTCTCTGCAAATCGAACACCTCGATGAGTTTACTCATATCAACCTCCACCGGCTTCCTGGTTTGTGGATTAGTGAATGAGGTAGTATTTTGATCCTTCCTCAAGTTCAGTAGGATTTCTCCCACTGCCATTGCCAAAATCTTCGTCGGCACTAACGTTATGAACTTCCATAGACCGGCCGTGGTCACGGCTCTACGGAAGAATCCATTTACTTCGACCACAATAGGGTCGAGATGGGGCTCGACGTTGATGTGCTCGCCAACATTTGTCATGAACTCCTCCATTGTCTCAGTATTCTTTTTCTTGCCCATGGTGGTTTTTGAAAGAACTCGAAGAAAATTTTAACAATGAAGTAGAAAGGGTTGAGACTCGTGAGTTGCAGAGTAATTGCAGATCTAACACGAGAATGGCAAATTTAGAAGGCTGTGAAAGGTTTGCAGTTCTGCCTCGTCCCATATATATAGAATTAGATTATGGCTGACGTGGCAGGGGTAGGACGGTAATAACGCCGAAAATCCTGTAGGTAGGCGGCGGACGTGCGGTGATGGATCTGATGTGTCCGGCGTCATCACAGTAAAAGTGAACCGCCACTTGCTCGGCGTCTCCACGTGGCCTTCTTTGGTTGGCTTGTCGTATACGGCTTTGATCGAACGGCTCCAGATTGGGGGCTGTTGAGATTCGACGGCTGGATCTTCTCCGCCTTTTCCCGCTTCAAATTCAAGCGTGTGAACACGCGCCCGTTATTTCCGTCGTTCCTGCACCTGCATTAAATGCACAGCAGAAAGTAAAATTGCACTCGAGTGCAGACAGCTCATACTCGCTTCATGCTCGCTCGCTTCGAGTTGGGCTGCTACGCCTTGACTCGCTTGAGAGGCATTCGCTTTGAGTGACTGTTCTGCACTCGCTTGCGATGGCTAGCTTTGAGTGACGAAGCACTCGCTTGGCCATCTGAAGCGACTGGAATAAGAAATTGAATTTCTTTGCTTAATTTAAAATGTTTTTGACTTACATACTTCGAGGATAAACAAGAGTGTTTTCCTCTTTGTATTTGTGTCAGATTCATTTCATATTTTCCACGTAGTGAGTGAAGGTTTCTAGCACGCTTCGGCTCACTTAGTGTACTTAAAATTGAAATACTTACCAGTCAATCTCACTTCGTAGGAGATTGATACCACAAATTGAAGACTTCATTTGAATTAGATACCACCTGTTGAATGCTACACGTTGAGCTAGATCTTCATGGCATTCATCTTCATGGCATTCATCTTCATGGCATTCATCTTCCTCTACGAATTAGAGAGTCCTCCATCGAGGTGAATGAGGGAGAAAATGAATATAGTATACAAGCTTACTACAACCCGAAGGGAGCATCACGTAAGTGTACTTATTCACGACGAATGGGGGATGAGTACAAGTCCTTATCTCAGAGCAGAAATGGACAGGATGACAATGAGAATGCTCTGACAAGACAATCTCGTATTTTACGCAGAAGCATGTCACCAGCCCTGCAACCTTTTGTATAAAAAGGTAAACCTTCAAGCTTTCCTACATTCTAAAGAATGAATCTGCAGTTGGTTCGCTTTGACCCAAGCTAGGGCAAATTGAAGCAATGCAGAATTCAAGATTGCAGCATTCTTGCTCGTTTTGGAAGTAGCTTGCTCCGAGAGAAGCATTAGTTCCCCCTTAACCATATACTTAACAATTCCAATAAGTTGGTAGGGAACTTCTTCCAATACTCCACCTTTCTCCACCTAACTTCATTTTCTTCAAGCGAGTGAGTTTTGAAGTGGCTCGCTTGAGTTGGTGAAGATCCGAAGCGAGTGATGCTCAAGAGAACAAGCGAACACTCCTCCGTGCATCCTGGAACTAGCATTCTTCACCAGGGTCTAATAACCCTAATTCCATGCATAGCTGGTTGAATCGAGACTCAGCTAGAGGCTTGGTGAGGATATCTGCTCGCTGGAGATCGGTATGGATTTTCTCGAGCTTGATATCCTTTTTCTCGACATGATCACGAATGAAATGATGTCGAATTTCCACATGCTTGCATCTGGTGTGAAGCACTGGATTCTGCGAGATACATATGGCACTGTTGTTGTCGCAGAAGATCGGAATTTCATTCGCTTCAACTTTGTAGTCCTTCAACTGTTGACGAAGCCATAGGATTTGAGAACAGCAGCTTCCTGCGGCCATATATTCAGCTTCAGTTGTTGAAGTGGCTACGCTTGTTTGCTTCTTTGAGAACCATGAGATTAGCTTGCTTCCCAAGAACTGACATGTGCCCGACGTTGATTTCCTGTCAACTCGGCAACCTCATAGTCAGCATCGGAATATCCAGTGAGCTCCAAATTGTCTTCTGCTGGATACCACAGCCCCATATTGACAGTGCCCTTCAAATATCGAAGAATCCTTTTGGCAGCTTCAAGATGGCTGTGTTTGGGATTGCTTTGGAAGCGAGCGCAGACACCGACTGCAAAAGCAATATCTGGCCTGCTTGCAGTGAGATAGAGAAGTGACCCAATTAGGGCACGATAATCTGTAGGATCTACAGATTTTCCTCCTTCGTCTGGCTCCATCTTCCAGTTGGTATTCATAGGAATCTTCACAGCTTTAGCATGTTGAACACCAAACTTGGCAAGCATATCTCTAGTGTACTTCGCTTGGTTGATGAAAATTCCATTATCCTGCTGCTTCACTTGAAGACCTAGGAAGCAGCTCATCAAGCCAATCATTGACATCTCATACTTGGTCTTCATTAGCTCTCCAAACTTCTCGCTAAGCGATTGGTTTGGTGACCCAAATATGATGTCGTCCACGTAGATCTGGACCCAAAGCATATCTTCTCCATGGTTGATGGTGAAGAGAGTCCGATCTATCTTTCCCTTTTGGAATCCATTTTCCACTAGGAATTGAGATAATGTATCGTACCAAGCTCTGGGAGCTTGCTTCAACCCATACAGGGCTTTCTTCAAGCGATACACTTTATCTCCCTGCTCGAAACCCGGTGGCTGCTCCACATACACTTCTTCCTTCAATTCACCGTTGAGGAACGCGCTCTTCACATCCATTTGGTACACTTTGAACTTCTTGGCCGCTGCATAGGCTAGAAATAAACAGATCGCTTCAAGACGTGCCACTGGAGCGAAGGTCTCATCAAAGTCGATTCCTTCCTCTTGGCAGTAGCCTTTGGCAACTAGTCGCGCCTTGTTCCTCACTACGTTGTGGTCCTCGTCCGTCTTGTTCTTGAACACCCATTTGGTGCCAATAACATGCTGAAACTTCGGACGATCCACGAGGTACCATACGTCGTTCCTGGTGAACTGATTCAGCTCTTCTTGCATGGCGATCACCCAGTTAGAATCGGCTAGGGCTTCCTCCACGCTTGATGGCTCAATGTTTGAGAGAAAGCAACTGAACATGGCACTTTCTCCAAATACTTGACTTCTGGTCACTACACCCTTGGATGGATCTCCAATGATTTGGCTAGGTGAGTGATCCTTGAGCCACGCTCGCTTTGATCTGCCAGCTTCATCTTCATCCGCTTCCTTGTCGCTCGCTTCACCGTCTGAAGCGACTGGATTGGGTGCTTGGCCTGCACTAGCTTCAGGAATCTTGGGGGCAGCTTCGACTTCTCCTTTGGGATCCTGCTCGCTTGAGTCCTTGATCTCATCATCTTCATCAAGCACGTCCCAAGTGAGTTGATTTGAGGGTTCCTTGCTTTGATTCTTTTCATTCGCTTGGGCCTGTTCCTGTGGAAGACTTAAAGAAGATTCATCAAATACGACATGGGGTGATTCTTCCACAATTAGGGTTTTACAGTTGAATACTCTGTAGGCTTTGCTAGATGTAGAGTATCCTAAGAATACTCCTTCATCAGCTTTGCTTTCAAAGGCTTTCAACTGTGATTTACAATTTTTGTGAATGAAGACCCTACAACCAAAAATATGGAAATAAGAAATGTTAGGAATTCTCCCTGTCCATATTTCATATGGTGTTTTGTCGTGTCGTTTGTTGAGAAGCGTCCGATTCTGTGTGTAGCACGCCGTGTTGGCAGCTTCAGCCCAATACTTCATCGGAAGCTTCGAGTCAGCAATCATGGTGCGAACGGCTTCTTTGATGATTCGATTCCTTCTTTCAGCAACTCCATTCTGCTGAGGAGTGCGTGCTGAAGAAGTTTGATGTGCTATGCCATGCTCCGTGCAGTACGCTTCAATTGTAGAGTTCAGGAACTCTGTGCCTTTGTCGGAGCGAATGGTCACTATAGCTTGATTCTTTTCCACCGCCAATCGCTTGAGCAGTTGTGGCAGTTTGGTCAGTGTCTCCTTCTTGCTGAATAGAAATACAACCCAAGTGTAGCGAGAGAAATCGTCGACTACAACTAGAGTGTACTTTCTTCCATTTACACTAACTGGAGTAACTGGACCAAACAGATCCATGTGAAGCAGCTCGAGCACTCGCTTTGATGAGGCTTCTTCGAGACTGGCAAAGTGCTTCTTCGTCTGCTTCCCTCGTTGGCATGGTGAGCATGGATGGTCTTTGATGAAGACTTCATTCGGTATGCCTTGCACCAAACCTTTTCGAGCTAAGCGATTGATAGCTTTGAAATTGAGGTGGTTCAAGCGTCTGTGCCATAGCCATCCAATTTCTGTAGCACTTCTTGCAACTAGACAAGTTTCCTCCTTGCAGCTGTCCCATTGTGCTATGTAGACATTCCTTTGTCTAACTCCAGTGAGCACAATCTGGGATGTGAGTTTGCTCTTCACAATGCACTTGTTGGAGATGAACTCCACCCTGTACCCTTTATCACAAAACTGTGAAATAGATAACAGGTTGTGCTTGAGTCCTTCCACATAGGAGACTTCTTCAATTGTGAGTTTTCCAATTTTCAGTGCGCCGTATCCCCTGGTGCTTCCTCGAGAGTTGTCACCAAAGGTTACGTGTGGACCCTTCTTCTCTATGTAGTTGTGAAGTAGAGCTTTCATGCCAGTCATGTGTCTTGAACATCCACTGTCCAAGTACCAAACTAGTTGACCCTCACTTGGCATGGGATCCACGGCGCTCACCTGCAATTAGACAGATTTTGGTACCCAAATCAGTTTGGTCCTTGCAGGTTAGTTCCCTTAGGTACCCACACTTGCTTCACTCTCTTTTGAGATGAAGCTTGTGTCTTGGGCTTCTCGACCTTCGAAAACTTGGTGTACTGCTTTGAAGCAGCTTCACACGTGCAACAGTGTGTGCAAGAGGGGTAGCGGCTCGCTTCAGACCTACCTACGCTCTTCCCATTTTGCTTATATCCTGAAGCGACTCGCTTCGGATTAGCTCTGGGTTTAGAGACTAACTTAGGGTTTCTAGTCTGTCGAAGCGGCTCGCTTGGTTTCCTCGAAGCGGTCCAACTAGGGTTTTGACCCCGACTCGCTTGAGTAACCTTGGGAGTTCGAAGCGGCCTCTTTGGTGCTTTGAATTCTTCCCCCTCAACGTTAGTCCGGTTGGACCATCTCCAGTCCGGATAACGTGACACATAGACATTACTCCTCTTTTTAGGAGGTAGATCCTTTGACTCTCGTGTCTTGGCTTGAGACTTAGAAGCTTCAACAGTTCTCCCTTTACCCTTGGATTGGTAAGACTTAGCATGTTGAGTGCTAGGGATTGTTGAATTTTGCTTGCCCTTAGGATCTGCCCTTAAAGATATAGACATCTTCATTGGCTTCCTTTTAGGGTTCTCAGCCACTTTGCCTTTATCCTTGTTGGTGGTCGCTTTGGATGCAGTGGGCAATTCCAAAGTGACTGATGATGTAGTGTGTGATGCACCAACAAAGACAGTCGGCTTGGAAGGTCCACCCTCATATCCAAGTCCTCCCTTTCTACCAAAAGGTAGAAGAGAACTCTCTAGTGCCTGTCTAGCGTATGATGCTTTATTTAAGTTGGCGACTAGAGTGGATTGGGTTTCATACCTTCCCTCCAAGCTTTGATGTCTAGCGAAGAGATCCTCGAACTTACTAGTCATGGCCCTTAGATTAAGTTTGACTTGGTCAAGCTCACGGGCTAGCTTTCGGTTCTCCTTCTCGCTTTGAGACAGAGCTTGTTTTACCACTTCGTGGTCGCTTGACAGTTTTTGGTGCTTGTCAAACAACTCACTCCATGCAGAGGATTGTTCTTCCTCATTGACAGTGTGTGCGAGTGTAATTGAAGTGATTGAAGGATAGAAGAATACTTCTCCTGTTTCCTCGTCGGTGAGCGCCATAAATCCAAGATCCTCACCATCACTGGAATTTGGATCGGTGAATGCATCTGAGTCGCTTGGTGGATCTTCAGTTGTAGCGACCGGCACTTCACTCGCTACGAGCGCTCGCCTTGGAGCATCCCTCTTGGCCTTCAATTCTTCGCGCTCTTTGGCACTTAGCTTTGGGCAATCGGATTTGTAGTGGCCCATCTTGTGGCAGTGGTAACACTCCACTTCCATCATGTCGCGCGAGATCGGCTTGGTCGTTTCTTCTCTCTTCCCTTTTCCTTCTCGAGCATCAGTGCTCCTCCCTTTGTACTGCTTGTAGAATCTTTTATACTTGCCCACTCGAGAGTTCATTTTGTTGAAGTTCTTGGATAAGAAAGCAATGTGTTCTTCCAATTCTTCTCTCGTCATCTTGGCTAGCGACTGCTTGCTTGGCCCTTCGGCAGCTTTGAACGCTACTCCTTTTGACGTAGTGGGCGCTTCATCCTCGTCGTCGAGGCTCATTCGATTCAGATCAAACTCGTGAGCTTTGAGCTCGGAGAACAGCACTTCTGGCGTTAGCTTCGTTAGATCCTTGGTAGCTAGATATAGCTCCTTCATGGTCTGCCACTTCCTTGTGAGAGCACGGACTATTTTCAGATTTACTTCCTTGTCTGTGAGTTCCTTCCCAAGCGAGTTGAGAGTTGCAGTAATGTTGGTAACTCTCAGCTCGAAGGCGTCGATGGATTCTCCGGACTTCATCACCAGATTTTCAAACTCCCGCATCTGAACGGCGAGCTTGTTCTCCTTAATTTTGTCTGTGCCTTGAGAAATGAGGGCTAGGGTTTCCCACATTTCCTTTGCCGTTGCACATTTCCTTATCCGTGGTAGATAGGCGTCCGACACGGTGCTCTGCATCGTGTGACGTGCAATCTTGTCGAGGTTGGCAACTTTGAAGTCATTTGGAGTATACTCATCCTTATCCTTCTCCACGTACTGTTGTCGAACGTGGGCTGGACGACCTTCAGCGGCTGGAACCTCCACAGATATGGCTTTCTTGATTTCGATTGGTCCGTCTTCAATGCCTTCCCACATCCGGTCGTGGATTGAGCATAAGAAGCTCTCGACTCGGAAACTCCATATCTCGTATCCTTCGATCGAGAACTGTGGAAGATTTGATGCACTGTATGTAGACATAGCAAACTATCAGCAGTAAATGCAATATGCGTGGGTGAGGTTTTGATGCACTTAGGAAAATAGGATCCGGTTCAGTGAGACAACGTGAAGTGAGTGGGGACTCACTTCGGATATGCAAAGCAGAGGCTCGAAAGAACCGCTGCTCTGATACCACTTGTTGGTCCCGGTTTGCTATAGGAAAAATACGTAGAGGGGGGGGGGGGGGGTGAATACGTATTTTGAAGTTTTTCAACTTCAATTCCTTAACTCAGAGTATAAAGTAAAGTGCTCTTTGGAAATACTAAGACCTAGCCGAGGGCTAGATCAAAAGCAATCACGAATCTCTTGACCTAAGCTTAGAGCTTGATCAAGAGTGAGACTTTACTCTTTGTGCGGAATTTGGTGAGCTATAATCTTTCCTAAGTAATTGAAAATCCAAGTTAAGTTTGTTTATATGCACGTGCAATGGATAATCGAATACTGTAAAGAGATTAAGGTAAGAGAGATACGACACAGAGATTTATAGTGGTTCGGAGATAACGCTCCTACGTCCACTTTGTTGCACGACGGCAACTGTTCTTTTCACTCAAGAACTTGAAGGTTACGGGTCCTTCAAAAACCTGGTCGGGATCGGGCTTCACTTGCCTAGATCAAACGACAGACGTAGTGATTGCGGGTTCACTACACAAACCTAACAAAGACTGGAAGCTTCACTCGCTTCAGTCAGACAGACAGGGAGATTACGGGCTCTCCTTACAGCCTAGCTTCGATCGAGCTTTACACAAACGATGTAAGTGTAAGCTTGGATCTCAACTCTACGATCGAGGCTTCTTCAATCGATGAAAGAAGGGCCTTAGATCTGAACAACCTAACGACAACACTCAAAACCTAACAGACGAAGTTTAGGGTTTTTGGTTGACGACACACTATGAAGAACTCTTTACAGTGAATGCAAAGATTGGCTAGAGTTCTTCTTCTAAGCTTGGATATTTGAAGTGGGCTTAGAATCTAAGTGTGAAGGCTGTGAAGACGAGTTCCGATGGACTGGAAACTCGGAGAACACTTGAAAACAAAGACTCGAAGATTGCTATGAAAGCTGGGAGTGTTTGTTTGCTGTATGCGCTCGAATGCTCAAGTAGTGTTCTACTTCTTCACGTCTTCATCCTTCACTATTTATAGCCGGAGGGTTGGCTAAGATCCGTTGCTTGGTTGGTGGCCTTGTCCCTCCCCCTCTCGACAGTACTTGCGCAGGCAGTAGCTTTTGCAGACGCGCAGATTTGGACTTTTGCCGAAAATGGCTAAGTTCCAAGTTTAACAGTAACTGGAGCGAGCCAGTACTGTTGTGGCGTCTTTGTCGGCCTGGCAGTCAACTCCTCTGCTCCTCTCCGCTTTCGACACGTGGAGATCTCGTAATTAATGCGGAGATCTCTAGTTGACTGGGGTTCAAATTCGGAGCGGGAATTTGTGCTGTCGCTTTCTGGTAGGTAGTGGCTCGCTTCGCTTTGAAGTTGTAGCGGCCGCTCTGAAGGGAGTCGCTTCACGGTCATTTTCGTAGTGAGTCACTTGAGAATAATTTCCCGAGAAACTACTTAAGTAAGTGTTAACACGTGTTGACTCGCTTCGGCTTTTCTTTGTAGCGCACGCTTCGCTTCGCTTTAGTGGGTTCACTTGATTCCACTGTAGCGCTCGCTTCGCTTCGCTTTGCTTTGAACTGTAGCGCTCGCTTCGCTTCACTTTGGCAGACTCACTTTGAATCTACTGTAGCGATCGCTTCGCTTCGCTGTTCTTCGGCACGCTTCACTTCAGCTTGCTTGACTTGCTTCGCTTTGGAAAACACACTCAAGCGAGTGGCCTTCACTTGAACTTTTGAAGCCTAATCTAAGCAAAATAAAAGAGCCATCCTAACAGTGTAGGCTTAGAAAAATTCTAACCTATTAATTACATCAAAATGGGTCGCTTGGGAAAAGGACGCTTGGGGTTTTGGGATCTAATCAAAACAAATGACTTCATTTATCAAATGTCCCATGAAGTTCCCCCTTAACAATTTAGTCCTTAACAATTCCCAACACCGTGTCCAGCTGTTAGTTTCCTTTTGTGATTAGGTTTTCTACCTATTATAAATACTAGTACTTTGGGATGAATTTGTATCAACTTTTACCTTAGTTTTAGCTCTAGTTTAGCATTCAAATACTTTAGTTTAGGTTTCCTTTGTTCGATCCGGATCGTTACTTCTTTCTTCAATTAATTCAAGTTTTTACTTAGTTCTTCGTTCTTCATTTAATCTCGTAAGTTCTTTATTGCTTTCTTTTATTTGATTTAATTGCTTCCTAGTTCCTTAGATTTAGTTCTTAATTGCTTAGTTTAATTTCGTTCGTTCGTTTTCAAGTTCTTAGATTAGATGCGTTTTTCTTAGTTTTCAATTCCTTCGCTTTCAAGTTTTCGTAGTTAGATTTATTTGCTTAATTTTCATATTTAATAATTATGTCTAGATTCGTTTTCTTCGTTGCTTTCGTTATTGCTTTCTTTTCAATTCCATGCCTAGGTAGTTTAATTGCTTTCGCTAAATTTCTCTAGTTTAATTAGTTTGGATTTATTTCTTTGCTTTCTAGATTAGATTTATTTACTTGCTTTCGATTTATTGCTTATTTACTTTCTTGCCTAGGATTTAAACAAAACCAAACCAAATTATTTTTACTTGCTTTCTTAGTTTTAGGCTAGATTAGGTTGTTTGCTACACGATTATTTGCCCTGCAAAGTTTTCCTTGAGATTCGACATTGGGTTTTTACTTACTAAGTGCTAGGATAGATTTCGTTCTATTGCGAACACTTTTTGGTGAAACAGTAACCTTAGTAGTTAGACTATATAAGTGACACTCACTCTATACTTCATAATTACATAAGATATCCTTCGTTTTGGCCTAATTTTGGCTTAATTATGACATAACTTACGTTATTACACGTTTAGAAAACTTAATAGACTCGAGATACACGAGAAAATCAAATCAAACACGAGAATTTTTAGAATTTTGGCTTAATTTTGACCTTTTGCCTTTAATTTTGACTTCTCACGAAAAGGGTACACGATATATTTCAATTGAAATCGTGTAAAGTCAACAATCGTGTAGAGGGCATTGACTTTTATAAAATTTTGACTTTGTTGACCTTACATGTTTGATTCGTATTTTTTACCGTGTATACACGGTTAAAATTTAAGTTTAACCGTGTAATTAAAATGCAATTTTGACTGTTTTATATGTTGACTTTACACGATAAATCATATGTCTTGATCGTGTATACACGGTTAAATGGACAATAATGTCATGTACTTAGCCGAAGGTTCCCATTTTTTCACACTAAAACATCAAATTTTCACCAAATGATCAACTCGAACACAGTCTAATAAAATTGCATCCAATAACATTCTTAAACATCCAATAGCACTAAATAACATCCAAAAACGTCAATTTGGTTAAAATAAAAATAAAAATATAATTAAGCATCGGTATCGTACGGACATCGGGGCCTAGTATGCTCCTCACTCTTGCAAATGCTACATTTTTTCTTACCTCTTAGACGTCGAGTGGGAGCATTTAGATCAACTCCGGAAATGGGAAGCGAGGCTTGGCAACTCCGTCATTTGTGCCCGTGTTGTCCGCAACTTGAACACCTTTGCCGATTCGTTGAAGTCCCTTCAACAGCCAATTGAGTTCTCGCCATCGGTGGTCGTCCAGCTGGCCTCTCGACAAGCTGGGGTAGCACGACCCATCGTGAAATGTATTCGGGGACACTCCACGTCTCAGGATGAGGAACCGGCTCAATAGTAGGGGAATACGTAGCAACTAAGGTGGCTTGCTTGAAATAGTGGCTCACGTAGTCAGTTGCCCGCCCACCAGAATGCCTATAACAATATACGAAATAATTTAAAGATCCGATTCAAATACGACAAGCATTAAACTAAACTGAATAGAGAACTACTCGTACCTTATCGCCGCACAAGCGTGTCGACAAGGGATGCCGTCAAACTCAAACTCACGGCATTCGCAAGTTGAGTTTTGGAGGTCGACGAGGTAAGTCGCCTTTTCACCTTCAACTCTCCAAAGGGTGGGCGTAGGCGTTCCTCTAATGGAGTAGCGTCGCCCCCATTCCGACGATGCCGACATCTTCGTATATGCCTTCTCTGTGAGTTCATGTTGGCGAGCTAGGGCACTACTCTGATGTTCGTCGAACCACTTCTCGACGACTATCCGATACACCTCGATCATGGCACAAATCGGCAGTCTCCGAGCCTACAACAACCGAGCATTCATGGTCTCGGTCGGATTCGAAGTCATGAAGCTCGTACGTTAGACGGGACACTTGCACCTTGCCCACCTCGGCAGGCCAACGTCGCTCAACCTTCTGTATATTCCGCCTCCCTCTCTGCTTATGTCCTTCAGATTCCACCAATATTCATCGAATTGGGAATCTCGATAAGCATAGGCTGCAGACTCGAATATAGCCGCCGCATGCCTGCCGTACCTAACGAAATTCCTCTGGAGGTGAACGAAGCAGAGGCCATGAGCAGTGATTGGTGTCTAAATGTTAGGTTTTTCGTTGTCTTTTCGTGTCCGTTTTCCCTTAGTTTTTCTGTGTTTTTGTTGTTTATGGCTATGATTTGGTTGCTTTGGAGTCATTGGTATTGTAGGATAAAAGGGGCGGAAATGAGAAGAAAATGAGAAGAAAGAAGCCTTATATCGAAGAGGGGTTCGATAGGAGCATGTAGGCGAAAACGGAGGTCAATTTGGAGTTCGGACGAGGAAGATACGATCGAAACAAGAAAGGCGCGCAACACCAATGCGAGTGCTACGTTGGACGAGCGTCCAACGTACGTTGGACGACCGTCCAACGTTCCGGCCAGCTTTCCTTTCCTTCTATAACTAGGTTTTCATACCTATTATAAATATTACCCCTTGTACACGAATTCTACAACCTTTTACCTTAGTTTTAGCTCTAATTTCGCATTCAAATACTCTAGTTTAGATTTCCATTGTTCGATCCGGATCGCTACTTCGTTCTTCAATTAATTCAAGTTTTTACTTAGTTCTTCGCTCTTCGTTTAATCTCGTAAGTTCTTTATTGCTTTCTTTTATTTGATTTAATTGCTCCCTAGTTCCTTAGATTTAGTTCTTAATTGCTTAGTTTAATATCCTTCGTTCGTTTTCAAGTTCTTAGATCAGATTCGTTTTTCTTAGTTTTCAATTCCTTCGATTTCAAGTTTTCGTAGTTAGATTTATTCGCTTAATTTTTAGATTTAATTATTATGTCTAGATTCGTTTTCTTCGTTGCTTTCGTTATTGCTTTCTTTTCAATTCCATGCCTAGGTAGTTTAATCGCTTTCTTCTAGATTAATTCTTTAGATTAATTAGTTCAATTTATTTATTTGCTTTCTAGATTAGTTATTTACTTGCTTTTATTTATTGCTTTGATTTATTTTCTTGCCTAGGATTTAAAAACCAAAAACCCAACAATTCTTTTTACTTGCTTTCTTAGATTTAGGCTAAATTAGGTTGTTTTGCTACACGATTATTTGCCCTGCAAAGTTTCCTTGAGATTCGACATTGGGTTTTTACTTACTAAGTGCTAGGATAGATTTCGTTCTATTGCGAACACTTTTTAGTGAAACAAATTTTGGCGCCGTTGCCGGGGAAAACTTTAGGCTTTTGATTGTGTAGTATTTTTATTTGCTTTATTTTTATTTGTGTTATTTCGATTTCTTGTTTCTCCCACTCGGTGCGTTTAACCCGTTTGTTGAGTGTTGTGTATGCAAGGTCGTCAAAGTCTCTAAAGGAATTTGACACCTCACATCGACGACATCAATAGGAGAAGACGCTCTTAACCGTGACAAAGGAAGAAGAAGTCGAGAGTTCGAAGCAATGGCACAAAAGATGGGAGATTTCGCTCGTCCCACCTTCACCGCCACCACTTCGGCAATTGTCCTAACCACCGAGGTTAGGAACTATGAGCTTAAACCGCACCACTTGGCTTTGCTCCCTACCTACTACGGGCTGCCCAACGAAGATGCTCTTACGTTCATTCGCGAATATTGCACGATGGTGCAAAATTTTCCATTGGGAGAGCTTTCGGAGGACGACTTGAAGATGAAGTGTTTCCAATACACGTTGAAGGATAGAGCAAAGTCATGGTATCTCACTCTCCCGGCCAACTCTCTCACAACTTGGAATGCGGTGTGTGAGAAGTTCATGATGAAATACTACCCCAACCGCAAGACACAAGAGGTGCGATCGCAGATTATGAATTTTGCTCAAGGAGCCGATGAGCCTTTTCATGAGGCTTGGGAGAGATTCCAAGAATTGTTGCAGCAGTGCCCTCACCATCAAATGGCATCCGAGATGCTTTGGCAATATTTCTACGATTCTCTAAATCAAACTTGCCAATTCATGGTGGATAGCTCGGCCGGAGGAAACATCGGAGTGAAGACGGCCAACGAGTTGAGGATGATCTTTGAGACTCTTGCTGCAAGCTCTCAACAAAAGTCTTCTCGGCCGAGGAAAGTGGAGGCGAGTGCAATTTCGATGAGCCCCGATATGAAGAAGCAAATTGCCGACATGTATAGGGATCTCGAGAACTTGAAGATTAAGCAAAGTGCACCGGCCCCGAAGGAGGAAGAGAGGAAGTCGGACAAGTGCGAGATTTGTGGAGAGTGGGGACACATCAAGGAGGTTTGCCAAAACATGGGAGCACCCACTTATGAAGGAGGAGCCGATGTATATGCTGCCCAAGGGTACATGCCACCACCCCAAGGGCAAGGTACGAACCCGAATTTTCAATATCGTCGCCCCTCTCCATATAATAACCCCTACCCTCCTCAAAATCCCTACTACTCTCAACCTCCACCATATTATCCTCCTCCTCAATATCCTCAAAATCCCTACTATCCACCACCTCCATACTACCCCCCTCAACCTACTCCTACACCACCACCATCATACCCAAATTCTCGTCCTCAAGGACCTCCACAAAAGCCTCCCGTCGATGAGGATCGTCTCCATGCACTTGATGCGAACATAAAGAGGCTCGAGTTGGCAATTGGCCAAATTTCTAGTTCCATGCACCTGATGCAACAACCGGGGCGAATTCCGAGCCAAGGGATTCAACCACAACAAGCCAACGAGGTGCAAGCCCCATATCCTCCATATGTTCCTCCCGTTCCACCTCACCAAGCTCATGCAATCACAGTTTTACAACGCAATGGAGTTTCGATGCCTTCTCAAGGGCCCATGGGAGATAGACGGAGCCCGAGCCCTCGATGGAACGGCCCGAGAACGCCGGCAACACCCTTCGGCCAAGTTCGTCCAGTAGCTGATCTGGACGGTCGTCCAGATTCTGGACGCTCGTCCAGAATGCCAAACTCGCCCGAGCATCCAGCAGCCAATCTGGACGATCGGCCAAGTCACCCCGACTCTGGCCGATCGGCCAAAACCGACGAACAGCACACGGAGCCCGAGGATGATAAGAAGGATGTTCCCGTTCTCCACAAGACGCCCGATCCGTACGTTCCCCCTATTCCATTCCCGAGTAGAGTGAAGAACAAGAAGCAAGTGCTCAACCCGTATGTTCCACCTATTCGGAGTATCATGAAGAAGGAGACAAAGGACCCCAAGCCTATCAACTCATTTCCTAAACGAGGGGATCCGGGAGGTTTCAACTTGAGTATTGTCTTGGATAGCGGAGAAACCGTCTCGGGATTGATGGACTTAGGAGCTGCGGTGAACTTAATGCCGTACTCTATTTACGAGAAGATGAGCTCAAGAGTCCTTCAAGCTACCGACATGCGCATTGAGCTAGCAGACGGCACCGTGAGCAGTCCTTTGGGAGTTGTGGAAGACGTCACTGTCCTTGTTGGTGGAATTCGAGTCGTTACCGACTTCGTCGTGCTTCATGAAGGCAAGGGAGCTAAGAGCGCAACCGGACATCTACTTTTATTGGGACGACCATTCATGGCCACTACTCGAGCTCGGATTGATGTAGGTACCGGTACATTGAGCATGGCCGGCGAAGGAGGTTCGGTCACATTTTCGGTATTTGGGAACTCACCTTCTATTCCTACTTCATCTTTTCATTTATGCTCTTATGTTAAGCTTGCTAACCCTTGTGTTGAGGAAAATGTTTGTGACGTTTCTGATAGGGTAGCAATTATTGAAGAATTTATTGACGAAGAAGAGTCCATTGAAGACGACGAATTCTTTAGTTGTGTGGATGAAGAAGAGGACACAATCGAAGAATTTCTACGGAATTTGGAGGAGGATGATGAAGAGGACAGCTCGATACATGAATTGAATGAGGAAGTGATCATTAATTCTTTTCTTTCTAACCTCACCATTTGTGGAACATCTTTTCTTGCAGAGTTTAGCTCGAAGATGTTTGAGGAGAAGTTCGAGCTTAGTGTGGGGGAGTCAAGAGTTGATGATGACCACGTTTTGGATCGTCGAGATTGTTCGAGGAGGGAGTGTGAGTGTGTCGCAAGGAGCATCAAGACGTCACTTGGCGCTACGGGCTTAGGTTGATTGTATCCTTCGTCTAGCTAATGACGTTACACAAGCGCTTGGTGGGAGGCAACCCACGTAAAAAAAATATAAAAATTAGAACTTTATTTTTCGTAATTTTTCTTGTTTTAGTTTAATTTTAATTTTTCGTTTTAGTTAGGTGTTTTTGCAGGAATTGGCGTCGAGGATCCAGCCTCTTATTTGGCCGATCGGCCAGATTCCTTTGGAAATCTGGATGATCGTCCAAATCCGTGTAACCAAGATCACCCAGTTTCTCATTTGGCCGATCGGCCAGATTCCTTAGGAAATCTGGACGATCGTCCAAAACCGTGGGCCAGGCAGTTTTTGATTTTCGATTGGCTCTACCTCAGCTCAAACCGAACCCGAATGATCCCCAATTTTGGTCTCCTCACGATCCTCGTTGGCAAGATTCCCGGTTCCGAAGTCCTTTCAATTGATCATAGCCTTGTTTCGTGTTTTGTTTTGAGTCTTTTATTTTGCTTTCTTTATTTTGTTCGATTTTACGCTTTTGTGTTTTGTTTTGTGTTTGTTTTGTAGGTGATACTTGGAGTCTCTCGAGATTTTGGGTATTTGTGTTCGTCATATTGCGATAAGTTCTCTTTATCCCTTTCCTTTTTATTTTCTTGCAATGGGGACATTGCTTGATTTTAAGTGTGGGGGAGGGTCTTTGAACTTTTGGCATGAAGTTTTTGTTTTGTTTTTATGTCTTGTTGATTGAGTCTAGTTTGTGATCGAGTCTTCATGTTCCCTCACTTAGGAATTTGTTTGATTTTGAGCCCTATAAGCATGTAACTTAGGATCAATGTGAATGATTCAACGATGGAATCTTTAGTTGTTGGAATTGATTTGAGCATAAATTAGGTTGGTTTAATCTTGAGTTGTGATATATTATGCGATGAATTGTGGGGCACGAATTGATATGAGTATTGAGGAAAATGATTTATGATTTTTGGTTGAGTGATAAATCTAGATTGTTACGACTTGGATTGCTAGATTACTTTCCCCTTATGTTTAAAAAAAAAAAAAAAAAGAGTTGTGTTTTATTTGAATAAAAGAGTTGATAGGATTCTGCTCCTCTTACTTGTAACGTATGAAAATACTAGAGTAATGAGCATGGAAAACCACATGAAAAGGCTTCGAGAGACCCTCGAATGATCACATTTCATGAACTTTGTCCTAGATGATACTCGTGTATATTAGAATAATGTGTTCGTAGGTATTCTACCCCTCTTGACAATGGGTACGGGAAACCGCACTAGGAGGCTCGATGTGACCCATCGATGATTAAACCTAGTGAATTATGTGCCAAAAACGTTCACTTGTGTAAAAAAAAAGAAAAAAGAAAAAAAGAGAGTTGTTTATGTATTGAATAAAAAGGGGAAGTAGGCTAGACGTCTAAAGTTGTGGTGATCTAGATATTTGTGAGATGTGCGTATCATTGCTTTTCCTCTTGCTTGGGTTGATTTATAAGCCACATAGCTCGTTGATGATGATTGATCGTAACTTGGGATTAAAGTGACCTCGTTTGAGTTTGTCGATTCCGGTGATTAAATGTTCTATGATTTGAATTGTTTGGATTGAGTCTAAGTTGTATGTTTATATTGCTTGAGGACAAGCAAAGTTCTAAGTGTGGAGGATTTTGATTGGTGTCTAGATGTTAGGTTTTTCGTTGTCTTTTCGTGTCCGTTTTCCCTTAGTTTTTCTGTGTTTTTGTTGTTTATGGCTATGATTTGGTTGCTTTGGAGTCATTGGTATTGTAGGATAAAAGGGGCGGAAATGAGAAGAAAATGAGAAGAAAGAAGCCTTATATCGAAGAGGGGTTCGATAGGAGCTTGTAGGCGAAAACGGAGGTCAATTTGGAGTTCGGACGAGGAAGATACGATCGAAACAAGAAAGGCGCGCAACACCAATGCGAGTGCTACGTTGGACGAGCGTCCAACGTACGTTGGACGACCGTCCAACGTTCCGGCCAGCTTTCCTTTCCTTCTATAACTAGGTTTTCATACCTATTATAAATACTACCCCTTGTACACGAATTCTACAACCTTTTACCTTAGTTTTAGCTCTAATTTCGCTTTCAAATACTCTAGTTTAGATTTCCATTGTTCGATCCGGATCGCTACTTCGTTCTTCAATTAATTCAAGTTTTTACTTAGTTCTTCGCTCTTCGTTTAATCTCGTAAGTTCTTTATTGCTTTCTTTTATTTGATTTAATTGCTCCCTAGTTCCTTAGATTTAGTTCTTAATTGCTTAGTTTAATATCCTTCGTTCGTTTTCAAGTTCTTAGATCAGATTCGTTTTTCTTAGTTTTCAATTCCTTCGATTTCAAGTTTTCGTAGTTAGATTTATTCGCTTAATTTTTAGATTTAATTATTATGTCTAGATTCGTTTTCTTCGTTGCTTTCGTTATTGCTTTCTTTTCAATTCCATGCCTAGGTAGTTTAATCGCTTTCTTCTAGATTAATTCTTTAGATTAATTAGTTCAATTTATTTATTTGCTTTCTAGATTAGTTATTTACTTGCTTTTATTTATTGCTTTGATTTATTTTCTTGCCTAGGATTTAAAAACCAAAAACCCAACAATTCTTTTTACTTGCTTTCTTAGATTTAGGCTAAATTAGGTTGTTTTGCTACACGATTATTTGCCCTGCAAAGTTTCCTTGAGATTTGACATTGGGTTTTTACTTACTAAGTGCTAGGATAGATTTCGTTCTATTGCGAACACTTTTTAGTGAAACAAATTTTGGCGCCGTTGCCGGGGAAAACTTTAGGCTTTTGATTGTGTAGTATTTTTATTTGCTTTATTTTTATTTGTGTTATTTCGATTTCTTGTTTCTCCCACTCGGTGCGTTTAACCCGTTTGTTGAGTGTTGTGTATGCAAGGTCGTCAAAGTCTCTAAAGGAATTTGACACCTCACATCGACGACATCAATAGGAGAAGACGCTCTTAACCGTGACAAAGGAAGAAGAAGTCGAGAGTTCGAAGCAATGGCACAAAAGATGGGAGATTTCGCTCGTCCCACCTTCACCGCCACCACTTCGGCAATTGTCCTAACCACCGAGGTTAGGAACTATGAGCTTAAACCGCACCACTTGGCTTTGCTCCCTACCTACTACGGGCTGCCCAACGAAGATGCTCTTACGTTCATTCGCGAATATTGCACGATGGTGCAAAATTTTCCATTGGGAGAGCTTTCGGAGGACGACTTGAAGATGAAGTGTTTCCAATACACGTTGAAGGATAGAGCAAAGTCATGGTATCTCACTCTCCCGGCCAACTCTCTCACAACTTGGAATGCGGTGTGTGAGAAGTTCATGATGAAATACTACCCCAACCGCAAGACACAAGAGGTGCGATCGCAGATTATGAATTTTGCTCAAGGAGCCGACGAGCCTTTTCATGAGGCTTGGGAGAGATTCCAAGAATTGTTGCAGCAGTGCCCTCACCATCAAATGGCATCCGAGATGCTTTGGCAATATTTCTACGATTCTCTAAATCAAACTTGCCAATTCATGGTGGATAGCTCGGCCGGAGGAAACATCGGAGTGAAGACGGCCGACGAGTTGAGGATGATCTTTGAGACTCTTGCTGCAAGCTCTCAACAAAAGTCTTCTCGGCCGAGGAAAGTGGAGGCGAGTGCAATTTCGATGAGCCCCGATATGAAGAAGCAAATTGCCGACATGTATAGGGATCTCGAGAACTTGAAGATTAAGCAAAGTGCACCGGCCCCGAAGGAGGAAGAGAGGAAGTCGGACAAGTGCGAGATTTGTGGAGAGTGGGGACACATCAAGGAGGTTTGCCAAAACATGGGAGCACCCACTTATGAAGGAGGAGCCGATGTATATGCTGCCCAAGGGTACATGCCACCACCCCAAGGGCAAGGTACGAACCCGAATTTTCAATATCGTCGCCCCTCTCCATATAATAACCCCTACCCTCCTCAAAATCCCTACTACTCTCAACCTCCACCATATTATCCTCCTCCTCAATATCCTCAAAATCCCTACTATCCACCACCTCCATACTACCCCCCTCAACCTACTCCTACACCACCACCATCATACCCAAATTCTCGTCCTCAAGGACCTCCACAAAAGCCTCCCGTCGATGAGGATCGTCTCCATGCACTTGATGCGAACATAAAGAGGCTCGAGTTGGCAATTGGCCAAATTTCTAGTTCCATGCACCTGATGCAACAACCGGGGCGAATTCCGAGCCAAGGGATTCAACCACAACAAGCCAACGAGGTGCAAGCCCCATATCCTCCATATGTTCCTCCCGTTCCACCTCACCAAGCTCATGCAATCACAGTTTTACAACGCAATGGAGTTTCGATGCCTTCTCAAGGGCCCATGGGAGATAGACGGAGCCCGAGCCCTCGATGGAACGGCCCGAGAACGCCGGCAACACCCTTCGGCCAAGTTCGTCCAGTAGCTGATCTGGACGGTCGTCCAGATTCTGGACGCTCGTCCAGAATGCCAAACTCGCCCGAGCATCCAGCAGCCAATCTGGACGATCGGCCAAGTCACCCCGACTCTGGCCGATCGGCCAAAACCGACGAACAGCACACGGAGCCCGAGGATGATAAGAAGGATGTTCCCGTTCTCCACAAGACGCCCGATCCGTACGTTCCCCCTATTCCATTCCCGAGTAGAGTGAAGAACAAGAAGCAAGTGCTCAACCCGTATGTTCCACCTATTCGGAGTATCATGAAGAAGGAGACAAAGGACCCCAAGCCTATCAACTCATTTCCTAAACGAGGGGATCCGGGAGGTTTCAACTTGAGTATTGTCTTGGATAGCGGAGAAACCGTCTCGGGATTGATGGACTTAGGAGCTGCGGTGAACTTAATGCCGTACTCTATTTACGAGAAGATGAGCTCAAGAGTCCTTCAAGCTACCGACATGCGCATTGAGCTAGCAGACGGCACCGTGAGCAGTCCTTTGGGAGTTGTGGAAGACGTCACTGTCCTTGTTGGTGGAATTCGAGTCGTTACCGACTTCGTCGTGCTTCATGAAGGCAAGGGAGCTAAGAGCGCAACCGGACATCTACTTTTATTGGGACGACCATTCATGGCCACTACTCGAGCTCGGATTGATGTAGGTACCGGTACATTGAGCATGGCCGGCGAAGGAGGTTCGGTCACATTTTCGGTATTTGGGAACTCACCTTCTATTCCTACTTCATCTTTTCATTTATGCTCTTATGTTAAGCTTGCTAACCCTTGTGTTGAGGAAAATGTTTGTGACGTTTCTGATAGGGTAGCAATTATTGAAGAATTTATTGACGAAGAAGAGTCCATTGAAGACGACGAATTCTTTAGTTGTGTGGATGAAGAAGAGGACACAATCGAAGAATTTCTACGGAATTTGGAGGAGGATGATGAAGAGGACAGCTCGATACATGAATTGAATGAGGAAGTGATCATTAATTCTTTTCTTTCTAACCTCACCATTTGTGGAACATCTTTTCTTGCAGAGTTTAGCTCGAAGATGTTTGAGGAGAAGTTCGAGCTTAGTGTGGGGGAGTCAAGAGTTGATGATGACCACGTTTTGGATCGTCGAGATTGTTCGAGGAGGGAGTGTGAGTGTGTCGCAAGGAGCATCAAGACGTCACTTGGCGCTACGGGCTTAGGTTGATTGTATCCTTCGTCTAGCTAATGACGTTACACAAGCGCTTGGTGGGAGGCAACCCACGTAAAAAAAATATAAAAATTAGAACTTTATTTTTCGTAATTTTTCTTGTTTTAGTTTAATTTTAATTTTTCGTTTTAGTTAGGTGTTTTTGCAGGAATTGGCGTCGAGGATCCAGCCTCTTATTTGGCCGATCGGCCAGATTCCTTTGGAAATCTGGATGATCGTCCAAATCCGTGTAACCAAGATCACCCAGTTTCTCATTTGGCCGATCGGCCAGATTCCTTAGGAAATCTGGACGATCGTCCAAAACCGTGGGCCAGGCAGTTTTTGATTTTCGATTGGCTCTACCTCAGCTCAAACCGAACCCGAATGATCCCCAATTTTGGTCTCCTCACGATCCTCGTTGGCAAGATTCCCGGTTCCGAAGTCCTTTCAATTGATCATAGCCTTGTTTCGTGTTTTGTTTTGAGTCTTTTATTTTGCTTTCTTTATTTTGTTCGATTTTACGCTTTTGTGTTTTGTTTTGTGTTTGTTTTGTAGGTGATACTTGGAGTCTCTCGAGATTTTGGGTATTTGTGTTCGTCATATTGCGATAAGTTCTCTTTATCCCTTTCCTTTTTATTTTCTTGCAATGGGGACATTGCTTGATTTTAAGTGTGGGGGAGGGTCTTTGAACTTTTGGCATGAAGTTTTTGTTTTGTTTTTATGTCTTGTTGATTGAGTCTAGTTTGTGATCGAGTCTTCATGTTCCCTCACTTAGGAATTTGTTTGATTTTGAGCCCTATAAGCATGTAACTTAGGATCAATGTGAATGATTCAACGATGGAATCTTTAGTTGTTGGAATTGATTTGAGCATAAATTAGGTTGGTTTAATCTTGAGTTGTGATATATTATGCGATGAATTGTGGGGCACGAATTGATATGAGTATTGAGGAAAATGATTTATGATTTTTGGTTGAGTGATAAATCTAGATTGTTACGACTTGGATTGCTAGATTACTTTCCCCTTATGTTTAAAAAAAAAAAAAAAAAAGAGTTGTGTTTTATTTGAATAAAAGAGTTGATAGGATTCTGCTCCTCTTACTTGTAACGTATGAAAATACTAGAGTAATGAGCATGGAAAACCACATGAAAAGGCTTCGAGAGACCCTCGAATGATCACATTTCATGAACTTTGTCCTAGATGATACTCGTGTATATTAGAATAATGTGTTCGTAGGTATTCTACCCCTCTTGACAATGGGTACGGGAAACCGCACTAGGAGGCTCGATGTGACCCATCGATGATTAAACCTAGTGAATTATGTGCCAAAAACGTTCACTTGTGTAAAAAAAAAGAAAAAAGAAAAAAAGAGAGTTGTTTATGTATTGAATAAAAAGGGGAAGTAGGCTAGACGTCTAAAGTTGTGGTGATCTAGATATTTGTGAGATGTGCGTATCATTGCTTTTCCTCTTGCTTGGGTTGATTTATAAGCCACATAGCTCGTTGATGATGATTGATCGTAACTTGGGATTAAAGTGACCTCGTTTGAGTTTGTCGATTCCGGTGATTAAATGTTCTATGATTTGAATTGTTTGGATTGAGTCTAAGTTGTATGTTTATATTGCTTGAGGACAAGCAAAGTTCTAAGTGTGGAGGATTTTGATTGGTGTCTAGATGTTAGGTTTTTCGTTGTCTTTTCGTGTCCGTTTTCCCTTAGTTTTTCTGTGTTTTTGTTGTTTATGGCTATGATTTGGTTGCTTTGGAGTCATTGGTATTGTAGGATAAAAGGGGCGGAAATGAGAAGAAAATGAGAAGAAAGAAGCCTTATATCGAAGAGGGGTTCGATAGGAGCTTGTAGGCGAAAACGGAGGTCAATTTGGAGTTCGGACGAGGAAGATACGATCGAAACAAGAAAGGCGCGCAACACCAATGCGAGTGCTACGTTGGACGAGCGTCCAACGTACGTTGGACGACCGTCCAACGTTCCGGCCAGCTTTCCTTTCCTTCTATAACTAGGTTTTCATACCTATTATAAATACTACCCCTTGTACACGAATTCTACAACCTTTTACCTTAGTTTTAGCTCTAATTTCGCTTTCAAATACTCTAGTTTAGATTTCCATTGTTCGATCCGGATCGCTACTTCGTTCTTCAATTAATTCAAGTTTTTACTTAGTTCTTCGCTCTTCGTTTAATCTCGTAAGTTCTTTATTGCTTTCTTTTATTTGATTTAATTGCTCCCTAGTTCCTTAGATTTAGTTCTTAATTGCTTAGTTTAATATCCTTCGTTCGTTTTCAAGTTCTTAGATCAGATTCGTTTTTCTTAGTTTTCAATTCCTTCGATTTCAAGTTTTCGTAGTTAGATTTATTCGCTTAATTTTTAGATTTAATTATTATGTCTAGATTCGTTTTCTTCGTTGCTTTCGTTATTGCTTTCTTTTCAATTCCATGCCTAGGTAGTTTAATCGCTTTCTTCTAGATTAATTCTTTAGATTAATTAGTTCAATTTATTTATTTGCTTTCTAGATTAGTTATTTACTTGCTTTTATTTATTGCTTTGATTTATTTTCTTGCCTAGGATTTAAAAACCAAAAACCCAACAATTCTTTTTACTTGCTTTCTTAGATTTAGGCTAAATTAGGTTGTTTTGCTACACGATTATTTGCCCTGCAAAGTTTTCCTTGAGATTCGACATTGGGTTTTTACTTACTAAGTGCTAGGATAGATTTCGTTCTATTGCGAACACTTTTTAGTGAAACAAGCAGCATGCGGAAAAACGGAGTCGATCGCATTTCAGATGCTCACGTGTTGGTCGGATACGATCAACAAGTCATCCGGCGCCCCGAAACTGGCTTTGACGTGTGCCAAAAACCACGTCCACGATTCGTCGTTCTCCTTGGGGCCGAATCCAATGGCAATGGGGAACACTTGCTCGTTCCCGTCCTTCGTCACCGCCACAAAGAGCGTCCCCTTATTCTTTCCCTTCAAGTGCGCCCCGTCCACTACGATCACGGGTGTAGCAAACCTTTTCCGAATGCCTCGATGGACTGACCAAAGGCAAGGTAGAAGTAGGTCAGACGGTTGGTGGCGTGGGAGGTGTGGATGTCGTACTCGGTGCCCAGATTCATCTCCTTCAACAGGTAGAGATAAGAAGGGAGCCTCTGATAAGACTCGTCGAAGGCACCGTACGTCATCTCTATAGTGACGTTCCTCGCACGGAGAGCGAACGGGTAGTCAATCTGAATACCGTACTCACTCCGTAGCTCGTCCACTATCTCCTTTGGCTTCAACACTGAGCCCTCAGTGATCAATCTACGAGCGTAGAATGCTCCTAATACCATGGCCGACACATGTCGTTTGTTGTCGAATTTAAATCAACTAGACAAGTGTGATCGGTCTTGTACTTGTTGATCACCCAAATCCCGCCTTTCTGCGTTGCATTCAACTTGAACGCGCAATCCTTCCACGAGGTGCACCTAAAACCCACACGGCCTTTGTCGGAACGAGGGATACAATACTCCTTCCGGAGATCCATGTGAAGCAATCCGACGGCTATATGCAAGTCATCCTTCTTCTTGATGTATCCGTCCTTTCGCAACTGACCCAAGGCCGGTGCCAAGTCGGGATCGATCCATCCTAAAGGGAGAGCGGTGTCTAGATCGACGTGCGGTATCAACCAATTTCGAACTGTCTCTTCGTTAGCGCGAGCACGAGCTTCGTCGTCACGGGGCTCTTGGTTTTGTGAGTGCATGCTACGAAGCCCGATAACCCTATCAAGGTGGCCGGGCTAGCGGATCCATGTTCCGAATTCAGCCGTTAGGCTCTCAAATAATTGGGATCGATCCTCCACATCCCTTGCTTCCTCGCCCTCGGACTCAAGAGACTCTTCTTCCGACTCCGGCTCTTCTTCGTCACGTACTTCGGCTTCAAATGCATTTGATCTCGGCATCGGCTCCTCTTCGACGTTATAGTTCTGAAAATTTGTCGATCTTTGGGTAGTATGGGCAGCCCGATTAGCTCTACTAATGACGAAAATCGTCGACATCTCCCTTCTCTCGATACACATTCTAAGCAAATCCCCGATGCTCTTTAAAACGGCATTCACCGTCTCTCGCTCATTTATGTTCGTCAAATGGAATAGCAAGTACTCCGATTCGTCACCCAATTGAAACTGGATCTCTCGTACTACGTTTTCATAGCTCAACGTCGATATGGGATAATTCACGAGAAAAACGTCTCCTCCTACGTACGATATTCCCTCCCAGTGACCGTGATAGGATGATCTTCCTACCAAGTTCGACGGATGCGAGGCAATTCCCCGACGTACGCGCCACACGCAAGATACGAACAAGAAAGTAGGAAAAAACTAGGATTTGTATTATTGATTGATGATAATACAACTCTAATTCATTCTATTTATACTAGACCCCTAGGGTTGGTTCGACTTACGGCCCGGGAAAGAACCAACAAGAAAACCCGGATCGGAGCTTATAATACGCTCGACTCAAAATAAACGGGCCAAGCCCAAACGAAATAATCCACAAAACGAAATAATAAACGAAATAATAAAACGACTAAACTAAGGAAGGAAATCATCGAATCTCCTTGGTGGGCGAATACTTCGCTTGGGACGGGGCGTCCTCTCTCCATCGCCATGCACGCTTTGTTCTCTCTCATTCGTATCGTACGTCAATCCTTCCCCGAGCTTCTCACGCTGCACAACCTTCTCCGGTGTTGAAGAAACGGGGTCCGTATCAACCCCCCCTCCGTTAAGACAACTCTTGTCCTCAAGAGTTAACGCCGGAAAACGCCTAGAGATCACAGCCAACGGCTCCCACGATGGCACACCACCCGCATCGTTGTCCCGTTGCACCAACACCTCGTCCACAGCCACGCCATCCCGCATCACGCGCCGACGCCCCACTAGCTTCGTAGGGCGAGATACCACCTTCCCGCGTGCAAATTCCGATGGAAACACGACTGTCACCGGAGATTGCCCTTCCACAAATGGGCGAAGCAATCCCACATGAAACACGTCATGGATTTTACTCCCCTCGGGCAGCGCTAAACGATAAGCTACCTCACCAATCCTCTCCGTGACCGCAAAAGGCCCGTAGAAGCGCCTCGCCAACTTTTGTGATAGAGGGCGAGCCACTGAGTGTTGCCGATACAACTGCAACTTCAACAACACACGATCTCCCACCTTATATTCAACATGCCGACGATGCCGATTCGCCGTAGCGCGCATGCTTTGTTGAGCCTTCAATAGGTTCTTCCGTAGCCACACAAGCAATTCACCCCTCTGTTTAATGACTTCCGCCACCGCCGCCGGACACCTCGCTCCCGGCGCTGCCGCCACCAACGACGGGGGTTCCCGTCCATACAAAGCATGGTACAGGGACGTCCCCAAGCCCTCATGATGGAAACAATTGAGGGCTAATTTCGCCCAAGGAAGAAAATTAGTCCACTTCGTAGGGCGATCGGCCACAAAGGCACGCAAGTATTGCTCCAACCCCCGATTCTTCACCTCCGTTTGCCCGTCCGTTTGGGGGTGATAGGCCGTCGAAAAATGTAACTTAGTCCCACTAAGTCGAAGCAAGTGATCCCAAACCTCGTTCAAGAAAACCGAATCCCTATCTGACACAATCGAGTTAGGAAATCCATGGTGTTCGACCACCGTCTCAACAAACGCATTGGCCACACGCCAAGCATCAAATCGCTGGGGAAGAGGGGCGAAATGAGCATATTTAGACAACCTATCGACAACCACCATAATGGCCGTGAAGCCCCTCGACTGTGGCAAGCCCGTAATAAAATCCATCGAAACGTCCTCCCACACTTGAGTCGGAATGGGGAGTGGTTGTAAGAGCCCGGCCGGTTTCTGCGTCGAATACTTGGTTGTTTGGCACTCGAAGCAGGATGCAACAAAGTTTTTCACATCCCTGCGCATACCGGTCCAATAAAATGAAGTTGCAAGGCGGCGGAAAGTCCGATCAACACCCGGATGTCCCACCGAAGGCGTGGAGTGATACTCATACATCAACGCCTGCTTGGTAACGGAGGAAGACGCCACCATAATCTGCCGACCTCTGAAAATCAACCCGTCGGCCTCGCGAACAGCCGTGGAAGCCTCCCCGGCGGCGATCTTCGCCTTTAGCTCGCCCATTTCGGAGCTCGTGTCCACGTCCTCCTTAATGATGTGCATAATATCCGGCAAGGGCTGAGCTACTGCTGCCAACAAAGAAGAGTCGGGAACAGCCTCACACTCCCCCTCATCCCGCCACGACAAAGCATCGGCGACGACGTTCGTGGCTCCCGACTTATATTCAATCTTAAACTTATAGCCCATCAGTTTTCGCACATAAAATTGCTGGTCGGGAGTTTGAATCACCTGTTGAAGCAGCTCACGGAGACTCTTTTGATCCGTTCGAATAATGAACTCGCGCCCTAGCAAATATTGCCTCCACTTTTGCACCGCCTCAACTATTGCATAGAGTTCCTTGTGGTATGTCGACGTCACGCGCCTCCGAGGACCCAATTTCTTGCTAAAGAAGGCAATAGGGTGTTTCTCTTGTAACAACACAGCTCCTACCCCAAAATCGGAGGCGTCCGTCTCCACACAAAAAGGTTTAGAGAAATCCGGCAAGCGGAGAATCGGAGCCGACGACATGGCCTTCTTCAATGCACCAAACGCCACCTCAGCCACCGGCGTCCAAACAAAAGCCTCCTTTTTCAATAAGTCTGTGAGCGGAGCGGCGATCATCACGTAATTCTCGATAAACCGGCAGTAGTAACCCGTTAGACCCAAGAAACCCCGTAGCTTCTTCACGGTCGTGGGTGTCAGCCAAGATAGCATGGACTCAATCTTGGATGGATCCTCCTTGAGACATCCGTTGGTGATAAGATGACCTAGATACTCCACTGTTGCATTACAAAACATGCACTTCGACAATTTAATAAAGAAGTTATGGCGGGCCAAGATCGAGAAAACCTCACGCAAGTGCTCGGCATGCTCCTGAATGCTTCGGCTATACACAAGTATATCATCAAAGAAGACTATCACGAAACGACGGAGAAAAGGCCGAAAAATGTCGTTCATGGCAGCCTGAAACGTCGAAGGGGCATTCGTCAAACCGAAAGGCATTACCAGGAACTCAAAATGTCCATCGTGAGTTCGGAATGTTGTCTTATACACGTCATCCTCGTGCATTCGAATCTGATGATAACCCGACCTCAAGTCAAGCTTCGTGAACACCCTCGTCGCACCTAACTCATCAAATAGCTCATCCGCCGTTGGAATCGGGAAATGATCCGCCACCGTGACATTATTGAGGGCCCGATAATCGATACAGAATCGAAACGTCCCGTCTTTCTTCCGAATCAGCAACACAGGTGACCAAAAAGCACTACAACTCCGACGAATGATCCCAGACTCCAACATCTCCCCCACTTGCTTCTCGATCTCCGTCTTTTGAAAATAGGGATAGCGATAGGGCCGGACATTCACCGGCTTGGTGTTCGGCAGCAAGTGAATTTTATGATCAAACGGCCTAGAAGGCGGCAATCCCGTCGGCACAGAGAAGACTGCCGCGAACTCGAGGATCACCTCCCGAACCGGCGACTCAACTTCACTCGGCAATTCTAATGGCTCCTGTTGGGGCAGCCGGTCACCAGACATCGCCATAACTTCGAAACAGACGGCCTCCCCCCAATGAAGCATGATTGTGGCCAATTTGCGTGCCGAGACTCGCCGGGGAACGCGTGGCGTCACCTTTAAAACAATCGGGCGTCCCCGCCATTGGAATTCCAGCGTTCCCGCCTCATAGTCACTAGTAACACGTCGCAGCGAACTCAACCATGCAAGCCCTAATATAATCTCCGAGGCGTGAATGGCAAGAACGTGAAGATCCATAAATAAGGAATGGCCTTGGACTCTTAGCTCCGCGTTGTGCACCACGTTATCACAGATAATTGACTCGCCATTCCCTACATAAACACGAAAAGGCCTAACGGCAGTCAGCGACAAGTTCAATTTCTCCACGACTCGAGGATGAACAAAGTTGTGAGTACTCCCCGTGTCTACGAGAATAGAAACCTCCTCCTTGCCGAGAAACCCTTGAAATAGCAAGGCAGAGGAGCGAGGGCTCCCATCCATGCTTAAGACATGCGACAAATCCGCCGTCACCACCTCCGACTCCGGCGACGGCGTCTCTAGATTCTCCACGGCCTCGTCATCCTCATCGTCCGACCCGATATAGGCCAGAAAACGGCCCTTGCACACGTGCCCGTTGCTCCACTTATCTGCACAGTACCAACAAAGCCCTAAACGGGACTTTTCCGCCCTCTCCGCTGCTGTTAACCGCATCAGTGGCAACTTGGAGTAATCCCGAGGCTTCGAACTAGGGTTAACGGTCGGGGATGGCGCCGGGAGGGCCGTCGGCGAAGGGGCAGTCGAGACCGGTGGTGATGCAGCCACTCTCGAAGGTCGGAAATCTCTCCCTTGCCAAGATCTCCGTCCTTGCAACGTCCCCCTCTCTACTGCTGTGTCGAACTCCAATGCTAATGACATCGCGGCCGCCACCGACGTAGGGTGTTGAAAACGCACCTGCGTCTTCACCGAGGATCGCAAGCCACTCATATATATAGGGAGAAGAGTCGACTCCGGGACCCCATGAATTTGATTCAGAATTTTCTCAAACTCTCTGTTATAATCAGCGACGACACCTGATTGGGATAACTTTGCTAGCAACTCGATGTGGTTCACAAAGTAGTTCGGGTCGAAGCGACGCCGAACATCATCCAAGAATTTCGACCACGAGACGGACGGATGATTGGCGCGGTAAGAGAAAATCCAGTCCGTAGTTGGCGGGGCGAATAACATCACAACGTAATGCAAGCGCTGCTCCTCCGGCAATCGAATGTGATCAAAAAAATATTGCACCCTCGTAACCCAACTCTGGGCCTCCGTCCCATCAAAGATTGGAGGGTCCAGTCGAAAGAGCTTCGTTGGATCCGGCCCGGATTGAAAACCCCATGGCCGTGATGATGGCAAGTCCCATGTCGACGCGGGAGGGGGGGGGGGAGGTGGAAGATCCCACACCGACGGCGAGGGTTGTGTCTGCGGAGCCCACGTCTGGGCGGCGGAAAGGGGCTGAGAACGAGGCCCCGAGTGCTGCTGCTGCTGTTGTACCCCCGAACCCCCGCGATCACCAGCAGACGCGGACGTCAACGGCGAAGAATACGTGTACGACGGCTCCGCCACAGTCGAGGCAGAGCCTCCCGGCAACCAAGAAGGGGAGCGCCACCCCTTCGGCATCCCGTAGATGGGATCGGGATCCGGTGGATTCGACGGCTGATGGACTCTACTCCGCTCCTCTCTTTCGTCAAAACGAGCCTCCAAACGCCGGAGCATGGCCACCACCTCCTCCATCGACATAAGGGAGTGCGCCCCCGTCGTCGCGGCCGTTGAGAACGGTAACGAAGAAGGGTTTGCTGTCGACGAAGACGAAGGGATCTCCGAGACCACCGGATTAGACACCGGGATTGTCATCGTTCAAGATGAAAGCACCAGTTGATAGGATGATCTTCCTACCAAGTTCGACGGACGCGAGGCAATTCCCCGACGTACGCGCCACATGCAAGATACGAACAAGAAAGTAGGAAAAAACTAGGGTTTGTATTATTGATTGATGATAATACAACTCTAATTCCTTCTATTTATACTAGACCCCTAGGGTTGGTTCGACTTACGGCCCGGGAAAGAACCAACAAGAAAACCCGGATCGGAGCTTATAATACGCTCGACTCAAAATAAACGGGCCAAGCCCAAAACGAAATAATCCACAAAACGAAATAATAAAACGACTAAACTAAGGAAGGAAATCATCGAATCTCCTTGGTGGGCGAATACTTCGCTTGGGACGGGGCGTCCTCTCTCCATCGCCATGCACACTTTGCTCTCTCTCATTCGTATCGTACGTCAATCCTTCCCCGAGCTTCTCACGCTGCACAACCTTCTCCGGTGTTGAAGAAACGGGGTCCGTATCAGACCGCTATGACGGATAAGAATTCTCTGATCACCCATCTCGATCTGTACAAAAAAAAAAAAAAAAAAAAAAAAAAAAAAATAATAATAATAATAATAATAATAATAATAATAATAATAATAATAATAATAATAATAATAATAATAATAATAATCTGAAAAAAATAATAATCTGAAAAAATTTGTTCTTAAATACACGACAATTCTACTAAATAAATCGTGTATACACGATTTATTATACAAAATTGTCGTGTAAAGTCAACAATTTTGACTTTCAATCGTTGACTATTTTGACTTTACACGACAATTTCGATTAATCAATCGTGTATACACGAATATTTTGGAATAATAGTCGTGTACTGAAGAACAGTATTTTATATATATATTTTGGCATATTACTAATAATAAATATACAAAATCATATATTACCTTGGTATTTGTCTCGAAAAAAACGACTTGAATCCCTTCCGAAATTTCCAGAAAATTCAAAATTGCTCTCTCAATATATTTCTTTAATGTAATGTTGTGATGGAATGAAGTCTATGCTATTGTTTTTGCTCACTTCTGATTTTCAATCAATGCTAATAACAACCAAATTCGATTTGTAATGAATTTGGCAGATTTGGTGGTTGTTGTTAATTAATGCAATTTCCCCCTTTTTTAAAAAAATTACACGCCAATTGCAAGTGTTTCAACCGTGTATGTGTTTCTCGTGAGATAGAAATAGAGATTTTTTTTTTTTAATTACAATTCCACGTCAGATTCAATTTTCGTGGAATCAATTCATGAAAATTGAATCGTGAGAGAGAGATCAATCGTGAAGGGTGAATATGATTTTTGAGTGGGCCCCACAGTTCTAATTTTGACTTCACTTTGTTTAATTGGTTTTTTTTGTTTTATTAGATAAGTGGGCCCATTAGTAAGGGTATTTATGTTTTTTTATTACAAAATGGGTATAGAAGTTATACTTCTTATATTGTGGGTATAATAGTTATGTTTGTTATAAAAGTGGGTATATTTAAAGTTCACCCTTTTAAAATTGTTATTATTGATGATTCTTCCTTGATATTGATCAAACGCCGAGCAAATGCTTCCGTCTTAGCCGCGTTGTAGAGACACGCTTGGGTCTTCCCACGACCGCCAATTGAAGCTGAGCTTTGACCACCGTGATTGCCTCCATTATTGTCGTTGCCTGAGCATCCACGACCGTCGCTGCTTAAGCCTCCACGTCTTTCGCCCCTCCGTTTTGGCAGTGAGGTGACCACTACATTCACCACATCGTCCTCCATATCCAAATTGACGGCCGATTGAAAGTCGTCGAAAGCATGTATGCCATGGAAGGCCTACGTCCCATCTTCAAATGTCGGCGGAGATTTATACGTACTGAATGACGTCTGCGAAATTTGATAGGCACTTAATGATGATGACAAATTATGTTACACACTAAATGCAGGTGGTGAACCGAATTTCGGCGAATCCCCCGAGCAGTGGCAGCGAACAAAATGTGTTAAATAAATTGTAGTTGAATGTCGGAGTAGAAACATCGGAAACCGGTGAAGATCGATCCGTCGCTAGCAAAATAAAATTCTCTATGAATTTGTAAAAGGTAGGCCCATGTGAAAATGGGCTCCACTGCCGATGCCTCTCGATGTATTCATTTTTCTCCCTTTGCTACTTTACACTCCATCCTCCATTCGTTTTAGATATGAAAATTCAATTAATATTATATTTACTGCTTTAAATAAATTATTCACAGCTGTCCCATTTAATTAGTTAATAAGGTAAATATATGTGCGGTATAAAATATTTATTTTCGACTAATTAAGTAGGACGAAAAGAGTAGTTCATTGAAAAGTCGTCATCCCTTGGACAAAATTTCTGGATCCGTCTTTGATTGTTGATGCTCATTGAGGGAACATCAATTTTTTAAAAATTTTAAAAAATACGAATTTACATTCTCACTTGCTAATTTGTAATTTGAATCCACCATACATGGTACATTTGTTGAAATTAAACATTATTAATGATGAAGTGAATGTGTAGACTAGTGCTTTTTGATAAGTTAGGCAATCCACAAAAGTCAAAACACTAATACCTAGTTACATGTGAAACAAATTCTAATTGAGAATGTATGGATGTGCCCCTCTCTCTCTCATATAAAATTGTAAGATGAATTTGTAATAATATAAGCCAAGAGAATAGAGACCCCAAGGCCAAGGGACTCATCATAATCATGTGCAAATATATGTTAGGTGATGGTCCCTTGTGAATTATTTTTCATACATAATTATCACAATCATACCTATATTTTGTTCATTTAGTTAGCTTGTTATTATCATAATATCATGAGACTCCTACTTCTTGATACAGTACTCTCTCCATTCCATTTAACTTATTAGTATAATTTGACACGGAATTTTAGGTGCTGTATTAAAAGTGAAATTTAAAAAGCGTACATTCAAAACTAAGAATTAATTCTTTCTATTTTAGGAAATAAGACAATTCATGTTGGACGACCCGATTAGCAAAACATGACAATCTAACTGGGACGAAGCGAGTAAATATTAAGTAAGATATCAACGTTTGTGATCACCTCTAAATAATTTCAAAGAACAAAATCTCAGATATTTTTACGGAGGAGGTTTTTGAATATCGAAAATGTCCCTTACCCATCGTTAGCATATTAGATATGTCCGCTACTGATATGGTAGTGTCACATTTATACTTTTTTTTTTTTTTTAATTAGGGCTTAGCTTTTCTTAACGATGTTTTATTTTAGTACTGTATAATTTAAATTCAAAGAATATGTTAGTACTCCCTCTTTCCACAATTAGAATCTATTTCATTTTTCGTCCATGCACAATTTTTAGGATCTTTTCAGTGAATTTCTACACAAAAAATTACAATTATATCTTTTAAACATCACTTTAACATATCAACACATATAGTATTAAACTATGTGTCAACCCGTTCACATTCTAAAGATAATTAATAGAGGGAGTAATATATATTTGAAGCATAATATTATCACATCATTCGTTGATACGCTAAATCGAGACATAGTGGCCAACGGAGCATTACACTATTAAATAGTACCCTAACCCTGAGTATAATTCTCAGCGATTACACGTGAAGTATTTTTCACTTTTATTTTACGTTTTGTATATAGGTAGGGTTCCAACCATAATATTAATACGAATTATATATATGCAATTATTATTTTTGTTCACCATTTTTTCCATCAACCCATAGAGGGTGTGGGCCACAAAATTCTCATTTGAATAATGAATTTATTAACCATTTTTTGTACTACTCCTCTCTCTTTCCCAGCCGACTCGGCCACGTTTTAAATCAGGATGTGCCAGCCGATTTGGCCAGTTTCTTTTTTAGCACAACATAGCCCACTTAGTTTACAGTTAGTTCTCTTTTATTGGGAACAACTAATTCAAAAATAATTAATTAAATATGGGGCGCCACAAAGCTTCCTAATTTACTCCTCCTTAAAAATTGGGCCAAAACAAATGTGGTCAAATCGGATGGGACGGAGGGGAGTATAATTTAACAAAGCACATCGTAGTCAAAAGAAGATGCTAACACACTTATTTTCGAGCGGTGGAGTCTATTGCATAGACCTTTTCGTGGTGACCTTTCATTGGCCCAATCTCGTAATAATTAAAAAAAATAAATAAAATAAATAAATAAATAAATAAATAAAATTTTTTCACTCTAAAGAACGATTGAGGTATGAAAAGAAAAGGAAAAAAAAAAGATATTTGTTTGTTTTAATTTTTAAAGAACGATTGAAAATACATTCCAAACTATTTCTCATTAGTCCAAAATCATCACATACTATAACAAAAGATTAAACAATATCCGTTCAATTGACACATTTAAACCGTAATGAGTTCAAAATTGAATAATTTTTAAGTAACAGAGTCATTTTAATTTTCATTCGGTTTCAATTTTAATACTACAACTTCAATTCCAATCTTTCGATGAATTGAGAAAAAATAAAAGACGATGATTTCTATCAATTTGGCCTTATTGTTTTTGAGGGAGTTTTCTTCTTATCCACATAATAAGTTGCCCATATCTAGCTATCAAGCTTATCTATAACTCCCGTCTACGATAACATTACACCACCTATGTTTTTAAGTAGGTTTTCAATTTAGCTGAGTAATCACGTTTAAGAGACAATAATGTAAGAAATGAGAAGTAATATGGATTATTAATTTTAGTGTGATCTCATTGATGCGTTATAATAATATACACAATGCATTATAATGTAAAGTGCATTGTACTTGTGGATATCATGCATTATAATATTGTATAAATTCAATTTTTTTTTTTACGGAAAACCTATATTATACGGGATTCGCCCCTTTAAATGTATATAGAAATGCATGTATAGATGTCAATTAAGAAAACTAACATCCTTAATCACAATTGAAAGAATTTTGTAAAAATATATTGTAAAAACAAAAATACTATAATTATAAAGCACGAGTTTATATAACGAATGGTCCATTATAATGCACCTATAGTAGTGTTATTATGAGGCATTTACTTCAAGTGATTATGTTGAATCGACTAATTTAATTTATATGTCATTCTCTTACTTAATCTTTTTGATTTGATATTTAATCGTGGATACGAATCTCACCCAAATATATAAGAACGAGATGATTCTTATTTCGTTTCATCCCATGCCTTGCCACACATTTGTTCAATCTTTAAATTAATCTCATCCCTCAACGTAAACTCCATTTACACTGCATTCTGCATTATAATGAATTCTCAATGTAATTATAATACATTGCAGATCGCTCAACAATCATTGGTAGTACATCTTATTTCTTACTTCACATGTCTTTTATATATGATCTACTCACCGTATAAGATAAATTATACTTAGAGAAATTAGGAATTAATCTACTTAATAATTTTACTATGATCTACGGCTAATATTGCCGCTAGCATGGTCACGGCACATTACTACTTCATATAATTATATGTTATACTACCTCCATCTCACTAAATTAGCCTCATTTGCTTTATTGATTTTTTTCGGCACGCGTTTCCACCGAAACCTAGTACTCCCTCCGTCCTCCATTTAGTGACGGAGGGAGTTTGGGCACGCATTTTTTCGCATTTTATGGCATAATAATAAATTAATGTGTTAAAGTGTTAAAGTGGAATAATTGTGGGTTCATTTGAATTGTTTAATAGTATTAAAATGTTAAAATAATAAAAAGTAGATGTATAAAGTGTTAAAGTGTTAAAGTGATTGTGGGGTCTACGTCCAAAAATGGAAATTGTCAGTAAATGGAGGACGTCCCAATATAGTATTAACGTCACTAAATGGAGGACGGAGGGAGTACGAGTTTTAAAATATAATTTCGAAGTATTTTTTCGTTTACGGGATACATCGACACTCATAGTATCCCGTAAACAAAAAAATACTTCGAAATTATATTTAAAAACTCGTACTAGATTTCGGTGGAAACGCATGCCGAAAAAGTCAATAAAGCAAATGAGGCTAATTTAGTGAGATGAAGGTAGTAGTAAATAAGCATGATTGTACGAATCATATGTTGTTAGTTTTTATATACTCTATCTGCCTTCTGCCCACGATTTAGGGTCTTTCTATTTAAGACAGTGAACCTATGTATATAAAGTAAACAGTCATACATTTTAAAAAATTAATTTAATACATCACCATAACGATACGTTAAACTCCGTGTCAATCCTTTTAGACCCTAAAGATGTGGTCGGAGGGTGTAATAAACATTGGTACTATATATATAGACACACATTTATGCAATGATAAATGAAGAATAAAAGGGGTGTGTGGATGGGAGTGGAGTTGGTTAGAGACGCAACAGCAAAAAAGGCATGGATGGTTGTTACCACCTAATTACAATTAAATCTCAATATTTAACTACCTTTTTTTATACTCCTATATACCATGTTCGGTAGGATGTTCGGCGATTTCATTTGTGTTTAAATTCCAATTTTTTATGTTTTTGCCCACGCGCACCGCACGTGAGCCTAACCCATTTCATTCATTATTCATTTTGCCTAACAAATTTTAGAAATATTAATTTACAGACCAACACACCTTATTCAATCCAAGACGAAAGTTATGGAGGCTGGGCCCATTATTGGCCAATTAGAGGCGTCCACGTGTCCCACCATGCCACTTGACTGCAATTGATATCGCATTATTCTGTATGTCACCACATGAACAGAATCCATGAATTATAATATTGTACTAATATGGTTTTAAAATTAGTTATTTTTTTATTCAATATATAGGATAACCGACTAGTTAAATATCCAAAAAAAAAAAAAAAAACATATTATGTGCATGGGTTTATATGAAAAAAAGATTTAAAATAAATGAAATGTCGGTTTTCGTTTATAGATACAGTAAGGATGGTCGTACTATGTTTTACATGGGTGTTACCGGTAAAACGGAACGGAATCCTTTCACTAACGAAAGATTTTGTATGTCTCAACCTGCCACTCGATTAAAGCTTCATTGCTGAAAAAGTATTTGTCTCGAACGATAGTATTAATATCAATAAATGTTCGAATACAATATTTCCAAAAAACAAAGTGCCACCTAATGGATATTTCTATTAAAGTCGCTAATTAATTGAAGTTGCTATTCGAAAATATTTACGGGAACACGTGTCCTTACAGTTACAATTGATCGAGCGCATGTGTTGACATAACAATAGGGGATTAAGTTTCGAGGTTAAAATGCTCGAGTTTGAATACTTTGTAATAAAATCTTTAAAAAAATGCAATTGACCAATTCCATATTCAAATTAAAAAACTCACATAATAAATTATAAAAATTCAGAACATCAATTTTGCACTTTGCAACAATGAAAAGTCAACTACAAGACCATTCTCCTCTAAAAGTCAATATAATGTCAAACTTGAGTAAAATTTTATACTCCCTCCGTCCACCTATTTCTGACACGGTTTCCTCTTTGGGCCGTCCCCTTATTTCTGACACGTTTCCTTTTTTGGAAACAATTAGTCACTAAGTAGTACAATTAGTAAATCCCTTATTACACTTAACATTCCATACTTAAATCTCATCCACTCATTTTTCTGCACGTAGTTCAATATAATTTAAATTTCGAAAGTTTAAATTATTATAACTTGCTCGTTTGTTATCGGATTTTTATGATTTTTATATCAAATTAAAGGTCTTTATACGATCTTTCATTTAAGATCAGACAAGAACATGTTTTTATACATATATGATGCTCTGTTTCTAAAATATGTTTATTCCCTACAAAATACATTTTATACACTACATCCATAAACACAATACACTTTACACACTAATCACTTCCGTCTTAAATCTCGTGCAAAAAGCAAACGTGTCAGAAATAGGTGAACGGAGGGAGTATATAGTAAGAATTTCACCTTACATAAAACAAGCCCCAACATCTAAAAAGAAGTTTAAAGAACAATGCAAAATTAAATCGGTGGAGCAAATAATACACAATATTTTATTTCATGTTTTCCCATCAATTCCCAACAATAAAATAAAAACAGTCATTAACAAAAACGTTAAGGCAACAATTAAGTAAGCGTTTAATAATATTTTAATTAAAAAGTAAATATCCGCTTTTTCTTTTCTTTTTTTTTTTTTTTTTTAATTCCCTAAAAAAGCAGTGGATGTGAAATCAACGCCACGAAGATGCGACGGTGAGTTTCCGTCCCATCCAACCGAAGCAGATGCCGCCGGATTCCTCGTTGACAATGAATCCCGCGCCGCCACGTGTCCCCGAGTTCAACTCGAACCGGACCCCCTCCACGGTGAGTTGACTCATCGGCCGCGGCTTGAACCCGGCCATGCTCACTCGGGCCCGCCACTTGCCGAAAACCTCGCACCTCTCCACGCGATCTCTCCCCTCGCACGCAACCGAGTTGCCGATTTTTCTGCCCAACCCCTCCTCGATGAGGACTCGGCCCGGGTCGGTCGAGTCCAGCGAGTCGAACAGGGAGGCGTAGAACTCGTACGTGTCGCGCACGCGCGCGACGAGAGGGGCTGTGTTGGTGTTGAGCTCCTGCTCCACGACGGTCATGACGTTCGGCGACAGCGCCTTCACGCGGCGGAGCAGCTCGTCGCGGAGATTCTCCGTCGTCACGCTCTCGTCGGGTAGCCTGAACAATTTGAACGCGAAATTCGCTGCCAGTGTTTCGTCGGATTGGATATCCAGTTTTTCACGGCTCAAATCGGCGATATTCAGACTACGAACGCAAAAATTGAATGAAACCCCAATTTTGTCGGCTATTGCCTTGAGACTGTCGCCGACGGCCTTCAACTTCTCCTCTCCGGTGGAAAATTCCGTGAAGGCGGTGATCTTCAGGGTGACGGTGGATGCGTTGCTATCGAGTTGCCTCTTCGCGGCGAGCGCGTGGAGCAACTGCCCGTACTGCCCGCCCTGCCCGACGTCGAAATCCAGGACGTGAATTTTGCTGAATCCGTCCTCTGCCGCCGCCTCGAGGATTGCCAGGTTCGCCGCCATAAGTCCGAGCTTGAAACACGGCGAGGACTCGTACAGCGATTTTGTTGACACTGCGTGTTCCGCGCTGAACAGCTCCGACACCGGAGGAGGATTTTCCGAGGGGCTTAACCTCGACTTTAACGCCGAAACCATGTGAGCCGCGATCCTCTGTTCGGAGGTGCCGCTCGCGTTTGCCAACTGCTGGAGGCGCGTGAGGATTTCGGCCGCTGCTTCCGGCTTTCCTTCGGAGATTGCCGCGGCGGCGTCGATCGAGGCTTGCTTCGGGCAGGGCAGCGGTGGGGAAGCAGAGGTTGAACAGCACGACGAAGACGACGAAGTTGGGGAAGGAGAAATCGGCTTACCTATCAAATTCTGGATCGTCTCCGACCACTCGCTGTCGGTAACAGCAGAAACGGTCTCGCCGTCGTCTTCATCGTCGAGCAGCTGCTTCTCCAGTTCCTGCAGCCGGTGGTTCATCATATTCTTCTCCGAATTAACAGCCTCGACACCCGAACCGCTCACAGCCGAAATCATCGGGCGATTTCCGGCTGACAAGCCATTGGCGTTAACATTTATGTTCGAGAGATTCAAAGGCTGCACATGGCGCTGCGGAAGGCGATACCGCGAGTCGAGAGAGCCGGAAACCGAAGAAGTCGAGGAGACATCCGGCGAAAAGGAGGAAACCGGAGCGAATTCCACCGGCGACGTTGAAAACATCGGATACGCATGCTGGAAATTAGGGCGCGACTTCACGTTTCGGAGGTAAACCCCGAGAGCCTGATGATTCTGCTGCTGCTGCTGCAGAAAGCTCTGTTGCTGCTGAAACTCTTCGAGAGACCTCTTCCCGCCGATCTCCGGCCGCCGGATCTGCGCCGCCGCATCCGGCAGAATCCCAGGCAGAGCTGATCGGACGGCAAAGTGTTGCTGCGCCGCGAGATTGGAGCTAAAACCACCGTTCATCACCGCTCTCCTGCCGGCGGTGAAGAAGTCAGGGACGCCGCCGGAGAAACCAGATGACATATTCGCCGGTAGAAGAGCTCCGATCGGAAAGCGATTAGGAGAGATTAGGCATCCATAGAGAGAGAAGACGGCATCTTTTCTAGAGAGAGAGAGAGGGGGGATCTGGGGGAAGGAAGTGTGTTTAAGCAAATTGGATTGATTGTTGGTGTGGGTTATAAAAAGAAAGGGGATGAAAGAGGGCAGTTTCGTGTTTGAGAGAAATTCAAATAACGCCTTGTTTGGTTGAAGGGAATTAAGTGATTACGGTTACAGAAATATACAGCTAACCTTTTTTATTTATTTAACCTCTTGTTTTTAGCGTTACCAATCGCACTTTCCACTATACCACTTTTTTTTTTTACTTTATTAATTTTTTTAATAATAAAACCGACTTGTGAAACATTAAAATAGTTTCCTTGTAAAGTCAAGATATACGTATCGGGAAAATTTATGATAATTCCTTTCACGCCAGATTTTTTATTTAAGTAATTTCTACTGAATTTACCATACTCCGAAGCGACATAACTTGTGTTCAAATTTGGATTTTCCAAAGATCTTGTACGAAATACTCCCTCCGGTCTTTTACAGTTGAGTCGAAACTTTTCGACACGGGAATTAAGAAGAGCTGTTTAGTACTTTAAGTATGTTTGGTAATTGAGAAGAGAATGAGATTATGTTTATAATTGATAAGAGTTGTTTTAATTAATATAAAAAATGTTTTTTATTAATTAATATTTTTTTATTTTTCAGTTTATTTTAAATTAATTTAAAATTTTCTGGATTTTTTTTTATAAAATTATTGTTGATGTTTAAAATTAAAATAAAAAACTTTTCTGGATTTTTTTTTTATAAAATTAAAACTTTTCTGGATTTATTTTAAATTAATTTAAAATTTTCTGGAATTTTTTTTTATAAAATTATTGTTGATGTTTAAAATTAAAATAAAAAACTTTTCTAGATTTTTTTTTTTATAAATTAAAACTTTACTGGATTTATTTTAAATTAATTTAAAATTTTCTGGATTTTTTTTATAAAATTATTGTTGATGTTTAATAAAATAAAAAACTTTTCTGGCTTTTTTTTTTAATAAAATTAAAATTTTTCTGGATTTATTTTAAATTAATTTAAAATTTTCTGGAATTTTTTTTTATAAAATTATTGTTGATGTTTAAAATTAAAATAAAAAACTTTTCTAGATTTTTTTTTTATAAAATTAAAACTTTTTCTGGATTTATTTTAAATTAATTTAAAATTATTTCGAGAGAGACGGCAATGACGATAATGAAGAAATTGAGAATTGGGGCGTAATTAGTATGTTAATTAAGTAAAATAAGGGGTACAATTAGTTGTGTGTTTAATACTTAATTTTTACCCAAAAATGAAACGACTCAACTAGGAGAGACCGGCCCAATCGGGAAAGTGACTCAACTGTAAAAGACCGGAGGGAGTATTAAATATCGAGAAATGATGTGTCGCTCCCTAATTTGTGGACACCGATTGTTGTTCGTTCGCTTTTGTTTTATTTCGTTCTATTTTCACGATCGTACTCCAGTTAAGTTATTTTAATTCGTTTTTTCAAGTTAGAAGGCATGCTTTGATTTTTATATATTTTGTAAATTTAATCATTTCAATATTAATTCCAAAGCTATTATAATACTTCATCCGTCGTACTATAATTGTAATGTACAGTTGTATGCTATTTTGGATCGTCTCACATTAGTAGTCCTATTTTCGAACTTATTATTTTTAACACTAGCACATGAAATTTCATGTCAAAAGAGACATTCTAGTAAAGCGGGATGGAAGGAGTAATATATAATCGAAAAAAATTGAACAAATATAATACCACTCCGGTCCAGGCTTCTTGACTCATATTCCTTTTTGGTACGTCCCACACATATTGACTCATTTCCTTTTTTAGAAATAATTAGAGTATAATAAGTACAATTAGTAAACCCCTTATTACACTTAACATTCCATACTTAAATCTCATCCACTCATTTTTCTGCACGTAGTTCAATATAATTTAAATTTTGAAAGTTTAAATTATTATAACTTGCTCGTTTGTTATCGGATTTTTATGATTTTTATATCAAATTAAAGGTCTTGATACGATCTTTTATTTAAGATCAGACAAGAACATGTTTTTATGCATCTATGATGCTCTGTTTCTAAAATATGTCTAAATACATAAACCACATTACATTTCCCTACAAAATACACTTTATACACTAAACATTTTCGTCTTAGTTCCCGTGCAAAAAGCAAATGAGTCAATATGCGTGGTCCGGAGTGGTATTACTTATGTCCCACTTCATTAGTCCAATTGGGGATTCCAAGGGAACAAAGAAATAAGAGGATAGTCATTTCAGAAAATGAAAACTAATAAGTGATACGAACGAAAATGATAGACTAATAAAATGGGATTGAGACAGTATTAAAGCGAACGAACAACGATCGTCGTCCACAAATTGGAAAACAATAAAGCTATTTGGCCATAATGTGGCCGGCCACACAACGACATTTTTTATAATATACGTAATTTTAAAAATAGTAAATGATAATTATAGTTTATTACTTTTATATTTTAATTTAAAAATAATTTTTCCACAAATTTTACATATTTTTCTCTTTTTTTCTAGATAAAAAGGTAACAAATTCTTTAAAATAGTAAAAATAATCAAATAATTAAAGGGTTAATTTTAAAAAATACGTAAAAATTACGGAGCATCGCTTTTTGCGTTTTTTATAATATAAAAAAGTTTGGCAAAAAAATATAAATTATTCGATACTTAAAAAAATAAAAAAAAAGTTAAATTATGGCCGGCCACATTATGGCCGAATAGCATCACCCATTGGAAAAAGGTATATCATTTCTCATTAAATACTAGAACTCCCTCCATTTCACTTCAAATGACTTATTTTTATTTCGACACAAGATTTTAGTTTTATCGGTAAAAGTAAAAAGGAAGAGAGTCACATTGAAAAAATAAAGATTAATTATTTCTATTTTAGAAAATCGATGAATTGAAGTGAGACGTTTCAATTAAAAAATAAGTCGAGTAAATTAGAACGGAGTGAGTAGCGTATTGCTAAATAGTGACGTTGGAGTAATTTTTTGTGATATTGAGATTTATTTTAATTAATTGTTATTGGAAAGTATTTTATTTTCTGAGTGTCATGCATATTCTCAATTCATAAAGTTAAGATATCGTTTATTTGTATAATCATTGCATGATATTTAGAGAGAGAGAGAGGGAGGAGTCCAGCTGGCAACGCTAAGTACAATTTCCACCTGTAATCTAGAGTTGTGACTCGTGTGCTTTCAGTTTTACCAAAATTTGAAATCCGTTGCTTTCATACGTGTACAAATGCCCTTAAAATTTATACCTAAGTGTATAAATCATGTTGCAGTATGCCAGTATCTCGTAAAAGAAAAAAAAAAAAATTTAACAAGTTATTTGAAAGCTCATTATTCAGATGCTTGAATATGTTTATCACAAATGTTGAAAAGAAATGTGAAAACTTCAGCAGACGAACGTGGTATATGAACGTATGCTTGCACCATTTCTATAGGGATTTGGATATTGATGCACTTGAAGGACCTTTTTGCGTTCTGGTGTAAAATTTAAGGGCATTCGTGCACCTTTCGTGACATTTGTATGCAACATATTTTGAGGCAAGCACCTCAATTGCACATTAAAAAAAAAAAATACTACAGATTCCTAAGTTATTCAATCATTGTAACCAGTGACCGAGGCAGACATTTGTTCATGGGGGGTCCAAAATTGTTACTTCATCCGTCTTTTTTTTACACGTTTGTTAAATACATTTGAGTGTAAAATAATAGAGTCATCGCAAGAAAAACAGAGAGAGGGAATATAAATTTAGAAGTTTATAAGAGTTTTAAAACAAAATAACAATTAAATAGTACTAATGTAGTACTCAATCAAAATAATATTTTCATTATGGTGAATATCTGAAGACAAAATTTCATAGACAAAAGTCACAAAACAATAGTGAATATTTGAAAATGAGAGATTTTTTTTTCGAGTGATGCTATTCGGCCATAATGTGGCCGGCCATAATTTAACTTGTTTTATTTTTTATAATATCAAATAATTTATATATTTATGCCAAACTTTTTTAGATTATAAAATACTCAAAAAGTGATACTCCGTATTTTTTACGTATTTTTTAAAATTAATCCTTTAATTATTTGATAATTTTTACTATTTAAAGTATTTTTTTACCTTTTTTTACCTAAAAAATGAAAAAATATGTAATTTTTGGGGGAAAAATATTTTTAAATTAAAATATGAAATTAATAAATTATTGTTATCATTTACAATTTTTAAAATTACAAAAAATATGAAAAATATTGTTGTGTGGCAGGCTACATTATGGCCAAATAGCATTATTGTTTTTTCTGCATGTTGTAAAATTGGAGGTTGGAATCATGTAATGATATCGCCGCATATCAAATTTTGAGGAAAAAAATACGGTAATTTATAAATTTAGGATTTGATTATAACATAATTTGTCAAATATAAGTATATATATTTTTAATCCTTAATTATTGTAAAATTACTAAAATACCCTCACTTTTTTTTGAAATCCTACCCGGGCCCAACTACATCCTGGCCCCATTGTGGCTCCGTCACTGATTGTAACCATTCGGTTCGTTCACAAAATCATTCATTCATTGTAACCATTAAAATTAGTGTCGAGATATATTGTGCAATGTGCATAGATACGATGGACGGAATGAGATACAATTATAAAAATACTAAGATTCCTAGATGTTATGCACTTAATTTAATTATTTATAATGTTTTAAACAATTAATATGAAAATGCATATATTCTAATCCATAATCTTTAATTAATTCTAGACGTTAATCTCTATCGCTTGATTTTTATTTATTTATTTATTCACTAATTATGATAAAAGTAAAGTACTCAAATCATTAAGATTGAATTAAAGTGAAAGTGAAAATATTAAAATAGTTATTTTTAAATTCCTCCCCCTATTCAGACTCATCTTCGTCGGAAACGGAGAGGGTATTACAGAACATGTCCATATAAAATACATGTTTATTATATATACTTCTACTTTTATTTAGAAATTCAGTTATATTAGGAGACTAATTATAGTACTTTCTTCGTCTACAATGTATGTGTTCATTATATATCTTGTACTCGTTCTATTAATGTTATTTTGTGACATTTTAAAAAATGATTTAAAATAATTATACCTAACCAATTTGTCCTCTTGTGGTAGTTAATGTAAGTATGTACTATTATGTATACCCATGCTAGCTGGGAATGAAGGTGCTGCTGCACAAGTCAAAACTCAAAAGTGGTGGAGGACTTTTTTCTTTAATTTTTTTTTTTTCTTCTTTGCCCTAATTTTATTTGGTGGAAACCTAATTTTGTTACCCTACAATATACTCCCTCCGTCCCACTTGGATAGGGACTTTTTTTTTTCGGCGCGGGAATTAAGAGGAGAATGATGATAGTGGGATAAAGTGAAAGGTAGTGGGTTAAAGTGATGTGTCAGAATTTTATTGGATTATAATTTTTCATTTTGGGAAAGGTCCATATATCAGTGGGACATCCCGAAAAGGAAAAGGTCCTTATATCAGTGGGACGGAGGGAGTAGTAGTATGAGATTATGTCCGAACTTACGTTAGTGAAAATAGATTATATATCTTTTGTCGGCTTCTTGGGGTATAACCATTTGTAATAATGTAGTTAAGGTATAATCATGAAGTAGATAACGAATTCTTATAGTTAAAGTATTTGGAACTTTGATATTTTCTAGAATGAAAATGTTCGACTATCGACCTTGGAAACATTTATATATATTTATTAATTATGTGACAATATTGCTACATTGATGAATATGTAAAACTTCCATATGGTTGGAAGTCTATAATTGGTGTAACGGTTGGGGGTGTCGACACAATCGGCCGAGAGATCACTTTTTTCTTTCAAAATGTATGTATGTTACGTGGTTTGTTTGGGATTAATCACGCTAACACCGAAGCAATAGAGTTTATATTTACATTGCAATGAGGGTTGGGATAAATAGATGATTGCTGACGAAATTAAGGGAAGAACGTAAAAAAATATATTGATTGAAAGATGACATCAATTTTAGAGGGTCGTTTGAACTGTGGTCAAATGATCCTAGAAGCAGTTGGAGCACTATTTAATTTTTCATTTTCTTTGTTATATTCGGGTACTTCGCGTGCCTAATTTCTTCTTATTACTCCCTCCGGTCTTTCCTAGTTGAGTCACTTTCCGGATTGGGCCGGTCTCTCCTAGTTGAGTCGTTTCCTTTTTGGGTAAAAATTAAGTATTAAACACACAACTAATTGTACCCCTTATTTTACTTAATTAACATACTAATTACGCCCAAATTTCTCAATTTCTCCATTATCGCCATTGTCGTCTCTCTCGAAATAATTTTAAATTAATTTAAAATAAATCCAGAAAAGTTTTAATTTTATAAAAAAAAATTCCAGAAAATTTTTTTTTTATTTTAATTTAAAACATCAACAATAATTTTATATAAAAAAAATAATCCAGAAAAGTTTTAATTTTATATATAAAAAAATGTCAGAAAAGTTTTTTATTTTAATTTTAAACATCAACAATAATTTTATAAAAAAAAAATCCAGAAAATTTTAAATTAATTTAAAATAAATCCAGAAAAGTTTTAATTTTATAAAAAAAAAATCCAGAAAAGTTTTTTATTTTAATTTTAAACATCAACAATAATTTTATAAAAAAAAATTCCTGAAAATTTTAAATTAATTTAAAATAAATCCAGAAAAGTTTTAATTTTATAAAAAAAAATCCAGAAAAGTTTTTTATTTTAATTTTAAACATCAACAATAATTTTATAAAAAAAAAATCCAGAAAATTTTAAATTAACTTAAAATAAACTGAAAAACAAAAAAAATATTAATTAATAAAAAACATTTTTTATATTAATTAAAATAAAATACAGTACTTAGTAATTATAAACATAATCCCATTCTATTCTAATTAACAAACATACTTAAAGTACTAAACAACTCTTCTTAATTCCCGTGTCGAAAAGTTTCGACTCAACTAGGAAAGAGCGGAGGGAATAATATATTATCTTTTCCTTAAATAAAAATTAATTAAATAAATAAGTATAATAGTACTAGGTCTCATGGAATCCACACTTTCACGAAATATACGTCATTGCTTATTCTCCAAACGTGGACCCAGCCTCAACTCCCTCCTACTTTTACCGTAACCGCCGGTTGCCGGTGAATGAGTTTCACGTTTTGGTTTCACATGCGTCGGCTGCATCTATATTTTTCTTTTATTGGCCATCTATCAGAATTTTGGTACGTATGGTTCACTATTTGGTTTGGCACGGTATGGGGCACTATAAACTCCCTCCGTTCCGTTTGTAAATTAATAAGTCATACTCATATTCGTTCGTCTTACTTATATAGAGATATTGTCTTAATTTGTAAAATTTTAATTCGCTAAAACTCATTCACACTACTTTATCTATCATTATATCACTTTCGTCTTAATTCTCATTTTGGAAAAAAGTTAATCTTTATAAATGGGACGGAAGGATTATTAATTTCTAAAGACATAAATATAATACGAACATTTTTATTTGACCAAAAGTAATGAAGAATGAGGTTATGATTGGAATAATAGAAATATACATTTGTTGGTAGGCATGAATTTACATATGTAAGAGAGAGAAAATATTTTATCAACGAAGGAGAAGAGAGTTTGCTTGTTGATGTTTGAGTGCATGGGGTGGTTATTCTAACGCTTGAATCCATACTATGGTGTTCATCGTGTGCCTTGTTGAATCGACGTGAATGTAATGACTATGTCACCTGAAGCTTCTCATAAAAAAAAGTAAGAAAATCTTCAAGAGGCTCTCACTCCATAATGTTGAAACAATTAACAAAAATGTAAAGGTCTGCGGACGACGCAAACTCGAGACATTTGACCACAAAATTAACCTTTACCGCTTGAGCAACACACGCACACTGAGCTTTACGGATATTATTAGTCCAACAAGGGCCAATAACATGATAATCGTATACATGATGCTATTAAGGATGCATATAGTTCTTCCTCCACCCAATCACACCAAATCAAAAACTAATAGTAGCATTTCCTCTAAAACAAAACTACTACTATTAGCGCATTTTTTCCACAAAAAAAGAGGCTAAATAAAACGCAATAAAAGCAGGGCCAATTTTGGTGCTTTTTCATGCATGACCGGCTATAGACGGTGGTCCCTTGAAATGTCAAATCCAGATAAAATAAAATATTGTTTTGATAACTGTGTTTTTTTTTATAATAAAAAATAAGAAATACTCTTTTCGTCTCATTGGAAAATAAACTTTTTTTTTTCAACGTAAGAATTAAGATGAAGTGATGATAGTATATTAAAGTAAAAAAAATGGTGAGTTAAACTAGTGTGTCTAAATTTTGTGAAAGTATTATGTTAGAATTTTCTATTTTGTGAAAGTTCCTTATATAAATGGGACATAAAAAAAAGAAAATATTTGTTTATCAATGGACCTGGGCGATGCTACCCACTTCTGCATGCAGAAGGGGAATCACCACAGTACACGTGTCCCTCTTCTTTTTTTTTTTTTTTTCTTTTACATTTATTTGAATATTTTTTTTGCTACAGTTTAGTAAACCACTAACTTTAAATGGCAGGTGGTTTAATATGGTGGGTCCCGTGCATGATGTCATGGGCGGTTTAGTATGGAGTATATTTTACGATTTTTGTTCATTTTTTTCCCTTTTTTTTGTTTTTCCCTTTTTTTTTTTGTTTTGTTTTTTTTAACTTTCATTTTATGTATTATTTGTGTTATCTTTTTCTCCCTATTATTTTCACTTCTCTCTACAATTTTTCTTCCTTTTTCATTTCCTCATCTATATAGTTAAACTGAAATAATAATCTTCTCGTCTCGTGTTAGACGATACATCATTTTTTAAGTCATCCCGCACTAGAAGATATATTTCGTTTTCTAAAAAGAAGTAGAAACCTTAAAATGATCATAATATAAATTACAAATTTTAAAAATGATGATAGCTTGTAGTTTGTTTATTGATTTAACATTTTTTATATAAATTAAAGGTTTCGATACGTTATTTTTATTTAAATTCAAACATCGATATTTTTAGAAGTTTAAACATAGATTAAACAAGATATAAAGCTTACAACACACTTAGAATCATAAACATTTTAATTCTCATGCCCAAGAGAAAGGTGTTCGTCTTCGACGAGACGAAATGAGTAGTATTAATGTAACATAAAAAACTGGTTTTCTTTTCTTGATTTTGCCTAATTTTACGTCACTCACGGTCAAATTTTCTTTGATATTCACTTGGAGATATGAAGAAATTTACATGAAAATAAAAAATAAAAATCATCGATCGTGTTTTTAGTTCTTCCATTCTGCAAGTATATACAACTAAAAGTTATCATAAGAAAGAACACGATTGAACAATATAAAGATAACAATAATAAGAATTAATTATAACAACATTAATAACAATATAAGACCCAACAGTATAATTATATGTAAATCTACTATTGAAAAATTATACTAAAGTTTAATTGAAAAAAATTATAATACTTAAGTTTAACAATATCATATATATCCAATTAACATATGAGTAACCAATTCATGATCTAAAATGTATACCTATTATCTTATTAAGTCTAATAAAATTCTAATAACATTTGTGAGGGTAATTGTACGCTTTATAATGTTGTTAATATAGTAAGATTTACATAATTTTGCTTGTGTGTTTGGCTAAATGATAAGAATAAATTAATATTCGATATTAAATGTATCAAATTCGAATTCTACGTGACACAATCTTTAAATTTAATATCAAATTGTTAAAAAAGAATTAAATAATCGTATTGTGATACGCGTATAAATGTAAATATTTGAAAAGTTGATATATTTGATTATAGAGTTAGTCTATATTGCAAATTAACTAATAATAAAATCAATACGGAACTTGAATCATTGTAAACGATCATTGAATTATAATTTCTTAGTTTTTTAATTAAACTTTTTATACGTATTAATTATTCTAATTAAATTTATATTTTTTTAGTTTAGGATTAAAATTTAAAGCTGTATTAGGAGAAATTAAAACATTACACTTTTGTATTTTAACTTATTCTTTATACATTAATTTTTCCCCCTATTTATCATAACAAAAATTCCTTACTAATTAATTAAGCCTCCGATTCATGATGATGATATTTCCTTTTTGTTTTTTTTGAAAATATTTATTTAAAGAACAATATCGACCTTATTATTTTGTCCATGTTATGCACTCTCTTAATAATTTTCGTACAAAAAAATAAGACATTTCAAATGGAACGGAGAGATTATTATACAGTTTTGGAATATAAATAAAATTCATAATTAAATAATTCTCATTAAGATATATGTTTGATAGGAAAAAAAAAGACACCTTCAATAATTACATATATTTTTTAAGAGAGAGCAAAAATAATTGACTTATTGGAGTTAAAATAAAATTAATATTCACTATGCCCCACTTCATTAGTCTCGTTTGCTATTTTGAGTCCTCCCAATTCACTAATTTTGTTTCCTAAATAGTTATGATATTTTTAAATTTTGTAATTTATGTTATGATCATTTTTAGGTTTCTACTTTTTATTAGAAAACGAAATATACCTTCTAGTGCGGGATAACTTAAAAAATGATGTACCGACGGTACCGTCTAACACGAGACGAGAAGATTATTATTTTAGTTTAAGTATATAGATGAGGAAATGAAAAAGGAAAAAAAAAAATTGTAGAGAGAAGTGAAAATAAAAGGGAGAAAAAGATAGCACAAATAATACATAAAATGAAAGTTAAAAAAAAAAAGATAAAAAAGAAAAAGGGAAAAAAATGAACAAAAATCGTAAAATATACTCCATACTAAACCACCATGACATCATGCACGGACTGTGTTAGTGGTTTACTAAACTGTAGCAAAAAAAATTCAAATAAATGTAAAAGCAAAAAAAAAAAAAAAAAAAAAAAAGAAGAGGGACACGTGAACTGTGGTGATTCCCCTTCTGCATGCAGAAGTGGGTAGCATCCCACATGCCGGAAGGGAGTAGTAAACTAGTAATTGTCAATGATGTCATTAATGTTATTTTAAATATTAATTGATCTGTCATGCTCCAAGATTCTGGCATCAAATAAATTAGGTTTGGACAGAATATGATAGCGGATTTTTTTAAAAAAAATCTTTCAAGATTATAACATGGTTTTGATATCATTTAAACAATAATAATTTTTGTACTAGTTTTGATATAATTTTTTCGATATTTTATGATGAAATTGTATTTTAATATCATTTTATGAAGTTCCAGTATTTTTACGTTAATTGGAAAGAAAATAAAGGGAAAGAAATACAAAAGAAAACAATGAAAAGTAAACAAAATAAAAAATGACTGAAACAAAAGAAAAACGAAATTATATAAACAAATCAGAAAAGAAAAGGAAGCGAAAAAAATAGAGAAATAGTAGTAAAAAAGAGGAAAACAAAATCGAATAAAAGGAAAAGAAATGAAAAAAACCAATGAAAGAACAAAAAAAAGGGGGAAATATATACTCCTCGGAGTCTGCCACGTGTGGTCGCACATCTCCTCGGAGTGTTGCATTAGCAACTTCTCATACGACCATGACGTGGTATGTGCCACATCGTGATCAACACCATGAGAAGGTTGCTGATGTGAAATGCCGTAAAAAATATTTGTAACTTATAAAAAGGAGATATTCATTAAAATAATTTTAGAAGAACATAATCAATAATTCACAATATATTAGACGTTTTATTATATTCGATCAATTATATGAGCTTTTTCTGCAGTGTTATTTGAGTGAAAGGAGTCTCAATTAAATTACGCTATCACTTGATATTTAAGCTACTCATTTGCTTCACATTGTTCGAAAAAAATATATCTGACGATATGTATAGATTGAATGACTTACGCCTCTTGTAAGATATTTTAAGGGGGGTAAGGATCTAATTGCATTGTCGTATCAGAGCGCCTGATCCAAAATCGATAATGAATTGTTTATCTAATAAGGTATATGTTATTCGTTTGAAAACATAGAATCTTATTTATTCATAATCGTAAGAATCTCACATTGATACCCCACATCTCCAATTTCTAAACAACGAAGCGCAACTCAGTTGATAAGACGCTTCCCCCCCAACCAATAGGTTGGGGTTCGAGTCACATTAAGGGGGAAATGTGAAACCATTATTGATCCTCTTTTAAAAAAAGAAGGAAAAAAAAAAAGAATCTCACACTATTATGGTACTCATAGTCTCATATGATCAACTGTTTGAAGCCGATCAATAATTAGGTATGAGCTTATAACTTTGTTGGTGCTTAATAATGACGTTAAAACTATAAGTTTACGAAAAATACTTCCGCATCCCATTTAATTAATTAATCTACAAGAGTGAATATATGCGAGGTATACATATAAACCTATAAGTTATATTAATTATTCGTAAACTAATTAAGTGAGAAAAAGAGCGTACGACGTTGTAGTCATAAATGATGTACAATGGGGACTAAATAGTTCCACTTTTCACTAACCGTTCAACCGGTGAGGGCGATGCTACCTCCTTCTTCATTGCAGAAGGCCATCATCGCCCTACACGTGGAAACTTGTTTAATGTATTAATTTATTACAGTTTGCTACAGTAATACTTGCAAAACCGGTATGAAGGCTGATTTAGTGGCGGGTCCCATTAAAAGCTGTGACAATGTTATGCTGCAAATGCAATTGAAATGTTCTTTTTTTTTAAAATTATTTTTGTACGTATCCTATGTTTCCTTTCATTTTTATTTTTGAATAGTATTATTTATATACAGTATATTACTTTCTCCGTTTCACTTCACTTGTTATATTTCTTTTCGACTAATAATTTTATACGCAAGTGTTAAAAGTGAATGTAAGCGGCCTATATTGAAAATAAGAATTATGTTATTTTTTTCACTTATAGAAAATAAAACTAGTATTGTATAATAATACGACATAAAATAGCAAACAAGACTAATGAGTGAGACGAAACACCTATTTTTTATTTTAATTAAACTTTATTGTAAAAATTTGCAACAGTGTATTCGCACATACTTAATGAGTTATAGTGTACATTTCAATTTTATAATTTTACTATTGCTTGGTCTTATCAGTGTTTTTATAATTAATTTTTATTAGTGTTATTTTTATATCTTGCTATTTCTTTTAGTAATTTTTAATTTATTTCTTTGTCTTCTAAATTTCTTCATATGTTCACTCTTCTCACTCTTTCCCATATCAAAGAATATCAAAGCAAAATTGATCGTGAGTGATTTACAATCAGGTGAAATCAGAAAAAAAAAAAAATAATAATAATAAATAAATCACTTTTTTATGTTACATAAATACTACTCATTTCGTCTCGTTTAAGACGACACCTTTCTTTTGGCATGAGAATTAAAATATTTATGAATCTAAGTGTTGCAAGCTTTATATCTTGTTTAATCTATGTTTATACTTCTAAAAACATTGATGTTTGAATTAAAAAAAAAAAAAATAACGTATTGAACCATTTAATTTGATATTAAAATTGTAAAATTGATAAATAAACGACAAGTTATGATCATTTTAAGTTTATAATTTAGGTTATATTGAAATGAGTGCAAAATTCTGTGTTTGAATTATTTCTTATCTATGTCTAATTCTTTCCAAAAAAAGAAATATATCATCTAGTATGTGACGGCTTAGAAAAGAATGTGTCATCTTATACGAGAAGAAGAAATTATTATTTCCTCTAAGTACATGGATGAAGAAAATATATAAAGGAAAAGAATTGCATAGAGAAGTGAAAATAAAAAGGATCAAGAGAGAAACAAATAATACATAAATAAAAATTCAAAAAAAAAAAAAAACGTAAACTCGCGTAAATTAAAAAAAATAAAATAAAAATGGACATTTCAATTGCATGGACAGGCATGACATCATCACAGCTTTTAGCGGGACCCGCCACTAAATCAGCCTTCTTAAAGTGACTGGTTTTACAAGTTTTACTGTAGCAAACTAATAAAATTAATAAATCATATAAATTTCCACGTGTTCGGTGTTGATGCCCCTTCTGCACTGCAGAAGTAGGTAGCATCGAACATGCCCTCAACCATATGTTATATAGCTTTGGATTCTTTTTTTTTTTTTTTTTTTTTTTTTTTTTTGAGAATAATTTGGATTCTTACAACACAAGTGTTAGCGAAAATAAGTTGTGGAGACATATTTTTATCAGAATTTTTAATTGTTTCTTATTCCAAAATCATGATAAAAAAGTGAATAGGCTCCTGGCAAGCTTAGCTCCTCTGTCTTCACGTATTAATATAAAATTATAATATTTGTGGACCCACAATTAAAAATCCAAAGCAACTAGGAGCTGTACAGTCTCTATGTACATAAGTCTTGTTCCTGTTATTCACTCCCTCTCAAATCAATTATTCTAATCTTTTATGTACAAATTGATAGATAAAGTGATAATAGTAAAAAGTAAAAGATTGACATTAAAATATAAAAGTTAATTTTTTTCATTTTAATAAACGAGATAATTGATATGGGATGGCTCGATTAGGAAAATAAGAAAATTGATTAGAGGCGGAGGGACAAAGTATATAATTAGTGCATCTATTAATTAGGGAAATTACATTCAAATTTTGGCCCTATGTTTTAGGTTTCTGAACTTTAGAATTGCACTAGAATTGTACATCCGCGATGCATGAGTTTAATTAACAAATGACATGATAAATATATAGTTAAAAATAACTCAAGATTTTTGACGACTACTCATTTTTATTTTGTTTCATAAAATATGAAAATCTATTTTTATATACATTAATGCACTTGTAGATAATATATGTAATTGTGTATGTATTGTAAACTTTACATGCATAGGTAGATTTGTAGCTCATTTTCATATATAATTTTTGACCAAACATTCAAGTACATATGAACTTTATAAACATAAGACTATACGATTATTAACACTAATTGAGTTGTTCAAATGTACTGTAAATTGTTGTATCAATTATGTATGTTAGAATGAAAAATAGACATGCATAAAAGAATATTATATACTAATACATGCAATATATTTTAATAGTCAATGAATAAAAAAATATATTAAATACGTTTATTATTAAAAATTAGATTTAAGAAAAAATGAAAAATAAAAAAGGAAGTCAAACTTAATATTGGTGTTTGGAATTTAATTAATATGTTGAACTTTAATGAATAAAAATGAGTATTTTAGAGGAATAAATGCATTATAGAATTGTGTAGAAATAACATAATTAATTAAAGAAAAATAATCATTAAGCACTAATATCAAAAAATTGGAGAGAAACTAAACTATTTTACTTTACTAATATTATATAGATTTTAACACATAATAAATATATTATTTAATAATAATATTGAAAAATGTATTAATAAAGTACAAATTTACTTCTCAAATTCTTTTTGACAATATATAGTTGTAAGATTAATTGTTTTGATTCCATTTAAATTTGCTTGTATTTATTTATTTAAAAATAAGCTTCAATTATCCATCATTCATGAACCTGAACTCAGTCAACATGTAACTATATCTCCCCTTTATCAATTCATGAACCTTATATTTGAGTGCAAACAACAATTATTTAGGGGTATATATATGCAGTGTATGCTAGATATGAAAGTCATCAAAGCCAAGCTTAAAAGTTAACGATTAACTAGTTACTTCCTCCGTCCGTCATCTTTGTATTTTAAAAATTCTTTCTTAACAGTCCGATTTCTTTATGCATCGTCCATTTTCAGACGTGAATGTCACATCTGTTATTCCTTTCTCACCTTAAAATCCAACCAAAACCTATTCAAATATTAATTTTGCTTTAATACCCACTCACCTCTTAGGAACATGTTTTTAGATTATAAATTCATCATAACTCAAATTAATTCGATTTCTATATTTGAACAAGTATTACCAATTTCAAAAACTAGAAAAAAAAAATAAAATAAAATAAAATACTATTAGCTAGTATTTACAATTTGTAAACATTTTAAAAGGTTGGAGCATGACGATTGGAAAAAAGCACCCACCACTTTTGCCCTAGAATAAAATAAATTGAATAAAGCAACATACCTTTAGTCATTCTTAAGTTTTTTTTTTTGTGGTCTTTAATAATCCAATACATAGTGTACAGAAAAAGTGTGCTATAATGTGATTTTCAATTGAAAAGTCTTATTAATATTCTCTTACGTATCTTATTGCAACTCGAAGCAACCTATTTGGTTAATTAGTTGTTAATGTTTGATTTGGTGTTTCGATGGTACATGCCCTAAAAAATTTTTATCCCCAAATTATCCAAATATGATATGTTGACCGTGTGAAATTTCAATACATGATGATATTGATGACCAATGTATTTTGAGGGTTACTCAAAAATAAATTTAGTACTCTCTCCGTTTATTCTCATTTGGTTACGTTTCCTTATTGTGACATTTATTTTCATTTGATCTCTTTCTATTTTAGGCCCAATATTCCACATTAACATCTATTTATTCCCTTATATCCTGCTTACTTTTACCTTTATACCATTAATACTCCATTTATTTCTACAATTACGTTATAAACTTAATTTTCTTAGACACTGTGCCGTAATGAAATACTCCCTCCGTCCTCAATACGGTGACCCTCAAGGTTGGGCACAAGTTTTTTTGCATTTTGATGATATAGTAATAAATTAATGTGTTAAAGTGAAATAATTGTGGGTCCATTTGGTTTTTATAATAGTATTAAAATGTTAAAGTATTAAAAAGTAGGTGGATAAAGTGTTAATTTTAAAGTGATTGTGGGGTCTACGTCCTAAAACGGAAAGAGACAGTAAATGGAGGACGTCCCAATATAGTAATAGTGTCAGTAAATAGAGGACAGAGGGAGTACGTCAAATGAAGATAAATAGAGGGAGGAGTACTGCTATATCTAAAGCAGATAAAGAGTATGAGTTTTTATTTATTCAAGCTTGATAAGCAATAATACCAGGCCCATATAAACTGGGCCCAAGTAATAGTAATAGTAATAGTTTGCCTCGTCCACTTTATTTACATCGATGTGTTTTAATCGTGTCTCAAAATCATTTTTTTCTTTATTTTTTTATTTTTTTCGATTTTATATTTCATCTAACTTTGTAATAATTGACTAGGTTCACAAATCCAATTAGGATTTATTATTTATTCATTAATGTTTAATTTTGATTTTATTCGCTAAAAATGTGAAGAAAATGATAAAAATTCATTACGCACCCTAATTGATTGGATGAGATCCTCGGTCCCTATTTTTTATACCAATTTTTTACTATATAATTATTTTTTTACCAATTAATTATTTTTATTAATTGTGCACCAATTGTGTAAAAATTAAAATTAAGATTTATGAAAAAAAGTTAGAATTAAAAAAACTTTATCCTAAGTTTTTACCTAAGAAAATTGAAATTAATTGCAAAAAAACATTATAAATCCTACGATGGTTGAGTGAACTCTAAAAACTAAGTTTAAAATTATCTCAAACTATAATATGTCGAAATTATGGAACGAAAATGCACAATTAGTTAAGGGGCATTATTTGAAATGTCCATTTTGAGGTTTAGGAAATAAATTTTGTCCACAAACTTATGGTTCAATAAATTATGTCCAATTTTTGTTTTTAGGACGAAATTGCCCTTGAAATTTGAATCCCTTATTTTGCTAAAAATCGGCATCGCGGGCTTCCTTCTTCCCATTCAACTCTCATTCAACGAGCAGCCACTCTCAAACCCTCCCTCCCCCAAACCCGCTCTGCCTCCTCGCCGTCGCCGTCGCCGTCGCGAGCTCTTTCTGCCGCCATCGTCGTCGCCCTAGCTCCCTCTCAAACCCTCTCAAACCCCCTCTCTCAAACCCTCGCTGTCGCCGTCCCTTCGCCATCTCCGTCGCTTTCCAGCCTTCGCCGTCGCCGGAATCACTGTCCAGCCTTCAACACTCCCTCACACCACACCGTCGTCGCCCCCCTCTCTCTAAACCTAGATTGCGGCTTCTTCTAGTTCGATTCGTGCCGCCGGGGACGAACAGCAGGTGAATGTGAGTTTAATTTATGATTTTTGGGTTTTAGGGTTTTGGTTGTTAGCTGTTGAATTTTCAGACTTGAGGTTGTTAGGGTGAGTTTATGGTTGCTTGAATTTTGAGTTTGAATTTCTATGGTGACGATTGTTCTGCTGCTCGAAATTTAGCATTCTTGCTTCTTGCTTGAATTGGGGTCATCTAGTTGACTGAAGCAGTTCAGATATCTTCTCGTCAATCCAAATATTGGTTCCATGATAGTAAAGAATGATGACCAAACCCCACTGATTGGCACATTTATGTGATTTTGTGATTAACTTGTGGTATGCTTGCTACATTTATTTACAAAATATATGCTTTCGCCCCCTACTCAACATTTTTTTCACCACCCCCTAAGTAATACTTGTCTTTTGGAACTAATTGATATTTTTATTGAATAAATCCACTGCTCGAGTTTTCAAATTTGTGTACTGGTTCCCTGCAACTCCTTACCTGCTCATTAGGGGAGTAAAGTTTGAAAGAACAACATTATCTTGTGTGCGAAACCCTTTCATTTGTTTGCTTGAATTTTGGTTGCTTCATTCTTGCTTGAATTTGCTCGAAATTCTGCAAATTTAGCATTCAAGTTGATTGTTCTGCTGCTCGAATTTTAGGTTGAATTTTAGGTGTTGAAAAAATTAAATATATTTGTTTATATCTCAAAATCAAAATCATGTTTGGTGGTTGTTTTGCTTATATTTGGTTGCTGTTTGCTATTTCAAGGCTTATATCAGTATTATATTCTCAACTTGCCTCAAAATATTCTTCATTTCAATCAACTTGCCTAATTTGCAGTGTTATGTTTCAGTTCACAACACTTTCAGTTCACAACACTTTTATACTTCCCACTCTTCATGTTTTTAAGGTCTCTAAATCTTGGCTTCTAAAATGTACTTCTTTTTTGTAGGTTCATTGGGAGTATCCAAGGTCCGATATGCAGAGTGGGAAGTATAAGCTTTTGTTGGCAGGCAAGGAAAATGTACGAGAACTGGTTTGGAATCAGCTGGAAGTTCACGGGGACCCTCAACAGTTCATGAACCTTACAGCCTTCGGGGATACCTCCGTTATCCCAACAAAATAATACGATCAAACAAGCTGATACACTATTTAATCGCACGGGAGGTGGTTGGTGTCCCTGACCCTGATCCAACGGCCATATTCTTCCGGGTGAACAATAAAGTTTTTCGCTTCAGAAGGACGGAGTTCGCCTTGGTGACAGGGCTGAAGTTCGGAGCTTGTCCCCCTGGATTCGATCCCTTCGCCGTATTCGAATTTTCACCGGATTCCATCTACGCGAAGCTCTTCCAAAAGCAGGCCGTTACTGCAGATGAGCAGTGGACCTTTTTCACAGACGATTCGAAATTCAAGGAGATGTCTGCGGTGGACAGCTTGAGGTTGGGGCAGGTTGTGATTGCTGTCCATACAGTGCTTGGCTTGGAGTCGAGCAACAAGGTCCCCGAATGGGTGTGGGCCTTGATTGAGGAGCAAGCGGTCTGGAATCTAGGTTTAGAGAGAGGGGGGCGACGACGGTGTGGTGTGAGGGAGTGTTGAAGGCTGGACAGCGATTCCGGCGACGGCGAAGGCTGGAAAGCGACGGCGACGGCGACGACGAAGACGGCGAAGGGACGGCGACAGCGAGGGTTTGAGAGAGGGGGTTTGAGAGGGTTTCAGTGAGAGGGTTTGAGAGGGAGCTAGGGCGACGACGATGGCGGCAGAAAGAGCTCGCGACGGCGACGACGAAACCCCTGGACGACGGCGACGGCGAGGAGGCAGAGCAGGTTTGGGGGAGGGAGGGTTTGAGAGTGACTGCTCGTTGAATGAGAGTTGAATGGGAAGAAGGAAGCCCGCGATGCCGATTTTTAGCAAAGATAAGGGATTCAAATTTCAAGGGCAATTTTGTCCTAAAAAAAAATTGGACATAATTTATTGAACCATAAGTTGGTGGACAAAATTTATTTCCTAAACCTCAAAATGGACATTTCAAATAATGCCCCATCGTAATCCCTACCAAGCCTAAACCTGACAAAGGAAAAGTTAGGAGAAGGAAGAGAGAGTTTTCTGCCCAAATCAGATGTCATTCCAACACTTACCATCACTAGGTTTGGCTCTAGGTGACCGACCGAGATCGAAAAGAGCGACGGAGAACCGGTGGCATCATCCACAAGTGAAGAGAGGGGCAACGGCCCTGAGTCGCGGTAATGGTGACAAATAGGATTTGAATTGAGAGGAGATCGGGGGAGAGGCTAGAGTTCTGCCAATTTTTGCATTCAAAGAAGAGAGAGAGGGATGGGAGGACGGCGGCCTGCCGACGGCGAAGGCGGTGCCGATCATCGGATCAAAGAGAAGACGTAGTAGAGAGAGAAGGGGGTTAGGGTTTTCTGCGATTGAGAAATGAGAGAAGAGAGAGATCTGAGAATTGGGTTGTGTAGGGGAAACGAGTCGGGTTCGTGCTAGTTTCCGGGTCGTAGGATATATCCGCGGGCCCTAAGTATTGGGCCTTAGCTATTGGGCCTAAAAAGAATTTGGCATAAGTGATGGACCGATTAAATTAGCGGAATTCATCTAGATCAATTACGGCCAGAAATTTAATTTATTTCTAATCTATATCTATATAAAAAGATTACAGAATTTGCGGTTAACAATTTGGAGTTGATTGCGGTGGCAATTTTGTGAACATATCCAATCGCAGGGTTAATTCTGTAAATTCCAGTTAATGCCATTAATTAAAGCCACGTATTTATTGCATATAAAATCGGTTATTACTTACAATTTAGTAGTCTAAAAGAAGAATTAATCGGCCCAATTTTGCTTGGGCCCGAAATTCAGCAAACTTAAAATATATTTTTTTGGGCCCGAAATTTTTGGGCCCGAAATTTTTTTGGGCCCGAAATTCAGCATACTTAGCTAATGGCCCAAATAACCTAAATGCTGTACACACGAATTTTAAGAATTACATACCACATTTATCAGAAATAAATAACACAACTTTAAAAAAATTACATCCCAGCAGAAGGAATAAAAATGATACAGATTTATTTAATAAATATATAATTAAGTAAATTTATCCACTAAGTCCACTAAGTCCACAACCACCACTTCAAAAATGGCATCCATCCACAACTTAGCAGTTTAAATCCTGCAATAAATAGCATGTTGTCATCCACATTTCATCACCATCGATCACAAAGCACTCCAGAAAAAAAAAAAAAAAAAAAAAAAAAAAAAAAAAAAAACAGTTTTAGCAGTAGATTAGAGAGGAAGGAGATGGCACCTTTCTTTGGCCTGATCAAAGACCTGGAGCCCGGGAAATCCAAAGTTACTCTAACACTAAGAGTAATTCGGTCCTACAAAGTACCACAGATGCAGAATAAGAATGAAGATTACAGCAGAGAAGTTGTTATGCATGATTCTGAGGTAAATTGTACACTTAGCTATTTTAATATAGACATACATTACAGAATTTTTCACTGATTACCTTTGTTCATTGTTGTGCAGGGAAATCGAATCCATGGCAGTATGCAGAGGCTCTCTATCCCATACTTTGAAGGACAACTGCAGGAAGGAAGGATATACAACATCATGAATTACATAGTTGCACGTAACAACAAGCGTGCAAAGACAACTACATGTGCTCATGTCATCATACTGTACAAGCATACAAGAGTTGCTGAGGTTCGAGATGGGAGCTTTCCAAAATATGATCTGAATCTCAAAGGGTTTGATGAGATTGCTAAGATGGAAGATATTCCAGAAGATATCCTATTTGGTAAGACATTACTACTGAAAATATATGCAGTTTATTGTTAAAATACAGTACTAATGTTCTGTTTATGTATTTACAGATGTGATGGGAGTTGTGATTGACAGTGTGAAGCCGTATGAGCTTACAAGCACTGGGAAGACTGTTAAGCTGATGAAAATTGTCATTGAAGATCTAGAGTAATGCATTTAGTTTTCAAATTTCAGTTTCTAAGCATGTTCACTGAATTTAACATGTGTGTGTTTGTTACATCAGGAAAAGGAAGCTGAAGTGTAAAATGTGGGAGGACTATGCAGAAGAGCTGGATTACTCTATCAATAGTGGTGCAGAAGAACCTGTTGCAGTTCTGCTCAAGTTCTGCCGCACCACTGTTTTCAGAGGTATGATTAAGTATAATAAAATTATGCATGCAGTTAGGATGAATAATATGACACAGGATCTGTATATAATCAATTATTTCACTGTGCAGGTGAATTGACAGTGAACAGCTCATACCATGCCACTCAGATACTCTTAAAAAATGTTGCAGAATTGGAGACAATGCGTGAAGAGTAAGTTTTTTTCAGTGTAAATGCATGCAGTGTAAATTTTTTCAGTGTAAATGCATGCAGTGTAATAATTCAACTTTTTTTGCAGGTTCTGGAAATTAAATAAAGACAGGAGCTCAGGTGGTATTAAGATGATTCATGTTCCAAGGCCAAGGAGTATGGAAGATGAGTTAAATGAAGGGGAAAGCATGCTGAAAACAATCAAAGAATTGGCTGGATATGAGGTAATAACAAAGCTAATGCATTACTACATTACTTCAGGTTTTAAACATTCAATTTTCTAATTTATTGTACATGTGCAGTTTGGAAAATTTTGGGTGTATGGGGAGATCTACGAGGTGAAGACATTAGGTGGCTGGAACTATATGGCATGCAGACTGTGCCTCAAGAAGCTGAAGAAGAATGACATTTCATTTTACTGTGAGGGATGCAACACATTTGATGTTGTTGGCAGAATGAGGTATTTAAATAAAAACAGAAGCATTTATGTCTATTTTTACAACAGTTAGCATGCTAAATGTTTAAATCATGCACTGACATTACATTACATGTATGAAACAAGTACAGGCTCTATGTTGAGATTAGTGATGACACAGAAATTGCAACATTCATGTTGTGGGATAGAGAGTGTGCACAGTTGCTAGGCATGCAAGCTGGTGACATAAGTGTGGTATGCAACATAGACAGAACTTATTATGCATGTATATATTCCTACCAATTAAATACTAAAGCAAATTTAAACTCTTACCAGGATGCAGCAGACCCAACAGCAATGCCATTCGAGTTTGAAGCATTGATTGGGAAATCAGCACTATTCAAGGTTAACTTAAAGCTGTATGAGAAAGAGGTTAACAAGGCATATACAATTGCCAAAGTTAATCTAGATCCGAAAATGATTGCCAAGTATGGCAACTGTCAAAGCAAGCATGGACAGGAAAAGGTAAAACACATAATACACATACACATAATTTGTTTTAGAATGATTTTCAAGAATATAACATGTTTTTTTTTTTCAGAGTGAATGCTCAGGTGTCATAAATGCCTCTACAGCAAGTGCATGTGATAAAGAATTACAGAGAGAGGAGGAGAAGCAGGCTGAGGCTGATGAAGAACCAATTGTGTTCAAGAGGGTCAAGAAAGTACAAGCGTCAAAGGACAAGTTTGAGCAGGGTGTGGAGTTGAAGGATGACTGATGCAGTAGAGTATATTAGCTTAGAATAGTTGTTTTTCCATTACCTAAGTAGGCACTCTTTTTCCTACAGGGTTTTAATGAGGCTTACAAGTTTGTATTTATAAAAATGCAGTACAATGTTAATTAAGTATTTTATAAAAGTTACTTTCAATTATTTTTTATAGTATGATTTCATTTAGCTCTATTAATAAACACACACTGTTCAAATAAGTTGGGAAAATTAATTTTCTGGAAAACAGAAGCAATCACACAGGTTTTTACCTTGAAAATGAACAAAATAATACTAATTCTCAGGGATTTTTATAAACTGAGCTTTATAATAATATAAATTCATCATTTTCAGAAACATTTATTAGGAAAATAACATTTTCTGTAAATGTTATTTTAGTAAATTGATAAAAACGTGTTTAACATATTATTTTAAATATTTTGACACTTTTCCAAAGCTGTGCAAAATGAAAACGTGGTGGGATTTAAAATTTTTTAAAAAGCAGTTACCTTTTTTTGAAATTCAAATATGAATTGAAATTTTGAATCATTCAACAAAATATACACTCAGAGCAAGAAAAACAGAGAACTGAAAGGAGGAAACCGGGATTTAGAGGAAGAATTCAACACAGTAGGTTCAGAGAATGAGTAGTGATCAATTTCAGAAAAGGAAAAGAAGGAGAAGTGAACATGAGGATAGGGGTACGTACCTGGTTTTATCTGAAATATAGTTTCAGTGAATTCATCTCTGCAAAATGAAGTGTAATTTGTGATTAGTATGTATTCATACAAAAGGCTTAACAGATGTAAGGAGAGTTAAAGGAAAAATGATTAAACTTAGCTTTTGTTCGATTCTGTGGTTGAGGTTTGTTAGGCCAATTGAATTGCTTGATACAGAGCTAATTGAATGTTAGCTTCCACCTCTGTAAAGTGATTGAATCTGCGAATAATTAAGAAGTTAGATACTGTAGGAGAGAATGGTAGAGAATGTGGATCAGAGAGATAGATATACAAAGACTTCGAATAGGAAAACAATTACCAGTTATGTGCGTTGATTGTTGTAGGTGAATGTAGTATATGTTCATCCAATTCATTTGTGTATTTCCACAGTTCTTTGTGTCTGCAATCCTGTGTGCACAAAAGGAAATTTCAGAGACAGATAGAGGGAGAGAGGATAGACAGAGAGATAGAGAGTGAGAGAAATTGAGTCAAAGTCTTACCATTTTTCATGTTCTTGCTCGCCCAATGCAGTAAGCCTTGGATTCAATGGTTTCCTGTGTGCACAAAAGGAAATTTCAGAGACAGATAGAGGGAGAGAGGATAGACAGAGAGATAGAGTGAGAGAAATTGAGTCAGAGTCTTACCATTTTTCATGTTCTTGCTCGCCCAATGCAGTAAGCCTTGGATTCAATGGTTTCCTGTGTGCACAAAAGGAAATTTCAGAGACAGATAGAGGGAGAGAGGATAGACAGAGAGATAGAGAGTGAGAGAAATTGAGTCAGAGTCTTACCATTTTTCATGTTCTTGCTCGCCCAATGCAGTAAGCCTTGGATTCAATGGTTTCTGTGTGAGTATAGAACAAGTCAGATTAGAAATAAATAGAGAGCAAGATAGACTGATATAGGCAGCATTATTGAGAAATTTAAGTGTTACCAGTTTACAATCATTGTCCACAGTGAAGTGCTTTTCAATTATGTGGAACTCAGTCCATAAATCTTCATTTATCTGTCACAATAAGAATTGAGTTAGATAGATTTCGAGAGTAAGGGAGTTAGAGAGATAGAACAGAACGAAATGTGATGATGCAGAGGCTTACCAGCTGCCATTCAATTCATGTATGGACCTTCTGCTGGATGATTTGTGCTGCATGTATGGTAATCTTCATTTATCTGTAGAGAAGAACCGATTAAAACATATCATATATTGTGAAAATACAGAGAGAGAGAGAAAGAAAGGGGCAAATTTAAACCTTTATTGTTTCTGTTCTTCCAGATCTGGAAATGTGAGCTACAGATCCGTGTAGATCTGTGGTTTCCGTCATGGATCTCTGCAGATCTGCTAAAAAAATTCAAGAAATTAGTAAAAAAAAAAAAAAAAAGAAATAGGCAGAAAGAGATCGATGTAGTTCAAAATGAGCAGCTACTTACATAAATAAGAGCAGATCTTCAACCTTCACTCGAACTAGCTCACTTCAGCTCGCAAAACTTCTGGATCCATGGTTTTCACCATGGATCTGTAGAGATCTGCGGAAAAAATAGAAAAGTCAGTAGGAAAAACTAGAGAGAGAGAGAGAGAGAGAGAGAGAGAGAGATTATAGAAAAAATGAACTAATCTTTACCCATTTTCTCGAAATCAGCTCGTGTGAGCTCGATTTACTCCGCCTTCGGTGCGGATTTGAAAGAAAAATCAAGACAACTTTCGGTGGACCATGAAATTTCACAGATTATAGGGAGAGTGAGAGACGGAGAGTGAGAGGCTGTGTAGAGAGAGTGAGAGGCAGAGAGTGAGAGGTAGAGAGAGAGGGAGGTTGTGTCGAGAGAATTCTAGGGCAAGAAGAGAGAAATTCAGCTGAAATGCCGACTGGGGAGTATTTATACTACGTCATTAGGGTTTGACAATCAAAACGACGTCGTATTGTTCAACCCGAACGACGTCGTTTTGATTGCGGTAGGATTTAATTGTTTGGGCCGGATTTTTAACACTGGGCTGGACTTTAAATTTGTTCCGGCCCGGCCCAGACGAAATGGGCTTAAAATTTATTCCGGCCCGCCCAATTGAATATGCATAAATAGAAAATAATTTTTAATGAATAAATTATTTTTTAAAAAAATTGTAATCGGAAATTATTTTTTTATTACATTTTTTTTTACTTTATTTCTTAAAATTATAATTCTATACTTTTTTTTTCCCTTTTTTTAATATGCCCAACACATTTTTAGATTTTATGAAAATTATTATACACTATTTATAAAATATTATTTGCAAGGTGTATTATTTTTTAATCTATTTAACAATTTAATATGTTTATTAAGAAATTATTTTTAATATTATGGCAATTTATATGAATCATTTCATACTATTTATCATTTGACATAAATGTTGATTTTCGTTTTGCAGCTGATGAATCGATGGTAGACAATGATTTAATTGACATCACAATTGAAGAATCACATAATATAGGTAACAAATTATTTATTTTTCTCTTTTCAAGTGTAACAATAGTATATTGTATGTATTTTTTTTGTAATATTTTGCATTTTATTTGGGCTTGAATTATAACCATTAGGCTGGTCTTTAAATTTGTGTCGGGCCGGCCCAGTCGATTTAGCCTTTAAATTTCTTCTGGCCCGGCCCAATCGAATATGTTTTTAATAAATAAAATATTTAAATTATCTTTTTAAATCGAAATATTTTTTTATATTTTTTTTTTACTTTATTTCTTATAATTAAATTTATGGAATTTCTTTTTTACTTTTTTAGAATATGCTCGATGAATTTTTAGATTTTCGAAATTCATTTATTCACTATTTATAAAATATTATTTGCAAGGTGTTTAATTTTTGGAATATGATTGTTTATATTTTTACTACTCATTCAAAGTATATTTTATCTGATTATTATGAAATTGTTCGTTATAATTAGACAATGCAGATATTCGTGGAAACTCAGCGGAATGTGGAACTATTCGTATAAATGTTGAACCGATTTCTGAAATTGGTATTTACAAATTTTTATTTTTTCTAATTAAATTATTTGCTTTATATTTTATTTTATTTATTTTTGCTAACATTCAAAATATGTTTATTAGATTCTTATGAGTTCGAAGCAATGATGACAAGGGATAAACGATGTGGCAGACGGCGTTCATCGATTTTGTTGAATAACGAGTTCGGTAAGTTTATTTATGGGATTTTATTTTACAGTATTGTTGTATAATATTTAATATGTACTTTTTGTTATTATGACATTGTAACATCAAATATATTTTTATAATTCCCATAACTAATTTTTTTTTTTTCATATAAATCGCGCATATTATGATGATCTTGGTGATCCAGTCTATCAATGTCAGTTCTGTAAAGCTTATTTTTGGATTGATGAAAGACGGCACGGCAGCACTATTCTAAGTCCGAAGTATTCGTTGTGTTGCCAAAATGGTAAAGTACGGCTCCCTAGATTGGAAAGACCGCCGACGTTGTTAGGTGATTTGCTTTGGGGGAATGATGCGAAGAGCAAACATTTTCAACAGAATATTCGGTCGTACAATAGCATGTTTGCTTTCACATTGATGGGAGGAACCATTGATTTCGCTGTGAACAATGGTGGTGGGCCTCCAACATTTCGATTGAGTGGCCAAAATTACCATTTGATAGGGAGTTTAATGCCCCTTGAAGGTAAACCACCGCTATTCGGCCAGATGTACATATACGATACGGAAAATGAAATTGCGAATCGCATGCAGTCCGTTAGGTAAGTAATTGTTACTATTCAAATACAACTTTTATCCTCTTTAATTGAAATTTTATATTATATATCATGTTATTTATAATGTTGTATATATTTATTTATTTAGGAAAAACAACAGCATGAACAATTTGCATGCAGAGATTGTTTCCGATTTGAAGGCAATGCTAGATCAGAATAATGTCTTTGTGAAGACATTTAGAATGGCAAAAGAGAAATTGTCGATGCTGGACAGTCTGATGTAAAGATAAAGCTTATTGGTAGAAGAGGTCGCGATGCTCGAACGTACAATTTGCCAACAGTTTCGGAAGTAGCAGCTTTGATTGTAGGTGATTTCGATGAATCGTTGGGAGATAGAGATTTAATCGTTGAAACACGATCTGGTGTCTTAAAGCGCATCAATGAGCTGAATGCGTCTTATCTTGGGTTGCAGTATCCGTTGTTGTTCCCATATGGTGAGGATGGCTATCGAGAAGATATTCCTATTTCTATTGTTCGTAGTGGCAACACTTCCAATGCTCGAAAGTATGTGAGTATGAGAGAATTCTTCGCTTTCCGATTGCATGAAAGGGAGTTAGAAGCTAAAACCATCCTTGCTTCTAGACGTTTACACCAGCAGTTCATTGTTGACGCGTACACCATGATTGAATCGTCCAGATTAAAGTACGTACGTTTGAATCAGAAGAATTTGAGATGCGATTTGTATAAGGGCTTAGAAGATGCTCTTACGAAAGGGGAGACAAATGCAGCAACTCAAGGCAAGAGAATCATATTGCCTTCTACTTTCACTGGAGGAGCTCGATTCATGATTCAAAGTTATCAGGATGCAATGGCAATTTGCAAATGGGCTGGATATCCGAACTTATTCATCACATTTACATGCAATCCTAAATGGCCAGAGATTTCATGGTACGTGCAAAGTCAAGGATTGAAACCAGAAGATTGTCCACTTACAGTTTGTCGTGTTTTCAAGATGAAGCTGGATAAGTTAATCAAAGATCTCCGTACAAAGAAACCTTTTGGAAGCGTTAAATCAGGTACTCCATTCTTTATTGTATCGTAATGCTACATTATTTTCTATATGACATGCATAAAGTAATAGTTTTTAATATTTTTGTTTCAGTTGTATACACGATTGAATTTCAAAAACGTGGCCTTCCCCATGCACACATATTGCTTTTCCTTTCAAACATTGACAAGGATTCTCCTCCGGAAAAGATCGACGAGATCATTTCAGCTGAAATACTGGATAAAGATACGGATCCAAAGTATTATGAGGCGGTAAAGGATAGCATGATTCATGGCCCATGTGGATCCGCCAACATCAGTGCACCTTGCATGGATCCTGATACGCGTCGTTGTACCAAATATTTTCCGAAGAAATATGTTGATGAAACGACCATGGATAAGGATGGATATCCGGTATACAGGCGTAGGAATAATGGACGATCGGTTATGAGGAATGGTGTGCCGTTGGATAATAGGTATGTTGTTCCGCATAATCGTTATCTTCTGATGAAGTATGGAGCACACATAAATGTGGAGTGGTGCAATCAGTCTCGATCCATAAAATATTTGTTCAAGTATATCAACAAGGGACGCGATGGTGTCACGGCGGCTTTTTATAAGACTCCAGACGATGAAGGGGAGGCGAAACCAGTTGATGAGGTGCAGATGTATTATGATTGTAGATACATATCACCGTGTGAGGCTGCTTGGCGAATTTTGGGCTAAGAGATTCAATACAAATCCCCTTCAGTTGAAAGGTTGAGTTTTCACCTTCCTGGCCAACAGAGCGTAGTGTTTCCTGACTATGTTCCAATTGATCGTGTCATGGAGCAACCTAGAGTTGGAGAAAGCATGTTTTTGGAATGGTTTGAGGCAAATAAGAAATTTCCGGAAGCAAGAGAACTCACGTATGATGAATTTCCAACTAAGTTTGTTTGGAAGAGTGATACAAGAACGTGGGAGCAAAGAAAAAGGGGTTTCGCGGTTGGTAGAATATTTTATGTGCCTCCTGGAAGTGGTGAGATGTATTATTTGAGATGCTTGCTCTCCATAGTTCGTGGACCTACATGTTTCGAAGACATCAGAACAGTTAATGGAGTTGTGTACGACACGTTCAAGGATGCTTGCCAAGCCTATGGATTGTTGAGTGATGACAAAGAATACATCCATGCTATTACTGAAGCAAGTTTTTGGGCGCCGGCCGTGTCTTTGAGGTATCTTTTCGTCACTCTGCTCTCGACTGATTCCTTGGGACGTCCTGAACATGTCTGGAATGCTTGCTGGGAATATCTATCAGATGATATTTTATACAAACAAAGGACTTTGTTTCGTCACCCAAGTAAAGTATTTTGTGTATTAAATGTTTTTTTTTTTGTTAATATGATTTCTTTATTGTATAATTAAATTGATCGATCTTTATATATATTTGTTCATATATTTAAAACGCAGGGCTTCAATTGAGCGAAGATCAGATTAAGGGTTATGCTCTTACTGAAATTGAGAAACTATTGAAAAGCCTTGGTAGGAGTCTACAGGATTTTCACGGCATGCCCTATCCGAGTGATGATTTCTTACATTTCCATGGAAATAGATTGATCCATGACGAAATGTCATATGATCGCGAAGCTTTATCTAAAGAGCTCAAGGATTTGCTTGCCAAGCTTACTGATGAGCAGCGTCGTGTTTATGATACTATCATAAATGCAACGAGCTCGAGTTCGGGTGGGATGTTCTTTGTATATGGATATGGAGGCACAGGCTAAACATTCATATGGAAAACGCTATCTGCAAGCCTTAGATCCAAGGGAGAAATAGTTTTGAACGTAGCTTCGAGTGGTATTGCTGCTCTACTATTGCCTGGAGGGAGGACAGCTCATTCGAGATTCAAGATTCCTCTACATCCTACTGATGACAACACGTGTAACATTAGCCAAGGTAGTCCACTGGCTCAGCTTATTGTTAGGTGCAAGCTTATTATTTGGGATGAGGCTCCGATGGTGCGTAAGCATTGTTTTGAAGCTTTGGACAAGACTCTACGGGATTTAATGCGTTTTCAGAACCCGTTAAGTTCGTCGTTGCCTTTTGGTGGCAAGACTGTTGTCTTTGGAGGAGATTTCAGACAGATTTTGCCAGTTATCCAAAAAGGAACCAGACAGGATACTATTTTCGCAACCATAAATTCTTCATATCTTTGGAAAGATTGTAAGGTGTTACGGTTGATGAAGAATATGCGTCTTGAAAATGCAAGCTCCCCTGATGAGGCTAGAGAATTGGAGGAATTCTCCAAATGGATTGCTGATATAGGTGATGGAAACCTTGGAGGTCCGAATGATGGTCATGCTGACATCGATATTCCTGATGATATATTGATGAAATGGTCAGGCAATCCAATTGAATGCATAGTCAACAGTACGTATCCAACATATTCTGCCGATGTTGAAGACGCGTCGTATCTACAGGATAGAGCAATTCTTGCACCTACTCTTCATGCAGTTGAATCTGTGAATGAGTACATGAGTTCGTTGAACAAGAGTGACGGCGTTTTATATAGAAGTTCGGATTCGATGAGCAGGTCTGATTCGGGTAGTGAGATGTTTCAGCAAGTGCATACTCCCGATTTCTTGAATACTATCAAGTGCTCTGGTGTGCCGAATCATGAATTGTGTTTGAAGGTTGGAACTCCGGTTATGCTGTTGAGGAATATTGATCATGCGAATGGCTTGTGCAACGGTACGAGATTGATGATTACCAAGTTGGGCACTTATGTTTTGGAAGCTAAAATCCTTACAGGCCACAATGCAAATCAAAACGTATTGATTCCGAGGTTGTCTTTGACTCCGGCTGATATGACTTTGCCGTTCAAGTTTGAGCGAAGGCAGTTTCCTTTGATAGTATCTTATGCAATGACGATCAACAAGAGTCAGGGACAATCGCTTTCTCATGTTGGGTTATTCTTGCCAAAACCTGTGTTTACACATGGTCAATTATACGTTGTTGTGTCGAGAGTACGGAGTCGTCGTGGATTGAAGATTTTGATATCTGAAGAAGATAGAAATGATAGTACTACCACGAAAAATGTTGTATATAAGGAAGTTTTCCGAAATGTATAACATATTGTCGTTTAGTGCTCTAACATTGTATCCGTTTGCTCTTTATATTATCTTTTATTGCTCTAACTTTGTATTCGCTTTGTACTTTTGTTGTGTTTTAGTGGTCTACTGTTGTATGCGTTTGTTCGTTTTATTTGTATGTTTACGTTACGGCTTATTGTTCGTAAAAAAATTTCGTAACTTAAAGGGCTGCACATCGCGCGCGGGCGAGTACTAGTGATTAATTAAACGAGACTAAATTATCAAGTACTTTAAACAAAATTAAGATTATTCAAGTTATAAATTCAATTAATTAAGATTAATTAAGTATTAAGCTATGCTTAGCTTTAAAATATGTCCTGAAGATTTGCTTAATTTTCGGGAATTAATTCGACAAATAAATGGTCTCGAATCATGGAAGAAACGATTCTGAATAATAAAAGATTATTCTATTATAAAAAGATTTAAAGGATTCAAATCAATCTGTTAACCCTAACAGATTTATAAGATATGAAAATATACTAGACGATTATTTTCCCATAGGAAGTTTTATTATAAGAATGTAGAATCTTATTATACATCTATGAATAGGCGTGACTCGACAAGGTTTTGACGTTGTTCCCCTATCAAGACCGGGCATATTCTACGCTTCAAGAGGTGGGCTTTTTATCCAAAATAAATGTGATATTTATGAAAATATAAGTTAGTTATTTTGAAATATTGTCATGCCATAAATGTTTTGATTTTTGTATGATACCTATCTGTGATGGCTTTGCCAATTTATTAATCGAATTCGGGTCCTAGTAAGATAGCTATCTTACTTGGACTAGTGTACACAATGTGACCGTGTGTCATCTTCGGGTTGGCCGGTCAATGTATCGTGAGAGTGGCCACTCTCTCGATACCATAGGAACAGATACGGTGGATTACTAAAGAACTTAGTCTGCGCAGACACTTTTAGAATCACAAGAACTTTTTTGTAAGCATAGGATCTTTTCAACAAAATCCCTGTGACTTACCAATAATGGCTTGACAATTATATATGTATGTTTTCGGCAATGTGCCCACTGAGTACCTTTGTACTCAGCCCTGCATATATTTCTAAATGTGCAGGTTGAACGAGATGGAATGGAGAGCCGACCCAAGCTTTTGTCATCATGAATCATATTAGATCTTAGATTAAGGCTCTCGGTAATGTGTGTCTTCATACATGCATTCTGTAAGACTTCCGCTGTAAAATGTCGATAAATTCATGTTGAGTATTCGAGTCGTGTAAGCGTTTCGAACACATGTATATCTTTCCCTTAAAGGCTCGACGCCAATTGATATAATACTTATTTCCCACGCTTGTTTGAGTGGTTTCTAGCTTTATAATTACACCCCCCTTTCTATTCCCGCTTCTTTAATCCCATCCCTAGTGACGGGTCCCCGGCTTCACTATCCTTAGCAAAGTCCGGTCGTTACAATTATAGTCAAATATAAGAAATAAATAAATACATAAATAAAACTCAAGAAAATCGAATTTGTTATTCCCTCTATGTCTCATTGAAAATGTCTCATTTGCTATTTTGGGATGTCCCATTAAAGATGTCTCATCTCTTTATTTGGAAATAAATAGCACAAACTCAATATAGATTAAGAGCTCAATTATTTAAGTAAATGAAAATCATAATAAGTAAATGTTTATTACTATGAAATATGAAAAAAAATTGAAAAAAATAAATAAGGTTATGATAATTACACATATTTTAAAAGTAAACATATTTAACAAATAAAATATTAATTATTATGCTCAAACCAAATGTGACATCTTCAATGAGAAGGAGGGAGTATTGTGAAACTGGGAATGACATGCAAAAATTTGATTTGCCTATTTTGTCCTTACAATTAATATAAATCATTAGAATATTTATATTATCACTAGAATATTACTTTCGGATACATTTCAATCTATATTCAACTTATATTATTAATTATTTTTATTTATCTTCAAGTGTATTAATATTTATAATAAACTAATAACATTAAAAATAATTATTATATATGCAACAAGATTATACGTGCATCGCGTAGTCTCCGCTAGTATTGAAAAAAAAAAAAAAAAAAAAAAAAAAAAAGCATATTGAGGTGATCGATGTGTATTAAAAAACTCAAGAAATGATGATAATGCTAAATCTGAAATCTTGACTAGCTCTAAACTCTTGAAAATTGGCAAAAAAGAAAACAAAAAAAAAGGGAAAAACACTACAAAAACCCACGAGCTTCGCTTCACTACAAGTTTACAACTAACATCACACACACAAACACACTTTGGTACGTGATAGAGACACTCCGATCAAGCTTTGACAGATTCAGTCCAATCATCCACCTCGCGAAATGGAGGCGCCGCTGCTCGAGCGGCGGGGCTCCGGCGAAATGCTCGCCGACGACGGCGACTACATGCCGGCGAAGGGGATGGAGGATTGGTGGTGGATCTTTCGAAGAGAAACGATGAAACTGTGGACAATAGGTGGGCCGATCGCGTTCCAGATCCTCTGCCAGTTCGGTAACAACTCCGTCACCACCATGTTCGTCGGCCACATCGGAGACGTCGAGCTCTCCGCCTTCTCCATCGCCGTCTCCGTCATCGGCACCTTCTCCTTCGGCTTCATGGTCAGTCGCTATTACTATTTATATTTTTTCGATTTATTAGTTTTCTAAAGAAAATGTTTTATATAAACTTGTGCATGAACAAAAAAACAGGAGGCCTAATCAACTTCAAGTTTCCTTGAACATTGTGTTTGTTCTAAAATTTTCCAGATTTACAAATCCAGACAAAATCGAAGTTGTTATGGCGGCGAGAAACCGTCCACATGCATGGACAAATCATCTGGCGCCGTCTTTAGACAATTAGACGACGACAGAGAGATTTGTCCATGCATGCAAACAATTCTGGCCGCCATAACACCTTCGATTCGACTGGATTTGTAAATCTTGGAAAAATTGTAAAAGATAAAAAAAAAAAAAAAAAAACAAGTAGAAGTCAATTATTATTCCAATCTGTCTGTCTCGTTAATAACGAGCTCACTTAATAAATATGCTAGCTCGGAATGGGGAGTGCATTGGAAACTCTATGTGGTCAAGCATTTGGGGCAGGGCAAGTTCACATGCTAGGAATCTACATGCAAAGATCCATCATAATCCTCTTCTCCACTTGCATTCTACTCCTACCTTTATACATCTTCGCCACACCCATTCTCAAGCTCCTCGGCCAAGAGGATGACATCGCCAACTCCGCCGGAGTCTACTCCTTGCTCGTCGTCCCACAGCTCTTCTCCCTCGCCGTCACCTTCCCCACGCAGAAATTCCTGCAGGCACAGAGCAAGGTCTCTGTTCTTGCATGGATCTCCTTCTTCTCGCTCGTGTTCCAAGTTACACTGTGCTGGGTCTTTCTCACCGTCCTCGACTGGGGTGGGGCCGGCGCCGCTCTTGCATACGACGTGTCGAGCTGGGCCACCGCGGCGGCGCAGTTCGTTTACGTGGTGGGGTGGTGTAGGGATGGGTGGAAGGGGTTTTGTTTGTCTGCATTTAGGGAGATTTGGGCGTTTGTGAGGCTGTCTCTTGCCTCTGCTGTGATGCTTTGCCTTGAGATTTGGTATATGATGAGCATTATTGTTTTGACTGGACATCTTAATCATGCTGTTGATGCTGTTGGCTCTCTCTCTATTTGGTTAGTTCTACTCCATCTTGCTTATACATACTCTCTCCGTCCATGATATTTCGATTCTGTTGACTTTTTAGCTGGTAATCTGAAGTCCAAAAGTTCATTTCGAAATCTATCATTTGCAAAGCCCCGCAACCAGCTAAAAAAGTTAATAAAGTCGAAAGATCGTGGACGAATATAATATTGTTTTCAAGAAAAATGATGACTTATATTATCAATATTTGCAGCATGAATGTGGATGGGTGGGAGTCTATGGTGTTCATTGGGATCAATGCTGCAATAAGGCAAGATTTCAAGAATTTTGAGAATTCATGTCTACTTACATTTATGTTAAATTGCTAAAAATATTAGAAGAGTTCAGCTCCATCACTTAATGCAGCTTTGTTAACTAATGACAGTGTTCGAGTGTCGAACGAGCTGGGATTAGGACATCCGAGAGCGGCGAAGTACGCGGTGTACACGACGGTGATGCAATCACTAATGATAGGAATTGTGTGCATGGTTATAGTCTTGGTTACCAGAAACCATATCAGCAAGATCTTCACGGATAGCGAAGAACTGCGAGTAGCCGTGGCTCGACTCTCGGGCCTTCTCGGGATCACGATGGTCCTCAACAGTGTGCAGCCAGTGATATCAGGTGTAGCAGTGGGAGGAGGATGGCAGTCTATGGTGGCCTACATTAATTTGGCTTCTTACTATGCTTTTGGCCTTCCACTTGGATATGCCCTTGGCTATGTTGCTAACCTTGGAGTTGTGGTAATTCTCAAGATTATTAAATGTTTCATCCGTCCCGTCAGAATATGCATGTCCTGTATTCGTTTTTCAGCCGTCCCATTCAGAATGTCGTGTTTTACTCTATAGAAAGTTTACTATGTAAAAAAGAAATGAAATGTGTCATTTTTCACACTTTATGCTTTCTCGTTTCTCCTTAATTCAAGTGACGAAAAGATAACGTTCCTTGTTCTATATGATTATAGGGGCTTTGGGGAGGTATGATTGCTGGGACTACCCTGCAAACCTTGTTGCTTCTGATCGTACTTTATAGAACCAATTGGAGTGAAGAGGTTAGTTTCTTTTTCTTTTTTCTTTCTTTTTTAAAAAAAAATTCTTTTTAAAATTTTGTGTGTGTGAATGATGAAGAAGATTGAAGATTGAGAGTGAGAAATGTGGTGCAGGTGGAGCAAACTAGTGAAAGAATGAGGAAGTGGGGAGGTCAAGATATGCCAACTACTGAATTATTTTAGCATTTTTTTTTTTGGAAAAATTGAAAGAAAAAGAGATGTTCTTTCTCATTGTATGATATATAGTGATTTATTTAGATAGTTAATTCCATAGTTTTAATTTGTTTCTTGTTGATGGTTTTGAGTGGCAATTGGGATTTCTTTATTTCATGTCCACGAATTAATGCAAAAGCAATTCTAGTTCAAACACTTCTTCATGAATACTTTTACGATCATTTAGTAAATTGTACAATCTAGCAATTTCAATGAGGATTTGAAGCCCAAAGTGAAAAGGTCCTTATTTATTTCATGCATATGTCAATCCATAACTAAATAAATTTGAACATATCATATTCTAATGGGCTTAGTTAATGTTCTAATGCATACCTGGATTTAAAAAATGCATACTCGGATCTAATGGGCAAAATTAATTAATGTTTAAAAATTCACTAGTGCCAGTTGGACGGTGGACTGGTGGAGGGGTACCAACGCCTAGAAGGTTAGATAGGAGTCTATATTGAGCCTGAACATATTAAAACTACAATGTTTATTTCACTAATTTTACACTACAAGAAAAACTGCATTCAGTGACGACAACAAAGTTTCCTTATTTTCAACATGATATCCATGTTTATTGAGATATATGCAATCTTTGTATTTAGTTGTAAATCCACCTAACCATCCAAAATCAAGCATAAAGCAACTTAGTTAGCGTAGACCTCGATAAATTAACACAAAGAGGCTATTGATTAAGTGTCAATGTTGAATTGATTGATGTAGTATTGCTCGGTTCTTAGACGGATTACATATTATTAGTACAACCACGAATTACTGACTAACATCTAAAGGAGAACTTGTTAAGATGCTAGCTAGCACTTAGACGGCAACTTTTAAAACACTGAGCACAAGGAGCAAGTTGAACACATGCGGAATATCAATATAATTGAAGCGAAAGCGTCCCCACTACTTTTGAATTTTGATACCTAATTAGTTGACCTCCTCGACACATTAATTATCAATGTTGGGAAGTTGAGTTATAAATCTATAGAGAGATTTGTGAAATCACATTCTAAACATCGTATCCACAAAATAATTATTTAAAGAAATCCTTAAAAAAAATGATTAATCTTCTATTCAATGGTGTTGTAATTACTTTCGTGGCACATACTATACCATAAATACCACCTCAATTATTGATTTTGGAAGTGAATCAATGATTGACAGAGTTAATCAGTACACTAATTTTATTAAATTGACATGCACAAAACCCACCTTTTACATTCTACGTATGGATTATCGAGTACTCTTTCCGTCCTACTCAATTAGTTCATTTAAGATGTAGATGATATCCTCTATTTCAAATTTCGTGTTCTAAATTTTAATTTTTATTAGTTGAATATCATATTTAAAATATTTTTTGCAATATATAAAAATTAAAAAATTAAAATAGACATCTATGAGAAATTTTTTTAATTTTTTAATAGTAATATACCCTAATTTTAAAATTTCAAACAATATACTATAACCAATAAAATTGAAATTAAATATTAAAAAATAATTAACTACCCTAAATGTGAATCATGCGTCGTTGACTGAATTCGGATATAAAATTTAATAAAATTTTACCTCATTTAAATGCTTTTGAGAGTATAAAATTAATTAATAGTATATAATATTTTCCAATAGAATAATATAAATCTCTTGAATTATCGACAACTATGATTCTTTTACTCCGCTAAAAATTAAATCAATCTTGAGCCATGAGTAATGGTCCAATGTTTATCATTGATACGCTTAATATGTACACCGGTGGTGTGATAATGATATTAACAAATATATTGATTTTAATATGTACTCCAGCCTATTAAAAGAAACTAAATCCTTATAAAGAAAATAACAAATGTGACACTGGAAACATATCCATGCTTGCTCATGTCGAGTAGGGGAGCATTTTTGTTTGCCGTAAACTAAAAGTATGAGACAAAAAAATTTTCTTACCCATTTATTTATGAGATTGGATCCGCTGCTCCGTTATTTATGGATTATACTAAAACGATACGGTTTTGACGCAATATATTCTCTCTTTTCTTTTGCTACAGAGGATTATACTAGTTCGAATATAAAAGCCGACATATTTAACTTCGATAATATAGCTTGCTTGGAGTTTGTGAAATTACACTATTTACCAACGTTAACTGTTTCACTAAAAGTGTTCGCAATAAAACGAAATACTCCCTCCGTCCACCTATTTCTGACACGTTTGCTTTTTGCACGGGATTTAAGACGGAAGTGATTAGTGTGTAAAGTGTATTGTGTTTATGGATGTAGTGTATAAAGTGTATTTTGTAGGGAATAAACATATTTTAGAAACAGAGCATCATATATGCATAAAAACATGTTCTTGTCTGATCTTAAATGAAAGATCGTATAAAGACCTTTAATTTGATATAAAAATCATAAAAATCCGATAACAAACGAGCAAGTTATAATAATTTAAACTTTCGAAATTTAAATTATATTGAACTACGTGCAGAAAAAATGAGTGGATAAGATTTAAGTATGGAATGTTAAGTGTAATAAGGGATTTACTAATTGTACTACTTAGTGGCTAATTCTTTCCAAAAAAGGAAACGTGTCAGAAATAGGTGGACGGCCCAAAAAGGAAACCGTGTCAGAAATAGGTGGACGGAGGGAGTATATCCTAGCACTTAAGGATGTAAAAACCCAATGTCGAATCTTAAGAAAAACTTTGCAGGGCAAATAACTGTGTGTAGCAAAACAATCCTAAACTAGCCTAAATCTAAAAAAGCAAGTAAAAAGATTTTGGTTTTGGTATTTTGTGTTAAATCCTAGATAAGAAAATAAATAAACAATAAAAGAAAAACAAGTTAATAAATCTAATCTAGAGAGCAAGAAATAAATCTAATTAATTAATCTAGAGAAATTAAGCGAAATCGATTAAACTACCTAGGCAAAAATCGTAGAGAAAGCAATAACGAAAGCAACGAAGAAAGACATGAATAAAAGTAAATCTGAAAATCTAAGCAAATAAATCTAACTTTGAAAACTTGAAAAACGAATCTAATCTAAGAACTTGAAACGAACGAACGAATTAAACGAAGCAATTAAGAATTAAATCTAAGGAAATAGAAAACAATTAATCAAGCAAAAAGAAAACAATAAACAACTTACGAATTGAAAGCGGAAACAAGTGAACAGGAACTAAATTGTCTTGAATTAAAACGAAGAACGAAGTTATTCAGATCGAACAAGAGAAAATAAATCTAAAGTATGGAATGCGAAAAACTAAAGCTAAACAATGATAAAAGGTGTCTCAAATTCGACTTAATATAAGAGTATTTATACTAGGTATAAAAACCTAGTTAAACAAGGAAAGTACATAAATTCGCCGATTCTAGACGATCGTCCAACTCAGTTGGACGGTCGTCCAACTCTTGACTCTGGAAATCTGACTTCAAGGCTTGGACGCTCGTCCAAGTCATGGGCGAGCTCGGTTGGATCATCTGGATGGTCGTCCAGTTCAGTTGGACGATCGTCCAACTCTCAAATCGGACCTCCTAGACACCAAACATTAACTATCAAGATGAAAAAAAATCCGACTTAATAATTAAAACTAAGTATTGTCGACATGATTTAATCTGGTGGATGTGGAGGCACCTACCCCAATGGTAGAGTAGAGTCCCACATAGAAACTATTGCGCTGATATAAAAAATGGAGCATATTTTAAGCACAAAAATCGTATACGTAGTGTTAGTTTGTAACTACTACTTATATTGTGACATTTGAACACAAATATACTACCGTAGTATATTCCAAGAAAGAAATTATAGGAGTAGTTCTCCATCCCACCGATTATGGCATGTTTTATTCAAAGCGAGCTTGATAAAATAATAGAAATGACAAAATCAGATGGGACGTAGAGAATAAAAGAATATATAATGAGCACAACAACACATGATGTATTTGGATGTATATTGCTAGATGTTAAAATCCTATAATGCTTTTCACAATAGTCAAATACTAGAAGCTGTCCAATATAACAATTAATTGGAATTGCAAGTATCCCTACATATGTTTTCTTTTTTTAATATTACATCAAAGTTTACAACTATATATATACAACTCATATACATGAAAAATCTGACACCACACTCTATAGTGAGATTATATTACAATTTATAGCTCAACATCTACTCATGTATATCTACCCACACAAAGGTGGGACTCCTACACCACCCAAGGGTGGGAAAGCTACTTCACATACCACGTGGGTAGTGGGAATCGAACTCAGAACCTCCTAAAGAGGAGAGTCCTAAGTACCTCACCCTTGCCACCACACCAAGGGGTCATCGGCCCTACATATGTTTTCTATTAAAGCAAACTTATTGAAAAGACTATAGTCATCAAATCATTTTGTGAAAGAATAGATAGATTTTTCTGCAGCATTTCTCCATCTAAAATTAATTGCATAGTTGCATATAGACTATATATGTAGTTGTGGTGTACCTCTCTTTGCGAATGACAAATCATTTAGTGCCATTAATTTACTAGTACAATATATGGACCATAAACCCATAAATATAGATACTATTATTGCCAACACATGTATATATCATTCGATCTGCACTATATGTTTTTGCATTTATGCACCTAGCTACTCCCCGAAAATCCGGATGAATTCCTCTGTTCCAAATTCGGTGTCTCAAATCTTAATTCTGATTATTAGTTAAATATTATATTTTATGAAAATAAAAATTGCTATAATAGATATTTATGGGGAAAAATTGAACTTTTTATAGTAATAAACCCTAATTTTGAATTTTCAATCGTAATATCGCCAATAAAAGCGAATTAAATGTTAAAAGATAATTATACACCCTAATTTAAATTATTGAACCCTAGAAAATAATCATAATATTAAAATAAATTATAATAAATTAAAATTTAAAAAGAGAAACATAAAATTGGTAAAAATTGAGATTTGGAACACAGCTGAAACACGGTTATAAGAATAGAGGATGATAGAATCAAATTCTTATTCTAACGAACACAATTCCAATAACTTTTTCTTGGAATATTAGACAGTTGAATTATATTCTCCTTCGATTCTAAAATGAGTGATGCTATTTGGCCATAATGTGGCCGGCCATAATTTAACTTTTTTTATTTTTTTTTAGTATTAAATAATGTATATATTTATGCCAAACTTTTTAGATTATAAGAAACTTAAAATGTGATACTCCATATTTTTTAGGTATTTTTTAAAATTAATCCTTTAATTATTTGATAATTTTTACTATTTTAAAGGATTTATTACCTTTTTATCTAGAAAAAAAAGAGAAAAATATGTAATTTTGGGGAAAAAAATATTTTTAAATTAAAATATTAAAATAATAAATTATAGTTATCATTTACTATTTTTAAAATTACGTATATTATGAAAAATGTCGTTGTGTCGCCGGCCACATTATGGCCAAATAGCATTATTGTTCTAAAATAAACAATAATTGACTTTCATTAAACTTCCAAAAATAAAAAAAATTTAATATTCGGGATTCCAATTTTTAGGCTTCAAAAATACTCAAGAACAAATACTCCATTCGTCCATTTCATTAGTTCTGAATGTTATTTTGAAATATCTTACTTCAGTAGTTATGTTTTTTAAAATAGATAGAATTAACTCTTACAATAAAGCTATTTGGCCATAATGTGGCCGGCCACACAACGACATTTTTCATAATATACGTAATTTTAAAAATGGTAAATGATAACTATAGTTTATTACTTTTATATTTTAATTTAAAAATATTTTTTCCACAAAAAATACATAATTTTCTCTTTTTTTTCTAGATAAAAAGGTAAAAAATTCTTTAAAATAGTAAAACGTGAACTCTTACTTTTAATTTTTAACACTCATGCATAGAATCCCATGTTGAAAAAAACAAAATTAGTGAAATGGAACACAGGGAGAATGTTTTACATGCCTTATTAGACAAATTTTGCTGAAATTTGAAAAAAAAATATATATATATATATATATATAAATTCTAAATTCGGTAATACTCTTCATTTTGGATGTTCGAAAATCGTATAGTATAGCTAAAAATCCAATTGTCGTTCGAGACTAGCAAAATAGAAATTCAATTTCTATAAATACTCCATTCGTCCGTTATCAATATTTGCTCTTAAAATCTTTTAAATATTTTTTTAACTATTGTATCGAATTTCTATAGTATGTGGTCTTAAAGTGATATATTGATCTCACTCAATTATTAAAATGAAATAATTGTAAAAATATATTTTAATTAACTTGTGAGAGGTGAAAATTGAATATTTACTTCCACAAATAGAAGAAATACATATTACGGACTATCGAAAAAGGAAATAAAAGCACGTCAGTAAATTTATGACCTCAAGGATGAACTCTCCATGATTAAAACGACAACAACAATATATAAAATGACAATGCACCACATCATTTCTCAATAATGTCGAGTGGTGGCTCCTCAGTAAGGCCAATGGAGGCGCCGCTGCTGGAAGGTGGCTCCGGCGAGCTTCATCTGATCGGAGATGACGGAGACTACGTGGCGGTGAAGGGGCTGAAATCATGGTGGAGGGTCTTCTGCATAGAAACGGCCAAGCTGTGGAGAATAGGAGGGCCCATCGCCTTCCAGGTTCTCTGCCAGTACGCCAACAGCTCCGTCACCACCATCTTCGTCGGCCACATCGGCGATATCGAACTCTCTGCCTTCTCCATCGCCCTCTCCGTCGTCTACACCTTCTCCTTCGGCTTCTTGGTCAGTTCTTCTTCTTCTTCTTCTTTATTATAATTAGAGTTTTTTTAAAAAAAGTAATTCAACTTTATAAGAGACTGAATAATTAGCACGAACTTTAAATTTATGTTACTAGTTTGGGACCCGTCAAAATTTAAAAGAAAAGTGTAAATAATTAATTCAAATAAAATATAGTAAATCTAATTATTAGTATCAAAATTAAAGAAATCAGAGTTTATTAATTTATCGAGTATTAATTTTATTTTATTTTTTTTCCCCTACAGCTTTTTGGTTAAAAATCTCACCTGTGTACTAGGTACTTAGATTGCTGAAAAGTGAAAACGATTTCACTCAATTCAAAGAAACAAAATTAAGAATCTATTTTATTAACAAAAAATAAAATGTTTTATTAAACTTGTTTATTAATTTATGGAGTATTAATTTACGGATGCTTTGGCAGCTGGGCATGGGGAGCGCCCTCGAAACCCTATGCGGCCAAGCATTCGGCGCCGGGCAGGTCCACATGCTCGGCATCTACCTCCAACGCTCCGTGGTGATCCTTCTCGCCTCGTGCGTAGTCATGTCACCGCTCTACGTCTTCGCCGCCCCCATCCTCCGGCTGCTAGGCCAGCAGGAGGAGATCGCCGCCCTGGCCGGGGCCTACACGCTCATGGTCCTCCCAAATCTCTGCGCCCTGGCCGTCGTGATCCCGACATCGAAGTTCCTGCACGCGCAGAGCAAGGTGTCGGTGCTGACGTGGATCGCCGCCATCACCCTGGCCGCGCAGGTGGCGCTGTGCTGGCTGTTTGTGGTGATGTTCGGGTGGGGTGCGATGGGGGCGCTGGTGGCGTTCGACGTGACGGCGTGGGGGATGGCGGCGGCGCAGTGCGGGTACGTGGTGGGATGGAGCAAGGAGAGCTGGGGAGGGTTCTCGTGGGCGGCGTTTGGGGAGATGTGGGCGTTCGTGAGGCTGTCGTTGGCTTCAGGGGTGATGCTGTGCTTGGAGATTTGGTACATGATGAGCATTGTTATTCTCACCGGCAATCTCGATAACGCTGTCACCGCCGTTGGCTCGCTTTCTATATGGTTAGCATTTATGGAGCAGCATTTTATTACAATTCGTACCAAACTTTTTTAAAATTTTTTTTAATTAGTTTTATAATTTAATAATAAAAAAACTATAATATTTTGAATAATATTAAGAAATATTATAAATAAATTTAAATTGAAATATTAAAAATTTATATACTCTAATTTTGGATTTTTCAACCGTAAAAATGAAATTAAATGCGAAAGAATAATTGAACCAGAAAATACACATTTCTTAAAGGTTCGGATCCACTATTGTCAACCGGTGTGACATCCTCTATTTCATTCGTAGATAATTGACATGTGACATAATTTTAAGATGTGCTATATAATCAAAATATATACCATAACTATTTGAAATTTCGAAACCTAAGGATTTAACACGTGTTAATTATCTACGAATGTAATGCAAGATGTCACATGGATCTCATTCCATTTTTGATTTTTGTGTCTAAAAAGAAACGTGACGTCTTATATGGGACGGAGGGAGTATTATAATCCTATATGAATGAGTTGAGCTGAAACATTATAAATTAAATCGATGAAAGAAATGTATAAAACAAATCAAATTATTATTTGATAAATAGTTGGAACACGGATTAAAGTTGAGATAAAAGATTCCGAGTGGTCAATTTACTATGTTATACATTGTGCTTTCTTATTTTGGGCAATAGTTTAGGATGACAAAGGTAAGGGTTAATTGGCTTAAAATATTTTCTTCCGTCTCATTGATAAAGAACTCAATTTATAAAAGTTGACCTGTCTATTATAACCGTGAAGGAACTCTTTATTAATGGAAGGGATGAAGACGGAATATGAAGTTTGCCTGTTTTTTTTGCTTTGTTTTTTAACATTCATGATTTTCAAATATCATGTCTTTATCTAATTAGTTGGTTTTACAATGCAGCATGAACATTGATAGCTGGGAAACAATGGTGTTCACTGGAGTCAATGCTGCCATCAGGTGATGATCAGAATGTACCATTCGAATTGTAATACCTAATTGATCGATTCGTATACACATTTGATAGATAATTTTAATTTTTTTTAATGAAGTGTTCGTGTGTCGAATGAGCTGGGAATGGGGCATCCGAGAGCGGCAAGGTACTCCGTATACACAACCATCCTACAGGCAGTTGTGATAGGGGTGGTATGCATGATTGTCGTCCTTGCCACTCGAAACCACATCTCTTCCGTATTTAGTGATACCGAAGAGATGAGGCGCGTGGTGGCTCGTCTCTCAGGTCTTCTGGGGATCACCATGCTTCTCAATAGTATTCAGGCAGTCATATCAGGTAACTTATATCTGTATGTATAGTACAACGAAGGGATCATATAAAAATATATATTATGTAAGAAATGATCTAGGCAATGATCATTGTAGAGACTGTAGAGAGGAGTGTGCATTATTATAGCTTACTAATGCATGCATTAATTCTGTCTAACATGCATATACGTTTTTTTTTTTTTTTTTTTTTTTTTTTTTTTTTTTTTTTTGTAATTGTTTTTAAATAATACAGGACCTCACTCGTATATGTACGTGTGTGCAGGTGTGGCGATAGGAGGAGGATGGCAAGCACTCGTAGCTTATATTAACTTGGCATGCTATTATGTCTTTGGCCTCCCTCTCGGCTATCTTCTCGGTTATGTGGCGAATTTGGGAGTCGTGGTAACATTTTATGGCTAATATGACTTTTTTATTGTTATCACTTAATGTCTCAACGTAGTTTTTTTTTTTTTTTTTTGGCAGGGACTATGGGGAGGCATGATTGCCGGAGTGGGTTTACAAACATTGTTGCTACTATTGGTTCTGTATCGAATTAATTGGAATAAAGAGGTTTGTTCTTTAGCTCTTTCGCTTCTCCTCTCCTCTTATCGCTTTTTAGCTTCGGTCCGAGCTATAATATTTTGGCCCTGCTCTTTTTCCCTTGTCGGCCGGCCCTAAATATGAGCTAAAATCTCTACTAGTGTCGAGGCTATATCTAACTTTTATTATAGGGTAGAGAGATTTTCGATTTGGTCTAATCGGATTTTTCATTTTTTTTCCCCTCTCTGTCTCATTTACGTTAGTTACTATAGGTACGTAGTTATCTTTTGCTGACTTGAGGTGTGGATGTATAGGTTGAGCAAACAACAGAGAGAATGCGAAAATGGGGAGGCCAAGACATGACGCTTGAGAAATAAGTTGTTCATCCCTTGAAAAATAAAAGAGCATATATTTAAGTGATGATGGTTGCCCTTTTATTTTCATCTATTGCACCATCACCTTTTGATATTTTGGATTCTAGTTTGATTATTATATGCCAGTGTGTTTGCCTGTAACCATAAAAAGGTGCATATATATATGCAAGTCGTTTTTTTAATTTTTGTTTCTTTGATGAGATCGATCAATATATCTATCCAGTATTTTCGTTTCGTTCAATATACTCCCCCCGTCCTAATTTAATAGTCTCATTTGCTTTTGGCACATGAACCAGGTGAGTGGTGAATATGTGGTTGTAATTAATTCTGAGAAAAGAGAGTGAATTGTGACCAAGTATTATTTACCATTTTAGGAAATGAGACTAATAAATGGTACAAACAAAAATCGTAAATTGGGAACTAATAGAGTTGGACGGAGGGGGGTAATATATACCTCTTAAGCATACCTTTAAGAAATGAGAGATTAACACGTGAAGGTAGCAACCCACCTCCTTTAATTAGGGTTAATGTGGGTATTTTTGTAAATTAACCTTTTAATTATTTGATAATTATGACTATTTATAAGAATTTGTTACCTTTTTATCTAAAAAAGAGAAAAATATGTAATTTTTGGGGAAAAAAATATTTTTTATCATTTACTATTTTAAAATTATATATATTATGAGTAATGTCATTATGTGGCCAACCACATTATGGTTAAATATCATTATTCTTTCATAAAATGGTGAATGATTGAAAATAATCTGCAACATTTCAAAAGTAAATACTTTGTTAATAGGGAAAATACCCAAAAATAGCCACTTTCATAATACAAAAGTCCTTTTTTAGCCACATATAATAAAAAGGTCCTTTTCTAGCCACTTTACATATTTTATGACATTTATACCCTTAATGAAATATTTACACGAATTCAGGATTACTCGTGTTCGTGTGCACGAACGGATATTCACAACAATTTTGTTCGTGTTCGTGTGCACGAACAGATATTCACGACATTTTTGTTCGTGTTCGTGTGCACGATCGAGTATTCACGACTGTTTCGCTCGTGTTCGTGTTGTCTTCTCCGATTTGTTGTCGAGGAATCTGCAATATATGGAGCTCGAACTGACCTTGTCCGGTGGTGACAACGGCAACAATGGTTGCTATGCAATGTGTGTGAGATAGAGAGGAGGGAGAAGGAGAGTGAGAGAGAGGAGGGAGAGAGAGAGATCGAGAGGGGAGGGAAAGGGAGAGAGATCGAGAGGGGAGGGAGAGGGAGAGATCGAGAGAGGAGGGAGGAGGGAGAGAGAGAGAGCACAACAACCGCCGCCGGCGACGACAGTGGCGGCGGCGGCGGCGACGAGCAGAGGGAGAAGAGGGAGAGATGAAGAAGTGGGTTCCCCGCTGGAAGGAGAGAGAGAGAGCCGCATGGTGGGGATTTGGGAATTGAGGGAGAAGGAGAGAGAGAGAGAGAGGAGGGAGAGAGAGAGAGCACAACAACCGCCGCCGACGACGACGGCGGCGGCGGCGGCGAGCAGAGGGAGAAGAGGGAGAGATGAAGAAGAGGGTTCCGCTGGAAGGAGAGAGAGAGAGCCGCATGGTGGGGTTTGGGAATTGGGGGTTAGGGTTTTTCTTTTTTTATTTATTTCAAATATTTTTTTAATTTTAGGTAGTAAGGGTATAATGGGTAGTTTAGGTCCAAAGTGGCTAGAAAAAGACCTTTTTATTATATGTGGCTAAAAAAGACTTTTTTGTTATGAAAGTGGCTAATTTTGTCCTTGCCCTTGTTAATATCATAAACCAATTGTACATGACATGTATTTTCACTCTTCTTGGCCATTTTCATGAGGTAATGCTTGAACAAAATTCGGGCACTTATCTTTATCAAATTTGATTGAATCAGAATTTTACATAGAAAAACATAATAATATATTTATTGAAGTTTTAGTCACCACTTGGAATTATCTTTCACATATAATTCATAGTATTTCCAAGTTGCCAAAAGAGACCAAACTAGCTATATATGTCAATCGATTCTCCCACTTCATGACAAACTCCCCTCACATGCATATTTCCATCGGTCGTCTATTTTTAAATGAGACGAGATTCTATAAGAAAAGATATAATGGTGAAAAAAATAAATAAATATATATATTTAGTTTTTTCATCATTTAAGAATAGAAGTCGGTGGTTCGACTTCAAACTCTATTTAAAATATGACTCTAGATATGAGTGGAATTGTCATTGGTTATAAAGTTTAAACACAAGGCTCTGATACCACATATATCCAAACGGCGGGGCAATGGAGGCGCCGCTGCTGGAGGAAGCAAAGCTGATCGGAGATGACGGGGACTATGCGGCGGTGAAGGGGGCGAAGGCATGGTGGAGGGTTTTCTGCATAGAATCGGGGAAGATGTGGAGAATAGGGGGTCCCATAGCGTTCCAGATCGTGTGTCAATACGGAATAGGCTCCGTCACCACCGTCTTCGTCGGCCATCTCGGCGATGTTGAACTCTCCGCTTTCTCCATCGCCCTTTCCGTCATCGCCACCTTCGCCTTCGGTTTCCTGGTCAGTCATCAGTTTATTCACCTCTCTCTCTCTCCGGATAAGTTAGAAAAGCATTTGCGCTCAAAAATAAATAACTAGAAATATTATCCTAACTAACATTAGGTCATGGCTCATACGGCAGTATCACGTTAATAAATTTTTATTCAGGGTCTAATTATTTCTCGGTTCTTTTTTGACGAAGGTAAAATTTATTTTAAGTGTTGATAATTTTTTAAATCGTATCACTATCACATTCGCCGCAATCATTATTAAATATGTCTGTAATAGATCCTTTCTTACATTCTCAAAAGTTTTATTAGTAGGTAGAACCATAGATAGTAGATGAGATCCTCTGTACCCAAAAATCGGTGTATTAATTGTGTACCTAAGTTAAAACTACGTAGTTTTGTTCTGATATTTTTAAATGCTGCAAATTCAAGAATTTTTTAAATAATCAAAACTACGTAGTTTTGACTTAGGTACACAATTGGTACACTGGTTTAGGTACAGAGGATCCCATCTGGATAGGTACCCCCTAAAATATTAAAGGATGTACCTTATACTTGTAAAGTTTAATTGTACTTTATTCTTCGTCCGCTCTGTGCAGTTCGATAAGTTTTATTATTTTATACACTTCACATATATCTAAGTAACTCGTTAAACTGGATGCACTGGTGAGAATAGTTTCTATTTGGTCAAAATTTAACAACTAATTTACTAATCTCGCAACAAAATTAAATAAACGAGAGATAATATTCATTTTCTCTTGAACTTGAACTTGATTTTGTCATTGCATGAATATTTTGTAATATGGAAATATATTATGTAGCTTGGCATGGGAAGCGCCCTTGAAACTCTATGTGGTCAAGCATTTGGCGCAGGGCAAGTCCACATGCTTGGAATCTACATGCAAAGATCCATAATCATCCTTCTATCCACTTGCGCCCTCCTCTCTGTTGAGTTTGTATAGAAAAACTGAATCTTTAATGTAAAGTTGCATGTATTTCTGTAAACTTCATTGAAAGCAGAAAAAAACAACGTTGCGGCTACAGTGCCCATTGCTTACATTTATACTAACTTCACTCTACTAAAGACGTGTTTGACAAACCACGCTTTTAACTAAAAGGAAAGTAACCCTAGTTCATCTACGCCACACACGTGGCACTAATCCAGCAAAAAGAGTAGCATAAGTTTGAGGATCGAATCCCACACATTACATAAACCGAATGAAAGCAATAAAGCAGTTAAAACACTGTATTTCATCTCCATATTCTCAACACCCCCCCTCAAGATGGAGGGTGTGAAGATCTAACATCCCCATCTTGGACAGCAACTCCTTGAAACGAGGCCCGAACAGAGGTTTAGTGAAGAAATCTGCAAGTTGTAGGGCAGAACGAACTGCAACAGGGATGAGAAAGCCTGCAAGAAACTTCTCTCTGGCGACATGACAATCTATATCTAAATGCTTCGTCCTTTCATGAAAAACTGGATTTTTGGTGATTTGGATGGCAGCCAGATTATCACAATAAAGAGGAATGGGCAAAGAAACATCCACGAAAAACTCACTGATAAGATGGGAAATCCACACCAGCTCACGAGTAGTGGTTGCCATAGCTCTGTATTCGGCTTCAGCAGAAGAAGAAGACACAGTGTTTTGCTTCTTACATTTCCAGGATAAGAGAGCATTACCGAGGTAAATGCAATATCCAGTTAAGGATTTCCTAGTGTCAGTGCAAGTACCCCAATCAGAATCTGTGTAAGCAGTGAGCTTGAAAGATTGTGAAACTGGATAGAAAACTCCCAAAGAGGGGCACCCCTTTAGATACTTCAACACATGAACAGCAGCATGCCAATGTACCATGGTTGGTTTTGCCACAAATTGACTTAATTGTTGAGCAGCATGTGTAATGTCTGCCCTGGTAAGATTGAGATAGAGCAACTGACCAACAAGACTTCTGTAAGGCTCTGGATCAGATAATAGATCATCTGTTCCTTGTGTAAGAATGAGACCTGGTGGGAGAGGTGTTGCAACCGGTTTGCAACATAACATTCCATGGTTATATAGAATTTCCAGCACATATTTCCTTTGACCGAGGGATGTGCCATCTGTACCCCTTGCAATCTCCATCCCCAGAAAGAACTTTGCCTCACCCAAGTCCTTAATGGTAAAAGTATCATGTAGAAACTGCTTCAAGGAAAGGATGTTATCAATAGAAGGACCACTTACTATGATGTCATCCACATATACAAGCAGACAAAGAAAATCATCTCCAGAACCCTTAAGATATAAGCAAGGATCATAGGGAGAGGCTTTAAATCCAAAAATGGAGAGTTGTTTGGAGAATTCAATGTTCCATTCCCTGGAAGCCTGTTTTAGCCCATACAAGCTCTTAAGTAACCTGCAAACTTGATTTTTTTTAACACCAGGTAGGCCAGGAGGAGGTTTCATATATATTTCATCATGTAGGAAACCATGGAGGAAGGCATTGTTTATATCAAGTTGATGAAGTGGCCAACCAAAAGCAGTAACCATGGCTATAAAGACTTTAACAGTAACTAAGTTGGCAACAGGAGAAAATACCTCTTGATAATCCACTCCTTCCTTTTGTGTGTATCCTTTAGCAACTAATCTTGCTTTGTATCTATCCACTGTGCCATCAGCCTTAAGCTTGACTTTATAGATCCATCTACAGCCAATGGGGTGTGCCTTTGGTGGGAGTTCTGTCAACTCCCAAGTGTGGTTGTCTGTGAGTGCCTTAAGCTCCTGGTTCATGGCATGGATCCAATCTGGATGTAAACAAGCTTCTTTGTAAGAGGAAGGTTCCTTAGCCATAGTGAGATTAAAAAGATAGGTGGTGTATGATTTGGAGAGGGTAGGACTTATGGCATAAGGAAAAGTAGGAGGGGTGATGCTGCAAGATAAGGTAAAGTGTTTCTGAAGCTGAACTGTACCAATGTAGTCTTTCATCCACACTGGTGGTTGTCTGACTCTTGATCCCCTCCTTAAAGCATCCTGTGGAGGTGACAAGGTAGGAACAACTGGAGAGGGTGATCCAGCATCATCTGCAACAGGAACAACATCTCCAGTGTTAGGGGTAGAATCTTGCTGCATCATTGTCTCTTCAACTGGAGAGGGTGAAGATTCCTCAGTTAAAATAGGTGGAATGAAAGGTGTGGGTGGAGTAGGATCTGTGGGAATGGCATCAGGTGTGATAAAAGGAAAAATGTTAGGCTCAAATCTGACATCCCTAGATATGAAGATCTTTGAGGTATCCATGTCATATAAGAGAAAACCTTTATGTGTGGAATCAAAACCTAGAAAAATGCTCTTTATACTTCTTGAATCAAACTTACCCTTGTTTGGTGTGATGTTTGCTGCATAGACTAAACAACCAAAAGGTTTAATCTGAGTATAATCTGGTGGCCGTTGGAACAGAACTTCATGGGGAGATACCCAATCCAGTACCCTACTTGGTAGTCTATTTTGAACCCATGTTGCTGTTAGTATGGAATAAGGCCAGAAACGAATAGGCAGGCCACTCTGAAACATCATAGCTCTTGCAGAACCTAAAAGAATTCTATGTCTCCTCTCAACAATTCCATTTTGTTGAGGAGTATAGACACAGGACTTTTGATGAATTATCCCCTTATCTGCAAATAAAGAAGATACCCTGTAGTTTATGAACTCTGATCCATGATCAGATCTGAAGAATTGAACCTTCTTCTGGAAATGCACTTCCACCATAGCAAGGTATGACATCAAAATGTCATAGACTTGATCTTTAGAATGCATCAAATAAGTCCAAGTAGTCCTACTATGGTCCTCCACCAGTGTAAGTACATATCTCACATCACAAATATTAGCTTCACTGTAAGGCCCCCACACATCCCCATGTACCATCTGAAACAGAGTAGGAGTCCTTCTGTTCAAAGTGGGAAAAGGATCCCTAGTTTGTTTGGCTTTAAGACAGACTTCACAGTTCTCTATCACCCTCAAAGCATCTGCATGAAACCTGTGATTGTTGATATTCAAATGCTGCATAGTTGTAGCTGAAGGATGACCCATGAAATCATGCCACTCTATCACTGACATGTCCTTGATATTGAAGAAACTCCTATGGTACCTTTCTACCACAGATTCCATCAGATAGAGGTTGTTATGCATTTTTCCTATCCCCAATATCTCATCAGATGATTCTTTCTGAAAGATGCAGTGTGTACTAAGAAAAGTACATTTCAGATTCATATCTCTAGCCAGCTGAGCTATAGAAACCAAGTTATGAGTAAAGTCTGGAACAAACAAAACATTTATCAGTGTAATTTCTTTGCTTACTCTAGCCATTCCAGCATAGGCCACTGATCTTGAAGTCCCATCAGGAAGGTAGATTTCTGTTGGCTTCTCCAGTTTGTAAGTGGTGTGAAGAATATCTGGATTACAGCAAATATGTGAGGAAGCTCCTGAATCAATGATCCATTCTGTCTTCTCCATGCTAGGCAAGACATTGAAAGCATAGTGGCCATCAAAAGGTGTACTCCTCTGCCCATCTTGCACCATGTTTGCTTCAGTTTTCTGCTTAGGCTGTTGATGTATCATAGATTCCATGCACTTAGCTATCTCTGTCTGTATATATTTTCCCAGATCTTGGTGGTTATCCTTTGAAGAGCCTTGATCTGTATTCCCTGCATATGTCTCTGTTTCAGCATAGTTGGCTCTGGACTGAGTGGGCTTCCCTTCCTTCAATTTATGAAACCAGTCTGGTATCCCATGTAGCTTAAAACATTCATCTATCTCATGGCCACTTCCCTTACAATGTGCACATCTCAACTGTTTTCTTTCCTCCTTACTTAATCTTTTCTTGTATGGAGTATTTGAAGCTTTCTGAAATGGTTGCTTGTTTGTTCCAGTTGGCATCTGTGGCTGTGGATTATATGTCTGCTTTCCCACATTCATTGACATCAAATTCCTTCCCTCCGGACCAGATTCACTCAAGGAACGCTGGCCTTCAACTTGTATAATCATGGAATATGCATTATCAAGACTCGGCAGAGGTTTGATGAGCATGATTTGTGTCCTTGTAGCCTCATAAGTATCATTCAAGCCAATCAAGAATGTAAGTAAACGCATCTCATCCTCCCTCTTGTTAAACAAAAGCTTAGCTGTACATGTGCAGTTGAGAGGAGGCTGCAACATGTCCATTTCATCCCATAGAGAATTCAAATGGTTGAAGTATGCAGTAACATTTTGAGATCCTTGTGAGAATCTGGATATTTCTCTTTGGAGTTTAAGAATTTTGGGACCATTACAACCTCCAAAACGTCTATTAAGAGCAGTCCACAATTTAAAAGATCCATCTATGTGGTTGAAAGCATTTACCAGTTCCTTAGAAATAGAATTGGTAATCCAAGTAGAAACCATATAATCAACTTTCAACCACTTTTTATAATACTGAGAAGAAGCATCAGGTTCCAAAAACACACCATCTATAAACTCGAGTTTACTTCTAGCAGCAAGAGCCCTTCTAATGGATCTACTCCAATTTAAGAAATTAGAACCAGTGAGAGGAGCTGTAACAATGACAATACCAGAATGCTCGGTTGGAGGTAGATCCAGAATCTCATCAATCTGTCGACGCGTGAGCTTGATGTCGGGATCAAGCTCATCTTTGGGATCCAGCTTCTCCTCTGGTTTCTTATGCTCATCTTCGCCAAAAATATCCTCTCCTCCCATGGGAATAAAGTTCTCAGGTCGGTTAAACTTAACCATATAACGGTGAAGAAAGATAGAAAGTAAGGATCAAGAGCAGATTTCAACCTGGCTCTGTGATACCATGTTGAGTTTGTATAGAAAAACTGAATCTTTAATGTAAAGTTGCATGTATTTCTGTAAACTTCATTGAAAGCAGAAAAAAACAACGTTGCGGCTACAGTGCCCATTGCTTACATTTATACTAACTTCACTCTACTAAAGACGTGTTTGACAAACCACGCTTTTAACTAAAAGGAAAGTAACCCTAGTTCATCTACGCCACACACGTGGCACTAATCCAGCAAAAAGAGTAGCATAAGTTTGAGGATCGAATCCCACACATTACATAAACCGAATGAAAGCAATAAAGCAGTTAAAACACTGTATTTCATCTCCATATTCTCAACACTCTCCCCTCTCTACATACTCGCCACTCCCATTCTCAAATTACTCGGCCAAAAGGACGAAATCGCCACCCCGGCCGGAGCATACACGCTCATGATCCTCCCCCAACTCTGCTCTTTGGCCGTCACCTTCCCGACTCAGAAGTTCCTGCAAGCCCAGAGCAAAGTCCGCGTGCTTGCATGGATCGCGGCGTTTGCTCTGGCTTCACAGGTTGTCTTGTGTTGGCTCTTTGTGTATGTGTTCGGATGGGGAACCACCGGTGCGGCTGTGGCCTTTGATCTTACCGGTTGGGGCACTGCAATCTCCTAGTTTGTTTATGTAGTGGTTTGGTGTAAGGATGGTTGGAAGGGGTTTTCGTGGGCCGCATTTCACGAGATTTGGGGCTTCGTTAGGCTATCTCTGGCTTCCGCGGTTATGTTGTGCTTGGAGGTTTGGTATATAATGAGCATCATTGTGCTTACCGGACGTTTGGACAACGCGGTCACTGCAGTTGGTTCACTTTCCATATGGTCAGCTTGCACATTTTCGTAAAAGAAATTATAATCAACGGTTCTGATTGGTTCCTATTTAATATTTTGTTCGCTTTTGCAAGTTCAGTATGAATGTTGACGGCTGGCAAACGATGGTGTTCATAGGAGTCAATGCTGCTATAAGGTGAATAATTCATTTCTACATGGCATGTACCTCGCCTTCGGTTAATAACTCTAATCTCTCATGATGTTTATATATATTGTATAGTGTTCGTGTGTCGAATGAGCTAGGAAAGGGTCACCCGAGAGCAGCAAGATATTTAGTGTACGCGACGCTCTTGCAGTCTCTGGTGATCGGGATTGCTTGCATGGTCGTTGTTCTTGCTACTAGGAACTACATCTCTGTTATCTTTACCGATAGTGAAGACATGCGGCACGCTGTGGCTCGCCTCTCGGGCCTTCTGGGGATCACCATGCTTCTCAATAGCATCCAACCAGTTATTTCAGGCATTTTATATACATTTGAGTAAACACATACATATCTATGGAACAATATAAATTGTTTTGAACATATGTTGTATGTGATGTGTATATGTGCAGGCGTGGCGATAGGAGGAGGATGGCAAGCACTCGTAGCTTATATCAACTTGGCATGCTATTATGTCTTTGGCCTCCCTCTTGGCTATCTTCTCGGCTATGTGATGAATCTGGGAGTCGTGGTAAGATTCTTGTTAAAATCAAACGTGAACTCCTTCGTTTCATCAGTGATGCCTCGTTTCATCATACTATTATGTTAGTGATGCAAGAATAACTTTGATAGGGATTGTGGGGAGGGATGATAGCTGGAGTGGGTTTACAAACCTTGCTTCTCATGTTGGTTCTTTACAAAACTAACTGGAATAAAGAGGTTAGTTTTTGTTTTTATATTTAATTTATTCATGTACTTTGGAGGTTTTTTTTTTCCTTCTAAATTTGTTAATGCACTTGTTATTTTATATCTTAATAGGAGTAAATATATGATGCCAATTGCCGAGAACATATTGTTTTAATTTCTTTTATTATTTTTAGTTTATTTATTTATTAAAAGGATGCATTATTAGTTAAAAGTATTTTTGCTTAATGAGAAATTTTTTGCAGGTTGAGCAAACAACAGAGCGCATGCGAAAATGGGGAGGCCAAGACATTATTAAAGAGTCTGAGAAATCAGCAATTGATCAATTTCCTATAATAAAAGTTTAAACATAGCTTAAATGGTTATTTATTTATTTTATTTCATAGCACAACTTGAATCTTGCAAGCTTCTTTCGCGGGTTGTGTAGTGAACAAAATTCGTCGCCCCACGAATTAAATTGATTTATATAACTAGCCCAACAAATGTGCCGGACCGGACGTATGGGCCCAACAAGAAATTCATTTCTATTACTATAGTCCCCTAACTTATTATTGGGCTTAGGGATGTCCGCCACGTCCCACCGGCCCAATTGCGCCTACAACAACCTTGACCAAGTCCAAAGACTCTATGTAACAACTATGATGGGAAAATGAGTCAATGGAGAATGTCTCATTTGTGAATATCGCAACCAATGAGCTAGGTCGTTGAGGCTAGAGGAATAAGTACGACCGTAATAAATTCTAATGGGAGAGTAGTCCTATATATACAATTCACAAAGGTTAAAATACCATCTCGACTCTCGCGACTAGACTCACACGACTCTCAAGTACTCTCCGCCTCCATCACTTTACTCCCTCAATCTCACAACCGTCGGACTAGCTGGACAGACTAGCCCCTGCTGGCACTATTGAACCTCCACAAGCTCTATCTCTGAACATCACGATCTCTTGGACGTCCTGGACGCATCTGAGACATCTACCATTAACTCTCAACACCTCTAGCTTTATTATTTATTACGATTTACTATATTTCCTACGATATTTATTGACAATGAGGCCCTTCATCGGACACCCCCAACGGTGCTCTTGAAAAGCGCTCACGTCTGTTGATTGTGATTTTAGGTTGCTAATGCCCGTCATAACCAATAATATATTTAATTGTAGGATTCTACGCTACATGTTGATAAACCGCACTCTTGAAAATTAATATATATATATATATATATATATATATATATATATATATATATATATATATATATATATATATATATTAATGGGACGGAGGTGGTATTACATTCATTTTATTTATAAAGGTAGTGTGAATAGGTTTTAGTGGGTTAAAAGTTTGTTATTTAAGGTAATATCCCTATATGAGTGGGACGAAAAATATAATTTATCCCTTTATGAATGGGACGGAGGTAGTATTACATTCATTTTATTTATTTGTTTTCCCAATAATTTCTCAATAATCACTAGTTGAATTCCAAATCACCGTGATATATATATATATATATATATATATATATATATATATATATTTATTTATTTGTTTTCCCAATAATTTCTCAATAATCACTAGTTGAATTCCAAATAAATTGTTTTCCCAATAATTTCTCAATAATCACGGTGATTTGGAATTCAACTAGTGATTATTGAGAAATTATTGGGAAAACAAATAAATAAATATATATATATATATATATATCACGGTGATATATATATATATATATATATATATATATATATATATATATATATATATATATATATATATCACGGTGATTTGGAATTCAACTAGTGATTATTGAGAAATTATTGGGAAAACAAATAAATAAAATGAATGTAATACTACCTCCGTCCCATTCATAAAGGGATAAGTTATATTTTTCGTCCCACTCATATAGGGATATTACCTTAAATAACAAACTTTTAACCCACTAAAACCTATTCACACTACCTTTATCCACCACTATCGCTCTCGTCTTAACTCCTATACCGGAATAAAGTTATTCATTCATAAGTGGGATGGAGGGAGTATTATGTTAGAGCTTTATTCAGAAACGTTCACCTCTGCCAAATGACACATGACATTGCATGTTATTTGTAATGAAGTAAATGGAAAGAATGTTCTAGAATACAATTTTTGGATTGTACAAATAATTGATTTTGTTTGTGCTTGTGTAATTTCCACATCATTATTAGTCAACGGTCCTAGTCATCATTAGTCGTCTGAAATAATCAAGTGGCCATTACATTAATATAAATCTAAAGTTAAAGCCATGCTAGGCTATCATAGTATAGACTGAACAAGGAGTGAAAATTCATGCCATATAAAATTATTTTTCAAAAGTCAGGCCATCAACTAAATATGGAGCGAAAGTTAATACTATAAATGTTGTAGTCTTTTCAAAAAAAAATATATACCTGACAATAATAAATCAATGTGATAAAGAATGTCATATCAAAATGTAATAGATGGATTTAGTCTATCAATTTTGTGCTTCAAAAGGACGCGACGTCACTCTCTCTTGTATTTAGATGCACAACATGGGACCCTTCTATCCCCATATCGGTGTACAAAACATGTACTTAATGTCGATTTTCATTGATTTTATGCATTTTCGTTCAACAATTTCAACGTATTATGATTTTTGAAATTTTACAATTATTCTCAAAGATTCACTCATCCATTCTAAGGTTTATAATTATTTTTAGCATTATCTCAAAATTTATTAGGTAAAATAGGGTTGATAAATTGAAACTTAGAGTATATCAATCTAGATGAAAAAACCTAAAAAAAAATGCCTAATACACCAAGTGACCCAAAAGTGATCATCTCGGGAAATCGATCACCAACTACCAGACAACATAAATGCCTAAAAATAAATGTCTAACATAAATGCCTAATACTTAGAGCAGATTTTATCTCCATTGTATGGATAGAGGGTATCAATTTTTGGTATCTTCTATCTTAGACTTTGACGTTGATTGTTGGTTATATACTGGTTGGACCGTTGGAGGTCTGCCTTACCCCCATTCTAGTTGTGTATGTTTTTTTATAAAAAAAAAAAAAATGAAACTTAGAGTATATAACTATTTAAAAGTCTAATTTGTTTCAAAAAATGTTATTTTATTTTATTATAATATTTCTCTTTCTATTTTGTAAAAATATTATAAAACTAATAAAAAATTTATTTAGTAGGTATAAAAAATTGGGATAGAGAATACTTTTTGTTGGGGATTCTAACAACAATATTCTGTGTGCGGTACACAAGTTATAACACAGCACAGAACAATACTCGTAACGCCAGAGATAACAATATCTATGAGGATGATATGAGAGCAAAACGAAAATAATAGATCAAGAACACGAGCAGTTTACGTGGTTCGGCAATATGCCTACGTCCACGAAGGGTCAACTGAATATGATCTACTATACGAGAGAGATACAAAGTTACAATGGAAAAAACACTCAAAGAAGAAAACCTATCTTTTATTCCCCAAACCCGAAAGTAACTAGAAACGAGAAATCTCTCAGCTCACAAAATAATATCGGCTAAGCTCTCACCCCAATGACCGATAAATAACGAATACACAACACCCATATATAGTGTTGTATATAACCCTAATTCTTGAGGAACAAGTAATCCTAATACTTGAGGAACAAGGAATCCCAAAAGATATCCAAAGATAACATGCCAAATATATCCTAAAGATATAATAATTCATCCAAAAATATAATATTCATATATATCCATATGGAATTTGCGATCAACATCCACAATTCTCCACCTTGAACGCAAATGACAGTAGATCTCCACTGAATTCAGTTTTCCCTCAAACGATGCCCCATCACAGGGCAGTGACTAGTCTCTCATCTAGAGAGCACACTAACCAACTCTAAGCAGTACCTGAACTTCGCAGTTGGTAATGCTTTGGTTAGCATATCGCAACATTCTCTTCAGTTGAAATCTTCGCATCTCCACCTCCTTCTTGTTCACCATATCCCTCATAAAGTGATACTTAACATCAATATGTTTCGACCTTTGATGAAACACTTGATGTTTGGCAAGATGCAAAGCACTTTGGCTGTCCCAGTTTATGGAAACTGTGCCTTGATCAACTCCAAATTCTCCAATGATCCCTCTAAACCAAACAACCTCCTTCACGGCCTCAGTCATCGCCATGTATTCAGCTTCGGTTGTAGACAAAGCTACCATAGACTGAAGAGACGAACTCCAACTAATAACAGAACCAAACAAGTTTAAAATGTAACCTGATTGAGACTTCCTCGTATCCAGATTTGCTGCAAAATCTGAATCAACATATCCAACTAATGGATCTCCATGCACATCAGATTGGCGCTTGTACAAAATGTCAATCTTCGAACTTCCTTTGAGATATCTGAACACCCACTTGAGTCTTTCCCAATGGTACCTTCCTGGATTAGCCATGTATCTGCTTATAACACTTATGGAATGAGCAAGATCCGGCCTCGTGCAAATTATCGTGTACATGACACTCCTAACAGCATTCGCATATGGTACCTGACTCATCTCCCGTGTCTCCTCTGGTGTACCGGGTTTCTGCTGTTCAGACATCTTGAAGTGTTTAGCCAAGGGAACCGTCACTTCCCTAGATTCATGCATATTAAATCTCTTTAATATCTTCTGCACATAATCATGTTGTGTAATCCACAACTCTCCTTTATCTCGATTTCTAGAAATATCAATTCCCAAAATCCTCTTGGCGCATCCCAAATCTTTCATCTCGAACTTGGACTTCAAATCAGATTTCAGCTGCTCCACCTCAGCCAAATCCTTGCTTGCTGTTGGGGTTGTTGTATAACTAAAGCAAAACCAGTTGTTTTAGTGGTTACGACACAGGTCCATTGTTAACAATCCCTATCTAGAAGAATATGTATAAGCAAGAATAAAGCCCATTATCTCATGTTTTAGACCACGTGTCGATCTGAGTTCGGAGAGGATCACGAAGGTCGTTGATAATGATGAGATATAAACAGTTCACAGTCGAGATAGCTAGGGCTGAGCTATCGGTCTAGACTGCAGCTTAATGGTAGTGATGAGTCCTAATCACTAATTATGCTGGTACGGTGAAACGTATTGAAGGATCAAGGGAGATAATGCTCTTCTGATACTGACCCTGTATCATAGGTGATATGGGTGAAGAGCAACACATCTCAGGCTCTAGCTTGATCTTAACCTTGGTAAACTATTAGATGTATATGTATTCTTCGATGTTACTTTGATTTACGATGATATGAACTTCTCGTTAGTTCATCTTAATCATGTCGTACTTTGGGTAACACGGAGATGCATAGTATGTCTAATAAATGTTATCAACAAGCCGTGTCCTGTGTGAGTGCAGGCTGACGTTACCCCTCAGGGAGTTCACAATGTTTATTATACCAAGTCATGCGTGCTGATTAAGTTCAGGTATAATAATGAGGAGTGAACGGGTACTACCTGAGGATTAGATGTTAACAATTAGGAGCAGTCATGGTAGCTCTAATTGAGTAACGGATATGGAAGGTCTTAAACACGGGGGTCGAACTAAACAAAATACCAACCCAATCTACATAATTGGGACAGAGCGGTGATTCAGCTATGACACTTTAGTGGAGTGCGTCATAGTTCTAATGAGATACATGTTCAGGGGTGGACATGGAAATATCGAATTAGATAAGGCCCAACTCTGTCTGGTATCCGATCCCTAGGATGGCCCAAACAGACCTCGGGAATCGATCTAAATAGTATTATTGAGTATGGGCTCAATAATTGTACTCAGGCCCAATATATGATATATTTGGATTTATATACAGTGAATGGATAATAAATAGAATTAATTGAGATTTATATCCTATGCGATTAAATCTAATTATTTATTTAGTTATTCACGGATAAGATTAAATCTAATAGGATAAGATTTATTTGATTAAATCTTATGGGGATAAATATCATATATATAAATATATTTAGTATATATATATTTATTTATTCTTCTACAGGAATTAGAATAAATTCTATTTGTTAGAATTAATTCCGGATATACAGTTGCTTAACTGAACAGATTAATTCCTTATTAATTCCGTATTAATAAAGGAATAAGATTTGTAAGTTATGGAAAGAGAATAAATATGAGATAGGCAAAGATATGGTTATAGATAAATAAGGAATCATATTTCCTTATTTATGAACCATAAAAATACTCTCCATGTCTCTCACCTAAACCCTAGAGCACACCAGAATTGTTTCTACGACTTGGCGCAGAAACCTAGGCGTGAGAGAGAGAGTCGGCCGCTGGTTTCTGAGTGAGGGAGATCGAGGTTCCAGTGATCTTGAGACGTCCACCAAGTCTCAGATCTGAAGGTGTGGGATCACATCCTAGAAGATCAGAACCGTAGATCGATCAGACACGACTCAGATTGCACGTTCTTCATAATCATAAGGTATGTACTCGAGCCCTTGCATGAACTTATGTGCACGATCGAATCAACACACCCGAACCAAGATCTGGGTCTGGGCGGCTTTCAAGCAGCCGTTCCAACAAGTGGTATCAGAGCCAGGTTTTTGGATCGGCTCTGTGTTGAATCGAATATTATGTTCATGCATTCGAGTCATCATGATTATGTGTGCATGCTGCTGTCCGGGATTTACGTGCGTTAATTTATCGGTTTTCGTTTTATCGTTGTTCGTTTTGTTTTAAATCGGCGAGATAATAAGGTGCCGATTAGAATAGGATTCGTTTTGTATTTTTCGATTTTGTATTGTATTGAATGCTGCAAATCGGAGAATTGCTGGGGAACGAGGTCCGGAGACGAACACGAGACGAAGGCGATCGACGGCCGCAGGCGGCGGCGCGTCAGCCAACGCACGGCGGCGGGCGGCGTAATCTGCCGCGATTCGCGCGGTTGCTCCTCGTCATGATTTCACGGCGGCCGAACCCTAGGGTTCATCCTAGGGTTCAGGCGAGCCGGAGACGAGAGGCAGCGGCGGCAGAATCAGCGGCGGACGGCGGGACGGGCCAAGGCAGCGGCGGCGACGTGAAACCCCTAGGGTTTCGGTTCGCGCGCGAGCTGCTGGGCTTGAACCGTGGCTTGCCCGGCGGTCCAGCGCCTGGCTCAACATCGGAACAGAGCCGTGACGGCGCCGGACGACCGGTGGCAGTGCGGCGGGGGCTGCGGCGGCGAGTTTCAGCAGCGGCGGCCTGAACCCTAGCGGGTTCTTGGCGCGCGCGCTGTTGGGCTCAAGCCCGCGGCTCGACGGTGGTTCGACGGCGGCGGGTGGCGCGGACGATGGCGGACAGGAGGGCTGGTGGTCGGGGACCACCGACGGCGGCTGTGGCGTGATCACACGGCAGCGGCGGCGGCTGGGTTTTTTCCCCTGCACGCGCGCTGCTGCTGGATCGTGCCGCGGCGGCTCAGGCTCGAACCCAGTACCACCGGTGGTGCTGGGGACGCCGGCGAGCTAGTGGGAGCGACCGGTGGCGTTCCAGGCACCGGCGGTGGCTCGCGGCGGCGCTGCTTCTTGCAGCGGAAAAACGGCGAAGACGACGGCGTTTTCGGGCGACGGCAACGAGCAGTGGCTCGGGATGGGCTGCAACGGACGTACCCGGCCCGGACCCAGCCACGTGAGCCTCGTCACAAAATCGAGACGGCAGCCTCGGTACGCGTCGCGGAGCCGCGTGGTTTGAACGCGCCGCTCGGCGGCGGCGCGTGGCCGGTTTTTCGGACGAAGGGCTGTTCATTTTTTTTTTAACGTTCAGCCCATGACGTTGACGACAGCTAGGGTTTTCCGAAACCTTGGCATGATCGTCGACGGCTAGGGTTTTCGTACCCCAGTTCGTTCGAAATAAATTCGCTTTCCGTTTTTTGGTAATTAGGGTTTTCCGCACCCTAGTTTTTCGAGCACTTGCTAATTTTGGAAGGTGGACTTGAAGACCGGGGTTGACTTCCAAATTGAAGATTGAAGACCGGAGCTTGTTCCGTGATTTTGTTTTAATTAAATGTAATAGATAGGGCTTTCTATTCCCGGTCGGCAGCCTATTTATTTATTTATTTAATTATTATGCATGCTATGGATGGATTTAAATTACGCGATGAAGATGATTAGCATGTTTTGCATGTTATAGTTGCTTTTCATTGTTTGCGTAATAGAAATAACATGCATAGGGGTCATAGCATGTCGGTTTTAATGATTTCAATGCGAGCATGTTTTATTACTTGCGCTTAGAAATCATGTGATAGGACTTAATTGTTTATGTGCTACGATTGTCACACAAACCCTTAAAAAGACTAAGCGGTGTAGTTAATCAATTATTTGTTAATTGATTGAAAGGACCTCCATATTTGGTTTAAAAATGAAATAATTAGCATTCGCGTTGACAATGAGTCTTCCTCCCTATAGGAGATGCTGGTTATGGATTTCATTGGTTTAGACTTCATAAAAGGATAATTTGATTTAAAATGAAATAATTAGTATTCGCGTTGACAACGAGTCTTCCTCCCTATAGGAGATACTAATTATGGAATTCATTGGTTAATTCAAATATTGATAATATGAGAAAAATGATTTTATAAAGGTATTTCCTCCTTTCGGTAGGATTGCTCTTAATAGAATTATTTTCGGGATATTAAAATATGGTTGTAGCTTAGCTGCTTATTGATGAATCCTCCTATAGAGGTCACTTCTCGAATTAGCAGGGTCCTGAGGCACGGGTTATTATTTCTTTGTTTCACTAAGGTCCGTGTGATGGGATAAGAAATAAAATAGACTGCGGTCATGGTCGATAATTTTATAGGTAGCATCCACCTATAGTGGACTATTTGTAAATAGTATCGGGCTACTCGTTTGTTGGTTCAATGTTATTATTGGGTTTATAACATTGATAACATAAATTATTTTTGCTTACGAGTTGTTTATTTACTTGTTATTTATTTCAGATATGTCTATTGTTTCTATTCGCACGAAGATTTGTCGTTTAGCTTATTCCGATGGTGTTCCAGAGTCCTTTCGGTTCGGACTACTTAGCTTCCTAGCCCGCAAAGAGATGGATTTTATGGACTTTGATGATTTCCCTAACACAAGGGCATATCTCAAGAGGTTCAAAAATCTCTTTACTCAGTATGAAATGTATGGTGGATACATGACGGAAAGGGGTAAGTGCGAGATTATTCTTGCATCTCTTCCGGGATGGTACCAAGCATTCAGAAATGGGGTTGTCAAGAACCAAGTAGACCATGAGCATGTTTCTATTCTTGAAACCGAGTTGCTCGAGGTTGAAAAGGTTAGGGATAACATGATCTGGCATGCTCGCCAGTGGCAGAAAGAGCTAGATTTTGATCGACTCGTTCGGAAAGTCAAAAAGGCTGTAAGGGCTAAAAAAAAGAATAGACTTCCAATCGTGAAGGCCTATGGAAGGAGGAACAAGAAGTTGAAGATAGATGGAGGTATGTCAGACTCTTGTAACATGAAAAACCAAATTATACTAGTTCAGTCCTCACGGACGGATTTAACTGGTGGATATTAATTATGGTTTGTTGCAATCTTTGTAGGTTTAGCTACGAAGAAAGAGTAGGACGACTTCAAGTTCTTGAGCTCGACAAGCGTCATTCCGATGATGCAGTTGTCCAGAAGACTTGAAGATTTCTTATCTTAGTTTTATCTTGGTTTTTGGATATTAGATTTGGTTTATTACTTGCTCACTACATTAGTTGCCTTATTTTGGCGGATACTTATGTTTTTGGATATTGGTGGATGATAGTTTTCTCACATTGTATTAGAGATTTATTTCTTTAATACTGGTTGTTTTGAGATTTCTTACATTGTATTAGAGATTTATTTCTTTAATACTGGTTGCTTTGATATATCATTCGTAGTGGGAGTAATAATTTTGAATCTTCAGATATATTCCAAAATGTGTTATGATAAATGTTGCACTTCTTGTTCAAGATTGTCTTTTAATAAAGTACTACTTCACTATATCTAAATCTATGTCATCTCCTTATTTGAAATGAAATGATTAAACATTCGTGTTGATCATGGATTTCATTGTGATTTAAAATGAAATTAATTAGCATTCGCGATGACTTCGGGTCTTCCTCCCTACGGAGAAGCTAATTATAGTTTTCATTGGTTAAATCTGTTCGGAAATAAGGATAAATTGCACACAACGTGTCGCAATTTTGATGTTAGATTTAGTAATTAGTTGGACAAGTAGTTATTTTTTAAGGAAAGACAATCATTTATTCTTGATTAACGTCCAAGAATAAAAAGATATTATGGATTGGAACATTATAAGGCCGGAAGTACAAGAGTGATAACCAAAAGGATCTGCACAAGATTATTTTAGGATCCTTGTCATAGTGGGAGCTTTTTCGGGTGTGTCTCGAAAATGGTAAATTGTTCATCAAGAAATCTAACTTCTTGGATAATGAACAAACCAAGTTGACTAATAAGGATTAGTTAGATGAAAGTAGTTGCCTATCATTAGTCTATGAGTTTAACACTCGAAAGACTTGCAAGTTGTATGCTCATATTCGTTGAGGACGTACATGAGGAAACATGGATGTAATTTGAGAAAAGGGAAGAATTCTCTCAAAAGTTCTATGTTTCGGGGCAGACACATTGCAATGTGTTGTACAATGATTAAAGCATTCATTTGTCAGACAACACATATAGATTCGTTCATGAAATGTGTTGACAAATGGTATATCTTTCATCTACAAAAGACGTTGGATTGGTTGTCTTGTACATTGTGAGATAATATTACTAGCACTTGGAGACAATGTGAAAGTATTATATGACACAATAGGTGGTGATTATCCGAACAGTTTAGAATGAAGGTTAGGAGTAATGTTAGATATATCTGCGGATAGTACAACATTATTCAAGTACTCTTCATAGACTACTGTTGTGGCAAAGTTTGCAATACACTTGGATATTGCATAAAGAGCCAAATATATGTTAGTGCTGTGTGCATGGTAACGGATATAGTCTATCATTCTTAAATGTTTGAAGACACGGATAATCGAATGGTAGCTAGAAAAACGACATCATCGACCTTTTACTATGGATTCACGTAAGAAGCAGAATTGTCTTGAAGATTCTCACGCAGTGAAATGCTGAGAGGGAGCTAGATAATTCAGGGCTTGGCTTCGTGAATTGGCAGTAACCTCAAATTTGCTAGAATTCTTACACCCCCTGGAAGGATTCTAAGTGCAGTGGCAAATTTTTGAGATTTGGAAATGCCGGTAACAACATAGTGAGTACCTTATATTAAGGCGATTTCGCGGGAAAAATAGAAACACTAGAGGAATGTACGATGACGGTTCCTTCACTAAGTGTCACATGTCAGGTATACTGTAGCACGTGGCTGACATGTCTTAGTGAGCCTCCCACGGCAAGGTACACTAAAAGGTAAAATCTTTGAGTATAAGTGGGAGAAAAAGTGTATGATGGTTGTTAACGATTGCGATCGTATGATTGTTAACATTGTACATGGATGAAGTCATATGGTTTCCTGTAGACGCGTTGGTATACTAAAAGGTTTTACTTTAGTATAAGTGGGAGATTGTTGGGGTTGTTGTATAACTAAAGCAAAACCAGTTGTTTTAGTGGTTACGACACAGGTCCACTGTTAACAATCCCTATCTGGAAGAATATGTATAAGCAAGAATAAAGCCCATTATCTCATGTTTTAGACCACGTGTCGATCTGAGTTCGGAGAGGATCACGAAGGTCGTTGATAATGATGAGATATAAACAGTTCACAGTCGAGATAGCTAGGGCTGAGCTATCGGTCTAGACTGCAGCTTAATGGTAGTGATGAGTCCTAATCACTAATTATGCTGGTACGGTGGAACGTATTGAAGGATCAAGGGAGATAATGCTCTTTTGATACTGACCCTGTATCATAGGTGATATGGGTGAAGAGCAACACATCTCAGGCTCTAGCTCGATCTTAACCTTGGTAAACTATTAGATGTATATGTATTCTTCGATGTTACTTTGATTTACGATGATATGAACTTCTCGTTAGTTCATCTTAATCATGTCGTACTTTGGGTAACACGGAGATGCATAGTATGTCTAATAAATGTTATCAACAAGCCGTGTCCTGTGTGAGTGCAGGCTGACGTTATCCCCTCAGGGAGTTCACAATGTGTATTATACCAAGTCATGCATGCTGATTAAGTTCAGGTATAATAATGAGGAGTGAACGGGTACTACCTGAGGAATAGATGTTAACAATTAGGAGCAGTCATGGTAGCTCTAATTGATTAACGGATATGGAAGGTCTTAAACACGGGGGTCGAACTAAACAAAATACCAACCCAATCTACATAATTGGGACAGAGCGGTGATTCAGCTATGACACTTTAGTGGAGTGCGTCATAGTTCTAATGAGATACATGTTCAGGGGTGGACATGGAAATATCGAATTAGATAAGGCCCAACTCTGTCTGGTATCCGATCCCTAGGATGGCCCAAACAGACATCGGGAATCGATCTAAATAGTATTATTGAGTATGGGCTCAATAATTGTACTCAGGCCCAATATATGATATATATTGGATTTATATCCAGTGAATGGATGATAAATATAATTAATTGAGATTTATATCCTATGGGATTAAATCTAATTATTTATTTAGTTATTCACGGATAAGATTAAATCTAATAGGATAAGATTTATTTGATTAAATCTTATGGGGATAAATATCATATATATAAATATATTTAGTATATATTTATTTATTTATTCTTCTACTGTAATTAAAATAAATTCTATTTGTTAGAATTAATTTCGGATATACAGTTGCTTATTTGAACAGATTAATTCCTTATTAATTCCGTATTAATAAAGGAATAAGATTTGTAAGTTATGGAAAGAGAATAAATATGGGATAGGCAAAGATATGGTTAGAGATAAATAAGGAATCATATCTCCTTATTTATGAACCATATAAATACTCTCTATGTCTCTCACCTAAACCCTAGAGCACACCAGAATTGTTTCTACGACTTGGCGCAGAAACCTAGGCGTGAGAGAGAGAGTCGGCCGCTGGTTTCTGAGTGAGGGAGATCGAGGTTCCAGTGTTCTTGAGACGTCCACCAAGTCTCCGATCTGAAGGTGTGGGATCACATCCTAGAAGATCAGAACCGTAGATCGATTAGACACGACTCAGATTGCACGTTCTTCATAATCATAAGGTATGTACTCGAGCCCTTGCATGAACTTATGTGCACGATCGAATCAACACACCCGAACCAAGATCTGGGTCGGGGCGGCTTTCAATCAGCCGTTCCAACACTTGCGACCAGCACACACTGCTTGTTCTCCTCGGAACTCACTTCATCTTTATAGTTCTGAGGTTCCTCTTGATGTTCCACATTTTCAACAACATTCAAAGCATAGAAAATCATGTCGGCATGTCCGAACCTAGAAGGTGGAGTAATGTTCCTTCTGGTTCTATCACTCGCAAACATGTAATTTCTCAAATCTACAGCACCAGTGTCCTCGTCAATGTCACGGTCAGTGTACTCCCTGATGTGACCCTCGATGTGAGCAGATTGTTCTTCAGGCTCCACCTGAAACTTCAAAGCGCCAATATCATCATTAACAACTTCACGTGGCTTGTCATTCTCCTCCAAATAAGGCATGACATCCTCCTTAAACACCACGTGTCTACTGATGATGACCTTCTGATTTCCAGGTTCTGTACACCATAGTTTGTATCCCTTCACGCCTTTGGGATAGCCTATGAGTATACACTTCAAAGCTTTAGGTTCCAACTTGTCTTGCTTAATGTGGGCATAAGCTTTGCAACCGAAAACCCTCAAGTACTTGTAACTCGAGGTAACACCATGCCACACCTCATTTGGAACCTTGAACTCAATTGCAGAAGAAGGGCACAAATTTATCAAATGGCACGCCGTGTTGATTGCTTCTCCCCAGAACTTCCTCGGTAGCCCGAAACTCAGCAACATACACCTCACTCTCTCGAGCAATGTTCTATTCATCCTTTCCACCACACCATTCTTCTGTGGATTCCCAAGAACAGTCTTGTGCCTCGTAATCCCTTTCTTCTTGCAAAACTCCTGGAACTCATCGGACATAAACTCTAATCCATTGTCTGTCCTCAAGCACTTGACCGAGACTCCTTTCTCAGTTTCAACCTCACTGCACCATTCTCTGAACCTTGTAAAGACTTCAGACTTGTTCTTCAGAACATAAACCCATAGCTTCCTTGAGAAATCATCGATGACAGCCATGAAATATCTGCCCCTCCTTGGGTTTCGGTCCTAGATGGACCCCATAAGTCCGCATGGACATACTCCAAATGTGCAGCTGAGGTGTGCTTCCCCAGTATCATAAGACAACTTCTTGCTTTTGCCCAAGATACAATGTTCACAAGACTCAACCTTAAATGAGCCAGAATGTTGTAGCAAGTTCTGCTTCAACAATTCATTCAAACCCTTCTCTCCAATGTGGCCTAGCCGCATATGCCACAACATGGAATCGTCAACTGTATTAGCTTCAGATTCTCCAATCACCGGCGTTGCATCAAGGTAATACAAACTCCGGTTCCTAATGCCCTTCATGATAACCTTCGAATCCTTCATAACATGAAGTACACCATTGCCAGACTGAAAAACATACCCCTTCGCTTCTAACACGCCGAGAGAAATAAGATTTCTTTTAAGCTGGGGAATGTACCTAACTTCGGACAGAATCTTGAGAGAGCCATCATGCATTCTGAGAGTAATATTCCCTACTCCCTTCACGCCACATAATTCGTCATTGCCGAGCAACACAGATCCGAAATTCCCGTACTTGAGATCTTCGAACCATTCCTTGTGTGAACTCATGTGGAAACTGCATCCAGAATCAAGAATCCACTCATCACATATGTTAGAATCTAACACATTCAGCATCTCGGCATTCTCGACCATCTCAGTAACCTCGGCATTAGGTTTCTGATTCTTGAGGGCCTCCTTCTTCTTCAGGGCATAACAATCTTTCACGATATGCCCAGGCTACTTGCAATACTTGCAGGTCCTGGTCTCTCTCTCCTTCGATCCCTTGTCCTTCTCACTGGCAGATTTCTTGTTGTCATGAAAAGGCTTCTTGAACTTTCCTTTCGAAAAGTTCTTCTTGACGTTCAGGCTTTCATCAGCCTGATCTTGATGCATGCCCTCGTTCGATTTCTGCAACTCCTTGCCCTTCAGTGCAGATTGAACTTCACTCAATGTAATGGTCTTTTCTCTACCATACATCATATCATCCTTCAGGTGTTCGTAGGACTTCGGAAGGGAATTCAACAAGATGATGGCCTTGTCCTCATCATCAATCTTGATGTCTATGTTCTCCATATCATCAAGAACCTTATTAAACTCATCTATCTGATCCAAGATGGGTTTATCCTCCACAATCTTGAAGGAATACAGCCTCTGCTTCAAGTACAAACGATGGGCAAAAGATTTAGTCAAATAAAGACTCTCCAGTTTTTGCCAAATACCAGCAGCAGACTCCTCTTTGGCGACCTCTCTCAAAACCTTATCTGACAAGCACAGAATGAGGGCACTGTGCGCCTTCTCCTTGATCTCGTCCCTCTTCTCTTCTTTAACGGCCTTCACGAAATCAACTTCAGGTTTGATAGCATCCGCCAAGCCTTGTTGTGTCAACAAAGCTTTCATCTTAATCCTCCATAAACCAAAATCGTTCACCTCTGTGAACTTCTCTGCGTCAAACTTCGTGGTATACATCGTAGCTCCGATTCCCACAGACAGCGCCAATTGTTGGGGATTCTAACAACAATATTCTGTGTGCGGTACACAAGTTATAAAACAACATAGAACAATACTCGTAACGCCAGAGATAACAATATCTATGAGGATGATATGAGAGCAGAACGAAAATAATAGATCAAGAACACGAGCAGTTTACGTGGTTCGGCAATATGCCTATGCCAACTGAATATGATCTACTATACGAGAGAGATTACAAAGTTACAATGGAGAAAACACTCAAAGAAGAAAACCTATCTTCTATTCCCCAAACCCGAAAGTAACTAGAAACGAGAAATCTCTCAGCTCACAAAACTGCAATATCGGCTAAGCTCTCACAATATTCGACCACACGGATAACGAATACACAAGACCTCATATATATAGTGCTTGTATATAACCTTAATTCTTGAGGAACAAGTAATCCTAATACTTGAGGAACAAGGAATCCCAAAAGATATCCAAAGATATCATACCAAATATATCCTAAAAATATAATAATCCATCAAAAAATATAATATTCCATATATATCTATATGGAATTTGCGATCAACATCCACACTTTTTTATTACAACAGTATCATACAAGATCATAACAATAATAAGAAAAGAAACCAAACTTTAAAAATTAATAATTCTAAAAATATATTCTAAATACGTAACTATATATGTGTCGCAATCGCTATCGATTGGGAACTCTCACTCTACCTTTATCCATGACTCCCACTTTGGGTTGTGGGAAGAGGACAAAAAATATTTTAAGGAAAAATAATTAAAAATAAATTAAAAACCCACAAATCGGTTGTTTGACAAACCCATTTCACAACCTGAGTCATCATAGCAAACTACCACTTGTCAGAATATGATTAGTCAAGATAATTTTTAAAATATTAATTATCCAAAAATAATAATGTAGATAAATATTTATTTTATAGAAGTGAAAATTAATTATATCACATTTTATGTTTTTAAATTCTATATAAATAGACATCTACACTGATATGTTTTGAATTTTCTTTTTTAAATTCCCTATGTTTTCATATATTTTCCTTGAAGATTATAGTTTTTCTTGTAAATATGAATCCAATAATTAATCGTGTACGACAATTTTATCTATATAATTTAGTATGTTATGCAATTGTTTGAATGCTGATGATCCTTATTATTATTCAAAATATCAAACTCCCAAAATGATAAAGCATATAAATTAAAATAATTTTTTTATTTTATTTCAAATTGTACTCTTTCAATTTTACTTGTTTTATTTAGTTTGTAACTTTAAAAGTATGACAATTTTTTTTTAAAATCAATATATGTAAATAATTTTTAATTTTTAAAATGTAATAAATTTGAATTATAACAAATCATAATATAAAAATTAATATATAAAATAAATTTAATTTGTGACATAAGGGTTGGGTCGTTGACAAAGTATAATAAGTTGTCGAATTAGATTTGGTTGTTGAAGGTTGTGGATAAAGATAGTCTCAATAGTAAAAAAGTAAATTAAATATTAAAATATTCCTATATATACTACCTCCGGTCCGTTTAAGTAGGTTGGTTTCGAAATGGAACGACAACCAAGAAAAGTGGGTATAAAGGGTGATGTGATGGAGATGTGATGGTAAATTAGAGTTTAATTTAATATAAAATATTAAGCCTACTCACATGGAGATGTAATTAAAGTTAATTAAGTGTGATGTAGATGGTGATGTGATGTTAAATTATTTCCTTTTATGGAAAAGAGTCTAATATACGGGATGTCTCAAAAAGGAATAACAGTCTACTTAAACGGACCGGAGGTAGTACTAATTAAAATGTTAGGTGTCGGTCTTCTCACACTACTAACTACTAGTCTACTACTACAAAATCTCTCCTATACTACTCTCTCTCTCTTTCCCGTTGCGAAACGCCGCCGTGGTATGGAGGCGCCGCTGCTGGAAAGGAGGAGTTCCGGCAGCCTCGAGCTGACCGGCGGCGACGGCGACTACCTCGAAGCGAGAGGGGTGAAGCCGTGGTGGAGAATATTCTGCATTGAGTCGTCGAAACTGTGGGCCATAGGCGGGCCCATAGGGTTTCAGATCCTGTGCCAGTTTGGAACAAACTCCGTCGCCACCATATTCGTCGGCCACCTCGGTGATGTCGAACTCTCCGCCTTCTCCATCGCCGTCTCCGTCGTCGGCACCTTCGCCTTCGGCTTCTTGGTTAGTTACTAATTAACTCAACTCCGTTAATTAATAGTATTAGTTTGGTTAAAACCTAACAAAATGCTCCCATTGCCGTATTTCAATAGCCTTGCTTCTTTTCCGACATGAAATGAAAGTAATATTATATTAGACAGTCCCACTTCTCACTTCAATAATCATATTTATTAAAATAGAAAGAATTAATTCTTACACTTTTTACTTTCACTTTTAGTGCCGCATATTATTATATATCCAAAAGAAATATGTTAGCACTAAGAGAAATAGTATATAATACGTCTCACTTCATTAATCTTGTATATTACAGTATGTTAGTATGTTTTAGGTCATTCTACTATAATTACCTTATTTTATAAAATGGAAAAAGTTATCTTTACTTTTCCATGCATCGATCGAGTGGTTGAGACTTGAGATGCTGATATCTAAGTGTCTTTTTTGAGAATTATTATTTTAGGCATGATTCACGAGGTCTTTTATTTAAAAATATTTGCTACGTTGGATGTGCTTTATTTTTAGTTAGCACCGCTAAGAAAGTCAATGAAGATTTCGTTCGTTGTTTCTAATTATTTGTTGGCAATAAAATATAGTATATTCCTTTTAATATATAAAAATAATAGAATGTTTACACGAATGAATAGACTAGCTTTTACTTTCCACATTTTTCTTTATTTAAAAAATGGCATTCATCATCAAATTACACACACAAAAATAAACTAAAAAATAAACATTTAAAAACATAGGAGTATTTATTTTGAATGACACTCATTAGTCATTATTTACGAAGCACTGGGACGAATACACGGGGACGCTACGATACGGGGATAAAAATACGTCAATCAAAAAATGAAAATATGATATGTCAAAAATACGTTTTGCATTTTTTTTAAATATGTATTTTGTATAAATTATATATCCATAATTCATAAAAAAAATATGCAAATAATAAGAAATTCATAATATATTTAAGCAAATACCAACAAAAGCATATTAATAATCAATAAGTGAGATTTGAGGGAGAGCAATCAAGGATAGGAGCGTATTTCATATTGGGGTCAATATATTTTTTATTGGGTCAAACGTATTTTTAAAATAAAAAAGCGCAACTTCAAAAAAAATCATCCTCGGGGATGTATTTCCGGCATATTTCGAAGTCCCCGTCCCCAAAACGTCCTCGAGACGAGTACGGTGATCTGGTATAATTTTTTTCTCCTTTCATTAGTTAACATTTGTTACATCAGATGCTGACTATCTATAGGATTTATGTTAGTTTCATCTTGATCTAGTATTTCTCATTCACAATATGCAAAAAATGATGTGAATGTTAAATTTCCTTAATCGTAAATTTTGAAATTTATAAAAAAAGAAATAGTTTAAAAGTAGGAATTACTTTCTCTATCGTAAATGAATCGTGGACGTTTCTTAAATATACGTGAGGTATAAAATATAAATACTTGTAGGCACATAATAACATAAATGTGGAATAAACTTAAAGTCGTCATATTACTAAAATTGCTAAAATCATTAAATTGTCATAAATTATAGTTTTGTAACGTTTACTATTAATTAGTTGACTAAATTTTTTTAATGCATAATAATGATATACTGCCATTTTAATATACAATTATTGCAAATAGTTAATATTATCAAATTTTGCTAATATAAATTAAATTAAATGCATGTAATTAATGAACTAAAATTACTAAAAAATAATACGGGTTTACTATTATATATTATATAGATATAGATTATATAACATTTAAAACTTCTCTTAAATTCAGTGTGGTAATTTATTTCCTATGTAAAAATAAATTATATTCCCTGTCCCATTAATATTAGGATAACATTTTCCTAACACGATAATTAAGACAAGAGTGATGATATATAGTGGATATAGTAGTGTGAATGAGTTTTAATGGGTAAAAATTTTGCCGTTTTAGATAATATTTGTACATTAGCTAGTGGGACGAACAAAAATAGAACTTATTCCTATATCAATGGAACAAAGGAAGTAGAATTTATTGTACTACAGCTAGTATATAATCCCTCCGTCCCATGTCAATTGTTTATCTTTATTACTACCTCACGTATGTTCTCCGTTATGAACAATTGCCGCGGGACGGATGTAGTACCGGTGAATAATTTCATTAGCTAGATAGCCCCGGTTAGGCGGTGGAAATTTATAGCTTCTCTAATTCTCTAATTCTAATTCTTTTATTTCAATCTATATATACTATTGAATTGGAACCCAACATTTAGGCTTTTAAGTTGAACTGATTATATTGAAGAAAGATAATGTTTTAAACAGGAAATGGAGGATAGAGTATAATTTATTATTCACAGTTGGGTTATACTATTATTTTTAAAATATAAATCAATTTATAACCCTGAAATAAAGCTTTTATTATGAACGATTTGCGAGGGTTGCAACTTGCCATTATTGTTTTAGAAACCGAATCAGAAATCGAATTGGCGAGGTCTCCAATTCCTGATTTTTTAAGTTGAATCGTGGTTTAACTAAATAAACTCGATCATAACATATTCACGATTCTATTGATTTAACAGACGATTCAGTGCGGTTTTTTAAACATTGCTTACAATGACTTGCACCAGCCCTATTGGGATGGGCCACCTGATGTTGTGACTGACTTTTCTACTTATCACTAATTGTTCGTATTCTTGAATTAATTTAATTGAATGAGTTTCATTTTGTTATAAAATATAAAAGAAATTGTACGATTCATTTTTGAATACTTGTTTTAATACTTTATCAGTTCATTTTATAATAAATTATTTTAGTTTTATTTAACTTCTTTTCTTTTTAAGAAGATCAATAATGATTCTGCATTTTCATTACACTGTAACTTGTAACCTCAACTTTTAGGAAACACCTATTTTAATTCAATTTGAATTTATTAATAAAATAGGTCCCTATAATAACACGAGCTCTCTTTTAAGTGTCTCATTAATGGCCTAAATTACTTATCCCCTACGTCCCTAAGTGTTCCGAGCCATTAAAATGCAATAATCAAGAAAGTGTATAATTTTACCATATTAACCCCTAATCATTACATAGATTATTTAAAAAGTAAAAAAAAGTATAATAATAGCAGGGCTAAAATTGGTAGTTTAGCCAAAATTTTACATTGAAATATGTTATATGACACTTATTAAGGGATAAATATTTTAGTCTCTTGGAACACTTATTAGGGGGACGGAGGGAGTATCTTACTAAGTTAAAATTATTGTTTATTAGCAGAATAACATTTCTAGAGATGCTCACCTACCCACCTAATACGGCACAGAATCAATATGCTCACGATTCTCGAATCACGGGATAATACCACGTATCACAAAATAATATCTAAGCCTGCTAAGTCAATAATGGACACAATGCATATATATGTGCTCATGGCCATGGTGGATCCGAAGATATAAGGGAATATTACTAGCTCCAAACTGAAATAATCTAATCTACATCTAGTATAAATTAGAGACATATATATAATTTTTAACACAATTTGTTTTGGATTTCAAAAAATATTATATAAATGCAGCTAGGAATGGGAAGTGCTCTTGAGACTCTATGCGGGCAAGCATTTGGCGCAGGACAAGTTCACATGCTGGGAATTTACATGCAACGCTCAATCATAATCCTTTTCGCAACCTGCATTCTCATTCTCCCTCTCTACATATTTGCTACTCCGATCCTCACCTTGCTCGGCCAACCCGAAGAAATCGCCGTACCCGCAGGCTTCTACTCTCTCATAACCATCCCTCAGATGATTTCGATGTCAGTCATCTTCCCCACGCAGAAATTCCTCCAGTCCCAGAGCAAAGTGGGCGCTCTTGCTTGGATCTCCTTCTTCACTCTTGTTTCCCATGTTTTCTGGTGTTGGCTCTTTGTTACCGTGCTCGGGTGGGGGGCGGTCGGGGCGGGTGTTGCCTTCGATGTCTCGGGTTGGATCATGGCGGTTGCGCAGTTTGTTTACGTCGTGGCTTTCTGTAAGGAGGGGTGGAAGGGGTTCTCGTGGGCCGCGTTTAGGGAGATTGGCGCATTCTTGAAGCTCTCGCTCGCGTCCGCGGTCATGTTATGCCTCGATATTTGGTACATGATGAGCATCATCGTCCTGACCGGCGATCTCGACGATGCAGTTACTTCTGTCGGAGCACTCTCTATTTGGTTAGTTTCTAAGTTATTCTCTCCGTTCTTGGCTGCATGCTCATTTGCTTTCGGCACCTGTTTTAATAAAATGTTAGGTGGTGTGGTATTATAGTAAATAAGTTGAGATGATTGAGTAGAAAAGTAAAGTGGTTGTGTGTGTGGGTGTGTTTTATTACAATTAATGTTTCTTTTGGTTATTAGCATGAACATTGATGGATGGGAGGCCATGGTGTTTCTAGGAGTGAGTGCTGCCATAAGGTGAGTATGGTTATTTCATTCATAATGTATTGATGCATGCTAGTTGAAGGGTGATGATTATGATGTGTGTGTTGTGTTGTCTCAGTGTTCGGGTGTCGAACGAGCTCGGGCTAGGGCGTCCAAGGGCCGCCAAATACTCTGTTTATGTGGCTCTGTTCCAGTCGCTTCTGATAGGTATTATGTGCATGATCGTTGTCCTGGCCACGAGGGATCATTTTGCGGTCATTTTTACTGATAGCCTGGTTATGCAACGGGCCGTGGCTCGCCTCTCGGGCCTTCTTGGGGTCACCATGCTTCTCAACAGCATCCAGCCAGTCATTTCAGGTTCGTACTTGTCAGACTGTCTGATTGATCTTTTGTTGTAAATTAATGGTCCGACCAGAGTTTTTGTGTATATGTAGGCGTAGCCATCGGAGGCGGGTGGCAAGGAGTTGTAGCGTACATAAATCTGGGTTGTTATTATCTTCTCGGGCTTCCTTTAGGATATGTTCTTGGCTATGTGGCTAACTTTGGAGTACTGGTAATTAAATAGCCTTTTATCATGTCGTTTCATGCACATTGAGTGTGCGTTTTATGTGGTTGAAGGAAGAGTTATGTGAATTTTGATGTGTTTTTAGGGTATTTGGGGAGGCATGATTATTGGAGTTTTGGTACAGACATTGGTGCTCATCTTCATACTTTATAGAACCAACTGGAGCAAGGAGGTTAGCACATACTCTCTCTCTCTCTCTCTATCTCGATCTCGATCTTATATATACGATGCAAATGCAGGTGGAGGAAACATCGGAAAGAATGAGGAAGTGGGGAGGGCAAGATGCAGTGATCGTGAAACCATTAGTAGTCGATGCTTAACTATTTGTAGGTGATTTGATGAACAAAATTATGAGTTCAGTGCTAAATTTATTTTGCACTTAGTTAAACACGAGTTACACTCCATGGTCTTGAGTTACATAGAATTTAAAACAATGAAAATAATATAATGAATTTTGGAAGAATTCAGATTCATATAATTTCAGATATTATTTGTGTTCAAACAAATCAAACAAATTCTAAACCTTTTAGATTTTATAGAAGCGATGATTCAAATTAATAATCCATCAGTTCCACATTAGTAGATCAGTTTCTAAAATATAAAATGATTTAGTCATTAAATGATTAATTTCTAATCATCCCATCATCTACCACCTCTCAGCACGTATTTTAATATAACTTGTATAGATTACGTGCATTTGCACGTAGCTGTAGAAATTTTATTCACATATGTTTTTTAATCTGTGTAGAATATTTTAATTATTAGAGTAATCTATGTTAATTTTAAACTTATTCAATACTCCGTATATGAATTCTATCGTTGCATAATATGAGTAGAATAAATGAATGCATAGTAATTAAGGAATACAATTGTTTACTATGAATTAATATATGTAATGCATATGACACGCATAATATATTATTTTAATTTAATGATAATATACTATTATACCTTATTTAAATATTTAATTACAATATTGCCCTTATATTAAAGTTATAATAGGGGCATAATATGTAAACCAATTTTTGTTACACAAGAAACTTTTATAGTAATAGGTATAGATTTCAATTGAAAATTTTATAATTATTATAACTTTGTTGTTTCTTCGCGATTTATAATTTTTATAACAAATTAAAAGTCTTAATACGATATATAATTTGAGATCACACATCAATATATTTTTTTGTATCCAATCACACTTTCTTGCTAATGCCAAAAACGAATTGGATTAGTAGTCCGAGACAAAAGGATTATTATATATGCCGGCCCTAACCCCAAATGTTTCGATGCTACTCAATTTTAAAAGTTGTGTTTTCTAAAGGAAGAAAAGGAAAAGAAAGTGTGTCTGTGTATTGACCTAGCATATGAGGTTAAACTCCCGCGTTACCCTATATATAAATGTTGTGTGTTTTATGGTTACAACTAGGAATCGCGATTATATATGTCATCTGAATAAAAATAACTTTAATGAGTCAGGAAATATGAATAAATATCAATTGATTTTAGTACAATACGGTTCAAAATAATTATAATCATAATTGAGATATATTAGTACTCACTACGTCTCATTTCATTAGTTTCATTTTCTATTTTCATTTGTATCTCATTTTCTTAGAAGGAAATAAATGAATACATAAAAATACATTTTAAAGCCCCATATCTATTTTTTTGGATTATTATGCCCAAACCCGGTGAACCTAATAAATGAAACGAAGGGAGTAATACTTAAACATCAAATTGTATACACATTTATATACATAGTTGGAAACATAAGCATGACCATATAACAACAGCCACACTAAAACGTACGATTCTATATCAAGCCTTGTCTCTCTACATATACATAGTATCTATCCTCTATACTGCTACTGCGGTTCGTCTCATCAACTACCATGCCGACGCCGAAGCATCGGTATACGGAGGCGCCGCTACTCGAACGGATGGCCAGCGACAATCTCGATGAGCTGACCGGGAGTGACGGAGGCTATTTTATTTATGTCATTATAATACAAAGATAGAGAAATAATCTTTTCTACGTGCATGAATTGACATATATATACTGTAGTAGTGTAATAGACCGGGACTTGAGAACACACATGAATGACGTCATCCATTGAGGTAATGCTATTCATTTCAATTTCTTTATTTAATGGTCTAATGGACTTTGGGAAACGAAGGTTATACAAACGTTCGATCATGACATTTTGTTTGTTTGTTTTTATTAAATTTTTTATGTAATTTTAATACCCTTGAAGGGTTGGGATTGAGCGCTTATATTACAAACGTTTGCACCATCTCCTTTTGTCGGATTTAGTATGTTTCTGACATTTTTGAATAGAAGCACAACCGATAATTTTGTCTCATTTTGTCAACTAATTTTTGTCCATAGGTGAATAATTCATTTGTACATGGCATGTACCTAGCTCGGCTGTAGTCAGTTAATAACTCTAATCTCTCATGATGTTATAAATATTATTTAGTGTCCGTGTGTCGAATGACCTAGGAAAGGGTCACCCGAGAGCAGCAAGATATTCAGTGTACGGGACGCTCTTGCAGTCTCTTGTGATCGGGATTGCTTGCATGATTGTTGTTCTTGCTACTAGGAACTACATCACTGTTATCTTTACCGATAGTGAAGACATGCGGCGCGTTGTGGCTCGCCTCTCGGGCCTTCTGGGGATCACCATGCTTCTCAATAGCATCCAACCAGTTATTTCAGGCATTTTATATACATTTGAGTAAACACATATCTATGGAACATTATAAATAAATTGTTTTGAACATATGTTGTATGTGATGTGTATATGTGCAGGTGTGGCGATAGGAGGAGGATGGCAAGCACTCATAGCTTATATCAACTTGGCTTGCTATTATGTCTTTGGCCTCCCTATTGGCTATCTTCTCGGCTATGTGGTGAATCTGGGAGTCGTGGTAAGATTCTTGTTAAAATCGAACGTGAACTCCTTCGTTTCATCAATAATGCCTCGTTTCATCATAGTATTATGTTAGTGATGCAAGAATAACTTTGATAGGGATTGTGGGGAGGGATGATAGCTGGACTGGGTTTACAAACCTTGCTTCTCTTGTTGGTCCTTTACAAAACTAACTGGAATAAAGAGGTTGTTTTTTGTTTTTATATTTGATTTATTCATGTACTTTGTTCTAAATAGTTGGAGAAGTTTTTGTTTTTTGTTTTTTTGTTTTTTTTTTCCTTCTAAATTTGTCAATGCACTTGTTGTTTTATATCTTAATTAGTAGTAAATATATGATGCCAATAGCCAAGAACATATTATTTTAGTTTCTTTTATTATTTTTAGTGTTTTTTATTTATTAAAAAGATACATTTAGTTAAAAGTATTTGCTTAATGAGAAATTTTTTGCAGGTTGAGCAAACAACAGAACGCATGCGAAAATGGGGAGGCCAAGACATTATTAAAAACTCTGAGAAATATTGCAGCAATTGAGCAATTTTCTATAATAAAATTTTTAAATATAGCTTAAATGGTTATTTATTTATTTTATTTCATAGCACAACTTGAATCTTGCAAGCTTCTTTCATGGGTTGTGTAGTCAACAAAATTGTCGGCCCACGAAGTAAATTGATTTACTTAACTAGCCCAACAAATGTGTCGGACCGGACATGCTAGCCCAACAAGAAATTTGTTTCTATTACTATAGCTAGTCTCCTAACTTATTATTGGGTTTAGGGGTGTCCACTAGTGGTGTTCAAAAGAACCGGAACCGGCGGTTAAAATCGGAACCAGAACCGAAACTGACGGTTTTTTAACCGGAACTAGAACCGGCTGTTCGGAACCTGGAAAGGAACCGGTGGAACCGTCGGTTCGGTTAAGGTTCCAAAGGCTTGGAACCGTAACCGGCGGTTCGGTTCCGGTTCCGGTTCCAAACCGGCAGTTCCAAAATTTGGACTTTTTTCAATTAGAGACACAAGAGTTACGTGGTTCGATCGATGCGATCTACGTCCACGGGAGGAAAAGAGAGAGTATTTAGTATTCAAAGCAGCATGAGTGTGTACAATACAAACAATTCTCATATTTATAGATGAAGTAAATGACGGTTGAGGAGGTGAGAACGTGGAGGTGTGGGAGGTTTTCCTGCTCCTGTTTCTTCTCCATCAACCCACGTACTTGGGACTTAGGGCTCAACTCCCTGGGCATGTATTTGGTGTGGGCTGGGCCGAGCTGGTGTTGGACATGTCTTTGCTGGGCCTACGCCGAGCTGGGCCTATGCCGAGGTGAGTTGGTTAGGCTTTGGGCCTAGGGAGATGGGCCATTTCCTATCACATCCCCCCCAAAAGTCGTGGGGTGATGGAGTTGGTACTGGCTGTGTGTTGTTCGCTCGCAACGCCTTGTCCATGCCGGGATGTGGTTTCTTGTCCTTGCTGTGTTGTGCTTGTCGTGAGTGCGGAATGATCCGAACTCGCATTTGGCGTGCCCCCTTCGAAACTCTGAATTCGGAATGATCCGAATTCGCACTTGGTGTACCCCCTTCAAAACTCTGAGTTCGGAATGATCCGAACTCGCACTTGGCGTACTCCCTTCGAAATTGAGAGTTCGAGATAGTCCGAACTCGCACTTGGCGTACCCCCTTCAAAACTCTGAGAGTTCGAGATGGTCCGAACTCGCACTTGGCGTACCCCCTTCAAAACTCTGAGTTCGGAATGGTCCGAACTGCGGTGAGGTTCCCGCCGAAAGCGCATAAAGTTGTCAGGTTCATTTAATGCAACGCTTGGGGTACCGATAAAGCTGGGATTGGACGGGTCCGTTCATGAAACGCCGTCGCATTAACTAGCGTATTCAATACGCATTAACTCTTCCCCTCCTTAATGTGCCATGATTGGGAGAGAGTAATCATTCACTTTCTTTTAATTTGCAAAAAAAAAAAACTGAACCCTAAATTTCAAATTCTCCTTACTGTTCATCGTCGCCAACTTCGAACTTCCTGCAAATCTTCCAAGAATCCTTGAAAAAGTTAGTCATGACTTCCTCAGTATCAATTTCTTCTTTGCATTCTTCATCTGTACAGTCGGCGCCCATTGCCACCGTTTCTTCATCTTCTACGGCGGCGGAAGAAATCGCCGCCGTGTCCCCAACTTCTTCCTCTCCTCCGGTTGTACATTCCGACCACACACGTGCGTACGTGCGATCAGATTGTAAAAACCTATACGCGGAGGAGGTAGTTTTCCCCACTTGCCCCGGTGTTTATGGGAAGGTTGTGATCTACGACTCTTCCGTTTCCACCTCTACTCTATATGAATTAGCTGTAGAATATGGTTTCCCTTCTTCTGCCCTTCTTCTTCAACCGCGGGCCGGCGATAGGGCTTGCCGGCCCCCTTGTGGTTATGTCACTGTATATATTGACCATATTAAGGTCGGTCTGCGTGTTCCCTTTCCGGCCATATACTCTGAGATTTACAACACTTTTGATCTTTCCCCCGCTCAAATCTCTCCCAACAGCATCCATCAAATCACCGGGGTGGGGGTGGCTTGTGCTCGGTTGAATATCCCCTATTCAGCCGAGACTGTAGGGTCGTTGTTGTCCTTTAAAGATAGAAAACAAGGGTGGTATTATACTGCATCCCGGTATAAGTTTTCTATGTCCGTTCCATCAAAAGTGCCAAACTGGCAGAAGAAATTTTTCTTCTGCTGGTTTGAAGGTGCCACCGAGGTCAGGTGGCACCTGTGTTGTGAAAGCGTTCTGAGGCGTGCCTCAAGGCGTACGCCTCAGCGCCTCGGCCTGAAAAACGCCTTGAGGCTTGCGCCTCAGAAGTTGTGGTTGAGGCGGCCGCCTCATATATGTGAGGCGCACGCCTCGCCTCACAACGCCTCATACTCATTGAGGCGCAGCGCCTCATTCAAATACTTAAATTGATAAATTGGCTTGGGCTTTTCATATTTTTTTGTGGGCTTTAACTTATTAATACTTAAAATTAAAAAGCCCATTCTGAATTTCAAGCAAAGCCCTAATTAATAACCCTAAATAAATTAAAAAAATTAAAAAAAAAAACCAACAGAAACTGAACTTCAGTCGCGAGCCGCAAAAAAGCTCTTCCTCCTCCTTCACTCACAACCGCTGCCCAACTCCCGCCTCTGCCCAACTCCCGCCGCTGCCGGACCGCCGCCGCTGCTACCGGACCGCCGCCGCTGCTGCCGAGGATGAGGATGTCCACGAGGATGAATATGAAGATGAGGAGGATGAGGAGGAGGAGAAGGATGATGAGGAGGAGGAGGAGGAGGAGGAGGAGGAGAAGGATGATGAGGAGGATGAGTGAATTTGGAAGAATTAAAAAACAATTCGGTCTTTTATGCTTTTAATTTGATATTTCAAAAACCTCTAAGAGTCTAAAACTATTAAATTTGATATTTTGTTTGTTAATTCTCTATTTAGTATTTTTCTTATTTAAAAAAAAAAAAAGTTGTCTTAAGTTTGAGGCTTGCGCCTCAAAACGCCTTGAGGCTTACGCCTCGCCTCAATTTGGGAAAACGCCTCAGGTGCCGTTAAGCTTTTGCCGAGGCGAAAGCAGTTTGCCGCGGTGGCAGAACGTTTTGCTAGCCTCGGCAAGATGCCGATGTCATTGGCCGAGCTCGAGTCGGCTGTACCGAGCCCCAATGAACCTTCCACTGCGGTGGAGCCGGGGAGGGGTGAGGTCCCCCCCCCCTTTTTTTTTTTTTTTTTTTTTTTTTTTTTTTTTTTTTTTTTTTTTTTTTTTTTTACTAATCTTGTTCCTTGTTTCTTTTGCAGTGAACATGGTGAAGGGAAAGAAGGGGCCCGCCCAGAAGAAGAGGAAGGGCGAAGCCTCTAGTGTGCCCGCCGATTCTAAAAGGCAGGCGACCGGGTCGTCGGAGAGGACCCGGTCTGAAATTCCTACCCCCCGCTCTCACAGTGCTCCTCCTTTCGCCGCCGAGGACATCGATGTGGCGGCAGCGGGAAAGCTGGTTATGGGCTCGGCATCTTCCGAGCCCAATTTTGCTATCACCGGTGTCCGAACTGCGACTCCGGTTTTCCCAGCGGTAAGGTTCTGACCCTTGTTTCTTTTCTTTTTTTTTTTTCTTTTTTTTTTTCCTTTTTTTTACGTTTTTGTATCTTGCTGACACTTCGTTTGTGTAGGGGGTGGACCCCGCGCTCGAGGATTACGAGATCGCCTCAGGCATAATCCAAAAATTGCTGAAGGGCTCGGTGGCCAAGTACGAGCGAGCCACCGAGAAGGTGAAGAGACTGGCCGCCGAGAAGGAACAGGTGACAAAGGAGTTCGCCTCCGCTGTTACTCGGGAGGAGGAGTTGAGAGAGCAGCTTGCTACCGCTACTTCCGAGCTAGCCGCCGCCAAGGAGAAAGCAGCGAAAAGCGAGGAGGAGCTGGCCGCAGCTCGTTCCCGAGAACGGGAGATGGCCGCCACTCAAAGCGGCGTTCTCCGGGCTCTTGTTGAGAGGATGTTCCTCAGCAAGAGGTTCAGTGCGCTGGTCCGGGATGTGACCGAGCCCGCGAGCACCCGGGCAATTGCCGAGGTGCTCGATCGTGTGGCTGTTGACTTCCCCGATCTTGACAAAGGGAAGTACGGTTACAAAGTCATCGAAGATGACGATATGCTCCGCATTTACTTCCGGTAGATGGTGAAGAACACCTCCGCCTTCCCGGTCATTGAGCATCTTGCCGGGAAGAACACCATGCTATCCGCGGAGGAAGTGCTGGAGTGTCCCCTTGATCGGGACGTGAAATTTGAGTCCCTCATCGGGCCGTTCAGGGAGGAGCTGAAAACATGCCCGGTCTACCCCTACGTGTCCGATGAGGAGGAGGATGAGGAGGTCCGGGATTTGGACACCGAGATGAAGGATGCCCAGGCTGAAGTTTCCAAGACTGCCGAAGCGCAGCAGCCGAACAGCGAGGCTGATCCTTCCGGCAGGGTCAGTTGATCCCCCCTCCTTGTAATTTTTTTTTTTTTTTTTGCTGAACTGTAACTGTATCCATCTTCCATCAATGAAATGAATGTCTTTTCGGCACATGCTTATATCTGTTATTTTCACTTTCTGTAGAACAAATCCGATCTGGACATAACTCCTTATATGACTGAAATCAAACAACTTAAAATCATACTCGATGCTAAGGATGTCGAAATCGCCAGGCTGGACAAACGTGCCGTACATCTTCGAAATGAATTCGATTCGAAGTACGAGGCTTTGCAGATTAAGGCGGATGCCAACGAAGCTCGATATCTCCAACTGAAGGAGGATTATGCGGATGCCGAGAAGATCGAAGCCGAACACACTGAATATGAAAGGGTTATTCACGAACTCGGTAATAAAACCATATTAGAAGTAGAGGTTGAGGCTCGTGAAGCCTGCCGAGGTGTGATACGTGAATGCAAAAACCGAGGTCCGGACTCGTGGGAAGTTGCTGAGCATATATCCGAGCTAGGATATCTGTCGAACTTGTTTCCATTAGTCTTGACTCGGAACCCAATTATGAAAAAGTGGTTAGATCGGTATCCGCAGGTGCCTGCCAGGCAGAATGTTTGTCGATTTCGGGCTTTGAGTCCGACCGTTCCGTCACGTTTAATCAAGGATCGGCTAGACATGCTTCTTCCTGCTCAAACCCACCGGCCTCCCATCCTGAACTGTGGGGACGGGAATTATGTTGCTCCTCGAGTGACGTATATAGGCTGTTCTTCCAATAGCCGGGGTGGAGGGACGAGCCGAGGTGAAAGAGGTAGTCGCAGCGCGGTGCAAAGCTCTCGGAAGAAAGAGAAAATAAATATTGATACTTTGCTCAACCTACCTACCACCGGTTGGGCTAGTTACTTTAATTGTAGCAAAAAGCCGGATGGGAGCGGTCCTTCTGGCTAGTATGTAAAATGTAGACCTGCATAGAATAATAAACACTTTGCGTTTAAACATTATACTTGTTTTTTTTATTTTTTTATTAATTTTTTATTTTTTTTATTATTATTATTATTATTATTATTTTTTTTACATGGCGAATTGCCTGTTTCCGAAGTGGCAGTATTGCGCATTTCGGCCTCCGAATTGACACATGGGTCATTGTTCGGGTTTTCCGAAGTGACCCTGGGGCTGACTCCGGCTTCCGACGTGACACTTGGGTCTTCCCTCGGACTAAGAATGGCTATTGCCTATTATCCGCGGCCGAGGTGACACTTGGGTCTTAATCGGGTTCCTGTTTTGCCGACCAGGTCGGTAGGGGTGGTCCCCTGTTCGTACTATTTAGTTTTGTATTCTAACACTTGTCCTCGTCAAGATAGTGTATGATATTTAGAGGTAACACGCATGTAAGTGGAGTAATGCAAAATAATGCGAACATAATAAAAGTAGAAACTACGAACTTTCATTAAACTCTGAAATAATTTGGGAACAAGACTCGAACTGAAAAGACTGAATTGACACACTCGAATAAACGAACTCATGAACTGACTGGCAAACAAGACTCTATCCTACATGATACTCCACTGCTATGCATAATACCTCTTTAAATGGATAACGTTCCATGGCCGCTGTATGGGCTCTCCGGACAAGCTGGATAGTCTATAAGCACCTTTGCCGAGGTCCTCGTCAACTCGGTAGGGTCCTTCCCATGTGGCTTCCAGCTTGCCGAGCTTGCAAGCCTTGTTGACCTCATTGTTTCGTAGGACTAAGTCTCCTACGCGGAACTGCCGGCCTCTAACCCGCTGATTATAGTATCGTGCCATGAGTTGCTTGTACCGAGCTTCCTTAATGTAAGTAGTATCCCTTTTCTCCTCTAATAGGTCGAGATCCGCACATCGGTTCTCGTCATTCACCTCGGAGACGAAATGAGTCGTGCGTGGACTGGGCAGTCCGATTTCGACTGGGAAGACAGCTTCTGTTCCGTATGCCAGGCTATACGGTGTTTCTCCATTTGTAGATCGTGGTGTAGTCCGGTAGGACCATAGGACGTTAGGTAGGTTCTCTGCCCACAATCCTTTGGCTTTCTCTAATCGAGTCTTAAGGCCTTTAACGATTGTCCGGTTCGTCACTTCGGCTTGGCCATTGGCCTGTGGGTGGGCTACCGAGGTGAAGTGCTGCTGTATTTGCAGTCCGTCACACCACTCCCTAAAGACCTTGTCTGTGAACTGGGTCCCGTTGTCGGATACGAGAACATGGGGTATTCCGAAACGACACACTATGTTTTTCCATACGAAGTTGCGGGCATTCTTACTTATGATCGCAGCAAGAGGCTCTGCTTCAACCCACTTCCTGAAATAATCTATTGCGACTGTGAGATGTCGCAACTGGCCAGGTGCCTTATCGAATGGTCCCACTATGTCTATCTCCCACTGCGCAAATGGCCAAGGACTCTGCATCGTAGCCAGCTCGCTCTGGGGTAGCCTTGTCACATTTGCATGTAACTGGCACTTGTCACATCTTTTCATCAGTTCGGTGCAGTCTTTGAACATTGTTGGCCAGAAATACCCCCATCTCATGATCTTCTTTGCTAGGGCCCGAGGTCCGATGTGGCTCCCGCGGGACCCTTCGTGCACTTCGCGCATTACGTAATCTGCTGAGTTCGGGCCAACACACATGAGTAGGGTACGTAATCTGCTGAGTTCGGGCCAACACACATGAGTAGGGGCTGGAGGTACGATTTTTTGTAAAGGACATTGTCCAGTACGGCATATCTCAATGATTTTGCCAATATCCTTCTTGCTTCTGTTTTGTCTTCGGGCAACTCCCCCCTCACCAGATAGGCGAGGATTGGTGTCATCCACGTCGGCTGTTGCTCCTCGTCTAAATCGTTGACCTCGGCTTCCTCTATGCTCCTATGCTGGACTTCTTCCACCGGCGAAGTGCCGGGTGCTGCTGCTAGCTTGCTGAGAACGTCAGCTCGGTAATTCTGAGTTCGGGGTATGCGTTCAAGCTGGAAGTATGTGAAAGCTTCCTGCATTCCCCGTGCCTTAGCTAGGTATCTCTTCATCCTATCTCCCTTTGCTTTGTACCTCCCCAACATGTGGTTCACCACCACTTGTGAATCATTATGTACTTTTATGGCTGTGACTTTCAAGTTTGTGGCTATTCGGAGCCCGGCCAGCAGCGCTTCGTACTCTACCTCATTGTTGGTGGTTGTGAACTGAAAACGAAGCGAATAGGTGAATTCCTTCTTTTCTGGGCTTATGAGGAGAATTCCGGCTCCGCTTCCCGTCTTCCCCGAAGCGCCATCAACATACATGTGCCAGCAATCTTGGGGCTCTGTTTCACTAAAAAGTGTTCGCAATAGACGAAATCTATCGTAGCACTAGCAAGTAAAACCTAAGTATCGATCTCAAGGAAAACTTAACAGGGCAATTAATTATGTAGTAAACCTAAAACTAAGAAAGCAAGTAAAGAAGAATTTGGGGTTTTTGTTTTAAATCCTAGGCAAGAAAATAAATAAAAGCAATAAATTAAAGCAAGTAAATAATCTAATCTAGAACTTGAGAAATAAATCTAAGAAATAAACTAAGAAAGCGATTAATCTACCTAGGCAAGAATCGAAAGGAAAGCAATAAAGAAAGCAATAAAGAAAGCATAAACTACTCTAGACATGATGAATCTGGAAATTAAAAGGCTAATTAATCTAACTATGAAAGCTTTGAAAAACGAGAGAATCGAAACTAGAAAAACGAATCTAAACTTTAAACTAGAAATCGAAAGAACGAAATTAAAACTAAGCAAATTAAACGAAGCAATTAAGAGAACGAATCTAAAACTAAAGCAAAGCAATTAAAGCAAATAAACGAAAGCAATAAAAGAACTTACGAGAATTAAACGAAGACGAAGAACGCGAATTAAATAAAGAAATCTTGAATTAAACGAACTACGAATCCAGATCCGAACAAAGTAAAGCTAATCTAGAGAATTTTAGTGCTGAAAAATAAAGCTAACTAATGCTAAAAATTGATACAAATTCGTCCCAAAGTACTAGTATTTATAATAGGGAGAAAACCTAATTAAATAAGGAAACACAGCTGGACGCCGACATCTGGACGATCGTCCAGATGTTGAAGGAAATCTGGACGATCGTCCAAATGAGGTACTGGCACGTTCGCGCGCGACTCTCTTGTTTCGGCCGTATCTTCCTCATTCGAACTCCGAATTGACCTCCGTTTTCGCCTATGTGCTCCTATCGAACCCCTCTTCGATATAATGCTTTCATTACTTCCAAAATGAATCTTCAATAAAATCATGAGAGGTTAGAACTCGAGGTCAATGATTGCTCAACAACCTTTCTTCTCGTTTTCTTCTCGTTGCCGCCCTTTTCATCCTACAAGTACAAAAAACTCCAAACAAACGAATCATAGCCAAAAGACACACTAAAAGACACGAAACACAATGAAAACGAACACGAAAACACAACGAAAAACCTAACAACTAAACACCAATCAAACTCCCCCACACTTAGACCTTTGCTTGTCCTCAAGCAAAACAAAATAAACAATAGATTCAAGTATTGTGAACTATATAGGCCTCAAAACTTTTCGAAAACAAACTCTCATGATCATGATCAAAACTATGCACACAACCTTAGCATCAATCAACACAATCTACTCAACTAATTCAAAATATGCTAATCCATCAAAGAACACTCCCAACATGTGAAATTTTATATATGAAAGTGAACACTCAACTCTCTCAAAGAAAAGATGTAATATAATGCACATCAAGAAGGTTCACTCAATATCAATGCAATGCAACATGTTTACCATAGGCTTGCCTTCAATCTCAACATCTCCACCTAATGTAATACTTACAAACTAGGATCAAAAAGGTCTTATATAAGCTTGTAATGTAGGGACATTGGTTAAGGTAGGGAATATATAGGCTAAGTGACTCAAAATGCTCTAAATCATCAACCTCTTTTTCAACTCCAACCAAAGTATGGATTTTTACTCCATCTTCTACCATCCAACACACCAAATACAAACTCAAAGATGCTAAAATTTCAACTCTATAAATCAAAGCTAACTATCCCCTTATGCTTATATTCTTATTCTCTCTTTCTTTTTTTTTTCTTTTTTTTTTTTCTAGAGCTCCACTAATAAACGTTCTTTCAAATATTGAACAAACGCTCTATTTTTTTTTTCTTTTTTTTTTAAGCTCATAGGGATAGCTAACTACATAAATCAAGCATCTAAAACTCCTTTCTCCTCCTTCTTCACCACAACCAAATTTTTCTATTCAACTCCTTCCATATCACCAACAATAAATACTAAGGATACCCATAACCATCCAAACCTCCTATCATCCGGTTTTACAAAGAACGGCTAACAAAGGCTCAAAAGGGGTAAACAAAGGTTTATGAACAAAGTTAGTGTATAGGGATCATGTGGCTAAAGAAAGATGGCCTAAGATCATCTCCTAGTTCGTAAATATACTAAGGTCTTGATGGAGAAACAAGGCAAGTTCTAGAAACAACGAAGCATGCATGATCACTCAATCAAAGAATAGGCATAAATATGCACAAATAGCTCAATTGACAATTCTCACGGGTTCAAACTAACTAGTTCCCGACATCATAGCATACTTCAAATTCAATGAATAAAATGCGTCGCTTCGCCAAGGTTCCATGCATAATAAAGATCATGAATTTTTCTCCAAAAATCAACAAAAATTTTCTATCATCGGCCAAATCCACAATACTATCATCACATGCTCATTTGACTCAATTAACTCCTAAGACTCAACAAAATTAAACACATCATGCCAAAGTTTCAAAGACCCCCCCCCCCCCCCCCCACACACTTAAAATCAAGCAATGACCTCATTGCGAGAAAATAAAAAGGAAGGGATAGAAGTAACTTATCGCACAATGTCGACCAACACACTTGAAATCCCGAGAAATTCCAAGTACTACCTACAAAACAAACACAAAACACAATACCAAAGCGTAAAATCGAACAAAATAAAGAAATCAAAATAAAATACTCAAACCAAAACGAAAAAGACACAATTTAAGGCTACGATTAATTGAAAGGACTTCGGAACCGGGGATCTTGCCAACGAGCATCGTGAGGAGACCAAAATCGGGGATCATTCGGGTTCGGTTTGAGCTGAGGTAGAGCCAATCGAAAATCAAAAACTGTCTGGCCCACGGTTTTGGACGATCGTCCAGATTTCCTAAGGAATCTGGCCGATCGGCCAAATGAGAAACTGGGTGATCTTGGTTACACGGATTTGGACGATCGTCCAGATTTCAAAAGGAATCTGGCCGATCGGCCAAATGAGAGGCTGGATCCTCGACGCCAATTCCTGCAAAAACACCTAACTAAAACGAAAAATTAAAATTTAAACTAAAACAAGAAAAATTACGAAAAATAAAGTTCTAATTTTTATATTTTTTTACGTGGGTTGCCTCCCACCAAGCGCTTGTTTAACGTCATTAGCTAGACGAAGGATACAATCAACCTAAGCCCGTAGCGCCAAGTGACGTCTTGATGCTCCTTGCGACACACTCACACTCCCTCTTCGAACAATCTCGAAGATCCAAAACGTGGTCAACATCAATTCTTGACTCCCCCACACTTGGTTCGAACTCCTTCTCAAACATCTTCGAGTTAAACTCTGCTAGAAAAGATGTTCCACAAATGGTGAGGTTAGAAAGAAAAGAATTAATGATCACTTCCTCATTCGATTCATGTATCGAGCTGTCCTCTTCATCATCCTCCTCCAAATTCCGTAGAAATTCTTCGATTATGTCCTCTTCTTCATCCACACAACTAAAGAATTCGTCGTCTTCAATGGACTCTTCTTCGTCAATGAATTCTTCAATAATTGCTACCCTATCAGAAACCTCACAAACATGTTCCTCAACACAAGGATTAGCAAGCTTAACATAAGAGCATAAATGAAAAGATGAAGTAGGAATAGAAGGTGAGTTCCCAAATACCGAAAATGTGACCGAACCTCCTTCGCCGGCCATGCTCAATGTACCGGTACCTACATCAATCCGAGCTCGAGTAGTGGCCAGAAACGGTCGTCCCAACAATAGTAGATGTCCGGTTGCGCTCTTAGCTCCCTTGCCTTCATGAAGCACGATGAAGTCGGTAACGACTCGAATTCCACCAACAAGGACAGTGACGTCTTCCACAACTCCCAAAGGACTGCTCACGGTGCCGTCTGCTAGCTCAATGCGCATGTCGGTAGCTTGAAGGACTCTTGAGCTCATCTTCTCGAAAATAGAGTACGACATTAAGTTCACCGCAGCTCCTAAGTCCATCAATCCCGAGACGGTTTCTCCGCTATCCAAGACAATACTCAAGTCGAAACCTCCCGGATCTCCTCTTTTTGGAAACGAATTGATAGGCTTGAAATCCTTCTTCTCCTTCTTCACGATACTCCGAATAGGTGGAACATACGGGTTGAGCGTCTTGTGAAGAGGTGGGGACTCCTTCTCGGGCTCCTCGGACTCCGTGTGCTTTCTGCCGGATTTGGCCGATCGGCCAAAGTCGACTTGACTTGGCCGATCGTCCAGATTGGATGCTGAGATCTCGCGCACGTTGGAAGTTTTGGCCGAGCGGCCAGATTCTGGCCGACCGTCCAGATCACCTCCTGGACGGGTTTGGCCGAAGGTTGTTGCCGGCGTTCTCGGACCGTTCCATCGAGGGCTCGGGCCCCGTCTATCTCCCATGGGCCCTTGGGGGGGCCTCGGAACTCCATTGCGTTGTAACACCGTGATTGCATGAGCTTGGTGAGGTGGAACGGGAGGAACATATGGAGGATATGGGGCTTGCACCTCGTTGGCTTGTTGTGGTTGAATCCCTTGGCTCGGAATTCGCCCCGGTTGTTGCATCAGGTGCATGGAACTAGAAATTTGGCCAATGGCCAACTCGCGCCTCTTTATGTTCGCATCAAGTGCATGGAGACGATCCTCATCGACGAGAGGCTTTTGTGGAGGTCCTTGAGGACGAGAATTTGGGTATGATGGTGGTGGTGTAGGAGTAGGTTGAGGGGGGTAGTATGGAGGTGGTGGATAGTAGGGATTTTGAGGATATTGAGGAGGAGGATAATATGGTGGAGGTTGAGAGTAGTAGGGATTTTGAGGAGGGTAGGGGTTATTATATGGAGAGGGGCGACGATATTGAAAATTCGGGTTCGTACCTTGCCCTTGGGGTGGTGGCATGTACCCTTGGGCAGCATATACATCGGCTCCTCCTTCATAAGTGGGTGCTCCCATGTTTTGGCAAACCTCCTTGATGTGTCTCAACTCTCCACAAATCTCGCACTTGTCCGGCTTCCTCTCTTCCTCCTTCGGGGCCGGTGCACTTTGCTTAATCTTCAAGTTCTCGAGATCCCTATACATGTCGGCAATTTGCTTCTTCAAATCGGGGCTCATCGAGATTGCACTCGCCTCCACTTTCCTTGGCCTAGCTGATTTTTGTTGAGAACTCGCAGCGAGCGTCTCGAATATCGTCTGCAACTCGTCAGCTGTCTTGACCGCTATGTTGCCTCCGGCCGAACTGTCCACCATGAACTGACAAGTCTGGTTGAGGGCGTCGTAAAAATATTGCCAAAGCAACTCCGATGCCATTTGATGATGTGGGCATTGTTGAAGTAGCTCTTGGAACCTCTCCCATGCTTCGTGAAACGGCTCATCGTTGTCTTGGGAAAAGTTCATGATCTTCGACCGCACCTCTTGAGTCTTGCGGTTCGGGTAGTACTTAAGCATGAATTTCTCACACACCGCATTCCAAGTGGTGAGAGAGTTGGCCGGGAGCGCCAAATACCATGACTTTGCTCGATCCTTCAAGGTGTACGGGAAACACTTCATCTTGAGATTGTCCTCCGTGAGTCCCGAAAGTGGGAAAGTCTGAACCACCGTGCAAAATTCTCGGATGAATGTCAAAGCATCTTCGTTGGGCAGCGCGTGGTAGGACGGGAGCAACGCCATGTGGTGAGGTTTAAGCTCATGATTCCTGACCGCTTCCGTCAGGACAATCGCCGAAGTGGTGGCTGTGAATGTGGGGCGAGCAAAATCGCCCATGACTCTAGCTGCCATGGCTTCGGGCTCTGCAAACAACAAGACTAAACCAAAGTCTTTAGAATCGATCTCCTCCTTCTCCTTCGCGGCTAAGATCGCTTTCCTTTGATGGATGTTGTCGAAGTAGGGCGCTAAATTCCTTTGAAGACTTCGGCGACCATGCATAAACAACACTCAACAAACGGGTTAAACGCACCGAGTGGGAGAAACAAGAAATCGAAATAACACAAATAAAAATAAAGCAAATAAAAATACTACACAATCAAAAGCCTAAAGTTTTCCCCGGCAACGGCGCCAAAATTTGTTTCACTAAAAAGTGTTCGCAATAGACGAAATCTATCGTAGCACTAGCAAGTAAAACCTAAGTATCGATCTCAAGGAAAACTTAACAGGGCAATTAATTATGTAGTAAACCTAAAACTAAGAAAGCAAGTAAAGAAGAATTTGGGGTTTTTGTTTTAAATCCTAGGCAAGAAAATAAATAAAAGCAATAAATTAAAGCAAGTAAATAATCTAATCTAGAACTTGAGAAATAAATCTAAGAAATAAACTAAGAAAGCGATTAATCTACCTAGGCAAGAATCGAAAGGAAAGCAATAAAGAAAGCAATAAAGAAAGCATAAACTACTCTAGACATGATGAATAAAATCTGGAAATTAAAAGGCTAATTAATCTAACTATGAAAGCTTTGAAAAACGAGAGAATCGAAACTAGAAAAACGAATCTAAACTTTAAACTAGAAATCGAAAGAACGAAATTAAAACTAAGCAAATTAAACGAAGCAATTAAGAGAACGAATCTAAAACTAAAGCAAAGCAATTAAAGCAAATAAACGAAAGCAATAAAAGAACTTACGAGAATTAAACGAAGACGAAGAACGCGAATTAAATAAAGAAATCTTGAATTAAACGAACTACGAATCCGGATCCGAACAAAGTAAAGCTAATCTAGAGAATTTTAGTGCTGAAAAATAAAGCTAACTAATGCTAAAAATTGATACAAATTCGTCCCAAAGTACTAGTATTTATAATAGGGAGAAAACCTAATTAAATAAGGAAACACAGCTGGATGCCGACATCTGGACGATCGTCCAGATGTTGAAGGAAATCTGGACGATCGTCCAAATGAGGTACTGGCACGTTCGCGCGCGACTCTCTTGTTTCGGCCGTATCTTCCTCATTCGAACTCCGAATTGACCTCCGTTTTCGCCTATGTGCTCCTATCGAACCCCTCTTCGATATAATGCTTTCATTACTTCCAAAATGAATCTTCAATAAAATCATGAGAGGTTAGAACTCGAGGTCAATGATTGCTCAACAACCTTTCTTCTCGTTTTCTTCTCGTTTCCGCCCTTTTCATCCTACAAGTACAAAAAACTCCAAACAAACGAATCATAGCCAAAAGACACACTAAAAGACACGAAACACAATGAAAACGAACACGAAAACACAACGAAAAACCTAACAACTAAACACCAATCAGGCTCTATTGTAGCGTGAGCTTGGCTTGTCGGCTCTGGCGCCGGGGTCGGGACATCGGCTATGGAGGTCTCCACCAGGAAATCTGCTAGGGCCTGTCCTTTAATGGCCTGGCGAGGAGTGTAAATGATGTCGTGTTCTCCCAATTCTATAGCCCATTTTTCTATTCGACCCGATGCTTCGGGTTTTGTCAAGACTTGCCATAGTGGGGAATCTGTGCGGACTTGGACAGGGTGCGCATGAAAATATGGGCGTAAACGCCGAGCAGCGTTGACTAACACCAGGGCGAGTTTCTCCAGTGGCTGATATCGCACCTCGGGTCCTTTAAGCGACCTGCTTATGAAATACACTGGCAATTGACGCCCTTCTTCTTCTCGTACGAGTTCCGCGCTGATGGCTTCTTCCGAGGTGGCTAGATATAGAAACAACATCTCTCCTTCTTTTGGTACTGACAGTGTTGGCAGGTTGCTGAGATAGTCCTTTAGCTGGTTTAATGCGAGATGGTGTTCCGAGCTCCAGTTGAACTCGGGCGCCTTCTTCAAGATTTTGAAAAAGGGTAATTGTTTCTCTGCCGCTTTGGAGAGAAACCTGCTCAGTGCGGCAAGACACCCAGTGAGCTTATGCACATCATTGATTGACTTCAGATCTCTCATCTCCAACACTGCCTTTACTTTTGACGGGTTCGCTTTTAACCCTTCTTGGGAAATCCAACAACCTAAAAACTTCCCCGAAGTCACAGCAAACACTACAAAAAACACAGATTTTAGCGACCGAAAATTCGGTTGCTAAAATTAATATTTCGGTCGGTAATGTACCCTAGCAACCGATTACCGACCGACACAAAAAGTCGGTAAAATCATGGTCGGCAGCACTATTAGCGACCGAATTATTCGGTTGCTAAAATGGCGACCGAATAGCAACCGAATATTTGGTCGGTAATATTCGGTCGGTAATTTAGCAACCGATTAGCAACCGATTTTGTAGGTCGGTATTTTCAAATTTCGGTCGTTATTCGGTCGGTGTTTACCAACCGAATATTCGGTCGGTAACTTGCCGACCGAAATTCGGTTGCTAATACTATAATCGAAAATTGGATTATTCGGTCGGCATTCGGTCGCTATTTTTTTTTTTTTTAAATAATTTTTTTTTGTTTTTTTGTAATATTTTGTAGCATATAAAACCTGCTCAAATCTTCATTTATACCAGATATATCCGCAAGTTTAAATTCAACATCCAACATACAAATCAAATTCAAAATAACAATATCATATCCAACATCACAATCCAAACACAATCCAAAGTTTCAAACATAGTAATTAACAAACTGAATTCAAACAATCTAACATATTTCTAGTTAATCCAGTTCAACTTAATTCAAATCAATTCAACAAGTCGAAATAAAACTAAGGTGGGGGAGGGGGTCCTGACCAATGCCTCATAATATGCTCCAGCTGAGCCTTCATTTGTGCATGCTCTTCAGCTTGTTTTTGAAGCCGCTCTTTGAGCTCCTCTTGTATTGTTTGACTTTGCAAGCGCTCCTCTCGTTCGGCACTTAACTGAGTTTGCTCTAACACTTTGTTGATTCTCCTTCACGTCTGCATTCTGTTTGTTGGTTTCTTCTGTTGATCAAAATCAGTAGCATTGTTACATTTACTTGTTTGCTAAATTCATAAAGAAGATTGCATAACACCAAAGGTGAAACAAATGTTGAACCTTTGGATCTGTAGAAGCTAGGAGGCGGTGATAGGGGGATATAAGAGCGCGGAATTCTCACGACGGGCTTTGGGGAATCATCTGCATATAAAAGTGATGGAAAACTTTCAAAAGACCAATTCATCTATTAACAGATAATTAAAAGGCAATACTATACGATACGTATTTGGAGTTCTTATGTAGTAAAAACACAAACAGGACATGGCATTATACAGTTTAGCACCAAAAATCTTGCTCAACAAATAGGCTAAAAAGCTATCTCAACAAAATTCCTAAGGGCCATCAAATTGCTGTCACAAATAGGCAAACTTACACGGAACTAAAAACAAATACGAACATAGAAACGGTGGGTTTCAATATCACACAGACTTTATTGGGAGGAATTTTGTTGGCACAATTGAGGTAAAATATTATACTAGCATCACCAAATCCCTAATAACAAAGAATAGTAGGCATTAATAGAAACTCTAAACAAATTCCAGAAAAAGCTTAATAAGAATTTCAAGTACACCATAAAAGCACTACCCATAACTACCATGCTTCATCAACAAAATTGATATCACAATTAAGATCAAATCAAACATAAATAATTCCAATAAACAATATAAACAAACACAGTCTCATTAATTCATCAATAAAGATTCAATGAACGAGAACCAGTCAATCAAATTCATCATTAGTGTACTCATAAACATTCAATGAAGGAGAAACAGTCAATCAAATTCATCCACAGCGGAATCCGAATTCGGCACAAACCTCTTCCACCGATCAAAAGATCTAATTTCCAATCAACAACTAACAAATTCAATCCCAAATCAAACAGGAAAACTCAAAAAATCAATCAAAAACCCCTCGAAACCACAAGAAAAACATACAACAATGGGGAAGGGGAAAAAAAAGCAAAAAAGCAACGATCTGACCTCTTCTCAGCCAGGTTTCCTGGACGTTAAACCTCCTAGAGATGAAAATCAGCGAGGAAAAATGACTAAATACCAAATAATCAGAGAATTTGCAACAACAACCAAAAAAAAAAAAGAACAAATTGGGAGAAAAAAAGAGTGGGGTGGGGTGAGATGTATAGGGAATTAAATGGGGCGACAAAATCCGATGCTGGGAATTGGAAGGAGATATGGAATTCTTAGGAAATTAGGGTAATTTGTTAGAGGAGAGAAGAGGATGAAAAAGAAAATTGAGAGAAAGGAAGAGAGGTTTGTAGCCACGGAAAGCCAATGACAGCAATTTGATGGCCCTTAGGAATTTTGTTGAGAGGGAAAGGGATGCAGAAAACCTACCTCGTGGCGGTGGGGTTTTGCAAGAGAAATCGCGGCGGCGGGAGGAGGGAGACGACCGGCAGTAGCAGGGTGGCGGTGTCCGCGGCGGGAGCGGGGGACGAGCGGTGAGCAGAGTCGGAAATCTTAAACTGGAGGCGGGGTTCTGCTCTTCCCGCTCGCGGCGGCGGGAGGAGGGGGACGACCGGCAGGAGCGTGGTGGCGGTGACCGCGGCGGGAGCGGGGGACGAGCGGCGAGTATAGTCGGAAATGTGAAACTGGAGAAAAATTAGGGCTCAACGCGTACCTTCAATCTTCTTCTCAATTAATCAATCTTATTGAACATTAGCGACCGAAATATTCGGTTGCTAAGAATAAAATTTAATTAAAAAAAATAATTTATATTTAGCAACCGAAATATAATCAGTCGGTAAAATAGCAACCGAAACTTTTCGGTCGTTAATATCGGCGACCGAGTTCGGTCGCTAATCAGTTGGTAATTAACGCGCCTAACTTTCGCGCCATGGTCGGTCGTAAATCGGTCACTAATTCGGTCGGCAAGTTCTGAAGTTTCAGGTAGTCGTAAATCGGTCGTAATTCGGTCGCTAATTAGCAACCGAACTAATTCGGTCGACATTTCGGTCGTTATTCCGAGTGTTTTTTGTAGTGAAAGGTGCATTTTTGGGGGTTAAGTTTTAGGTTGACCTCACGGAGGAGGGAGAGCACAGTTCGGAGATCAGCGACACTAGTACTCTCTTCCTTACTCTTCACCACTATGTCATCGACATAGACTTCTACTTCTTTATCGATGTGTTCCTTGAATATTTTGTCTACCATCCTCTGATAGGTAGCTCCTGTATTTTTCAATCCGAACGGCATTTTGCGGTAAGCAAAAATGCCGAAGTCCGTAATGAACGCTGTCTTCTCTGCATCCTCGGCGTCCATCAGAACCTGGTGATATCCTTTGTACAAGTTAAGGAAGCTAAAAATCTTGTGGCCGACCAGAGAGTCCACCTTTTTATCGATGTCGGGCAGAGGGTAGCAATCCTTGGGGCAATACTTGTTGAGATCGGTGTAATCAATACACATACGCCACCCTCCTCCAGCTTTCTTGACCATCACCGGGTTCGCTATCCAAGTCGGGTAAGTGACTTCGAATAGGATTCCGGCGTCTAGCAGCTGTGTCACCTCGGTCTTTATGACCTGATTCCGCTCAGCGGTGAAAGAGCGTTGTTTCTGTCATATCGGTCTGACCTCGGGGTCAATTTTGAGCCGATGTGTGATTATCTGGGGTGACACTCCTGTCATGTCCAATGGGGACCACGCGAAGACATCTTTGTACTCCTTCAAGAGCCGAATAACCTGTTCGCGAAGATCTGGGAGCTCGGTGAAACCTACTTTGACGACCTTGGCAGGGTCATCTTCGCATAACACCACTTCCTTCACTGAACTCTCCTCGGCAGGCGACGTCTGCCTCGGCTCTTCGGAGTTCGGTAATTGCTATGCTTGGGGCAGCTGAGGGGTAAGCACTCTCTTGCTACTTTTTGATCTCCTCGGATCACAGTTATCCCCCCCTTAGTTGGAATTTTTAGGGCCAAGTGATAGGTAGAGAAGATCGCTCTCACCGCATTCATCCAAGTTCTTCCCAGGATAATATTGTAAGGGGACTTGGCCTCCACCACAATGAACTCAGTCACATCGGTAGAACTCCTCGGCCCCTTCCCTATGGTGACCGGGAGTTCGATTGTTCCCAGTGGATGGGTTTCTTCTTGGGCAAAGCTTCGCAAAGGACGTGTGGTCGGCATGATCTTCGACTTATCCAACTCCATATTGTCAAAGCAGTGTTTGAACATAATGTTCACCGATGCCCCAGTGTCTATGTGTATCCCCTTGATAAGTTTGTTGGCCACTACGGCCTCAATGACAATGGCATCGGAGTGCGGCACCATAGGAGGCACCGGGTTCTCGGCAGAGAAGGTTACGGCTTCTTCTTTCTTGAATCTCTTACTGGCTGGCTCCCTGTTCGGGAGGTTCCGTTCCCCATTCTTGAGGGATGACTTCGTCTGCCCCTTGGCGAGTGCGGAGATTGTAGCAACAATCCCGTCATATTGGTAATCTCCGTCCTCGTCGGCATCGTCATCATTGTGCTTAGCCTTCTTCTCGGCTTCCGTGCTGCAACCTCCTCCTCTGTACTGCCTTTTCTTCTTTTGATTTCGGGGGGCATCGACTTGGTTAACCCCCGCACTTCGGTCTTGATACTTCTTGAGTGGGCCACTACGGACTAGGCTTTCGATGTCCTGAGCCAGGTTCCTGCAGTTTTCAGTCTCATGTCCATAGTCGTCATGGAATTGGCAAAATTTTTTCCTTGACCTCGGCTTGCCATCCTCTCTCATCGGCCTTGGTTTCTCGAACAAGTTAGCATGCAACTCGAGGATCTCAGTCCTCGGCTTGTTCAACGGGGTGAATTGCGGAGGGGACCGTTGTGCGGACTGAGACGCGGGTGGACCTCGTGGTGGCGCCTGATTCTGCCGAGGTCCGAGATGAGACTCTATTGGACCACGCTGAATTCGCTCCATCACACCTTTCCGAGGTGTGTCTTCTTTCTTCTTCGAGGTCTCTCCTCGGTCCACCCCCCTTCGACGCCTTGTCGCCTCATCGATCTTAGCGAACTTGTCCGCTATTGCCCACAACTCGGTAGTGGTTTGTGGTTCCTTTGCCAGAATCTCCTTGTAGAGGAGGTCCGAACTGATGGCATTTTGAAATGCCGAGATGATGAGGAGATCGTTGGTGCAGCGAGTCTGTAAACACTCCCTGTCGAATCGGGTCATGAAGTCTTGTAGGGATTCACCCCGGCTCTGCTTTACAGTTAGCAGGTGAGCTGGGGTGTGCCTCACTCGGCTCGCTGGAAGAAACTCCTGGCGAATACATTCATCAGATTGGCGTACGATCTGATCGATCCGGGTGGTAGGCTATCGAACCATTCCCGCGCATTATCAATCAGCAGCTCGGGGAACAGCTTGCACATATGGATACTCCCTAGATTCTGGTTTAGCATGCTATACTTGAATTGACTTAGGAAATTGCTTGGATTTCCTATCCCATTGTATGGTTTGATCTTCGGCACCGTGTATCCAAAAGGCATGGGTGTATTGAGGATATCTTCGGAGAGCGGACTGATGATCCTGCCCAAGGCATCAAAAATTTGTGCACCCCCAGCCAGGTGTCCTTGAGGGGGTGCATTATAGGGTGGCGCAACAGCGTAGTTCGGTTGGACCACATGTGAGTTCGGCTGAGGATATCCCTGGGGCTGTCCTCGGACTTGCTGGAGATGGTGTCGTAAGTCCGTCCTAGTCGGGGGCCCTTGTACTCCAGTTCGGACCTCGGGTCCGAGGTGAGATGCTCCCTGTGTTCCGGTATACCGATTGAGGAACTCGCGTCCCGCAGCAGTAGTGAGGTAGTTTCTCAGCAGCTCCTCGACTCCAGGAAGTGGAGGCGGCGGAGGGGCTGCCGAATTCAGTTGGATGACTGGAGAGAGACGAGCAGCCAGGGTTGGTCGAATAACTGGAGAGGAACGTTGGGTGACCGGTGCCGGGCGTTGGACTACACCTGGCTCGAACAAATCACGCTCCCGACTTGCGGTGAGATCTTCCACATGGCCCTCCGGAGTTGCCTGATGGGCCTGGGGTCCTAGACGCGAGCTCACGGGAGCCCGGCTTACCCGGACTTGGCGTTCTTGAGGTATCGCCGTGCCTCCTTCCGCATTCTGCCCGCCGGGATGTGGGACCTCCGGGATCTCTCCGGCTTCAGTCTATTCGTCGACGGGGACATCGTGATGCGGTTGTTCATCATGACCTGCCGCAGCGGCGGGTTCTTCGGGCTACCTCCGACGGCTTCGTCAGCGGCGGAGTTCCTATCAGCGAGCGGCTTCCTGGTGCCATGGACGGTGAGTTGAGCAGCAAAAATCGAGATTTCAAACACAAAATTTCATTCCCACAAACGGCGCCAGTGATGAGCCCTCGATTTGCGGCCCAATAAGATTAATGGTTTGTGTATACTTTGTGTGCGAAAGCAAATAGAGACACAAGAGTTACGTGGTTCGATCGATGCGATCTACGTCCACGGGAGGAAAAGAGAGAGTATTTAGTATTCAAAGCAGCATGAGTGTGTACAATACAAACAATTCTCTTATTTATAGATGAAGTAAATGACGGTTGAGGAGGTGAGAACGTGGAGGTGTGGGTGGTTTTCCTGCTCCTGTTTCTTCTCCATCAACACACGTACTTGGGACTTAGGGCTCAACTCCCTGGGCCTGTATTTGGTGTGGGTTGGGCCGAGCTGGTGTTGGGCCTGTCTTTGCTGGGCCTACGCCGAGCTGGGCCTGTGCCGAGGTGAGTTGGTTAGGCTTTGAGCATAGGGAGATGGGCCATTTCCTATCAAACATATCTCACTATGCTATATTGAAAAATTATCAAACTTGAGAAGAGTGACATCCTTATAAAAAAGCATATACATTTGTCCCACATTGAAAAAATAGCAAATAAGGGTGTGGGAGGAACATGCACCTATATAATTGAAAGAAGGTCCAAAGCCTTATGAAATTAAAAAAAATTAAAATTTGAAAGAAAAAAAATGTTCGGTTTTTTACGGTTAGAACCGGAACCGTAACCAGAACCGGCGGTTCCGGAACCGTAACCGGAACCGTGTGTTGGCGGTTCGGTTTCGGTTCCTCCCCCGACGGAACCGTAACTGGCGGTTCGGTTCCGGTTAGAACCGGAACTGGAACCGTGGGCACCTCTACTGTCCACCACATTCCATCGGCCTGATTGCGCCTACAACAACCTTGATCAAGTCCGAAGACTCTATGACGGAGAATGTCTCCTTCGCGAATATCGCAACCAATGAGGTCGTTGATGCTAAAGGAATAAGTACGACTGCAATAAATTCTAATGTGAGAGTAGTCCTATATATACAATTCACATAGTTCAAAACTATCATCTCGACTCTCGTGACTAGACTCACACGACTCTCAAGCACTCGCCGCCCCCATCACTTTACTCCCTCAATCTCACAACCGTCGGACTAGCTGGACAGACTAGCCCCTGCTGGCACTGTTGAGCCTCCACAAGCTCTATCTCTGAACATCACGATCTCTTGGACGCCCCGAACGCCTGAGACCTCTACCATTAACTCTCAACACCTCTTGCTTTATTATTTATTTCGATTTACTATATTTCCTACGATATTTATTGACGATGAGGCCCTTCATCGGACATCTCAAGTGATGCTCTAGAAGAGCACTCACGTGTGTTGATTGTGATTTTAGGTTGCTAGTGCCCGTCATATCAAATAATATATTTAATTGTAGGATTCTACACTACATGTTGATAAACCGCACTCTTGAAAATTGAAAAAAATAAATAAATAAAATATCACAATGATTTAGAATTCAAACTAGTGATTATTGAGAAATAATTGGGAAAATAAATAAATAAAATGAATGTAATATCTGCCAAATGGCACATGACATTGCATGTTATTTGTAATGAAGGAAATGGAAAGAAGTTTCTAGAATAAGATTTTGAAATTGTACAAATAATTGATTTTGTTTGTGTACTTTCCACATCATAATTTTATGTTCATTAAATGAACATAAATTTAAAGTTAGAAGCCTTACTAGGCTAATTTTCAAAGGTCATACTATAAATTAAAACAAGGAGTGAAAATTCAGGCCATGATAAATTATTTGTTAAAAGTTATGCCATAAACTTAATATGGAGCGAAAGTTAATACTATGAATGTGGTAGTTTTTTCAGAAAGATTTTATACACGTGACAATAATAATCAATGCGATTCAGAATGTCACACCGCGATATGTAAATGATGGATTTAGTCTATTAATTTTGTGCTTCAAAAGGACATGACGTCACTCTCTCTTGTATTTAGAATTTTAGATTCACAACAAGGGACCCTTCTATCCCCATATTGGTGTACTAACCATGTACCTGATGTCGATTTTTATTGATTTTACGCATTTTCTTCAACAATTTTAACGTATTTTCGTTTTTGATAATTTTACCATTATTCTCAAAGATTCACTCATCCATTTTAAGGTTTATAATTATTCTTTAGCATTTAATCTAAAAAATTTATCAGGTAAAATAGGGTTCATAAATTGAAACTTATAACTTTTTTAAATTCTAAAATTTTTCATAAATTTTTATTTTATTCTATCATAATATTTTTATTTCTATTTAATTAGAAATAATATGAAACAAATAAAAAATTTATTCATAAAAGTATAAAAAATTGGCGCCGGTGGCGTTCGACGTGACGGCGTGGGGGATGGCGGCGGCGCAGTGCGGGTACGTGGTGGGGTGGAGCAAGGAGAGCTGGGTAGGGTTCTCGTGGGCGGCGTTTGGGGAGATGTGGGCGTTCATGAGGCTGTCGTTGGCTTCAGGGTTGATGCTGTGCTTGGAGATTTGGTATATGATGAGCATTGTTATTCTCACCGGCAATCTCGATAACGCTGTCACCGCCGTTGGCTCGCTTTCTATATGAATAATATGTGGTAACATTTTATGACTAATACACTTTTTTGTTGTCATCACTTAATGTCTCAACGTAGTCTTTTGTTTTTGGTAGGGACTATGGGGAGGCATGATTGCCGGAGTGGGTTTACAAACATTATTGCTACTATTGGTTATGTATCGAATTAACTGGAATAAAGAGGTTTGTTTTTTTTAGCTCTTTCGCCTCTCGTCTCTCTTTAGCTTCGGACTGAGCTATAATATTTTGGCCATGCTCTTTTGCCTTGTCGGCCGGCCCGAAAAATGAGCTAAAATCTATACTTGCATCAGGGTTATAACTTATATTATAGGGTAGAGAGATATTCAGTTCGGACTAACCGGATTTTTCATTTTTATTTTTTCACTCTATGTTTCATTTACATTAGTTACTCTTGGTGGTTACCTTTTTCTAACTTGAGGTGTGGATGTACAGGTTGAGCAAACAACAGAGAGAATGCGAAAATGGGGAGGCCAAGACATTACGTAGGATTGACAAATAAATCGTTGATTCCATGAAAATATAAAATAGCATATAATTAAGGGATAATGCTTATAATGCCCTTTTATTTCATCAATTGCACCATCACCTTTTTGTATTGTTACCATATACATGTGTTTGCCTGTAACCATAAGAAGGTGCATATATAAAAATTCGATGCTAAGTCTTTTTTTTATTAATTAGCGGAGATTACGTACGATGCACGTATAATCTTGTTGGATATATAATGATTATTTTTAATGTTATTAGTATATTATAATTTATAAATATCAATAAACATGAAGATAAATAAAAATAATAATATAAGTTGAATATAAATCCAAATATATCCGGAATTAATATTCTAATGATAATATTAATGGTCTAACGATTTATTAATTGTAAGGGCAAAATAGGTAAATCAAATTTTTAAACAAGACACTTTATATAATAGTATATATAGATTTGTGCTACTTTGATGAGATCGATACATATGTCTACTAAGGTTGTGTTCTCTTTGATACGAAAGAAAATAGGAGAAAAGAGAGAATCACCCTATAAATTCCACTCTTTTCGTCACCTTTTCTCACCTTTTATCAATGAGAGGGAATTTTACTCCTTAAGCTGAAGAAAATATTTACAACACCAGATTAGAGAGATAATATTTGCTCTCCAGTGTAGTGTAAATGAAAGGGAGAAAATAGAAAAAAGTGAACAATAAGGAAGATTTTAAGGGTGATTTTATCCTTTCTCTCCTTTTCTGTCGCATCAAATAGAACGCAACCTAAGTCTTTAAACTTCGCTGAAAATTTTAATTGATCACTGATTTTTTTGGCAGTGTTTTGTACTCTTTTCGTGTCGTCTATGACTTTTGAGCATACGTTTTAAGAAATGAGAGATTATTACATGAAGGTAGTAACCCACCTACTTTTTTTTAATAATTTTCTTTTCGACCCCTTGGGCCGACTTTAGACGGGCGCCCTTCCGAAGTGCCATAGAAGTCACCAATCTAGGCCATGGGCTTTCTTGATAACCCATAGACCCCGTCCAGGTAAGTAGTAACCCACCTACTTTAATTAGAGCTAATGTGGGTATTTGTGGGCAGGATGTAGGTTTTTTGGGCTAAAAATGGATCAATTCCGATGAGTTTTTGGTCAAATGAGATTAAACATAAGGAGAAGTATCTAAATGCTAACATTTACATAAGTTGGATTTTTATAAAACACTTTAACGTACAAATCCACCATTTATAAATTCCCGTGCTTCAAAAGAAATGTAAAGTGCATAAATGAAGGGAGGGAGTTCTAATATGCAACATTTCAAAAGTTAGAGACTGTATTTTCAGTCTTCTTGGTCATTTTCATGAGGTAATGCTTGAACAAAATGGGACGAAACTAGCTATATATTAATATATCAATCGATTCTTCCACATCTGACAAACTCCCCTCACATGCATATTTCCGTCGGTCGGCTTATTACATTCAATTCCATCCTCTAATAAATTTGTACAGTTGTATTCTTTTATTTAATGTTTTTCTGCACTAAAATCAATGTGAACCGAATGCACTAAAATCAATGTGGCCTTCGGTTCATGGTTTTTTCGGTTCAACCGGTCAAAACCGAAAATAATCGGGAAAAATCACGAATCGGAACTATGATGGTTCATGGTTCAACCGCGTTCAATTGGCGGTTTGGTTCAGTTTGTAAAACACTGACTGTAACAACTACTAGCTCTAGCTTATTTCCTGCATCGGTATTGTTTTTTAAACATTATATATATTTTTTTATAGAATCTCGTCTCATTTTAAAATATGCCGGTTTGACTTCAAACACTATTTTCGAATAGAACACTCTCTCTTTAAATATGAGTTGGATTGTCAACGGTGATGTTTAAAACTTAGTAATAACTAGCCAAAGACTCTGATACCACATATCCAAACGACTGCGTGGCAGGGGTGATGGAGGCGCCGCTGCTGGAGGAAGCAAAGTTGATCACCACTATATACAATAAACTTCAATTTTTTCTTAATAAATGTGCCGAAAGAACGAGGTCATTTCAAAAGAAACGGAGGGTGTAACATATATGCCCTTCCCCCTAAAATATTACTCACATTTGCCATTCATTTTCTGCCTCTATTCAACTCTAAATAACTTATCTATGTTTGATAAGTTTAAGATTAAAAAAAATAACCAGTCATAACTTATCTATGTTTGATATGTTTGATAACTTTGTACTGTTTGTACTTTATACTCTCCGTACGTGGAGTTTTAATGCTTTTCATTATTTTATACCTCATGTATATACAAGTAATGCGTCAAACTGAATGCATCGATGGGAATAGTTTCTATCTAGTCAGCCTTTTACCAACTACTTTAACAAAATTAAATTAACGAGAGATAATATTCATTTTCTCTTGAACTTGAACTTGAACTTGATTTATGATATTGCAAAAACACTTATAAATATGTAAATATATTATGTAGCTTGGCATGGGAAGCGCCCTTGAAACTCTATGTGGTCAAGCATTTGGGGCAGGGCAAGATCACATGCTTGGAATCTACATGCAAAGATCCATCATAATCCTCTTCTCCACTTGCGCCCTCCTCTCCCCTCTCTACATCCTCGCCACTCCCATTCTCAAATTACTCGGCCAAAAGGACGAAATCGCCACCCCGGCCGGAGCATACACGCTCATGATCCTCCCCCAACTCTGCTCTTTGGCCGTCACCTTCCCGACTCAGAAGTTCCTGCAAGCCCAGAGCAAAGTCCGCGTGCTTGCATGGATCGCGGCGTTTGCTCTGGCTTCACAGGTTGTCTTGTGTTGGCTCTTTGTGTACGTGTTCGGATGGGGAACCACCGGTGCCGCCGTGGCCTTTGATATTACCGGTTGGGGCACTGCAATCTCGCAGTTTGTTTATGTATTGGTTTGGTGTAAATTTTTTTTTGCGAGATTTGGGGCTTCGTTAGGCTTTCTCTGGCTTTTGCGGTTATGTTGTGCTTGGAGGTTTGGTATATAATGAGCATCATTGTGCTTACTGGACGTTTGGACAACGCGGTCAATGCAATTGGTTCACATTCTATATGGTCAGCTTCCACATTTTCATCAAAGAAATTAAAATCAACGGTTCTGATTGGTTCCTATTTAATATTTTGTTCGCTTTTGCAAGTTCAGTATGAATGTTGACGGCTGGCAAACGATGGTGTTCATAGGAGTCAATGCTGCTATAAGGTGAATAATTCATTTCTACATGGCATGTACCTCGCCTTCGGTTAATAACTCTAATCTCTCATGATGTTTATATATATTGTATAGTGTTCGTGTGTCGAATGAGCTAGGAAAGGGTCACCCGAGAGCAGCAAGATATTCAGTGTACGCGACGCTCTTGCAGTCTCTGGTGATCGGGATTGCTTGCATGGTCGTTGTACTTACTACTAGGAACTACATCTCTGTTATCTTTACCGATAGTGAAGACATGCGGCACACTGTGGCTCGCCTCTCGGGCCTTCTGGGGATCACCATGCTTCTCAATAGCATCCAACCAGTTATTTCAGGCATTTTATATACATTTGAGTAAACACATACATATCTATGGAACAATATAAATTGTTTTGAACATATGTTGTATGTGATGTGTATATGTGCAGGCGTGGCGATAGGAGGAGGATGGCAAGCACTCGTAGCTTATATCAACTTGGCATGCTATTATGTCTTTGGCCTCCCTCTTGGCTATCTTCTCGGCTATGTGATGAATCTGGGAGTCGTGGTAAGATTCTTGTTAAAATCAAACGTGAACTCCTTCGTTTCATCAGTGATGCCTCGTTTCATCATACTATTATGTTAGTGATGCAAGAATAACTTTGATAGGGATTGTGGGGAGGGATGATAGCTGGAGTGGGTTTACAAACCTTGCTTCTCATGTTGGTTCTTTACAAAACTAACTGGAATAAAGAGGTTAGTTTTTGTTTTTATATTTAATTTATATTCATGTACTTTGTTCAAAATAGTTGGATTTTTTTTTCCTTCTAAATTTGATAATGCACTTGTTATTTTATATCGTAATTAGGAGTAAATATATGATGCCAATTTCCAAGAACATATAGTTTTAATTTCTTTTATTTTTTTAGAAAAAAAAAATTATTTATTAAAAAGATGCATTAGTTAAAAGTGTTTGCTTAATGAGAAAATTAATTTTTGCAGGTTGAGCAAACAACAGAGCGCATGCGAAAATGGGGAGGCCAAGACATTATTAAAGAGTCTGAGAAATTAATCAGCAATTGATCCATTTCCTATAATAAAATTTTAAATATAGCTTAAATGGTTATTTATTTATTTTGTTTCATAGCACAACTTGAATCTTGCAAGCTTCTTTCATGGGTTGTGTAGTGAACAAAATTCGTCGGCCCACGAAGTAAATTGATTTATTTAAATAGCCCAACAAATGCGCTGGATCGGACGTACTAGCCCAACAAGAAATTTATTTCTATTACTATAGCTAGTCTCCTAATTTATTATTGGGCTTAGGGGTGTCCGCCACGTCGCATCAGCCCGATTGCGCCTACAACCTTGACCAAGTCCAAAGATTCTATGTAACGACTATGATGGGAAAATGAGTCAACAGAGAATGTATCGATCGCGAATATCGCAACTAATGAGGTCGTTGAGGCTAGAGGAATAAGTACGGCTGCAATAAATTCTAATGGGAGAGTAGTCCTATATATAAAATTCGCATAGGTTAAACTACCATATCGACTCTCGCGACTAGACTCACACGATTCTCGAACACTCTATGCCCCCATCACTTTACTCCCTCGATCTCACAACCGTCGGACTAGCTGGACAGACTAGCCCCTGTCGGCACTGTTGAACCTCCACAAGCTCTATCTCTGAACATCACAATCTCTTGGACGCCTGAGACATCTATCATTAACTCTCAACACCTCTTGCTTTATTATTTATTTCGATTTACTACTACTATATTTCCTACGATATTTATTGACAATGAGGCCCTTCATCGGACACCCCAGCGATACTCTTGAAGGGCGCTCACGTGTGTCAATTTTGGTTTTAGATTGCTAGTGCCCGCCAAAATACAAGGGTTAATTTAATTCTTTCACTTCTATTTTTAAGGGTATTTTAAGATTTTCACTTTATTTCTTTCCCCTGATTTTTTAAAAATAGATTTACATAATTAAGAATGCTGCATATAATCGTATTTTGCAGTATTTTAAATCTCCACTGCTCTATTTTCAAGAGATAGGTTAGGGGTGCTCAAATAATTTTAAATAATTATTAAAAAAAATTAAAACTCTTTATTATTCCATTTCTGAGTTACGTATTTGACACCATAATTTTTTATTTTATAGGAAATGAGCACTCATATTTATTACTAATATTTAAAATAAAACTTCAGAAAAATTAAATGCTGAACAAGTATCAATCACTGTAATAGCAATATTTAAATCTCAAATACTCTATTATTTAGAGAAAGAACTGCTACAATTAATTTTTTTTTAAAAATATTCTTATAAAATATCTTTATAATTTTATTTCTACGTCACGTAATTATATATGCTGCTGCATCACAAATTTTAAAAATTTAAAGGCAAAACGCATTCATATTTATAAATTTATTAACTATATGCATGATTTATTATTTTATTATAAATTTATAATGCATAGGGAAAAATAACTTCACAATTATTAAAATTTATACAGAATAGTGATTCAAAAACGAAAGACATAGTTGGCTACAAAATATTTATTACATTTATAGCATTGATTTATGAGATGCTAACATAGATTTATTTAATGCTCACATTTATTGTCGGTTATCCAACAAATATTAAAATAAATAAATGAATATTTAAAATTTATTATGGCTCACATTTATGGTTAGGGTTGTCAATGGACCCGTTTACCTGCCCAGCAATTTCCAAACCCAAACCCGATAAAATTTGTATACCATATCCGTCTCAAACCCGTTTAAAAACCAATTTTAATACCCGTATTCGGCTCAAACTCATCGGGTAATACCTGTCTATTACCCGTTAAATCCAAATAGAATTAATAGTAATAATTTTTTATAAGAAAATTATAACTTAATATATATATAACAATAAATTTTTTTAATATAAACGTGTGTACCTCAAATAAATGCGATCTAACGATATACAAAATGTAAAACAAATGTCAAATTAAATGTTAACAAATAACAAGACTAACAATATATATTTTTATATATCAAGTAGATTTTTTGAGATATATCCTTTCAACTCTGTATATTTTAATAAAAACCTTAAAATTGTTAATAGTGATAAAAAAATTTATTTATAAAATATAAATATAGTTTCATATACTTGTGAAATATATATATTTACCATATATACAAATGGGTTTGGGTAGTGGGTACCCAGAGATGTATACCCATACCCAACCCGAACTCGTTTCGGATATCTACTTTACTGCTCAAACTCATTCCAAACCTAATTTATAATATCCAAATCTGTCACAAATAGGTTTGGGCCAGATGGGTACCCGCACAAACTTAACCCATTGACATCCCTATTTATGGTCGATTATTCAACAAAATGGAAATAAATTAAAAAAAATAATAATAATAATAATAATAAAAACAAATGACGGTGGACGAATGAGAGCTCATGCACGGAAAAACTGAAAAAACGAAAGTCTCATGGATCAATTATCTTCAATTCGATCGAAGAAGAGAGATGCAGGAGGATTGTGAAGAATTAATAAGCTTAACTTAATACAGTATATTGTAATTTTATAAACTACAATGCTAAAATCAGTGTATTTTTCCATTATGGCAAAAAATCCTTGATAAAATACATTATACATATATGTCATTTTTTCTTTTTACCTGGATACCGGGCTCTTCTCTTTAATGAGAGACCCAGGTTCGATCCCTTTTGATAGCAAATTTGAGAAATATAACGTGGCTTGGAGAATTTGGGAGATATTATAAGGTGACTTAGAGTTATTGGAAACTTGGTGTACTGACACATCTAATCTATTAACTAACATTTGCCCTATCACCAAAAGAAAAAACATATTTTTCATTTATATTTAAACATACTACTGTTATGAATTGTAATTATATTTCATATTAAAATATATAATAAATTAAATTAATTTTTAGCTTGTGCATTGCACCGGTGGATGTTCTAGTTTTGTATAAGAATGAAAAGAATTTTAAGTATGTGTATCGCATGGGCAAGAATGGCAAAATTGTAATATAATTAAATCCAAAAATTATAATTATCATAGCTCAATTTATTTTATTATTAATTTTTTGAACTTAGAAGGGAAAATGCACAAATCGAGCCTTAGTATTTACATTTTTTTTTTTATTGAATTAGTGATTTCAATATTAGTTTATAAGGTATTTGAATATATTACAATTGAAAAAATCGAACAAAATGATATTGAAATGAAAAAATAACGAAGGTGTCCACGAAGGTGACTAGCATATCATTTCTCGTGACACGGTATAACAAAATTCTTTTAAATGTGCATTCTTTCCTTCGAAATATGCCACTGCAATTTCCCGTAGCACAAGGTTGGCTCTACGAAGCTTTCGGTTGACCACCGCTAAAGTTTGATAATACTCCTATATTAAAAACTAAAGCATAAGTTTATTGCACTTTAAAAGACGATTAATGAATGTAAATAATACTCCTATATTATAAACTTGGTTTTAACATTATTATCTTCAACTTTGGATAATCCAATGCCATGCATTGCACATGAAAATGTTTTCTAGTTGTATTACAGAAAGTATTCATAAAAAAAAATATACATAATACATACATATATATATATATATATATATATATATATATATATGATGGATCATATAGAAATAAGTGCTGGTGTGAGAAATAGGAATAGATCTGAACCATTGATCTTAATTTCATCTGTGGCTGTAATTGATTTAAGCATGATTATAAGGTATTATAAGCATGACTGGGTTTAAGCGATTAATACGTAAGTTAATAATTTACTCTACGTACAATATTTATTTTGCAAGTAACTATAAAATATGTATGTAATATATATCATATATATATATATATATATATATATATATATATATGTATATCACTACAAAAAACACTAGAAATAACGACCGAATTGGCGACCGAATTGATTCGGTTGCTAATTAGCAACCGACTTACGACCGATTTCCGACTACCTGAACTTTCAGCACTTACCGACCGAATTAGCGACCACGTTACGACCGACCATGGCGCGAATACTTGGCGCGTTAATTACCAACTGATTAGCGACCGAATTCGGTTGTTTTAGGCTTTATTCAGCTGAAATGTTTGGCATTGCGCGTGAATCTGTTCCTGGTGAGTTTGGTGCATGTACTTGAGCTTTTCGATGGAAGCTCTGTTCATCCAAACTTATTATATTTTGAAAATTTGCGTGCATTTTATGCTAGATTTCTCCCTGAATCGATGCTTTTTATGCTCTTTTGCTGAACTTGAATTGAATCCTTTGCCGTTTGCTTTTGGCTTTGGTGTATATTTTAACTGGTGCAATTTCTCGACGGTTCACAGCTTCAATGGCATGCAATCTGCATTTGAATTATGTTTTGGATGTTTCGCCTTTTGTGTAGCAGTTATTGTGGTTCTCTCTTGCATCATTGAGCTGCTGTTGTAAAGTTTTTTTAAGGTTTGGCTGGTTGGTTCTGTCCTAGAATTTATATTAGTACATAAATTTAGGTGGTTGAGGCTTAGGTTTTTCCCCCAATGCCAATTCCTTTTCAAGATAAACTACAATCACTGTTTGACTTCTTTTTAGAGCAGGTTTTCTATTACCAGAATTAATTGTTGAATGTATTGAGCTGTTACGTTTTAATTAATGGTAAATAATCAAGCTGACTATTGAGTCTAGCAACTAGGCTGACATGTTAAAGCAAAAATGTTTATGAATTTTTCAATATATGATGGAAAGTAAGCCTTTTTAAGTGCTTCATCTCATTCTGTAACCACTACAAAAAAAACAGTGTGTAGTGGCGACGGTTGTTGTCACTATACGTGCCTAAATTGTCACTAAAAGTACTTAGTGACAACTTTTGTGGTTGTCATCAAGTTGCAGCTATATGTGCCGACACTATAAATTATAGTGACGACGAGTGAATATCGACACAACATATCAATTTGTGGTGACAGACAATATTGTCACTAGAGGAGGTATTGTTGTGACAAGATTATGTTATCACAATATTTCGTATTTTTTGTGACATGTGATTATTGTCACTGTATTCGGTGCTTTTAGTCACATGTGATTTTTGTCACTATATTATCTTGTTTTAGTCACATAATTTCGTCGTCACGATATAAAACGTATTGTAGTCACAAGTTTGTATTGTCACTAATACATCAAGAATTAGTGACATTATTTTATCGTCACAGATTGCCCACAAAATAGTCACACCTTATTTTTGTCACTAAAATTCTTGACTTGTAGCCAAGATTTTTCCATAGTCACCATAATAGTATATTACACTCACGAACATTGGTTGTCGTTATAAATATTTTTTACCTGTCACTAAAGTTGCGAGTTATAGTGACACAAATAATCCATTACTAAAACTAATCAATTTGGTCACTACAATAATAGATTTTAGTGACATAACAATATTGTCGCTATATATTTATAATATATTTATATAATTTAAATAATGCATATATTAAATTGAATATTCATAAATCATAAAAAATACGAATAAATTATAAAATAATAAATAATTCTAATAATCGATTCATCAATAATTGAAATTAATATAAAATAATATAAGTTCATCTAAACAAGTAATACGAAATTTAAAGCTAAAGGATAGATCATTTACAACTTAAAATGAAATAACTAAGGAAGAAAAATTTATTCTAATAATAACTCTAAATTTTATCGTTGTTTTGGTTGATGCTTTGGATGAGATTTGGGAGTTAAACTCTCAAAAGAGCTTCCACTTAACATTGCAGACTGATTTCGTGGCTATTGACTTGAGCTTGTAAGGACTCAAAGCGAGATGTCAATTCTTCATTTTATTCTTTAACTCCAAGTTCTTCTTTAGAAGATCAAGGTTTATCCTTTCTCCTCTTTTGGAAGGCGGCTCCCATCTCCACATGCACGCAATCGGCTAGATTTTTCTTCCCCAAATATTTTTACAAAAGCTTCGTCTTCAGACATAAGATCTACACCATCTTCAATCAGTTTACTTTGAAGTTTAAAAAGTTCATCCTGAAAATTAGAAATTGTAAGTGTACATTTACGTTCTCAAACATCAAAACATATATAACCCAGTGTATAACTTACATAAGCTTCTTTTGAAGCATCATCGATCCATTTTTTGTTTATGGTTGCTATATCTGCTCAACCTCCAAGCAGCTGTATGAGTAGGCTCTTCGACAGTTTCGTAATTACGGTAAGAATATAAAAAAGTAGAAGAATTAAAACAATAAATATGAAACTACCATTGAACATACGTAGCAAACTTGAGCAATATAATGGACTTTGTACCACACGAATGACTCATTTCAGCTTATCTCTACTTGCTTTATTTTCACGACTAATTTTCTACAATAGAAAATATAACCACATTTTAGTGAATGATATTGGATCGGAACCTTATTTGAAAAAAAACGTGATCACAGTCATAATTATATACATCCATACGGATCAGAACATTATTTTAAAAAAAACGTGATCACAACAAAACGATTTCTTCATAAACTCTTCGATATTGAGAACTATGTTTTAGATGACAATGTTAAAAACGTGATAACGTTTTATTTTGTAGATAAGAACTTACTTTGTGCGGTATCGCGTGCAGTTTTTATTTCTTTCTTCTTCTTCTTCTTCTTCTTCTTCTTCTTCTTCTTCTTCTTCTTCTTCTTCTTCAATAGATCTGTGCGTTGATAAACCTGTAGGAAAAGAACTTGTTTTTAATACAAACAATTCTTTAATAGAAATCATGAACGACTCAATCAAGTATACCTTTATCGATGTTGGTTGAGCAACTCGACGTGTTGTTCAGAGAATCCATCGTTGTAGGAAAAAAAAAAGATAAATGAAGAATTATGCAGGGAAGAAACTTGAGAAGGCTGAAAAAAGATTTAAGGTAAACGTGTGTTGGTGGCGGATGCTACAGGTTTTAATCGTGGTATGTATTATTGGCGGTGCTTTTGATTTTTTCGTTTGTCTCCAAAAGTTTGGAGTGTGTTTTGCGGCAGCCATTAGGTTTAGATTAATTTTATTTCCAAAATATTAAACCATGTTTTATTATTATTTATAAATAATTTAATTATATTACTTAATTATTTTATTATTATCATCCATTCAGGCCTTTTATTAGCCATATGGGCCTTTGGTAATATACTACTTTAAATTAAAAATCAAGAGTGAATGTCAAGAAACAAATCACGCTTAAAAGTTTATGCAGAGCCTATTTGACATTTAGCGTGATCACACTTAATAATTATTGAAACTTCAGAAAAAATAGTTGACTATTTTATATTTGGCGTGATCACGCTTAAAACAAAAATTATTTGAAACATCAATAAACGAGATGTTCTTGTTCAGGCGTGATCATGTCAAGTCCATCGAATGAATAAACATTGTATATATTAAAACTTTGTCCAATATGATAACTATACTTGTTGTATATGATTCCTTCAAATTTTAATATAAACATCAAACATTTCTAAATTATACGAATAGATGAATAGAAAATCTATATGAAATAACATTTAAACAATAAATATGATCAAGTAAAAATTAAAAACCTGTCACATAAAACAAGTGAAAATATTAACTAATTTGAATCAGAATCCTCCTCAGCTTCCTCCTTCTTATCCTTCTCCTTCTCCTTCTTCTTCCTCCTCCTCCTCCTTCTTCTTCTTCTTCTTCTTCTTCTTCTTCTTCTTCTTCTTCTTCTTCTTCTCCTCCTTCTCCTTCTCCTTCTCCCTCCTTCTTCTCCTTCTCCTTCTCCCTTCTTTCTCCTTCTTCTTCTTCTTCTTCTTCTTCTTCTTCTTCTTCTCCTCCTCCTCCTCCTCCTCCTCCTCCTCCTCCTCCTCCTTCTTCTTCTTCTTCTGATCCTTTCTTGGTGTCACTGTGTTAGTAGAGATGAACAATGGTGGAGTATATGATCCTTTCTTGGTGTCACTGTGTTAGTAGAGATGAACAATGGTGGAATATCACTACGGCACCATTCCACATTATTATCAGAATGTTGAGTCGTGCCAACAATAGAAAGAAATTCATTTTGTTGATAAGACTCATTAGTATATGTATATTGCTCTTCATTATTTTCAACTACGTCCCAGAAACTTCGAGCTCGTGCCGGAATAACGACTCTCCAATCATTGCCTAATTCAATATCATCAACAAAATACACCTGCTCTGCCTGGGTCGCCAATACATATGGCTCTTCAGTCTTCCAAGGTTTTGATATGTTCACACTAGTATAATTGTATTCATCTGTCTACACAGACTTGCCTTCATACCAATCACACATAAACTAAATTACTTTATGATCATTCAAATATTCCAATTTAACTATATCTACCAAAATCTCATAGTAATCTTTAGAACCAGATGCATCTTCAACTTTCGTAGGAACGTCATAATTTTGGGTTCTTTTATGCAAGTCATGACTTATTGTATGAAATCGCAACCCATTAACTATACAACCCTCATAGTGATACACTCTTTGATCAAGGCCATATGCTAAGTATATCAAATCGTGATGGAGTGGTTCCTTTTCTTCACTTGAAGCCGACGTGATCTATGATGGAAATTGAATGTATTAGATAATAAATTGAATAATTACGCAAGAAAATATAGAAACTTACCCTTTGCTGAAATCATTTGACAAAAACAACATAATGTGCATCATTGTAAAGTAAAAACATAAAACAATACGAAATATAATATAAAATGTAATGATAACGGCTGATAGAGAAATAATACCCTATAAATCCATCCACTTCATCACAATTCTGAAAAAAATGTTCATGTAATTATGTATTTAATTACTATCATTACATCTTTTATCTTTTTGCTTTTCTTTTCTTTTTTTTTTTTTAATTTTTGAAACAAGCTACATTTTTTTATTGAGTATTTAAATTTAATGTATTTATTTTTAAAGTAGAAATTTGATATTGAAATTCACAAAATATATTATAAATACAATTATGTTATAATATATTTTGTAAAACTATATTTTTGGACATAAAAAATACACCTTAATAATATTTTTATACCTACACAATAATATTTAGTAACAAAATATTATTATATGACAATAAATATTATTTTCATGTTAGTGTACATTTTTTGTGACAAATATATAGTTGTCACTATCATATAGTGATGATAAATACCGACAACAATAACATGCATCAATACTAATTTTGTTTTAGGGACAACATAAAAACTATCGTCATATATTCAATTTAAAGTGACACATATACTAACGTCACTATGGTATAGTGACACATTCTATTGGCAACAATAATATGTATCACTACTCAATTTTTTGTGACGTTGTAAAATATTGTCACAATATTTTGTGTATACAGTGATAACTTTATTGTTGATACAAATATATAGTGACAATATTTAGTGATGAGAATATAATTTGTCAAATTATTTCTTTTTTGTGACAAAAGAGATAATAGTCATTAATCACTTGGATATAGTGACAAGAAGTCGATATGTCACTAACATATAGTGATGACAGATTTTGACAACAACACAATATGTCACTATTTTATTAATTTGTGACATACAACATCGTTGTCACTACTCCTGCGTTTGTAGTGATACCCAAAACATTGCCGCTGATCTACAGTGACGCAACACAGCGACAACGAGAAATATTGTTGCAGATACACAATAATGTGACAATGAAAAATATTGTCACTACAACCACTATTATCGTGACAATTTTATTATTGTCATAATGAAAGTCGTCACTACACACTACTTTTTTTGTAGTGAACTGACACAATCATTCACCAATTGCAGGAAGAGGTATATCGTATTGCAGACGAGGAGCGTGCACCCCTTCCCGGTACCACTGAAGAACGTGAGGTTGATATGAATGCAATATATCTACGAGTGGTCAAGGCTCTTGAAAAGAAAAATCGACTTTTTGGCCAAGGATGTCGATATACTACAACATCACAATCATATGTATCTTCGGCAGGATCAGACTTTAGTAGTGCATACATGGAGGATCAGATCAGCTCTTTGCAAACTCAGTTAAGTGCCGAGCGAGAGGAGCGCTTGCAAAGTCAAACAATACAAGAGGAGCTCAAAGAGCAGCTTCAAAAACAAGCTGAAGAGCATGCACAAATGAAGGCTCAGCTGGAGCATATTATGAGGCATTGGTCAGGACCCCCTCCCCCACCTTAGTTTTATTTCGACTTGTTGAATTTATTTGAATTAAGTTGAACTAGATTAACTAGAAATATGTTAGATTGTTCGAATTCAGTTTGTTAATTACTATGTTTGAAACTTTGGATTGTGTTTGGATTGTGATGTTGGATATGATATTGTTATTTCGAATTTGATTGTATGTTTGGATGTTGAATTTAAACTTGCGGATATATATGCCTATCAATCTGGTATAAATTAATGAAGATTTGAGCAGGTTTTATATGCTACAAAATATTAACAGAAAAACAAATAAAATTATTTAAAAAAAAAAAATTAGCGACCGAATGCCGACCGAATAATCCAATTTACGAAAACAAAATTAGCAACCGAATTTCGGTCGGCAAGTTACCGACCGAATATTCGGTTGGTAAATACCGACCGAAACAACGACCGAAATTTCAAAATACCGACCTACAAAATCGGTTGCTAATCGGTTGCTAAATTACCGACCGAATATTGCCGACCGAATATTCGGTTGCTATTCGGTCGCCAATTTAGCAACCGAATATTTCGGTCGCTAATAGTGTTGCCGACCAGGATTTTACCGACTTTTTGTGTCGGTCGGTAATCGGTTGCTAGGGTACATTACCGACCGAAATATTAATTTTAGCAACCGAATTTTCGGTCGCTAAAAACTGTGTTTTTTGTAGTTTACGCGTATAAAATATGTATGTAATATATATCATATGTATATATATGTATGTATTTTATACCAAGAAATAAGATATTGATAGATATTGATATATCAATATTGATATGTCTTCATACTTCATATTCCGGTTCAAAAAAATATTAAGTTTCAAAACAAAAAATAAAATAAAATGTATAGTATTTATAGATAAAAAGAGTAATTACTTAAAGGCGGATAGGATCCCCTGTCCCCAAATTGGTGTACCAATGGTGTACCCGATACAAATTAGGAAGTTTTGACATACACTAATAACCAAACTTAAAATGACAACTAAGAGAGATAATTCAAAACTTTCTAATTTTGTATCGAATACACCATTGGTACACCCAGTGTTCTAAAAGACGCCGCCTAGGTCCGCCTAGGCGGCGCCTAGGCGCTAGTCAGTGCCTCGCCGCCCGACTAATATGTAATCCGCCTAGGCTCTATGCGCTACCCAACGAGCCGCTCTTGAAGTTTAATCAATAGTCTATATGTGTTAATTAATATAGTTTTAGGCAAACTATGTTACTCTATGTATGATTTTGGATTTATAATTATGAAACTAACCTATCAATTGTCATAGTATGTGTATTTATTATAAATTTGGCAACAATATTGTAATAATAGTAAAAATAAGCATTATAGTTCGAATCCGCCTAGGCCCCGCCTAGGCTCCCGCCTAGCCGCCTAGGCGCTAGTCAGCCCTCCACCGCCCGACTAGCGCCTAACGTTTTTTAGAACATTGGGTACACCAATTTGGGGACAAAGGATCCCATCCTTACTTAAAGTGCCAGCACGTAGCTGCTTAGGGTATATATATATATATATTTTAATGTTATAATAAATTGATTTTAATGTTAAAATTACTTAGTATATAGATTTTACAATTATTCTCAATGATTCACTCATCAATTTTTATGTTATAATTACTTTTTAGCATTTATTCTTAAAATTTATTAGGTAAAATATGGTTGATAAATTGAAACTTAGGGTATATATATATATATATATATATATATATATATATATATATATATATATATATATATATATATATTAAATCATAAAATTTTATTTTATTTTATCATAACATTTCTATTTTTATTTTTATAAAAAAATTATAAAACTAATAAAAATTTATTTAGTAGGTTTAAAAAATTGGGACAGTGGATCTCATGATCCCATACTTTATTATTACATGTCAACGAAATCATACAAAATCATAACAATAATAAGAAAAGAAGCATCGATTGTGAACTCTCAATAGTTAAGTAAATTAAATAATACTACCTACTGCAAAAACTCTCCCATACTACTCTCTCTCTCTCTCTCTTTCCCGTTCCGCAACACCGCCGTGGTATGGAGGCGCCGCTGCTGGAAGGGAGGAGTTCCGAAAGCTTAGAACTGACCGGCGGTGACGGCGACTACATCGAAGCGAGAGGGTTGAAGGCGTGGTGGAGAATATTCTGCATTGAGTCGTCGAAACTGTGGGCAATAGGCGGGCCGATAGGGTTTCAGATCCTGTGCCAGTTCGGAACAAACTCCGTCGCCACCATATTCGTCGGCCACCTCGGAGATGTCGAACTCTCCGCCTTCTCCATCGCCGTCTCTGTCGTCGGCACCTTCGCCTTCGGCTTCCTGGTTAGTTACTAATTAACTTAACTCCGTTACTTAAAAGTTTTAGTTCGTTTAAAACCGTCGTTAATCTTCCCTCTAAACCAGTTTGTCTTGTATAATACTCTGATTGCTTCGTCTCGTTTGAACAGTCTTGTTTCAGTTTAACATTAGATTTTGAGTATAATATTAAAAGTAAAAAATAGGAAAGTGTATGTGATAATTCTTTTAATTTTAGCTAACATGACTACCGAAGTGGAAGAAAGTAGTAGACGACCTCACTTTAATAGTCATGTTTTCTAAAACGGAAATAATTAAATTTTACATTTTCCTACTTTTCATTTTTAATACTACACAAAAAATCAATCGTCTAAAAATTAAACCCTATCTCTGCCACATTAACGATGGGCACATCAAAAGTGCCTACGGTACGTCGGTAGGACGAGCATTTCTCTCTATTTTATTAAATAGAAAACCAACCTTGATCACCTCCTGTGAAGCAATTCCTCCAACGAATTGAAGGCAGCCACAGCATGGAGCTCTGCAGCACCATAATAAGATATTGATCTATCAATATATATATATATATATATATATATATATATATATATATATATATATATATATATATATATATATATATATATATAATAAGTCCTGGTGTGAGAAATAGGAATGGATCTGAACCATTGATCTTGATTTGATCTATGGCTGCAATTGATTTAAGCATGATTATAAGGTATTATAAGCATGACTAGGTTTAAGCATAAATTTGTACATTAAAAAGCATAATGGTGTTGTAAGCATAAATATATACTGACTTAAGCATGATTTTGTATATTTTTAAGCATCTTTCTCATTTTCTCACGTAAGGATTTATTTGCACACGAACCACTCCATATTTTTAATATTAAATCAAAGTTTACAACTATATATATACAACTTATATACACGAGAAATCTGACATCACACCTGATAGTGGAATTATATTACAATTTATAGCTCAATATCAACTCATATATATCTACCCACACAAAGGTGGGACTCCTACACCACCCAAGGGTGGGAAAGCTTCTCCACATACCACGTGGGTCGGATGTCTTCGTACTTCAATATTCATAGGAAAATAAATAAATAAATAAATAAATAAATAAATAAATAAATAAATATTTGACATGTCACTTAATATACACATTTATTTACTTGGTTCAAAAAATATTAAGTTTCAAAACCAAAAAAAAAAAAATGTATATTATTTATAGATAAAAATAGTTATTTAAAGTGGCAGCCTGTAGCTGCTTAGTAACAATTACTCAAAGATTCACTCATCTATTTTAATGTTTATAATTATTTTTAGCATTTAATCTTAAAATTTACTTAAGTAAAATAAGGTTGATAAATTGAAACTTAGAGTATACAGTACAACTTTTTAAAATTCTATTTTTTGTTTCCATAAATATTTATTTTATTTTATCATAACATTTCTATTTCTATTTTCGTATAAATATTAAAAAATTTACGGGATAATGCCACGTATCACAAATAATATCTAAACCTGCTACGTTATCCATGCACACAATGTATATGTGCCCATGGCTATGGCAGAGGCCTCCGGTCATGGAGCACGTAGTCCCTTCTATTTTTGCTAGGGCACGAATTGGGCAAGTGATGTATGGTTATACCTATTTCGTAAAATAGGAGATGGAGACGGACCAGACGGTAATTATTTTCCGTAGTATAAATTGTCTAAAGGTTTAATTATTTTCTGTAGATGGCGACAAGTGTGTGTTCTGTCATGATTTTCCTACTTATTTTTCTGACGCTGTTGTTCCGTCGTAGAACGGCTACAGAAATAACTTCCCTCGCTCATTCTGTCGCGAGAGCCGCATTTTCTTATAGTGCTAATACACATCTAGTAAAAATCATTTTTAACACATTTCGTTTGGGATTAAAAGTATAATTATAAATTCAGCTAGGAATGGGAAGCGCTCTTGAGACTCTATGCGGGCAAGCATTTGGCGCAGGACAAGTTCACATGCTGGGAATTTACATGCAACGCTCAATCATAATCCTTTTCGCAACCTGCATTCTCATTCTCCCTCTCTACATATTTGCTACTCCGATCCTCACCTTGCTCGGCCAACCCGAAGAAATCGCCGTACCCGCAGGCTTCTACTCTCTCATAACCATCCCTCAGATGATTTCGATGTCAGTCATCTTCCCCACGCAGAAATTCCTCCAGTCCCAGAGCAAAGTGGGCGCTCTTGCTTGGATCTCCTTCTTCACTCTTGTTTCCCATGTTTTCTGGTGTTGGCTCTTTGTTACCGTGCTCGGGTGGGGGGCGGTCGGGGCGGGTGTTGCCTTCGATGTCTCGGGTTGGATCATGGCGGTTGCGCAGTTTGTTTACGTCGTGGCTTTCTGTAAGGAGGGGTGGAAGGGGTTCTCGTGGGCCGCGTTTAGGGAGATTGGCGCATTCTTGAAGCTCTCGCTCGCGTCCGCGGTCATGTTATGCCTCGATATTTGGTACATGATGAGCATCATCGTCCTGACCGGCGATCTCGACGATGCAGTTACTTCTGTCGGAGCACTCTCTATTTGGTTAGTTTCTAAGTTATTCTCTCCGTTCTTGGCTGCATGCTCATTTGCTTTCGGCACCTGTTTTAATAAAATGTTAGGTGGTGTGGTATTATAGTAAATAAGTTGAGACGATTGAGTAGAAAAGTAAAGTGGTTGTGTGTGTGGGTGTGTTTTATTACAATTAATGCTTCTTTTGGTTATTGCGTGGCGAGATAGCACCAACGGGAATAAGTTCGTCAAATATCGCAGCTTGGATATATAGTCAGCAACTTCCCATGAATCCGAACCGCGATTCTGAATCTCCCGCACAACCCCCCGCACAGCCTCGAACGCATCAGCCTCGACTTCGGATATCGTCTTGCCACCGAGCTCATGTATCACCCTTTCATATTCGGCGTGCTCGTCTGCAATCCTCTTGGCATCCGCGTAATCTTCTTTTAATTGCAAATATCGAGATTCATTGGAATCAGCCTTGATTTGCAAAGCGTTATATTTGGCGTCAAATTCGTTTCGAAGGTGTTCAGAAAGTTTGTCGAGGCGACCGATCTCACCATCCTTAAGATCAATAAGGATTTTCAGTCGCTTAATTTCATTTATCAGCGCAGTCTTATCTGTTTTGGATTCGTTCTACAGAAAGTAAGAGAGAAGATAAGCATGGATAAAGGGAAATTTCATTGACAGAATTAAGTACATTTACAGTTCATTGCAGAAAGTAACAAAAAACAAATTACAAGAGGGGGGATCAACTGACCCCGCCAGATGGTTCAGCCTCAGTGTTCAAGGTACCGGTCTCCGCAGCATCCTCTCTGGCATCTCCATCGACGTGGCCAGTTTCCACGTCCTCCTCCTCATCCTCGTCAGAGGACAGATCGGGAGAGAGTGGCCGCTCCGCAAGCTCCTCGTGAAAGGGACCGCAGAGTTTCTCGAACTCAAGGTCCCGATCATATTGGCAGTCACGGACTTCGGCAGCGGACAACGGAGTCCGCTGATCGGCAACATACCCGACCAGCGGAAAGGGAGAGGCCTTCTTTTGCAATTGGCGGAAATATATCCGCAGCATCTCATCATCCGTGATGGGCTTATAACCGTACTTCCCCTTGTCAAGAGTGGGGAAGTCGGCGGCCACCCGGTCAAGAACCTTCGCCACCTCCCGTCTCTTCGATGGCCCGGTCAACGCAGAAACAAGGGCACTAAAGCCCTCGCTGTAAATAACCCTCTCAGCGAGGGCAAGGGCGAACTCACCCTGTTCGGCCGCGAGCCGCTCCTCCCGAGCACGGGCTGCCTCAAGTGCTTCCTCACTCTTAGCTGCTTTCTCCTCGGCAGCGGCGAGTTTGGACTTGGCGGCAACTAGCTCCTTTTTCAGTTCCTCTTCCCGAACTGTCGCAGAAGAGAGTTCCTTGACCAACTCAGTCTTTTCAGCGGCGAGGCTCTTTATCTTCGTATCAGATCGGGTGGTCACCTTCACCGAGCTCTGAAGAAGATGCCTCACGGCGCGGTAGACATGATCAAAGTCCTCCAGTGTTGGGGCCACACCCTACATTACATCCACCGTTTACAAATCAAAAAAGAGGGGGGAAGCAAACTTGGAAAATTATAAAGCAACGAACTTACGGAGGGAAATGATGGGGTCGGAGATCGGACGGCGGTTATGGCGACATCGGGCTCGGATGAGGCCGAGCCCATTACAAGCCTCTTGGCCGCAGCCAAGTCAACCTCCTCTGCAGCCAAACTTGGAGCCCCGTGAGATCGGGGGGTTGGAACTCCCGATTGAGTCCTCTCCGACGACTCCGCCGCTCGCCTCTTTGTACCAGCTGGCGAACTGGCGCCCTCGTTCTTCCGCTTCTTCTGGGAGGGTGCCTTCTTCTTGCCATCCTTTACCATATTCACTGGAGACGAGGCAAAAGAATAAGCACCGACAAAACATAAAATTTAAAAAAAAAAAAAAAAAAAAAAAAAAAAAAAAAAAAAAAAACATATAAAAGGGGAAAAGGGACCTCACCCCTCCCCGGATCCACCGAAGTGGAAGGATCATCGGGGCTCGGTACTGCCACCGCCAGTTGGGCCAGTGACATCGGCATCTTGCCCAGACTAGCAAGACGCCGTACCACCTTAGCCAAATTTTTCTGTCTCGGCAGAAGCCGAACCGAACCAGAGTGCCACCCGACCTCGGTGGCATCCTCGAACTGGCAGTAAAAAAACTTTTTCTGCCAGTCTTGGACTTTGGAGGGCACCTGCACGGAAAAACTCTGATGCCGGTATGAAGAGTAGTACCAGCCCTCAGTCCTGGACTTAAAGGACACCATCCCTCCGAGAAAATCTATCGAACACGGAATCCCCAACCGAGAACAGGCGATTCCTAACCCAGTTATTTGGCTAATGCTGTTTGGGGTGATTTGGGCAGGAGAAAGATCGAAAACACGGTAAATGTCGGCGTAAATGGCCGGAAAGGGGACACGCAGACCGGCCTTGAACTGATCCTCGTAGACGGTGACACACCCAAGAGGGGGGCGATAAGCCCTATCGTACGCGTTCGGCCGGAGAAGAAGGACAGAAGAGGGAAATTCGAATTTAACAGCAAGATCGTAGAGGGTGGAAGTAGAAATAGTAGATTCTAGATTCCCCACACTCCCAGCTACTCCGGGAACCTCGGGAAACTCAACTTCGTGCCCGTACGGCTCCTTACAGTCGGACCGTACGCAGGCACGCCTATCCTCCGGGTAATAAACCGGAAGAGAGTTCGACGAAGAGGCGGCGGCGACTTCTTCCGTCGCCGCACGAGAATGAACCGGGGGAGAGTTAGACGGAGAATGAGAAAGAACTGGGGATTCGACCTCCCGAACGGACGAATCAGAGGGGGACGTAGGAAACGAGATAGATGAAGACATAACTTACTTGTGTGAAGTTCTTGAACAATATGTGAAGAGAAACCGTTTGGAGAAGAAGAGCAGCAAAAGAAATTGCAGATTTAGGGTTTCAGTTTTTGAAAATGAATGTAGAATGATTGTTTTTACAATCATAAGGCATTAAGGGGGAAGGAATTAACGCGTATTGAATACCTCATTCAATGCGACGGCGTTTCGCGCACGTCCAATCGGTGCTTTATCGGAACCCCAAGCGTCGCATTAAATGCGGCTGACAACTTTAATTTTGAGCGGGAGATGAGATCGGCATTACCGAACTCCGGTAGCAAGTCATTTCAGATGGGGTACGCACATTCAGTTCGGCTTTCCTCACAAATTTCAGAGGGGGTACGCACATTCAGTTCGGCTTTCCTCACAAATTTCAGAGGGGGTACGCACGTTCAGTTCGGCTTTCCTCACAAATTTCAGAGGGGGTACGCACGTTCAGTTCGGCCTCCCTCACACACGTTCAGTTCGAGAGAAGCACCAAGTTCAGTTCGGACATCCTCACACATTTTAGAGGGGGGTACCAAGTTCAGTTCAGACATCCTCGCACATTTAAAAGGAGAAATTCAAGCAACTACTCACCAAGCGCGGCGAAAGAAAACCAAACATCACTCCATCACCCCACGCTTTTTGGGGGGGGATGTGATAGGAAATGGCCCACCTCCCTAGGCCCAAAGGCCCAAGGCCCAAAACAGAGACAAGCCCAGAGACAAGCCCAGGTCGTGAAGCCCAGATCGGTGAAGGCCCAATAGGCCCAGATCGGCAAGCCCAGTCCATGCCAAGTACAAGCCCAGGGAGTTGAGCCCTAAACCCAGAACGTGGGCTGATGGAGGAAAAGCCTGAGCTGGGAAAACCACCCACACCTCCACGATCCCACCTCCGCAACCACCATGAGTTCTATCTATAAATGCGAGAACTGATTGTATTGTACTCACGCATGCTATTTTGAATACAAGAACGCATATTTGCTCTCCGTGGACGTAGATCGATTCGATCGAACCACGTAAATCCTTTGTCTCTCTTTTAATTCCGCACATAAACATCCATCCGAATTTGGGCCGTGAATCGAAGGTTCATCAATGTCAAAAGAAGTATATAGAAGATTAAAGGGGAAAAACATACCTGTAACTATTTGATCTACTTTTATAGTTGGAAATAATTTTCCTAATTCTCATTGTTGATGCTTTTCTTCTAAATCAAAAGCTATGAACTCATGAACAACTGCAGAATAAAAATGGAATCGAATCACATTAAGCTTAAAAATGCGATGAAATCATAAGTGTTATAAGCTAGGATTCGTCGCTGCCCCAAATACTTAATTTTCACTCTTTTTTTTCCAGAAAACATTCAATTGAAGAACAGAGGATTACTCAAACAAGATGAGCTCAATTCAATAACTCAAAACTCCAAAAAAATCTCAATCGAGCAGCTTAATCATTCAAAAACCAAGCAATCAAGCAAAATGATATTTCGCTAAAACACACAGTAAGCACAGATCTACAGAATTCATCCGAAATTGCAACCAAAAAAAGTAAAAATCCCCAAATCAAACCAGAGATAGAACCGGCGAGATACTCGGAGGCGTCGGTCTCGAATCCGCAGCGGCAGGTATCGCAGTAGACAGCACCACAGATTTCGTACAGAGCTGTAATCGGTGGCGTGGTGCCGAGGGCCTTCGACGGCGGCGCCGTTCCTCTTCCTCCGCGACCGCCACGATTTTTCTTTCTCCGCCGCCGTTCGATATAAGAGAGAAACGAGAAACCGTATTTAGTGAGAGAAATAGAGAGAGAATGAGTGAAATAGATTTGTTTTGATATATTTTATATTTTTACATCATTTATTTCATTTTAATATTTCTTTATTTATTTTTAATGCCACTTAATCATTAATATTGTGACATTTAATAAAAAGTGTCACCTAAATATGTAGATGAAATGCAGCTATAGAAAAATGTATCAATTGAATACTTGTAATTATATAAAAGTGTCATAACTTTAGTGTAGTTAAAAGTCTTTTTTTTAGTAGTGAATATATCACAAAAAATCTATTTGATAAAAACATATATTGTTAGTTTTATTACTTGTTAACATTTAATTTGATATTTGTTTTACATTTTGTATATCGTTCGTTAGCACTTATTGAGATACACACGTTTAAATTAAAATTTTCGATTATTGTATGTATATATTAAGTTATAATTTTTTTATAAAAACTTATTACTTTTAATTTTATTTGGGTATAACGGGTAATAAACGGGTATTACCCGATGGGTTTGGGTCGGGTATGGGTATTAAAATTGAATTTTTAAACGGGTTTGGGACGGGTATGGGTATACAAAATTTTAACGGGTTTGGGTTTGGGAAGTGCTTAATGGGGCGGGTACCCGGTCCATTGACATCCTTAGTTCTAGTTGCATATAGAGCAAAATATTTTCAAAGAGAGGCTAATAAGATTGAAGATTAGTGCTCATAAAACATGAATATTTTTCCTATCGACGATAAGAACATATAAAAAAACATTTAAAAAAAAAGAATAAATAAATATTACTCCCTCCGGTGCATCCAATTTGACGCGTTACTTGAATGTATAGTGAGGTATAAACATAAAATAATATAATCGAGTACATTAAATGAAACAGATGGAGATGATAGGAGTAGATTTGTGATTGAAAAAAAATAATAAAAAATTAAAGATTCAACCCGATAATTAGTTAATTACCTATATATAATCTGATAAAGACCACCTATTTTAATTTAACCAATTTTTATAACTGTTGGGTGTGGATCTCTCACACTACTAACTACTGCAAAAACTCTCCTATAGTACTAATCTCTCTCCCTCTCTCCCTTTCCGCAACACCGCCGTGGTATGGAGGCGCCGCTGCTGGAAGGGAGGAGTTCCGGCAGCTTAGAGCTGACCGGCGGCGACGGCGACTACATCGAAGCGAGAGGGTTGAAGCCGTGGTGGAGAATATTCTGCATTGAGTCATCGAAACTGTGGGCCATAGGCGGCCCCATAGGGTTTCAGATCCTGTGCCAATTCGGATTAAACTCCGTCGCCACCATATTCGTCGGCCACCTCGGTGATGTCGAACTCTCCACCTTCTCCGTCGCCGTCTCCGTCGTCGGAACCTTCTCCTTCGGATTCCTGGTTAGTTAAATAACTTAACTCCGTTAATTAAAAGTATTAGTTCGGTTGTTAAATCCTCTCTCAAATTTATTTCTACAAATTTACGGTGACTTTTCTAAACAAAATAAATAGGATGTGTGCGGCGGAGATAGCGGCGTCTTCTCTCTCTCTCTAATCCTTCTTCATCCAATTTGTTTTGTACTATAATACACTCCTCATCTTATTTTAACAGTCATGTTTTTTTTTTGCATGAGATTTTAAGTATAGTACTGAAAGCAGGGACAGAGCTAGAAATTTAGAAGTTCCCGGGCCAAATCGTGTTTATATGAATTTGATGGGAACGAAACTATATATACTACATGTAAAAAAATAAAACATAAAATGCGAATATACTATAATTATAAGGTTAAAAAAAATTTGCCTGGGTAGACGCCGGGGTTGGCGGGCCCTTGGCTCCGCCCCTGACTAAAAGCGAAAATTAATGAATTGTAGTGTTAATTCTTTTCATTTTTACAAACGTAACTACTGAAGTGGGACAGAAGTAGTACTCTATTCTAGACAATCTAACGTTAAAAGTCATGTAATTTCCTAAAATAAAAAGAATTAATCATTACTTTTCCCACTTTTCACTTTTAATAAAATCATGTATCCAAAAAAACATGCTAGGACAAAGAGAGTAGTATATAATACTTGGCTACAATTAACTCTCTCTCCTCAAAATTAATTACAAGCACACATTCTCCTTTTCTTTAATTCTTGTGTCAAAACAAACTAAGACTACTTTTATGAAATGGAGGTAGTATTGTTTTATTTTTTAAAACGAAAAATTAACCTTTACTTTTTGACAAAGACTTGTATGTGGCCGGCCGCACCATGCGGCCGGATCCACTTGACCCGCCCGGCCCGCCAACCCGACCCGGCCGGCCCAACTGTGGTCAACCCGACCCGGTTGACTCAATTTCGGGTCGGGTTGGTCCGTGTTGACCCGACCCGTTTAAGTAAAGTGTCAATCTTTGTTAATAAAAATGATAATCTTTATGAACAAAAGTGTCAATCTTATAAATAAAAATTTATGCGTAATTTGTATGTATGTAGTAATTTTAAAATTACTTTATAGGGTTCATATATCAATTTAGGGTTTTATAATTATTGTTTAGTATTTAACTTCAATTTTATAATGTTGAATATGGATTATAAATTGAAACTTAGGATATATAATTCTCCAGCAAAAATGTCAATCTTAATGAATAAAAGTGCCAATTGTTCTGAATGAAAGTGTCAATCTATTTGATATCGAAAATTTTATTTTTTTTTTTATCGACTTGTTATTATAATGTTTTGATATTATGGTTTATATTATTATTATATATATAGATATACATATTATTTATTTTCATAACATGAAATTAATATTCATTATTAACGTATTTTTCGTAAAAGTGCCAATTATTATGAATAAAAGTGTCAATGTTTCAAAAGTGTCAATCATTGTAAACAAAAGTGTCAATGTTTCAAAGTGTTAATCTTTATAAACAAAAGTGTCAATCTTAATCTGGCATCACGGTGAGACCGGCCTCACAGGAGTGTGCCCCTTACTTTTTACTTTTCATGACATTAGGCGAGTGGATGAAAACATCTCAATGTGGATCGATCGAGTTGAACCGTGATTTAATTATAGTTAAAATTGCAAAAAAAATTCAAACCGAAATCATAACATATTCACGATTCAATCCGGATTTTTTTAAACATTGCTTACAATGACTTGCAACATTCCTATTGCATGGGATGTGCCACCTGATGTTGCAACTGACTTTTTTACCTATCACTAATTGTTCGTATTCTTGAATTAATTTAATTCAATTTAATGGAATTTTATGTTGTTATAAAATATAAAAGAAATAGTGCGATTTATTTTTGAATACTTGTTTTTGTTTTAATAGTATTTCATCGATTCTTTATAATAAACTATTCATTTTTATTCAACTTCTTTTCTTTTAGGAGATCAATAGTGATTCTCCATTTTCATTTCATGGTGACTCGTACCCTCAATTTTTAGAAAACACCTATTTTTATTCAACTAGTATCTATTATAATAGTTAATAAAATGTTATAATAACTCGAGCTCTCTTTTTTCCCCTCAAAAAGTTTAACATTTCAGTGTCTCAATGATGCCCTCAATTACTTATCATACAATCAATATGCTCATGATTCTCGAATTACAGGATAATACTACCACGTATCACAAAGTAATATCTAAACCTGCTACGTCAGTCATGGACACAATGTGTATGTGCTCATGGACATGGTGGATATAAGGGAATGTGTATGTGTATTTTCGTTCGTCCCATAAGAATATTACCTAAAAAGACAAAATTTTAACCCATTAAAATCTATTCACACGCACTATCATCACTCTCGTCTTAATTCTCGTTTCAGGAAAATGTTATCTATCAATGGGATGGAGTGAGTACTTTTTAACACATTTTGTTTTGGATTTAAAATATTACTTCCTCCGTCCCACTTCACTTGTCCTCTTTGCTTTATTGACTTTTCGGGCACGTGTTTCCACCGGAACTTAGTACGGGTTTTAAAATATCATTTCATATTATTTTTATTTTTACGTGATAGCCCGACACTCGTAGTATCCCATGAAAGAAAAAATAATTCAAAATGATATTTTAAAACTCGTACTAAGTTCCGGTGGAAACACGTGCCCGAAAAGTCAATAAAGCAAAGAGGACAAGTGAAGTGGGACGGAGGGAGTATCATACATGCAGCTGGGAATGGGAAGTGCTCTTGAGACTCTATGCGGGCAAGCATTTGGCGCAGGACAAGTTCACATGTTGGGAATTTACATGCAACGCTCAATCATAATCCTTTTCGCAACCTGCATTCTCATTCTCCCTCTCTACATATTTGCTACTCCGATCCTCACCTTGCTCGGCCAACCTGAAGAAATCGCCGTACCCGCAGGCTTCTACTCTCTCATAACCATCCCTCAGATGATTTCGATGTCAGTCATCTTCCCCACGCAGAAATTCCTCCAGTCCCAGAGCAAAGTGGGCGCTCTTGCTTGGATCTCCTTCTTCACTCTTGTTTCCCATGTTTTCTGGTGTTGGCTCTTTGTTACCGTCCTCGGGTGGGGGGCGGTCGGGGCGGGCGTCGCCTTCGACGTTTCGGGTTGGATCATGGCGGCTGCGCAGTTTGTTTATGTCGTGGCCTTTTGTAAGGAGGGGTGGAAGGGGTTCTCGTGGGCCGCGTTTAGGGAGATCGGCGCATTCGTGAAGCTCTCACTCGCGTCCGCGGTAATGTTGTGCCTCGAGATCTGGTACATGATGACCATCATCGTCCTCACTGGCGATCTCGACGATGCGGTTACTTCTGTCGGAGCACTCTCTATTTGGTTAGTTTCTAAGTTATTCCCTTCATCCAGCTAGAGTATATGCTTATTTGCTTTAGTACGTGTTTTAATAAAATCTTAAGTGGTGTGGTATCATAGTAAATAAGTTGAGATGATTGAGTGAAAAAAGTAAAGTGGTTGTGGTGGGGTATAGTACTGAAAAAGAAAATGGCATATTCCGGTGGGATGGCCGGAAAAGGAAAATCAGACATATTTTGGTGGGACGGAGAAAGTATTATATTGAGTGATCATGATTTTTACCTTTTTTTTTTTCTTTTCTTTTTTTGGTTTAATAACAATGTGTCTTTTGATTATTAGCATGAACATTGATGGATGGGAGTGTATGGTGTTTCTAGGAGTGAGTGCTGCCATAAGGTGAGTATGGTTATTTCATTCATAATGTATTGATGCATGCTAGTTGAAGGGTGATGATTATGATGTGTGTGTTGTGTTGTCTCAGTGTTCGAGTATCAAACGAGCTCGGGTTAGGGCGTCCGAGGGCGGCCAAATACTCTGTTTATGTGACTTTGTTCCAGTCGCTTCTGATAGGGATTCTGTGCATGATCGTTGTCCTGGCCACGAGGGATCATTTCGCGGTCATTTTTACTGATAGCCCGGTTATGCAACGGGCTGTGGCTCGCCTCTCGGGCCTTCTCGGGGTCACCATGCTTCTCAATAGCATCCAGCCAGTCATTTCAGGTTCGTACTTGTCAGACTGTCTGATTGATCTTTTGCTGCAAATTAATGGTCCGATCAGAGTTTTTGTGTACATGCAGGCGTAGCCATCGGAGGCGGGTGGCAAGGAGTTGTAGCGTACATAAATCTGGGTTGTTATTATCTTCTTGGGCTTCCTTTAGGATATGTTCTTGGCTATGTGGCTAACTTTGGAGTAGTGGTAAATAAATTGCCTTTTATCATGTCGTTTCATGCACATTGAGTGTGCATTTTATGTGGTTGAAGGAAGAGTGTGATGTGTTTTTAGGGTATTTGGGGAAGCATGATTATTGGAGTTTTGTTACAGACATTGGTGCTCATCTTCATACTCTACAGAACCAACTGGAACAAGGAGGTTAGTCACTTAGCCTCTCGATCTCGATCTCGATCTCGATCTCGATCTCGATCTCGATCTCGATCTTATATATACAATATTGCAAAAGCAGGTGGAGGAAACGTCGGAAAGAATGAGGAAATGGGGAGGCCAAGATGCAGTGCTCGTGAAACCATTAGTAGTCGATGCTTGATTATTTCATTTGTAGGTGATTTGATGAACAAAATTATGAATTCAGTGCTAAATTTTTTTGCATTTGATTAAAAATCACTTACACTCGGAGGTCTTGAGTTTGATGGAATTTAAAAACAATTAATAATATAATGAAATTGAGGAAGATTTCAGATTAATATAATTTCAGATATTGTGTGTTCAAACAACTTCACTTTCTTGTGTTCAGTTTTAGACGGATGATATCCTCTGTCCGAATTTATGTGTCTAAATTGTATTTAAAATCTTAGTTTCTATTAGTTAAATATTATATTTTAAAAAATAAAATTGCAATAGATAAAAAAAAATTATAATAGACGTCTATGTTAAATTTTTAATAGTAATATATCCTAATTTTGAATTTTTCAAGCATTATATAATCAATAAAGGTGAAATTAATTAAATATTAAAAAATAATTATACACCCTAATTTGGAGTAGTGAACTCTAGAAATAATCGTAAAATTAAAATAAGGCAATATAACTAAATAAATAAAAATGAAAAAATATGTATAAAACTAATAGAAATTGAGATTTAAAACGTTGTTGGGATACATAATTCGGGACAGAGAATCTCGGGTGAGTTTTAGAAGTAACGATGCAGATTAATAGTCCATCCGTTCCAATAGTCCAGTTTCTTAATTATCTCAATAAAATTTTAATTATGAAATTTAAATTATATTGACTTTTTCTTGTTTCTTCCTGATTTATAATTTTTTTTATACCAAATTGAGGGTTTTGATATGATTGAATTTAAGATCAAACGTTAATATATTTTTATGTACCTAATCACACTCAAAGCTCATACCAAAAATGAATTAGGCTAGTAGTTCAGGACGGAAGGACTATTATGTACTCTCTCCGTCCCACTGGAATAGGGACATTTTGTTTCGATACAGGAATTAAGACGGAAGTGATGATGATAGTGTGTTAAAGTGATGGGTAGTGGATTAAAGTTATGTATCAGAATTTTATTAAGTTAGAATTTTCTATTTTGGAAAAGGTCCATATATCAGTGGAACGTCCCAAAAAGGAAAATGTACATTTATGAGTGGGACAGAAGGAGTATATATAACGAACCTAAATATTTCGATGCTACTCAACTTTGAAAGTTGTGTTTTCTTAAGTAAAAAAAAAACATAAGAAATTATATATATATACCTAACAATATGGGATTAAAGTTGGTGCATCACACCATTAATTTTGTGTGTGTTATGGTTTAACTAGGAATCGCTATTATATATGTCATCTGAATAATAACTTTAAGGATAATGATAGTACTAACATTTAAGCATCAAATTATAGACATAGATATTGTCCAAAATCAAGCATCAAATTATATACGTAGATTATTCCTTCCGTCCCATTTCACTTGACTTTCTTTTCAAATTAGGATGTTTCAGTTTAATTGCTTTGTTTCCTAAAATAATAATGCAACGAAGTAAACCTTTGTTTTTTAATATGGACTCATATTTTTCACTTTTAACACTACGTCTAAAAATTTGTGCCGAAATGAGACAAGCGATGTGGAACGGATGGAGTATATAACAACACCTACACTAATATATCAAGCCTTTTCTCTCTCTATATATATATACAGAGTAGTATACTACAAGAGCTACTTAGCAGCGGTTCGTCTCATCAATCACCATGCCGACGCCAAAGCATCGGTATACGGAGGCGCTGCTACTCGAACGAAGGGACAGCGATAGTCTCGATGAGCTGATCGGGGGCGACGGAGACTACCTTCCGGCAAGAGGTCTGAAATCATGGTGGAGAGTATTGTGCATAGAATCGGTGAAACTATGGGTAATAGGCGGCCCCATAGGATTCCAGATCCTTTGCCATTATGCAATAAACTCCGTCGCCATCATCTTCGTCGGCCACCTCGGAGATGTCCAACTCTCCGCTTTCTCCATCGCCATCTCCGTTGTCGGAACCTTTGCTTTCGGATTCATGGTTAGTACTCTCTCTCTCTCGTACGCGGCGGAGGAGGGTGGCGGGCCATTGGTGGTGGTGTGCTTTTCGAATCCATGCATTTATTGCGTCAATATCTAATGAGCCTAATTGAAATGGAGATGACTCATTTTTAGGTTAATTTTGTCAGCTTTCGGAAATGAAATAGTAGGTGTTATATGTGCCGAGCTGGCCACTATTTAATTAATTAATGCTTAAATAGGAATTTTATTTATGTCATTATAATATAAAGATAGAGAAATTAATGATATAGTAATATCCCCATTCGTGGGCATTTTTCATCGTTTTTTCATTTTGATGTTACTTACTAATAATATTTTTGTTATATTATATTTTAATATCTTAAAAATTAATATAGTTATGAAATAATTAAACACCAAAACTCAATTTGTTTTACATTATTTAGTTGTTAAAGTGTTGATATGTCATGAACCTATATTCGGGTAATACATAGTTGGTCGAGGTCTCGCTGAGTTGTTGGGCTTTATGGGCGTCATTGGGTTGAATTCATCTATTATGCTATTTTCGCTATATATAGTTGTAGATATCTATTATGTAATACTACCTTCATCCCGTTTAAGTAGGTTGTTATTCCTTTTTGGGACATCCCGTATATTAGACTCTTTTCCATAAAAGGAAATAATTTAACATCACATCACCATCTACATCACATTTAATTAACTTTAATTACAAATGCATGTGAGTAGGTTTCATATTTTAAATTAAATTAAACTTTAATTTACCATCACATCTCCATCACATCACCCTTTATACCCACTTTACTTGGTTGTTGTTCCATTTAGAAACCAACCAACTTAGATGGGTTGGAGGTAGTATGCAACTTAGTCAACTAATAATATATGTTATTCTTTTTAGTCCGTGAACGTAGCCAACATAAAGTTGGTGAACCACGTAATTCTGTGTCTTCTTTACTTTTCTGTTTGTTTATCGCTCTTTAATCATAATCCGTCACAACATGAAGTTAGAAAGAAAAAAGAACATATCAAGTTTCGATTTCTATGTATTTCGTTGATTTAACGATTTCTACATTAATTTATGAGATACTAAAGTATTAATAAAAGAAAAAAAAAAAAAAAAAAAAGCAATGCCAAAGTGAAAAAATGACGAATGTACGTACGAAACGAAAGTAGCGTGTCATTTCTCTTTAGATAACAAAAATGAGAAAGTTTTAGTAATAATAGGAAATGCAAAGTATGTTTTGGGGAGCCTAGATAGGTATAAATATGAACCATTTTCACATGTGATGATTAATACTACTATACATTCCTTAAATTAAAGGCATGTAAAACTACAGACACTTAAAATCTAAATTGATGAGTTATACATCTTTAAAGAATATACTTGCACTACACTAATAACTCAAACCTTCTTGCTTAATCTTGATTTCTTCAAGTTGTTGCAATTTACTTCTGCAGCTAGGAATGGGGAGTGCTCTTGAAACTCTATGCGGACAGGCATTCGGTGCCGGAAAGATCGACATGCTCGGTGTTTACATGCAACGATCGATGCTCGTCCTCTTCGTCTCTTCCCTCCTCATCTCGCCTCTCTACGTATTCGCCGCCCCCATTCTCAAGTTCATAGGCCAGCCTCATGAAATAGCAAAGCTCTCTGGCTTCTACACTCTTCTCATCATTCCTCAACTGTTCTCTCTCTGTGTTGCCTTCCCCACACAGAAATTCCTCCAAGCACAGAGCAGAGTCGGCGTTCTTGCTTGGATCGCCGGCTTCTGTCTCGCTGCACAGGCTCTGCTGTGTTGGCTCTTTGTCGATGTCTTTGGCTTAGGTGCACCCGGTGCAGCCTTGGCCCTTGATCTCAGTAGTTGGATGACTGTCGCCGCGCAGTTCGTTTATGTGGTTGGTTGGTGTGGGGATAGTTGGGGCGGGTTCACGTGGGGTGCGTTTCGCGAGATTGGGGCGTTTGTGAGGCTGTCGTTGGCGTCCGCCGTCATGATGTGCTTGGAGATTTGGTATGTGATGAGTATTGTTGTTCTTGCTGGCAATCTTGATGATGCTGTTACTTCGGTTGGTTCACTTTCAATTTGGTAAGGCTTCGATCCGATCATGAAAGAGGCACGTTTTTTCGGTTTCTATACTATCGCTATTAACATTTGGTGGATGTGGATTTTCTTGATTTTTATCAGCATGAACATCGATGGATGGGAGACCATGGTGTTTGTGGGAGTGAATGCTGCCATAAGGTGAGAATCTTTAATTTCTTGCATTCCTTTCTTCGATTTTCGGACAAGATTCGTTATGTTTGTGTTTTCTTTCAGTGTCCGTGTTTCCAACGAGCTAGGGTCGGGCAATCCCCGGGCGGCCAAGTACTCAGTGTACGCGACACTGCTTCAGTCACTGCTGATTGGGGTCGTGTGCATGGTCGTAGTCCTGTCTACTAGGAACCATTTTGCTACTATCTTCACCGATAGTCCGGTTATGCAACGAGCCGTGTCTCAACTCTCAGGCCTTCTAGCAATCACAATGCTTCTCAACAGCATCCAGCCAGTCATATCAGGTATCGCTATCTCATTTATTTTTTTTCTTTGAATAAAGTGGCCGTCTCCGCTCTCCGGTGATCCACAAAGCTATCATAACGTGCAGGCGTTGCCATCGGAGGAGGTTGGCAAGCTCAGGTTGCATACATCAACTTGGGTTGCTACTATATATTCGGTCTCCCTTTAGGTTACATTCTTGGCTACATCTACAATCTTGGAGTTATGGTAATGAATATATTCTTCCTTCCATTACTAAAAATTTTGCATTTTGTGAAATTTAAATTACAAAAGTAATTGTTTTCTTGTGTTTATAGGGAATTTGGAGCGGCATGATTGCTGGATTGGCACTGCAAACGGTGTTGCTCTTAATATTACTTCACAAAACCAACTGGAACAAGGAGGTTAGTCTTTTGTCGAAACGAAATAGCATGAGTCTATTTAGTCGAGCGGTAAGGGGTTAATGCCTGAGACCTTTTGCAGGTGGAGCAGACAACGGAACGAATGAGGAAGTGGGGTGGCTAACTGTGATCAAGCATTCTCAAGTTCGTACCTTCTATGGCACTGCATTTTAATTTTCCTGTCAATTCTTTCAAAAAAAAAACGAAAGAGGGATTCGAAAGAATCTCACCGTGCAATGCTTGAACGAATTGAAGAAATACAAAGCAAGATGATAGTTCAATCATTGTATTTCTTCCCAACCACAATATTTATGTTGATATACATGCATTGAATCATCGCCATTATATACTAGAGCACAATTTATGTTGTATCATCGCTATTATATACTATATGGTTCTTATGGAGAAGAAAAGCAGCTCGATACGGAAGGTACCACACGAGAAGTGACTCACAGTGAAGAAAAGTAGGCTAGGTAGCGGTCTTCTTCTTCTTTGGCATACGATAGCCACCGACAACACAAGCATGGTCTCGTTCAAAGGGTTCGAGAGTAACCTGCTCAGCCGGTTTGAACTGATCTGCCTGCAGCTTCTTCACTTCCCGTGCAAACACCGCCTCTGCAGGGACTGTCGAGTCTATGCAGTTTGCCTGAATGGGAAGAAGTGCAGTACCAAAAGAGGACATAAATTTTCTTCGGTAAGAGAAGAATACTCGTAGCTGTTGTGAAATCACATCAACTACACAAGTACCATTGACAGGCACGAACCTTAATTGAAATAACGAAGTGGCCTTCAGTTTTCAAGAAGAAGGATGCATTTAGAGCCAATATTCTTGCCTGCAGACATATATTAGTAATAAGAATACTAAGCATCATTATTTAATACAATCAGATCGCCCGTCACCTTAGCTGTTACCACTATCCCCTACGTAGTCACCCGGAAATGTACAAGAAATAGTCTATTTGCTAATCAAGCAAATATTCAGTAGTGTACTAGATTTATAGTGCATACGTTCACCCAAAATTCCTCATTCGAATCCGGCATATTTAAAATGCAGCTCCTAAAATGTAGCATATTTTAGGAAGGCGGTGCAAAAAAGACTCTTTACGTATAGCACAAAGATAGCAAGGCATTCAACTCTAACAAAGCACAAGAGATAACTATACTCAAATTAAAAATTTGCATCAGAAACTCGTTTTTGCATCATCCAAGATGTCCTGAAGGGGAATCCGAGTTAAATCATCATCTGGCTATAAATATAAAATAGATTAAGAAAAATGCAAGCAGATACATGAAAACCAAGGGGAACGACCCTCCTTGATTTACTTTAGTTTGGTAATGAAAAAAAAAAAAATGGAATACGTAGAAACTAACCGGAGCGGAGGAAATATCATTGAACAGTTTACAATGATGTAAATATTCAAATTTTATGAGTAAAAATAGAAGAAAATAAGCTTGTTTGGGGCTTGGAGGTAGTTGCATAAGATACCAACTCAGAGAAAAACACACATCCAAACGTAGACAAATAAAATCACCAAATATCATCAGAAACTCGTTTTCACATCATCCAAGATGTCCTGAAGGGGAATCCGAGTTAACTCATCATCTGATTATAAATATAAAATAGATTAAGAAAAATGCAAGCGTACACTCGAAAACCAAGATGAACTACTGCCCTAATGAACTAAAGGAATATGTAGAAACTAACCGGAAGATATAACATTGAATAGTTTACAATGATGTAACTATTGAAATTTTATGAATAAAAATTAGAAGAAAAATAGACTTTAGTCCGGGGCTTGGAGGTAGTTGCATGAGATAGCAACTCAGAGAAAAGCACACATCCAAACGTAGACACATAAAATCATAAATTCTCATCAGAAACTCGTTTTCACATCATCCAAGATGTCCTGAAGGGGAATCCGAGTTAATTCATCATTTGATCACAATTTTTAAACTGACAGAGAAAAAATTCTAAGAAAATATAAGCCTAACTGGTACAAGTATAATTAACTTACTTCAATATATGAACAAATAAAATAACTAAGGCTCTCAAGAAGAAATGTCATTGTATTACTTATAGTAATGTGACTAATGTAAATATGCAATTTACCAAATTACGCAGAAAAATCTTTTGGGGGCTCGGACTAGATGCATTTGACGCCAACCAAGAAAATACCCCCTAACAAGACACACAAGTACACAACTGTTCTACAAAAATTATAAAACATTAAAGCATTAGAAACTCGAGTTTTGCATCACTCAAGATGTCTTGAAGGGGAATCCGAGTAAAATCATCATCTGCCTAGCCATATGAATTCAAAAGAAAAGTGCAGAGACCAGCAGGAGAAAGAGTGATTAACGAATAACGACCAGGAACTGCTAGCTTCTAACAAAAACGGATCTATAGAAAATCATCTTCTCAAGAAATATAAGAGAGAAAGGTCAGAGCAATTATGTAAGTATCCAGAAAACCTCGACACTTCAAGAAGCACATGCTTGGCAAAATAACTACATTATGAAAATAACAACACACAAAATATCCATATATGACTCATAGAGAGGGAAATATCCAGAAAAGTGAAAACTGTAAAAAATCCAGACCTGATCGGGCTGAGCGACATCAGAAAAGATAACGTCAACCATGCCAACAAGCATTCTGTACTTTGCAGGGTGTCTGGCATCTTCAATAATGGGGATAATATTAGTACGCTGCTTTGCCATATTCACCAAGTCTCTACCACTTCTATGAGAAAATTCAACTGCATACACCAAACCATTCTTTCGAAAAAGCAAAATTAAATCTAATCAGCTGGACTGAATAAACTTCAGTGAAAACGCGGGCTGAAACTTGAGAACTAATACTTACAGGACCAACAATGTCTGAAACATGAGAGACTGTAGTTCCTGAAGCAGCTCCAAGATAAAGCACACGAGCACCAGGTTTCTTAACCAAATAATAAATTGAATATTTCAAAACAACAGGGCATGAAACTTAAGCACAGAGTTAAATTTCAAACCACGTGAGAGAAGATTGGTAAACTCACAATCCAGATATTATCAACCCCACCGAGGATTGCAGCAGCCAACTTAGAACGGAATGGATTCCAAACTCTGTACTCGACTTTCGTCCCATCTTCATTCTACAAGAAATGAATTAACCAGGAAATGAAATTTACTAATAACCTACTCCCTCCGTTCCACTCCATTTGGCCTGCTCTATTATTTTATACCTCACATCTATTCACTCTATAGGCCAAATGGAGCGGAACGGAGGGAGTATTACTCAAGAAAAATTCTGGTTAACTGACCACAGCACATGTATAATACATAAAGTTCAATCCACTAGGAAATGGCTCAGCAGCTTCAATCAATTATCCAGAAATTGCAAAAATGTCTTTTTTTCCCCTCAAAAAATCAATCTTTAGAAAATATGCTTCAGAAACAAGCTAGAAAATATCGAAAACAAAGCATTATTGGAAACTGGCAATCAAGAAAAGGAAGAAGAAGAGGGAACCTGAACAGAGACTCTCTTCTCATTGTAAACAGCTACACCAGGAACCAGATTCTTGGTGCAAAGAGCATCTTCTTTACCCTTAGCAATAAAAACACCATCATGCCTATGTGGCTCCACCACCACCCTACTTCCTCCTTTCATTCCTCCACCTCTTCCGCCTCTACCACCCCTTCCACCACCGCCGCCTCTACCCCTCGCGCCGAACCCACCTCTTCCGCCGCCCCTCCCTCCTCTTCCACCTCCATCACCCCTTCCTCCCCTAAATCCACCGCCTCGGCCTGCAAATTAAAGAGAATATCTTCTAATATTAGTATCGTATGCCATAAATTTCTTGTTTCAAGAGAGTATTGAACAGTTAGCTTAGCTCACCTCTGTTTGGGGCTCTTGCCATTATTGCCAAAAATGAGTATGTGATCTACAGTGAGATCTTCTTACAAGAAGAAGGGACTTGAATCTTGCATTTGTTTTGTGGAAATTTATAGAAACCGAGGGTTTACATTTACGTTTACCAGCTCGTTTAGGGTTTAGTTTAGGGTTTCCATCAATTAGGAATTTTCATATCTAGCCCCTGCAATTTAGTTCATGTTGCATTGGGCAACTATAATCTATGCCACCTTGAGCGAGACCCGGAGCGAGGTCCGACATCTCTGATGACATCATTATGATATCATAGGGTCTATTTCTTTTTAAGAAAGAAATAAAGTAAAAAGTACTAATAATATAGTTGATTTTTAAAAAAACTATAATTACGTTAAAAAAGCTTTCGCCCTTCGGAATACTTCAAATGCATAAGAGAATTATCAATGTCTGTGAGTCTGTGACGATTCCTACTATCGTGACACTATGCAAGATGTTATATTGTTATGTATACTTGTTTCATCTAGCATAACATGATAATTAATAAGGAGTGAGCCAAGCTGACCAAATGGGCTCCCCTTAAAGATGAAGCTTATGGTAGTACCGCCTCTGAGACTGTACAAGTTGTTGGATATTTTAGTGTAATTGGATTGACTAGTTTGATCATAATTATCATACTGATACATCATATGAGTTTGAAGCTGCGGAAGTGCACGTTTATATGAATTTATTATGATTTTAGGGGCGAAGCCCATAAAAGACGGGGGTTCGGGGGCAGCGCCCCCGAGAGCAGGGTTCAAGGGGCGGCAGCCCCTGGCTGGGGTCGAGCTGCCAGGTTAGCTTGGAAATTTTTTATTTCCTAACTGCTTTTCAAAGTGATAAAATCAGTTTCTTCCAGTTTTTCCTTTTCCGATCATTTTGCTCTTCTTTTGGTTCTGCATTCTCTCAAACATCACATACGAAAAGTTCAATCTCTAAATTGTATCTGATTGAATAATTCGATAGAACCGTGAAATTGATTCGATCTGAAAGTGTTTCACGTCTTTCAGAGAATCCGATTTCGTCTGTATTCACATCTTCGTTTCTTAATATCCCCTACACAAGTGTTTCGAGGAGCAAGAGATTCCTTTCTGATCACATTGATCAGACTACCAGTTCACGCAACTTTCGCCGTAACAGATAACTCATTGCGGATTTAGTCAAAAAAATTATGGACATGCACGGATCATAACTAAGAATAAATTGTGTAATGTTGTTTCTTTTAAATCCAATAACTCAAATCTATATATATATATATATAAAGAGATTACAGTATTTGCGGTTATCAATTTGGAATCGATTGCGGTGGCAATTTTGTGATTGTATGTAATCGCAGGGTCATTTCTGTAATTTCCTTTATTGCCACATATTTTTCCGATTTATTTCGATAATATCTGTAAAACTTAGTGGTCTACAATAAGAAGGAATGAGCCCAATTTTGATTGGGCCGAAATTCAGTATAATTAAAATTAATTTTATATAGGCCCGAAATTTATTTAACATAATTCAAATTAACATAATGGCCCAAATTTAACATACTGCTGTACATACGAATTTATAATAGATTATATACCACATTTATCAGAAATAAATAACACAGCCCAAAAAGAATTACATGCCAGCAGAAGGAATATAAATGATAAATACAGATTTATTTAATACATATATAATTATGTAAATTTATCCACTAACTCCACTCATCCACAACATCCACTTCAAAAATGGCATCCATCCACAACTTAGGCAGTTTAAATCCTGCAATAAATAGCATGTTATCATTCACATTTCATTCACCATCGAACACAAGCACTCCAGCAAAAAAAAAAAAAATAAATAAATAAATAAAAAATCAGTTTTAGCAGTAGAGAGGAAGAAGGAGATGGCACCTTTTTTTGGTCTGATCAAAGACCTGCAGCCCGGGAAATCCAAAGTTACTCTAACACTAAGAGTAATTCGGTCCTACAAAGTACCACAGATGCAGAATAAGGATGAAGATTACAGTAGAGAAGTTGTTATGCATGACTCTGAGGTAAATTGTACATTAAGCTATTTTAATATAGATATATATTATAAAATTGTTCACTGATTACCTTTGTTCATTGTTGTGCAGGGAAATAGAATCCATGGCAGTATGCAAGGCTCTCTATCCCATTCTTTGAAGGACAACTGCAGGAAGGAAGGATATACAACATCATGAACTACATAGTTGCACGTAACAACAAGCGTGCAAAGACCACAACATGTGCTCATGTCATCATACTGTACAAGCATACAAGAGTTGCTGAAATTCGAGATCAGAGCTTTCCAAAATATGATCTCAATCTCAAAGGCTTTGATGAGATTGCTAAAATGGAAGATACTCCAGAAGATATCCTATTTGGTAAGACATTACTGAAATACTGCAGTTTATTGTAAAATAAAGTACTAATGTTCTGTTTATTTATTTGCAGATGTGATGGGAGTTGTGATTGGCAATGTGAAGCCGTATGAGCTTACTACAAGCAGTGGGAAGACTGTTAAACTGATGGAAATTGTCATTGAAGATCTAGAGTAATGCATTCAATTTTAAAATTTCAGTTTCTAAGCATATCTGTGAATTTAACATGTGTGTGTTTGTTACATCAGGAAAAGGAAGCTGAAGTGTAAAATGTGGGAGGACTATGCAGAAGAGCTGGATTACTCTATCAACAGTGGTGCAGAAGAACATGTTGCAGTTCTGCTCAAGTTCTGCCGCACCACTGTTTTCAGAGGTATGATGTAATATACTCAAAATATGCATGCACTTAGGATGAAGAATACTACACAGAATCTGTATATAAACAAATATTAAACTGTGCAGGTGAATTGACAGTGAATAGCTCATGCCATGCCACTCAGATACTCTTAAAGAATGTTGCAGAATTGGAGACAATGCGTGAAGAGTGAGTTGAATTTTTTTCAGTGTAAATGCATGCAGTAATCAGTGTAATAATTCAAGTTTTTTTTCAGGTTCTGGAAATTAAACAAGGACAGGAGCTCAGGTTGTATTAGGATGATTCATGTTCCAAGGCCAAGGAGTATGGAAGATGAGTTAAATGAAGGGGAAAGCATGCTGAAAACAATCAAAGAATTGTCTGGATATGAGGTAATAACAAAGCTAATGCATTACTACATTACTTCAGGTTTGAAACATTCAATTTTCTCATTTATTGTACATGTGCAGTTTGGAAAATTCTGGGTGTATGGAGAGATCTACGAGGTGAAGACATTAGGTGGCTGGAACTATATGGCATGCAGACTGTGCCTTAAGAAGCTGAAGAAGAATGACAGTTCATTCTACTGTGATGGATGCAACACATATGATGTTGTTGGCAGAATGAGGTATAAAATGAATTCATAACTGCATGTATGTCTGTTTTTATAACAGTTAGCATGCTACATGTTTAAATCATGCACTGACATTACATTACATGTATGAAACAGGTACAGACTCTATGTTGAGATTAGTGATGACACAGAAACTGCAACATTCATGCTGTGGGATAGAGAGTGTGCTCAGTTGCTAGGCATGCAAGCTGGTGACATAAGTGTGGTTTTTCTATTACTCGTCGTTGCTGTGCGCCTCTTGCCCTACACAAAATACTCGGCTATGGCTTTTCTATACACCTGAATCTCTTGCTCTTCACTGTTTTAACGCTTTACCCATGAATGCTATTTGCAAAACATGATGAATAATCTCTTAAATTGTTGTGGATCTTTGACCCGGATCTATCAATGATGACGAGCCCGACGATGTCCAGCCCGGAGATTCAACCGATCTGGTAAAAAATCAAAGTTTTCATCAGTTTAATCCTGATCGTACTCGTGTGTCTTTCCTTACAGGCAACCCAGTATCCCTTGATCTCGAACCTCAACGAACCGTGACACGGCCAATGCGATCTGCTGGAGTTGGCTCGACCGTCCCGACAGCCGGTGCTACCGAATCAATCCATCAGAACCAAGCAGCACTGGAGGAATGGGTCTGACGGCACATGCGGGCGCTCAACAGCCAATTCAGGGTGCAACCGTTACTGCGGTCCCAACGGCTGGAACCATGCAACCCGAACAGAACTTTGGCTTCGCCCATCAGAACCAATTCATTACTAGCGAACCAATCCGGACAGCCGCGGTCGGACCCTACATGAACCTTGATGCGGATCTGGCCTACAAGTTAGCCGAGATGGAGGCAATGATTCAACGTATCCCCGGAGTGCCGGCACCAATCAAGAAGAGCGCCGCAAGTTGCTATGCCGACTCACCATTCGTGGACGAAATTGCGTTGGTTGAGATGCCTCCTAAGTTCAACTTTCCCCACATGAAACCATTTGATGGAACTACCGATCCGGACGACCATATCGCTCAGTACCGCCAGAGAATGTTCACGGTGGCCATCCCTCGTCAGTCGAGGGAAGCCTGCATGTGTAAGGGGTTCGGTTTTAGTCTGATAGGATCGGCCCTCCAGTGGTATACCAATCTACCCAATAATTCCATATCTTCTTTTGCCCAACTAACTGATATGTTTGTGCAGCAATATGTTAGTAGCAGGAAACTAGAAAAGATCTCAGAAGACTTGTACGTGATAGTCCAGCGACAGGTAGAGCCTCTCAGTGACTACGTTGGACGCTTCAACAAGGAGAAGGTTTCGATAACCAACTGCAACCCGCAAACCGCCATAACAGCCTTCCGTAAAGGCCTCCTTCCTAATTCCGACCTTTACAAGGAGCTCACAAAGTACCCGTGCAAAACGATGGAGGATGTCCTAGCCAAAGCATGGGCACAAATCAAATGGGAGGAGGACCAATACAACAACCAGAGGTCCTCCCCATACTGGAGCTCGAGGAGGGATACCAGGCCGGACAGACGGTCCAATGATAGACGTTCCGATCCTTACCCCGTACCACGCAAATTCGACAACAAAATAAGGGACTATGGATCAACATCTGAAACGCGCCCCCGAGAACGAGCTAAGGCACCAGAATACAATCTGTCCATTTCACATGTCGAGGCGGTAGCGGCGCTCAAACAATTGGGCAATCGAGTCAAGTGGCCAGAAAAGATGAGGACCCCACCAGAACAAAGAGACAGGTCAAAGTGGTACGAATTTCATGCTGATCATGGACATCGGACAGACGATTGCATCGCTTTGAAGCTAGAGGTGGCTCAGATGCTGAAACAAGGGTACCTAACCGACCTTCTCACTGACAAAGGGAAGCAGACTCTTCATGAAGCAAGAGACAGACGAGACAACCGCAGGGAACCTACCCCACCAATACAACCAGTACATGAACGAACCTGATTGGTGTCTAGATGTTAGGATTTTCGTCATGTTTTTGTGTCCGTTTTCCCTTAGTTTTTCTGTGTTTTCGTTGTTTATGGCTATGATTTGGTTGCTTTGGAGTCATTGGTATTGTAGGATAAAAAGGGCGGAAATGAGAAGAAAATGAGAAGAAAGAAGCCTTATATCGAAGAGGGGTTCGATAGGAGCATGTAGGCGAAAACGGGGGTCAATTTGGAGTTCGGACGAGGAAGTTACGGCCAAAACAAGAAAGACGCGCGCAGTCCCAGCGAACCGGCATTGGAGCGCTCGCTCCAAGGTGTTGGAGCGCTCGCTCCAAGTCAAATTAAAAAGGGAAAAAGCGCAGCTATCTTGGAGCGCTCGCTCCAAACCTCTGGAGCACTCGCTCCGTGTCTGACGGGTTTTATTTTAAGTTTCCTTGTGGGAATCGAACTCTTACCTTATGTTATAAATATGCCATTAGGGCACGAATTAGAGACACCCTTTTACCTTAGTTTTAGCTCTAGTTTAGCATTCAAATACTTTAGTTTAGTTTTCCTTTGTTCGATCCGGATCGTTACTTCGTTCTTCAATTAATTCAAGTTTTTACTTAGTTCTTCGTTCTTCGTTTAATCTCGTAAGTTCTTTATTGCTTTATTTTATTTGATTTAATTGCTCCCTAGTTCCTTAGATTTAGTTCTTAATTGCTTAGTTTAATATCGTTCGTTCGTTCTCAAGTTCTTAGTTTAGATTCGTTTTTCCTAGTTTTCGATTACTTCGTTTTCCAAGTTCTTAGAGTTAGATTTATTTATTTAATTTCCAGATTTCCAGATTTAGTTCAATTCATCATGTCTAGATTTATTTATGCTTCTTTCTTTGCTTTCGTTTTCTTTGTTGCTTCCTTTATTGCTTTCTTTTCGATTCTTGCCTAGGTAGATTAATCGTTTTTCTTTAGTTTAATTCTAGATTTATTTCCTCGTTCTTAGATTAGTTATTTACTCGCTTTTATTTATTGCTTTGATTTATTTTATTTGCCTAGGATTTAAAACAAAAACCCCAAAAATCTTCTTTACTTCTTTCCTAGATTTAGGCTAGATTAGGTTTTTACTACATAATTGATTGCCCTGTTAAGTTTTCCTTGAGATTCGATACTTAGGTTTTACTTGCTAGTGCTACGATAGATTTCGTCTATTGCGAACACTTTTTGGTGAAACAAATTTTGGCGCCGTTGCCGGGGAAAACTTTAGGCTATTTAATTGTGTAGTATTTTTTTTTTTTTTAATTTAATTGTTTTCTGGTTCGATTTCTTTTCTCTTCCACTCGGTGCGTTTGATTCGTTTGTTGAGTGTTGTGTATGCTAGGTCGTCGAAGTCTCTAAAGGAAGTTGACACCTCACATAGACGGCATCAATAGGAAGAAGGCTCTCTTAACCGCGAAGAAGGAAGAAGACGAGAGCTCGAAGCAATGGCACACAAGATGAGAGAATTTTCTCTTGACCTATGGATGGTTAAAGACGTTGCTTGTTGCAACTGATTTTGGATGAGAATTTTCTAGTCAAGCTAATAACGTTAAACGAGCGCTTGGTGGGAGGCAACCCACGTAAAAAAAAAAAAATCTTTTAGTTTTTGTAGAATAGGATTTATTTTCTTTATTTTTGTTTTTGTTTGCTTTCTTTTTGATTTTCGTGTAGGGAGTAGTTTACAAGGAGGGTATGATGAAGAGAGAGATCGAGCCGGACTCGAACGATCCTCGTTTTTGGGCTCCTACCGATCCCCGTTGGCAAGATCCACGTTTCCGAGGTCCATTCGATCCATAGCTTTGTTTTGTGTCTTTTTATTTTTGTTTTGAGTCTTATATTTCTTTTTCTTTGTTTTGTGCAATTTTACGCTTTGGTATTTTGTTTAGTGTTTGTTTTGTAGGTACTACTTGGAGTCTTTCGGGATTTCAAGTGTGTTGGTCGACATTGTGCGATAAGTTCCTTCTATCCCTTCCTTTTTATTTTCTAGCAATGAGGTCATTGCTTGATTCTAAGTGTGGGGGGTCTTTGAAACTTTGGCATGATGTGTTTAATTTTGTTGAGTCTTAGGAGTTAATTGAGTCAAATGAGCATGTGATGATAGTATTGTGGATTTGGCCGATGATAAAAAATTTTTGTTGATTTTTGGAGAAAAATTCATGATCTTTATTATGCATGGAACCTTGGCGAAGCGACGCATTTTATTCATTGAATTTGAAGTATGCTATGATGTCGGGAACTAGTTAGTTTGAACCCGTGAGAATTGAGCTATTTGTGCATATTTATGCCTATTCTTTGATTGAGTGATCATGCATGCTTCATTGTTTCTAGAACTTGCCTTGTTTCTCCATCAAGACCTTAGTATATTTACGAACTAGGAGATGATCTTAGGCCATCTTTCTTTAGCCACATGATCCCTATACACTAACCTTGTTCATAAACCTCTGTTTACCCCTTTTGAGCCTTTATTAGCCGTTCTTTGTAAAACCGGATGATAGGAGGTTTGGATGATTATGGGTATCCTTAGTTGTAGTTGGTGATATGGAAGGAGATAATTGGAGAATATTTGTTGTGGTGTAGAAGGAGAGAAAGAGAAGAAATTTTAGATGCTTGTTTAAGTATAGTTAGCTATCCCTATGAGCTTATAAAAAAAAGAAAAGAAAAAAAAAGATGAGAAAAAAATAGAGCCTTTGTTCAACATTAGAAAGAACATTTATTAGTTGAGCTCTAGAAAAAAAAAAAAAAAAAAAAAAAAAAAAAAAAAAAAAAAGAATATAAGCATAAGGGGATAGTTAGCTTTGATTTGTATAGTTGATATTTTAGCATCTTTGAGTTTGTACTTGGTGTGTTGGATGGTAGAAGATGGAGATTAAAAACCATACTTTGGTTGGAGTTGAAAAAGAGGTTGATGATTTAGATTTATTTGAGTCACTTAGCCTATACTTTCCCTACCTTAACCAATGTCCCTACATTACAAGCTTATATAAAGACCTTTTTTATCCTAATTTGTAAGTATTACATTAGGTGGAGATGTTGAGATTGAAGGCAAGCCTATGGTAAACATGTTGCATTGCATTGATATTGAGTGAACCCTATGATGTGCATTATCTTATACATCTTTTCTTTGAGAGAGTTGAGTGTTCACTTTCATATATAAAATTTCACATGTTGGAGAGTGTTCTTTGATGGATTAGCATATTTTGAATTAGTTGAGTAGATTGTGTTGATTGATGCTAAGGTTGTGTGCATAGTTTTGATCATGATCATGAGAGTTTGTTTTCGAAAAGTTTTGAGGCTTATATAGTTCACAATACTTGAGTCTATTGTTTATTTCGTTTTTATGTTGCTTGAGGACAAGCAAAGGTCTAAGTGTGGGGGATTTTGATTGGTGTCTAGATGTTAGGATTTTCGTCATGTTTTCGTGTCCGTTTTCCCTTAGTTTTTCTGTGTTTTCGTTGTTTATGGCTATGATTTGGTTGCTTTGGAGTCATTGGTATTGTAGGATAAAAAGGGTGGAAATGAGAAGAAAATGAGAAGAAAGAAGCCTTATATCGAAGAGGGGTTCGATAGGAGCATGTAGGCGAAAACGGGGGTCAATTTGGAGTTCGGACGAGGAAGTTACGGCCAAAACAAGAAAGACGCGCGCAGTCCCAGCGAACCGGCATTGGAGCGCTCGCTCCAAGGTGTTGGAGCGCTCGCTCCAAGTCAAATTAAAAAGGGAAAAAGCGCAGCTATCTTGGAGCGCTCGCTCCAAACCTCTGGAGCACTCGCTCCGTGTCTGACGGGATTTATTTTAAGTTTCCTTGTGGGAATCGAACTCTTACCTTATGTTATAAATATGTCATTAGGGCACGAATTAGAGACACCCTTTTACCTTAGTTTTAGCTCTAGTTTAGCATTCAAATACTTTAGTTTAGTTTTCCTTTGTTCGATCCGGATCGTTACTTCGTTCTTCAATTAATTCAAGTTTTTACTTAGTTCTTCGTTCTTCGTTTAATCTCGTAAGTTCTTTATTGCTTTATTTTATTTGATTTAATTGCTCCCTAGTTCCTTAGATTTAGTTCTTAATTGCTTAGTTTAATATCGTTCGTTCGTTCTCAAGTTCTTAGTTTAGATTCGTTTTTCCTAGTTTTCGATTACTTCGTTTTCCAAGTTCTTAGAGTTAGATTTATTTATTTAATTTCCAGATTTTCAGATTTAGTTCAATTCATCATGTCTAGATTTATTTATGCTTCTTTCTTTGCTTTCGTTTTCTTTGTTGCTTCCTTTATTGCTTTCTTTTCGATTCTTGCATAGGTAGATTAATCGTTTTTCTTTAGTTTAATTCTAGATTTATTTCCTCGTTCTTAGATTAGTTATTTACTCGCTTTTATTTATTGCTTTGATTTATTTTATTTGCCTAGGATTTAAAACAAAAACCCCAAAAATCTTCTTTACTTGCTTTCCTAGATTTAGGCTAGATTAGGTTTTTACTACATAATTGATTGCCCTGTTAAGTTTTCCTTGAGATTCGATACTTAGGTTTTACTTGCTAGTGCTACGATAGATTTCGTCTATTGCGAACACTTTTTGGTGAAACAGAACCGTTAATGTTATAACAGGCGGTTCCGAAGTGAGCGGAGTCTCCCATTCAGCAGCCAAGAGGCATACGAGAAAAGCAACCCGAACGCAAAGGAGCTCTAGCCACTTAGAAGAAAGCGCAGCAGACGCACCTGCTCAAACGATCAGTTTTACCACTTCGGAAGCAACCAGGCTACTCAATCCTCACCATGATGCTCTTGTCATTTCTTTATTTATTGCTAATTGTCTGACCAAACGTATACTAATTGACAACGGTAGCTCTGCCAATGTCCTATTCTTGGATGCTTTCAGGGAGATGGGCTTGGAGGAATCAAAGATAGTAAAGAAGACAACGGTCTTAATCGGATTTAGCGGGGAGCACAAAAACACTGTGGGAGAAATCGAACTACCTGTCTATGCGGAAGGCGTCAACTTATGCACCCGCTTCTTGGTGGTGGACTCCCCTTCTGCTTACAACGTTATACTTGGACGCCCATGGATACACGAGATGGAAGCCGTACCTTCAACCTTCCACCAAGTCTTAAAGTTCCCGACCAAATGGGGAATGAAGGAGATAAGAGGAGACCAAAAGGATTCACGAGCATGCTATCAAACAACCATGAAGGCCAAACATGCTACCTTATAGCAATTACAGCAACCTGGATCACCTGACCTCAATATGAAGAAGCCAGTCCAACCTGACGAACCGGAAATGGTTGAACTAGATGAAGTTTCAATCCATCCAGACCATCCAGACAACACAGTCAGAATTGGAGCTCAACTAACTCCAACCCTCAGAGAAGAGCTTATCAAATTCTTATCTCATCACTATGATTGTTTCGCTTGGTCCCATGCGGACATGACAGGCATTGACCCAAACGTAATTGTTCACAGGTTGCAGGTTGATCCAGACTACCCCCCTAGAAAACAAAAAATAAGGAAGTTCGCTCCCGAAAGGAACAAAGTCATCAATGAAGAGGTCCAGAAACTGCTCAACAGCGGGCTGGTCAGAGAGGTTCATTACCCGGATTGGTTAGCCAACGTGGTGGTCGTAAAGAAGAAGAATGGCAAATGGCGAGTGTGCATAGACTTCACCGACCTGAACAAGGCGTGCCCGAAAGACTCCTTCCCATTGCCCCACATAGACATGCTCGTTGACGCGACGGCCGGACACGAGTTGCTGAGCTTCATGGACGCCTACTCGGGATACAACCAGATCTTGATGCACCCAGAAGACCAAGAGAAGACGGCGTTCATGACCAACCCGGGCATATTTTGCTACAAAGCCATGCCGTTCGGTTTGAAAAATGCATGCGCAACCTACTAGCGTTTGGTTAACAAGATGTTCACTGATTTGATTGGGAGGACGATGGAAGTCTACATTGACGACATGCTAGTCAAGTCGCTCCACACAAACGACCACATCGACCATCTCAGACAATCTTTTGACATTCTTAGAAAATATAATATGAAACTTAACCCTACTAAATGCTCTTTTGGTGTTACCGCAGGGAAGTTCCTCGGATACTTAGTGACGCAAAGAGGGATAGAGGCTAACCCGGCCCAAATCGATTCAATTCTACGGATAGCTTCCCCAACTTGCGTGAAAGACGTCCAAAAGTTAACAGGGAGGGTAGCCGCCCTTAGTCGTTTCATATCAAAATCCTTGGAGCGGTGCCACCTCTTCGTCAACACGTTGAGGAAATCAAAAACATTTGAGTGGACTGCGGAATGCGAGGAAGCTTTGAAGTAGCTCAAGCAGTACCTGACCAACCCTCCATTGCTGTCCAAACCCAAGGATGGTGAAACTCTATATGTGTACCTAGCCGTAGCAGAAACGGCAGTCAGCGCAGTTCTTGTTCGGGAAGATGCTGGGAAACAATCTCCCATTTATTATGTGAGCAAATCCCTGATAGATGCGGAAGTTCGGTATAGTCAGCTTGAGAAGTTAGCATTATCGCTCGTGCATGCTGCCCGGAAGCTCCGCCCGTACTTTCAATGGCACCCTATTGTGGTTCTCACCACCTTTCCTCTGAAGACTATACTCCATAAACCGGAAATATCAGGCAGGCTAACCAAGTGGGCGGTAGAGCTCACTAAATACGACATCACCTACAAGCCCAGGACTTCCTTGAAATTGCAGGTATTGGCTGATTTCATTGTTGACTTTACTCCTAACCTACAAGTGCAGGCTGAACAGGAGTTTTGCTGCTTAACGGAAGGCCAACCAGTTGGTACATGGAAACTTAGCGTAGTTACGGATCAAGCAATACCAAAGGAAGCGGACTTGGCTTAGTCCTAATCTCTCCACAGGGGGACGTGATTGAGCAAGCAGTAAGGTGCAGATTCAGAGCCACAAACAATGAGGCGGAATACGAAGCAATGATAGCCGGACTCAAACTGGCCAACGAGTTAGGCGTCAAGCGAATCCACGTTACCAGTGATTCCCAATTGGTGGTCAACCAAATGCAAGGCAACTACCAAGCTCGAGACAGCAAGATGACCGCCTACCTCAACAAGGTAAAGGAGCTACAAGTTCATTTTGAAGAGTTCGTGATCAACCAAGTCCCAAGAGGCGAAAACAACCATGCAGACGCATTAGCAAACTTGGGCTCAGCTATCCAGACGACAGAGTCAAAGGCGGTACCCATAATTTACATGCAATGGTCGGCTGTTTGGAAGAACGAAGAGGAACAAGTATGTGACATCTCAGACAGTCCGACCTGGATGACCCCTATACAAGATTACCTGGAGAAGGACGCTCTACCAGACGATAAAAATGAAGCCCGTCGAATCAAGGCTCAATCGGCTCATTTCTCTATCATAAGAGGTAAACTTTATAAGCGTTCATTTTCTGGCCCATACTTGAGATGTGTTAACCCTGCAGAGGCAAAGTACATCCTTGCGGAATTACACGAAGGCGAATGCGGGAACCACTCCGGTGGAAGAAGCCTAGCCCACAGAGCCTTGACAAGCGGATACTACTGGTCTACCATGAAGTCGGATTCAAAAGAGTATGTTCGACGATGCGATAAATGTCAACGCTTCGCCCAAGTGTCTCACCTACCCCCTGAACCGTTGACGACCATCACTTCACCATGGCCCTTCATGAAGTGGGGGATGGATATAGTAGGCAAGCTACCAGTCGCACCCGGACAAAAGGTGTACATGCTAGCCGTTACCGACTACTTCACCAAGTGGATAGAGGCTGAGTCGTTCCACCAGGTTCGAGATAAGGAAGTCAAAGGTTTCATATGAAGAAATGTGATATGCCGGTTTGGAGTGCCCAAAGAGATCGTCACGGACAATGGGTCTCAGTTTATTAGTGCTGATTTCCAAGACTTTTGCAAATTTTGGAATATCAAGCTGAGCTTCTCAACTCCAAGATACCCACAGGCGAATGGGCAAGCGGAATCATCAAACAAGACAATCATGAACACTCTGAAAAAGAGGCTCGAAAAAGCGAAGGGAATGTGGGCGCAAGAGCTACCGGCGTTCTATGGTCTTACAGGACGATTGCCCGAACATCAACCGGAGAAACTCCATTTTCCTTAGCCTACGGGATGGAAGCTGTCATTCCTACCGAAAGTGAAGTACCTACAGCAAGGTTCGAGCTCACATCAGAGCAACACAATTCTGAGGGCATTTACCACGAGCTTGATACGTTTGACGAAAAAAGGGACAAGGCTAGGTTGAGGCTTGCATCCTACCAGCAAAGCATTGCCAAGCAGTATAACAAGCACATACGGACCCGGGCGTTCAAAGTAGGAGACCGGGTGCTACGAAGAGTATTTCACAACACAAAGGAAGCTGGAGCTGGAAAACTTGCCTCGACATGGGAAGGCCCTTACTTGATCACCAAAGTGGTCGGCCACGGAGCGTACAAATTTCAAGCAAGGGATGGGCGTGACATAGCAAACAGCTGGAACGCCATCCACCTCAGGCATTATCACTCCTAACTTAAACTCTTGATTTAATATTTTGTTCAGCCTTCCGAGGCCTACTATTCTCTTCTACGATTGGTTCTAACCTTTAATGCAGGACAGAACTACATCAAGGCTTGATCCCCATGAGGGGTATGTAGGCGGCTCAAAAGGAGTTCAGCCTACCCCTCCCTCCAAATCACATTTTTTCCAAGTGCAAGAGCACAGCCCAACCAAGCGGCATCACCTCCTTCTTACAACCAAAATAGGCAGTCGATCACAAGGAGCGCAACCCGACCAAGTGGCACTGCCTCCTTGCATCTTAGAAAATGGCAGTCAGCTCCACGGAGTGCAACCTGACCAAACAGTACTGCCTCCCTCACTTGACCAAGGGTCAGATGGGGGCAATGATACAAAACAAGGGACAAGTCCCCACATTCAAGTAAGAGATACAAATATCTTATTAGTCTTACGAGACCACCCTATCGTTAAACTCTTACAAGTTCTGACCATACTTGACCGTATATGCAGGTCAGAACTACATTCGGGCTTGATCCCTTAAACAGGGTATGTAGGCAGCTCTAACGAGTGCAGCCCACAAAGATACAACCCTCCTTGATCCTCCTAGGTGTCACAAGGACGAGAATCATATGGCTAACTGACGCAAACGCTCATGCAAGCTGTAGCTGACTTACGACTTGAAGCAGTTAAGGAACACAAGAAACGGTCAACATGCTAAGGCGACAAACCTGACATGTTGGATTCAATTTATAATTGTAGGCCGTCTGTACAGCTTGACTAAGTTGCTGCAATGTAAAACTCAATTGAGGCCATTGTTACAAGAGAATGAAATTTTCATTCATGCAACTATTCTTTATGTAACTTCCCAAGCGGAAGCACCATCTTATCTATGCGAAAATAAGACTAACCTATTTTTACAAACTTGACTGCCTAGACCGATGAAACGGCACACGTCTTCTCTGATAGATCAAAAGCCGTACAATACACGGAAAATAAACTAAGAGCAAAAGCATAAACACAACAAACAAACTCAACATTACGAGGGTACAACTCGGGCGATACGATCGCCTAAATTACAAAATTAGTCTAAGCCGAATTCGTAAATTCGGACTTAGACGGAAAAATTGGGTAGTACATGTCCTAAAAGTAACAAAGTACACCTAAATCATTCATACAGGCATAATACGCAGACACATGCGCCCGGACAAATAAAATAACTATCGTCAAGCGATATAACCAAAACAAGTTCAACCAAATCGAATGAGATAAAGCACAGTCAGTCGTCCTGCTCGAGGCGGCCATCCTCAAGGTCAGCTGTGGACCCATCACCTAGAAGGGCCGAAAAGTCAAGATGCGGTCCTCCATCAGCATCGTAGTCGTGAATCCCAACAGATCCGTCTGTCGGACCATCCTGTCCAAACAGCTTGTCGCGTGCCTCGATTGCCTTGTCAGCTTCGGCAATCTAGGTCTGGGTCATACCCTTCCGAAAGGCGTCCAACATTTCAGCCCTGAGCTTGATCTCGGCCCTCAAAGCGGAGATAACAACCTTATCCTCCACATCGGCAACCTCTACTCGAAGTGACTCGACCTCGGCTCGAAGAGACTCTGCCTCAGCGCGAATAGCCTGAAGCTGACTACCGTCAGAAGTGAAAGTCTTAAGCTGAGCCTGCAACTCCGTAATTGTCTTGCTCATCTCTTCCCTCTGAGCCTGAAGAGCTAAAACCTCCTTACGTGATTTGGATCGCTCTAACTTCAAAGAAGCAAGCTGCGCGTCCAATGCTTCCACCTCCTTAGTCAGAAACATAAGGGTTTGCATACCCTACAAAACAAGAAAAATTAAATGGTCAATATTGAAGACAACACAATGTGCGACTAAAAATGAGCAACTAAACAAGCAATACCTGAAAAACATGGTGGACTCCTAGACGCCCCGAAGAGACCGACCCACGCTCTCGGTAACGGGCTTCGTCTTCTGGCCAAAGTAGCTTGCTAGCCTCTTCGTAGTGGGGGGCAAACTCAGAGTAGGAAGAAACGGAAGACGGAAATTTGATCACTATGTCTTCACCAGTCCACCCAGGCGAAGTATCCTCAACATTCCTCTTCTTTGCTTTCTGAGACCTAGAGGAAGAGAGGCGGACGACAGGAGCCTTGTCTTTAGAAGCGGCCCTAGCAGCTCTGTCAGCCTCCCTCTTTTGAAGAAGCTCGAAGGCATCGGCGCCCCCCAAAGGAATGTCACCACGATGTGCCATGTCCTTATCTGCAAAAACACAAAGATTTCAACATAACATATTTCGAAATATTAACAAAGAGAAGTAGAAAGTATCCAAACAAAGGGTACCTGTCAAGTTGGTCTCAACAAACTTCCACAAAGTACTTTTCTTGAGATTATCAACCGACAAGATGGCTTCACAACTTCTAGTTTCCCACGGTTCTTTACAAAAATCCCTCAACCTTGTATATGTTCTATGCTTGTTCGAAGGAACAAACTCCTGACCAAGACCAGCTGCAAGAATGGTAAACAAATGCAATTTAGTAGAGAAACCCACAAAAGTTAGACTTATCAAACATCCAAACAAGTCACTCACTCGCATCACTCCACTTGCGTGAAACATGAGAATCTGAGGGCAACCCTAACAAGTTAAACGGGACAAAGAAGAAGCGTTGCTTCCATGTTTTTGAACAATCCTTAAGTTGTTGCAACAGGGGAGGGCACCTTTTCAACCTAGCATTTAACTGGAACCTACAATCATCTTTGTTACCCTCTTTCAAATAAAATGCATAGAGAACTTCATCGAGAGAAAAATCAATCCCACGCAATTCACTAAGAACTTCAAGAGCCATCAAGACCCGCCAAGCATTCGGCATCAACTGACCAGGTGATATACAATAGAGATGACATATATCTGTCACAAGCCTAGGTAAGGGAAACCGGAAACCCGAAGCAAAAGGAAGCTTGTACAAACAAACCATTCCCGGAATGTCCCAATCAGCCCGAACCTCCTCTGAAGGAGCATGCAAGCGGATGTGCATCGGGATGTTATACTTCTTGCGAATTTTTACCAACTTGCTAAGCGTGATTGAAGATTTTGGATTGCTATAGACTCCACCTTGAAGAAGGAGTGGGTTCGCTACCTCGAATTGGTCCGGCACTAACCAAATTGACAGCCGGGATACCAAGAGGTATATCACACTCAACATTGCTATCACCCTCACTACCCGACCCTACGGCTCCACTAGATGAACTAACTGAACCAGAACGAATCATGCTGAAAAAGAAAAGGCACACGGTAACTCCTATGACCGAAGCGGATGAAACAAGCACGACAACGAACACATGCAATAGAACTAGCAAACGTACTCTGATATAGATTCAAGAAAGTCCTACCCGACCAACCGAACCAAACAACCAAACTATGACGAAACATGTATGATTCAAGAACCAAGCATAGCAAATAGCTAACCCAACATGCTCAAGTGTGACATAAAGAGCCGAGCAAATCAAACAGTCAATCGAAGAACCAAGCATAGCAAATAGCTAACCCAACATGCTCAAGCGGAACTACTTGTACTAGAAGAATAACCAATGAAGCCGACTAAATAAGCCAAGCGGTCGAAACAAGCATACGTGCATAAACTCAAAGCATGATTCTCAAAAACGGTAAACTAATTTTTGACTATCCCCAAAGATCAAATAGAAACGCAAGATTCGAAGAATCAAATTTTACTACTACGCCTCAAAGTAAAATATATGCAAAGAACGACGAAGAACACACCATAAAAAGGTAAGAAAAAGTTACCTTTGAAGACCCTACAAAATGCTTCTAAAGCACCTTCAAAAGCTCTCCAAGACCTCTCCTTTACGGCTCCACTTCAATAATTTACTTCTAAACAATCCAAAAGTTACAAAGGTAAGGAATGAGGTAAAACTTTATTTACGACGTATATAGAAATGAAAAAAGAAAAAAAAGTGTATATCTCCATGTGCAATAAATGCAAGGCCAATAGCCTGTTAGTGATTGCTTAAGCTTGCCATGAAGTAGTAACTCGTCTCCTAGCTAAGTGGCAAGCCGTTCGGTCTTTCAATGCTTCTAGCTTCCGGTAATACTAAAAATGTTGAGACTATATGTAAACTTACCCCGCTGGAACGACGGATCTAACAGCGGAAGGATCTTCGAATCCAACTTTCTACAAGCGAATTAACCAAGCAGAATGCAGAGTTTGACAGCCCGACACAAGCCTTCGACGCAAGCTGTAAGCACCCAACTCGTACGCGCTCAAAGCCTCCAATTTCTTCAAACTAGACAAGCGTACAAACCTGCCATACGGGTGGACAATTGATAAAGTTTGAGAAGCCAGTTTTCTCCCTTCAATCCATGCGATGGATTTATTTTTAAAAAAAATAAAATAAAAATAAAATAAATAAAAATAAATAAATACTAAAGAAAAGGAAAAGAAGGAATGGCAGAACCGAGCACCGTAACAACGGGAGTTACCTGACATGGACCTTCGTCGCAGTTAACGTTGCCGTTCGGTCGAACCAGCTGCAACGAACCTTAAAGAATTCCTACATCTTCAGCGCCCATCAGCCGTTCGAAGAAAGTACGGAACAGGAAAGAGGCATTGCGATAATCGACGACGAAAGACACGATTGTTGAGTGAAAGAATACGAGAGGGAAAAGAATTTCACCGTGTGAATGGGATTCATTTATTTCCTCAATATATAGATACACGTACAACAATCGATCCACAATATCGGGATCGTATCTATCTAAATAAGGAGATAATATATACTGCTAAACCTAGAATACAAAAATAATGACGGCTAGCGACAAGTCCGAGGTGCGAGTGAAAGATAACCCAAGGTGAACGGTACCCTTCACGTATCTGAGAATACGTTTAACCGCCTCGAAATGAACGTCGGTAGGGGAATGAAGAAACTGACTTACGTGGTTGACAGCGTAAGAAAGATCCGGCCGAGTAATTGTAAGATATTGGAGAGCGCCTACCAACGATCGATATAAAGAGGGATCCTTGAAGGGAGTACCATGTTGATGTAGAGATTCCCCGACAACAAGAGGGGTATGAACTGGTTTGCAATCAAGAAGATGAGCTCGAGACAAAATGTCGTGAGCATACTTCGTCTGCCCTATGAACAAACCATTCTCTTGAGGGGTGATTTCAAGACCGAGAAAATAAGTTAAGGCTCCAAAATCCTTGAGAACAAATTCTCGTCCAGCACGAGATATAAACTGCCGAAGGTGAGAGGAACTATTTCCGGTCAGAATTATGTCATCGACATAAAGAAGAAGATATATCACGACAGAGCCCTTGTGGAAAGAAAATAGCGAGGTATCACATTTGCTTTGCTGAAAACCGAGGCTGAAAAGAAAGGAACTAAAGCGTTGAAACCACGCTAGAGGGGCTTGACGAAGGCCGTACAAAGCCTTCTTAAGTCGGCAAACGTGCGAATGACGTTGCGGGTCGATGAAGCCGGGGGGTTGAGCCATATAAACAGGCTTGGTGAGCACGCCATTAAGAAAGGCATTTTTTATGTCTAACTGATGAAGAGGCCATCGAAAATGCACCGATAGAGCAAGGATAACTCGAACTGTGGTGGCTTTAACGACGGGGCTAAATGTGTGATGAAAATCCATGCCCGGTACTTGCGTGAACCCTTGAGCAACTAGGCGTGCTTTATAGCGATCTATCGAGCCATCAGACTTATATTTAGTGCGAAATACCCACTTTGAGCCAATTATGTTTGTGTTCGGCGGTGCAACAACAAGCTCCCAAGTGCGATTTTCGTGTAAAGCGTCCATTTCTTCCTTCATAGCAGAAAGCCGGTGAGGATGTTTCGAAGCAGATTTGAAACCTCTAGGCTCTGTAGAAGATGTGGATGCAAGTAAAGCCGACAAGAGGGGTGTGGTGGTAAGATGGATCGGATAACGGGGTTTGAAGACCCCCGCTTTAGCTCGCGTGATCATGTGGTGAGTTGGTGCGGGGTCGGGACGAGCAGCCTCCGAAACAATAGGAGTTGGTGGATGTTGAGAAGTATTTGACTCAAGATTATGGATAGGTGAAGATGGAGCTGCCGTTGACGGTGGTGATGATGATGTAGGATCCTCAATGCAAGTGGGGCAAGATGGCTTTAATGGTGTTGACTTCACTGGAGATACAATAGAAGACTCAAAAAATGGCGTAACATCAAGCTTATCACATGGCGTAGCTGACCCCGAATCAGCGAGAGGAAAATATAACTCATCAAATTGCGCATGACGCGTGATATATATACGGGAAGCGCTAGGATCGTAACACCTAAAACCCTTGTGCATGGAACTATATCCAAGAAAGATGCACGGTGCACTTCGGTGGGCAAGCTTGTGCGAAGAATAATCACGTAAATATGGAAATACGCGACAACCGAAGGGCTTGAAGTTAGGATAGTGAGGAATGGTACCGAACAAGAGAGCTCGAAGGGCGACTTATTATCAAGAATAGAGGATGGCAGTCGATTTATGATGTAGGTGGCAGTCGCAAAAGCATCGAACCAGAAAACCGACGGAACATGAGCTTGAAATAATAACGAAAGGCCTGTTTCGGTGATGTGGTGATGTTTTCGTTCAGCACGGCCATTCTGTTGCGGAGTGTATGGGCAGGAGATGCGGTGATGAATGCCATGAGACTCAAAGAAAGCACGTAGACGATGATTAACAAATTCAGAGCCTCCATCACTTTGAAATTGCTTGATGTTTCCCGAGAATTGAGTGCAAACGAATGCATGGAATTTGACGAAAACATCATAAAAATCAGATTTGGCATGTAAGGGATAAATCCATGTAAATCGAGAGAAATCATCGATGAATGCAGCTTAGTAACGAAAACCATCTCTAGAAGTAACAGGAGCCGGACCCCATAGATCACAATGTATCAAGTCTAAAACAGACGCTGCACGTTTATTATTCAAATGAAAACTCAAACGTTGCTCTTAGCAAGATGACATGGAGAGCAAAGTCTAGGAGTAGGAAGCAAAGACGTCACAGATAAGTGACAAAACTTATTCAATAACGAAATAACATTAAATGGAACGTGCCCCAATCTGAGATGCCAAAGATCGAAGCTAGCCTTAGAACGACAAGATGTAACAGCAGCAAGGAGAGCAGGAGTCCCTCGATCCAAAACGTAGAGCCCCCATCAAGATGACCCTGAGCGATTGTTTGCTTTGTTGCCCGATTCTGAATGACAAACATACGATCAGAGAAAACCACATTGACTGGATAATCGTTAGTTAATTTGCTAATAGATAGCAAATTTTTGGTAATGTGAGGAACCACAAGAACATCAAGGAGATGAACACCATTTGTGAGAGAAGTGGATCCAGTATGAGAGATAGAGATAGAGTTGCCATTACCCACAACTACATTACCATTTCCAGTATATGGTTGAACTATGTCGAGAGCTGATGGATCAGAAGTGATATGAGCCGACGCTCCGGAATCCACAAACCAATCTGAGGCATTTGCGGCCGAGATGTTGCAAGAGGAGGTGAAAGCTTCAGCTAAGTTTGCCGGTGAGGGAGCAGATCGACCAATGTAAATGGGGCATTTGTTTGCGTAATGTTCGCCGCGACAAATCTGGCAGCGCGGCTTACGAGGCTGACTTCCATTCTGTCCTCCGTTCTGACCACCACCGCGACCACCACGGCCGCCACGACCACCGTTCTGACCACCGTTTTGAGAGCGGCCTCCTTGATTTGAAGAAGAGGAGTAACTATGCGGAGAATGAGAGGAATTCTGCATAGAAGCAGTGAACGCGATCTGAGGCGTGGAACCGGAGGAATCCATAGCTTCGACATAAGATCGAAGTGAATAGCCTGATGGAGCAGAACTGAGAACGTCGGAACGCGAGGCATTGACATCCTTGTGTCTGCAAAATTCACAAAAGAGGGGCCAAGACCACGTAAGAACCAATGGCTCTTATCGGATTCATCAATGGGCTTGCCGATCGCAGATAGTTGATCACATAAACTCTTGAAACGAGCACCATAATCCTTGACGGAGAGAGAGCCGCGACGGAGGGAGAGGAGCTCCTCACGGAGTTGATTGATACGGGAGGCAGAAGAGTGGGAGAACGCTGCTGCAAGCGCATTCCAAACATCAAAGGACGTCGAGCATTCGACAACCTCGGCCATGGCCTCCTCGGAGAGAGTGGAGAGAAGAACGCCTAGGAGACGTTGATCCGTGGTCAGCCATTTGGTGTAGTCCGGGTTGGGAGAAGTAACACCAGATTCAGACGAGATGGTGGGAGAAGGTGCCGACTCGGCGCCGTTGACAAACTCCATAAGATTGAAGCTTGTAAGCATGGGAATCACTTGTCTTTTCCAGAGGAGATAGTTCCCAGAAGTGAGTTTGATAGTCACCATGTGAATCATGGTGGCTATCGGAAGAGAGTCGAAGGTAGAAGAGACGACGGCGGCCATGAAATCGGCTAGGGTTAATTAGCAGCTAGGGTTTTTAGGTGAGAAAGCTGATACCATGAAAGAGTACGAGAGGGAAAAGAATTTCACCGTGTGAATGGGATTCGTTTATTTCCTCAATATAGATACACGTACAACAATCGATCCACAATATCGGGATCGTATCTATCTAAATAAGGAGATAATATATACTGCTAAACCTAGAATACAAAAATAATGACGGCTAGGGTTAGCTAGGTTCTAATCCTTTAATATTGAGAACAACCGAAGCTACGGCTACGCACTCGAGAAGGAAAATTCCTCGCAGTTGCGGCAACTGCGCTGTTGGGGAGTAAGATTTCTTTCTCAAGCGGACCAACCCGCCGCTCGCGTTTCGTACAAGCAGTCAAAATAAGCATTCAAGGAGTAAAATCTATTCTTTTTATAGGCTGCACCAGCAGCTCAGCCTGTCGAAACGGAAGAAGCAGATGGGTAAAACAAGCAGCTGCAGTTTCGAGCAACTGTAATTGACTTATAGTCGTTACCCTACTCGTTCCCTGCTTCAATTTCTTTCCAACCTGACGAAGCCGACCTACCCGTCGTTCCTTTTAAAGCTGCAAGCGTAATTACCTGTTGAAACCAAATTCACGACACCTTTTTCAAATTGCAAGTCAAATCTTGCCAGCAACGCCATTAAAGGCCCATGTCAATTGGTTTTGAAAAGAAATTAAAAGAAAAGGTTGTGTTTTGAAGCCGCCTAGCCTGTCGAAACCAACTATTTATTTCTCTGGAAGAGTACAGCAATATGGTAGGCACCATCTTATATTTTAATGGGCAATTGTTTTAACTTGGTCAAAAGCTTGAGTCAAGCTTGGACGCCTAACCAGTCGAAGAAAAATTATGAAGAAAATACTACCATCTATTAAATTACGGAATAATTGGGTCAACTCATTTACGACATTCACAAATCGAAACGGACCCAACCAATTCTAAAATTAGGTAATTTTCAAAACCATACTCAGCTCCGAATCCGCTTGAAGAAGGTTACGACCGTTGCTATATCTATCGATAATAAGTGATGGTCATCTAGCCTAATCAAAACATGGACTGAGTCGGCACCTTAAACTCTCTAATTAAAAATATTTTAATTAGAGAGTGGGGGGCAAACTGTAGTGGGCAAAATTCGTCTAACGGCCCAACGGGCTAAACAGACTAAGCGGACCAGCCCGACCGTCAATAATCGTGCCCATTTACGCCTCCGGCCCACAAGAAGCATAAAGGCCCAGTTTAAAGATCTCACTCACGTCAAACGGAGTAACCGGAGCAAGCGACTCCCGCACAAGCGGAAGAAATCGGTCAATTGAGGGTTTCCACGAATATCGGAACCAACCGGAAGAGGCGGACCTAGCAGATACGCCTGGGGAGATGAAGAGAGAAAACCCTAGACGGTCCAAGCCGTCCTATAAATACATGAAACCCTACCCGTTGAAGGGACGATCTCACACACGAACTCTTCACTCTCCTACTTGCTCTCTCCATCTTCTCTCTACGCTCTAACCGCTTCCGCCTAGGGTTTCCGGCCGTCAGCCAAACAGGCTAGCCCAAGCAAGCAGTCTAGCCTGAAGAGACCGTCGCTCCGTCACCCTTACTCTCACTTCCGTTACTCTTGCTTTTATCATTCCGGCTGCATTATTGCTATTCGTTATTATTTCCGTTTGCTTTATTTACGTTTCATACATACGTTTATAGCCCAACTGACTTGAGCGTCGGAGGCCCTTCGCCGGACACCCCCACCGGTGCTCTCGAAGGGTTCTTACGTTTGCTGCTTGTGTTGACAGGTTGCTAGTGCCCAACCCGTTCAACCGGACGAACCTGTCGAGCCGGTCCAAACCGTAATTGTAGAATTCACCCTCTACAGGTACATTCAGCAGTGTAGTAAACTTCCATGATTAGAGTTTCAAACATTAAGACCTTTGTTCAGTAAAGAGCCCCAACAGGAAGAGCTCTAGATTTACATATTTAACTATATTAATTTTTTGTTTATGTTTTTTAACTATATTTTCTGTTTATTAAAATTAATTTTCTGTTCAACCACTCAGTTTGTTTTTTTTATATTAATTTTCTGTTTTTTATTAAATTATATTTTTTGTTTTATATTTTATTTATCAATTTCTAACATGTTTATTATTATTAATGAAAGACATTCAAACAAGTGATGAAGTCATCCAATTGAAAAGCATCGATGAAGAAACAACTATTAATAAAACAATTATTGTTAGAATCATACGTTTATGGGCTCAAAAGGACATACGAGGCAAGGAAGGGTTGCAATTCATTTTGCTCGATGAATCGGTATTTTTTTTAATTTTAATTTTTAAATATTTATTATTATTATTATTATTATTATTATTATTATTATTATTATTATTATTATTATTATTATTATTATTATTATTATGTAGGGTGACAAAATCCAATATATAATAGTGTTATGGATCTTCGTCCTACGTGGCATCACGTATGATTTTTATGAATATTTTTCAATATTTTCATTGATTTGGCTTATTAAAGATTAAAATTTAATTAAACATATCACATACATAATTGATATACATTACGATTATTCTATATGCCCTCAAATAAATAAAAATATATATTTTATCTTCAATTTTTATCCCTACAAACGAAAAATCAATATTCATCGATAATTTACTTCAATTATACTTATTATAATAAAGATTCCCATCTCACATCGAATTTTCACAAGAACTTAGTGATAAAGTACATATATAAATAGATTATATATGTTCATCAAAATCATACTTGATTTGAGGAACTACATTATATCAATGTAGAAATCTCAAAAATGAAAAATCCTAAAAAGCCTCGAACGGGCTAACGGAAAAATTAACGGGTAGATTTACACTAATTATGTTAACGTTATGTTGAACAATGGGCTAACAGGATATTATAATATTACGCTTTAGCATTTTTTTTATGTAATGACATATTTAAAGCTCACATATGATCAATTGCAAAATATAGCTTTATCGGAAAATAGAGAAATTACTTGAAGCAAATTCCACAAGCCTGATTAATTTTCCTGGAATGCCGATACCGGAAGGAAATATTATATCTAATGCTGAAAACTTGCTAATAATGGAGGAGACGTCTTACGACATGGAAGAAATGAGAGCGGAACACGCTAAACTATATCCTTCTTTAACAGATGAGCAAAAGAATGTCTATGAGAAGATAATGACATCCATTGATAACGGAAATGGTGGGCTTTTCTTTTTATATGGATATGGCGGTACAGGAAAGACATATGTATGGAAAACACTATGCTCAGCACTACGCGGGAGGGGTGATATTGTACTACCAGTAGCATCAAGTGGAATCGCTTCACTGCTTCTTCACAGAGGTAGAACTGCACATTCTAGATTTGGGATACCATTAGAGTGCAATGAGAACTCGACATGCAGCAAGATAAATCCAGATAGCGACTTAACTGGACTTTTGAAGAAAACAAAGCTTATAATTTGGGATGAGGCGCCAATGACGCACAGATACTATTTTGAAGCGCTCGATAGAAGTCTAAGAGATGTCATGCGATCAGTTGATGGAACTTGCACTAACAAGCCATTTGGTGGTTTGGTGGTTGTTTTAGGCGGCGACTTTAGACAAATCTTACCTGTTGTCCCTTAAGGTACGCGACATGACATTGTGCATGCCTCAATATGCTCTTCTCAACTCTGGAATTTATGCGAAGTTCTTAAGCTGACATAAAATATGAGATTGCAGGTAATTCTTCTTAAATACAAAATTAATAATTTTGTTTTTTTCTTCATTAGCAGCATAAGGCTCTTTACTTTGCTCATTATATGATTGCAATATTATTCAAAATTTTATATATGTTGGTTGCTGCTATTATTAGTTGTGAACAAAAAATTGAAAAAAATAATCAAAAAAATTTTACAACACTTTTTTTAAGGGTGTGTTTGTTTGTAACTAAATTACAATTACAGTCAGAACAAAAGTTAATTGACAATAATTAAAGGGACAATAATTCAACCAATGTGTGTTTCGATCAAATTTTCAAAACGTGCATTGCTATATATATTGTAATACATTTTTTTGTTAAGATAGGATTTTAATTTTTTTTATTTTTTTTACTTTAACAGAATGCAACAGGACCTGATGCTGAAAAGACAAAGGATTTCGCCAAATGGATTTTAGATATAGGTGACGGAATAGCTGGTACAAATAAAGGCGATGGAGAAGCTGATTTAACGCTATCGGATGATATTCTTATTAGAGATGCAACTAATCCAATTGCAGCAATAGTGGAAAATACGTATCCAGGCATACTTACTTCTCCGTCTAATCCAGAAATTTTCAAAGATAGAGCTATACTGGCCCCTACAAATGAAATGGTTGACACGATTAATGAGTATATCATGTCTCTTCTCCCAACTGAAGAAAGGGTTTATCTTAGTTCGGATAGCATTTGCAAAGAGGATGGAGAACTTGATCTTGAAAGCGAAATATTTTCAGTTGAAAATCTAAACACAATTAAGTGTTCGGGTTTGCCGAGACACGAAATCAGGTTGAAGGAGGGATGCATTATCATGCTTCTTAGGAATATCGATCCGTCAAATAAGCTTTGCAATGGTACCAGGATGATGGTAACTAAATTAGGGGATCAAGCAATTGAAGCAAATCTAATTTCAGGAGATAATGCAGGCAAGAAGTTTCCAATAGCAAGGATGAACATGACTTCATCCGAATATACTAAATTTCCTATTCGGTTTCGAAGGAGGCACTTCCCGTTGATGGTTTGTTTTGCTATGACTATAAACAAAAGTCAAGGGCAATCTCTTTCAAATGTAGGACTATACCTACCGAAACCGGTGTTCAGCCATGGTCAGCTGTATGTTGCAGTATCACGAGTCACAAGCAAGAAAGGCCTCAAAATATTAATTTGTGACGAGGACGGAAAGACGAAGGACACAACGACTAACATAGTCTATGATGAAATTTTCAAAAGATTGTGAGGTAATACAAATTTTATTTTATACGATTTTTTATGTTTACAAAAATACTAAATAAATTGTTTCGCACAGGATATGATGCGCCTGTATCGAGAGGTTTGGCAGCTCAGACGGAGGAAAAGAACACGGAATAGCTGAAGAGGGAATTTATTCGCACTAGAAAACTAACGATTTTAAAAGTTGATTACGATTAAATTTGGTTATTATTTTATTTATCTATTCGTTTATTTATTAATTGTTTAATTGTTTAATTAATACATTTATTTATTCAATATTGTCATTTAATTATTTTTTCGCCCGTCGAATTTCGACGGGAATTGCACTAGTTAATTTATATGCCAAAGCCATGAGAATTTAGAGAAAAAAAAATCAAAAAAATCATAATCGGGGGACAGGGATCTATTATGCTATAATATATATTGATTGATGTAAGGTATGTTATTAAACAGTGCAGTAGTAAATTAACTAAAAAAAATATTATTTTTGTTTATATAGGAGTAATTAATAATTAATACTTCATATGTCTCTTCCTAGTTGATCTTTTTTATATTCATATATAAAGTATAAAATAATATACTTTTTATATTTATATGTGAAGTATAAAATAAACAATGCCAATAAGGATTCGAACTCGGAATATTTGGCCACAAAACTTAATCCGCTACCGCTAACTGCTAAGTCAACACACGCACACGTTAACACCCCTATTTATTTCCTTATTGCTGCTGCATATGCATCATTTCTTATTCTCCAACATTTATTTCCCTATAACATTTTGGTACAACATTTCATAATGTCGACTGTTGAACGTTCGATAATGCAATAAAAGATGTCAAACGAAAATCCAGTAGAGTAATCCAAATTAATCCAGTAGAATGTAGTTGGGCCAAAAGTAAGGCCGTGATTGAAATAATTTAACGGCCCATAAATTAGATCCCACATTTTCCATTTTCTGCTAAACCTCTGAAAACCCTCTTCTTCTTCTTCAGCTCTCCTCCCTACTGTGCCTGCGTTCGAAGCAGCGATGCTTGCTCGGTTAATCCCCAAATCTTCCCAATTCCATCGATGTCTAACCCTAATTTCTTCGCGCGCACATCTCCAGCACTAATTTCGCCGCCCCAATTCCCTCCATCCCGAAACCCCACCGTTTCTTCTCGCCTCAGCCTCCGCATTTCCGTTTCTTCTCCACCGAAGGGAACAACGGCGACGATGATTCCCCCGCATCGACTACCGATTTTTGGAAAATGTCGTCGGAAGGCGGTGAAGATATCGACTCCCTTTTCTCGGTGGATCCAGTTAATGCTCCGGGAGTCGACGATCGGGGCGGCGATGGGATGAATGGCGAGGGTTTTGGCGGTGGAGATTGGAATGGCGCGGATGCTGGCGGGGGTGATATTTTTGCGGAGGCGGAGGGGTTTGGTGGAGGGGATGAGGAGGGGGCGGCTGAGGATTATACGCCGTGGAGTTTTGGGGCCGAGGAGAAGGAGAAGGAGGAGCAGGAGGTTGATTTGTTCGGAGGCGTTGAAGAAGGCGCTGAAGTAATGGGGTTCCAAGTGGAAGAGAAGAGTCTGGAGGAGAAACAGCTCGAAGCGGAGGAGAAAGCTTTGACCTCTTTCCTCAAAGGTGGGTTGTTTAATTAGTTTGTCGAAGGTATCTTAATCGTTTCTGAAATTATAGATTTGTTACACTGTGTTAGAATACTGAGATACTCCCTCCGTCTCTTCCTAAGTGACCCCTTTGCTTTTTGACTTTTTCGGCACGCATTTCCACCGAGACGTAGTACGGGTTTTACGATATAATTTTGAAATATTATTTCTTTTACGGGATACTACGATGCGTGCCGAAAAAGTCAAAAAGCAAAGGGGTCACTTAGGAAGAGACGGAGGGAATATATCACTAGATTACTATGAATTGAAATTTATTTGTTCTCTGGCATGTATGGGTGTAAGTAGCTGGGTAGAGAGGTTCTTAAGGCTGGAATGTGATGCTATTGTAATAAATGTAAATGTTGTGTTTCGTATCTTGCTTGTTTGATTGAGTTCGTTAGTATTTAGAAACAAAGTTGCCATACTGCTGTTTTGGTGTTGAAAGGAAATTATTTGATTCTAATTCATGAATAGTTCTTATGTTTCTTCAAAGAATTCCTGTGTGCCTGTGCTCTCCATTGTTAACATGTTGTGGTATTTCAGAATGCAAAAATCAAATCTTTAAATCTTTGCTTAAATATGTATAATTACCACATCTATCTCTAGGTCATCATATCATGTTCTAAAATTTTCATCTTGTAAACGAAGATGACTTAGCTGAAATAACCAGAATTTTACGGGAGTACAAGTGGTTGAATGTTGTCCCAATCTTTATGTTTTTGAAGGCTCTTTCAGTCATTAGGAACAAGGAATCGCACCCTAGTGGGATTATATTTCATTACGGTGATGTAGTTTGTAAAAATTCATAGCTACAACATCTGTTGTATAATACTTCTGCTGCATTTCACTGATAAGTGATAATGTACTGCATGCTGGAACCTGGATGCCGAGGTCTCTTTTTTAGTTGGTTATAATCTTGCATGTTTTTCTAGTAGAAGCATCTTTTTGAATTGCAACCGTTTACATTGTACAAGTACTGTTCATTTTCGGTTTCTCATTCTACCACAGTTAACTATAGAGAAGCCTTTCTGGCAAATCGTTTACTCATTCTGCTTATTCTTTGCAGGTTCAGATTATGCATTTGGTGACCTTATAGCTGCATCTGGAATAACAGATGAGATGCTGGATAGTTTAATTGCACTGAAGGACTTTGAAGGCATTCAGGGACTTCCACCTCTCTCTGAAATAGAGAAGCAGCTATATGAGAGGAGTACTAAAAAGTCCGTCAGAGCTGAAATGTGGCGCCAAAAACAAGAGGAGATTTCCAAGGCTCGTGTTAGAACAGTAGATGATAAGGACGAGCTTATGGAACTGGAAGAAGGAAATGCAGCATAGCACGTGTTTGGATCCAGCCCGGTGATGGAAAGTTTGTGGTGAATGACAAAGAGTTTGATGTTTACTTCCCAATGCTTGATCACCGGGCAGCTTTGCTTCGACCTTTCTCTGAAACAAAAACTTTGGGCTTGTGGGATATCACTAGTACTGTCAAAGGAGGCGGCACTACAGGTGAGTACTAGCTAGCTATTGGATACCTTAGCTGGTTGTTTCATTTGCATGTTATACTATGAAAATCGTGAATGAGTTGACATGACAATATTGTTCTTATTTTGAAGTAGTAAAAAATCTGAAATCTGACTGTCTCTTATTCTCTTAAATAGCTAGTGGTTTTCTTTTGCTTTCTTTCCATCAGCTTTGACATGGTTGTAAAGGGGTTTACGTTACGTGTTTGCCATTTAAGATCTTTAGAGCTGTATTCTCTTGTGATAACCGGAACTCATTTTGACTCTACACTTTAAGACTGTTTGTTTATACCAAGATTAGAATTATGTTCCTGCTGCTATACATTTAGAAATTTATGAGGTTGCTAATGTATCCTTGACGGATCTTTGGATGTTAATATGGTACTTAAATGAATAAAGAATGTGATGTTTAGCCAACAGATTTGCACTAGCTAAACATATTTATTTTATTTTTTCCAGTGCACTCTTAATTTCTAGTGTATGTTACCTTGCTGTAGATTAACACTCTCTGGAACTTTGCAGGTCAAGTTGGAGCGATCCGATTGGGCATCAGCAGAGCATTACAAAACTGGGAGCCTGGATTTCGCCCAGCCCTAAAACAAGGTCTAACTTCTAATAACAGATTGATGCTTCTTAATTTTGGTTTACTAAGTCCGACCATTTGCATGCCCTGTTAGTAGTAAAGCCACATAATTTTCGCCATAAGTTGCTCAAACTTAATCCGTCAACTCGTCATTCAACATTTTCCATGCAATCTCATTAGTCATAAAGAGATGTTGCTTCTAACCCTGTTTTCAATACTTCTTCAGCTGGTTTTATGAAGAGAGATCCAAGAGTCGTAGAAAGGAAGAAACCTGGTAAAAAGAAAGCTAGAAAGAGTTTCCAATGGGTCAAGCGTTGACCATTTTGCCCCTTATATCTATGGCCTCAGCTATACAGCATTGCAGCTTTCTATCTATACAATACAAAGCTGGTAAGTTTCGTCTCTTCTGTAATATGGCTTGTAGTCCCCAACATTGCTCCAGCGCTTCTTGATGTTCCAATGTGTATCATCATCCCCACCTTTCCTCGATCATGTGATGATTTTTGTTCGAGCTCACTGCCTCCGATTCTTAGTTTTATCTTTGTAACATGCGGGCAAATAGTCCCTAGAGTATTGGTTGATTATATCTTACTTTAGCTTTGGTAGTGGATTCTTGGAGTTAGATAAACACATATGCATTGTGTTGAACGCTTCAGAAACTAGCACCGAATTCAGGAATAAACTTTGAGATAATTGAAGCTTTGGTAGTGATTAATTCTTGATTATTTATTGTGATTAGGAAGTATTTCATGCTCTTGGCTGATCTTGCAATTGTTTTGCATGATTTTGAGTGTTTTGTGATAAGGATTTGATCCCTACCAAGTAGAGAACGGACGCGAGTTCTTGCTCGACGTACGCGTTCAAGAACCAAATGATAAAGAAAGATAGGGAAATTAGGTTTTCGTATTATGATGATATGAATAATACAAAACTAATTCCTCTATTTATAACTAAAAACCCTAGGGTTGGTTCGACTCTCTTTTGCGATACGGGAAAGAACCAACAAAGAAAACCCGTAAAGGAGCTTATAATGGGCTCGACTCGAAATACAAGGGATCGGGCTAAGCCCGATCAATTATCAACATAAATTAACGAAAACGAACAAAGCCCTCAAACCTTTTGGGCTCACGGGCACACCATACGCGCATCTCGCCTAATGAGGTGGACGTGGAGAGTGTGCATGAGGATGGAGAGCCTGCTCAAGTGTTGTGTGATACTCGAGAGCACTCGGTTGACAAGGGAGGAGAAGAAAGGTGCAATGTTAGGCCCAAAAGGTGTGCCCGTGAGCCCAAAAGGTTTGAGGGCTTTGTTCGTTTTCGTTAATTTATGTTGATAATTGATCGGGCTTAGCCCGATCCCTTGTATTTCGAGTCGAGCCCATTATAAGCTCCTTTACGGGTTTTCTTTGTTGGTTCTTTCCCGTATCGCAAAAGAGAGTCGAACCAACCCTAGGGTTTTTAGTTATAAATAGAGGAATTAGTTTTGTATTATTCATATCATCATAATACGAAAACCTAATTTCCCTATCTTTCTTTATCATTTGGTTCTTGAACGCGTACGTCGAGCAAGAACTCGCGTCCGTTCTCTACTTGGTAGGGATCAAATCCTTATCAACTGGTGCTTTCCTTGATGACCATGAATCCCGCTTCGTCTTCGCAGCCAACGACGACGCCACCTGTGTCTCAAGCAGTGGTGGTGGTCTCGTCACCGTCCCAGGGGTCGGGACTTTCCGTCGAGCAGCCGTTCTCATCGGAGGAGGTGGCGCTGTTGCGCCGTATGCTGGATCGTTTGGAGATGGGCGACTCGCGGATGGGTTCTAATCAGGGGTCCACGCCCCCAGGGTTCCGACCGGACCCGGACCCACCTTACGGGATGCCATCGGGGTGGAAGTCTCCCACTTGGGCGCCGCCAGGGCCAAGCTCGTCGCTGCCATATTCGTTTGCGCCGTCGCAGCCGTTTCCGGTGCACCAGTCGTCGTCGTTGCAGTGGGGACCGTCCGGCAGCACGCCGGTTTCGTCGTCAACCACACCACCGTCCCTGCCACCATCGTGGAGTCAACCGCCGTCATCTCTGCCATTGGATTTTGGGGGATGGAGTCGCGGGCAGCAGCAATTCTCCCATGCAAACCCTAATTTTGGGGGGAACGCCGCGTGGGACTCATCGGCCTACCGCCCGGGTTTCCAGCAGCCTTGGAACCGTCCGGGTCTCTCTCATTCGGTTCCTGATCCGTCGAGGTTGATTAAGATGGAACCGCCCACATTCGATGGCTCCGATGCGCAGAGTTGGGTGACGAGGATACAATATTTTTTCAACCACATTCAACTCCCGGAGGAACAGCGGATTCATTATGTTGTTATGCTCTTCGTTCCACCGGCCTCGGATTGGGTGTTCGCTTATTGTGCGAATAATCCATCGGCGTCTTGGGGACAGTTCTTGGAGGATGTGCGCCGTCGTTTTGATCAAAATTACTTCGTCAATTACGTGGAACTTATTGCGAAGTTATCTCAGACCGGCACGCTCGTGGATTATAATAAGGAGTTCGAACGGATGAATACTCAGATTCGGGGAGTTCCGGAGTCAATATTATTATCGATGTACATGGGAGGGCTACGTAATCCGGTGCGTAGTCAGGTGCGATTTCAGCACCCTTCATCCGTAGCAGCTGCGATGGCCCTCGCTTTGGAGTTTGATTCGTCGGCTGATCGTGTGGCTCCTGTTTTGAAGCGTACTTGGCCGAACCGTGAGGCGCGACCCCTTGTGCAGCCATCTCCGGCCCCCTCGACATCCGAGAGCCAAGCGGCTCAACCACCGTCAGCTAGCTCTACACGCCCTCGTGATTATTCGAAGCTCCCGGTGGTGCGTTTGTCCTCAGCTGAGAAAGCAGAGAAGTCCCGTCTTGGGCTTTGCTGGTACTGTTCGGAGAAATGGGGAAAAGGACATGTTTGCAAGGGCAAGTTTCTTGCCTACATGGGTTCGGATGACGAGGATGACGATACCCAGCAGCCTGAGCAGCCGCCAGTGACTTCCGAGGTGGTGGAGGCCGATATCTCTCATATGTATCGGATGGATGGGACACCGAGAGCCGCTTCGCTCGAATTTCAAGGGGTCCTTGCTTCGGTTCCCGTCTTCATACTCGTCGACACGGGCAGTACGCATAACTTCGTCCATCCCCGTGTGGTTGAGAAAGTTAAGCTTTCTTTAACTTCTATTCGTCCATTTAATGTTTATGTTGGCAATGGACAATCTTTAACGTGTTCTTATATGTGTGCGCAAGCCGAACTTTGTATTCAGGGACACTCGTCGGTTTTGGATCTCTATGTATTGCCGTTGCATGGTCAAGACATCATTTTGGGCATAGCTTGGCTTCGCTCGTTGCATAGAGTCACTAGTGATTATGATGCGGGAACGGTGGAGTTTCAAAGTAATGGGCAGCCGGTTTGCCTTAAAGTGACGCCTCGCAAGCCGCGTCAAATTTCGGTGCACGCTCTCGCAACTCTATTCTTGCATCAGGAGGAGGCCGAATGTTTTGAGGTTATACCTGTCCTTCCGAACGAGCCGGAGGCGAGTGCGGCGTTAGCATTGCCGGAGGATCTTCCTCCTTTGATTCGGGAAGTGTTGCTGCGCCATCCGAGTGTGTTCGAGGTGCCTAGGGGACTTCCCCCGTCCCGCCCTTTTGATCACAAGATTCATCTTTTGCCTCAGACAAAGCCGGTCAACGTTCGCCCTTACCGATACCCCTATTTTCAGAAGACGGCGTGAAGTTGAGCTTCGTACCACTCAAGCTCAACATGTTCTCCCACACTTCATTTAAAAAGACCGAGTCACGGTCCGAAACCAACTTCGATGGGAACCCGTGATGTTTCACCACCGTATCGACGAAGACGTTTGCTACTTTCCATGCATCAAATTTCGGTGGAAGAGGAGCAAAGTGTGCGTACTTCGAAAGCCTATCGACGACCACCATAATAGCGGTGAAGCCTCGCGATTGTGGAAGGCCCGTAATAAAGTCCATCGACACCTCGTCCCACACTTGCGACGGTATCGGGAGTGGCTGCAGCAATCCCGCCGGTTTCTGAGTTGAATACTTCGTTGTTTGACATTCGAAGCAAGATGCGACGTACTCCTTAACCTCCTTGCGCATTCCCGACCAAAAAAATGAAGACGCGAGTCTTCGAAACGTTCTCTCAACTCCGGGATGGCCCGCCATAGGCGTCGAATGGTGCTCATATAGAAGGGCAGCTTTGGCCGACGACGATGCAGCCACCATAATCTGCCGGCCCCGAAACAACAACCCATCGCTCATCGTCCATCGCGTGGGGGCTGTCCCCGCCTCAACTTGGGCAGCAAGCTCTTTCAGCGTGGGGTCCCGCCTTACATCTTCACGCAATACCTCCATGATCTCGGGCATAGGGTGGGATAAAGTCACCAACAACGCCCCCTCATCCGTGAAGGACTCGTCCACTCCATCACGACGAGATAATGCGTCCGCCACTTTGTTCGAAGCTCCGGGCTTGTACTCGATCCGAAATTTATAGCCCATCAACTTACGAACGTATAATTGTTGATCGGGAGTTTGTATGACCTGCTGCAAAAGTTCCCTCAAACTCTTTTGGTCCGATCGAATGACGAACTCCCGGCCAAGCAAATATTGACGCCATTTTTGCACCGCCTCGACTATGGCGTAAAGCTCTTTATGATAGGTTGATGAAACACGACGCCGGGGTCCTAACTTCTTGCTAAAGAAAGCAAGTGGATGGCCATCTTGTAAGAGAACCGCCCCTACTCCCAACTCCGATGCATCCGTCTCCACGTAGAATGTTTTATCAAAATCCGGTAATCGAAGAATCGGAGCTGTCGTCATGGCCGTCTTCAGCGCGTTAAAGCTCTCCTCCGCTTGGTCGGACCACTCGAATGCCTCTTTCTTGAGAAGATCCGTCAAAGGGGCAGCTAATATAGCATAACGAGCCACAAACCGCCGATAGTACCCCGTCAAACCGAGAAAGCCGCGAAGTTGCTTGACAGAAGTAGGGCGGGGCCACGCTACCATTGCCTCAATCTTGGTACCATCGGCCTTGAGCTGTCCTTCGGAAATAACATGGCCCAAATACTCAACGGTGGAGCATGCGAAGGAACATTTCGACAATTTAATGAAGAAATGGTGAGTCTGTAAGATCGAAAAGACCTCCTGCAAGTGGTCGGCATGCTCCGGGAGGGAACGACTATATATTAATATGTCGTCAAAGAACACAATCACAAAACGACGCAACAACGGCCGAAAAACCTCGTTCATGGCGGCCTGAAAGGTAGATGGGGCATTCGTCAGGCCAAAAGGCATGACCAAAAATTCGAAATGCCCGTCGTGAGTGCGAAATGCCGTCTTATAAATGTCCTCCTCGTGCATCCGAATCTGGTGATAGCCGGAGCGAAGATCGAGCTTAGTGAAAACCCTAGCCGCCCCAAGCTCATCAAACAACTCGTCAGAAGTCGGGATCGGAAAATGGTCCGCCACCGTGACCGCATTCAATGCCCTGTAATCGATACAAAATCGAAATGTCCCGTCTTTCTTTCGAATTAATAAGACCGGAGAAGAGAACGAGCTGCAACTGTGACGGATAATCCCCGAATCTAACATCTCCTTGACTTGTCGTTCTATTTCCGTCTTCTGAAAATAGGGGTATCGGTAAGGGCGAACGTTGACCGGCTTTGTCTGAGGCAAAAGATGAATCTTGTGATCAAAAGGGCGGGACGGGGGAAGTCCCCTAGGCACCTCGAACACACTCGGATGGCGCAGCAACACTTCCCGAATCAAAGGAGGAAGATCCTCCGGCAATGCTAACGCCGCACTCGCCTCCGGCTCGTTCGGAAGGACAGGTATAACCTCAAAACATTCGGCCTCCTCCTGATGCAAGAATAGAGTTGCGAGAGCGTGCACCGAAATTTGACGCGGCTTGCGAGGCGTCACTTTAAGGCAAACCGGCTGCCCATTACTTTGAAACTCCACCGTTCCCGCATCATAATCACTAGTGACTCTATGCAACGAGCGAAGCCAAGCTATGCCCAAAATGATGTCTTGACCATGCAACGGCAATACATAGAGATCCAAAACCGACGAGTGTCCCTGAATACAAAGTTCGGCTTGCGCACACATATAAGAACACGTTAAAGATTGTCCATTGCCAACATAAACATTAAATGGACGAATAGAAGTTAAAGAAAGCTTAACTTTCTCAACCACACGGGGATGGACGAAGTTATGCGTACTGCCCGTGTCGACGAGTATGAAGACGGGAACCGAAGCAAGGACCCCTTGAAATTCGAGCGAAGCGGCTCTCGGTGTCCCATCCATCCGATACATATGAGAGATATCGGCCTCCACCACCTCGGAAGTCACTGGCGGCTGCTCAGGCTGCTGGGTATCGTCATCCTCGTCATCCGAACCCATGTAGGCAAGAAACTTGCCCTTGCAAACATGTCCTTTTCCCCATTTCTCCGAACAGTACCAGCAAAGCCCAAGACGGGACTTCTCTGCTTTCTCAGCTGAGGACAAACGCACCACCGGGAGCTTCGAATAATCACGAGGGCGTGTAGAGCTAGCTGACGGTGGTTGAGCCGCTTGGCTCTCGGATGTCGAGGGGGCCGGAGATGGCTGCACAAGGGGTCGCGCCTCACGGTTCGGCCAAGTACGCTTCAAAACAGGAGCCACACGATCAGCCGACGAATCAAACTCCAAAGCGAGGGCCATCGCAGCTGCTACGGATGAAGGGTGCTGAAATCGCACCTGACTACGCACCGGATTACGTAGCCCTCCCATGTACATCGATAATAATATTGACTCCGGAACTCCCCGAATCTGAGTATTCATCCGTTCGAACTCCTTATTATAATCCACGAGCGTGCCGGTCTGAGATAACTTCGCAATAAGTTCCACGTAATTGACGAAGTAATTTTGATCAAAACGACGGCGCACATCCTCCAAGAACTGTCCCCAAGACGCCGATGGATTATTCGCACAATAAGCGAACACCCAATCCGAGGCCGGTGGAACGAAGAGCATAACAACATAATGAATCCGCTGTTCCTCCGGGAGTTGAATGTGGTTGAAAAAATATTGTATCCTCGTCACCCAACTCTGCGCATCGGAGCCATCGAATGTGGGCGGTTCCATCTTAATCAACCTCGACGGATCAGGAACCGAATGAGAGAGACTCGGACGGTTCCAAGGCTGCTGGAAACCCGGGCGGTAGGCCGATGAGTCCCACGCGGCGTTCCCCCCAAAATTAGGGTTTGCATGGGAGAATTGCTGCTGCCCGCGACTCCATCCCCCAAAATCCAACGGCAGAGATGACGGCGGTTGACTCCACGATGGTGGCAGGGACGGTGGTGTGGTTGACGACGAAACCGGCGTGCTGCCGGACGGTCCCCACTGCAACGACGACGACTGGTGCACCGGAAACGGCTGCGACGGCGCAAACGAATATGGCAGCGACGAGCTTGGCCCTGGCGGCGCCCAAGTGGGAGACTTCCACCCCGATGGCATCCCGTAAGGTGGGTCCGGGTCCGGTCGGAACCCTGGGGGCGTGGACCCCTGATTAGAACCCATCCGCGAGTCGCCCATCTCCAAACGATCCAGCATACGGCGCAACAGCGCCACCTCCTCCGATGAGAACGGCTGCTCGACGGAAAGTCCCGACCCCTGGGACGGTGACGAGACCACCACCACTGCTTGAGACACAGGTGGCGTCGTCGTTGGCTGCGAAGACGAAGCGGGATTCATGGTCATCAAGGAAAGCACCAGTTGATAAGGATTTGATCCCTACCAAGTAGAGAACGGACGCGAGTTCTTGCTCGACGTACGCGTTCAAGAACCAAATGATAAAGAAAGATAGGGAAATTAGGTTTTCGTATTATGATGATATGAATAATACAAAACTAATTCCTCTATTTATAACTAAAAACCCTAGGGTTGGTTCGACTCTCTTTTGCGATACGGGAAAGAACCAACAAAGAAAACCCGTAAAGGAGCTTATAATGGGCTCGACTCGAAATACAAGGGATCGGGCTAAGCCCGATCAATTATCAACATAAATTAACGAAAACGAACAAAGCCCTCAAACCTTTTGGGCTCACGGGCACACCTTTTGGGCCTAACATTGCACCTTTCTTCTCCTCCCTTGTCAACCGAGTGCTCTCGAGTATCACACAACACTTGAGCAGGCTCTCCATCCTCATGCACACTCTCCACGTCCACCTCATTAGGCGAGATGCGCGTATCATTTTGTTACATGTATTTATTGAGAATTATTTTCTCCGGCTCAAATTGGAATTCGTTAGGCTATTTTCGTTTTTTTTTTTTTCTGTTTGATACTACCTATGTTTCGTTGATAATGAGCTCACTGATTATCATGATAGTCTAATAGACTCGGTATAAGACAGTGGACTCATTGTCAACAAGACATTGTGAGATGAACTATACTATACCCTTGCGATGTTGAGAACTAATTTATTTTAAAATATATCAGCCCAATAGTTATATGTAAAAAAAATACATAAATTTAAACGTTCAAATAAATGTTGTAAATTTATAATTCCATCATCTCATTATTCTTGTCTCGTTAGTTAAACGTGTGTGGGGTCTAAAATACTAAAGGGGTTGCATAAATTAGAGAGCTATTAAAAGTGTATTATGATTTTAGGCAATTTGATCGAACTTAGGATGATTAATTAAATAAAGAATGGCAAACAAACAAAGCCTAAACTCCGTGTCGTAGCCGCGTATTCGAAAGCATAAGAACAAGCTTAGACATTGACATTTAATTATTTTTTTTTGTCACAAATGCGCCAATAAATGCCTCTTTCTTAAGGCCGCGTTTGGCCCCTCCAAAATTCGATATTTAATCAAAGTCTTGTGCATTAAGAAAAACCTCCTCCCCTCGTATTATTTTTTACCTAGGAAAGCCCTTCCTTGGCTAGTCATTCCACTGCACAAACCCAATTTATATGTAGTATTTGAAATTTGTTCACTCTCTATATTTTCCGATCTACCCCTATTATTCCGATTGTCAATTTTGCTTCAGTGTTTTCCTCAAGTGATCTTTACTAAGTAGTGATTACTAGTACAATGTCAGTTGAAATTCGACGAATATTCATGGAGAACTCGAACTCGAAACTTTTGATTCGAAACTTAACTTTCTTACACTAGATCAACACACGCACACCTGCACACATAATATTGTCACATAGTTATTGTCATCAAGTATATCCATTTGCAATAAACCGACAATACTTGGGCACATTCGTTTGGACACACTTTTTAAGGAAAAGTGAATTAGGAAGCTAATTATCTTGAACTAGTAGTTCCCAATAAAGGAGAACTAGAAGTGTGTTTTTAAGTGTGGGATAAATTCACTTAGTAACTAATAAGTGGGTCATGTTAGGCCCAAAAAGGAAAGTGGTCAAGTCGGCAGGGACACTCCAATTAGAAAACGTGACCAAGTCGGCCGGGACAGACGGAGTAATTCAAGAATAAAATGAAAAATAGTAAAAGGGTAAGATGGTATTTTCGTACATAAATACGTGCATGGGCCATGCCGTCATCGGCTTCTCGATTTCTTAGAATAATACTACTGAGAAGAATCTAGCACTCTCCGTTTCCATTTCGAACCCTATTTAAACCTCTTCTTCTTCAACTCCACACATTCATTCCACTCTATAATTGTAATTAGGCAAGCCTTCTTCAATGGCGTCGCGATACGAAGTGGAGGTGACGATCGCCTCGGCAAGAGACCTCAAGAACGTAAACTGGCGCCACGGCAGCCTCACCCCCTACGCCGTCGTCTGGGTCGACCCCAACGCCAAGTTCTCCACCCCCGTCGACCCCGCCGGCGACACCTCCCCCGTCTGGAACCACCGCCTCCTCATCCCCTTCACCACCCCCGTCGACGAATCCACCCTCCATATCGACATCGTCCACGCCGCCGCCGCCGACGAAGACGATACCAAGCCGCTCGTTGGCTCGGCCCGCCTCCCCCTCCGCGACCTCGTCGACGACGTCGGCTTCGGCAGCCGCGCCGATCGCTCGCTCCAGCTCAAGCGCCCCTCCGGCCGCCCCCAGGGCAAGGTCGACGTCGCCGTCGCCGTCCGCGACCCCGGCCACCGCGCGCCGGAACCCTACTACGCGCCGCCGTACGGCGTGCCGCCGGCGGGGAGCAGGGACTACCCTGCTCCGCCGTACGCGAGTCCCTACAGCGCGCCGCCGGTATACGGGCAGGCGGCGTACGGCGCGCCGCCGGGGTACGGGCAGGCGGCGTACGTGGAGGAGAAGGAGAAGAAGAGTAGTTTTGGCGGGATGGGGACGGGATTGGCTGTGGGTGCGGTTGCAGGGGTGTTGGGTGGAATCGCGCTGACGGAGGGCTATGATGCGCTGGAGGAAAATATTGCTGATGACGTGGAGGAACGATTGGAGGAGGACGAGGCTTATGATGAGGAGGACTAATGGTGCTTTGATCTGATTTGATTTGGGAATATGATTCTTCTTCACCACCCCTTTTTTTTTTTTTTTTTTTTTTTTAATTTTTTTTTTAAATGTGTTTGATGTATTAATTACTATTTAAAATTTGGGGAATATTGTAAAGAATTGTTGAAAGTAATATAGCATTATGCTTAAGAATATTCGTTCCTCTTTGCATGTGTTACATATTTAGTTGATGAAGGATCGAGATTTTCACTGTACATTACTGGTAGAATTTACACTCATCACATATCTCGTGCTTGTAGTTGTAGAGAGGGGTGAAGTTTATTGATTCATACTCCTTCCGTTCCACTTAATTAGTTCATATTTTCTTTTTCGTACAGTATGTCTTATTTATTAGTGTAGTTTACTAAAAAAAAAAATTAACAAATAGGCACATCTTTTAAAACTTTTTTATCTTTGTATTCTTTAATTTGTGTGTCACACCATAAATGAACTACCACTCCGGTCCAGGCTTTTTGACTCATTTATTTTTTGACTTTTCGGCACGCATTTCCACCGAGCCGTAGTACGGGTTTTACGATATAATTTTGAAATATTATTTCTTTTACGGGATACTACGAGGAACGATTTCCTCGTAGTATCCCGTAAAAGAAATAATATTTCAAAATTATATCGTAAAACCCGTACTACGGCTCGGTGGAAATGCGTGCCGAAAAGTCAAAAAACAAATGAGTCAAAAAGCCTGGACCGGAGTGGTACTTAAGTGAACGGAATGAGTATTATAATTCTCAATACTCCACTTGAGGTGTAACATTTAATTAAATTAATATATAAACCATATTTAAAAAATTCACTCTGAACAAAAAGACATCTTAAAGTTCCACAATGGTTAGAAGCATGAGGTCAGCTGTCTATCTCTAGCTCAGTGAACACCATTAATTCAGCAATCTATATTAATTAATTTGACTTAATAATTATAGCTTTAGTTAATAAAGTAAAGTGTTGACAAACAAAAGAAAGAATGAGAGAGAGAAAGTGTTAAACATCAGTATTATTGAGATAAGATGAGTGGCGTGAAAGGAAGGAAAGACGTCTCCATTTTGTAGTTAACGCCTGCCTTGATTCCAACTTCATTGCCTAAGTTGTCAACTTTTTACTTTAATGTCTTTTGACTCTTTGGTTGCGTTCTCTTTGATACGAAAGAAAAAGATAAAAAAAAGAAAATTAACTTATAAATTCCACCATATTCGTCACCTTTTCTCACCTTTTATTAATGAGGGAGAATTTTACTCCTTAACTTGGAGAAAATATTTACAATACTAAATTGGAGAGATAATATTTTCTCTCTATTGTAGTCAACGGCGGAGCCACCCTTTAGAGTGGTGGGGCAATTTGTATTATTTCTATTTAATCATAAATTAGTAAAAAATATGCATAAATTTACAAAATTACATATGTTTTCCCCCACCAGATTTTTTGAAAAATAGGGGCAAAAGCAAAAAAATAAATTTGCCCCCTCTTACTCGAGGGGCCTGGCTCCGCCACTGATTGTAGTGTAAATGAAGGAGAAAAAACAGAATATGTGAGAAATAAGGAAGATTTTAAAGGTATTTTTCTCTTTTCTCTCATTTTCTTTCGCATCAAAGAGAATGCAACCTTTATCTAAAATTTTAATGTTACTATTTTGCCCCTGGTTTGACAAACTCCATTTCATTGAAGAAATTACGTATAATATTGTCTCCGTCGCATTAGATTATTCAAACTTTATTTTTTGGATCGTTTCACTATTTCACCACTAATTTTGTTACTTTATTTTAAGTTCACTATTACCATTTATCTACAATTAAGATGTGCAACTTTTTTCATCAATATCACATACAACTAACATTTATTAAAACCCGTGATGGATGGGGAAAAATATTCTTTTCTTATTGAAAAAGCAAAAAGATTTTATTCAAGGCAAAGAAGGTACGCGAAAACCTAAAAATGAAGGATGTGGAGCCACCAATCAAGGACACGAAAAGAACATACTTGGGTTGTCAAGCCAAACGAAGAAAGAAAATTTTCTCGAAAAAGCACTTCTCATCACACCCCAACTCCGAAGTTTGTTTTTGATCTCATCCCTAATCTTATCTCTTTTCCAACTAGCGTTCTCAATAACTGCCTTATTCCTCCATTTCTATAAAATAAACAATACATATCTAGATAGTAGTTACAAACTTATTCCCAACAATAGTTTGAAGGATGCTCAAATTATGCATGAAATAGTCCTTCAATCGCTTATGTGTAAAACCACATAAATAGCAAACCAAGCATATAAAGGCTAACCATATTTGTAGAGTCTATATAGCAGCAATCAATGAGGAAATATGAACTGCTCACTTCCTTTTCGCCGTAGAGGGCACTCTACCAAGTCGAACACTTTTCTCCTCCGTAAATTTCATCGAGTTGGAGTAATTATAGTTTTTTTTTTTTCCTTCAACGAAGTACTATCATATACTCCTTCCGTGTTTTTTATTAGGGGTTTTAAATTTTTGTCCTTATTCTTTTTATAAGGCGTTTTCATAGATAAAATTTTCTGTATCCAACTCACTATTCTTAATTTTTTCTATCATTTTCATCACTACTCTTATTTTTTTTCTCTCATTTTCATTACCTTCATTTATCAAAATTAATGTTCATCTATTTTTTCAAAATAATTTCATCTATTTTTATATAAAAAATGAGACTTGTGAGAAAAAAGATGAATTTAAAAGAATGATACTTAAGTTTTATTATTTCTTGTACCTGAACTAAAAGTATAAAGAAAAACGGAGGAATATTGAATAGTAGAAATTTCAACAATGATGATGTACAAAATATGTTTCTCAACTTTTCTTTAACTTTTCCTTCTAAGTTACAATGAAGCAAATACTCTTTCATCCTTAGCTTACAACCTATTCATTACTTTTAACATAAGTTAGAAAATTTTACACACGCTTTATAAAAAGGATAAACTATCATAAATATTTTCTGTTCTCACTTGTGAAAAACTATAAGCCTCTACCAATTAGGTTCAATTTTCACACAATTCATTTTGAAGCAAATTCAATATTTTCTTGCCTTTCAATCAACACAAAATTCAAGAGGATTAGCAATCTCATAAAGCTGGATGAAGATCAAGGTTCATTTGGGAGGAATCAAGAAGTTGTTCATATGCAATTGTAAGTTTCTCCCCTCTCATTTCAAAACGAGACATCTTCAGTGGAACACTTTAATAGTCGATATGGTTTGCAAAGTTATATTCAGCATAACTGAGAGAGTATTTTATTTCATTCATATTTCTCACTTTATTTTCTCTTATGCCATCTCATTTCAGCAACCCAAACCCAAACTCAGACTAGTGACCCAAACCCGGAAATTCTAGACCTCCGAGAAGAATATGCTAAAGCTTTTCGTACAGAATCTTATACCGATTTTTGGACACACGTTCTTGCCCTAAACAAAGGCCAGCTCACCCCTCATCGAAGTCTCGGCTCCAACACGGCAGCCCGACTCCCTTCCTATCGGCTCTTCGCGGAGAATCTTTTGGATCCGGATCAGTCTACCGTAAAACGGATCTTGAGTACGACCCGAATCAACCCGAAAATCTTACCCCTCATGACTGATTATTTTTCAAATACGTCCGATGCTTCTCATTTGTGCGGACTTCTACTCAAAGACATTGACTACATGAGGCGAAAATTTAGGTCCTTCAAAGATCCGACCCGCTCTTGCCAAACCGGGTCGGGTCAGAAAATAGACCACTTGCCCGTAGTGGTGACCCGAGTGACCATATTCTCGAGATCCAACCCATTTTCGCTGATCGGCGCGTCTATGAGCCGCCTCCAAGCCGTGCAAGCCGGCTCCTCCGTCTTGCTCAAGCAGCTCGAGGCGCGCCGCGACAAGACGCAATCGAGATTCCGTCGGCTTAAGAAGCTCAAGTTCGGCTCGGCCGTTCTACTCGTGGCCGTGACGGCTTCGCTGGTGGTGGTGGTCGCGGCTCACGCTCTCGTGATGATGGTGGCGGAGCCGGCTGTGATGGCCGGCTCGCTCGAGCTGTTTTCGGTGGAGCAGCTGGCTAGGTGGTCGGCTCAGCTCGACACGGCGGCTAAGGGGACGTACATACTGATCAGGGACTTGGACACCGTGAGCCGGCTGGTGGCTCGGCTCAACAACGAGCTGGAGCGCGTGGACGGCTTAGTGCAGCTGTGGCTGCAGAGAAGAGACGATCGGCTCCAAGCCAGTGAAGAAGTGGCTATCCAGCTGAAGAAGAATAACCAAAGCTTCATGGAACAGCTCGATGAGTTGGAAGAACATTTATACTTATGCTTCATGACCATAAATAGAGCAAGAAACCTTGTTGTCAAAGAAATTCTTGATTCTGGTACAACCACCTTCAATTCCTCAAATTCATCACCCAAATAGCCCATCCGTGTCAAATCATTTATACCATTCCCTCCGTCCCCGACAAACATGAAGCGTCTGACTGAAATGTTGGTCTGTCTCACATATTTCGACCATTTTCGTCAGTATGAAAGGAGTATATACATATGATTATTGAAGAATTAGTTAATATATTTTATATCACAAAGTTTTATAACAAGTATAAAAATACAAAATTACATCAAAGTTGTATACTCCTATACTATATTATATTCTTGTTATATACACCATTCATCCACTTTACGATTGTTGAAGTCCACTCGGTAATGACACTTTTTTTATTTAGGCCGAATCTATTATAATAATCAAAAATAGACGGAGGAAGTAGCTTCAAAACAAAGTACTACGGTGCTTGTTTATGAGTCGAGAGCTCGTAAAATCAATGTAAGGCCGCGTTGAGGTTGCAGAGTCAAGACCGCAAAAGGAGAATGCACGTAAGAAGGAGACAGTTGGAACGAAAAGCGACGCAGAATCATCGATATAGCAACTTTGGCTTCGATCATGGCGAAGTTCTTGCCTATACAGGCGCGTGGGCCCGACCCGAACGGTATGAAGGCCGACTTCACCTTCGCCGTGTCGGGAACTCCTTTCGCAAACCTCTCCGGCATCTTCCCCCCAAATGTTGGGATCACGGTGGACTTTGGCTATCAAAAGTGTCATGTGCACCCCTTTCGGAATCGTCAGATTCCCCAGCGTCACCGTCTTTGTCGGGCCTCGTGCCGTCAGGGGCAGCGGCGGGTACAGCCTCAGCGCCTCTTGAAGGATCATGGTCACCTACCGATAAGAAACGCCTCGTGTGATAGTTGGTCGTGTAGAACTTATGAGCTTAATATGCATAGTTCTGATTTTGCACACGAACTCTTTTAAAATTATGATGGTCAGTTCTTTTTGCACGTGAAGTATGTCATAATTCACATTTTTGACATATTAAAAATAAACCTTTTATTTTTAATATGTCGAAAATGTGAATTATGACATACTTCTAAAAGAATATGTATATCTTTTTTATGAATTTCTAATCTTGTACTTGTTTTTCAAATGTTAGGAAATAATTCCCAAAGAAGTAAGGGCACATAAATCTTACAATTTTGAGGTCATTCAAGCCTTCGAATGTCGGTACGGAGCGCCCCAAAACGCGCTCCACCTCCTCTCGGGCTCGAGTTTGCCAGTCTGGATGCATGCTCAGGAGGAGCATCGTCCAGGCTAGCAAACTCGAGGTTGTTTCCGAGCCAGCGAAGTAGAACAACTTGCATTCTTCGATCACTTCCTCGATGCTCATACCGTATTTCTTGCTTCCCGACTCTTGAATGGATCTTGCATTCGACTCCATAAGTAGCCCTAATAAGTCATCATGACGAACGGCTTCCCCCCTGCCGATGGCCCTCTCCCTCTTGTCGATTATTTCTCGAAGCAACGAGTGGACTTCTTTTGTTGTTTCTCTCTATCTTCTGTTCACTTTCGTAGGCAAATATCTACCATTAACAAGTAGAAAAAGATATGAGTTATTGATAATTAAATTGAAAAAAAAGGCCTTAATTAGTTGAGGAAAACAGAGGTTTTTGGTGGGGACACCTCCATCCAGGGATGAGTATCAACTGCAGTAATGGGAGAGAGATCTCAAGTTTCTCCTTCTGGAGCTGGAATATTCTAGAACCTTCTTCATGGCTGCTTCCGAAAGCTGCTCGTGAAATTACGTCTCCGGTCAGATCTTCGAAGAATGGCCAGACGTCGATTTCTGACCGCCCTTCTTCACTGCCGGAAACCATGGCTTCCCACTTGTTAATCATGTTCCCACAGCTCAAAACCATTGCTGAAACCATATTCTATAGAGGAAAAGGTTAGTGTTCTTACCAAAACTTTCATTAATTTAAATTAGAGTTTCATTTAAAGATTATATAAGTATAAAATTTTAATTATTCTATCAAGTAACACTAGTCACACACTCATAGTGAAGCATGTGAAAAAAATATATATATACTAGTATCGCACCAGTGCGATGCACGGATACTATATCAATTACAATTATAATAAAAATTAGATTAATCAAATGGAATAGAGACAGATATAATATATAATGGATAAATGTTTAAGAGTTTTTTTCAATTTTTTACATGTACAAAATAGATAAATGTGTAACTAATATTATTAGTAAGGGAACAAAATGAAATTGTTTTAATAGAAAACCATTGCGATACTCTTTTTTATATGTTCATTTTGTAATTTCAATACGTCATTCTAAAAAAAGTCTTTCATTATTGTTCATTCTTAATAAACGCGAATTATTATTAATTCTTTTTTAGTATCTCTTAATCCAATTATTTAACATTTGAAAATGATTTAGAAAACATATCCTAGCCTTAAAGACAATGTACGGAGTACTTCCACATTTAACTTTTGTATTGTAAAAACTAAATTAAAATATAATCATCATTCTTTGAATAAAATGTATAAATCAAATAGTTAGTTACATAGTACTTGAAATTTAACATGACATTGGTAAATATATATGCTAGAAATGTAATTATGCTAAAAGAAAAAATAATAAAGAAATAAGTATGTAACAAAATATTTCGGTGGAATAAAATTCATGGTAATAATAAATAGATTCTTCAGTACAAAAACATCAAGATTTTAAATTTTAGATAGTCAACTATTTTCATAAAATGATATATATATATATATATATATATATATATATATATATATATATATATATATATATATATATTATTGATAGTTTTACATTTTATAAAGTTATGTGAAGTAGAATGTATTATTAAATTAATGACAAATATGGGATTTAAATTTGAAATTGTGGGCTTTTAGTTTGGGATACAATATTATATAGTTATTGTGCATTACCCATAGAATATTAGATTAATTAATATTAGTGTATGTCCTTTGGATAAAACAATGTATGCTTTGGAGGGAAAAGGGTATTGTTGTGAATAATGTAAAAACTCAACTTTTAAGTGTAGTATAGATAGTAAAGAACTCCGTCTATCCATTTTATAATAACTAAATCGAAATAAAAATAAATCGTTATAAAATGGACCGAGAAACTACGTACTCTATTGATATTACCTTCAACTTGTCTAGATGAAAAGCAGGATTGACAATCTTTCGATGTTTAGCCCATTTCGCGCCTTCCAAAACTACGAGGCCGCCTGTAAGAATCTTCCCCATCTCCGGCAAAGGCTTCTGATATACATCATGCTTGCTTAGAATCTCCCTTATCAGCTCCGGATCGCTTACATTTAGTCGAGGCCACGGGCCGAACCATACGAAAGAATTCGGACCTAATGCAACAAAAAATAAACAACCGAAAAATAACTCATGTGCATGAAAATTATACCTAGCAAGGTTAATACATACCATGCTTTTCAAGTGTAGTGTGAAAGTATCCAAAAACATGGGGTAAGATATGATGAGAGAGTTGGATTGGTCTCAGCTTTTCTGCTTCCATTGCTCTAACAAAATCTTTCGTGTCTCCGAGGAAAGGGCGGTAGTGATTCCCACGGAAGCCTTGGTTTCGGAGAAGTTCGTCGAGCCTCCGTGGCCGGAGCCAGAATAGATTTAGTAATCTTTGGGCAAGTGATGTAAATGCAGCTATGGCCAAAGAGGTGAGGAGGAGGGTTAAAGAAGTAGTACTAGTATTCATTCTCTCTCTCTCTCTTGTTTTTTTAAGGCAAAGTTAGAAAAGATGAAACTAAATAAGATCGAATTGTGCTATTTATATTATGAATAAGTAAAAAACATTGTGCAACTGATGACTGATCTATTGCTTTCCCTTTGACGAGTATAATTCACATTATACTGGATTTTTCTAGAGGAGACACCAAGTTTGGAAAATTCAACCATTTACATCTAACTTTTATTTTTCAACTTATATTTAATTAATTTTGCTACACAGTATTGTATGTATTGTAGTGAATATAATAGGTTAAGGTGTATACAACCCTAAAGTTTATACTCGAAAGTAAAAAACTCCTTATTACACTATGTTTTGGGGCAAATATCACCCAAGACTTTTAAGTTGGAGCAAATGACACCCTAAGGTTTTAAATTTGGATATTTCATTATTTTTAGTATATTTTTAGCATTTAATTTCATTTGTATTCAGTGACGGAACCAAGAATTTTTCATGGCGGGGTTGAATTGGATAGTGGTATAAACTAGATGGGAATTAATTACTCGTTTTTTTTTCACAATTGACATGGGATGACAAGAATAAAATTCGATAAAAATCAAAAAAATTAAGAACTAAAATTATATATATATATTTTTTTAAAAAAGGTTGGAGTGGGCTTAAGCCCCTCACGGGCCTCCGCCATTGTTTGTATTAGTTAATACTACATGGTTAATAAATCCATATATAATTTATAATTTTATTGAAAATATTATAAAATTAATAAAAAAAATTATTATTATTATTTGATAAGTGGTTGAAACACCGAATTCAGAAGAGAAAATTGCGTATACAACTATATACCTTGTATCCATTTTTTATTTTTTAGATGAACGAACTAAGGCTGCAACTTTGAATTTCGAGCAACAAGGAATTTATACCCGATTCAAAGCTCCAAAACAACTTTCAACTGTTTCCCTCCTTTATACTCATGATAATTTTATTCTCCCGAACCTACTATTATAACAATATAAAAAATTGTTTCCAGTTACCCGGTGTTGTGGAGTTACGTATGAGAAGATCTACCTTTGAGAAGGTTACCGGGTGCCGTGGAGTATGCTTTGAGATGAAAGCTAGCTAGAGTGAGAGCCACATATGGATTGATAGTGAATGATGCCCAGAGTGTGAGTCGTTCGTGGATGTACAACTCTTAACAGTGGCGTAGGGAGAAAAAATGAATGGAGGGTGTTAAAATCAATGATTTTTAGGTTTAAAGGGTAAAAACATGAAAAAAAAAAATCTAAAAATTCTAAAAAATTTTGTAGGGTAAAAAACACCATTTTTTGGAGGAGGGGGGGTGCTTGAGCTCCCTCCAGCTCCCCCTTGTCTTCGCCACTGACTCTTAAGGAGGTTCGGATGATACGATCTCACATTATATTCACAAATGATTACAAGTTGTCCATGGACGCTCGTCTCTTCAAGGGGTCGAACGATACGATCCAACGTTAAACTTACAAACAATTGAAAATCAGTATTTATGTTGGGCGTCAAATATCCTATAACTTCTGGATAAAGTTCGAATTTTCGGCTTAGCTGTTTATCAGTTGAGCGTATATGTGCTTAAGATTATAACATATAATTTAAACAATTTATAATTCCTACAGAGAATAAGATATTAATAAGTAATTATTCCAAAACAATAATACAGGATGTTGAATATAATCAATACTTTCTCTATCAAGAAAAAGAAATTATTATGTGAAAGTGCAAGGTAGATGGTCACATGGGATATATCATGTGTGCCAATTAAATATTTAAATGTGGGAGGGCAACCATTTCTACTTATATTTATGTAAATCAAAACTCAGTGCAATTTTGGAAATAAAATTTATTCATTGTCGATCACATTTCTTTCTCAAATATTTAAAGCCCAAAAATTATTTTCCACCGATTTTTTTGTAACCAATTAATTCATTCTATTGACTGATAAATTATTGCCTCACAATGATTACCTAAAATAAGTAGGTCTAATAATAATTTCCTATGAACAAAAGAAAGCTTTTTGAAATATGCTATTGCAATTAAGTGGATGTTTTATGTGCAAATAAATCCTACTGTGCGAATATGCGAAAAATACTTAAATCTGAATAAAATTGTGTTTAAAAGTCGTACAAAATCATGCTTAAATATATAACCATGCTTATTTTCTAAAAATTAAAAATATATACTTAAAGTGTTTCCATGCTTATTGTGTATTGCAATCTTACTTAAATCAATATCAACCATATATTTTAATAAGGATTAGTGGTCAAAATCTATTCTTATTTCTCACGCCACGACTTATTTTTATATGAACCAAACTCGGAATTAAAGAATGGAAAAACACAAATCAGAGTAGGCATCTATCTTGTTATGGAGTTGACAGGTTTGTTTAATCTGAGTCAAAGACTTTGTTGGGAAACCAAACCTAATTAAGGAAAATTTTCCTTATAAAAAATATTTCATACAAATTAATTATTTATAATATAGCTAGAAGAGGTTCCGTCTCCATCAATAATGGGGCAATGTACTGCTTAAGGAATTGAATCCTTGATAATACAAAGAAAGAGAGAAAAGAAGATTGTTATTTTTATCAGACCTATCATAATTATAATTTTAAATTCATCATCATTGGACCTTACTATTTTGGTGGCCTAGTTCTAACGAACACTTTGAACCTCCTAATAGGCGACTGCGTTATACTAGAATATATATAATGAAAGTAAATAAATGTATTCCAAGTGCTTGTATAACAATCATACGAAAATCCCTAAAACGATCAACAATGTCATTTATCATTTTTTTTAAAAAAAAAAGGTTAAATTTTACTTATTAGTATATAATTTTACTTTTTTTAAAGACTACGTTAGAGCTACTTACTACTTTGGTTCAGTTTTTGACCGGAACCAAATCGACGGTTTCCGGTTCTATTGGTAATGAACTAGAAATCTAGAACCACACCGGCAAACCCCATTGGTAATGAACACATGGAAAATGCTCTTTCAAGTTGAGAAATGTTGAAACTCACCTACTTGCTTTTGATATCCTTCCATCTTAATTTCTTCTTTTAGTAAAGCCCAAGTTGGCCGTCCAAGACTCCGATTTTCACAAACGTGAAATGCTATATTATAATTTTATTGGTTTAGTAATCATAAATTAATATTATCTAACTAAGAGAAATTAATAATACTCCTATAATACAACATATTATAACCGTTTGGTTTCAAACAATTAAGTCTTATATTGAAAATATAAGGTAAATAAATTTTTTATACTACCTCAATTCCATCTATTATCAACATTGGTCATTTTGGTCAATCTCACTTATTACCTATATTTCCTAAAATGACAGAGAATACATGGCTACAATTAACTTTCTCTATTTATAATTAATTACAACCACATATATCTCTTCCTTCCTAATTTATGTGCCCACCTTATTTATAGATACAATATTTATTTCCCTATACAGTTTCATACGAGTTGACGCATCATTTTCTTCATATCTTCTCTTAAATGGTACTCCTTCCGTCCCATTGATATATGAATAAATTCTATTTTCGTCCATTTATTACTTAAAATGGCAAATTTTTTAATTCATTAAAACACATTCACGTTACTTTATCCATTATCATCTCTTTCGTTTTAATCTCATGCCGAGAAAATGTTATCCCTGTATAGTAGGACGGAGGGAGCAAGAATGAGCTTATGAATAGTGGACTTTGTTCCACTTCTTTCACTCGTCCACCTACTATATATTGGTATGATCTAACCAAGTCTTTCCCTCAAATGTGTAAGCTTGTAATTATTTTGGCAGTTTCCCATTAAACATATACCACTCTAATTTAATTGTCCTCTTTTACAATTATTGCCATTTAGTATTCTAGTTTTCTAAATTTCAAATTATTTAATATTAATATTAATTGTAAATAAAGAGTAAAACTAAAATGCAAAATACAGCAACAAATTATGTATAGTTTTTTTTATTATTATTATTATTATTATAATATGAATAAAACCGATCGAGGACAGTACTAGTGTGCAATAAACCTTAGACAGTTGTCGTAAAACATTACTATTTGAGAGCGAGGCAATATTATAGGAAAGAAAGGTATGAAATTTGATGAAATTATGAATTTAATAATTTAGTATGAAAGGTGGGGGCATTAATTAATTAAATGGAAGAAGCATTTATGATTCATTATTGGACACAGTTGAAGGGTAAAAATTATATTAGCCGCGGATTCAGGTTGGAAAATTTCGGGTGTGTAAACTATAATAATAAACCACATTGGTAGCCACCTCACTCATTAAGTGGAGGGAGACAAATATGTACCACTTACACGAATGGTTCTACCCATCGTGAGCATTCTTAATGTGTTTACAGATGACGTGACGTATTATTATTGGAAAAAAAATCTTTATATATATCTTTACCAATCTAAAATATAAACTTTGCCCCTACCAAATCAGGGGTGGACACATTAAGAGTGCACATAGTGGGTAGGGAAGCGTTTCTTGTACTAGTTAATACTCCTGTATTTAGCAAAAATTAAAATTATGACAAAAGTTCCAATCATGTACTTCCACCACCCGATTTATAATGAACTATTTTAATATAATATTAATAAATTTATTGTGAATAAAAATGACTCATTATAAACTGAATGGAGGGAGAGAGTATAAACCCTTGTACTATCTTCAATTTATAACGGAGAACATTGTCATAAATAAAAGTAGTAAAAATATGTACTCCCATGACTATGTTCTATGATGTGAATAGAACTACTTATATATAATTAGAGAGTCATTTTAAAGTAGCATCTTTACTATCGTAAATCTAAATAAGAAAAAACAAAGGAAAACAAGTAAAATAAACTAGTCTGGTATGTACTACAGTAGTATACAAATACAAAATTCATATATTCGTGTATTTTACTAAATTACTGAATCTACGAATACAAGATCGTCTATGATGGATTTGAAACAAAAGTTCGTGTACTTCACCGAATTACCACATTCGACCAATATACGATGCAAGAGTCGTACATTTATGTGTATTAATTCGAAAACAAAAGTTTTGTGTGGTACACATATGCAAGAGTCGTATATTCATATATATGTGCATTGGTATTTACTTTAAGTTTATCATAATATAACTTTTATTATGGGCTAACATGACAATTGAATACATTTTAGTTTCAAATCATCGCATCAATTATTCGAACGAGATCCTCTGTTGCATTTCGATATGACATCTTCTATTGCATCGATAGATTATTTTGTGCTTGTAAAAAACATATTCAAAAGCAACAATAGTCAAAACTTATATAAACAAAATTGCAGATGTTTTTGAAAATATTTATCACACGTGGCAATGATAAGCCATCGGTACAATAAAGAGTGTCACACCAAAATGTTGAAATGTATATAAAACATAATGAACAAAATTAATCAAAGCCAAATTAATAAAGTAGAAATAAATCATGAATGAATGAGTAAGAATAGGTGATCGCCAAAGCATCTTTACTCAACTCCCACCAAAAAAATCAGTGGCAAACGAAAGCGCAGTAAATGTCTCACAACTACACCCACAATAACCCTTTAATGCAATCCCCAACTACACCAATATCCCATTATAAATACGCCTATATCTTCACTCACCCTTTTACACTAAACCCAAAAAAAAAAATTATTAAAAAAAATTCAAAATATTCTCCAGAAAGAGAGAAAAAATGGCAGGTGAAGTTGCCAATGGGGAGAAGAAAGTGGGAGGTGTGAAAATCCTGAGCACGGCTCACGTGAAGCCCAAGAAACCGATCGGGAGGAAGGAGTGCCAGCTGGTGACCTTCGATCTGCCCTACCTCGCCTTCTACTACAACCAGAAGCTGCTGCTTTACAAAGGCAACGGAGGCGGCGGTGACGTGGTGGAGAAGCTGAAGGAGGGGCTGGCGGTGGTGCTGGAGGAGTTCCACCAGCTGGCGGGGAAGCTGGACAAGGACGAGGATGGGGTTTTCAAGGTGGTGTACGATGATGACATGGAGGGGGTTGAGGTGGTGGAGGCGGCGGCGGAGGATTTGGAGGTGGCGGAGCTGACGGCGGAGGAGGGCTTCTCTAGGTTCAAGGAGCTGTTGCCTTACAATGGGGTCTTGAATTTGGAGGGGCTGCAGCGCCCGCTCCTGGCGGTGCAGGTAATTTATTGCATGGGCTGTGTTTTTTCACCAACTTTTTGCTACCTGAGAATTTTAAATGTTCGTAAAGTAAATAGACGTGAGGTGTAAAATAATAGAATGAATCAAATAGTGTGAAACGGAGTAGATTGAATCGGAATCATGAGGAGATGTTTTGCTTGATTACATCATGATTAATGTTGTTTTATGGAGTTATTATGATTTAGGTTGCTTTCATTTTAGCTCTAGGTTAATTTGATTTATTTTTGATTTTAGTTAATGATTTGAAAATATATTTAGGAAAATTAAATTTAAAATAAATGAAGATGGAGACATTATTTTTGAAGCAGAGTGGTGAAGGAGTTCTTATACGGCCCTCTTTTATGGAATCAGACAAATAATGGCCCCACTTAGTTTAATTCATAGTGTAGTACCTAATTCTGCATGCATAAATGCATCACAACCACGTTGTCTCGCCTAAGACGACACCCTTTCTTAAATACTGTATATGTTAGTATAAAATAATAGAAATGTGTCGTTTTGAAGTTCCGTCTTGCCAAAGACAACACCCTTCTTAAATATTATAGATGCTCGTGTAAAATAATAGAAATGTGTCGTTTTTAAGGGGAGAGATAGATTATTGTTAATTGTGGGTGAAATTTTTAGTACATATATAGCACAAGATCATAAAGTATGCAATGAAAACATTAAATATATGATCAGATCGTTTGACTTTACATCACTTTTAAATTTTATATATAAACACACTGTACAGTACTGTATCTTGTATCAAATTAACAATTAAATTATCCTTTAAGAGAAATATGAAATTAAATTAGTGAGATATTGTTCTGTCATTTTCTATCTCTCTTTTTTTTTCTGGGAATTTTTTTTTTTCTGAAATTTAATTCTAATTGGGGAAAGTAATTGTTGGTGGATTGGATGTGGTTGGAGCATGTTACCACTGAAATGGTAGTAGTAATAATTGTTTTTAATTATATTATTAATTATTGAATAAATTTGTGACAGCTCACGAAGCTCAAGGATGGACTGGCCATGGGTTGCGCCTTCAACCACGCCATCCTCGACGGGACCTCCACGTGGCACTTCATGAGCTCGTGGGCCTCCATCTGCAGTGGGGCCACCTCGGTCTCGGTCCCGCCCTTCCTCGACCGCACCAAGGCCCGCAGCACCCGCGTCAAGCTCGACCTCTCCCAACCCTCCGACGCCCCCGAGCACGCCAACTCAGCAGCCGCGTCCAACGGGGACGCCCCCGTCCTCCGTGGCAAGGTCTTTAAGTTCCCGGCCTCGGCCATTGACCAGATCAAGGCCAAGGTCAACGCTGCCACGAACGTGGAGAAGGGCTCTGCTGCTAAGCCCTTCTCCACGTTCCAGTCCCTCTCAGCGCACGTGTGGCAGGCTGTCACTCGTGCAAGGGAGCTGGGCCCCACCGACTACACGGTGTTCACGGTGTTTGCCGACTGCCGCAAGCGGGTCGACCCGCCCATGCCCGAGAGCTACTTCGGGAACCTGATCCAGGCGATCTTCACCGTGACCGGGGCGGGCCTGGTCCTGACGGAGCCTGTGGAGTTCGGGGCGGGGCTTATCCGGGGGGCGATCGAGGCCCATGACGCGGAGATGATCAAGAAGAGGAACGAGGAGTGGGAAGCGAAGCCGGTGATATTCCAGTATAAGGACGCCGGGGTGAACTGCGTGGCGGTGGGGAGTTCGCCCCGGTTCCAAGTGTATGGGGTCGACTTCGGGTGGGGGAGCCCGGAGAGCGTGAGGAGCGGGCTCAACAACCGGTTCGACGGGATGGTGTACCTGTACCCGGGGAAGAGTGGAGGAGGGAGCATTGATGTGGAGATTAGCTTGGTTGCTAATGTTATGGAGAGGCTTGAGAAGGATAAGGAGTTCTTGTTGGAAGAGGCTTAGCTGAGGATTGATGCTTTGTTACTATTGCTCACTCTCTCTCTCTCTCTCTCTACTATTTCATTTGATTGAATGTCAAGTTTGGCTATCTGTGTATGGCTGCAGTTTGTGGGATTCAGACGAATTATCTGAGTTTTTAATTCTATTTTAGTTAAATAAGGAAATTTGTCCTAATTATTAATTTTAGTTCTATTTATAAGTGCGTGTTTTCGTCATTCTATCTCGTTTTTCCTACCACGTTACAAATCTAACGAATAATTAATACAATTGTCAAAATAAATGGAAATTGACAAGTATAGACTTTTGCAGAAATAAATAATAAATTGACAAGTATAGACTTTTGCAGAGATAAACTAGTCGACTAGTCGAATATTTGATACATGTTAAATGGCATTTACTTTGAGGGATAAGGGTGGATTGACTAATTTTATCCGACTTAATTTTATAATTAATTCGTATAAAATGTAAAAACTGAGTTTGATTGAAGGAGCTTAGACGCTCTTTTTTCAGAACTTATATAAGCTTAGCCAAACACACTCGTTAAGCTAACGATGAAATGCGATAGTACACAAAACTCATAGAGAAAGCAAGTTCTTCCTCTTTAACTTCTGTACTAAAGTAGAAGTAATAATCAAAACAAAGGTAGAATTATTGGTCAATTCTAAGAATTTTATCATCATCTGTGATACATAACTATAGTGTAGTTTGAAATTAAATTCCAAAAAAAAAAAAAAAATCATCCAAGTGGAAATACTAACTATATTAGAACCAGTGCCAAAAACACTTGTTTAACTTATTATTTTTGCTCAAATGTCCAAGAATTTGAAGGACTACCTCAACGCTATGTCTTCTACATCATCCTCGTCGTCCCAAAACTTTAGCTCGAAGCTTCAACTTTGCGTTTCATTGTTTACAGCTGAGGCAGCCGGTGCTCCTGCTGCAGTTTCTTGAAGAACGTTGTCCAGATTCTCGAGGGTGACCGAGGAGGATTCTTCGACAGTATCCGGAGCTTCAGATGTTTCCGGAGCATCAGAAGTATCTGAGATAGTTGTATATGACCATAAATGGCTGTGAGGAAGAGGTAGAGAGAGAGAGGGGATAGGGTGAGAGAGAGGAATATTAGACTGACCTGCAACGGTAGCCTGGGCTTCGGCTTCAGCTTGAAGCTTCTCTTCCTCTTTTTGCTTTCTCTCCTCCTCCTGCTCTTTCTGCAGCTGGGCAAGAGCTCCCTTAAATTGATCGGCCCTCATCTTTAGGGAGGCATCAACCGGATCTTCTGAAGTTTCTGCAGACGAGCCATCTTCATATTTTGTAGCTTAGTAGGGATTAGTTTCATAAGCAAATTATCATCGACGTAAATTGACCAGCCATGGCTCATTCACAGTGCAATTATAGAGTGTGCATTCCAAAGTATAATGTTCTAGAATCTTCTAGATGTAAGCTATGTTCGTAGTGACGTTTAATTTTTTTTTTTTTTTAGGGAACGAGTGGATCTACTTATAAATACTAAGAGATTTTACAATACATACCAATATTGAAAATATTGAGTTTTATATAAAGAAAATGTTTACTCACTGGGTTCAGTATCTGTCTCTGTCGTGTTGGAACTGGGCTTTCTGGGTACTGGAGTATCAATATCATCGAGACCAATTTCTCGTTCAAGGGTGCTCTTGAATTCCCTCGAGACTTCCTGTATGGTGGCATTTAGCAATGCATAAGAACACGATTAGAAGTCGCAAGAAACATCCTTGCACTCAGCATTTTAAGATTAAAAATACAGTAGAATAAGGTACCTGAAGTTCTCTAATCGTAGGTTGGAATGCACGTAAAGTTTTTCCCAGGTTACGGGCAACCTGTCATTACAAAGTAGGATGGATGAAATTTGCTAAAGTGCACATTACATGTCATTACAGTGTTCAGCGTTGATAAATGATAAATCCACAAAAAAACTCGGAGAAACAGACGAAAAAAATAATTCCAATTTCACATGATGGTCAGTCCCCATTCAATTTATTCCATATGACCAATGCACAGGGCATCTCCATTTTGGAAGAGAAAGAAGTTGATATTTGAATGGTAAGCCCCCAGAACGATAGGAAGACGAAGAAAAGGAATAATCAGAAGAGATTGATGGGCGAAATTACAAATAAAATAAGAACATTTTTAGGGATGAAATCAACCTCAGAAAGAAAAATCTCTCTCTCTCTCTCTCTCTCTCTCTCTCTCTCTCTGTTGTTCTCTCTCCCCTTTTCCTCTTTCAAAGTCATACCAGGGCGAATCGGAAAGAATTTTACATCAAGCAACATGTAGCTCCTCAAGGTGAAACCGGTTTATTTTGTTCTAGACCAAGGAATACATCAAGAGAATGATAAATTCAACAAGTATGATCCTTGAGCACTCGTAGATTTCACTTACTTATAGTCCGATTTGTTATTATCTACCAGCATTTCTAAGATAAACAGCTTGTGAGAATTGCAATACTCTTGCATTGTCAATAAAGTTCCACAAATTTCTACATAACTTAGAATTTTCCAATCCCAGTCCACTCAAGTACGCAAACCCAACAGATCATAATGATACTGAGATAGACCGCATCCAGCAATTTCTATAATTCACGAGTGTGACTCGAAACCTTGCTCTTCAACCTTGCAGGCCTATATAACAGTTCAAAATTATGGCTCGACTACAAGAGAATGTTGTACTGACTGTCTATTTGAAATCTTAAGCGGCACAATACAGTATATTCGTGAAAAACTATTGCCACTATGATGCAGTGTAAGACAGCCACTGAAACTGAAGGGGACTTGTGCACATGATTGTGTCATGCTGGGAGCTCAAAGTAACTAGCTACCACCAATGGCTTTTTACCAAATTTTCAACTCGTTAAGTTCCAAGACAATTATATTCTTTATCCAACTCAGAAAAACGAGTTAACAGGTTACTAGTATCTGAACTAAGTTGAATCCAGATGAACTTATCACTTCCCTCATAAATCCTAAGCAGCCAAAGTGGCTGTCATTAGAGAAGAATAAAGCATTCTAAGCTTTACTAAATTAACTACTTCATAATCTACAGAGGAACCGACTCAAGTTATCGTTTTCAAGTGCAAGTTAAGGCGGTCTACAAGATACATTTCAATCTACATCAACCGAAAGCAATCCATACAAAAAACATTCTAACTCAGTAAGCAAGAATTCATTTGACATTAGTCCTCTACTCTAAACCAAGAAGCACTATAATCCTCCAATCACTCATGAATTTAACCAGTATTGTGCATCGAAATCAGACTCCATCACATAAAAGAAGAAAGAAGAAAGCTAACCTCAGCAAGCCCTTTTGGCCCAAAAACTAACAGAGCCACCACCCCAATAACCAAAACCTCAGGTGCCCCAACTCCAAATAAAGAAGCATACACTCCTTTCCCTCTACACTTCCTCTTCCTCTCTGCAGAAACACAAGCACCTCATAGATTCAACATCACATACTACACAAAGAAACCAAAATAATACCAAAACTCCAACAAAAGATTTTCACCAAAGCAATCCAAATCAAGAAACAGCAAAAACTGAAAATATGTAAAGAATAAAGATTACCCATCTTCACCGAGCACCGTGAAATCGAGAGCCCCATGCTCTTCAATCCATCCCATTGAGAAAAGGGAGTCAAACCCAAGTGGGGGATGCATTTAATATGGTGAAAGATTGCATTTTTAGGGATTGAAATTGCAGAACTCGAGAAAGAACACAGGGGTGGGATCTTCCTACTCGAAGAAGATGAAGATGGTGAATGCAATATAGATGATGAGGGAGTGAAAATAGCGATTGCCATTGAAGTAGCAGTCATTTGGAAAGTCAAGAAAAAACTCTAGTAGCTTGATTTATGGAGTTTTTTCTCAGACATGAAAGTGGTAGACTGGTAGTTTGAGCTCTATCATTCTGCTTCAATTTCAATGTGGGAAATGTAAATTGTTATTTTATCATATTTTTCTGCACAAGATTTAATGAGTGCTTGGAAGTAGTAGGTGAGAGAATTCATTTTCAGCAGAATTGGATAAGCTGCTGCTTGACCCAATTTTCTTGAAATTGTATTTGTATTTCCTTCAACTTGAGTTGGACTCAATAAACAGGGATATTTGGGTTAGGCCCAATTCACAAGAATTCAGAAATTAGTCCAATTATTCATGAAATTTTCTGAGGATTAAAGCTCTTTAAAGGAAATTTAACGGCCGTCATAGAGGATTCAAATACGGAACCTTCGATTTTGAAATTTAACCTCTTAGACCATCTCCAACCCAGTATTCTATTTTACAGTATGTTATACTTCAAAATGAAGTATCGCGTACTCTATTTTAAAAATCTATTCCAACCACGTACTCTATATATTTAATTTATTATTCTTTTATATTTAATTTTAATAACTTAACAATGTTGAAAAAAATTAAATAAATAATACTATGATTTATTAACATATATTGAAAATTAAATAATAACTAAATAAAAAAGTATGGCTTCTTGAACTATTAAATTGTAAATTCATCATTTTAAGCAAAATATTAATTATATTAATCATCATAACATACATTATAAGCAATATATAATTTATGTAATGTTAATTTTTTCTATAAATACTTCAAATGTGATTTTTATAAATAGGAGTAAATGAAATAAAATGAAATAATATGATATACGAATTAGTATAATTATTTACAATGAAAAGTATAATTAAATAATTCAATATCTACAATTAATTTTTTTTTAATAGTGAAAATAGAGTATGAAGTATTGAATAGTAAAACATCATATATAAAGTTTTACTGTTCAATACTTCATACTCTAACTGCAAAATAAAGTACGGTTGGAATGGCCTCTGTACTCCAAAATGAAGTAATACTTCAAAATGAAGTATGAGTTGGAGATGCTCTTAGACCATCTCCAACCCTATACTCTATTTTGCAGTATGCTACACTTCAAAATGAAGTATGACATACTCTATTTTAGAAATCCATTCCAACCACGTACTTTATATATATACTCTATTCGTAGTTTTTCATTTATTTTACATAATTAACATTTCCTAATGTATCATAAATATTGAATAATTAATAAAATTGTATCTTAAATAACGTAATTTAAGTATATTGTGGATTGCTAATTTTTTATTTATATAAAATTAAATACGTTAAACTAAATAAAAATTATAAATTTTAGTTATAAATAAAATATAAAATACAATAAATTATAAATCAAATTATATTAATGAAATGTAGTTAAATTATTTTTTTTATAGTTTAATATTGTTCAAATAGTGAAAATAGAGTATGAAGTATTGAACAGTAAAACTCCATATATAGAGTTTTACTGTTCAATACTCTATACTCTTGCTGTAAAATAGAGTACGGTTGGAATGCCCTCCGTACTTCAAAATGAAGTAATACTCCATTTAAGAGTATGCGTTGGAGATGCTCTAACTACTTCATTTTTTCAACAGGCAAAACTCAGAGTTGTTAGTAGGTTTTTAAACCCGTAACCTGTCGGATTACAGATTAACCCCTCAATCACTGGCTACCCCTAAGGACCTCACCTTGTCTCTTAATAAGTAATCCTTTTATTATGTTATAGTATATCTTACATATGAATTTATAAAATTGATCAATTAGGAAGAGACGGAAAGTATTTGAAGGGAGGAAAAAAATGCAAACACTTATATGAATAAAGTTTTTGTCACTAGAATACAACATCATTTTCGAAAATAGACATGGACCGTTATACAATTCCTCCCAATAATAACTTGGGGCATTATTTGAAATGTCCATTTTGAGGTTTAAGAAATAAATTTTGTCCACAAACTTAAGGTTGAATAAATCATGTCCAATTTTTGTTTTTTAGGACAAAATTGCGGATTTTTTGATAAAATTGGCCGACGCGGGCGGGCTTCCTTCTCATTCAACTCACTCACAAACAACAATTCTCTCACATCCTCTCTCTCAAACCCTCTCCCTCCCCGACCTGTTTTCGCCGTCGCCGTCCAGGGGTTTCGCCGTCGCCATCCCGAGCTCAGTCGGCCGCCATCGTCGTCGCCCTAGCTCCCTCTCAAACCCTCTCTCTCAAAACCTCTCACTGAAACCCTCTCAAACCCTCTCTCTCAAACCCTTGCTGTCGTCGTCCCTTCGCCGTCGCCGTCCATACCTTCCGCCGTTGCCGTCGTTGTCCAGCCTTCGCCGTCGCCGTCATCGCTGTCCAGCCTTCAACACTCCATTCTCACACCACACCGTCGTCGCCCCCCCTCTCTAAACCTAGATGGCCGCTTCTAGTTCGAATCGTGCCGCCGGGGACGAACAGCAGGTGAATGTGGGTTTAATTTATGATTTTTGGGTTTTAGGGTTTTAGGTTTTTGGTTGTTAGCTGTTGAGTTTTCAGACTTGAGGTTGTTAGGGTGAGTTTATGGTTTATGGTTGCTTGAATTTTCAGTTTGAATTGCTATGGTGACGATTGTTCTGCTGCTCGAAATTTAGCATTCTTGCTTCTTGCTTGAATTTGCTGTTTGAATTTTAGGTTGAATTTTATCTGTTGAAAAAATTGAATTTATAAGTTGAGTAAAAAGCTAGGTAGGTTCCCAACCTTCAATTGTTGCAGTTGGTTTGAAAAGGAATACCATTACCATTTTTTTTAAAGTTCCAACAGTTCCATTATTGTTGCAGTTGTTTGTTAGATTATGATTGGTTGATGTACATTCTGCTATTTGTAGGTTCATTGGGAGTATCCAAGGTCCAATATGCAGAGTGGGAAGTATAAGCTTTTGTTGGCAGTGAAGGAAAATGTACGAGAACTGGTTTGGTCCCGGCTGGAATTTTACAGGGTAGACCCTCAACAACTCATGGACCTTACACCCTTCGGGGAATACCTCCGTTACCCCAACAAAATAACACGATCAAACAAGCTGATACACTATTTTATCGCACGGGAGGTGGTTGGCGTCCCCGACCCTGATCCAACGGCGATATTCTTCCGGGTGAACAACAAAGTTGTTCGCTTCGGAAGGACGGAGTTCGCCTTGGTGACAGGGCTGAAGTTCGGACCTTGTGTCGGATTCGATCCCTTCGGCCAATTCGAACACAATGAGGAGTCCATCTACGCGAAGCTCTTCCAAAAGCAGCCCGTTACTGCAGATGAGCTGTGGACCTTTTTCACAGACAATTTGAAATTCAAGGGCCCGGATGGTCAATCTTTGATGACTGCGGTGGAGTGCTTGAGGTTGGGGCAGGTTGTGATTGTTGTCCACATAGTGCTTGGCTTGGAGTCGAGCACCAAGGTCCCCGAATGGGTGTGGGCCTTGGTGCAGGAGCAAGCGGTCTGGAATGCCTTCCCGTGGGGCAGCGTCTCCTTCCAGGTTCTTTTAAAAAACCTGAAGTCAGTGAAGTACTCCATTCCATCAAAGAAGTACCATTTGAACGGCAACATCCTCGCTTTCATGGTACGTACTTTTTCACAACAGATAATTCCACATTTCAATTTCGTTTTCTGGATATTTGGTATGATGTACTAAATTTATTCATTTATCTATAGGGCTGGATTTACGAGGCATTCCCCGAAATGGGGAAATCATTGGGGGGAAGGATTACGGAGAAGGAGAGCCATCGTCCTCGAGGCCTCCGGTACGCCTACTCAAAATCTGCTTCGTATGCAAAGATTCTGAGCGAAGAGGTTAGTTGTTTAAGTAGTTTGTAAAAAAAGTTATATTTTTCCCAACTTTATATATGTTCAGTAGTCCTGGTGAATTACATGAAGAGAATGTTTTATGTTCCAACTTTTTTTATGTTCCAACTTTTTATATGTTCCAACTGATATCACCATTTTTCTGAACAAGTATTTTGTACTCTTTTTTGAAGGTACCTACCTCGTTGACTGCTGACCCCGAGGAGCTGAACGAGCCTTACATGACCACCCTCGAGCCCCCGGGAACCCCCTTCACTTTCCAATACGATCCTTCCCGTGTAGCCCTTGCAGACCGTGCAGCCCGTGCAAAGAGGAGAAGGGAGACTTCTGAAGTCAAAGGAAATGAAGAAGAGGCTGAAGCCAAAGTCCAAGCCGAAGGGGCTGAAGTCCAAGCTGCTCAAGAGGCCGAAGTCCCAACTGAAAGCAGGAGTGGTAAGAGGGTCAGGGTCAAGGAAATTGTTGCGAGGGAAGTTGGGAAAGTGAAGGAGGAGCTCAAACAGGAGCTGATGGGGACGTTGGCCGAACACGTGGCCGGGTTGGTCTTTGAGAAGTTGAAAACGTTCAACTTCAACCAATCCGGGCATGTGGAGGAAGGTGGTTCTAGTGGCCGGGTTATACGACGAGAAGGTAATGAGATGGTGGATGTGGAGGACGAGGAGGCCGAGGAGGATGAGGAGGATGAGGAGGCCGAGGAGGCCGAGGAGGATGAGGAGGCCGAGGAGATGCAAGACGAGGAGGGTGAGGAGGATGCAGCAGCAGATGAAAATGAAGAAGAAGAGGTTTAAACTCCTCCTCTTTTCAATAAATAAACTCAATTCATCAATTTCTTTAATTTTTTATATTACACATTGGGCAGGAGGATGAGGAGGCCGAGGAGGCAGAAAAGGACGATGTTGAGGGATCGAGGGGTGCCGTGTCCGTAGGGCAGCAGACGGCGGTAAGATCTGGATCAACTGGTGCTGTGTCCGTAGGGCATAAGACGCGGTTCGGATCTAGATTTCATTTGGTAATAAAACGAACATTTTCTTTAATGAATTATAACTTTTTTGATAATATAATTTTGATGTCATCAGGTCAATGAGCCAATCGACGCCGATGCCCCCCTCACGGAAAAGGATCGTGAACAATTGCAAGAGTTCGAAAGGGACATGAGAACACGGTATCAGGTCCAAATCAAAGATTAGACAGGTGCATTGCTTCTTTTCAAGATCCACCACTTGATGTTTCATCCCTGTCGACACCTTGAACTTTGTTAGAGAAATTGGTTCAACACTCACGGTCGACCCCAACTCCAATGATCTACCCAACCTAGACTGTGTATAACCCGTTAACTCGTGAGTTCGGGCTGCAGCCTCAGCTCGTCGGTCTAGGAACCACTTCCCTATAAGAGAGCGCACACACTCAAAAAGCGTACAGACCGGCAACACCCTAGCCCATCTTAGACACCCATTCACGCACTCAGCAGCATTGGATGTTAAAAAGCAATAACGGCGCACGGGACATTTAGAACGAGCCCATTTGATAGGATCAATACCCATTACCTTAGCATATGCACCGAGAGCAAATGATTTCAAATTATTCATTGCTGTATCGAAGTCTCGTTCTCGATAGGCTTATACAGCTTGCTGGAAAACTAAAATCGCACTATCTCCCCAAAACTTGATGTTGTTCTGTATATGATAAACACAAAGCCCGTGAGGTATGCCGGGGTATACAACATCCATCGCATTCTTGATACTAACATGCTGGTCCGAAACGATCAACAGATTTTCTGGACATCCAAAGGCATTCCGCAACTGTGTTAGGAACCAAGACCATGACTCGTCACATTCTTTGTCCCCGAACCCAAAAGCCAATGGTAAAATCTGTTCGTTTGGATCTTTTGTAACAGCCACGAACATCACACCTTTGTATTTACCCTTTAGATGGGTACCGTTGACAACAATCACAGGGCGGCAAGCTTTGAAGCCTCTTATACACGCAGCAAGAGCCATGAAACAGTACCTGAATTTCCCATCGGCATCGAGCTTTAATTCTGTAACAGTTCCCGGGTTTGCATGCTCTAAGATCCAAAGGTACTTCGGAAGCCTCTCGAATGACTTCATGGCGTCGCCGTACACCATTGTCAGTGCATGATTCCTTGCAGCCAAAGCGGTTTGGTATTTGATTTTTGCCCCAAATTTCCTCTCTACTTGTGCAATGATATCCATCGGCCTTAAAACGACACCTGCGGTCATCAAGTTTGGGACAAAGTATGCACCTAAAACCTTGGAGCATATGGTTGGTTCGGATTGATATCTCAAATCCTTTTGACAACTGTGTGGACTCCATTCATGAATCTTCCATGTGGTACCTATTGCTTGTGCACGTAAAATAAAAGAACATTTTGCTTTACGGTTTTTGCAAACTGTGTATAATCGAATGAAACACGACCGCGGCGTTAAAAAGGACACGTGATTAGCAAGATGGTATAACCCTAAGACGGTTATCAATCTATCCTTGCTTGCAAATATAACATCCTTGCGAAGTGTATCATCATAAATGCATTCAGAATTCGGGATTTCTTCTGATGTGGGCTCGTTAAGATGATACGATGCAGCGGGTATGATCCATTGCCCACTATATTGTTGATCTCCCTCAAATACGTTATTACTTCCTTGAGACACCCAAGTCCGTCGAATGCTACCACAATCCATATCGTCAAGACTGTCCCTATCAACTTCATCATCATCATCATCATCATCATCATCATCATCATCGAGTCCAATTGTCACGGAGGGGTGATGCTCATCCTCCTCCCTATCCAAATCCCGGTCCAAACCTCTATCCAACCCTCTGTCCAAATCCTGACTCTCTGTCCAAATCCCGATCCCACCCTCTGTCTAAATCCCGATCCAACCCCCTGTCCAAATCCCGATCCGACAATTCCTGATCCAACCCCCTGCCAAAACCACGATCCAATTCTCTTGTTTCCAAATTCCTACCGCCGAATTTGTTCAACGAAGCTTTAGTTGCCAGATTAGTGACCTTAGCCATAGTCCCTTGTGATGCTTGATGATTTACAATCTCTAATAATTCATCATTTATGGGAGTTGTAGTAATGTAGAAGGTAGGTTTTTCTAATTCATTCAACACGTGATCGACATCTACATCATCCATAATCTTCATTTTAATGGGCTGACTTGACGGGGACCTCACAAGTGCATAGATTTCATACACATACCTACTTTTAGGCTTCATGATACATTGTTCAATCTTGCTCGACAAATATGTGAATTTTATAGGACCAACCGGCGGTATAAGCATCAACTGTTCATCTCCGCCACTGTATTCTTTTCCGGTCCATGTCCCTCCATGAACAATCACTATCTTCGAAGAATGCGGCATCTGCAAAATGCAAATAAAAAAACTTAAAATACTGTTGGAATTGTTAGAACTAGGAACTGTTTGGAAAAGTTCTAACTGTTGGAACAGTTAGAACTAATTTTGTAAAAATAGTTTCAAGTTGTTCTTCTATTCAGTTCCCCAAAATTTTCGTCAGAGAAATCAATCCAATTTTTTGGAGATAGTTTCAGCAGCTGGGAATTCACTAATTCATTTTCGCAACAAATGAAACTCATAAAATCATGAAACAAGACAAGAAAAATACCTTTAATTCAAATCAATTCAATTCAAGAAAATTGGCCCAGACCCAATTCGCCGGAATCGTCGCCGGAATCGCGCAATTTGTGCCCGGAATGAACTGCCCAGACGGAAGCTCGGGAAGAACTAAATTGCCCAGACCCAATTCGCCGGAATCGTCGCCGGAATCGCTCAATTCGTGCTCGGAATGAACTGCCCAGACGGAAGCTCGGGAAGAACTAAATTGCCCAGACTCAATTCGACGGAGTCGTCGCCGGAATAGCGCAACTTCTGCCCGGAATGAACTGCCCAGACGGAAGCTCGGGAAACACTACTATGCCCAGACTCAATTCGCCGGAGTCGTCGCCGGAATAGCGCAAATTCTGCCGGAATCGAACCGGTATGTTTCGGTGCCCTAAAATGCCGCCGGAATCCTCCACCAAAAACCGTCCGAGAAAGATGAGGGAGAGAGAAGCAAGAGGAGTTACGAGAGAGAGATGAGTTGCGAGAGAGAAGAATTGTAGAGGAGAGAGACGAGAGCTGAGGGAGAGCTGAAAGAAATCGTAAAAAATTTTGAGCTCCAAACTCCAATTTCCAGCTCAAATTTTCGAGCTAAAGGGGGGGGAAACCCATGTGAAATTTTGACAAAGTGTGAAATTTTTAGGGGCATTTTCGTCCAAAAAATGAAAGTTTGGACATATTTTATGTAACTTATCTTATCAGACGTAATTTATTTCCCGAAAGTCAAAACGGACATTTCGCACCATTGTGAGTAATAACTTGTGGTTTTCTTATTTGGCAATTCATAAAAATAATAATATCACATTACATTTCTATATACTTTTTCGATCTACGAAAAATACGTTTTTAATTCCTTTTTATTTGTCTATAAAAATGTGTTTATATACTCTATTTTGGACTTAGGATATGTTTTCCACCCTTAGAAATCAACCGAACTTATTTTAATAAACATTCAACTTTAAGATATTTACTTACGTAAAGCGAGATTCAAAACTTATTATAATTGAGCTGAGTATTGACATTCTCGAGCTCGGCTGCTTAAAATTTATTGAGCTTGAGCTCGACTCGAACTTTACATTTGTGATCGAGCTTGTATGAGGTAAAAAATTTAAGCTTGAGGCCGACTCTACAAATATTCAAAAAATAGTTCGACTCGACTCAAAGCTCGAACCCGGCTCATGAAAAGCTTAAATATTATTTTAATTTGACCTCGGGCTTTATCTTGAGCTTGTGTTTCGTGATATGATACTTCTTCCATCCGTGATCTTTAGGGTCTTAGGGGGTAGGGATGGCAACGGGTCTGGTTTAGATTCAGATCCGTATTTTTTCAATTGGTCCGCATCAGATCTAGATCCATCGGGCCTAATAAATATAAATCCGATAGATCCGCAGAACTATGGATATGGACCAGGATCCAACATTTATTGATAAATGATTATTTTTAATGGTACTATAATGATAATAATATTTTTTCGACAATAAATATATAGAGTGATGACAATTGTATCTTAAATTTAGGCTAAAAAACAACAATAATAAATAATTTATATTATATTTCTAGCAAAAATATTAGTAAAAGGAATAATAAAAAAAAATATTTTATATTGGAACGGATTTTCAAATCAAATCTGGACCTGAAATTTCAGATTCGGATCTAGATTTGAAAATTTTGTATAAGATCTGGATCCAGTTCAGATCCATCGGATCTAAAATTTTGAGGATCAAAATATGTAAAAATGGATTTGGACTGGGTCCAAGATCCGTTGTCATCCCTATAAGGGGTCGGCATAGAGTTTTATTATGTATTGAGATGATGTGTTAAAATGTGTGTGGTGTGTTACAATGGTGTTTAACAGGTATGACTGTAATTTGTTGTGTGGTGTCCATCTTTTAAAATGAAAAAACTAACTATTATGAACATACGAAAGAGGAAAAGGACTCTATAAATTGTGGATGGAGGGAGGATGACATATTATTGGTATAAGTTAATATTTCTTACACATAAGTGTTAAAAGCTTGATTACATGATTGATTTTAGTCTTGCTTATAGGCCCCGTAAACAAGCTTGAGTGCTTGACTATGAAAGAAATTCTCGAACAAGCTTGGGGATGGCAATTGGGTACGGCTAGTACAGAGGATAGTGGGCTACAAGCTACTCATACTCGTACTCGCAAACAAAATGATACGAACCTTGGTAGGTCCGAACGACTCACGCACGCGGAAGACTCACGATACCGATGGAAATCCCAAAACCTCCTAAATCGAACACGAAAGTGTTGTCTAGGCAACTCGGGGACGATGATTGACACACAGCGAGGGATAATTGACTCGTCGATTCGCCGGATAAAGAACTCAACTTGATAAACAAGAGGAATTCGAAATTTCTCATAAAAGAGAGAGAGTAAAAACTCAAGAAAATATATTAATGAATAATCTGATGCAATTTTCGTCCACAAAGACCCCCTTATATAGAGAGGCAAATAAAACCATCTAAACCTAATCTTACTAGGAAATAACTGACCTAAAGTCAAAGGCATGGCCCAACCCATTAACCAACATGATAAAAACCTAAAAACAAGTCTTTTAAGGCCCAAAAACGTGGCCTGAACCAAAACATACGAAAATTAAAACTAAAATAAAGTCTTCAATCTTCATCCCATATCATCTATAACCTCGGGCCCACGAACTAAAATTCTCGATCCACGGACTGCATCATTCCCCTCCTCTTGAAGAGAATTTGTCCTCAAATCCGGCCCGTCTCTCGCACCAAACGGAAAGAAATCCAGTTCCTCAAAATCGTCACTCCTCTGAATGAAAACATCATTGAATTCCTGCAAGAGAAAATCAAAAGAAGGAGAGATATAATTATGATCAACAGCGGACCAAACTCCCCCCGTGCTTGACATCTCCAAATCACCACGCTGATCAAGTAGAGTTTTATGCATCAACCCACTCTCCTTAATGTCTACTTTCTCATCCTTCGACCTCATCTTTCCCGCCTCCTTTATCAACTGCACTTGATCTTCATAAATCTGTGTAGAAGTAAGAGGAAGGAGTGACACCTTTTTCTGATTATACTTGAAGGAATACGTGTTGTTGAAGCCATCATAGATCGCATGCCGATCATACTGCCACGGACGCCCCAAAATGATATGGCTCGCATGCATAGGAACTACGTCGCACACAACTTCATCCTCATACGACCCAATGCTGAATGGCACCTTCACTTGCTTTGTCACCTTGACCTCGGCCACGTCATTCAACCATTGTAGGCGATAAGGCTTGGGATGCTTCAACACAGGCAGACCAAGTCGCTCAACCATGGAAACATTAGCGACATTGGTGCAACTACCACTATCGATGATCAAGCTGCACAAGCTATCTTTCACATGACACCTCGTGTGGAAGATATTCTCCCGCTGCTCTGTCTCTGCTGCTTGATTCTGAACGCTAAGAACCCTCCTTGCCACACAAATAAGTCCAGTGGGTGGCTTGATCTCCTCAACCTCCTCCTCATCAGGATCCACTAAAGCCGGCATCTTTGGGCTGGATTCGTCTTCATCGGTCACTACCTCTCCATTATCTCTCATGACCATGACTCTCCGATTCGGACATTCACTCATGATGTGCCCAAAACCTTGACACTTATAGCACTTCTGACCCCTATTGCGAACACTAGAAACTGCCGGTTTGCCTTGAATTTCAGAATTTGAAGCATCAAACCTCAGCTTCCCAAACAGTTGCTTCTCCTCTATCGGCTGCTCTTCCCTCTTCCAACTGTTCGGACTCTGCCTGCTGCTGCCATTACCCCTCCTCTTGAGCTGGTTCTCTATTTTGATGGCCATGTGTACCATGTCTTCCAGCTCGACGTAATGCTGCAACTCTACCCCATTCTGAATCTCCCAAGCCAAGAATCTCGCCATCGTCGCCTCTCTTTCCTCAATAATATTGGCTCGAATCATGGCTACCTCCATCTCCTTGAAGTAGTCATCCACACTCCGAACCCCTTGTCTCAAATTCTGCAGCTTGTTGTAAAGCTCACGGTAATAATAAGAAGGCACGAATCGTTTCCTCATCACCGCCTTCATCTCGCTCCATGTCTCAATCGGGTGCTCTCCATTCCGCCGCCTGTTGGTGACTAACTGATCCCACCAAACGAGAGCATAATCCGAGAACTCAATTGCTGCTAACTTCACCTTCTTGAGCTCTGAATAATTGTGACATTCGAACATCAGCTCCACTTTTCTCTCCCACTCAAGGAACAATTCTGGATCGTTCTTCCCTTGAAACGAGGGAATATTCATCCTGATGTTGCCCAGATTGTTGTCTCGTCCATTCCTTACTCCCCTATGCCAGCTTCGTTCTTCCTCTTCTTCGAACTCTACATTCTCCTCATAACCAGCAGCCTCGAACTCAGGGTTAGTTCTCCGGTTATAGTTCTGACCTCTACCTCTTCCACCTCGACCTCCTCGTCCGCCACTGCCCGGAGCAAACTCTAGCTGATTTTTCTGTTCCACTTCGTTGATCCTTGCATGTACTTCCTCCATCTCTTCTCTCATCAGCTTCCTGAAATCAGCACTCAAAGCATCATACAGGAACTTGATCTTTGGATCAATTTCTGGTTGACCCATCGACGAGTCATTGTTTGTACCTGCCATTTTTTTTTTTTTTTTTTTAACACAAAACAAAACAAACGTTAGTAAAAAACAGAATCCTCACCACCTCACAATCACTCGTGTATCCCTCAATATGGTTCACACTCAGCACTCGTGTATCGCTCAATAGTAATGGCTTTTACCCTCTAATAATCTCACCTCCCTTGCCTTTTTCCACTCAAATCTCTCTTAAGAGGCTCAAATTCCCTTAATCTACCACATAAATCACTATTAACGAACCAAGAGTACTGAAAGCAGTGTTCTAAAAGACGCCGCCTAGGTCCGCCTAGGCGGCGCCTAGGCGCTAGTCAGTACCTCGCCGCCCGACTAATATGTAATCCGCCTAGGCTCTATGCGATACCCAACGAGCCGCTCTTAAAGCTTAATCAATAGTCTATATGTGTTAATTAATCTATGTTTAGGCAAACTATGTTACTCTATATATGATTTTGGATTTATAATTATGAAACTAACCTATTAATTGTCATATTATGTGTATTTATTATATATTTGGCAATAATTTTGTAAGAATAATAAAAATAAGCATTATAGTTCGAATCCGCCTAGGCCCCGCCTAGGCTCCCGCCTAGCCGCCTAGGCGCTAGTCACCCCTCCGCCGCCCGACTAGCGCCTAGCGCTTTTTAGAACATTGACTGAAAGTAGGAAGACAAGATGACTGAACTAAGAAACCCTAAATCGGAAGACACGAAAAATTTACCGAAAACTTCGACGGACGATTTGACCCTTTAAACGGCCTTTTTTTGCCAAAATACAAAACCGATTACGACAAAGTTACAAAGTCGTAACCATCGTATAGATCTTTTCGAGAGCTTTCCGAAAAGGTATTATGGAGCAAAATCGGAGTTCGTATGCAAAAGTTATGGCCGTTTTAGTGCTGGCCGACGAAAAACACGAGAAAAAGACGAAAACTCACAGAAACGAGTACACAACGAATCTGAATACTTGACACGAAACGAAAAGCTACAAAGGACGTCTCTATGACCAGATACGAATATTTTTTATTATTATTATATTTTTTTTACACAGACACGAATCTGACGAACGATTAGACGAAGACTCGAACGAACGACACGAATAGAACGACACGAAAACGAAAAAAGACAAAAGGAAAGATAGAACCTGGATTACGTAAACTCTGGCTCTGGTGCCAAATGATACGAACCTTGGTAGGTCCGAACGACTCACGCATGCGGAAGACTCACGATACCGATGGAAATCTCAAAACCTCCTAAATCGAACACGAAAGTGTTGTCTAGGCAACTCGGGGACAATGATTGACACACAACGAGGGATGATTGACTCGTCGATTCGCCGGATAAAGAACTCAACTTGATAACCAAGAGGATTCGAAATTTCTCATAAAAGAGAGAGAGAGTAAAAACTCAAGAAAATATATTAATAAATAATCTGATGCAATTTTCGTCCACAAAGACTCCCTTATATAGAGAGGCAAATAAAACCATCTAAACCTAATCTTACTAGGAAATAACTGACCTAAAGTCAAAGGCATGGCCCAACCCATTAACCAACATGATAAAAACCCAAAAACAAGTCTTTTAAGGCCCAAAAACGTGGCCTGAACCAAAACATACGAAAATTAAAACTAAAATAAAGTCTTCAATCTTCATCCCATATCATCTATAACCTCGGGCCCACGAACTAAAATTCTCGATCCACGGACTGCATCACAAAACCTATTACCGTGATCCGCGATGGGTACTATCCGCCACCCATACCCACCATCCGCGGGTACCCGTCACTTGTCGGGTATCTGCAAGCCCACCACCTGTTGTTATCCCGCTTGCCCGCCACCCGTGGATACCAGCATACCCACCACATTGAATACCTATATACCTGCTAATATTGGATACCCTTACCCGCGAATCAGAGACTCACAAATTTATCACAAATAACATTCATATTAGAGTATTTATAAACATGAAAATAGAAATTAACATCATAAATTCAATAATATGGACGTATTTATAAACATGAAAATAGGTAAATAAAATAAGGATATGTGGATAGTTCACGGATATATATATATATGTGGGTTCTTATGGGAGATGGTATGAATCTTGAGAACTAAGAACCAATCTTATCCATTCATTTTATATAATCTAATGGTGGATATTAAATCTCAAATTATCTATTTTATTTATTTAATGATTTATTTCAACTTTTAAAGGGCAATTAGGAAAGAAAAGAAAAAAAAAAGATTACGCGTTCCAAGATTGTCGCCACTTCCTAAAACTAATTATCCTATTAATTAACATAAATATTCGATGCAACTAAGACCTATTCTTATGCTTAAATATCATATTTATATGCTATCTTCCTATTTATTTATGCTTAATAACTTGTATATGAAAGTTACATGCTTTTTTTTTAATATCAATTCATGCTTAAATACGATGAATGACAATGAATATTCAAATGCAACTAATACCTATTCCTATGCTTAAATAATCATATTTATGTGCTATCTTCCTATTTATTTATGCTTAATAATTTGTATATGAAAATTTACAAAAAAAAAAATAGAATTAAAAAAACATAGATGAATATTCGAATGCAACTAAGACCTATTCCTATCCTTAAATAATCATACTTATATGCTATCTTACTATTTATTTATGCTTAATAATTTGTATATGAAAATTACAAAAAAAAAAGAATTAGAAAAACATAGATGAATATACGAATGCAACTAAGACCTATTCATATGCTTAAATAATCATTTTATATGCTATCTTCCTATTTATTTATGCTTAATAACTTGTATATGAAAATTACAAAAAAAAAAAAATAGAATAAAAAAACATAGATGAATATTCGAATGCAACTAAGACATATTCCTATGCTTAATTAATCATATTTATATGCTATGATCCTATTTATTTATGCTTAATAACTTGTATATGAAAATTACAAAAAAAAAAAAAAGAATAAAAAAACATAGATGAATATTCGAATGCAACTAAGACCTATTCCTATGCTTAAATAATCATATTTATATGCTATTTTCCTATTTATTTATGCTTAATAACTTGTATATGAAAATTACAAAAAACAGAATAAAAAACATAGATGAATATTCGAATGCAACTAAGATTTATTCCTATGCTTAAATAATCATGTTTATATGCTATCTTCCTATTTATTTATGCTTACTAATTTGTATAAGAAAATTACAAAAAAAGAAAAAAAGAAAGAAAACAGAATATAAAAACATAGATGAAAATGTCAAGATAGAAGAAGAAGATGAAGAAGAAGAAGAAGAACAGAATCAAGAAGAAGAAGAAGAAGAAGAAGAAGAAGAAGAAGAAGAAGATTATGGCAGAGAAATTTTAAATGAGTGATTAATTAATCCCTTAAAATATGGAACAAATAAATGAAGATTACATTAATATCTTTTTCCTAAACAAAATATGCCTTATTTAATTAATTTTCATGAATAAATCATAACCATCAATCTATTAAGATGGAAGGTCTAGATTGGTTCTTAGTTCTCACTAACTAATATGGTTAGCATATGAACCAATCCCTATATATATATATATATATATATATATATATATATATAGGGAGTGGATCAAATGAAAACCAAAATTTTGGTGAATAGAAACTTTTTTCAGCCTTTGATCCTTTCCATCCGATGGTTATAAATAAATCTGGCAAATTCATTTTTAATGATATTTTAATGATTATTTAGTATAATTAATTAGTAAAAAGGGTAATTATGACATTTACATATTTATAACTGATTTCCTTCCTTAATTATGGGATCTTCAACAATAACTGAATTTATAACCATCGGATTAAACAATTAATATCTAACAATTAATAATTCTGAAGATTAAATAAAAACAAAGAAGATATTCGAATGGTAGTTTTGTCGACCTTAATTGTCATTTCCGTACAACCTTTTTTGCAACTAATAAACTAAGAAATGCAACATAATCTTGTAAAAAATGCAACATAATATAGTAAAAGTGCATCAAATGTATTTCATTTACAATTACTCTATCTTAAATCCCAACACCGTATATTGGAAAAAAATAATATTAACATCATTTGCATCTAATTTAAATTAACAAGAATTAATTTCTCCTTACTAACATTTGTTATCTTTACAAAAATTCAATTTTTCCATTCAGATTTGTACGCGTTGCTGCATAGTATTGTTTAATAACATTAGGGATTTGTGTCTGCTACAAGAGTATATTTTTTGCCCCACTAGGATTCAATGCATCTAACTAGGGTTTTTGTTTTGTATAGAGATCAACTTAATTATGATTATAATTTTTTATTTTTGTTTTCTATACTGGATTCAATATTCTTATATTAGAGTTTTATGTTTTCATATTTTTTAATTTTCCAATCGAGGGTTTAGTTTTTCCAACTATAGCTAGGGTCTATTTTCAATCTGTAAGTGTAATATATTATTTTTGATATATTAATGTTGTGAATATATGTAAGAAGCATAAAATCGACATATATTAAACAGATGATTACTAGCACAATAATAGTATACCCCTAATATAGTAAGAAGAAATAAGTGAACACTTACAACAGAAAAGGTAAAATACATATTTAAAATTATTTGAATCAAAATTGTCAAAATTGTCAAAACCATTAAAGTGAGCTGAGGAAGTTCAAAGTATTTGTTTGTAAATGATTTGTGACTCTTGCAAACCCAATCTACCACATTTCCTTCAATTCCAGATACCTTTGTTTTGGTCCTTAGGTATCTCAATTGCTGCACAATCTTCGGTCTCTTGTTCTTTTTTGATGATTGCTACATCCAAAATATGCAAACATGATTACTACAAGTGCAACAGAAGTCCAATATGCGATTTTCAAAACACGTGGTCAAAATACAAAAAAAAAAAAAAAAAAATGCAATTAAAACAGTAGAAAATGCAACGATGTAGTAAAAAATGCAACACAAACAACAAACCGTGCAACCATTCTCAAGACTAGTATAGTAAAATTTAAAAAATGCATCAATACATACAAAAAAATGCAACGATATAAGGTAACAACTAGCAACAAGTGCAACAAAATCCGCATACTAATACATACATATAAAAATGCAAAAAATACTCACAGCATGTGCAACAACATACCACAAATGCACCAACATATAAAAGTGCAGCGATTCTAACTACAAGTGCTACAATATAGAATATGCAACAAATATTACAAAAAATGCAACAAATATTATAAAAACATGCAACAAAAAATTGCACCTAACCATACAAACAATGCTATGAAGATCATATACCTTTGCTTTCTGAAATTATACTTCTCTTCAACCATAGCCAATAGCAAAATATCAGAAAACATCCTCAATTCTCAATCCACTATTCCATCTACCGATTGTATCAACTCTAAAGAAGGAATACACTAACCCATCTATTAATTGCATCAATTGTCGAAACCCCACAATTCTTAATTAATTGCATCGATAAATGGTGAAAAAATATTGTAGAAACAAGTACAAGGAGATGTAAACAAACCCCTAGATGGATTCACCGCCCTTACCAGTTCCGTTTGGATCACCTCGCACAATAAAATCCTAGAAATGCACCAAAATACAAAACGAATTTAATATATTGAAACTACACAGAATCGACGAAGCCTTAGAGACATAAGGGTACTAGAGGTTGAAATAGAATGAGAGATACACAAATACTAAGAGATAAACGGAAAAAGAGAGGTAGCGATTCCGAGAGAGAGGTAGCGATTCCTATGTGGATTTCAAATCCCTGCAACTTTGACCCGATACCTTCCAATTTTTGTTTTCAAATGCAATTCTACAATTAATCGAGGGTTTTTAGTAGTTGTTGAAAAGGAAGATTTGCACACATACCGTAAATCATGGAACTACCATATTAATCAGTTTTTTCTATAAACGAATTACCTATAATACCCTGGAAAAGACGCCACATCACTATAACAGAATAAAATTAATATTTTTTTTACTAAATTTCTTTGAATCTATACCATTGGATGATTGTAATCTATGGTTCATATAAGTTTCTATATTTCACACCAAGGGTGGTTTTCACCATATCCCAACTATATATATATATATATATATATATATATATATATATATATATATATATAGGGGTGAGATCCTGTAAAAAGCTCCATTAGTGTAAAAAATAAGAAATCATCTACACCTTTAATTGTCAAATAATTGATGGCTGAGATTACATTTTGATGCATGACGTGGCCCCCCATTTCCCATTTAAACGCAAGTACTTTCACTTGTTGAAGGGTAAGAGAGTAAAAATAAAAAGTGGGAAATTGAAATCTTCCGAAATTGGTGGGATTTGCCAAAGAAAATTTGAAGTAAAATTTTGTATATTTGAATATTAATTCTAATCATTATCTAGAATATTTAATTTTATTCTAATTATCATCTTTTTCGTTCTTTTGTCTTATGAAAAAGTGCCTCACTTTTTATTTATTAGTAGTAGTTGTTCCAAATTTTATAATGCATAAAGGGTAGATATTCAATGCAAATTATAAGCAAAATTTTATAATTAGCAATGCATGAAATCATTGTAGTATATGATATGATAACATTTTTTATTTGGGTAAATTGTGGACTAGAAGCAATGTTTGTCTAATGCATAATATATACAATTATAATGCATCATTGATCATAATGCACAATATGTACAATTATAATGCATCGTTAATCATAATGCATCATCAGCACTTTATAATGCACCGGTTTTCATAATGCATCTGCAATACAAATATAATGCACCAATAAATTAAAAAGGAAATAATGACACAATAATTATAAAGACTATTGTATTTTAATTCTTATGATGCATTACACGATATAGATAATGCATTGCATGCACATACACAGTGCATAATAAACCATGAATTATGTAAAGTTTATCATCATGGGTAATATGATCGAGAATAGTAGAATAATAAGAATAAAAAAAAAATCAAAATTGCCCAATTAATTCTTAGCGAGAAGTTCTCTACATTATACTATTGTATGAAATGCATTATAAATAAAAGGGGGTCTGCAAAATTCTAATCATTAGAAGAAGACATAGTAAATTTAATTATAAACTAAAACATATAGATGGGAGGTTTGGAGGCCCGAATTAAAAATCAAGGCAACAATAAGAAGAAAAAAAAATTCAAAAAAGAAAGATGCTAATAAAATAATAATCATGATTTTCATTTAGTATAGAAAGAGTAATTTATCCCTTAATTTAAGGGATAACCGTGTTTACTAAAAATGCAAAATACAAAACTAACCCTCTCTCATATGTAAAAGATGATATTCCAAGAATGAAAATTAACCATTGATCATTAAATTTGGACGGCTTAGATTACTTCTTATTTTGTATGGAAATATGATTTTTTATTTGATCTCTACTCTATATATATATATATATAGGAGTTGGATCATATGAAAACCATATATTTCGTGCAAACGTGAAAACCATGCACAACATGATGCACTTTCATGCATATCATGTTGCACCAAAAATATAAATATTATTTTATTAAAAAAAATGCATATATTTTCGGTGCAACATGATATGCATGAAAGTGCATCATGTTATGAATGAAAGTGCATGGTTTTCACGTTTTCACCAAAAGTAAGGTTTTCACCATATCCCAACCCTATATATATATATATATATATATATATATATATATATATATATATATATATCCGTGGATATTTGTCACGACCGGACTTTACTAAGGATAGTGAAGCCGGGAACCCGTGACTAGGGATGGGATTAAAGAAGCGGGAATAGAAAGGGGAATGCAATTAAAGTGCAAGAAACCACCCGAACAAGCGTGGGAAGTATTTACTATATCAATTGGCGTCGAGCCTTTAAGGGAAAGATGTACATTTGTTCGAAACGCTTACACGACTTGAATACTCAACAAGAATTTATCGACATTTTACAGCGGAAGTCTTACAGAATGCATGTATGAAGACACACATTACCGAGAGTCTTAATACAAGAAACTAATATGATCCATGATGACAAAAGCTTGGGTCGGCTCTCCATTCCATCTCGTTCAACCTGCACATTTAGAAATATATGCAGGGCTGAGTACAAAAGTACTCAGTGGGCACATTGCCGAAAACATACATATATAATTGTCAAGCCATTAATAGTAAGTCATAGGGATTTTGTTGAAAAGAGCCCATGCTTACTAAAACAGTTCTTGTGATCTAAAAGTTTGCCGGCCGGCTAAGTTCTTTAGTAATCTACCATATCTGTCCCTATGGTATCGAGAGAGTGGTCACTCTCACGATACCTAGACCGGCCAACCCGAAGATGACACACGGTCACATTGTGTACACTAGTCCAAGTAAGATAGCTATCTTACTAGGACCCGAATTCGATTAAATAAATTGGCAAAGCCAATACAGATAGGTATCATACAAAAATCAAAACATTTATGGCATGACAATATTTCAAAATAACTAACTTATATTTTCATAAACATCACATTTATTTTTGATAGAAAGCCCACCTCTTGAAGCGTAGAATATGCCCGGTCTTGATAGACGAACAACGTCAAAACCTTGTCGAGTCGCGCCTATTCATAAAGGAATAATAAGAATCTACATCCTTATAATAAAACTTCCTATGGGAAAATAATCGTCTAGTATATTTTCCTATCTTATGAATCTGTTAGGGTTAACAGATTGATTTGAATCCTTTAAATCTTTTCATAATAGAATAATCTTTTATTATTCAGAATCATTTCTTCCATTATTCGAGACCATTTATTTGTCGAATTAATTCTCGAAAATTATGCAAATCTTCAGGATATATTTTAAAGCTAAGCATAGCTTAATACTTAATTAATCTTAATCATTTTTATTAATCTCAAACGAATCCGATTTTTATAGTCGGGCCGTCATTATTAATTAATTAACTAATTAATCTCGTGAGTATTTTACGAGAATATGATCCCTCAAAAATTAATCGAACATTCGATTAATAGAATTAAATCCGGACAAGTTAAGTCCGTAGATTAATTGTATTGAATCCGGCCAGAATATTAAATTCTCTGCCCAAGCTCTACTGGACTCGGCCCAATCTCCACTGGTCTGGTTCGGATCCGCGGGTTTTGGCCCGAGACCCGACCCGACACCGAACCCGACCCGGTTCGTATTCATATATATACTGAAAACCCTAACCTCCCATTCATTTGCGCCTCTTTTCTTGACTGAGCCCTAACCTCCTTTCTCTCGGACTTCTCTCTGCTGCGACACCACTCGCCGGCGTCGAGGGCTGCCGGCACCGGCGTCCTCTTCGTCGGCGGCAGCTCTCCTTCTTCCTCTTCCTTTCTCCCTCTGCCATTTACCCGACAAACCCCAATCTCTCCCTCTCACGGCCGAATCTCCTCTCTCTCGCTTTCTGCCGAACGTCGCCATTGCTGCCGGAATAAGCCTCGCCGCTGGCCTGGCCGTTGCTGTCGGAGGGAGCTCCGCCGCTTCCTGGAGTCGCCGGAGGTAAAGGGGTTCGATTCCCCTGCATTCCCTTCCCCCTCTCTTTAATATATTTTCTGCCCCTATTTTTATCTAATCAATTAATGGTTTGATTGATTGATTATTGTACAGTTTCGATCTCCCCATCCTCGACGACAACTCTGCCATTGGAGTCGGAGGATTCCGACCGGAAATGCTCAGTCCGAAGCTAAGATAAGCCTGCCCTTTCCCTCTTTTCTTAAATTTTTGGTTATCTTGCTTATTTGATTTAGATTAGTGTTGCAGTAGATGGTTCCTTTGATTTATGTGAATGAGTATTCACTGTATCTCTTAAGAGCAAAATATATTTACATAGCTTAGATTTCAGATTTCAGTTTTGAAATACGAAAATTTGTGGTGGTTTATGTCTTTAAATTTTCTTGCTATAGCTTTCGGTTTACTCTTGTTGAATGAAAAACACACATGTTGTAGCAACTAGGTGTTTAATACATGTTATGAGTGATAGCATTAAAATTGTGACATTAGTTGAACTCGTTTTATGTTTCGCATTATGCTTGAACTCATGCTTTGGTTTTCAGAATCATGCTAATAAGTAATTACTCAGTTTTAGCATGTTGGTGAACTGAAGTGAAGTTGAATTTTTCATATTCTTTGATCAAGTGTTTAAGTTTAAATCATGCTTGATTTTACTTGAGGCTTTTAGGTACTTACTTAGAGTTAGAAGTGCTGTTGTTGCTAGCTCACCACACTCCTTCCTTCTTCTTCTGTCCTCTGCTGCTTCTTCTCTATTCTCTAGTGTTTTTAGTGAGTTGAGAGTGAAAGAAAGGAACTGAAATTAGTTGGGGTGAGGGGGTATTTATAGGCTGATTTTGTGATGAATGTAGCACATCAAGTGATTGTAAGGGTTGGAGGAAAATCTGCTCCATCTTGTACCTACTGATTTTCTGTTGATCCTCTATCTTATCCTACTAATTTTCCTTTTTGTTCTCTGCAAGTCTAGGTTAATTGTAAGAGATAGGATCTTCTTTTCTGATTTCTTCTCTAATCCTATCCTTTTTGCTTTGCAGTTTGCAGGTGGCAAGTTGAGGGAAGTTGATATTTTCTTGGGGCTCAAGAATGGTGTAAGGGGGGAGGAATGAAGCTGGAAATTGGGAGGGATTTGGTCTGCTGCTTCTGCCACTTCTCTGCCACTTCTTGTGGCTCAAGAAAGTGTAGGGGTGAAGAATGAAGCTGGAAACTGGAAGGGACAGTCTCTACTGCTGCTGTCCCTTTCTCTGCCACTTTTCTCTTTTCTTTTTCCTTCTTTGGGCTCAAGCAACGACTACATGCATGTAATCCTTTAATTACTTGTTTTTAATTTACTGTTTTTGATTCATTAATGTATTAATCGAATGTTTGGTTCGATTGTTATCTAACGGTTCGGTCATGAACCGATGGGCTTGGCCCATAATATAATTTACGAGTCTAGACTATAACTCTTCTCTCTTATTCCATTTTCAATTATATAAATCGATATGGAATGGAGAATCCATGATACCATAAATACCATGATATAATTAATTAAATACCCAACTAATTAATCACGTGAAGTGATCGTATTTTGAATTAACTAATTAGAGAAGTCTTTCTCCTTTTTAATCGATGCACTAGGGAATTCTTTTCCCCAAAAATTCTATTTTCGTCGAGAATAGAATTTTATCTACTAAAGTTTTAAATTATTTCATCTAATTTTACGAATTAAACTACTAATGTAGAGTTATGAAAATGCGGGGCGTTACATCATATCCTCCTTAAATTAAATTTCGTCCCGAAATTTGCTTATCTTGTATAAATAACTTTGGGCACTTTCCTTTTATTTTACTTAACACGTTCCCACATCACTATTTCTTGCTCGTGGTGTCCCTAAAAGACCTTTACCGATGGGATTAGCTTATGTGTATATTTATCTGGATATAGTTTCATAGTTTAACGTTCGAGCGTTTATTTCTTCAGATATCGTTCTTGTCTCAGCGTCGAAGTAGGTTTCGGATATCCTAACCGCGGTTATCTTGTATTTTCGCTGAAGGATCTAGATCCGTCGTATATCTATGCCGAGCACTGACTATTCGGCATCTCGTTCAGTTCCAGTTTTCGCGTTTGAAATTTATTCTATCGTCCCAACGTATACGATATACATCTACAACATTTAGAAATTAACTTTTCTAACTCATAATTTCTTTGGGTTAACACTTGAAGCAATAGCTAAATCCTTGAGAACATAAATCTTTTCTCTCTACTATCATGCATAGGAGATCCTTGTCTCCACCTCTTGGAGAGTTCTTACATTCGTTATTCTTTTTGACTCCTTTCCGAGTCCTACATATTTCCTTATCTCTTTTCTAATTCCGGATGATTAGAATTACACAACTAACCAGTGTGAACTGGTGTGCTAAGTATAGCACTGAGATTTCTAAATCCCATATTTTCCTAAATAGATCCTAACTAATCTTCTATCTTACTATGAGTATAAATATACATACACCTCTTGTGTCTTTCTGATGAAGATATTTTGAAGAAATTTTCTTTTCTCAATGCTCATAGTATTTCCTCATAATTTCCCATATGTTTTCCTGATGCAACATATACTGGGTTATATCATATGTGTTTTGTCGCATTCTCACGACAGTCATCTTTCTTTACTTCTAGCACTTATCTTAGTTTTACACAATTAACTTATAACTATTGTTTATCCTAGAATTCTTTTATCATCTCTGTGGTCAATCTCATGATTTTAGAAATCCTTTAATTGTTTCTATACCTTCTATTGAGCCTTGGGTACTACCCTTTTCTTTTAACTCCATATTACTCTTTCTTGACACTTATTTCATGTCATGGTAGGTTTGTACCAATTTCTATTTTATGTAGCTTCTTGACACCTCTATGGTTTCGTAAGTTACTACTCACATTTTGTAGCGTTATCATTTTTATTGATCGTTCAAACAAATTTAATTATTAGTTGGAACGCTAGTCCATGGGTATTCAGGCCTACTTTTCTTGGTCTTAGGTAGTCTCTACCTTTGAGCTTACTCCTTCTTGGTCTTAGGTAATCTCTACCTTTGAGCTTACTCCTATAATTTGCTCAACTCTTGTATCATTATTTCTAGCATCGTTTTAACTTGTTAGACGAGGTAGTCATCTTGGGACCATTTAGGTACAAACATCTTTATTCCTATTTTCTTTATGTACGGTAAGGGTCTATACCTTACCTATATGTGTCATAACGTCACATTAACTATTTTGGTATTTGTCGTAGAATTATTTCTATGGTCCTCCTTTTCCATTTAAAATTTTTATTTCCTTCATGAGTCGATTTCTATCCTCCTAAAGTTCAAGGTAAGTCTTTTATGTTACCAATTCTTACTAATTCTTGATTTGTGAACCATAATATAAATGTCTTATCTTTAGCCCCCTCATTTCTAAATTTAGAGTTTCTAGCTGTAATGTCTCATACGTTTGCCTATGATTGTTCTCAAATAGTCAACCGATCTTCGGCAAGGAGGCGATAGTATCTTCACCATTGATATCCAATGTATAATCATAAAACTCTTAAAGGTCAGACATTTTCTAAATGATTCACTCTCGAGTGGAGACCCGCTAGTGGCTCAAATTTTCTTTCGTTCTTAACTTATAGCATTATACATATAATGTAAAGTGTTGTTTCTAAAAAAAAAATTATGTTTCTTTCTCTCAAATCATTCGAGGATTTATTGTAGGGCTTTTTAGCTCAGTTGTCTTATTTTATATCGCTTCGGTCACTACATTAGTCGATCACATGATTTATATAGAACTTCTACTCATTATCACAACTACAGTACATGATTCCACTAGCTTGTGCAAAGCACTTTAGTCGGAACTTAATCATGACTTATCTTAGATATCATGTACATAAGTCGACTTTATTTTATTTACGTTAAGACAAATAAATTTCTATATGCTATTAGCTTTTTGTCTGACGAATAACCTTTTGTTTTAAAGTGATTTAGAAACTTTTGGGCATGTCGTTTTACACGCTTAATCTATGTCTTAATGACGGGGTAAGATAAATTACCTCCTTTAGCAATGCTACATCCTTTAACTCCATTTTTTTTTTCTACGCATAATTGCCACCTTCTCCTTGACTTAGGAATAATTATGTCACTTAACATTCTTTTCTTGATAGCCAATTAATGGTCGTTCTTTCTGTCTCTTCTTGCTATCTCATGTATTTACACTCATGGCATTTTCTACTTGATTACTTCTTTTTATAAACTCCTTTAATTTCTAAGGTAGTCGGAATCTAATTTCTTAATATCCAGAAGGGCTTTTAAGGATCTATAATGTTCCTTACACCGGAAATTATTTGAGTTTATCTATTTATCTTTTCTTTGCTCAATCTTTTATCAGTTTTGATTAGAACATCTCTTGATATGTTAATTGTATATATCATTTATACTAAGGCTTCCTTCGATATAACTTTCGTTTGACTTTTAACATTTTTGAGACCTTAGCAAAAATTTTCTATCTCATTGACATCTTTTGACAAGAACTAACGTGTCGAAATATGTCTGAACCCCTATAAATTTTGTTTTTGCTTATATCAAAGTTGTTGTCATTCATTAAAGCCATAACTCGGCCTATATTACTATATATTATTGGCTATGTATCATTGCCTCCACTATGTATATTTAAATTGTACATACCCTCCGTACTTTATATTCTTCTAGATAGCCTTGTCTATCCCGTATTTTTCATCAATCATTTAGCTTAGGGTATTATTATAACACTTGGTCCATATCTCAAATGTTACTTATCTCATATAGCCTCTCGACTGGAGAAGCTTCTCATAGATTACCATCCTTAGCATAAGGAAACTACTCGCATTTCTTATTTTGCTACATTTCATTTCTATGTCTCGATAGTAATCAAGATTTCTTACTCTTACCTCATGTCTATAGTTGTTGACGTGTATTCTTATTTTTATGTAACATGTAGTTACTCTCTTGTGGACAACTAACTTAAATTTTGCTGTTATAAACTTACTATAATTCTGTTGGAAGAATATTTCATTATGCTCTTCACTAATATCTTACGAGGTGTCTAACACGTGATGTAGGAGAGATCTTAATCAAGATTAGGTCATCAACCTATACCACTAGCTACTACCCTTATCGCCATGATTATGGACTCATATTGCATTATATGCTATATTTATGGATATTGATTTATCCCCTTGTTTTAATGCATGCATCCACTTCAAAATTCATTGTGCTTATATACTCTTTCTCTAATTTACTTATTTTCTTGTTCCCTCTTTCGTCTATCTTTAATACATTATCCTCTAAGGATCTTGTTGTAATGATAATAATTATTATTATTATGTGTGTTGTTAAACAACCCTGATCTTACTATCTAATCTGATATTATTTCTTGGGGACAGTAGCTTTGTTTGAGTTTGATTCGACTGAACCCTTTTTTTTTTTTAGACTCATATCCTCCTTAAATTAGGGATGATTCCGATTAAGACTGAGTCATTCTATCTGTTAAAACTTCGTTTGCTCATGTCCTTATGGCTTGTGGTCTAAGTCATTTTTCAATACTATTGGACTTCCAATATTTATCTCGTGGGCTATCGTTGAACTTCACTTAATGGAATCCTTAGTTTATTAAACTCAAGGATCTATATTTTATTCTTTATTCTTATCGCTATTATATTATCCTTTTCAGGCTTGGGCGGAGAAACTTTTTACTAGCTTTATTATTGCATTTGTTGGGGACACTTGTCGTGCCTACATTTCTATTTTTTTAACTTTACTTAGTACTTCACTTGACTTACTATCTAGCATCTTCTTTAAAAATTATGAAATCTTTCCTGGTCTCCGTAAGGTCTCTATCAACCATCTATTATCATATCATTACTTACTTGATCTTGTATCGATATCTTTACTTGTTTATCAACCCTTGGTCTACTTTATAACATACTAAGGGCCATACTGTCTCTCAATATTTCAAATCTTATATCTCATTCCACCTATTGGAAGTCTCAATCTATTTTCCTCAAGTCTCCTTTTTATACCTTTGGGTACCCTTAATGGTATCATACATTAGGTCATGCTTATGACTTGCAAATGGACTAGTTAATCTGATTGCTTTCGAAAATAATTGGACCCAAAGTGGAATGCGAAGATAGGTAATGAAAGGTGTGGAGACGATGGTTTGTTTTGGCATTACAAGTAACCAAAACGTGTTATCAATAAAACATCTGACAAGCCTGTAAGGAATAATCAGAGGGTAGAAATGAAATGACAAGGGTTAGGGGGAGGCACCCATTTTGTCGATACCCATCCGATTTCTTGTCTGATGGAGACGCTACCGAGATTGACATCATGTGGGGTGATCAGTCCCGCATAAGCACAATCCCAGTCACAAGAAATTTCCTTACTTTAGTGACTCACAAAATTTTCGGGAAATGAAAAGAAGTTTTACAAAGTTGAACGAACTCTTATCCTGGCTCAGAATATTTTGAACTCCGAATTTTTAGAGTTTACTTTTCTTGGCTTCCAGGGGCTCATGTATGTTATCAGGATATAATGCATTCTTAGCATGGTGGGTTTATATCCTTACTTTTATAACTCTTCTTAGTATAAGTACTCATGTACAACTTTTATAAACTAACCTTCGAAGCCCTTTTATTTTCTAAGAAAAACTTCATCTCTGAATAAATATATTGTCACTGCAATTTATACTCCTGCCAGGGAGAAATTCTTGCATTTTTATTCTGATCGTAAGTTACATAATCCAAGCTTTCCCCTTTGGGAAATGCCCCGACAATTTATCGAGGTGGCCTTATTATAATAAGGTTTCTTTTAAAAAGGCACTAATATTAAATTGAGTCTACGCACTAGGACGTTAGGCTACGGTTTAAATCTTAACCGACACTAAATTCTAAATTATTTTAGATGTTGATCCCTTACGATAGTTGTACCATAGGCTGAAAATATAATTGTATTATATGGCACTATGGTTTGGTCTTTAGTAATAACTGTTGGTGGTCGGGCATTTCCTTACGTTATCCTTTAAACTGATCTTGCAAATGTACTTCGATTATTATTGGCTAGTCAACTGACATTGCTGATGCTTTCAATTTCTATATTCGTTAAGAATAATTCTCTATTTAATGAGAAGATAGTAACATTATGTTTCTTTATGACTTCATTAACTCATGAGAGGTTCTCATGGTTATATTCACTACTATTGATGGGCTAGTGTTCTGCTTACTTAAATGTCTTAATTCGGAGCTAACTATAACTCTATATTTAATCTTCATGTTTATTCATGATTCCTCCAAGAAATTAATTTCAAAACTTTCGAGGAGTTCTAATGGGTATAATCTTATCATGAGACGATGTTAGTATTTAATTACAATCTTCGACGTATGGTTTATCATATTGTGTACAATAGTAAACTTATGTCGTTTACTTTTCTTAAACAATTCAATAAAGGCTAAGCCCATGTCATTGACTCGAATGACATTCCTTTAAATCTTCATGCACACATCTCTTGGGGTCATCCTTCTCTTGAGCAACGCCATCGTCTTCTTATCTTCATTTGCCAAAAGAAACTTTCGTTTCTTGATAATCATAAATTCTAAGTTAACTCAAGAAGCAACTATTTCATGTGAGCTATGTTCTCAAGAAAAGCCTTGTGATCTAGATTCCGACCTTAACTATGTTCTCTTCTATCTTAAAGCTTCAAGTTCTATTAAATAAGAGAACTTACCATTTTTCCCGTTGAACGCGATGTGATGGAGTGCCGAGCTTTTGTCAACTGATTTTGTCAACTGACTAGTCTAGTGAATCAATACTAGACTAAGACTGAAGAAGACTCTCGGATTTCGGAGCAACCAAGTGCTCTGATACCACTCTGTCACGACCGGACTTTACTAAGGATAGTGAAGCCGGGAACCCGTGACTAGGGATGGGATTAAAGAAGCGGGAATAGAAAGGGGAATGCAATTAAAGTGCAAGAAACCACCCGAACAAGCGTGGGAAGTATTTACTATATCAATTGGCGTCGAGCCTTTAAGGGAAAGATGTACATTTGTTTGAAACGCTTACACGACTTGAATACTCAACAAGAATTTATCGACATTTTACAGCGGAAGTCTTACAGAATGCATGTATGAAGACACACATTACCGAGAGTCTTAATACAAGAAACTAATATGATCCATGATGACAAAAGCTTGGGTCGGCTCTCCATTCCATCTCGTTCAACCTGCACATTTAGAAATATATGCAGGGCTGAGTACAAAAGTACTCAGTGGGCACATTGCCGAAAACATACATATATAATTGTCAAGCCATTAATAGTAAGTCATAGGGATTTTGTTGAAAAGAGCCCATGCTTACTAAAACAGTTCTTGTGATCTAAAAGTTTGCCGGCCGGCTAAGTTCTTTAGTAATCTACCATATCTGTCCCTATGGTATCGAGAGAGTGGCCACTCTCACGATACCTAGACCGGCCAACCCGAAGATGACACACGGTCACATTGTGTACACTAGTCCAAGTAAGATAGCTATCTTACTAGGACCCGAATTCGATTAAATAAATTGGCAAAGCCAATACAGATAGGTATCATACAAAAATCAAAACATTTATGGCATGACAATATTTCAAAATAACTAACTTATATTTTCATAAACATCACATTTATTTTTGATAGAAAGCCCACCTCTTGAAGCGTAGAATATGCCCGGTCTTGATAGACGAACAACGTCAAAACCTTGTCGAGTCGCGCCTATTCATAAAGGAATAATAAGAATCTACATCCTTATAATAAAACTTCCTATGGGAAAATAATCGTCTAGTATATTTTCCTATCTTATGAATCTGTTAGGGTTAACAGATTGATTTGAATCCTTTAAATCTTTTCATAATAGAATAATCTTTTATTATTCAGAATCATTTCTTCCATTATTCGAGACCATTTATTTGTCGAATTAATTCTCAAAAATTATGCAAATCTTCAGGATATATTTTAAAGCTAAGCATAGCTTAATACTTAATTAATCTTAATCATTTTTATTAATCTCAAACGAATCCGATTTTTATAGTCGGGCCGTCATTATTAATTAATTAACTAATTAATCTCGTGAGTATTTTACGAGAATATGATCCCTCAAAAATTAATCGAACATTCGATTAATAGAATTAAATCCGGACAAGTTAAGTCCGTAGATTAATTGTATTGAATCCGGCCAGAATATTAAATTCTCTGCCCAAGCTCTACTGGACTCGGCCCAATCTCCACTGGTCTGGTTCGGATCCGCGGGTTTTGGCCCGAGACCCGACCCGACACCGAACCCGACCCGGTTCGTATTCATATATATACTGAAAACCCTAACCTCCCATTCATTTGCGCCTCTTTTCTTGACTGAGCCCTAACCTCCTTTCTCTCGGACTTCTCTCTGCTGCGACACCACTCGCCGGCGTCGAGGGCTGCCGGCACCGGCGTCCTCTTCGTCGGCGGCAGCTCTCCTTCTTCCTCTTCCTTTCTCCCTCTGCCATTTACCCGACAAACCCCAATCTCTCCCTCTCACGGCCGAATCTCCTCTCTCTCGCTTTCTGCCGAACGTCGCCATTGCTGCCGGAATAAGCCTCGCCGCTGGCCTGGCCGTTGCTGTCGGAGGGAGCTCCGCCGCTTCCTGGAGTCGCCGGAGGTAAAGCGGTTCGATTCCCCTGCATTCCCTTCCCCCTCTCTTTAATATATTTTCTGCCCCTATTTTTATCTAATCAATTAATGGTTTGATTGATTGATTATTGTGCAGTTTCGATCTCCCCATCCTCGACGACAACTCCGCCATTGGAGTCGGAGGATTCCGACCGGAAATGCTCAGTCCGAAGCTAAGATAAGCCTGCCCTTTCCCTCTTTTCTTAAATTTTTGGTTATCTTGCTTATTTGATTTAGATTAGTGTTGCAGTAGATGGTTCCTTTGATTTATGTGAATGAGTATTCACTGTATCTCTTAAGAGCAAAATATATTTACATAGCTTAGATTTCAGATTTCAGTTTTGAAATACGAAAATTTGTGGTGGTTTATGTCTTTAAATTTTCTTGCTATAGCTTTCGGTTTACTCTTGTTGAATGAAAAACACACATGTTGTAGCAACTAGGTGTTTAATACATGTTATGAGTGATAGCATTAAAATTGTGACATTAGTTGAACTCATTTTATGTTTCGCATTATGCTTGAACTCATGCTTTGGTTTTCAGAATCATGCTAATAAGTAATTACTCAGTTTTAGCATGTTGGTGAACTGAAGTGAAGTTGAATTTTTCATATTCTTTGATCAAGTGTTTAAGTTTAAATCATGCTTGATTTTACTTGAGGCTTTTAGGTACTTACTTAGAGTTAGAAGTGTTGTTGTTGCTAGCTCACCACACTCCTTCCTTCTTCTTCTGTCCTCTGCTGCTTCTTCTCTATTCTCTAGTGTTTTTAGTGAGTTGAGAGTGAAAGAAAGGAACTGAAATTAGTTGGGGTGAGGGGGTATTTATAGGCTGATTTTGTGATGAATGTAGCACATCAAGTGATGGTAAGGGTTGGAGGAAAATCTGCTCCATCTTGTACCTACTGATTTTCTGTTGATCCTCTATCTTATCCTACTAATTTTCCTTTTTGTTCTCTGCAAGTCTAGGTTAATTGTAAGAGATAGGATCTTCTTTTCTGATTTCTTCTCTAATCCTATCCTTTTTGCTTTGCAGTTTGCAGGTGGCAAGTTGAGGGAAGTTGATATTTTCTTGGGGCTCAAGAATGGTGTAAGGGGGGAGGAATGAAGCTGGAAATTGGGAGGGATTTGGTCTGCTGCTTCTGCCACTTCTCTGCCACTTCTTGTGGCTCAAGAAAGTGTAGGGGTGAAGAATGAAGCTGGAAACTGGAAGGGACAGTCTCTACTGCTGCTGTCCCTTTCTCTGCCACTTTTCTCTTTTCTTTTTCCTTCTTTGGGCTCAAGCAACGACTACATGCATGTAATCCTTTAATTACTTGTTTTTAATTTACTGTTTTTGATTCATTAATGTATTGATCGAATGTTTGGTTCGATTGTTATCTAACGGTTCGGTCATGAACCGATGGGCTTGGCCCATAATATAATTTACGAGTCTAGACTATAACTCTTCTCTCTTATTCCATTTTCAATTATATAAATCGATATGGAATGGAGAATCCATGATACCATAAATACCATGATATAATTAATTAAATACCCAACTAATTAATCACGTGAAGTGATCGTATTTTGAATTAACTAATTAGAGAAGTCTTTCTCCTTTTTAATCGATGCACTAGGGAATTCTTTTCCCCAAAAATTCTATTTTTGTCGAGAATAGAATTTTATCTACTAAAGTTTTAAATTATTTCATCTAATTTTACGAATTAAACTACTAATGTAGAGTTATGAAAATGCGGGGCGTTACAATATTATTTCCGCATGTGCTATTGGCAGGTATATGGGTTATGCGGTTACAGATAATGATTGTTCATACTCGTACCCGCGAATTAAATGGATAATGATTTCGTACCACGAACCTACCTGCGACTACCATATACCTCTCAAATCTGCACCTATTAGGAAAGGGAGCTCGCGGATAAATTATCATCCCTAAACAAACTCGATTATACAAGTCGAATATGTTCACGAGCAAATCAAATTGAGTATCTTAGTACTCAAGCTCGACTGATAATTTTACATAGCTCGAGCTCGACTTGATTAAATTGTTAACATATACTACTTGAACATGTCGATCGTTTAATAGTTATTGAGTAGGTTGGCTCATTTTTACCTTGGTGCAATGAATTTGAAGGATTTAAATTTAAAATATTGAGAGAGACATAAGAATGAAAAGAATAATGAGAAGTCAAAGCCCCAACTACTTGAACATGTGGTATGCTGTTTATGTAGGCCCTAACCTTTATTAAGCCACCACGTTCACTTGATAACATCACCTTGTCCATTTTCCAGTCTGGCCGTGGGCCCAATCATCTCCACAATTTAGAAATGCTTCATCTATTTACGATTTCTTGACACTCTCTGATCTGTTTGATAATTTAGCTGTTTTAAAGTCTTATAGTGATGACTTTTAAAATAATTTTTTCGAGTATAATATTTTTTATAGAATACTACTACGACACTCATAAATATGTAAAAAAAGCTATACCAAAAATTCATTTAAAATCTATCATTAACAAAAATTAAAAATAAGCTAAAAGGTCAACAATGTCATGAATTTGTGGACAGAGAAAGTATGAAATATTTCAAAGTAAAATACTAGAAAGTCCGAAAAAGTCATTACAAGATTCTTCCCAAAGAGATTGATATTTTTTTTGGGTATTATTGATGTCTTATTAGACAAAAAATATAGGATGTTTAATTTGTTTGTAACAAGATTTATAATTCAATGTATCTTGCTAATATTATTGGCTTCCTTTCTTAATTCGTAGTAGTATTACACAAATATATTTTTCGTTTTCTAATGTCTTTATCAGAACAGCTTGTTCTCGACTCTTTTTCATGCAATGATACAATTATTAATTATTGATCCGCATAAAATGCAATTTCAAATAAAAAACAAAACATCTGATTTTATTAACTCTGTTGGAATATTATATACTACCTTACATATAAAAATTCAATAGAACTAACGAAATGGGACCAATGGAATATAAAAATAGTAGTATCACTTGGAACAAAGGAGATTGCCTTGTGTAATATGAGGAGATTAGCCTTTTGATTAACATCATCATTTAATTTTAATAAATATGACATCATTTAGGAAAGGGTAGATATAGGAAAATGAGATTTGGTTTTTTTCATCATTATCAAACAAAGGGGAAATGGAAAAGGGATAAGGAGCAAAAGGAACCACTCGTGCACAACTTGCTAAATTAAGGCCAATTTGGAGAGTACTATGTCGCTTTGTGCACGCACGTGCCTACGGATTCAAATAAATACCCCTCAGATACAATCGTATACAATTTTTACGGTTAATTTTCATTTTTCGTCTCTTTACAATTTTCATAGGTTTTTTGTTATGGTATAGAGATGCTCACGTAAAATGCTGTAATTGTATTTTTTAAACATTACTTTAATACATCGTTACACATTTTAACGGATTACCACAATATGTTAAACTCTGTATTGACCTGCCCTGATCCTAAAGATTATAGACAAAGGCGGTATACGATAAATTGTCCCTCCTAATAAACATTGTGCCAACTTATGCATGTTCAATAAATGCCCTTATTATTACCTAATTTTGTACTTAATTAACACCTCAAAACATCATTACATTATGATTTGGATAATTGAGTTCATTTGTTTTGAGTTGTCAATTTATAGTTAATGTGTGTCCTTAGAAGTATGTAATTGTTAAGGAAAAGTGTAATCCTCCTTGCTATATCATAAAGGAAATGGGTTGTTTATGATGAAAAAGTATCACTTTCTCGTGCTCATTTATATTGGACCGATTAACTGTCTTTAATCTTTCACGTATTTTGTTGGAATTTATTCCGTTAAAGTCCTAAAATTATTTCGTTTTCTATCTTATAAGAATTTAATTGAAACACAATTGCACATTTGAAGGAGAGACTTGGTTAAAACAGTTGAGAAAAATATGGTACCATGGTCGAGTGTATACCCTGCACCTATTACTACACCATCAGTCTCTACAGTTTTGAACGCTCATACACTACGGTTTTAAACCGTAGTGTATGACCTTTTTTCTAGTAGTGTGGGATATGGATTTACTTGAAGACCAAGTTTTCAACGACTATAACAAGAGTAAGAAGATATGCATAAACGTAGTACTCTCTCTCGACGTCAACTCCTAGAAAAGAAAGAGTTGTATACAAATAAATATTGTATCTGGGGATGACAATGGATCAGATCTGGATCGGATCACCGTTAGTCCAAATCCAAAAAACTTACATTTTGTCCGGATCCGATATGGTCTAAAAAATTGGAGTCTAAAAAAAATTGGAATTCAAATCCAAATCCATTTAATTCGCAAGTCCTCACGTCTAGACCGTATAATATCGAGCTTATAAATCTAATTCATTTGTACCCATAAATTTTTATAAAAGAGTACAATCCTTTGTAAATATTTAAACCATGCATCTAACATAATATTCATACATTAGTAAGAAATCTTAGAACAAAAACCTCAAAATACACATTATCTAAGGTGTCTAGATTATCTCCTATCAAAAAAATAATAGTTATTATTAAAAACATTAATAAATATATATAGTATACATTTTTGGGTCTGTGGATTAAATTTAGACTAGATCTGGATCTTAAAAATAAAATTTTAAATTCAAATCCGAAATTTTGGTGTGAGATCTGGATCCAGTCGAGATTCACTAGGTCTAAAATTTAGGTTGTCTAGATCCTATATATCGAATTTGAATTAACGGATATGGATCGGGTCCAAAATTCATAGTCATACCTAATTGTATCCATGAGTGAGAGAATATTTAGTTGAGAGTAACCAGTATAATTTGTATAAAACAACTAACTTTTAGTAGATAATTAATTTATCTTATTCATTTGTATTTTTCTCAATTTTTTTTATTTCATATATAAAAATAAAAATAAATGTTAAAGTTGATTGTGCGTGGAATAAAACATCTCACTCATTATATTTATTAGCATGCAACTCATAATTTAAATCGGCATTTATAAATAAAAAAATTGGGGAGATGGGATCGGAGTGCATGCATAAAATATAAAATAAAATCCATCAAATAATACAAGAGATCAATTCTATTCTAGTAGCTAATAATCAACAAAAGATTGAAAAAAGGCCAGCATTTCTTGGTTGTTTTTCAGTTAAGAATCTTCCCCTTCTTGAAATATGCCATGTGATTTGCTCTTCGATCGGTTGACTTACACATCAAACCCCACCGGAATCTGACGTCATCTCGTCGGCGGCCATGAGAAGCGTGCATGATAGCGTGGAGACGGTTAATGCAGCCGCCGCCGCCATTGTCGCAGCTGAAGCCAGAGTTCAACCGCCCCCACTTCAGGTGTGTGCTTCAAATTCTTGATTATGTGAAGCTTTCTTGATTAATTAATTCAATAAATAAATAAAAACCTCTCTATCATGAAGCAGAGTTATGAATTGAATAATCCTCTCCTTTTTTTGGCAATTAATTAGCAAGGGAAATATAATTAGGAGAATAATTCTTTAGATTTCTTGATGTTGAATATGCCTATATATATTGTAGGATTGATGATTAATTATCAAATTTCTCTGTTTGAAGTTGGAGAATAAGAAACATTACTTCTATTAAGAATCAAGGGTGGGTGGTTATATGGTATGAGATTTTCCTAGTGAGTAATTTTCCCAATTCAGTCGAAGCGTTTCTTGAACATATATATCTGAGGTCTAAAATAACGAAACGTCTCAACTAACCTGGGACGAAAAGAGTCTCTGAGAATTGTTTCATGTTTGATTATGTGAAGGTTTCTTGAATGATTATTTCTTGAGATTAATTTCTTGATGTGAAATGTGTCTATATTTTAGGATTGATGATTCATTAGTAGATTAATCTATTAAGAACCAAGGATGGTTAATTAATTATACATGGAATGAGATTTTCCTAGCTAGGGAGTAATTCAACACTATAATAGTACTCCAGCAGTCTCACGTCAGTTGAAGCGTTTCTTGAATAAATCTGAAGTATAAAATCACGAAACGAACTCTACTTACTTGGGTCGAAGCCGAAGGGAGTAATATACTACATGGTTGGTTTGAGCATACGGTTTTATGTGAATCAAATGATTTTAGGCATTTAATTTCCTATAGTTTCATACATGTTAGTTAGTTTTAGTTTCTTGAAAAATCAAATTAGTGAAGCTTATAATCTATGGTGTTTGTTTATACATCAGAAGAGAAAATGGTGGAGTGTGTACTGGTGTTTTGGTTCCCACAAACACAGCAAAAGAATTGGCCACACCCTTCTTACCTCTCAACAAACCACTACTAATGGAGTCTCCACTTCTACTTGCAATGCTCCGAACCCGACCCCGGCCTCGACCGCTACACCGCCTTTCGTAGCTCCTCCGTCTACTCCGTACCTTCCACCGAATTCCCCTTCTTCTACTCTACTCCCTCCACAAGTACTTAGTACCGAACACATTTTCTTGATCGGGCCTTATGCAGACGAGACGCAGTTGGTTTCGCCTCCTGTCTTTTCCTCCTTCACTACTCAACCGTCCTCTGCTCCCCTCACCCCGCCCCCTGAGTCCGTGCAGATGACGACGCCTTCTTCACCGGAGGCGCCTTTTGCACAGCTCCTTTCGTCTCCCTTGTTTGATAAGCGCGCTAATATGGACGATCTTCGGATGGTGGAAGCTCCGAGGTTCGTGGGGTACGAGCACTTCATGAACTATAAATGGGGCTCGAGGCTAGGCTCTGGTGCTTTGACACCTACTAATGGTAAAGAGCCTCCATCTCAAGATATTAACATCCTTGAAAATAGTCGAAATCTTGAGGTGGTGGAGTCGGAAAGCATTAATCATAGAGTCTCGTTCGAATTGAGCGGTGAAGAGCCTCGTACATCTGTTGTGAAGGATTTGGCAGCAGAGGTTGCACTTAGTTTCAGAACACAGACAAGTGTGAGAGGCGACGATGAGAGGGGTCGGACCATTTCGTTTGGCTCGAGCAAAGATTTCGACTTTAATAATTCCGATGGCGGAGTTGGTAGTAAGGAGTTAGGCCATCAGAGAAACTGGACTTTCTTCCCAATGCTGCAATCAGGAGGGAGCTGAAGCTGAATATATATAGTTGTATAAATACTAATGTAGAATGGCATGAGATCTCGGGAAATTGTTCGTTGTTCGTGTTTGGTTCGAGCAAAGATTTCGACTTCATGGTTGATCTGGGAAGTGTCCATATATATGCTTGTTGCTAGAGTAAAGCTTCTTGATTTATTTTATTTTATTTTTGTATTTATTCTTTCGTTGTTTTGTATTATAGACTTGTATCAATTTTATTGTTCAGATTTAGATGTGTTTGGTTCATTTGGAGATTTGTGGTGACAGAAATAATATTTGTTGGTTTATTGTAAAAATTTGAAGTGTTTCTTGATTCTGTTATTGGAGTATATTTTCTCTGCTGTCTGCTACAATCTGTAAAGAGATCATTGATTTTCATTCTTGAATAAAAAGAATGTATTTATGTATGTTTTATTTGATCTATCCTATTTCCTATATACTCCCTCTGTCCCGGTGAATAGTGGGCGTTTCTTTTCTTAAATATACGTAAAGTATAAAATGTAGAAATGCACGTTGTTCGGTTTGAGGAGTTTATGGTCATTCCATCAATGCCATGTTGAATATCAAGCATGCATGTCCGGTCGATAAAATAAATATATTATAGGAGTAATTAGCACTAGGGTGCATATGAACAGAGCTACTCGAGACTCACAAAAAGCTCGATCGAACTCGTTTAAAGAAGATCGTTAGCTAACATATATGAGCCGAGCTTGAGCAACACGTACGGCATTCGGCTTGAAGGTTCGTAAACAGGTCCGTTAAGTGATTAAGTAATTAAAAAGTATATATGTACGTATTGTAATACTCAATCCGTCTCAGTTCAATGAGCTTCAAAAGTAAGAGATTCATATTAAAAATTAAAAGTTGATTCTTGTCATTTAAAAAAACAAGTTAATTGAAGTGGGTATGACCCGATTAGAAAATGAAGTCAAGTAAAGTGGGACGGGGAAAGGTAGTTAATAATGGAAATAAATCTCTAACAATATATCCTTAATATTGTTACAAGATGATTGAATTTGTCATACTATTATGAGTAAATTAATAAATACTTCTAGAAAAATTAATATTTAATATATAAATTTAAATTTGGGAAGCTTGAATGAGCCCATTAAAGCTTGCAAGCTTTAAAGTATTCGAAAAATAAAGTTCGATGTCAAATTAGCTATAAGTTTGATTATGGCATTATTCGGTTGCTCACGGCTCATGTCCAGCCCTAATTAACATCCTGAAAATTATACTACTATTTATAGTGATATGATCTCGCTCTAGGATTGTATCGATCGCATTACTTCAAGTCAGTGCTTACTTCGATTCCTCCAACTATGAGAAGGACTTTATACCTAATTTCTATACATTGAATAAAATCCTAGGTTACAACTCTAACGGATTCAATCAGATAACAGACCGTCGCACCCATTTAGACAATTATACGTTAGCTAGACTACTAAATAGAAATAACGTAAAATAACAATTATCTTATAATAGACACGTCTGGCGCACATATATTAGTATTATAATTTTTCAATATAATTAGATGTGAATGGAGTTAAAAAATTCAAATTAACCAAATTTGATGCCGTCTATGAGAAGGACTTTATACCTAATTTTTCAATATAATTAGCTATGACTAAGCTAGCTGGTTTATGTCATATTCTTAGTTTTCCTATTCAATTTTTTGATAATAAAAGGAAAAAATAAAGTTGAACTTCGATTTTTATGTAATTTATACATACAGTAATAATGACTCATGTAAAGCGTAAGCGTGTTAACGAGAGCAACATAAGGGGAAAACAATCAAAACGATGCTAACGTAAACTAGATGATTACAAAAGATACGGGGACGATATTTCTTCTCATATTGTATATTTGTGCCTAATCTTCAGTATTATCAATATATATATAATACCAATATATATATAATACCGATACGGATCCCGATCCTACGTGGCATCGTGTATGATTTTCTTGAATATTTTCGAATATTCTCATTGATTTGGCTTATTTTATATTTATTCACAATGAATTATTTATTCACAATGAATTCTGTCCCACATCGATTTTTTACAAAAACTTAACAATGGATTACCTATATAAATAGATCCATATATTTCCACCAAAATTCATCTTTAATTTGAGAAACTACATAATTAATATAAAAATCTCAAAAACAAAAATCAAACGATATATAATAGCGTTAAGGATCTCGATCCTACGTGGCAACACGTATGATTTTTTTGAATATTTTCGAATATTCTCATTGATTTGGCTTATTATATATATTTAATCCAATTATATCACATTAATGAATTATGTCTCACATCGATTTTTTACAAAAACTTAACAATGGATTGCCTATATAAATAGATCCATATATTTCTAACAAAATTCATCTTTAATTATGAATTATGTCGCACATCGATTTTTTACAAAAACTTAACAATGGATTACCTATATAAATAGATCCATATATTTCCAACAAAATTCATCTTTAATTTGAGAAACTACATAATTAATGTAAAAATCTCAAAAACAAAAATCAAACGATTTTTTTATTTGTGAAAAATTACCCTAAATTTTTATACCGCAAGTAGCAGGCTATTTTAAACAATATATTCATATGAATAATTATATATTTTCCTCTAATTATTTTTATTTTTATTTTAAAGTATGCTCAATAACAGGTTGCTTAAGATTTTATTGGTATATCTACATGATAATGTAGTTCATTCCTTAAGTAATTTATTTTATGAGACTATATGAAGCAACATTAGGTTTTGTGTTAAGAGAACTACAACTAAGATTTTTATTTTTAGTTTAGCATTTAAGTTTAACATATTAGTGACCAAGTAATAATCACTAAATCTATTCACTATCAATTGCCCCACGTCCATATATTTCTAACAAAATTCATCTTTAATTTGAGAAACTACATAATCAATGTAAAAATCTCAAAAACAAAAATCAAACTATTTTTTAATAGTGAAAAATTACCCTAATTTCGATTTTTTTATTTATGAAAAATGAAAAATTACCCTAATTTTTTATTACCACAAGTAGCGGGCTATTTTAAACAATATATTCATATGAATAATTATATATTTTTCTCTAATTATTTTTATTTTTTATTTTTAAGTATGTTCAATAACAGGTGGCTTAAGATCATTTTAATGGTATATCTACATGAGAATGTAGTTCATTCCTTAAGTAATTTATTTTATGAGACTATATATGAAACAACAGTAGATTTTGTATATTAAATAATTTTTAGTTTTTATAACTAAGATTTTTATTTTTAGTTTAGCATTTAACATATTTCATCAACGTAAAAATCAACGGGCAACTTGATATCCCGAATACCGTTACTCGATTACATCACCGTCCTTAACATGTTTTTTCACTAAAAGGATAATGCAACTTGGCATATTATATCGAACAACGGGCTAATAGAAAATTTAACGGGCAGATCTGCACTATTCATGCTAACGTTATATCGAACAACGGGCTAAATGAAAAATTAACGGGCAAACTTGCACTATTCATGCTAACGTGACATCGAGCAATGAGCTAATCGAAAAATTGTGATATTATGTTTTAAAATATTTTTTTTAATGTCACAAGTAATGGGCAGATTAAAATATTTTATAAGAATTTGTAATAATCTATTTATCTAAGTTTATATATTTTGAGGAGAATAACTGTTATAATAAATAACGGGAGATTTGACATCATACCACGTATAATTATTTGAGAAATGTTAGCCTTTATCGACATATTTTTATTTCAGTATACATATTCGACGGGTGCTTTAGATATAAAATAAATACAACTTTCTATCAGTTTCATCGAAACAAACAACGGGTGACTTGATATATTTTGATATTTTTCTTTTATATTTTGCTTTTCTTTTATATTTTGCTTAAAATTAACAATATAGAGTCGAATTTTGGCGTGACTAAGTAAAACTATATAGTTATTTCAGAAATGTTAACCCTAACTATCCCTTTTTATTTGGTCAAAAAGATCCATAAGGGTGCTTTAGTTAAAATAAAAACGGGGCGGCTTAATATATTTTATTTAATTTTATATTTTGATTAAAATAACATTATAAAGTGATATATGTCAAATTTTGACAGGATGAAATAATCGTAAAAATATTAATTTACTAACTCATTATATTACCACGAGTAACGGGCTGCTTGAAATAATTAATTAATATACAAAATTATGTATTTTCATTAAAATTTTATGTAAAATCACGAAATAAATTGAATCCCGTCGAATTTCGACGGGTATTGCACTAGTTCATAATAAAAATATATGATATGTTTTCAGTACTATGTGTTATTTTATTTAGAGTACAAATCATTCAGAAAATCTTATAAAATACATAAGAAAATTGCATATTGGCAGTTAGCTCGTGGCCTGATAAAGCCTCGACAATCCATGTCTATTCCAATAATTGATGAAAGCCTATACATATTTATTTCTTTTCATACAATTATTACTAAGGACTTTGATGGGCAATTTCTGAAGTACTATTAAATATTATTCAATTCATACCGTTATTTTTAGTGTAACATAACCATATTCTCTCTTTTTTACCTCTTAGTACTAAACATAGATACTTACGTACCGAACATAACTCGAATCCTCGATTCTTGATCCTTGTCGGTCTAACCATATGTATTCAGACAACTATATCTGATATATAGGCTCTTGTTTTGAATCAAAATATATTTCATATTTTCAAGTTGATACGATACATTTGTGATTTTTAATTAGTTACCCAAACAAAAAATGTTGTTAACATGCATCACAATTAGTACTTATACATAAAAAAAAATAAAAAAAAAAAAAAAAAAAAAATAGAAAGTCAAATAGAAAATTGTAAACACTAAAAAATGTTATAATGTGTACGTGTGTTGGTCATGCGGTAGGCAGTTAAGTTATGGAGTCAAAAGTGTCAAGTTCGAGCCGTCGGTGATGCGGTCTTTAAATTAATTTCTTGTTAATAATGTTATCATGATGCGAACATGGACGGTAGAGTCGGAATTAATTATAGAGAATCAAGAATCCTAATCTGATCCACCCTCTGTCAATCAATTATAAATTAATTATTACCCACACTTTTATAACTATATATTTATATATATTACTTCACTAATCAAAAGAAGTTTGTGTACAAGGTATATCTAAGTCCACATAAACATTTTAATTTTCTAAGTTATTAATTTCTTTATTCTTTTTACTTATCCTAAAATTTCTAGACGTATAACGATGTGGACTGCACAACCAACATACATATTAAATATAAATAATAAGTTAATTAATGATTAGGGTTTTTGATGTATTGTACTCGGTATTTGATTTGGGAGTAGTTCGTAGTTCTTATTTAAAATTGTGCGGATTATGGGGGTGTTTTGGTTATAAGATGTTTAAAAAACATATAAGTTGGCAATGGAAAAAAGAGTTTTTTAAGCTTATCAGAAATTAAAATTTTAAAATTTTAAAAAATATTATCTTTTCCTATACATAATTTTATACAACCAAATGGAAGTGAATATAATAGAAATATAAAAATAATGTAAGGTTATATAATGAAAAGTCCAATTTCGAAAAAATGAGTTGAAGTAGATGAGCTTGTTTATTGGAGTGCTTATAAAGCACTTGGAGCTTATTTCTTGCAATAAAGCTATTTGGCCATAATGTGGTCGACCGCACAATGACATTTTTTACAATATATGTAATTTTAAAAATAGTAAATGATTATAATTTATTACTTTAATATTTAATTTAAAAATATTTTTCCCCCAAAATTACATATTTTAATATTTTTTCTAGATAAAAAGGTAACAAATTCTTTAAAATAGTAAAAATTATCAAATAATTAAAGGATTAATTTTAAAAAATACGTAAAAAAATACGGAGTATCGCTTTTTGAGTTTTTTATAGTCTAAAAAAGTTTGACATAAATATATAAATTATTTGATACTAAAAAAAATAAAAAAAAAGTTGAATTATGGTCGGCCACATTATGACCGAATAGCACCACTCTCTTTCTTGAGCTTGTAAACTGCTAAACAATTTATTGTCAAACACTTTTTGAGTGTTAACAACTTATAAGCTTAGCCAAACACCCTCTATTATCTTGCCAAGATCACAAATTAAACTTTGTTATGGACTAAGCTTATATATGGCATAAAGATAATATTTAAATTAATTATCACCAAATAAAAAATAAAATAAAAAAAATTAGTGCATGGCACAACCTTTAGTCCCACGTCGATTTAGGAAAGAACTTGAACCTTATAAAATGTACATGAACTACTTTTCCCCTTATAAGATTTTTTAAGGATAAATTGACACGATTCTAATATAATACGCGTATTAAAATCAGAACAAGAACTATGAAATGAACACGTACTTTAAATATAGATTGGATGATCCTTTCCTAAGTTCCACATTCTTCTTCCTTTTCTATTCTGCCATAAATTAAGTAATTGATTCAAGCAAAACTAGACGAGTTTATATATTTAAAGGGGGATGCTATTCGGCCATAATGTGGCCGGCCATAATTTAACTTTTTTAATTTTTTTTAGTATCAAATAATTTATATTTTTTTGCCAAACTTTTTTATATCATAAAAAACTCAAAAAGTGATGCTCTGTATTTTTTACGTATTTTTTAAAATTAACCTTTAATTATTTGATATTTTTTACTATTTTAAAGAATTTTTTACCTTTTTATCTAGAAAAAAAGAAAAAAATATGTATTTTTTGTGGAAAAAATATTTTTAAATTAAAATATAAAAGTAATAAACTATAGTTATCGTTAACCATTTTTAAAATTACGTATATTATGAAAAATGTCGTTGTGTGGCCGGCCACATTATGACCAAATAGCTTTATTGATATTTAAATTCAATAATGCTATTTGGCCATAATGTGGCCGGCCACACGCGACCACATTATGGCCGAATAGACACTCATTTAAATTACGATCAAAATTGATTTGCAATTATCTCTTGTCTGTGATTTATTATTTTTAGCATCACCCACCTTAATATAGTCAATTATATATATAGTAAATCAACCACATCAATTTTGGGGTCCTACTCTGATATCATTTAGGAAATGAGCCAATCCTTCTTTAATAAGGCCTTACTTAGAGGGAAGGTTATCCAATTTATATGTTATAGTCAAATCTTTACAAAGTTAATGTGGATAACGGAAGACTTCAACATATTAACATTTTTCTAAATGTTAAAATAAATAACTATAAATAATACGGGAAAATAATAATTAAAACTTGAATAAAAATTAGGGTGTAAACGAATCAAACAATTTTAATTCGATTCGCTATTCGTATTTGTTTAGTTGTATCCGTATTCGATATTTTAAGATTCGTATTCGATAAAAAAATATAATTTATGATTCGATCTTTAATCTAATACAAATACTAAATATATGATATTCGATTCGATATTCGTTAAATATTCGATTATAAATATATATATATATATATATATATATATATATATATATATATATATATAATAATTTCTGAAAGTCCCACTTATAAGGTACAATAATTTATGTTAAACAATTGAATTCAATCAAAAAATTTAAATACGGTTCATTTTTTTAATCAAACATTAAAGTATTATTTTTTAATTAGAATAAAATTGAAAAATATAAAAAGGATCGAAAAAATATATTAAACTATTTGCAAACTCGCGAACACAAATTCAAATCAAATTTCATATTCGTATACTATTCGGATTCGAATTCGCTAATAGTTTAACAAATCCGATTCGAATACCGTTATATTCGACCCAATTCGATTCGTTTACACCCCTGGATAGAATGAAAGAAAGGTTACCGTCCCTCTTTAAATTAAAATTTTATTTCTTGAGAAATAATAGGTGAACTATTTTTATTTTTATTTTATTTAAAAAAAAGGAGGTAGAGAGATAGATTAACCTTGTTCGAGAGTGGAAGAAATAAAAACGCCCTGGCATTATCCATCTTCTTACAAAATTGGTTACTACCATAGAACCTGGGCAATCACGTGTCGCGTGACGTGTCTTAAATTGCTTCCATCGTTCCACCTCAAACCTACATTCAAATCTTATACATTTTCAACACATTTAAATATTATTATTATTATTTTCTTACACGATTATACGCCTGAATCTACCTCTTCATACAACCAAAACGGTAAACTAAGCAACAACTGCATAATCCACATACAACTTTCAACACAGAGAGAGAGAGAGTAGTGATTAATTAGATGTGATCATCGCCTTCTTTTTCTTAGCTCGAATTCCACAGTTAAATTAATGCACCATTCCTTCAACTCCAGGTATGAATGTAGATTCAGTTATCCGATAATCAGTTAATTATGTTATTTCCCCCTTTAGTGCTTCGATTCGTTTCAATGATTTTCTTTATGCATGTTTGTTTTTCTTTCGGAAAAATCCGAGGTTTCCTTTGTTTGTTTCCTTCTAAGTTTATGGAATGAATATTCAAATTATGAAGTTAAAAAATTTCTGGATAAAAGTATAGTGAGGAATTGCAGCAGCTTTTTGATTCTTGATTGTCTTCTTTGTCTGAACAGACTTCGATCGATGCGAATGTTGTCTTAATATCATCTGCAGCTGAACCACTTTAATTTCTGGGATTTCCGCATTCTTATGGACCCTGATTTGTGATTTTAGTTTGTAAAGATTAAATCTTTGCAAGAAATATTCGTTTAGGTTGGAAATAGAAGTATAATTAGTGATTACTGATAGAATTCCGTCTCATTTGAACACAGGACCTCGGCATTAGGCAAAGACTCTGACACCATGATAGAGTATCGTCTCATCTAAAAGTTCAAACTTGTAGAGAGGGGTGGAATTTATTGGTTTATATTATAACTAGAGCTTTGTTCAAGCTGAAATAACACAAAAATGGCGATGGCTCCCACTGTGAAAGTGGTTCTTGGCTCAATTGCCTTTGCTATATTCTGGGTTTTGGCGGTTTTTCCGGCTGTTCCGTTCCTCCCGATTGGCCGAACAGCGGGATCGCTGCTCGGAGCCATGCTCATGGTTCTGTTTCAAGTCATGACTCCTGATCAAGCCTATGCTGCCATCGATCTCCCGATTCTCGGCCTTCTCTTCGGAACAATGGTAGTTAGTGTGTATCTTGAAAGGGCTGATATGTTTCAGTACTTAGGCAAGTTGCTTGCTTGGAAAAGCAGGGGTGCTAAGGACTTGCTCTGTCGGATCTGCTTGATTTCCGCCATTTCTAGCGCCCTTTTCACCAACGACACGTCCTGTGTCGTCTTGACCGAGTTCGTGCTGAAGATTGCTAGGCAGCATAATCTCCCGCCTCATCCGTTTCTGTTGGCCCTTGCCTCGAGTGCGAACATAGGGTCCTCCGCGACTCCGATAGGGAACCCTCAGAACTTGGTTATTGCTGTTCAGAGTGGGATAAGCTTCGGTAGCTTCTTGTTCGGTATTCTTCCTGCGATGATCGTGGGGGTATGTGTTAATGCCGCGATTTTGCTGTGTATGTATTGGAAGGTGCTGTCCGTCGAGAAGGATGAGGAGGATGCGTCCGAAGAAGTTGTTGGCGAAGATGATGTGGTTTCTCACCGATTCTCCCCTGCAACGATGTCACATCTGACTTCGGTTAATTCCCAGGAATTGGACTTTGCTTTGGAACCGCACACGAATCATCATGTAGAGTCGACTCTCAGGAATCGTGTTGTTACAACCGATATCAATGGCGTAAGTAGCCCACCCAATGTCAATGGTCAAGTAGAACATGTTGAGAGGCTAGGTGACGGGGCAAATTTAGGTAGAAGTGAAATCGAAGTTGGACACGATTCGAGCAGAAGATCAGACGCGTTGAATGAAACCGGAGATTCCGGGCTAGTCAACGTAGTCGAGTATGATTATTTAGCAGCATTTGCAGAAGGGTTAGGATTTCCCAAGAAGTGGAAAAGAGTGGTATGGAAGGCATGTGTCTATCTTATTACTCTAGGGATGCTTATCTCGTTGCTGCTCGGTCTGAATATGTCGTGGACCGCAATCACAGCTGCACTCGCCCTCGTCGTTCTTGATTTCAAGGACGCGAGGCCTAGTCTAGAAAAGGTAACACGGATTGATTTAGAGACTCATGACATTATACATTCTAAAAGCTTATGTTCATCTTCTAAAGCTTATCTTCTCTTCGATTAGGTCTCGTATTCGCTCCTGATATTCTTTTGCGGGATGTTCATAACGGTCGACGGCTTCAACCGGACCGGAATCCCCAGTGCATTGTGGGATATGATGGAGCCGTATGCAAAAATAGATCACATTAGTGGAATTGCAGTTTTAGCTGCTGTTATTGTTGTTCTCTCCAATCTTGCTTCTAATGTACCAACAGGTAATGTCACACTTATGTTGTTTTATGTAAAATGATCAAAGCTTCGACGTTTCGATTCTCACGAGTATGGTGTCGTGGTTGTTGTTTTTCTAGTGCTGCTTTTGGGCGCTCGAGTGGCGGCTTCAGCAGCCGCGATATCTCCATCGAGCGAGAAGAAGGCGTGGCTCGTGTTGGCTTGGGTGAGCACGGTGGCCGGGAACCTCTCCCTGCTCGGATCGGCGGCCAACTTGATCGTGTGCGAGCAGGCTCGCCGTGCTCAGCACTATGGCTACAATTTGTCCTTCTTGAATCATCTCAAATTCGGCGTTCCGTCCACAATCATCGTCACCGCTATCGGCTTGCTCCTCGTAAGAGAGTGATAGTTGATTCTTCGATAAAATTAAACTTGTGTAAGGCGGTCTTACGGGTCGAGATGCGGATCTGAGCATGTCAACACGATGACATATTTGTAATTTCGTTGGTGTTCGACTGTGTTCGGTTTCGGATCTTGACCGCGTTTCGACCCGTAAGAGTGACCGTCTCACGCGAGACGTGTATAAGATCTCCCTTCACCTGTTGTGAAGTTGTGCAATAAGATGTTAGGTTAGGTTGAGCAGAGAATTCTAAAACTTGATGGTGCATTCTTTCATTAGTAGTTCATTAAGGGGCCGTTTGGTATCCATATACGTATATCAGATATGGGTATCAAAAGATCTCATACCCATACCATGTGTTTGACATATCAGTATATGGATATCAAATTGATATCTTTGATATCCTGATATCCTCTCTTTTAACTCTTTTCATATACTGATTTTTATAGAGGTATCACTCATATCTCCATTACACTAATAATAATAATAATAATAATAATAATAATAATAATAATAATAATAATAATAATAATAATCAGTATTATTATTATTATTATTATTATTATTATTATTATTAACTAACGACTTATTTTGTAATTAAAATTAGAATTAAATAATAATAAAAAAATTAATTTTTTATTAATTATTATTATTGTTATTATTATTATTATTATTATTATTATTATTTTTTTTTATTTCTTATTTTTTATTTTTTTTTTAAATTTTAGTTTTGATATCCCACGTCCGAACAATCTACACCAAACGCATATATCGGATATCAATTTCATACCTATACCTGATATCTGATACCTATACCCTTATCTGATATCTGATATACTAGTATATGGATACCAAACGAGCCCTAAATATTTTGTAGGAATCAATCATTATAATTTTACTATCTTTCAATTATAAAAAGCCATTGTAAACACAAATTTTATTTATTTGATAAAATAAATATAAAAGATGTGTATAAATAAATATTTGAAGACTTGAGTAGATTGTAGGTTGCGATCTCTACCATTCCTCTGATTCTCTCTCCAATTTGATGCGAGATTTGGGTGGCTTGACGAGATGATTGAAGAATTTCGCTATTCTTGATCTCCTCGATTTTGATGTGTGGATTCAGCAATAATCCTAAGGTCTTTTGACTTGTTTCCAGATTAAGTGCTGATTTGTGATGATTTGGCGAAGAACGCGGAGATTCGGAGTACGTCCGGATCTAGCGTAGATTTGAGCAGACTTTGGCAAGGAACGCGGAGCTTCGGAGGATGTCCGGATCTAGCGTAGATTTGAGCAGACTTTGGCAAGGAACGCGGAGCTTCGGAGGATGTCCGGACCTAGCGTAGACTTTGCACATATTTATTCTATATATTTAAATACCAATTATATATCCATTTAATCTTGAAATTATATTTAATTCCAAAAATATAAATAGAAACATAATTAAATATTTAATTATTTTCCTTAAATTTTACGTGCCGACAGCCAAAAGCTGGGAAGACCCTGTTGTGAACCTGAAGGGCATCATTGCCCAAATTCTGTTGCTCCTCTTGTATTCTCTTGGCAGACTCTGCAAGAGATTCCGGAACCGGTTTGGCATGGCCTCGAAGATCGATCAGTTCGAGCGTTGCGATCTCACCGATACCTTCTGGAATTTCACTTAGATACCAGCATTCATGAAGCAACAGCCATCTTAGTCTTGGGAAGTGGCATCCTTCGGTTATCCAATGCTGAAGCTTCGACGTTTCGATTTGAAGATATTGCAGCCGGAGAAATTCGCCTTGGGATGTTTCCCATGTGCTGCCTATGCAAGCAAATTCTCTGAGTTTGAGCACCTCAAGATTCGGCAACAAACCAACAATGCTCATCTCACTCCAAAGAAGTGACATGTTACGCAAGGTAAGCTTTCTCAACGTTCTAGGTAACGAAATACTATCTCTTCTCCAATCCGCATTGCGCAGTTCCAAACTCTCGAGTCGATGCAGGAGCCCCAAATTGTTGAGGTGAGTGCGTGATCGTAGTAAGAACAATCAACTCCCAACTTTTTTATGTTTGGCATCTTTTCTAAGATCCCTCCGACACATATATCATGCAACACGGCGGAAAGTGTATGCAAGTTTTCGAGAGTACAAGTTGCTTCCTTTGGACAAGGAAACCTACCATAGCAGATGAGATGTCTTAACTGCGGCATCATCCATATTTCTTGTGGCAAACATTCAACATTGAGCCTCTCTACGTGCTCCCATCTATCACTCACAATTAAGGTTTGAAGATTCTGAAGCTTTTGTATCGATGCAGGAAGCATCATAACACCACGTATAGCAAGATATCTCAAATGAAATAGTTCATACAGAGCATCGGGCAGTAACCCAACATTAGCATATTGTGCATCCAATACTCGAAGCAATTTAACACGCTTCAAGAAGTCCAGATAAGCTGGATTACGCTCCTCCGTACACAGTTTCTTCATTGTCCTGTCCGGATTTCCTTATAGCCAACGCCTTCACCGAATCCATGAGGTTCGAAACAATTCTGTGAGCGGAGTAATCTTGTGACACTGTGGCCCAAGCACGAACATCAAAATACTGAATTGTGAGTGGATCGTTATAAACATTTTGAGAGAGTGTGGTTTTGCCTATACCTCCCATCCCAACTATTGGAATGAACTGTAGCTTCGACGGTCCTCCACAGAGCCGAGTCTTTATCGCTAACGAATCGTCGTCTAATCCAACTACACCGTCAGCCTCCATCATAGATACCGAGTTTTCTGCTGGAGAATCACTGAGTGGCAACTCGGGCTCTTTGATTTTGTGGGCAAACATCTTCTCCATTTCCATGAGCTCCGCCGCGAGCGATATCGAATCGATCGCTCGTCTTACGTTTTCTAGCCGTTGCTGAAGCTTGGCCCTGCGCCAGTGGTTGGGTAGAAAGCTTAGACACCTGTTCAGTCCAAAAGGGGGAGGAATTTGCTTACGGAGTAAATGTTCAAGAACATCTTGTGCTTCCCTTGCAGCGTCGCCGATTCGCTCTTCCAAAGAGTTGGCCGCTTCTGGGAATTTTCGAGCGAACTCCAGCAAGAAAGTGATTCCTTCGTTGAGAGATGTACTTCGATCTATATGGTTAACAGCGATATTGGAATACAGAATTGGGTGGTTTAGGGTGATCTTTTGTATAGATTCTTGGAGGCAAACGAGAGCAGCGTAAGCCATCTTGCTTGTCGATCGATCGAAACTTTAACTTTTATCGAGGGTTTTGAAATTCAAACCAGAGATGGCTGAAGCTTAAGAAGAGAGAGAGGGATGAGAAGATGAGAGTGATGCAGGAAAACGTGTAATTTTGTGTTGGGCCCGCAAAGTATTTTTGTCCAACCCACTAGTACTCTCTCCGTCCCTTAATAAGTGTCCCGAATCGCCAAAATTTTTGTCCCCAAATAAGTGTCCTATCACATTTTCAATGTAAAAATTTAGCTAAATTACCAATTTTACCCTGCTATCATTACACTTTTTTTACTTTTTCAATTTTCTATGTAATGATTAGGGGTTAATATGGTAAAATTATACACTTTCTTGATTATTGCATTTTGATTGCTCGGGACATTTATTAGGGGACGGAGGGAGTATTTAGTTACTCCCTCCGTCCCGTGACATTAGTCTCATTTGGATATGGCACAGTAACCAAGGCATGCATAGATAAAGGGGTTTTAAAAGGTGTTTTTGTTTGTTAAATTATTTCCTTTTAAGGAAATGAGACTAATAAATGAGACAAACAAAAAAGAAAAGTGGGACTAATGCCACGGGACAGAGAGAGTATTAATTTCTTTATTTTTATTTAGGTCACATGGTTGACTTGGACCACCATATTGCATCATTATACCCAAATCGAAAACAGAAAAAAACCCTTCTAAGACTATCTTTATCAACGACCTCAACCATCCAACCTTTACACTATTATATTAATTTCTCTCTCTTCTACTAATTTACTATTCATACAACCTCAACCACTTCTGTTTTTATATGTTTATCTATAACCATATCAATCACCCAACCTCAACATTATATAATTTTTAATATAATTTTTAGTAATAATTTAATTATATTTAAATAATAGTAATTAAAAATAAAAGAAAATAAGAAAATAAGTATTTATAAAATACAAACAAATATTACCTAAATTATAATCTTTATTTATAGAGAATTTTACATTACGAATTATTACATATTTATCTTTTTTTTCAAAAATATTTTAAACCGAAAAATGTTTTATTTCATTATCCAAATAAAATCAAGTTTATAAGGGAGAATAAATATACTCCCTCCGTCCTCCATTTAGTGACGGAGGGAGTTTGGGCACGCGTTTTTTCACATTTTATGGTATAATAATAAATTAATGTGTTAAAGTGTTAAAGTGGAATAATTGTGGGTCCATTTGAATTGTTTAATAGTATTAAAATATTAAAATAATAAAAAGTAGATGTATAAAGTGTTAAAGTGTTAAAGTGATTGTGGGGTCTACGTCCAAAAATGGAAATTGTCAGTAAATGGAGGACGTCCCAATATAGTATTAACGTCACTAAATGGAGGACGGAGGGAGTATAAAATATTGGTAAGACAAAAAATAAAATTAAAAGAAGTAGAAAATGAGACGCAAGACAAGGTTGGGGGAATCTTGAAAAGGTCTGTGGTTGGCACTAATCCAGTAATCCAACCTTCAAAAATATTTTATTTCAATTTACATTTATTTTTTTAATTCTAGAGGTTGGGGTTGGCCTCTAAAGGGCGATAATTGTAGTCTAAACACTTAGCCGCCGCAAGCAATCAACCATTCCCGCCCGCCGTAAGCTCTCCGCCCCCGCTGCTGATTGCAGACTCTGCACCGATGCCTGCGTTCGACATCATCGACTTTAAATTGTAGTTATTGGTTTCTGGTGAGTGTATACCCTACGGGTGCGTTTGGTATTCATCTCAAGATGAAGCAAGATGAGTCATCTCAAGATGATTCATGTGAATAGTTGCCAAGATGAATCATCCATCTCTTCTTCGTTTTGTGTTTGGTACAAATTACAGAACTCTAGAATAAAATTTAGATTGACCAAATTACCCTTAATAAATACGCCTACCGATTTCAATTTTTATCGTTGGGATTAAATAATAACCTTTATTATTATTATTATTATTATTATTATTATTATTATTATTATTATTATTATTATTATTATTATTATTATTATTATTATTATTATTATTATTATTATTATTATTACATTATATTATTTATTAGTATTGTTATTATTTTTATTACTCCCTCCGTCTCGCGATTTCTGAGCCTCTTTCCTTTTCGGGACGTCTCGCGATTTCTGAGCCCTTTCCTTTTTGGGTAATAATTAAGCCACTAATGGTGCAATTAGTTTCTCCTTATTACAATTAGTCTTTTATTTAAAAATCCATTTATGTATAAAAAAAAAAAAAAAAAAAAAAAAAATTAAAAAACTAAAAATCGAACCAGCAAACAAACACACCCACCATCATTTACTTCCCCCACCATTAATTCCCTCAACCAGATCTGAGGGTATGAATTGGAAACCCTAGCCCCCCAATTCATTCGTTGTTCATCTTCGATCTGGAGAGCTCCGGCCGAAATCCCTCATCTCACAGATCCCCCTCTCCACCGTCGGCGTGGTCTTCAACCCGCAACCCCCCCGCTGCATTGAATCGCCGACGCGGCGGGCTCGCAGGCCGCGGGTGGCACCCGGCGGTGGAGCTGTGCGTCCCCTTCATCTCACAGATACCCCTCTCCGCCTCGCGATTTTTGAGCCCTCTGTTTCATCCGCCCCGCGGCGAACTGGTGCTCCTCCACCACGCATGCCGCCGCCGCTGCTTTCGGGAGGCTCTTCAACGCCGCCGCCGGCCTACCGAAATCGGAGATGAGGAGTCTCCCGAAAGCAGCGGCCCAGAGATGTTCCTTCGACCCCAATCCCCTTCGTTCCCGATTCCTTGGACCCGAATCCCCTTTACAGATGAACTCTGTAAAGGGGATTCGGGTCAGGAGGAGGATATAGGCCCTCTGTTTCTTCCGGCTTGGTGTTAATGGCTTCTGATCTTTGGCTTGGTTTCATGGCTCCCCTCTGTTCCTTTTTTGATGGCTTCCCTCTGTTGATTTTCTGATGTAGTACTGATCTTTGGCTTGTTGGTGTCCCTCTGATTATAGCATGCTTTATGAATATGTGGAAAATTGTTTTGATGGTTGCTGATACGAAAATTGATGAGGATTGTTGCCATTATTTACTTGATGTTTGCTGCTTGATGTTGGTGTCCCCCTGATTAATGCATGCTTGATGATCTTTTGTAGAGATATATGAAAAATGCATTTTCCCATTCAAAAGATGATAAGTACAAGTCTTTTGAAAACTAAAATGCAAACATGGTTAACTGCATATCATGCAATTACAAAATGTGAGTCATATATACTGCCTATGTCCAAAAAAATGCAGTAATCTTCATCTTCTCTGCTACCTCTGCATGAGCATTGCTTCTAAATTATTGATGTGTTTGCAAAGGCTGATTCCAAACCTGTTAGCTGCTGCATCCCAAGCCTTTGAACCAAGTTATCTATTCCATTAATCTGGCCATTCTGAACTAGATAGTGTATGCTTTCCCTTGCCAAATCCACTGGAATTGTGAGGCTCACTGGCAGTGTTCCTTCCCTTATGAGCCTGTCCTTTCCCATGTGAGGGATTTTGTAGTTGTTGTGCCCTTTAACCTTCATTATCTCTGTTAAGACTCCTTGCAGTGTTAGAAATACTTTGTTAAGGGTCATTGCTGGCAACTCTTGAAATGCATCTTGCACTGCATTAACTAGATCATCAACTGTTTTGCACAATCTCTTATGTTGTAGGGATTGAATGGCATTAAAAAACCCAAGATCATTGATGTTGGTGTCAGGTGAGTTTGGTGGCTGCTGTATCAGCCTTATGTTGAACCCATCAGCACTAGCTGCTATTCTGAAATCAGTATCTGAATCTGTAATATGTGGCTTTGCATTATCTTGTTGAATGTATATCTGTTTGGAAGCATTTGATGGCCACTTCTGTTTGATTGCAGGAAGAACCTTATGGCATTGTTTAAATGAAACAAGTGTAAGTATGTACTCTGGATGAAGGCATAAAAGCAGCAGTACATTCCTAATGGGTACCTGATTGATGATACACTCTTTGATCACCTCTCTTGTGATTGATTCTGTTGCTTTTATGTATGGAGTGCCCTTGGGTCTGTACTTGCTGTTTTTTTTTGCAACTTCCTGAGTTATGAAAGGGAAGCATCCTATCTTTCCATCAAATGAGACTGCCCCATCCTCATTTAGTATGGGTCTGGTCACTGCACACAGAAACATGATCTTCCCAATGAATTTTTTGCTTTTGCATGCCCTATATGGTTCCTCCTCATCAGGTGCAAGGTAATACCTGTGTAATGTGAATGATTAGCAAGGTTAAAGCACTTTCTTCATGACCAATGATGTAACACTATGAACTGAGGTTAGATTTCAAGTGAAAAAATGTTCATCCTTTACCTCCTTTTCTCTTTGGTTATGTAGAACCATTTCTCATCCATGTGCACTATGTTATGCATAGAGGAGTACCTCAAAGTGTTCATTACTCTGTCAAGCTCTAGATATTCTAGACTGAATCTCATCCTAAGAAACTTATTTGCTGCTGTAAGTGAGGGCTTGATGGATGATGAACAAGCTTTAAACAGCCCAGCTTTCCACCATCTCTGTAATGTAGCTTTGCTGACATCAAGAACAGCCTCCATTGCTCTGAAACTGCTTCTGTCATGCACATTCAGAGCTTTAAACTGCACATAATCTGGTTTCATGTTATGATCTCTAATTCTGCCCTTTTTTTTTTAAATGAGATGAACTGCTGACCCCTTTGCTTGTTGATCTCTTGCCTGTTTCCACAGCCTAGTCACAGTGGACTTTGATATTCCAAATCTTGTTCGAGCTTCAACAAGTCTTCCTCTCATGGGCTTTCCACCAGTAGACCCTTGAAGAATAAACTGCACAACCACATTCCTCTCCGATTCGGTGAGATTCTTTGGCCTCGGCACCATGGCGAAGCTGCTGCAGAATCTGTTCTTCTTCTTCTTCTTCTGGCTTTCCACCTTCTTCTTTTCCTTCTCGGCAGAGATGTTCTTTTTTTTTTAATTGTAGAGAATGGTGTGGAACTAGATATACTTAGTAGAGTAGCTTTGTTTTTTATTTTTGAATATGGCGCCCAATTTTGTGAGGTTAATTTCCCTCTCTAATTAATGGATGATGGCTTTGTTCTTCTCATTATCTCAGTTTTTTTTTTTATTATTCATGTGAATGTTTGTTTTTTTTCCCAAGAATTGCCACAATCTTTGTGTTTGGTATAGCAATCGCAAGTTTCTCTCTTTGAATAAATTTTTTTTTTTTAATTATATCATTAAAATTAATTAACCACAAAAAAAAATAATTAACCTCAGAAATTAAATTTAAATCTGTAAAATATTTTTTATAAATTTATTGAGGTATATAAATAATGTTAAATCCCTAAACCACATTTCATCCCTAAACAATACACTTAAAACACTAAACACTTTTGCCATAATTCCCGTGCCGAAAAGAAAGGGCTCAGAAATCGCGAGACGGAGGGAGTATTATTTAAAATTGTATAAATATATAAGGGTAAAATGGTAAAAGAGAGAAAATATTGCATTGAGATGAGTCATCCGACCAAAAACGTGAGATGAGTAATCAAGGCGGAATAGTAAAATAGCACCGGGCTTGAGCTTCATCTCGGGCTCTCTAGATTATTCCATTTATGTACCAAACAATGAGATGAACCAAGATGATTCATCTCATCTTGCCTCATCTTGCTTAATCTTATGTACCAAACGCAGCCTACTACTACGATGTATATATAATTATTATTTTTATACTATTTAAATTGATTGAATGTATATACAATAGAAAGCAAGAGAAGTCACTGTTTTGTAAATCTTATCGTTTACTTTGTTTAAATCACATAATTAGTGGCATTCTTTGAGAAGAATGCATATTTATGTTTCGTTCATGATTTAAATTATTTATTTATTTATTTATTTTTCAAATTGCATGAAAATTTTGAAGCAACATACAAAGTCGAGAAGCGCTAACGTTTATTTTATTTTATTGGAAATAGAGCTCATGTATACGACATCGACGTGTGTTCTTCAGAGTACATAGTAAGGTTTGTTCACATCTTGTACCTCTAATTGTAAAATTGAAGTGTTGTATGATATATTATATGTTGTAATTAGGATAGTTTTGATTATTAGGTTTCGACTAAATTTCAAACTTTTGCGACTAACTTATATACTGCGAGAATACGAGAATATAAATATGACAACTTAGGTGTCGTAAAACCTAATGCCACAAAATAGTGTCACAAATTAGGGCGTCAATTCCATGAATATATGTCACAATATTTGACAGATTGATATGTATCATTCGAATAAGTGATGCATTATGTGACGGGAATTTATTCGACATCTAATTTAGTGATGCTTAAAATGTCATATATGTTGACACACAAACAACATAAAATGTCACAAAAATGTAACATCACTTTTAGCGACATAATTTTGCTTGACACAAAAAATGTCGCAAGTAAGCTTTTACGACATTAAAACAGTTGTTTGCGACATAAATAAAATGACGCAAACAACCATTTGTCTTATAGTGACATTACTTTCACTTGTTTAGGTTAAGGCCGATAGATCGACCTGCTACCAGTTAATGCAGGTCGAGTGCTTATCAGATTGAGTCAAGTTTGATCCACCATGTAAGAGAGAGGTTGTTTATCGACTTTTTTCATTAGGATCAAACTTGATGTATGTAGATGACTATCGACCTTCCTTCTCAAGCTTCCAGCCTACTATGCCTTATTTTTAACTCAAGGTCGTTGATCCGCGTTGATGGATAACACGACCTGCTCCTTGCCACGTGTTTAGCCAGCAAGGACGAAACTCACAACGGCTAGAAGTGAGTCATCATTCCAATGGCTAGTTTTTCAAAACGCATATAAAAACTTCAAGCCATAGATGGAATCAAGCACGTGAAACTCAAGCTATCAACGCATATACTCTGCTGAAATCTCTTCTCAAAGTTTCATCCTTTCAAGTGTTCAACCCATTAGTTTCCCAAACACTTGAAAAATAGAGATTTCCGATTCCGATCACTCTACGACGACGAAGTGTTTACTGCTGCTTGTCGCCTATCATTATACCTTCTTCTCTGACGTAGTTCGAAGTTAAAAAGTGTGATTATAATTTTCGCCATTAGAGTTAGTCTAGCTCCGTTTTGGTGAAAGATCAATCTGTTACTGTTTGAAAGATTGTAAGGGTCACGACCCAAAACTCGTGTCTAGAAATAGTAAAGTTCAATGGTATTTAGAACTGATACTCAGTTAGTATAAACAAGAGAAAAGTTGGATCCAAGGTAAAGGGATTCTCAGGTCGAGCTCGGCATGACGTGGACGTAGGAGGGTTATCTTCGAACCACGATACATCTGTTGTCCTTCTCTCTCTCTTTACTTATCGCAATTTCAATATATTACGAACTGACAAAGCACAACCTGCATTTCACGAATCGACCTGCATATTAGTTATTAAACTTAAAGTTTTTCAAGAGTTAATCAACCTTCCATCAACTTAAGCACTTGCACATTTTGATAAATCAAGTTTGTCTTTCAACGAGCTTGATAGATCAGCATGTCTCTAATAAGATCGACCTTGACAATCGACCTTGATCATAGTTTGTTTGTAAAAGTTAAAAATGGTTGGCTATTGGTTTATCACCCCAATCACCAATTAACTCTTTTCAAGATCAACAACTTGTCATCATAATACTATCCAAAATAAAAAATTAAATGAATAGTTGGAGAAATGAGAATGTGACGGTAGAATAAAGCATTGAAAAAATCAAGTGAATGCTATCGACGCAGATTTCATATCGTAAGATTTTTAATTATAATTGGTTTGATAGAATTTCGATCTAGATCCAATCAATAAGATGTTCCTGAATGGATAATAAATTAAGTTAATTTTTTTATTATTTGAAATTCATAACCACTAAAATAGTAAAGAGTAATAATAAAAAAAAAAAATAATAAATATTAAATTCAATTTAGTGTATAACTAGTTTAAAATATTTAATGTCACACCCTTCGACCTAATTAAATAATCTAAAATTAAATTAATACAACTAAGTAACTCTTCATTAACTAAAATTTAATTGAAACGGGGCGTCTTCAAATTCACATTTAAGAAATATTGATCTGTTATAAATATTTATTATATTGTGGACATTACTTATTAGTTAGGGTTTTTTATTTAGTATATATATCTCATTGTACTCTATTTGTAACATACGACAGAATATGAGATTAATGAGAAACCCTATTTCCTGCGCCCTCCATCTTCTTTTCTCGCTTTTCCTTCTCGTATTCTCTATTTCACAATTTACTTTACAACACGTTATCAGCACGAGTCTCTACCAATTGAGCAATGGAGTTTTTGAAGAGAGAATAATTGGCAACTCATCGTCAATCATAGAGACAGAAATATTGGAGGTTTGCCCTAGGAAAGAATCGTGTCTTTCCGGCAAGGTAATATTCAATTTCGTGACAAACATATATAATATTTGTTTATCTTGACAAAATATATGGATATATAAGAGGTTAAATGATTATTTATAGAATACATCTCTGTTGAGCATAAATTGAATTATTTTTAATCGGTGGCTTGCTCATGTTCTCTATTCCAGAGGAAATTTGCAATATGATATCTTCGTTTATATATAATTGCAATAGGACGATGATCAATAATTAAATCTAATTAAGTCTATGTAAACAAAATTTTGGAATTCGCATTCTATAAGACCTTTTCATTACTTTTGGGAATCTGCTGTATTATTTGGTGTGTTATTTCTTTCAGACAAAAATCCATTTATGTTCATTTGTTGTTTTTGTGACTACACATATTCGTTTTATCTATTCTTATTAACTGAATCATGCGAGTAGGCACCCCTATTGATGAGTATTGAATGTTGGGAATTTGTTGAATTTTTTGGTGAACTCTCTACATTAAGTATTACTACATATCATATCATTCCTTGGATGCCAAGTTTATTGCAGTTATTGTTTCTGATTATTATGTATGTGTAATACTCCCTCTGTCTCTTCCTAAATAACTCATTTTATTATTATATACCTCACATATGAATAAACAAGGAGTCACTTAGGGTGAGACGGAGGGAATATATGTTTGTGCCGAGAAGAAATCACTTAATGATCTTTGATGGATGGGCAATATTGGAGTAAATATTTATTAAATTTTTTTTATTCTTGTTTCAAAAGTGAGTATTTAGGGGGAGATATGAATGAAAGAATGCCGCTACTTGTTGGATTGAATATTAATTCTTCTGGAGATGACAATAGAGATATTATTATAGTGCATAACGAGTGATTTAAAAATAAAATAGATTACAATTTAATGAGAATAAAATATAAAATTAAGACAAGTACATATATTCGATGAATGTTACCTCTTTGGGTTGTTACGAAATTAATTCTATGCTAATATATTTTCATTAAATAATAGCGATACTGTTACTTTTAAGATATGTTGCATTCCCTCCGTCTCATTCATATAGAGATAATTTTTTCACGACACGAGAATTAAGACGATAGTAATAATGGTAGATAAAGCAGTGTGAATGAATTTAGTGGGTTAAAATTAATTTGCTATTTAAGAAAATATTCTTATGAATGGGACGAACGAAAATATAACTTATCCCTTTATAAAATAGGACGACAAAGGGGGTATATATACCTTAAATTTTAATTTACTTTAAAATGTTGATTGAAATAGAATTTCGATGAGTACTACACTAGTAATATAATTAAATGAAATTACAATATATGAACAAAGCACGCATATATAGAAAGAATAATATGATATTGCAAAGTTTACCCTCTAAACCTATAATATCGGGGAAAAAAATGAAATCTAGAAAACCCTAATTGTTATTCTTATAGTATTGGCAAAATATGCGCCGATTTATTCTTCTCTTTTCTTCTCTTCCTTTTCAATCTAATTCATTTCATACACCATCTATGGCCCCTCCATGGATATTTACATGCGATCCCTTTCTTATCGAATACTCGTTAGTTTTGCAGATTCCCAAGTAAATATTGGCGTATTGTTTCGCGAAATAACACTTCCTCACTCGATGATCAAGATCACGAACATCTTGCGCCATCGTCCGCCGCAGCCGCAGCTGCTGTCGCTATGGTTAGATTCTCTAGTAAACACTATCTCGCTGAATTCAATTGGGCCCCCAATTGGTTTTTCTTCATCGATTCATGAAATGCAAATGGCCAATAATAATAATCTCGATTGCCACGTATATCTTTTTCCCAATCTAAAATTTCGTATTGAAATGAAACAAGTGAATGGGAGTGTGACCGATGAGTATCTTTTATTCACTTATATTCGAAGAGCATGTCATTTAAACTCTATGTCATTTAAACTAGCTACATTCAGTTGAAGATAAGGAGTTTCTAGTATATACTAATTAAAGGTGATTTATGATTTTCAGCGTTCCATTTCGTCCAAACCTTCGGCAGGGAATGACGCACCTCCGCTGCTGCAGCACTCAAGTAAGTGATTTTGTGTTCCATTCTTTTGACCTCCTTTTCACATATTTCAATTATTTCAACAAATTAATACACAGAATCATGCATAGTCTATCACGGAAATTAAGAACGTTTAAAATTTTGGATTGAATAGGTTTTCAAGTATGATATTTATGAGAATGAGCTGTTGGACCAATATTATTGCAAGGGAGATATTGGACCCCTTCGCATCAAGTTCGCCGTGCATTGGCCTCTCTCGGTGAAGGGTGCGAAGGCGGAGTTGTTGGAGAAAGTAACAATGTGTACGCATGGTATTTGGCCTTGTTCAAGGGTCCTCACGCCTGCACAAATGGAGCAAATCTTGGAGGCATCTCCCCCAACAGATATTGTTGAGGCTTGTCTCCTATATATATTTTCAACATTATGTTTAAGGATTGAGCTTATTACAAATAACTAATAATATTAGTATTATGTATCTTAGGCATTCAGAGAATATGAGCAGTATGTTCTGAAATACTGGCCGAACATGATGGATGACCCGACAAGTTCTGTGTCTGCACGTTGGATCCTTAGGAAGTGGAAGACCCACGGCCTTCCTGCTGGAATGAGTGCAAAGATGTATCTGTTCTATGGATTGGCTTTTCGGGCTGCGCTTCCGGACGGTAAGTGAAGTTATATACTCCATTTGTTTCATTTTTGTGTAGACATTTATAAGCTCAAGCGCTAGAATCAAGAAAATTTAATTGTTCAATATCTTCACCTCGAAACTGATCATCCCTTCGTCTCTCCTACTTCACAAAAATGAGGAGAGAATAGGTGTTATATTGTGGAGAGACAATCTTGATATTTGATGAGAAAGTGTTATATATTAGCTAGGAAATCTTGATTTTAGATTGTGGAGTATTCATGCTAGCATTTGACCTCATCTAAGATTTTGGCAAGCTAAATAGCATAAGCATAACTCACTTATCTTTATGTGAATTATACGAAACATCCATGTTGTTTTTTATATACCATAAACAACGCACATCTTTTCATTCGCATGGAAAATCGATATATGAAAGTGAAACAAAGTATGAATTTTTGTGCACGCCTTAGGAAACCTATGGAGTACGTTGCATGTTTCAGAATATTTTCTAGGTGTTTCGTGCAAAATTTGAAGGGCGTGTTGTGCATGTTTCTACGAAGCAGGGAGCTTAATTAGAAAACAATTCAAAAATATAAAGATATGTTGCTATAATAAACGTGTTCTATGTGTTAATTACTCAGATTTCGGCATCACCATTGGGAAGCGCATGAAGCTTGAGGAAGCTTTGCAACAGGTGAATGAGGTAATGAAGAATCTGGAGTTGTTTGGAGAGCATATAGGGCGCGATGTTTATCCGGAGATACAAGCTGTCATCAATCCCAGTGACATCCATGGCCCCAAAATCATTAGAGAGATCAGACCATATTTTATTAGGGTTTTGGATGAAGGCAAAGCGAAATGGAGACTGGAAAATGCAAATGAAAAAGATCGATACAGTGGAAACGCTAACAATGGTGACAACATTGTTATTTTGCCATCAACTATGATTTTTTTACCTCAATAGTGTATGAGTTTTAGGCAATTTGTAACATTCTTCTGTTAGGGTTGTATTCAATTGAGATTCTATTGGATTTTCTTGGACTTTAGAATCTGAAGGTATTCAATTCCAAATTTAAAAAATCTTTAGAAATCTTGAGATATTTAATGCGGAATTTAAAATGTTTAAAAAAAATATTAAGGTATTCAATAGTATATGGATCTTAATACTCTATGGATTTTGTTGGATTTTCTTTCAAAATATAAAGAGATTTCATTTTCAAAAATCATTTCAAATAACTAGAGATTTCTACGGACTGTTGTCGCGGCGTCGAACCCTAACTAGGGTTCCACCGCAGCGCCGTCACCGCAGCGCCGTTCGCGCCGCCCCATCATGCCTCCTCCGACCTCCGGCGACGTCTAGACTCCAGCAACATGTTGGAGTCACGTCGACCACCGGAGAAAAGGAAGCAATGCCGATTAGGGCGATCGCACGTGCACGTATGGTAGCGCGTTTTCGATGCGCGCCGCCGCGTGCGGCGGTTGTCCAGTGGGTGTTTGCCCTCGTTCATTGTGTTCTTCGTCTCCATGCAATAATTACATAACGAAAAACTTAATCTATTCCTATTATAGATCGCACCTTATTATCTCGCGATCAAAATTACATAAATAGCCACAGCGGCACCCGAAAAATGAAAACACCACGAAAAAGCGACATACAATCGATCATACACATGCATAATATCGACAATTAAACCGATTGAGCTGAAAAACTGATCCGGGCTCTGATACTAACTGAAGGAACCAGATCGGTGAAGATCGATTCATACCCTGAGGATCTATTCTGGTTATCTAAGTTGTCGAATTAAACCTATCATGCTCCTATGAATTTAATACGGAACATAGGGCGTTCAAATCGATTTACATTAGATTTGGAGAGAACTCGCGAATAGATCTTATGATCTGTATCCCCGCTCGATTTCGACGTCGGATGGACAACAAACTTCGGAATCAGCCGCAAAAGAGGGAACCGCCGTCCATGTGCTCAACGCCGCCGCCGCTGACTTTTCTCTCCTAAACCCTAGCTTCCATTTTCTCGTGGAATATTGAGTGTGCACTCTTAAATTCCAATCACTTAGGTCAACGTGACTTTGAGGCAATATTTATAGGAGAGACTAAGTGAGACTTGGGCTTAAGTTGCAGACCAGACTTGCAACTAATGGACTAGACGTCCATGAGCAGTATTGGCGCCCCAACTGGGCCCAATTACATGATGACCCACTTATTCCTTATACTATGGCCTATTGAGCTTTTTGGGCCAGATCAGGGATCTACTAGCTGGTAAAACCGAGGCCTCCCAATGGTTAAATTCTCCATACTCAACCCAGAGTATAATTTAGTCCATAAGTACTAAAACATTCCACTAAAGTGATAGTATTGAATTACCTGTTTTACCCCTGTTGAGTTCAGGGCTAGTATTAGACTTAGCAACCCCCGTATTTAAGATATCTCACATCCGTTGATTAACTTAAAGCTTCTGACTGCTTATGTTATTCAACTTCTTTATCATTCCTGAGTAGAACCATTCATTCCTTATTCATCATACTAGAACATAATCCACCTGCAGGGTTTGGTATGATAATCCTTAATGAATTCCTCAGTGGATGTGATCAACCTGTTCTACCAAGATACGGTGCTCTATTGTAGTTACACTAATAGCCGTACTAGTTGTAGTTATTTCCCAAGATACGGAGAATATTGAGTTACAGATCCTCTGAACTCTCACCCATAGTAAATCAAAGAAACAGACTACAACTATACATCCTTATGACTCGATTAGAGTTAATGTTCATCTTAAGTCACCAAGGTCTCGGTTTATTCTATTTAGGTCAGAATAGAAGAATACACCTCACTGTGATCCTATCAGTACACGCACGTACTGGCATAGACAAGTAGCCAAGACAAGCTACTTATTCAGCCTATACTACAGCCTAAACCGACAGTTATATCCGAAACTGTCTCTACTGTGATAACCCTTTTATATCTCTAGAGAAACCGGCAACTATGGTCTTCTGTGATCTACAACACACCATAAAGCCTATAACTTTGAGATAATTGATAGATGTTTGATGCATGGATGACAATACATACTTAATCAGATAAGAGATTGTAGTGGCTATGGAGAACACATGCATACAAGCTAAAATGTCTGCTTTCTAGTATACAAATCCATCAATATATGCCCCGACATTAAGCTCTGCCTACGCAAGTTCGGCCCAAGTAAGAAAGACTCCTCGATCAACTACAACTCAAACTCCAATTAGAGACGTAGAAGACTCGGATGGTTATCATAAAGATCGAGATAAACTTAAAACGTCCATACAGGAGAAGACTTTGTATTAGAGTCAAACTCACGATGATCATATATAAAATAGGGACTAAAATAGAGTGAGGGGGGATCAACTATTCTGTAACCAATACTCATACTATTCAATAAAGATCCATACTCTTGCTTTGTGGACGTAGATCTATTCCGATAGATCGAACCACATTACTTCCATGTGTTCTTTTCATCATCGTTACAACATTAATTAACCTACAAAAATAGGATCGATCACTGGCGCCGTCTGTGGGAACTTTTTTCCTTGTTTACAATCAACGTTTTCTTGGGTAATCTACCGTCACGATGAGGAACACACGTAGCACTACTTCTAAAGCTGTTTCCGACAACAACAAAGGTGACAAAACACGCCAAAAGCAAACCGGGAAAATCTCGGCCAAAGATCCGACTCCCAAAGGACATATTCAAAATTTGGATGAGTAAGGAAATCCAATCACCCATGAAGTGGAGGAAGATTGTAACAGCGAAGGAGGTCGCAACAGCAAAAGAGAGGAACCCCTAGCTGTGCAGCTGAACCTCGACGAGGCAGTTAACGGGTTCCTCGAGGAAAATCAGGAGAACATTTTCCAATACCTTAGCCGAAAACAAGATTGACTTCGGCACAACGAGGAGGATGCTGAAGTCTCATCCAGGCTCGAAGCATCACAACGACGCTGGTCTCCCAGCCTTCAGATGTTGGGTGCACATATTGCGAATAATACCTCTACACGAGTTGGCTTTACAACCGATCGTGCAAGAGATGATCATCGCGGGGTCGGCCATCATGATCACCACGAGGTCGGCCGACGTCGGCATCGTACGCCGGGAGGGGGATTCGACGGATACGGAATGATTATTACCCTTTTTTCGAACGAGATAATTGACATCCCTCTCCCAGACAAGTGTAAATTACCAAACATCTCTCCCTATGATGGCTTGCGTGATCCTCAAAACTTCCTCTCTCAGTTCAAGTACAACATGATCAATCAGCGTCTCAATACTATCCACATGTGCAAGCTGCATCCAGGGTTGCTGATTGACAATGCTCGTAGGTGGTTTGATAGTTTACTACCTGGTAGTATTGGATCTTACTGAGATTTGATGGAAGCCTTTCATCGTAGATTCTTTCAAAAGGCCGAGTTTAAAACTAAATCGGCTCATCTTCTCACTGTGAGGCAAGGACGAGGTGAATCTATCAGCGACTTGATGACTAGGTCCAATAAGAGAGCTTGCAAGTCGAGGATGTAAATGACCTTCTCATCATCTTAGCTTTCCAGAACGGCATCCAGCTTGGTGCTCCATACAAGGAGATCGTCAAGTACGAACCTCGCACTGCGTCGGAACTATGGCACATAGCAGATCGGTTCGCAAAGGCAGACGAAGCGGATAGGAGAAAATGCGAAGCAGATAAGGCGGAACCCTCCGACAAAAAGGAAAAAAAAAAAAGAATGATCGAGGGGACTGAGGCCGAGGTCGACGCAGTGCCCTTGAAAGACTACAACATGGACCTCTAGAATCCAGGCTCAGACAACATCATGATCCGGAACGACATCAGTACATGCCATTGACGAAGACAAGGGCAGAGATCTACGAGCTCCATGCTGACATGTTCGAGAAATCATGCCCCATGGCAGGAGTTTCAAAACGCCGATCCAAAAGCAAGTATTGCTCTTTCCATGAGGATCATGGGCATGACACGAAGGTGTGCAGGAATTTCATGGCGGATATTGAAAAGTTGGTACGTGATGGGGTTCTTAAAAAGTACCAAGATCATGGCCGACATACTAGCCAGTACGAGGTCCCCTACCAAAGTCAGTGTAAGCGGAAGCAAGACAAGGAGATAGGAAACTGTGGCCATTATGCCCACAAGAAAGCGAGGCACAACGCCAACGAAGAAGATGACGAGCCTCAGTTCGATGGAATCATATCCACTATCACGGGGCTCCCTCACGGCACCAAAAAATCTTCCCTAAAAGCCGAGGCCCGAAGTCCCCAAATAAGTGAACCCGCGAACAAGAGGTTTAAGAAGGACGAGGCCATACAAATGAACAATTAAGCCTTAAATATTAGACCTTCTATACACCTAATAAGAGTAAAGAAAAGCATGCTAATAAGCTCAAAAATCTGTTTCATGCCCTATTAAACAAAAGAAAACTTGAAAGAAAGCCACTGTATTTTTAATTTTTTATACAAAGCATTCACATGTCAAAATCTGGAAATCTATTCATTTAAAGAAATCATAACACACTTGAAAAAATACGTATCTTGAGAGTGAGTGAGTCATAATCGAATCTTCTTTGAGGCACTAGGCCCCGACGGGAAGGGGCTGGCCAAGCCAAGGGCTCTATCCAGGGCGACAGAGGCGGCCTCGGGTTTGAAGCTTCACCGGTGACAACAGTCTCCGGTGGTGGCGTCCCAGCTAGAGGCTCGCAGAGCTATTTCGTCGCTTGAACCCTAAACGAGGAAGAGAGATGAGAGTTAGAGGGGGAGAAAGATCAGAAATTAGAGAGGGAGAGAGAGAGAGAGAGACCTCACCTAGGATGGCAGCTGCGGCTACGGTCTCAGGCGGACAACGACTTGACAGGCGGGGTCACTGTCCAGAGGTTTCGCGAAAGTCGTTTTTTTTGTCCCAAACCCTAGAATGTGAAAGAGAGGGAAGGGTTTGAAGAAGAAGGAGAAGGGGATGGGAGACCACGGCCGGAAGACCGGCCCTCGCTGCCGATGAGGGCGGCGTCGGTAATAGGAGGATAGATAGATAGATAGATCGATAGATAGATAGATAGAGAGAGAGAGAGAGAGAGAGAGAGAGAGGACGGTGTCAGGCGGCAGTTGTAGGAGAGAGTTATAGAGGCGTGGGAATGGAAAGAGAGGGGATTAGGGTTTGTCAACTTTTGTTGGGAATTTTTAAGGATTCACTTGTTAAGGGGGAACCTAATTCGGAGACTTAATAAATTTTATTTAATGTATTTTTGATTCGATCCCAAAACCCTTTCTGTAAATCCTATTCCCAAGCGACCCTTATTTGATTAGATTTATAGGATAGTATTTTTCGAGCTTGTAATGTTAGGAAAGCTCATTTTTCTTTAGTTGCTTTAGGTCTAGCTTGCAGGTTTACAAGTGAAGTGAGAAGGCCACTCGCTTGAGTGTGTTTCAATGTTTAAGTGAGTCCTCTCAATAAAACTGAAGCGAGAAGACCCAGACTTGGCTACTTTCCAAAGCGAAGCGATCACTCTGCCAAGTGAGAAAGAGACAACTCAACTACCACCCTCGTTCAAACTCATGTTTGAATTTAGTCAAGTGAAGATCAGCCGCTAATTAATGTAGATCTCCACGTGGCTCTCAAGGATCGGATGGGAAAGTTGACTCCAAGACAACGACAGGCGGCAACTACAGTACTGTCGGAGCTTAGATACTGTTAAGCTTGGAAGGAAGCTACTTTGGAAAGAAGACAAACTGCTCTCCTGAAAAGCTGCAAGTCAAAGCCGCCGTATTGTCGAGCATGGAGGGACAAAGCCACCTACCAAGCAACGGCTTGAACTCGTCTCTACCACTATATAAGGAGCCCAGCAGAAACAACAACACTTCAACACTTCTCCAGATTTTCCAGCGCTCAAAACTGCAAGTCCTCGCGATATTCAAGTCATTCTTTCACGAGTTCTTCAAGAAGTGTTACAAGCTTCAGTCCCATCGAAGCTTGAGTTTCTGCAACCTTGTCCCACTCTAGATCTTAGGCTCATATACGTATCCTTAGCCTAGATTAGAAGAAGAATCATATCCTTTACTTCTCATGTAAAGGATTCTTCAAGTTAGAGTGTGTGTTACACAAACACTACTCCAAAACCCTTGTCTTGTTTAGCCAAGTGTGTCTTTGTTGTGTTAGTGTTGAGTGTTGTGTTGTAAACAGATCCAAGTCTTTGCTTTCACCGATTGCGAAAGGCTCGATTGAAAGGTTGTAGTTTGTGTCGATCCAAGCTTGCACTTTCCTCGATAGTGCAAAGCTCGATTCTTGTTAGGTTTCCAGATAACCCGGTGATAATTATGGTTACTCATTCACTCCCTTTCTTTTTCCTCCATGTTTCTTGTACTGCAAACCTAGTTCCAAAAACACATTTTTCAAGCTATTAACAGCAACCAACCCATCTAGGACGAATCCAAGAAGGCTAGAAGAAGATCATTTGTGTTTGCTTCGATCTCTTCAAGGTAGCCCCGATTAAAACCCCTTTTCTTAACAATTTGGGGCAAGGGTTTCTATACTATTTTATTTCTTGGATCTATTAATATATGACTCATGTTATGTCCAAATATGTGATTATGTATGTCCTTGGTGGTTTTTAGAAGTGGTATGAAGAAACTTTTATGAAAGGACGAAGTTTTGAAGTGTATGTGAATTTGCCAAATTCTGCAAGTTATAAGCATTCCGAAATTTTTATGCTATCGTCTAATGACTATTTCTGTAAACCCTTTTAATGATAGAAACTATATGATGTTAAGATAGTGTGTGAGTTATTTCATAATGTTTGAACGAATATTTAGTGGTGGAAATGACTTTTCCTTGAGAAGTGTCAATCTGTGACATATTTTAGAAATGGACTTCAAGGATTTTTATGCACCTTTAAAATCAACGTTTTCTGGAAATTCATTTTGTGTAGTTCAACAATAGTGCGTTATAAAAGTTGTGTAAATTTTTTGAATATGTTTGATTAGCCTATTGTTTACTATGATTTTTCAAATTTACTTGCGCAACTGATTTTTACAAAAAACAACACACTAGCACGATTTTCCAAAATACATTTTTAGTAGAAATATTACTCCAAAAATTCTCAAACTTTACAACTATTTTTATATATCGAACCTTAGAAGTGAATCTACCACTGTTTTCAGCTTTTGTAGAAACTTGAATTTCTTCCTTCAAAAATTTATTTGTTTTTTTTTTTTTAATAAAAATATTTTCTTGAAGAACCGAGTGTTTTTGGGCAGTGGGATACCCTTCTTAGTCATTGGATTATTCTATTCTTACTTGTTTATTTGCACAACTTTTCGGGTGTAGATAATAAAAGTAGTGATAATTGATAGAAATGTCATTCCACAATAACAAAAATCAATATATGTCAACTTTAAAAAAGAGGCATAAAAGAAAAAATCCATTTCAAGTTACAAAACATAAATTTTGCTTTGGATGTTTAAAAGATAAAAATATACCCATATTTTTAAATTTTGTACCAAAATGCCCTTGCTTTTTGCTTTTTACTTTTTGCTTTTTGCTTTTTGCTTTTTGTTTTTTGCTTTTTACTTTTTGACTTTGACCACCAACTCTCTCTCTCTCTTTCCGGTAATTTTGGTGTTACAAATCGTACTGTGTTCTATACAAATAAGTACGAAACATATTTCTTACTGTGTACTTAAGTACACAGTAAGCTTTTCTTCCCTTCGTACTGTGTACTTAAGTACACAATAAGATTTTCTTCCTTTCGTACTGTGTACTTTAGTATATCATGTAAATTGAACAAAAACTTACATAAGACTAGTAATCTTTTTTGTGTTTCTTACTGTGTACTTAAGTACACAGTAAACTTTTCTTCCTTTCGTACTGTGTACTTAAGTACAAAAAAAGATTTTCTTCCTTTCGTACCGTGTACTTTAGTATATCATGTAAATTGAACAAAAACTTACACAAGACTAGTAATTTTTTTTGTGTTTCTTACTGTGTACTTAGGTACATAGTAAGTTTTTCTTCCTTTCGTACTTTCTACTTAAGTACACCAAAAGATTTTCTTCCTTTCGTACTGTGTACTTTAGTATATCATGTAAATTGAACAATAACTTACACAAGACTAGTAATCTTTTTTGTGTTTCTTACTGTGTACTTAGGTACATAGTACTTAAGTACACAATAAGGTTTTCTTCCTTTCGTACTGTGTACTTAAGTACACAATAAGGTTTTCTTCCTTTCGTACTGTGTACACAATAAGATTTTCTTCCTTTCGTACTGTGTACTTTAGTATATCATGTAAATTGAACTAAAACTTACACAAGACTAGTAATCTTTTTTGTGTTTCTTACTGTGTACTTAGGTACACAGTAAGTTTTTCTTCCTTTCGTACTGTGTACTTTAGTATATCATGTAAATTGAACAAAAACTTACACAAGACTAGTAATCTTTTTTGTGTTTCTTACTGTGTACTTAAGTACACAATAAGTTTTTCTTCCTTTCGTACTGTGTACTTTAGTATATCATGTAAATTGAACAAAAACTTACGCAAGACTAGTAATTTTTTTTGTGTTTCTTACTGTGTACTTAAGTAATCAGGATAGAGGATAGCATTCGGAAATAGTGTGTGTGTTTAGAGAGAGAGAGAGAGAGTTTGACAACACATTGCATGCTCAATTTAGTCAAAATAACCTTTTTGAAGCAATATTAATGGATCATAATTTTTTTTCCTATTACACAAGAACACCAAAAACAAAAGGAAAGGAAAAGTAAAGAACTGAAGAAGTGGCCACCGCCGTGAAGGAGGAGGGAGACGGCGGCCCCTTCACTGCCTTATTTTCACTCGAAAGCATTTAAGTTGTTCTTCGAAGAAAAAGGTCATTTCCCAGAACTTAAAGAGAGAGAAAGCTCAGAGCTTTAGAGAGAGAGAGAGAAGAAATGGAGAGAAGGGTCATTTCTCCTTGCAAAACGGCACCCACTCCTTCCCGAACCTCGCCGCCTCCATCAACGCCAACAGCGTCAGCTCCGACGCGCCGTCGTCGGAGACGTACACCGACAGCTTCTCCGCCGGGTAATCGTACGCCATCACCGACAGGGCGGTGGCCGCCACCCTCACCGGCGGCTCCTTGGAGGCGTCCGCCGTGCATATGAAAACGTCCAGCGCCGGCAGCTCCTCCGACAAGTTGAGGGCTCGACCGAGGTTTTCCGGCAACGGCTGCGACGCGACAGGGTTCATGCGGAAGGCCTGCGAGTTCAGCCACATGAAGGCGAGGATGAGATCCGCCGCGAGCATGGTGAGGGAGGTGAGGAGAGAGAAGGTGGGGGCGGCCATTGTGGAGGTGGGCCGCCTCGTAGAATGGGAGGAGCGCGGCGCCGCAGTTGTGGATGGGCGGAGCTCCGGCGGCGGGGACGGATTTGGCCGGTGGCTTCGTGCTTCGCGAGCTGGTGGTGGGGCTTCGTGCTTCAGACCCTCCATCGGCACCGTGCTTCAGACCTCCCGCGGCGGCTTCGACCTCCGTCGAATCGTCGACGCCATTGAAGAGAGAGAGAGGGGTAGAGAGAGAAAGAGAGAGAGAGTGAAGAAATAAAATAGAGAGAGGGAGAGGGTTTGTTTGTATGGAGATCCGATAATTCAAATTTGAAAAATACACCAAAGCTAAAAAGTAATACCCAAAGCTAAAAAGCAAGGGCAAAATAGGAAACCAAAGCAAAAATAGGGTATAATTTGTGTTTTTAAACATACAAAGCAAAATTTAGTTTTTAAAGTTGAAAGTGGGTATATCACTATATATTCTCTTTATAAAAAGACACAAATTTTATCAAAAGTGATTTTTTTGGACCAAACTACCCTTACTAAGGAGAGTGTTGGGCATCTGTTGAGTTTATGAATAAAAAAGCATTCTTGGATGTAACAGTAAAGGAAGGTTAAGCTTTCATTTCATATGCATGCATAAAAAACTGCGGCTGCCTACACTATTACATATATATATAGTCCAAAAAGAGAAAGGCGTGTTCCATAAAACACGACTTAATCAACCCTAAACAAAGCTTGCCTAAACACGTGGCATAAAAACAGAGGAATAGAAAACAGAGTTCAAAGGTCGAATCCCAGACATAACATTTCAGTAATAAAAGCAATAAAACAGTAACTCCTCCATTGAAATGCATAAGTTCAACACCCCCCCTCAAGATGGAGGTGGTGGAGATCCAGCAACCCCATCTTGGAGAGTAATTCCCTGAAGCGTGGACCAAACAAAGGTTTGGTAAAGAAATCTGCCAACTGAGAAGCCGAGCTGATAGAAACTGGAGCAAGAAAACCAGATAGGAACTTCTCACGAACCACATGGCAATCTATATCCAAATGTTTTGTACGTTCGTGGAAGACTGGATTCTTTGTAATCTGAATAGCTGCTTTATTATCACAATAAAGGGAGATAGGGAAAGAGAGTGAAACTGAGAATTCCTTGAGAAGGTTGGAAATCCAGTACAACTCCCTAGTGGTTGTGGCTAATGCCCTGTATTCTGCCTCTGCAGAAGATGAGGAAACTGTATTCTGCTTTTTACATTTCCATGAGACAAGACCAGAACCAAGAAAGATGCAATATCCAGTTAAAGATCTTCTAGTATCAGTACAAGAACCCCAGTCTGCATCAGAATATGCAGTAAGTTTGAAAGATGCAGTGGAGGAATAGAACACACCTAAGGATGGACAGCCCTTTAGATACTTTAGCACATGAAGTGCTGCATCCCAATGAACTTTGGTAGGAGAGTGCACAAACTGGCTTAGCTGCTGCGTAGCATGAGTAATATCCGGCCTTGTCAAGTTCAAGTACAGCAACTGGCCAACCAAACTTCTATATGATTCAGGATTAGAAAGAGAAGCCTCTGATCCTTGAACAAGAATGAGACCTGGTGGTAAAGGAGTGGCTGCTGGCTTACAGCAAAGCATTTTTGTAGTTGAGAGAATCTCCAAAACATATTTCCTTTGGTTGAGAGAAGTACCTGTAGTGCCTCTTGCAATTTCCATTCCAAGAAAAAACTTTGCCTCACCAAGATCTTTGATTGTGAAAGCATTATGAAGAAACTGCTTCAAATGTGAAATTTGATCCAGAGAGGGGCCACTGACAATAATGTCATCAACATACACAAGTAGATACAAAAACTCATTACCAGATCCCTTTAAAAACAGACAAGGATCATGAGGAGAAGCAGAAAAACCATAAGCAGTGAGATGCTTAGTGAATTCAGTATTCCATTCCCTTGAAGCTTGCTTTAAGCCATACAAACTCTTGAGGAGTTTGCAAACTTGATTCCCTTGCACTCCTTTCAAACCTGGTGGTGCTCGCATGTAAATTTCATCATGGAGAAAACCATGTAAGAAGGCATTATTAATGTCTAGTTGGTGCAAAGGCCATTGAAATGCAGTAACAACAGCAATGAAGACCTTGACAGTAACCAAGTTAGCCACTGGAGAGAACACCTCTTGGTAATCAACCCCATATTTCTGTGTAAAGCCCTTTGCAACCAATCTTGCTTTGTATCTTTCAACTGATCCATCAGCCTTGAGTTTAACTTTATAAACCCATTTGCAACCAATTGGATGTTTGTTAGGTGGCAAATCTGTAATCTTCCAAGTATTGTTATCTGTTAATGCCTTAATCTCATCATTCATAGCTTCAATCCAGTGTGGATGTAAACAAGCCTCCTTGTATGAGCTAGGTTCTTTGACCATAGCAAGATTAAAAAGAAAGGCTGTATAGGATTTTGAGAGAACAGGACTCACAGCATAAGGAAAGGTGGGAGGAGTCATGCTGCAAGACAAGGATATGGATGTATGAACATTAACAGAACCCACAAAATCTTTCATCCACACTGGAGGATGTGTGACTCGAGTACTCCTTCTGGGCAATTGAGGTGAAACAGCATGAGGTATAGCAATTTCTTCAATAGTATCTGAAACAACATCATCATCTTGGGGATTAGGTAAGGTCTCATCATGAGTATCCTTTTCAAAAGAAGAGGAAGGCAAATCAGTAGACACTGATGGCATGGGGGGGGATAAAAAATTTTGTGGTTCACATGACTGTGAAGGTGAAGTAATTGGAGGAGGAGTAATAAAAGGAAAGGTTGTAGGCACAAATTTTACATCTCTGGATACAAAAATCTTGGAATTATCAAGATCAAACAAAAGATAGCCCTTGTGTGTGCTATCAAATCCCAGAAAAACACTTTTAATACTTCTTGTTTCAAACTTACCTTTACTAGGCACAATGTTTGCAGCATAAGCTAGACAACCAAATGGTTTGATCTGCTTGTAATCAGGAGGTGATTGATGAAGCACCTCATAGGGAGAAACCCACTCAAGAACTCTTGTAGGCAATCTGTTTTGTACCCATGTTGCAGTGAGGATAGAGTATGGCCAAAAACGAATGGGAAGACCACTTTGAAACATCATGGCCCTTGCTGTTCCAAGAAGAATTATGTGCCTTCTCTCCACTATTCCATTTTGCTGTGGGGTATATACACAAGATTTTTGGTGTATGATACCTCTATCATCAAGAAGAAAGGCAACTCTGTGATTTATGAATTCAGACCCATGGTCTGATCTAAAGAACTTAACCTTCTTGTGAAAATGGACTTCAACCATAGTAAGAAAAGATTTCAAGATGTCATGTACCTGCTCCTTAGAATGCATCAAGTAAGTCCACACTGTTCTGCTGTGATCTTCAACAAGAGTTAATATGTATCTAACATCACATATATTACTTTCACTGTAAGGCCCCCACACATCTCCATGCACCATGTGGAAAAGGGTGGTGGTTCTTCTGTTAAGAGTGGGAAAAGGGTCCCTGGTTTGTCTGGCCTTGAGACAAATTTCACAATTCTCAATAACCTGCAGAGCATCTGCATGAAACTGATGATTGTTAATATTTAAGTGCTACATAGTAGTAGCAGATGGATGGCCTAGAAACACATGCCATTCCAGAACTGTCATATCTTTGATGTTGAAGAAACTTCTGTAATATCTTTCAACAACAGAATCCATAAAATACAGATTATCCTTCATCTTTCCAATCCCCATAACTTCATCAGAATCTTCCCTCTGGAAGATACAGTGTGTAGATAAGAAGGTGCACTTCAGACTCATTTCTCTGGCAAGTTGAGCAATAGATAGTAAATTCTGAGTAAAATCTGGAACAAACAATACATTAGTCAGCACAATATCTTTGCTCACTCTTGCCTTCCCTGCATAGGCAACAGCTCTTGATGTACCATCTGGTAGATAGATAACTGTAGGGGAGTCAAGCTTAAAAGTAGTATGCAATAAGTCTGGATTACAGCATATATGAGAAGAAGCTCCAGAATCAATGATCCATTCAGTTTTCTCCATACTGGACATTACATTAAAAGCAAAATGACCATCAAATGGTGTATTCTTGTTCACCTTTTCATGTACCAGATTGGCCTCAGATTTCTGTTTCTGTCCTGATTGTTGTTGCATCAATGTCTCCGTACATTTTGCAACTTCATTCTGAATGTACTTCCCAATGTCTTGTGGAGACTCCCTCTGTGCTCCACCTTCATGACCAGTGTTATAAGATTCTGCTTCTGTGTAATTAACTCTTTGCTGGCCATTCTTTGCTTCTTTCAGTTTGATAAACCAATCTGGTATGCCATGGAGTTTGAAGCATTCATCAACTTCATGGCCATTCCCTTGACAATGGGAGCACCTCAGCTTCTTTCTTTCTTCTTTACTCAATCTCTTCTTGTAAGGTTGAGTAACTCCTTTCTGATAAGACTGCTTATTCCCTCCTGTTGGAACCTGTGAAGACTGAGGATTGTAGGTCTGCTTCACCACATTCATAGACATCAGATTACGACCTTCAGGACCTGATTCACTGAGAGCTCGCTGGTCTTCAACTTGAATAATCATTGAGTACGCATTATCAAGACTAGGCAGTGGCTTGATGAGCATAATCTGTGTTCTGGTTGCTTCATAGGTATCATTCAGCCCAATAAGAAAAGTGAGAAGCCGCATTTCATCCTCTCGTTTGTCATACATGCTCTTAGCAGTGCAAGTGCATTTAGGTGGTGGCTGTAACATGTCCATCTCATCCCATAAAGAGTTGAGATGATTAAAATAAGCTGTAACATTCTGACTCCCTTGAGAGAATTTGGAAATTTCTCTCTGTAACTTAAGAATTTTAGGTCCATTACAGCCACCAAATCTTCTATTAAGTGCAGTCCAAAGCTTGAAAGAGTTATCAATATGATTAAAAGCATTCACTAATTCTTTTGAGATAGAATTCGTAATCCATGTAGAAACCATAAAATCAACCTTCATCCATTTCTTGTAATATTCAGAAGAAGCATCAGGCTCCATAAAAATTCCATCTATAAACTCAGTCTTACTCCTAGCAGCAAGAGCTCGACGTATGGATCTACTCCAATTTAAGAAATTCGAACCAGTAAGAGGAGCAGTAACAAGTACCATACCAGGGTGATCCGCAGCTGGAAGATCCAGAATCTCTTCTATTTGACGCCTTTTTAGCTTAATGACAGGATCCATCTCATCCTTATCAGCCTTTTGTTCATCGTCACCTTCAGCGAAGCCTGTAACTCTTTCTTGATCTTTCATCGCTTCAAAACTCTCCCGACGGCAGATCTTGACCATATAAAAGAAACAAAAAAAGAAACGAGCAAGGATCGCAACCTACGCTCTTGATACCATGTTGAGTTTATGAATAAAAAAGCATTCTTGGATGTAACAGTAAAGGAAGGTTAAGCTTTCATTTCATATGCATGCATAAAAAACTGCGGCTGCCTACACTATTACATATATATATAGTCCAAAAAGAGAAAGGCGTGTTCCATAAAACACGACTTAATCAACCCTAAACAAAGCTTGCCTAAACACGTGGCATAAAAACAGAGGAATAGAAAACAGAGTTCAAAGGTCGAATCCCAGACATAACATTTCAGTAATAAAAGCAATAAAACAGTAACTCCTCCATTGAAATGCATAAGTTCAACAGCATCTCCAACAATGCACTATTGTAGTGCAGAGTTTTGCTCCAACAGTCTACACCAAAATAGAGTAATTATAGTGCAATGAACAGTGTTCCCTCAAATATAGAGTAATACTATTCATTGCACTATAATTTTATGTTCATCATTTGTGCTCTTTTTTTGTTTGTGATTTTTATTTTGTGATGTAGTATTTCAATTTAGTATGTTTTGTTGTATAAGTAATAATTTTATTTTTTATTTTCACAATTTTAATTTGATATATGCTTATTCGATTTTTTTTTTAAATTGTATAATTTATTAAGAATGTAATTTTAATTATTTACAATGTCTACTTATTTTATCTTATAAATTTAATGAGTTAAAATTTTTATCATTGCCGTCACTTTTTTAAAAATCATGTTTACATTTTACTAAAAAAATAAATGAAAAGGGATATTTTTGGAATATTCTTTTTCTGCTGTATTTTAGTGTGAACTGTTGGAAATAAGTTATTGTTCTACACTATTTTAGTGTTAGTGCTGCTGGAAAATAGGAGAAACTGTTGGAGGTGCTCTTAAAAAAAATGCCTATTTAAATTGCTCCAACTAGTTAGTCAGTGGGCTAGAAATAAACAATTGGCAATTGAGAATGGAAAAAATTCAGGCGGCAGGCGGGAGCTGGAAGACAAACCAACTAAATTAGACGGAAGGGCTTATTCAAACTACTACATCTCCAACCCATGCTTTAAATGGAGTATTACTTCATTTTGAAGTACGGAGGGCATTCCAACCATAATCTATTTTACCGCAAGAGTATAGAGTATTGAACAATAAAACTCTATATCTGTTCAATACTTTATGCTCTATTTTCACTATTTGAATAATATTAAACTATAAAAATAATAATTTAACAAATTTTCATTAATATAATTTGATTTATAATTTATTGTATTTATATTTTATTTATAACTAAAATTTATAAGTTTTATTTAATTTAAGTATTTAATTTTATATAAATAAAAATTTTGCAATCCACAATATACTTAAATTATGTTATTTAAAATACAATTTTATTAATTATTCAATATTTATGATATATTAGGAAATGTTAATTATGTAAAATAAATGAAAAACGACGAATATAGTATGTATGTAAAGTACGTGGTTGGAATGAAATTCTAAAATAGAGTATGTCATTGGAATGAAATTCTAAAATAGAGTATGTCATACTGCATTTGAAGTGTAGCATAGTGCAAAATAGAGTATTTGGTTGAAGATGGTCTAAGGCGCTATAAATTCGAACAATTATTGGGCTGACTGAAATTATATGCTCTTCAGTTGGAATCGACGTCCATCTCGATTTTATTTTTTTATTATTTTTTTATTATTTTTTATTATTTAACAAATTTTCATTAATATAATTTGATTTATAATTTATTGTATTTATATTTTATTTATAACTAAAATTTATAAGTTTTATTTAATTTAAGTATTTAATTTTATATAAATAAAAATTTTGCAATCCACAATATACTTAAATTATGTTATTTAAAATACAATTTTATTAATTATTCAATATTTATGATATATTAGGAAATGTTAATTATGTAAAATAAATGAAAAACGACGAATATAGTATGTATGTAAAGTACGTGGTTGGAATGAAATTCTAAAATAGAGTATGTCATTGGAATGAAATTCTAAAATAGAGTATGCATACTGCATTTGAAGTGTAGCATAGTGCAAAATAGAGTATTTGGTTGAAGATGGTCTAAGGCGCTATAAATTCGAACAATTATTGGGCTGACTGAAATTATATGCTCTTCAGTTGGAATCGACGTCCATCTCGATTTTATTTTTTTATTATTTTTTTATTATTTTTTATTATTTAACAAATTTTCATTAATATAATTTGATTTATAATTTATTGTATTTATATTTTATTTATAACTAAAATTTATAAGTTTTATTTAATTTAAGTATTTAATTTTATATAAATAAAAATTTTGCAATCCACAATATACTTAAATTATGTTATTTAAAATACAATTTTATTAATTATTCAATATTTATGATATATTAGGAAATGTTAATTATGTAAAATAAATGAAAAACGACGAATATAGTATGTATGTAAAGTACGTGGTTGGAATGAAATTCTAAAATAGAGTATGTCATTGGAATGAAATTCTAAAATAGAGTATGTCATACTGCATTTGAAGTGTAGCATAGTGCAAAATAGAGTATTTGGTTGAAGATGGTCTAAGGCGCTATAAATTCGAACAATTATTGGGCTGACTGAAATTATATGCTCTTCAGTTGGAATCGACGTCCATCTCGATTTTATTTTTTTATTATTTTTATTAATATAGCATACCGTTTAGGTTTATGGGGCGCTTCGCCCCCCCCCCCCCCCCAAACCGTCAGACCGGGGTGCTTTGCCCATGGACTCTAACCCCAAAATCAGCATATTAAGGTTTACTTTTCTAAATATGTTATTCCCTCCGTTCCATTACAGACGATATATTTGCTATTTTGGAACGTCCCATTGAAGACGACTCATTTCCTTATATGGAAATAATTAGTCCAAACCCAACATAGATTAGAAGCTAAATTAATTATGTAAATGAAAATCCTAATAAGTAAATGTTAATTACTATGGAATATGAAAAAAATAATTAAAGTTGTGCTAATTACACATCTTATAAAAGTGAACATATTTAACAAACAATACATTGGTTATTGTGCCCAAACCAAATAGGTCGTCTGCAATGGGACGGAGGGAGTAATATATATTCCCTTGGACCCACTATGAAGAGACTTTTTCCTTTTCAGACGTCCCATTGATATAGGGATCTCACCCAAAATAGAAAATTTTAATCCAATAAAATTTAGACACATCATTTTAACCCACTACCTTTCACTTTAATACACTATCATCACTCTCGTCTTAATTCTTGTGCCAAGAAAAAATGTCTCTATCCCATTGAGACGGAGGGAGTATATTTAACTTTATTTATTAATTAATATTTAATCAGGTGTGCATATTAACGTTAACAATATCCATCAGTGATTAGGGGAGCAGTCCTATTAAATTAACAGAGAGTCAAAAATAGACTAATAAAGAACTCTTACAACTGAAGACTAAAGAAAGAATTATAAACAACTGAAAATTTCCAGTTCTCTTTTCCGGCAGAGAAGGCGTGCACTCTCTCAACTCTCTCTCGCACACCCACTTTTACATTGTTCTAAAGGCATTTAGATTTCATCGTCGTTGCCAAATGACGGAAGAAAATTCAAAAGAGACTGCTACACTTCTTCCTGCAATATACTACTATAATTTCGTTTAATTTTTCGATTCGTTTGACCCTGCATGCCATCCAAACATATTCTATTACCTTTCAATGGAGTTTGGTTTGACTCGTAGTATCATGGATGGCGGAAATTTTCTGGATTTCTGCTATATATTTTCCGATTTCTGGGAAATTTTGAAGGGGAAAGGGGAGAAGGAGAGATGTCTGAAGATTGGGAGAAACTGGTACGGCAGCTGTTGCATTCCGATTCAGTCATCCCCAGCATTGCCTCCGATTCCTCTCATCTCATTGCTTCGCTTGACGATGTGCCCTTAGCCCTTCCCCAACACGATGCTGCTGCTGTTGCCGGAAAATCAATCCAGAGGTGAGACTGTTTTCTCGTGATTTTGATTATTTATGCACTGGATTTCATAATGTACAATTGCTTCTTTTCTTTTTTTCCCTGGATTTTGGTTTTGATTTTCCCCCCTTTCTGTGCTGAAGCATTATTGTTGAGGAACCTATCAAAAAATTTGCCTCAAAACCAGCTACTAATCGGAATTTGAAGATTGAAGTTCCGGAAGTTCGATTAGAAGATTATGTTGGTGGTAGCTCAGAATGTTTCCGGAATGTTAGCCTGAGAACGGCGAGTCCGAGATTCAGTCCAAGAGGTGGATGGATACTTAATAATAATAATGATAATAAGTCGGAGACGAAGCAACAGAGTTATCCATTGCCTCTACCTCCAGGTGCAGAGCCGAAGTCGGCTCCTGTTTCTCCGACACTTTCGGTTGCTAAGTGGCCTTCGCCGTCTTCACGGAGTCCTCAAAGGATAAGTAGTGAGGATTTTAAGAGTCATTGGAAAAAAGGGAAGTTGATTGGCAGAGGCCCTCTAGGAAATGTATATCTTGGTTTTAATAGGTGAGTGTTATGCCTCTCTCTTCTTAAGCTTTCTCTATGGATGGTATGTCTTGCATGCCTGGGTATGAATTGCTTAATGCTATTGATTTTGACTAATTCGAAGCTAGAAAAGTATTAGCTTTGTTGTTCTGGTTTATATAGTCAGTTAAAGTTGTTTCATGGTTTTATTGGCTGTGTTCTGTTGGTAGTGAAAGAGGTGAAATGTGCGCTATGAAGGAGGTTCGTTTGTCTGATGTAGATATGAAGAGAGGTGCATCGATTTTGGAAAGAGTAGGTTTTCTGAATATATATTTTTTAAAAGTGGATTGTTCTTGTGTTGTATGTATGAGGCTGTGTTTGCCCTTTTACATCTAAAGGCATTGTTAAATTGATCGTAATCACTCGGTTTCTTACAGGAGATTGTGCTGTTGAGCTGCATGAAGCACCGAAATATTGTGCAGTATCTTGGATCTGAAGTGGTCAGTTTTATTCTGGCAGTTTTAATGGCAACATTGTAACTTTTTGCTGTTCATTTGCTATAAATTTTAATTATAATTTCATTTGCTAATCATGAAATCCACCAAGCCATTGTTAATCTGTATTTCCATCGATTATCTTTGCACTTTTGGCTCACATTAAACTATTCCATTTGATCAGGTGGGTGATAACTTCTATATATATTTAGAATACTTATCTGGAGGAAGGATCCATGCAATTCTCCAAGAATATGGAAAATTGGGAGAATCGGCTATAAGGAACTATACCGAGCAGATTTTAACAGGGCTAGCATACTTACACTCCGAACATATTGTACACGGGTAGACATGATTACACTTGATATTTATACATCGACATATGATCGTGTTTAGTACTATGTAGTAGCTCCTTTCTGATGAATAAGAGTTGCAGGAACATTAAAGCTGCCTCCATGCTTGTGGACCCGAGTGGCACTGTTAAGTTGTCCAACTTCTTCATTGAAAAGCGGGTATTTGGCCACTCTGAGTTGTCATGAATTATCAAGCTTAGTGAAATCAACTACTAATTGGACTTAATTTGCATCATTGCATATTTGCATGATATTAAAACTAATGTTCTGTTGTGAGCTTGATGCTGTTGTCATCTTCCGGGTTGGTTTATTATGATTATGCATGATATTGAGATGTTAGACTTTGGGCATTTCATACTCTTATAATTGTCAGGCCATTCTTACTAAGTCAAGTTTACGATTGGCTATTTCAGATCGATGTATTATTTGATGGCAGTGCTTTTTATAGATTGCAGGGTTATCCCATCCATCATTTCTCTTGGACATCCCTTATTGGACAGCTCCTGAGGTAACTTTTCTCCTTAATCTTCTGTTCTTCTGTAACATAAGGCCTCGAAGCCGTGATGCATATATTTCTAACTGCGTTTTGCTTAGGTCATTATGAACTCAAATGTGCGTACATCAGCTAGTGATATATGGAGTCTAGGGTGCACTGTTCTGGAAATGGCTACATCAAAACCACCGCTAAGCCTGTTTAATGGGGTGTGTGATTCAGACTCTAAAATTTCCTTTTCGTTTCATTCTTGGGTGTATGATTGTAAATTGTTTCAGGATACTATTGTAAGTTTCTTACAAAATCCAATAAACATTTTTTTTTTTCTCTTTCTATTTTCTGGTCGCAGACTCTTTTTCCTCGACAACAGGTCATGGCTATGTTCAAGGTGTCATGTCTTAATGAGATTCCCAAAATTCCAGATCATCTATCAGAAGTATGTAAGGATTTCCTGAGGTGTTGCTTGCAGTTGAATCCCCTACATCGTGCCACGGCTTCTCAACTCTTGGAGCATCCTTTTGTCAAAAGTTCATCGCCCCTGGAAAAACAAAAGCTGGTTTCCTGGCCTTTAAATCATTCCGTAGTCACAAATTCTGTGTCGGAGGTACCATTTTTATCTCTCATATCACTTGCTTAAAGATGTGCACTTAGTGGTACATGTTAATATTTCAGATTAGTACACTCCAAATCTTGCATATTCACATTATTTTCTTTCTTATGATGTCAATGGTCTTACAGACTACGTCGCCTGGCACTCAGTTTCATGAATCTGATGAGTTGTATCTCAATATGTTATAATGTACTATTTCGCGTGTTTCTTTATTAGTTGTTCATCAGATTTTATACACTATGCCATAAACAAGACTAAGAGACTTTTTCTAGAAAAATAATTTTATATTTGGTTAGTTATTATGGATAGAACAAACTCTTTGAACTATAGCATCACAAGAATACTAGTTCTGTACTTTCTATCTATTGAGCTCTATCTTATTGTTTTTGTATCTACTACTTCATTCTTAATGGATTATCAGCTTTGACATATTATGTCATAAACAAGGCTCGTACATTTATAGCTGAATAATTAGAAACCTGACCTCTATACTCATCTTATCTAGGAGCTAACCTGTTGTGGTTTATTAAGAAAATGACAACCCCATTAATTTTAGCATCACAAGAAAGGCAGTAGAATTAAAATTCCAACTGTCTACTTATAAGTCTTCCGATGCTTGCTTATTCATGGTATCAGATGGTAACTGAGGGTAAAGCATTAATTCATTTATTTGTGTACGGGCATAGAGGGTGAAACAGAAGGGGTCATGGACAGAATTGAAAATTTGCACACTGCATTACAAATTTTGTTAGTGTGTGGTTAAGCTTTAATGCATCAGAATCGACTAATGCCTGAGTAGACTGTTGTATGCTATGTGAAGAAGTTTCTTAAGTAAATTCTCAACTGGTTGTTTGAGATAATATTGGCTATAAATACATTACAGTGCAGTGATTTTGGTAGAAGTCCTCGTCTGTTGGATTCAGGGAAAGCCGTGCTCCACTCCTCCAAGGCTTCAAATCTAGTTTCCAATCGAGGTATGTCTCTTGTCTACTTTGCATCTAACGCCATCTTACAATTGGTAGCAATGCAGAAAGTGATCTCTCTCTCTTATTCAGTTTGTTTCATATTTCCAGTGATATCTATACTCCAAGGTATAATATCATCCCCCGTCTCTCCAGTCAGAAGTCCAGCCGTAGTTCCGGCATCACCTCAAGTCAAACAACAGATGTCACCTTCTCCTCCCCCTCCTCCCAAATCCAGCCCAACTACGGCTCCTCATCATATACTTGACATTGACGGGAGAGAGCTCCATCTTCTTCCCATGGCTCGAGTAGCATTTTGTTGGGGATTTGAAGGAGTTGGAAGGAGATGCCTAGTGAAATCGGAAACGTGCCAACGCTGCAGAGGATTACACCGAGTTATTGGTGATGTGCACGAAAGAAATAGCGGATGAACGAGTTGATTTACGAGGGGACCAACTGCCCTATCATGTCCAGGTTCACCTCTGGGGCTTGACAGGTCCCAACTTTAGAGTTGAAACTGGACCTTTTGTCTGATTTTAATTCCTATTCAATGGTAACCAACTTCTTGAATATATGTGAATATAAAATCTTGTCACGTGTAGAGATGCAAACGAGTCGAATCGAAGTGAATAGTGGTTGATTCGGATTCATTAAGCTATTCAAAGATTTGAATTCTTTCTTGAATTTTTTTTTAAAAAAAAATTCAAATTCGATTCGAAAACATATTCGAAACTATTCAATTGGATTTGAAGATTCGATTCGATTTTTTGTTAATTATATTCCAAATGGTATTTTGTAAATATTTGATTTGTATGTGATGTTCGATTTAAATAGTTGATACTGTATACTCCCTCCGTCTCACCCTAATTGTTCTTGTTCCTTTATTGAGATGTTTTATTTAATTGTTCACTTATCCAAAATATAAAATTTTTACTCTGACAACTAATATACCTTACTGTATTGGTTACTGTGTTGATTTTGTAGTGGACACTTAAATGGGACAGAGGGAGTATTTTTTTTTTTAATAGAGTTTAATTTGATATGAAGGATTTAATACATTATACTATAATATAATTATTTTATTACATATACTCCCTCCGGTCATTTAAAGTTGGTCAAAACTTTCGACACCAGAATGAAGGAAGTGTTGTTTAGTATGTTAATTGTGTTTAGTGATGGGAAAAGAATGAGATTATGATATTGTAGTGGGCAAAATCTGTGTGACTGACCCAAACAAAATTACCCATACTTGATTGGTTCAATTCCAATTACTTGTGAGTAGTCAGTCAGTCAGACGAAATAATTCGGTTAGCCCGACTAAATATCGAACAGCCCTATCTCTATTGGGACGACCAACAAGTCAACAACCACCTAGGGGTCCATTCAGTAAGTTAAAGGATTAAGTTAACCTCAACTAACTAAACAGACGGAGCGAGTCAGCCGAGATAAATCTCCCCACATCCTCAACGACGGATTAGAGTTTACATGGAAAAATTGTAGTCAAATGGGCGGCATGGGCCGTTCTATATAAGTTCTCGACTACTAGGTTAAGAGTAGGGATGAAAACGGATCGGATATTTTCCAACCGATCCGGATCCGTATCCGGTCAGTATCGAATTCGGTATAAAAAATTGGTATCCGGTCGGATACGGATAGTTGAATTCGGATATCGTATCAGATTCGGATTACAGAGTATCCGACCGTATCCGAGTTTTACCATATTTTATCGGATATTATCCGGATAGGGAATCCGGATACTTTCGGATATCTGTATATTTTAATATTATTTTTTATATTTTTATTATTATTTTTTTAATTTTTAAAATTTTGAAATTTTAAAATTGTAACTTTTAAATTATTTAACTTCTAAAAAATTAAAAATAAAATTTTATTTTATAATTTTAGTAATATTTATTTCAAAAAAACACTAACTATTAGGGCTGCAAACGAGCCGAACCTGATCGAGTATTGGTCTGCTCGGGTTCGGCTCGTTTAGTATTTGATAGGCTCGGGCTCGGGTTCGAGTTCGATTCGAGCTTTAAATCCGGGCTCGAGCTCGGCTCGGATTAAAAATTTTGAGCTCGAATTCGGCTCGAGTTCGGCTCGTGCTCGGTTCGGCCTTGAGCTCGAATTTGGCTCGTGAAAAGCTCGAGCCCGAGCTCGTTTAAAAGACATGATATAAACATATTTAATATTTTCTTTTAACACTTCAAATGAACTTAAATTAAAATGAATTTCATCAAATAAAAATCAATCTAATGAAATTCATCCAAAATATAAAACATAATCCAAAAAGAACAATTAATATTAGTTTTGGTTGTAATTTGAAATTAATTTTAACTCATTAACATTTGACAATAATTCAAATTCTTTTACCTACAATTTTTTACACATAAATGCTAAAGCTCGTTTACAGGCTCGATTAGAGGTTCGATTAAGAGTTCGCGAGCAGGCTCGCGAACATGTTCGATTAATATACGAGCCGAACACGTTCGCGAGCAAAACGAGCCGAACACCTTACTGCTCGAGTTCGGCTCGTTAAGTTAACCGAGCTCGAATTCGGGCTCGAAGCTCGGCTCGTTTGTTAACGAGTTCGAGCTCGAATGAGCTTTTACCGAGCACCGAATAAGTCCCGAGTAGCTCGGCTCGTTTGCAGCCCTACTAACTATTAAGAAAAAACATAAGTTATTTAGCCGTCATTTCATCTTCAGTTCTTTTTCTTTACGTTTTTTTAGTTCTTCACCACCGTAAATGGAAGAAGAGTAGAAGACCCACCTACGTCAAGAGTAGAAGACCCACCTACGTCGCAAACTCTAAATCTACTATCCGATTATAATTATTCGAATCCGACCCAAATTCTTCCCGTATCCGTCCCGTGTCCGTATACCGAATATTCCGAATTCGTATCCGAATTCGGTTTTTCCGTATCTGACTCCGGATTCGAGAGAAAAATATGGTATAGGATACGGTATGAGCATTATCCGTCCGTATCCGATCCGTTTTCACCCTAGTTAAGAGGACACGATCTCACTCACTCACTCACGCATTACTTATCGCCTGCTGACTCCTCTGAAACCCTCTCATGCTCTCCATTAGTCGGCGGCTTTTCAACTTCACTCAGACTGTCCGCTTACCATCACCTCTATATCATCCACGCTCACCACCATTCCAATCGGGATCTACATCATTACTTGCTTATTCATTTGTTTTACTCTTATTCTTCTATTTTTTTTCGAATACTGACTTGAGTATTGAAGGTCATTTGGCCGAAACCTCCACCGGCGATGGGCTCTTATGTTTGTTCTTGTAATATCCCGAATTTTCGCTATTATTAATTACGAGCTAAGTTTATACTACCTCCATCCAGTTTAAGTAGACCCATTTGCATAGTAACTTTTTCGGCACGCATTTCCACCGAAACCTAGTACGGGTTTTAACGATATAATATTGAAATATTATTTCTTTTACGGGATACTACGAGTGTCGGACTATCCCGTAAAAGAAATAATATTTCAAAATTATATCGTAAAACTCATACTAGGTTTCGGTGGAGATGCGTGCCTGTCATGTCAATAAAGAAATGAGTCTACTTAAACTGGATGGAGGTAGTATAATATTATAGTTTCACTCACCATAATTAATTAGACGGAGTGATTATTTTAAAAATCAATTTATTTGTACATTAATTTATGTTATTGTAACTTAGTTAAGTGTTTAAATTATTTGTTCTTATTACATACGTAGTATGTGGGATTGTGAATATATGAATCATGCATGCATGGTAGTATTGAATAAATGCATCTATACTTATATTCATGCATCTTATATTAATTATGTTTATTTTTATTTTTATTTTATATGATGAACTAGAATACTTACCCGCGCGACGCACGGCCAAGTACTTTCGTACGTACTTAACATTATTGATTTACCATTAATAAATCTCGTGCTTTGTAAAATGAATTGAAATTATAACTATAACTTTTTATACATATTAAAATTTTTAATTCAATTTTCAATCATCAATTAAATTATTTCTAAATACTAACTCAATAACTTTTAATGTTTTTAATATTTGTGAGATAAGTGATAGAAAATTTCTAATTTATTGTACACTTGTAGTAGTTTAATTCTGAAATTCGCTTAACTACAAAAATTTCATATTTAGATAATTAATCAATTAAATAGTCATCAAATTCAATCCAGAATATATTACTTTGTTTATGAAATCTTGACGAAATTCACAAATCATCATCATCATCACTTCATCACTACTGTGGACACATATTTAGTTCATTTATGCACTTAAAGTCATCATCACTAATGTCTCCCACGATAATTAACATTAAAGGGGGTGTATTCAATTCAGATTCTGCAGGATTTTTATGGATTTTAGAAATCTGTAGGTATTCAATTCAGATTTTATAAAGTCTTTAAAAATCCTGAGGCAATGCAGACTTTTTAAAGTCTTAAAAAATCTATAGGTATTCAACAGTCCATGGATTTTAATAGTCTATGGATTTTGCTGGATTCTTTTTTTAAAATATAAAGAGATTTCACTTTTTAAAATCTTTTATAAAACCCAGAGATTTCTACGGATTCTCTGAAAAAAACTCAAAGTCACCATTTCCGCCACCCTTCTCCTTACTTTTTATCTTTCCTCTAAACAATTATAGTTTATTTTAAAAGACATCAAAATTATGACTATCTAGTACCAAAAATTTGTTTACCAAGAGTTTGCTTGAAAATCAATATTTTCATAAAAGCCCTCATTCTTATAAAATTCGAACATGTAACCTTTAAATCTCAACTTTAATTTTCATTTTTTATGGTTAAATTATTGCTACGTTTTTTAAGGTTCAAGGAATTATATAATGACTAAACTGAAATACTCCCTCCGTCCTCTATTTGTTGACGGAGGGAATATGGACACAAGTTTTTTCGCATTTTATGGTATAATAATAAATTAATGTGTTAAAGTGTTAAAGTACAACATTTGAACAAAAAAAATAAGAGTAATTTTTTTTTTTTATTAAAAATACATTAATTGGACTTTTTTTTAAAATACGATTCTTGTTTTGAAAGATGACATAATTTGATGAATTTGGATACTCCCTACAAACATATTCAAACAACTTGAATAAAGTTATTTTTTTTTTCTTTTCAAATAATGTATATAATTTTATTTATTTATTTACAAGTGTGACTCATATGCATTTATTTATATAAATAAATAGTTACAATATTTCAGTGTCGGAGTCTATGGAAATCCATGTAAATTAATTAAAAAAACATATTCCGCAATACTGCAAGTCAATGAAAATCCATCAAAATCAATAAATATAGTCAGTCAAACTCTGTATAGAGTCTAGTCAAACTCTGCGTAAAGTCTATGGATTTTAAAAGTCTATAAAAATCCACCTACTTTTCAAAGTCTATGAAAATCCTGCAGAATCTGAATTGAATACACCCCCCTAAGTTTGTGTTCTCTTTGATGCGAAAGAAAATGAGAGAAAAGAGAAAATCAACCTATAAACTCCACCCCTTTTCTCACCTTTTCTCACATTTCCTATTTTTTCTCCTTCATTTGCACTAAAATGGAGAGAAAATATTATCTCTCCAATTTGGTGTTGTAAATATTATCTCCAATTTAAGGAGTAAAATCCCCCCTCATTGATAAAATGTGAGAAAAGGAGAGAAAATGGGTAGAATTTATAGTGTAATTTTCTCTTTTCTCTCCTTTTCTTTCGCATCAAAGAGAACGCAAAGTCAGAAACATTTTATGATCAAACCATCCAGGCACATAGGTTAATTTTTTATGATGTCTTCTGAAACTCCTTTTTTTTTTTTTTAATCTAAAATAAAAATTTGAAGCATATTTTTCTCTAAGAAAAAGATGAAAAGAAAAAGTGCAATAATAATGGTAAATTCATGATAGTAATTCAAATGTTTAGTATCTAAGAATTAGCTAAATTGTGAAGGCAACAAATTGTTCTTCTTAAATTAAAATAAAGAAAGATAACGAAATTACGAAAAAAATGAATAGCAATAAAATTAGGTTTAATTAATGATATATTTCACGTTTATTTGAATGAATATATAGTTAGAACCATGAAATAACCCAGTAAGATAAAATTGTGTCCTTGTTCTTCATACTTCATCTCCAACTGTGTAATTCTCTTCAAAGTTGAAAATTATTGATTTTACCACCCTTCGATCAAATTCAATTTTTCTACAAACGTCACTGTATATATTAAGATGGTTTATTATTTGTATTTCAACAAACCAATATACATATAATTAACTCTATCGAACTTATATAATTCTTATCAACTTCGGTTAACCGTGGGTTTAACACGGTTATATAGATTTACTTACCGGTATTCGCTAGCTTAATTACATACATGCAAAGACCATATATAATGGTGCTAATCGAACTGCATCTTCAGGTATGACGAGACGACAAGCAGTACGAAGAAAGAAATAAAAAACATTAATTAGGAAATAAGAAGTAAAAGCAGTTTCTAAACCTCATAATAATTTTGACCACATTTAAATAATCGTCTAAATAATCTATATTATATTAAAACAAAACGAAATCGACAGTTTTTTTTTTTCCCGGCAAAAGTAGAAGTTATCGATTTTGCATATTAAACCGTTTTTTTCCCCCTTTTCCTGCATACCTACACACGTTCTCACAACATTCAAGGGGCAGTTTCAAAACTCCCACGTAATGTGTCATCGGAAGTTTCTCTATCAAATACTATCCTCTGTTCAGTTTTTCATTAGTATTTATCTTTCAAAATTATCAATCTGAACTTCTATGTCTTCTAATATATCTCTCTCAAGAGCATCACCATTCACTAGATTGAGGTCGGTAAATTCTGAACCATAGATCCTAAAAGAACTCATCTCTTCTTAGTTCTTATTACTGTACAACCATCTGATAAGGAATAAAGAATATCTAGACTAACTTAGGGGATTCTGACATAATTTCCTCCTTATCACCATCACCACCTAAAATTCCAGATGATTCCGGCGGCGGCGGCGGTGATACGGCGGAGCTCCTCCCTTTCGTTGAGTAGTCAGCTGCAGCAATGGCGGGGTATTCGAGTGAAGGTTGTCGGCGGAAACTTAGATCAGGCTCTGGCGACATTGCAGAGGAAGATGCAATCCACCGGAATCGAGCGATTGTTAAAGATGGAGCAGCGCACCCACATTAAGAATTCCAAGAAGCGCGTTGAGGCGAGGAAGAATTTGGAGCGCAAGATTCGCTCGCAGGATCTCGCCCGCAAGCTCAAGACGATTCTCATTCAGAAAGTCAGGTAAAAGCTTATTTTGAAGGTTTCCGCTTCGATTTATTTATTTGTATTTAAGGATGTTCGATCTCTGATAGTTGGATTCATGGGTGTTATTATGAATTGGTTGTTTAGGGTTATTTTTTGGGGAAGTATGGTGGAATTCGATTTAGGGATTATGATCTTAAGAGTAGTTTGCATTGAAGGTGAAGGCAAATTGATTGATTGCGCTTTTGTTTACATAGTAGTGAGTTTGAACTGTATGATAAAATCTGAGGTTTTTACTTTACTAGCTAGCTTGTGTTTATGACTGATTTTGAGATATGAATTGGGAACTGCTCCGTTATTTGAAATCAGAATCGTGTGGCTTGAGTTGGTTCGGTTGCTTGAAGTCCATCTGGTCTTTAGGAAATTTGCTTCGTGTAGCAGAATTGATATGACTGTTTTTGGTTCTTGGATTGGAGAAGTAAGGGACACCAATGATGAGCACAAATAGTGAGGAAATTATTTGTGAATGATGAGTTTCCGACAGCCATTGAATGACGAACAATCTCCTCTGTTAAACAATTAAGGGGGGGCTACAGTCATTCGTATATTGTTTTCATTAATTTGGAACCGAACAAACAACATAACTTGGATAAAGAAAGAGTTTGTTCTTGCTTTCAATTTTTCAAAAATGTCAGGATGTTCATATCCTCAACTTTCTTATTGGATGGATTAATCGATGCTAGGCCTTTGTATAGAATAACTTACGCAAGAAAACATTTTTTTCTTGATAAAGAAAGAGTTTGATTCATGATAGCTTTTTGTTATTTCATTTCCTCGTGGCAACTATGGAGTGTGGGAGTGTGTTAGTTCTGATGAATGTAGTCAGGGATCATGCTAAAGTTAGAATTGTTCGTTGCTAATACGAATACTTCCCCTTTTTCATGTCTGATAGCTGCACTCGCTCTAATATTATTATGCTAGATCATGCCTGAGCGTAGTGGCCAGCTGGGTTGGTTGAAACATTGCAAAAATGGGACTGTTCCAGTTTCGTGTTGCTTTCTATATGCCCTATATGTATTATCAATAGTAGCTAAGAGAAGAAGAATGTTTCGCTGAGTGGCGTAGTACTACTTTTCGCTTCCATGTATTCGTCTGATTCTTCATTTCAGCATCCTATATATTTCTCACGGAATTCAGCTTTGTTCTCATCCAAGTAAAAAGTTGGTTGCTAAACTGATGTTTCAATGTTTATCTGTTTGCAGGAGTCTGTAAGAGCTCGAAGGTCTCGAGTGGAAACTATTTAGTCCTCGCAAGTAGTCTTATAAATGGTTGGTGCTTTAGTTGTACTTGAGTTACACTTTCATGCATCGATTGCCAAGGGGCACTGATTCCAAATTTTCGATGGAAAAATTCCTAAAAATAATTGCCTAATGGTCTATAAATTTAGCTTGAAGGTCTCGAGTGGAATCTATTTACTCCTCGAAATTAGTTCAATGATCATCTCTAAATATACATGGTTGGTGTTATAGTTGTTCTTGAGTTAAACTTTTATGCATTGATTCCGAATTTCAATGGAAAAATTTCCTGAAAGTAATTGCTTAAACCATGATGTATGTGTTCTTTCGTTTTCTTAAAGTCATTTGTCTTTTTTTTTTTCCTTTTTTCTTTTCCCTTATAGAGTGATGTAGGTAAAATTAGGATATCAGTATTTGGAGTTGATTATGTCGTTAATCAAAGTTTTAATTAGATTCCATATGCATTGAGTTGTTAATGATAAGCATAGGAAATTTATCTCAGTCTATTGTTTCTTCTACGAGCATTGTGCCCTCAAGACGTGTCAAAGGTTTGTGTAGGAAGCTTTTGCCCAACGGTATAGAAGTGCTATGCGAAATCAAAGAATTTCTTTGTATTGTGTTTGATACAATGGTTGATTCAGATAGTTCCCTTCAGAGGGTCACTCTTAAATGCATTGGAAGTGGCCTTAAAAATCTTTCCGAAATTGCCTCTTGAGAAATTATTTTTTTTCTTGAACTCATGTAACTATTTAACACATTTCCATTTTCTAAAGATCACTTTTAAATTGTTAATATAAAGCTTTTCTTTTATGAGGAATTGTTAATGTAAAGCTATCATATTCATTATTTATTATACCGGATTCCAAAGATATGTTTATCTTAGAGAAACACTCCCCTATCCACCGTAGGCCACTTTTGATTTGCCCACCGTTGATGTGGTAAGGTAATGCTTACTTTTTCCATTACAGTACACTACGTCATGAATTGGCACATGAAGAATGTTCACTGGGTAGGGGATCATATCTATCTTAATAGTAGTATTACATAAAGATAAATATTTCAAATTTATGATATTTAATTTTTAATTTTATGAGTTCGGGTTGGGTATGACTAATCCGTGCATCGCACGGGGTAGCGTACTAGTGTTTATAAACTGTAAAGCAAAAACAACAAAAGACACAATTAATTACTTAAATTATATAATTGCACATATTGTAATCTAAATACCATATGGCTGAAATTCATGCTATAATTTAAATAAGTTACATACCTTTATATATTTCGATCTTCTTCACGATCAAAAAATTATATTGCTAGCATATACTTCTTGTTGGCGAAATCTACAATTTCTTAACGCATGACGAGTAGAGAGAGTTACAAAGTGTTTCAGAAGAAATTAGATCATAAGAAATTTGAAATAATTATTGTTGGGAATTGTTAAGGACAAACATGTTAAGGGGGAACTACATGGGACATTTTGTAAATGAAGTTATTTGTTTTGATTTGATCCCAAAACCCCAAGTATCTTATTCCCAAGCGACCCATTTGATGTAGATAATAAGTTAGAATTTTTTTAAGCCTACTCTGTTAGGATGGCTCTTTATTTTGCTTAGATTATAGGCTTCAAAAGTTCAAGTGAAGGCCACTCGCTTGAGTGTGTTTTCCAAAGCGAAGCAAGTCTAGCAAGCTGAAGTGAAGCGTGCCGGAGAATAGTGTAGCGAAGCAAGCGCTACAGTAGATTCAAAGCGAGTCTGCCAAAGCGAAGCGAAGCGAAGCGAGCACTGCAGTTCAAAGTCAAAGCAAGTCAACTCTAGTCAGCATTTTCCAAAGCAGTCACTAGGGAACTTTATTTCCCAAAGCGACTCACTACAGAATGACTACGAAGTGACTCAACTAAAGCGGACGCTACAACTTCAAAGCGAAGCGAGCCACTACCTACCAGAAAGCGACAGCACAATTCCCGCTCCGAATTTAAACTCCAGTCAACTGGAGATCTCCGCATTTATTACGAGATCTCCACGTGTCGAACGCGGAGAGGAGCAGCGGAGTTGACTGCCAGGCCGACAGGGCGCTGCAACAGTACTGGATCGCTCCAGTTACTGTTGAAATTGGACCTTAGCCATTTCTGGCAAAAATCCAAAACTGGACGTCTGAAAAGCAGCCAGCCTGCGCAAAGTACTGTCGAGAGGAGGAGGGACAAAGCCACCAACCAAGCAACGGATCTCGGCATCCCTCCGCCTATAAATAGTGAAGGCTGAAGACGAAGAGAAGCAGAACACTACTTGAGCATTCGAGCGCCTACTGCAAACAAACACTCCCAGCTTTCTAGCAATCTTCGAGTCTTTGTTTCCAAGTGTTCTCCGAGTTTCCAGTTCATCGGAACTCGTCTTCACAACCTTCACACTTAGAGTCTAAGCCCACTTCAAATATCCAAGCTTAGAAGAAGAGCTCTAGCCATCTTTTGCATCTACTGTAAAAGAGTTCTTCATAGTGTGTTCGTGTAATATCCCGAATAATTTTATTAATTAAAATAAATTTTAGAGAAAGATTTAATATTTTCGAATGTTACTCTTTGAAAAGTCGAGGCTAGATAATATTAAATTTCTAATATACGAATATATGGATAAGTATATAACCAATTTCCTTGCTTAGTCAACAAAATTTCATTTACATAATATGCATGCATGGTTTTTAGAAATAAAATAATATACACTTAGTTAGCATGCATGCATCACGTTGGAACTCTTCTTACTAAAATACGTTGCATGCGTATAGTGTTGACTCGACTAAGCTAGTCTATATTTTATTAATTAATTATTTTTTCTTCCTCCTATATAAAGGGGACGACCACCCCTCATTTCCAAGAAATAGCACCCAAAGCCGTATTAAACTCAAGCTCCCTTAGTTAGTTAGTGTGCATATATTAGCGAAAATAATTGATACGAAGTCAGATTCAAGTAGGTGGTCTTTCGGTTATAAAGGTGGGGTTTCTCTTTCCAAAATATTATTTTGAGTTAGTAAGCTCTAAAATGTGGGTTTATCCATGAAAAATGTTTTGATGCGTGATTACATGTTTAAGGCTCTTATGTTTACGATCGGGTCTTTCGGTTGGTCTAACACACTAATCGAGGGGCTGTGCGCACGGTTAGATATCATTGGGTTGATCACCAATTGGTTCTAACTTCGAGGGGAGAACTAGTGGATGAAATACTCCATTGTCTCCAATCTATAGGCTCCATCAGAAAGGGATCCGGCAGTGGTACGTCCCGGGATCAATATAAGAGTAACATGGTAATACGCATTTGCGCGCAATCAACGAAAATGGGTTTTCGTGTGCATGGAAGTTATATGATTTCTAAACCCTTCTATGTATGCTTTATTATCATGGATATTCTTTTCATTATAAATGTTTTCGGCATAACTCCACTGAGTGCATTAGTACTCAGCCCTGCAATTCCTTTCCAAATGTTTTGCAGATTAGGGTAAAGGAATCTGGTGGAGCAGCAGGAGCTAGGGAGGGCTGTTGTTGTTGCTGCTGTGTAAAAAGAAATAAACGCTTCCGCTACGCTTTAAAATAAAGTCCACCCCTCATGTATATTATGATAAGTTAATTTCATATTTCTGTAATAAAATCTCTACGTTTCTCCTACTTCTACATTTCTCTTACGGGTACTCAGACAGCGGCCAACATGGGAAGTTCGGATTAACCAACCCCATAGTTTGAGCTGTATATGTCCCGATCCCGTATTTAAATATTTTACTTCATTTTCACGGGTATTCAGACATGGCGGCCGGTACGGGCAGTATGGTTTTCCTACCCCGTAGTTCGTGTTGTACGTCCCGATCCCGTAGTTAATTAAATGATAATAAAAAGGTTAAAATGCTTTAAGCTATGATTCCCCTTCTATCCCCGCTTCTTAACTCCAACCCCTTGCCACGTCCCGGCATACGTGCCTTCCCTCGGGAATTGGGGCGTGACAGTTCGTCAACCAAAAACCCTAACCCTAAAAGTTTATCTGTTAGGTTTTTGAGTCGTCGTTAGGTTGTCTCGATCCAAGGCTCTACTTTCATCGATCGTAGAAGCCTCGATCATATAGTCTAGATCCAAGCTTACACTTACATCGTTTGTGTGAAGCTCGATCGAAGCTAGGCTGCAAGGAGAGCCCGGAATCTCTCTGTCTGTGTCGGACTGAAACGAGTGAAGCTTCCAGTCCAGGTTAGGTTTGTGTAGTGAACCCGCAATCACTACGTCTGTCGTTGGATCCAGGCGAGTGAAGCCCGATCTCGACCAGGTTTTTGAAGGACCCGTAACCTTCAAGTTCTTGAGTGAAGAGAACCGTTGCCGTTGTGCAACAAAGTGGATGTAGGTGCTTTATCTCCGAACCACTATAATCCCTGTGTCGTATCTCTCAACCCTAAACTCTTTACTTGTTTGTTTATCCATTGCATGTGCATCTAAGCAAACATAATCTGGAAATATTAATTACTTAGGAAAAGATAATAGCTCACCGAATTCCGCACAAGAGTAAAATCTCACTCTTGATCAAGCTCTAAGCTTAGGTCGAGAGATCTTTGATTGCTTTAGATCTAGCTCTCGGCTAGGTCTTAGTATTTCTACGAGCACTTTACTTCATACTCTGAGTTAAGGGATTTGAAGTTGAAAAACTTAAAAATACGTATTCACCCCCCCCCCCCCCCCCCCCCCCCCCCCCTCTACGTATTTTCTTATAACAAACCGGGACCAACAATTATGAAAGTTAATTCTAATATTATTTATACAACTGGAATGTTTCATACATATCATTCTTTCAGTTCCCACAATGATTATCATGTTGGGATTCAAATCCATCCATTAAACCGATACATACCGCCTAGCCAAAAAAAGGGACGGCCCGGCGCCGACTAGCGTCTAGGCGGCCGCCTAGGCCGTTTTTTAGAACACTGATCATGCATGGAGAACATGGCTTTTCATCTACGCAATAGATTTCATCCAAATTATGATTTTAAAAAAAATATTAGAATTAAACGCCCCCTTTAAAAACTTGCGTCGATTCGCTTTTAAAAAAATAAATAAAATAATAACACATTGGCTTAAACGACGCAATGATGCGATTTCTAATATTTAATATTTTAAAACCTTTTTGTTGTGAAAAAAAATTATCTATTTTTTTAAAATAATAAAATAGAAGTGAAATTACAAATGTACCCTTCGTACTTGGCTTTTATATAGTATATAGATGTGTGTGTGCATGTGTGACAAGTGTCATTGGATGTTTGCTTGCTATGTTAGACAAAATCCTAGCTAATTAGCCTAGGATTATACTAACAAATATAATGATTATACCTAGAAATTCTAGTGACAAGCTTCTAGGGGACACAATTGACATGTGTCAAGATTTAAGTTGGGTGAAGAAGTGCATACCTCCACATTCATTCGTGAATTTTCTCCTATTTGATCCCTTTCATGACACTCTTCCATCACTCAAGACAATCATAAACTCCTCTCCTCCTCATTCCTCTCTCCACATTCAATCATCTCAAGGGAGTAGGAGATAGTTCCTCTTCTCTCATCAAGCAAGACACTCCATTGTTGAAAGGGTGAAAAATCTATGGTTATTCATTCACTCCCTTTCTCCTTCCTCCATCTTTCTTGCACTTTAAACCTTGTTCCATGCACTGATTTTTGAAGCATTTTTCAGCCACCAACTCATCTAGGTCAAATCCAAGGAGTTTGTTCCGTTTTAGCTTCGATCTCTTCAAGGTAGCCCGATTAAACGTCTCTTCTTGGTAGTTTTGGGGCAAGGGTTTCTTGTATTATTTTCCCTTCTTGAATATCCTTGTTTTTGACATATATCATGCTCTAAATGCTATTATGTGTGTGTAAAATTCGTGCATGGAATGTGTAGATGAATCGTTGAGAAAGAACTTGATTTTTGGTATGTATGTGAATCTGTGAAAATCTGCTAGTGATGAGCATTTCGAAATTATTTGAGAACCTTCTTTCACTATTTTTGAAAACCCTTTATATGACAGTAACTACATGATGTTGGCATTATATATGATTTATTTCGTAATTTTTGAATGAGTTTTTTCTGGTGAACATGACCTCTCTTTACGATGTGTCAATCTGTCACAGAATCGGTATATGAACTTCTATGATTTGTAGTTATTTTTATACTCAACGTTTTTCGAAAATTATTTTTTTTTAAGTCAACTACATTGAGTCATCTATGTTGTGTAAAAATTTGGGACACTTTACATGAACCGTTTGTTCACAATAATGTTTTAAACTTACTAGTGCAATAAATATTTTCTCGGAACAGCACACTTGTACCGTTTTGAAAAATATGTTTTGTGTAGAAATGTTTTTCCAAAATTTCTAAAAATTTACAGAATAGTAATTTTATATGTCTAAAATCTCTATATTAAATTTCAGGAATTTTCAAGTAGTATAACTATTTTTACCGAACCATAAAAGTGAATCTGCCACTGTTTTCAGCTTTTGTTGAAACTCGAATATCTACCTTTAAAAATTTTATTCGATTTATTTAAAAATATTTTCTTGAAGAACCAAGTGTTTTCGGGCAGTAGTATACCTTTCTCAGTCATTGTATTATTCTATTCTTACTCGTTGATTTGCACAACTTTTCGGTTGTTGATAATAAAAGTATGTACTAAGAAAATAAAACTCCTTAGTTGAGATGGTGTTAAATTTGTTATTTTATTTGAAGGAAGCTTGAACATGTTTGTGTGAATGTGAGATCCTTGTAAAGGAATTTTGATATGGCTAATTAGTTGTTATAGTAGCATAACTTTGTGAACTACGTGTGTATATACGTGTGTTACCACCAAATGTAAGAAATTAGACACTTATGAGAATCATGTTATATTTAATTGGATACTTGCAAACATATTATGTATTGAATGCATGAGATCAAGTGAAAGTTTCTCACATACCCAAGTTGTGTTACTTATATGCATATTAGCTAAGTTATGTGTACACTATATGAGTTATTCGTGAGACTATGTTTGTCTTATATGACGGGTGAGTAAGGAACTATAGGATCTAAGGGACATATATAGATGTCACATAAATGTTTATATGAAAGCTTAGCCCTAGATTACTATTGTAGGGCGATTAAAGGAGGGTTGTGAACCAACGATCGAGTTGAATTCTCTCTAAGACGTGATCACCTGACGAGGTGTGTTTCTATTTTCAGTACGGTATTTTCGAGCTAATGAGCTCCAAAGGTATATATGTATGAAAGTATGATTATGCATGTCAAATGTTTTCTTTTGTCTTCTGCTCATACGAGGCGACTTAATGTCGAGGCGACGTAATGTCGAGTTAACAATAGGGTCTTGGGCTAGATTAGACCAAGGTTAGTGCACTTAAGTCCATATTGGGTGTACTCGGCCGGGTCCCCAATTATGGCTGAATGGCGTATGAGCGAGACGCGCGCAACGATGTAACATGTTATGGTAATAAAATGTTTTACGTATGCATAGGGTGAAGCTTTCGTTTTAAAACTCCTACGTATATGATGATATGCATAATCAAGTAACGTTTTATGTTTTTCACTGACAAAAGGGGCAAGCGAGACCCACTGAGTGCACTTACTCAACCCAATATTCTTTCAAAATGTTTTCAGGTTAAGCAACGGAGGCGTGGACGAGTTTGCAGGAGGGGTGGTCAAGCTCGTGGATTCTTTCCTCAATGAACCATTTGATGTTTTGTAATAAGAATAACCCCTTATTACCCTAATCTACTTCCGCTTAAACTCTTAAACCATTTCATGTTTATTTCGCCACCGACTTTCTCCTTTTATGTTGAATAATCATTTCTTATATTATCGACCCCTATCATGTTTCCTTCTTAGTAAATTTTAAGCTTATGTTAGGCGTCCCAATGTCCTCATACATTGGAAATTAACGCGGGTACTCAGTGTGTCCAAGGTCCTATTCTAATGATTATCTATGTTATTGTAGAGTAGCGTCCCTAAACCCTTAATTAATTCGTAAATCTTGCATAGCCGGGTCCGGGTCGTTACAGTTCTGTTTGACAGGTTGCTCGTACCCTTTCAGTCATATTTGATTGAGTTGGGTCAAACCAGTCGGATCCAATTCAATTATAAAAATACCCTCTACAGAGATTATTTAGTACTCCCTCCGGTCTTCCGAAGTTGAGTCACTTTCCCGATTGGGCCGGTCTTTCGAAGTTGAGTCGTTTCCTTTTTTGGTAAAAATTAATTATTAAACACACAACTAATTGTACCCCTTATTTTACTTGGGGTGTATTCAATACAGATTCTAAAGGATTTTTATGGATTTTCAAAGTCTATGGGTATTCAATTGGGATTTTAGAAAATCCTTAAAAATCTAGTGGTATTCAATTATGACTTTTAAATATCCATCTAAATCTGGTGGTATTGAAAGTTGTCTCAATGTATATATACAGCCACTTTGACTAAAACTATAAGTTTTTTAGCCACAACTTTAAAAGTGTGAGTTTTATAGCCACTTTTGGGTAAAAAGACACACTTACCCTCAAAAAGTTGTTCCATGTCATCATTGACAAAATTAAAAAAATGAAAAGAAAAGGAATATTCAGAAACAACCAAAAAAATAGATTTTGTGGGGCCATTAATGCTAAATTAACTATACAACAACCTCCACAACCTTCTCTCTCTCTCTCTCTCTCTCTCTCTCTCTCTCTCTCTCTCTCTCTCTCTCTGTCGAACTCAAACTCGGAAACACCAGCCGCCGCCGTCTCCGCACCGTCGCCTCCCCACCGTCACCGCCGCCGTAAACGACTTTACTCTTTGCCGCCACCGCCGCCACCGGAGAATATGTCAGGCGCCGCTTCCGACAACGAAGAATGGGCTATGCCTCCGCCGGCGGTAAGTAATCTAAAATTTTCTCAAATTTAATTAAAATTTCTCGTTCGATTAGTTCAAGTTCTTGGTTGTTAGTTTACATCGAACACGATTGATTTAGGGTTTAGGGTTTAAGGTTTGTAAATTACGTATTAGAATGCTTAATCAGAGAAAATTTCAGATCTTTTTAATTAAACTGTCGAATTATTGTTCTTGATGGCACGGTTAATTTCAAAAATCGACCGTGTGAACACGGTCGATTTTTGAAATTAACCGTGCCATCCCGTTGACCGTGCCAAATATGTTGACCAGGCACGGTTGAATTTGAAATTCAACCGTGTGGCACACGGTTGAAATTGGGATTCAACCGTGCCTATAGTTGACTTTCGCAAAATCGTTGACCAGGCACGGTTGAAATGGGAATTCAACCGTGTGACACGGTTGAATTCCCATTTCAACCGTGTCTCTACCGAACATTTTTGGTATTTTTTTGATCCGATTTTCATTTTTTTTGCTATATCTATACTAATTTGTTTTGTTTGTAATATTTTCAGCCTAGGTTTCAGTGGATGAGACCTCGAATGCAAGGATATGCGGGCAAAGTAATCCTATACACACGAGATAAGGTTATTTCGGAGATCTCGGATGTTTTGTTGAGGGTCGGGGGACAGCAGCTCATGGATCGATTTCTAGAAGGCCCGTTGCGTTACATCATGGAGCTCAAGAGGAAAGATGTGGCAATCAGTGCCGTGCACGAGTTTCTAGCCCGGGAGTTGAAAGATTCGTCGATCCCGGAGCACGAGAGGTGGTTTTCGATTGGGGGGCGTGAAATAATATGCGGCCCTCGAGAGTGGGCCATTGTGACCGGATTAAACTTCGGGCCTTCCGCTTTCAACCCCTACAGGAGAAATCATATTATACCGTGTCGAGCCTATACCACACGAAGTACGGAAGCTCGAAGAAGAAGATCAAGGCGAATACATTGAGGGATGACTTCTCGAATGAAGATCAAAGGCTAGGCACGCCCGAGCAATACCTGAAGGCCGCCAACCTTCTCGTCTACTTGTTCATTCTACAATGCCGTGACAATTCGCCCATCGATGATTGGGCTTGGGCGCTAGTAGAGAACGAAGAGCAGTGGAGGGATTTCCCGTGGGGATCGTGGTCGTGGCAAATCCTTTGCCACCAGTTGGACGTTGTGAAGAAAGATCCATCGGAGATCGACAACAAGCAAAAAAAATACCACTTGTACGGGCCGGTTTGGGGGCTCAATTTATGGGCGTACGAGGCCATTCCGTCTTTGGGACGAACCTGTGGCTACCAACCTCCACAGAGACATGAGTTGTTGCCCTGTCTGAGGAGGTGGGAGACCTATTCTTCGTACACGAGCTTTGTTGGTTTCTTCGGCAACCCCGAGGTAATTAATGACTTCACTTTGCATTAAAATTATTTATTTATTTAGTTGTTTCATCCGTGTGTAGTTAACTAATGAATTTCATACGTGTATACAGCTCGAGGTACACGCAAGGCTCCACCCATCCGAGGAAGAGCAACGACAGCCCTATCTCCGCAGTTTTGAGAACCCGAACCCTCTTGTGTTGGAGTACGATGCTCCGAAACTCCACGCCCACAAGAAAGCGGAGCCAGAGCAGAGGAGATCGAAGGCGGCCCGAGAGATGGCCACAGTCCTACAATGTATATGGTCCCCTACCTCATTATCCAAAGATTCGAACTTCGTTTGGGTTCGTTATTGTTGTTAACGGCATATAATTGATGTATCGTTAGTAACTAATGTGTAATTGATGGTTAATTTACGTACTAACATCGAAATTAATGAATTTTTAGAAGGTTGACTTTCAAAAATTGCCCCTTGACTTTAGGCACGGTTAGGGTACACTGTTAGGGTACACGGTCAAACCAAAAAGTCAACAGTGTCTCAAAAGTCAACCTTCCACAGGGCAAGGCACGGTTGACCTGCTGTTTCAACCGTGTGAGGCACGGTTGAATCTTCATTTCAACCGTGCCTATACCGAAAGTTTGTGAAAAAACATGCCTCAAATTTTTCTAAGTACCACAATCAACCATGCATATTTTATTTCCCATACCTAGTACAACATTCAATACATTCCAATCCAAACATGAGATTCAATCAAAACATGAGATTCAATCTATCGAAATAAAATTAATCGAAAAATTATTCTACCACTCGCAAGGGGCATTGAGGTCTCGTGTGCTCCTGGCTTTGACATATGCTACATTTTTTCTTCCTTCTTCTCCCTGGCTCCGCATCTTGGGGCGGTATGTTCAAGTCGACACCGCCAATCGGAATTGGAGCTCTACACACTCTCCTGTTGTACCCAGCTTGTCCGCATCGAGTGCACCTTTGTCGAGCCGTCGATGTTGACGTTCCTTCTTCTCCTACGGCTCTTGCACGTGACTCCCTTGGTTGTCCGGCTTGCTTAGGTACTAGAAGTGGACGCACAACGCATGAGGTCACGTAGTCGGGCAGGTCCCACGACTCTGGATGAGGGACGGGTTCGATGGTTGGGGTATAGGTGGCTACCAAGGTAGACTGTTTGAAATAGTGACTCACGTAATCACTTGATCGTCCACCTGAATACCTGATTGAGCATGAATAAATAAATCAGTCGTACCATTCAATCTCGTCTATATAACTCACATCATAAGAATATGTCGTACTTTAGAGCCGCGTGGGCGTGTCGACAAGGCATCAAGTCCAAGTCAAACTCACGGCACGAGCACGTCGAGTTTTGAAGGTCAACGAGGTAATTGCCGTTCTCACCTTCTACCCTATACAAATTGGGAGTCGCTGTCGTCCTACACGGATAGCGACGTCCCCATTCATGGGCAGCCGACATCTTCTCGTACGCTTTCGGAGTGAGATCGTGCTCTCGAGAAAGGGCACTTTGACGGTGTTGGTCAAACCACTTTTCTACGATCGTGCGATACATCTCAAGCATCGAGCATATCGGCAGCCGACGAGCCCACAGTAGTCGTGCATTCATTGTCTCGGCCGGATTAGAAGTCATGAAACTCGTGCGTGGGACGGGACACTTTGACTTCGCCCACTTCGGAGGGCCAATATCACACAACCTTCTATAAATTCCGCCTCCTTCACATCGAAGTTTTCATCGAACGTTGAATCTTTATTTGCGTAGGCCGCCTCTTTGAAAATTCCCAAGGCATGTTGCCCGAACGATTTCAGATTCTTCGTGATGTGGTAGAAGCAGAGGCCGTGTGCTCGGTTAGGGAAAACGGCGTTCACGGCATTGATGATACTCATGTGTTGATCAAAAACGATCAATAGATCGTCCGGCGCCCCGAAACAACTCTTCACCTTTGACAAAAACCATGTCCATGATTCATCGTTCTCCTTAGGACCTAATCCTATTGCAAGAGGAAACACCTGCTCATTCCCGTCTTTAGTCACAGCTACAAAGAGGGTCCCCTTGTTCTTTCCTTTCAGATGTGTCCCGTCAACAACAATCACGTGACGGAGCAAGTCACTTTGAAAGGCTTGGATGGACTGTCCAAGGGCAAGAAACATGTACACTAGTCGATCGTCAGCATGCGATGTCACCATATCGTACACACTTCCCGGGTTTCTCTCCTTCAGCAGGTAGAGGTAAGACGGTAGCCTCTGATACGACTTTTTGTGACTTCCGTACATGCTCTCGATCGCTACGTTTCTCGCGCGCAGTGCAAAGCTGTAGTCTATCTGAATGCCGTACTGAGTTTGTAGCTCATTCATCATCTCATTCGGCTTCAACACGGATCCCTCGACGACCAGTCTACGTGCAAAGAAAGCTCCTAAAACCTTGGCACAAATCTGTCGCGGTTTGTTTCCGTCTAGAACCACTCGGCACGTATGGTTGGGTTCATATTTCCTAACCCTCCATATCCTGCCCTTCTGTCGTGCACGCAGAAAATATGCACAATCATCCTGGTTGCACACAAAATTCAAACGCGTTTTGTTTGAGCGTTCGGTGGTATACTCTAGTCGGTTCTCCATGTGATAGAGGCCCACGGCTATTTGCAATTCATCTTTCTCCTTGAAGAGGCCACCCACACGCAATTGTCCAAGTGAGGGGCTGTAATCGGGCTCGATAAAGCCTAGAGGCAATGCCGTATCTAGGTCGACGTACGGAATCAACCAATTTCTTATGGCTTCATAAGTTGCACGAGTATCATCGGATCTTCCGTCTTGATTATCTGAATGTATGCTTCGGTGCCCGATGATCCTATCAACACGCCCCGGCTCCTGAATCCATGCTCTAAACTCCGTAGTTAACGACTCAAACAAGTCGGCCCTTTGTTGTTCATCAATCGCCTCTTCAGCCCTCTCATTTCTCTCCTTCTCAGCCCTCGCCTCCTCATCCCTCGCCTCCTCATCCCCCGTCTCCTCATCCGAAGACTCCGATTCTTGATGACTATGACCTCCAACATTCAAGTTCTGAAATACCGTGGATTGTTGTGTCGTAGGAAAGTTGATGTTCTGTGTCTTCTCGATCACATACACGGTTGGCGAATCGTTCTGCTCACCATAAGCCTAAGCAAATCCGTGTCGTTCTTCAGAACAACCTTCATCCTCTCGTGATCGGTTAGGTCCGTCAAGTAGTACAACATGTACTCCGATTCGGAGCCCAATTGATCACGGATCTCCCTAAGCACCTTATCACGTGTAATTCCTAATATGGGGAAGTGCACGAGGAAACTATCACCTCCCACGTACGAGGTCCTCTCCCAATGCCCACTGTGATGCACGATGATTCTCTGATACGACATCCTGAAAAAACACAAGATTTTTTTTGTTATATTTTCGGTAAAGGCACGGTTAATTTGAGTTTTCAACAGTGTGACACGGTTGAAAACTCAAATTAACCGTGCCTTCATTAATACATTAAAAAAAATAATAATTATAGGGCACGGTTGATTTGGGATTTCAACCGTGTCACACGGTTGAAATCCCAAATCAACCGTGCCCTATACTAAAATTAAAAAATAAAAAAATAAATTTTGGGCATGGTTTGCCCAACCGTGCCACTATGATCCAACAGTGTCACTATGGTCTCAACAGTGCCACGAAGAACAATTTCAATTTTTTATTTTTTGAGCAAAAAAATAATCGAAAATATGCGAAACGAAATGAAATTACGATCGTACCTTTATATTAGTCGGAAAAACCTTGAATACTCCCAATTTCACGGCCGAAAATAGTCCCTCGATTTTCCAGAAATTAATATACGAAAAATAGAATTTTTTGCAAAAAAAATCTCTCTCTCTCTCTCTAATTTTTGGTGAGTTCGAATGAATGTTATTGTTGCAATTGTTGTGTATTCAATTCAATTTTTGACACATTTATTACTACCATCTACTCTTTTGAATTGATGAAGAAAATCAAAATCAGATTTGGTAGTTGAAATAAATTAAATGCATTACTATTTAGTTATTTATATTAAAAATCAATTAATAGAATTTGTCAAAATAAAACTAAAAAAAAAAAAAAAAAGGGTTCAACTGTGTCCATGCATGGACACGGTAAGAGTAGTGATAGATTTTATATTCATGCATGTAGAATATTAGAAAAAATTAATTAAATAGTGTACGTCTGAATTTAAAAATAAATAAATAAATAAATAAACATTTGACAATCAAATTCTACCGTGTCCCACGGTTGGAAAAAGAGAGAGAAAGAGGGGAGAGAGAGAGAGAATATGTCACAATTATCTAATTATAAAAACAAGAAAATAAAAGTGGTGGGACCCAATTAAAAGTAAGGGTATTTATGTACTTTCATAAGAAAGTGGCTATAAAACTTATAGTCTTATACTTGTGGCTATAAAACTCACACTTATAGTGAAAGTGGCTATATGTGAGTTTCTCCCTTGAAAGTTTATAGGATTTTATAGGATTTTAATAAGTTATGGATTTTGAAGGATTCTCATCTCATATTATGAAGAAAATATCTCTACGGAAATCTCACCTCTTCACCGTAGATTCTTAAAACCTCCATAGACGACGCAGCATTCCCATCTCAACGCTAAAACCTAATTCTTATTAATTTATTTTCTAATAATTGGGCGAGTAATATGCTATAGGGGTATTGCAAAACAAGTAGCGGCACCTTTTGTGAGGAACTGAGCCACCGACAATTTCCACAATTTTTACTTCCAATTGATTCCAGCGACTCCATGAAGAAGAAGAAGATGGTCAGATTATTTTCTAATAATTGATAATTGGACGACTATAGGTATTTCAGCTATTCTCTTTTATTTTTTTTAAAATTTTTTTTATGAGTAGTATTCAATCTTATAAAATTGAACATTTAAATTGTTTTAAGATATAAAATATTAATTAATATTCACAAAATATGTAGTTAAGAATCTACAGACTTATAAAGTCTATGAGAATACTAATAAATCAATGTAACAAAATCCGTTAAACTCTATGGTGAATTAAAACAATCCATTGAAATAAGGAAATCTACGTATTTTAAAAAGTCTATCAAAATCTTTTAAAATCTAAATTGAATACACCCCCTTAATTAACATCCTAATTACGCCCCAATCCAACCCAAATTACGCCCCAATCTAATTCAAATTAAAATTAAAAATTAAAATAAACTGAATTAATTAAAAATAATTTTAAATTTTAAATTAATTAAAAATAAACTGAAAAACAAAAAAGTATTAATTAATAAAAAATATTTTTTATATTAATTAAATTAAAATATTAATTATAAATATAATTTCATTCTCTTCTCAATTACCAAACATACTTAAAGTACTAAACAACTCTTCCTTAATTCCCGTATCGAAAAGTTTTGACTCAATTTCGAAAGATCGGAGGGAGTATGTTAGAAAAAATAAGGGGCATAATTAGTTTATTGAATTACGTGTTTTAAGGTTGCATTCTCTTTGATACGAAAGAAAATGAGATAAAAGAGAAAATCACCCTATAAATTCTACCATTTTTCTCACTTTTTCTCACATATTCTATATTTTCCCTTTCATTTGCACTACAATGGAGAGAAAATATTATCTCTCCAATTTGGTATTGTAATATTTTCTCCAATTTAAGGAGTAAAATCCCCCTTATTGATAAAAGGTGAGAAAAGGGAAGAAAAATGGTGAAATTTATAGTGTAATTTTCGCTTTTCTATCATTTTCTTTCGAATTAAAGAGAACGCAACCCTAAGTTTTAATTTTTACCAAAAATAAGGAAGTGTATCAACTCAAAAAAAAAAAAAAAAAGAACGTCCCAATAACATAAATAACTAACATTAAAAGATTGGAGGAAGTATATAATATAAAGAGACAAAAATTTAAGTCTCAATGTATAAAAATAGCCACTTACACTATAACTATAACTTATTTAGCCACAAGTTTAAATGTATGAGTTTTATAGCCACTTTCAAGTAAAAAGACATATTTACCCTCAAAAAGATGTTCCATGTCATCATTGACATAAATAAAAAAAAAGGAAGGAAAGGAATATTCTGAAAAATACAAAAAGTAAGATTTTGTAGGCCATTAATGCAACGCTTAAATCTTACAACCACCCTCTCCCTCTCCTTCTCTCTCTCGACGTGTTTGAAGAAAAAAGAAACCCCCATTTCAACACCAGTCGCCGTCGGCTCCCACCTTCGCCGCCGCCGCCAAGAACGTTACTTTGTGCCGCCGCCGCCGCCACCACCGGAGACAATGTCAGACGCACATTCCGGTTCCGAAAGCGAAGAATGGGTGATGCCTCCGCCGCCGGTGAGTTTTATAAATAATTTCTCAATTTTATTTTAAATCTCTCGTTCGATTAGTTTAGTTCTTGGTATTGGGTTTAGTTTGAACACTATTGAGGACACATTTTAGGGTTTAGTGTTTGTAAATGATGAATTTGATTCGATAATGAGAAAATATAAGAAAAATGTCGACTGGTGTTTATACGGTAGAGGCACGGTTGATTTGAATAATCAACCGTGCCTGGCACTGTCAAAAAACCAAGTCAACCGTGCCATATGGTTGACCGTGCCAAATCGTTGACCAGGCACGGTTGAATTGGAAATTCAACCGTGTGGCACGGTTGAATTTCCAATTCAACCGGTTGGCACGGTTGAATTTCCAATTCAACCGTGTCCTTACCGTGATAATTTTTTTTTTTTTTGATCCGTTTTTCATCTTTTTTTGTTATAACTATACTAATATGTTTTGTTTGTATTATTTTCAGCCTAGGTTTGAGTGGATGAGACCTCGAATGCAAGGATATGCCGGCAAAGTACTCCTATACACACGGGTCCACATTCTTCGAGATATCCACGATCAATTGATAGAAGTCGGGGGACAGCCGCTCCTCGATCGATTTCTAGAGGAGAGCCCCTTCCGTTACATCATGGAGCTCAACAGGAGAGATGTGGCAATCAGTGCCACACACGAGTTTCTAGCCCGGGAGTTGAAAGACTCGTCGATCCCGGAGCACGAGAGGTGGTTCTCGATTGGGGGGCGTGAAATAATATGCGGCCCTCGAGAGTGGGCCATTGTGACCGGATTAAAGTTCGGGCCTTCCGCTTTCGACCCCTACGGTCGAAACCATATTATACCGTTGTCGAGCCTGTACCACACGAAGTACGGACGCTCGAAGAAGAAGATCAAGTCGAACCAATTGAGGGATGACTTCTTGAAACATCCCCGGGAAAGTCGGCTAGGCACGGCCGAGCAATACTTGAAGGCCGCCAACCTTCTCGTCTACTTGTTGATTCTACAATGCCGTGACAATGCGCCCATCGATGATTGGGCTTGGGCGCTAGTAGAGAACGAGGAGCAGTGGAGGGATTTCCCGTGGGGATCGTGGTCGTGGCAAATCCTTTGCCACCAGTTGGACGTTGTGAAGAAAGATCCATCGGAGATCGAAAACAAGGTAAAAAAATACCACTTGTACGGGCCGGTTTGGGGGCTCAATTTATGGGCGTACGAGGCAATTCCGGCTTTGGGACAAGCCTGTGGCTACAAAGCTCCACAGAGAGCTGAGTTGATGCCCCGACTGAGGAGGTGGGAGACCTATTCGACGTACTCGAGCTTTGCCGGTTTCTTCGACAACCCCGAGGTAATTAATGACTTCACTTTGCATTAAAATTATTTACTTATTTAGTCGTTTCATGCGTACGTTGTTAACTAATGAATTTCATACGTGTATACAGCTCGAGGTACACGCGAGGCTCCGCCCATCCGAGGAAGAGCAACGACAGCCCTATCTCCTCAGTCTTGAGAACCCGAACCCTCTGGTGTTGGAGTACGATGCTCCGAAACGCCACGCCCACAAGAAAGCGGAGCCGGAGCAGAGGAGATCGAAGGCGGCCCAAGATATGGCCAGGGTCGTAGAGAGGTTGATGTGTCGGGACCCTGAACGGGTCGTGATTCCCCGTCGAGCGACCCGGGCTTCTTCCGAGGGACAGTTGCCTACCCGTTCTTTCCGTCTCGGAGCCCTGGATCGGGACACAGTTGACGAGGCGCAGTCGAGGCGCCGTAGAGACGAGGGACGGTCGAAGCGCCCGAGAGCCGAGCCATCTCGTCACGAGGAATCGCGCGACGTCATCTGTTGCATCCACGGGGATCCGTACCGGCTCGGATGTCGTGGAGACGATGCGGCGATGGACCGGTTCATCGAGAGGTTCGGTGATCGACTGGTTCGTGATACTGATGAGAACAACATTGTTGCTCGATTCGCCAGGGCCGTCGTCGAGCGTGCTAAGGGCCTTCTCGGGGGCCGAGGATCGAGGAGGCCGTCTCCCGAGGCGTCGTATCACTCGCACGTGGGCGGGGGCAGTCAGAGGATCGGGGATGAGGTTAGGAGGTCGAGGAGTCGGACACCGACTCAAGCACCGGGGCAAGGAGGGGGAGCCTCGTCCTCTCACGAGTCCTTCTTACGCGAGCTCGATAACATCCCCTCGCCTCCTCCTTACGCTCGAGAATCACCCGAATCGGAGGGTTCGGAAATTGAGGAGGAACCTCAAGGCGAGCAAATGACTCAAGCCGGCTGACAAATCAAGCCCTCCTCCTTCCTCCAGAGCCCGTTTGTGGCGAACGTCGACACGCCGAAGTCTTCGAGGCCTAAACATGTGAAAGAAGCTTATGAACAGTTTAGAGCTTTGGGACGAAGTGTGTACACCCGTCAAGAGTTTGCGTACGAGATGGATCAAAAACTCTTTAACGAGATCGAGGACCCGAAGGTGCAAATAGAAGCGCCGGATTTCTCTCCTTCAGCAGGTAGAGGTAAGACGGTAGCCTCTGATACGACTTTTCGTAACTTCCGTACATGCTCTCGATCGCTACGTTTCTGGCACGCAGTGCAAAGCTGTAGCCTATCTGAATGCCGTACTAAGTTTGTAGCTCATTCATCATCTCATTCGGCTTCAACACGGATCCCTCGACGACCAGTCTACGTGCAAAGAATGCTCCTAAAACCTTGGCACAAATCTGTCGCGGTTTGTTTCCGTCTAGAACCACTTGACACGTATGGTTGGGTTCATATTTCCTAACCTTCCATATCCCGCCCCTTTGTCGTGCACGCAGAAAATATGCACAATCATCCTGGGTGCACACAAAATTCAAACGCGTTTTGTTTGAGCGTTCGGTGGTATACTCTAGACGGTTCTCCATGTGATAGAGGCCCACGGCTATTTGCAATTCATCTTTCTCCTTGAAGAGGCCACCCACACGCAATTTGCCAAGTGAGGGGCTGTAATCGGGCTCGATAAAGCCTAGAGGCTCTGCCGTATCTAGGTCGACGTACGGAATCAACCAATTTCTTATGGCTTCGTGAGTGGCACGAGTATCATCGGATCTTCCGTCTTGATTATCTGAATGTATGCTTCGGTGCCCGATGATCCTATCAACACGCCCCGGCTCCTGAATCCATGCTCTAAACTCTGTAGTTAACGACTCAAACAAGTCGGCCCTCTGTTGTTCATCAATCGCCTCTTCAGCCCTCTCATTTCTCTCCTCCTCAGCCCTCGCCTCCTCATCTCTCGCCTCCTCATCCCTCGCCTCCTCATCCCCCGTCTCCTCATCCGAAGACTCCGATTCTTGATGACTAGGACCTCCAATATTCAAGTTCTGAAAAACCGTGGATTGTTGTGTCGTAGGAGTGCGAAAGTTGATGTTCTATGTCTTCTCGATCACATACACGGTTGGCAAATCGTTATGCTCGACGATAAGCCTAAGCAAATCCGTGTCGTTCTTCAGAACAACCTTCATCCTCCCATGATCGGTTAGGTCCGTCAAGTAGTACAATATGTACTCCGATTCGGAGCTCAATTGATCACGGATCTCCCTAAGCACCTTATCACGAGTAATTCCTAATATGGGGAAGTGCACGAGGAAACTATCACCTCCCACGTACGAGGTCCTCTCCCAATGCCCACTGTGATGCACGAGGATTCTCTCATACGGCATCCTGAAAAAACACAAGATTTTTTTTGTTAGATTTTCGGTAGGGGCACGGTTGATTTGAGATTTCAACCGTGTGACACGGTTGAAATCTCGAATTAACCGTGCCATCATTAAAAAATTAAAAAAAAAAATTTAATTATAAAAGGCACGGTTGGTTTGGGATTTCAACCGGTTGAAATCCCAAACCAACCGTGCCTAAACCGTATTTAAAAAAAAAAAAATTAAATTTTGGGCATGGTTTGCCCAACCGTGCCACTATGATCCAACAGTGTCTCTATGGTCTCAACAGTGCCACGAAGAACAATTTCAATTTTTTATTTTTTTGAGCAAAAAAATAATCGAAAATATGCGAAACGAAATGAAATTACGATCGTACCTTATATTAGTCGGAAAAACCTTGAATATTCTCAATTTCACCGCCGAAAATAGTCCCTCGATTTCCCAGAAATTAATAGACGAAAAATATAATTTTTTGCAAAAAAAATCTCTCTCTCTCTCTCTCTCTAATTTTTTTATTATGTTCGAATGAATGAATGTTGTTGTTGCTATTGTTGTATTCAACACAATTTTTGACACATTTATTACTGCTATCTACTCTTTTCAATTAATGAAGAGAATAAAAATAGATTTGGTAGTTGAAAATAAATTAAATGCATTACTATTTAGTTATTGATTTTTTTTTATAAAATAATTACAATATTTGTGAAAATAGAATTTAAAAAAAAACAAAATATCAACCGTGTTCAACTAATGAACACGGTAAGGACATTAATTAAAAATTACAAAGGTAAATAAATTAAATACTATTTCATTTCTTGAAATTGAAAAAAAAAAAAAAAAAAAAAAAAGCCAATCAACCGTGTTGAACGGTTGGAAAGAGAGAGAAATAGGGGAGAGAGAGAAAGTGTCTTGATAATTAGAAAAATAAAAGAAAATAATAAAAGAGGTGGGTCCCAATTAAAAAGTAAGGGTATTTATGTATTTTCATGCAAAAGTGGCTATAAAACTCACACTTTTAAACTTGTGGCTATATAAGTTACACTTATAGTGGAAGTGGCTAAATATGAGTTTCTCCCAAAATTTAAATGTCCAGTTAAGGTAAGAGAATTTGAATTATGTGCATCAACTAAAAAAAACATAAATTATGTCCATTTTTTCATCTTCTTGGATAAATTATGTATGAAGCCGTGCACCCTCACAACTCTTCAGGGTTCACACTTCGTTCTCTTATTTTGACGAGGCGTTCAAATTTCATCGTTACTGGCAACAAATGCCAAAGAGATTACGACAGTTCTTCCGATTTCATTCTCGATTTCTTTGACCCCACACACCATCAAATCATATACTGTTAGCTCCAATTTTCTAATGGAGTTTGGTTTGACTTGTAGTTTCATGCAACGCGCAAAATTTCTGGATTTCCGCGTTATTTTTTTCCATTTCTGTGAAATTTTGAGGTGGAAGGGAAGCAGAGATGTCTGCGATCTACGACAATTGGGAGAAACTGGTGGCTGCTGTGCTCAAGAAGGAGCAGCTATGGCAGTTGTTTCATTCCGATTCAGTTAGCCCTAGCTTCAGCTCCGATTCCTCCGGTTTCAGCTTCGCTCATCTCATTTCTTCGCTCGACGATGTGCCGTTCGCCTTTCCCCAACAGGATGCTGCTGCCGCTGCCGGAGAATCAATCCAGAGGTGAGACTGTTTTCTCGTGAGTTTGATTGTTTGTGCACTAGATTTCGTGATATACAGTGTTTTTCCCCTTGTTTTTGGTATTGATTTTCCCCTATTTTCTGTGCTGAAGCATTGTTGTTGAGGAACCTATCAAAAATGTTGCCCCGAAACCGGCTAGGAAACGGAATTTGAAGATTGAAGTTCCGGAAAAAATTCGATTAGAAGATTATGATAGTAGTAGCTCAGAATGTTTCCGGAAAGTTAGCCCGAGAACGGCGAGTCCGAGATTTGTTCCAAGAGGTGGAGTGGTGCATAACAGTAATAATAAGTCGGAGACGAAGCAACAGAGTTATCCATTGCCTCTACCTCCAGGTGCAAAGTCGAGGTCGGCTCCTGTTTCTCCTACAATTTCGGCTGCAAAGTCGAAGTCGGCTCCTGTTTCTCCGACAATTTCGGCTGCAAAGTCGCCTTCGGCATCTTCACGTAGTCCTCAAGGAAAGAGGACTGAGAATGTTAAGAGTAGTTGGAAAAAAGGGAAGTTGATTGGCAGAGGCCCTCTAGGAAATGTATATCTTGGTTTTAATAGGTGAGTATGGTGCCTATCTCTTTCTTAAGCTTTCTCTATGATTGGTAGGTATGTCTTGGTTGCATGTTTGGGGATAAATTGCTTTATGCTATTAGTTTGGACTAATTGAAGCTAGAAACACTTAGTTTTGTTGTTTTGGCTTATTCAATCAGTGAAGTTGTTTCATGATTTTTATTGGTTGTGTTCTGTTGGTAGTGAAAAAGGTGAAATGTGCGCTATGAAGGAGGTTCGTTTGTCTGATGTAGATATGAAGAGAGGTGCATTGGCATTGGAAAGAGTAGGTTTTCTGAATTCTTTTGTGAGAGGATTGTTTTGTGCTGTACTACATGTATGAGGCTTGTTTACCTTTTTGCATCCAAAGGAAATTTGGAATTGCTTGTATTTACTCGATTTCTTGCAGGAGATTGCGTTGTTGAGCTGCATGAAGCACCGGAATATTGTGCAGTATCTTGGATCTGAAGTGGTTAGTTTTGTTCTGGCAGTTATAGTTTTTCCTTTTGTAATGATCCACCTTTGTATGGAAACTTTCTTACATTGTAACTTGTTGCGCTTCATTTGCGATAAATCGTGTATAAGTTCATTTGCTAATCATGAAATCCACCAAACCACTTTTGTTCTGTAATAAGTATTGCGGTATTTCCATAGATTATCTTGTACATTGGCTGACATTAAACTATTTGACTTGATCAGGTGGGTGATAACTTCTATATATATTTGGAATATGTATCTGGCGGAACAATCCATGCAATTCTCCAAGAATATGGAAAATTGGGGGAATCAGCAATACAGAACTATACACAGCAGATTTTAGCAGGGCTAGCATACTTACACTCCAAGCATATTGTACACGGGTAGACATGATTACCCTTGATTTTTATATATGGATGAATGATTATGTTTAATATGTAGTAGTTCCTTTCTGATGAATAAGAGGTGCAGGAACATTAAAGCTGCCTCCATACTTGTGGACCCAAGTGGCACTGTGAAGTTGTCCAACTTCGTCATTGAAAAGCATGTATGTTGCTACTCTGAGTTGTCATGAATTATCAAACTTAGTGATTTCAACTACTAATTGGACTCAATTTGCATCATTGCATGATAGTAAAACTAATTGTGAGCTTGATGCTATTGTCATCTTCTGGGTTGGTTTATTCTTATGATTATGCACGATATTTAGATGTTAGACACGGGGAAGCTTCGGCATTTCATGCTTTAATGATTCTTAGACCATTCTTGCTAAGTCGAGTACACTATTGGCTATTTCAAATCGATGTATTATTTGATGGTAGTGCTTTTTACATGAGTGCTTTTATAGATTGCAGGTCTCGCCAATCCATCATTTCTTATGGACAGCCCTTATTGGATAGCACCTGAGGTAATATGTCTTCTTAATCTTCTGTGGCATAAGGCCTTGAAGCCATGATGCATATATTTCTAACTGTTTTTTTCTTAGATCATTATGAACTCAAATGTGCGTAAATCAGCTAGTGATGTATGGAGTCTTGGGTGCACTGTTCTGGAAATGGCTACATCAAAGCCACCTCTAAGCCAGTATAAAGGGGTGTGTGATTCAGGCTGTAAAATTTCCTTTTTGTTCATCTATTGGTTGTATGACGACAAGTTTTTTCGGTTGATCTTTTTTATGAGTCCAAGAAACAATTCTTTTTTTACTTTTTTTGGTCTAAGACTCGTTTTCCTCGACATCAGGTCATGGCTATGTTCAAGGTATCATGTCAAAATGAGATTCCAAAAATTCCAGATCATCTCTCAGAAGTATGTAAGGATTTCCTAAGGTGCTGCTTGCAGTTGAATCCCCTACATCGTTCTACGGCTTCTCAGCTATTGGAGCATCCTTTTGTCAAAAGTTCATCGCCCTTGGGAAAACAAAAGCGGGTTTCTCAGTCTTCAAATCACTATCTGGCCACAAATTTGGCGTCGGAGGTACTGTTTTTATCTCTCTCATCACTCAATTTAAGATGTACACTTAGTGACTGCTGCATGTTTATCTTTCAGATTAGGAGTTCACTCTAAATCTTGCAAATTCACTTTATTTTCTTTCTTGTGATGCTGGTGGTCTTACAGACTACATTGTCTGGCACTCAGTTTTGTGAATCTGATGAGGTGTATCTCATTATGTTGTAATCTGTCACATGGCTTCTTTCTTACCTGTTTATCAGATGTAGTACAATACTACAATGCCATAAACAGACTGGGAGACTTTTTCTAGAAAAATCTCAATTTCAGGTTTCGGTAATTTATTATGGACAGAACAAACTCTTTGAAATATATCATCACAAGAACACTGGAACTGTGCCTTATATCTATGGAACTGTATCTTGTTGTTTTTTTATCTACTACTTCGTTCTTAATGGCTTATCGGCTTTGACATATGATGCCATAATCAAGGCTGATAGATTTAGCAGAAAAATTGAATCCTGACTTTACGTACCCCTTTTATTTATGGAGCAAGTGTAACCTGTGGTGGTTCACTTAGAAAAAGGATAACCCATTAACTTTAGCATCACCATAAAGGCATTAAAATAAAACTTTCAACTGTCTACATATAAGTCTCTGATGATTTCTTATTCATGGTATCAGATGGTAACTGAGGGCAAAGCCTTATTTATTTATTTATTTATTTATTTGTGTATGTACATAAAAGGTGAACAGAGTCATGGACTGAATTGAAATTCTGCACACTGCATTGCAAATCTTGTTCATATGTAGTTAAGCTTTAATGCATTATAATTGACTAATGCCTGTGTAGAGTGTTGTATACCACTCCGGTCCTAGCTTCTTGACTCATTTGCTTTTTGCACGGGAATTAAGACAAAAATGTTTAGTGTATAAAGTGTATTTTGTAGGGAATGTAATGTGGTTTATGTATTTAAACATATTTTAGAAACAGAGCATCATATATGCATAAAAACATGTTCTTGTCTGATCTTAAATGAAAGATCGTATAAAGACCTTTAATTTGATATAAAAATCATAAAAATCCGATAACAAACGAGCAAGTTATAATAATTTAAACTTTCGAAATTTAAATTATATTGAACTACGTGCAGAAAAATGAGTGGATGAGATTTAAGTATGAAATGTTAAGTGTAATAAGGGGTTTCTAATTGTACTAATTATACTCTAATTCTTTCCAAAAAAGAAAATGAGTCAACAAACATGGGACGTCCCAAAAAGGAATATGAGTCAAGAAGCTAGGACCGGAGTGGTATTATGTCAAGAAGTTTTCGAAGTAAATTCTCAACATGCTCGTTGCTTGAGATAATATTGGCTGTAAATACATTACAGGGCAGTGATTATGGTAGAAGTCCTCATCTGTTGGATTCAGGGAAAGCTGTGTTCCACTCTTTTAATTCTTCAAAATCTGGTTTCCAATCGAGGTATACCTATCGTCTTCTTTGCATCTCATGCCATCTTACAATTGATAGCAATGCACAAAGTAACTCTTTTCTGATAAGTTCACAAGCAGTAGCTTGTTTAATTTGTTTCTTATTTCCAGTGATATCTATACTCCAAGGTATATATCAGCCCCCGTCACTCCAGTCAGAAGTCCACTCGTGGTTCCAGCATCTCCTCAACAAGTTAAACAACAACAGACGTCACCTTCTACTACCCCTCCTCCTCCTCCCAAATTCAGCCCAACTATGGCTCCTCATCAAAATCAAAGAAAGTCAGTGCAAGAAGGTACAAGTAGCCCCTCTTACTGGGATCCCAACATTCTCCAAGCAGTCTTCAGATTCTCATGAACCCCAGAACCGATATCCATCGATGACGATGCTCTTGGAAAGCAGTCTCAGATGGATACTGACGGCCAATTCATCGAGAAACTCCGTCGAGCCCATCTCTTCATCCAGTATCTCCTCTCCGTTGACTGGAGAGTGAAGCCAGCTTTTTGCCACATAATATATATTAAGTTGACAGACTTCATACTTTCGGAAACATGGCTTCAGTTGAGTTTTATCGACAAGCTGCTGCGTTAGAAGAAGTTCTCATTTGCACAAATGGTGGGACGTACCGTAAGTCCACATCTACCTCTCAGAAATTACTCATGAAATTGGTGCCACGGCTTGCTTGTTTCAGCAATGCAGTAGAGTTTGGGGGAAGAGAATGCAATTTGTTAAATATGCTGTATTTAGTTAACTAACGTATATTGGAAATCAAATATTCTGGAAAAAGTGTAGGGCCAGCCAACATGTATATCTTAGCTTAGCTGTTTCATCACTCATGTGGAATTGAGAAGAAATGTAGATAATAATTGAGGAGAGATGTTATCATCACATAGCCACACCACACACGCGCACATCAATCAAGTGGACTGTTTTGCTACAGATTCTCGTCAAACACAGCAATAGGCTGCCCGCCGGAGACGGAATATGGCGGCCTATGCAGCCTTGGTATCTCTTATGCATATCATAGATGAAATCCAACACCACCATTCCCCTCCGATTTCTCTCGACCAACATCAGCTTCAATCTCTCACTCAAATCCTCTCCTTATTGTGTGAATTCCTCGAGAGGTACGACTCCCCAGATGCTGACAGCGAAGAGGCAGATCCCCTGGAGATGCGTATTGTAGATGCAGCTTGTGCAGCTGAAGATGTGATCGAGTCACATATAGTCCGCAATATTCAGTCCAGTAGATCCAGAGAACCGACAACCAGCTGCTTCCTCGGTTGCTTTCGAGGTCCAAAGAATCTGACAGACGTCTCGTTCAGTGCAGAAGCGGAACAGAGCACACTGCATGAAGATCTAAGGCAAGTGCTGGAAGAAATGGAATTGATCAAGAAAGTGGCTGTGGAGATCCCTACAGAGAAGGCGGTGGTCGTCTCTGCCTCTTCTCCTTCTTCTTATTGTGGGAAGAACAATAGTGCTATTGTGGTGTGCTCCGATGATGCCTTGCATGAAATCATGGATCAGCTCACTGCTTACCGGCGTGATCGCCAAGTCATCCCGATTGTGGGAATGGGTGGGATTGGTAAGACCACTCTGGCTAGGACTGTTTACTCGAAGCCACTTATTACGGAGCATTTTGATATTCGTGCTTGGGTTACAATTTCTCAACAGTACGATGCAGGAGAAATTCTTTGCGAACTTCTCTCGCAAGCCACTCGCAGAAAGAAGGAAGAAATGACTGAACGGAGTGAAGACGACTTGGGATCAGAGCTGTACAAATATCTATGCGGTAAACGGTTTCTGATCGTAATGGATGATATGTGGAGCATTGATGCGTGGAATGATATACACAGTTTCTTCCCCAACAATAATCACGACAGTCGAGTATTGGTGACGACCCGACTATCACAGCTGAGTTCTCAATTGAACAGCACCTATAGTCTACAAATGGAATTTTTAGATGAGGTTAGTAGTTGGGATCTTCTATCTAAAACTGTGTTTGGAGGACAAAATTGCCCTCTTGAATTAGAAATAATTGGGAAGAAGATTGTACACAATTGTCGAGGACTCCCCCTATCAATTGTTGTGGTAGGAGGTATGTTGAAAAGAATGGAACATACTCCAGCATGCTGGGAATTGATAGGGAAGAACTTGACTTCAGCAGTTAACTTGGAAAATGACAAACACTGCTTGAGGTTGTTGAAGCTGAGCTATGATCACTTGCCAACCTATTTAAAACCATGTTTTTTATACATGGGAGTGTTTGAGGAAGATGTTGCAATAAGAGTCTCGACACTCGTCAAGCTATGGGTTTCTAAAGGATTCCTCAAACCGATGAGTGGCAAAAGTTCGAAAACAGTTGCAGAAGCCTTCTTTAAGGACTTACTTGATAGAAATCTTGTTCTGGTCAATCAATTGGGGTCTACCGGAAGCATAAAGTACTGCAAGATCCATGACCTTCTGAGGGACTTATGTTTGAACCAAGGCAAGAAAGAAGGGTTCTATCATGTCGCTGGAGAATGTAGTCCTCGTGGCATGATTGGCCAACGTCGCATTGTTATACCGAGGAACACTTCAAAGAAGAAAGTTGTCACCAACTTGACATCCATGTCACATGCTCGTTCTGTTATCTGTGAATATGCGAAAGTCCCACATTTCCAGGATTTTGTCTTGCTGAGGACATTACAAGCATATAAACAACGTTCCTATGGAGACGAAAGCTACACAAATGCCCTTGTGTTTCGACATGTTAACTTGCGACACCTAGCTGTGGAAGTTCGTAGCACAGCCTCATTCTTCTCCGCAGTCAATCTCCTCTGGAATCTGCATACACTCATTGTTTCTTGTACGCACAAGTCTAGTGCACCAGCTCACATTTGGAAAATGCTTCAACTGAGGCACATTGAGTTTGTCGAAAAGAGTTTGTGTCTCCCCGATCCTCCGGGCAATGCTGCCATCTTGGAGAATCTACACACGCTCAAGGGGGTGGAGAATTTCAAGTGTGGGGAGGAGTTGGTTAAGAGAATTCCCAATATCAAGAAACTGGGAATAAAGTATCAGGGGCGTGATGATCATTATCGTCTCGACAACATTGAATATTTGTGCGAATTGGAGTCCCTCAACGTGTCGTGTGACGACAAGTTTAAAGGGATTGCTTCTCTGCGTAAGCTCTCAATGCCACAGTCGCTTAAGAAGCTTAGTTTAGAGATGAATGGTGTCGAGTTGGATTTGGAAGAAATTTTGGACAAGATAGGTTGGTTGCCACTTCTTGAGAAGCTCAAATTATCGAGCCGAGCTCGAGTATAAAAGTACTTGGCTCGATTTGCTTGTGAACATGGTCAGTTGAATATGTTTGTGAGCATATAATCGAGATTTTAGCATTTATGTGTAAAAATATTAACATATAATACTACTACTTTTGTCCATTTTATCTCTGCCATTTTTATTATAAAGTAGAAATAAGATTGAATAGTATAGTGTCATGATAAAATGGACAGATGAAGTACAATATATTCCCTTCGAACTTTTCAAGTTGTTACATTTCTTTTCGATACAGGAATTAAGGTATGAGTATTTAGTAGTTTAAGTGGGTTTAGTAATTGAGGAGAATAATTAGAATTATCAATACTATAATATACGAGTATTTTATTAGAACATTAAAAAACTAAAAATATAAGTAATTTATTTTTTTGACTTTCAATTTATAATTAATTACAGTACAATACTACTGTAAGGAAGAAATTTTAAAAAGCTTGATATTTGAATAAACACACGTGGCGGAAACTGTGTTACCCGTTTATCCATTCGACCGTTTGGTACTGAAAGTCTGAAACACAAAAACAAAAACAAAACTCCAGGCAGCTCAAAAATGGCGGCTTCATCAACGCTCTCAGTCCTTCTCACTAATTCAATTCCCAAACTTTCATCCTTCAACTGTGAAGCGCCTCAGAAACGGTGCCTCGCCACTGGAAATTCCCACTCGATTTCGCCGAAAATCGGTGTAAATTCTGGTGCGAGGAGCACGACGAAATTGCGGGCCGGGCTGTCGCAAGTGGAGCCCGATCTCAACGAAGATCCCAAGGACAGATGGGCGACCAACGGGATTTCTGCTGTAATTGCAATTTTTCTCCGATCTAGAGCTTATTTTTCATTGATTTCGCTTTTTTAAGATTTTGAATTTTCACGATTCTGCTTTTCTCTTTCGTTGGTTGGTTGATTGATTGCAGGATGATTTTGTGTATGGGAAGTACGATGACCACCATACGTACTTTGAGAGCGACGAGCGAGGTTTACTTTTTCGATTTTTCCACTTTGCGCTACAGACATTATTGTGATTGTTTTGTTTTTGATTTTGAGGATTATTTAGCACGAACTGCAGTTTAATTGATCTAGAATGGAACTGGAAATATGGAACTGAATAGGTATTTGCCTTAGAGAATTTGGCAGAAATTAATCATTGATTGGATTCTTTCTATCGTGTTTTGATGATTTTATTATATAATGATTGCCAAGTGTTCGAACATTTTTTTTGAATCATCATGAACAAGTTGCAAGAGAGCTAGCAAAACACGAGTTTCGGTTGGTTTTCATTTACTTGGCTCTAAAAATAGCATAACAATGGGTATGTTTTGTGACAATAAGCGAAAAAGATTTGAAGTAGGGGAAATTTCCATTGAGAAGGACTTAGTATTAGTATACATTAAATATTTGTGTTCAAGCTAATGAGTAGTATTTGGGAATTGGATTAGAACGAAAGGTTCGTAGGTAGTTGATTGATTAGCAATGATATTAGTCATTGTACATGTGTACTTCGTCATTGTTCTCTACTCTTTTGTGATTCAAATATAAAGGATTATTCATGTCGAAAAACTAATTTCATATTGAACTAATTCCATTTCCAGGATCATTTTGGGGATCAATTGCTGAAGATTATGCAGCCATTGACCCTCCTACAGGATTCCAAGGTATTGTATACATACTGTGCAATTATGATAACACGGCGTTAATGAAATTACTGATCGCTTTTTCGTGCGACTCAGGTCTTATTTCATGGCTATTTCTTCCTGCAATTGCTGCTGGGATGTACTTTGATGCTCCGGTAAATAACAAAAGCATACAACCTTACACTACCTTAACCTCTCAGAATTTATGAATTTTTTTGTTAGCGTTTCTCCATTTTGATCTGCAGGGAGAATACCTGTTCATCGGCGCAGCCATTTTTACAGTGGTATTTTGCATTATTGAGATGGATAAGCCTAGCGAGCCGCACAACTTCGAACCTCAAATATATAACATGGAGAGAGGGGCTCGCGACAAGCTGATATCTGATTATAACACCATGGACATATGGGATTTCAATGAGAAATACGGGGACTTGTGGGATTTCACAATAAAGAAGGATAACATCACAAAGAGATAAAGTTACCTTGCTTCTAACAGGAAGGAACTTCTATATCCAAAAGGTACATAGAATCCCTATTTGTCCTCATGTCTTGAATATCGTTTTCTTCTTTCTTGGTAGATAAAGTCGCCCCATGCGTTCCAATATTTCAAGAATTTGAGATATCAGGCTTGGTATGAAGGCTGCAAAAGTGAAATTTATGAAGGATTTTATTCCATAAGTAGTCGGAGCTCTGGAAATTCGATACCAACTTATATATATGTAAAAAATTATCTTCTTAAGTGGTTGATTTATCCAGCTCCAGTCATATTGTCTCTGGTGAAGTCATGCAAGGTCATGGTAAACATCCTGTGTATATGTACAAATGTGTCATACGTGTAATTTGTTCACATTGTAGCTATATATATCTAGCAATGTATTGCCTCGCGACGAGTTAAGGGTACATATATGGGTTGTACCTGAGGAAGGAAACCTCACTCACAGATTATGTTGACTCAGATTGCATCTTGCATTGTGCTTCACTGATGTGTACGATAACATAGTTAATATACAAGCATCTCTTGTTCTAGTGTTTTTGGAAGTGGCAACTGGTTGCTCTAGTTGTATAGCACCTCCTGCACAATATCGACGTTTTGGTGGCTGCTCATACCCAAACCTTATACTAGTAGTAAACTTTTTTTTTTTTTTTTTGGTTGTTTCTACGGCCACCCCACGCTACTCCCCAAAATCGACCACTATTTTGACGATTAACTCTCTGATGGCCAAATGCTTAACCCAAAGAGTTCAGTGGAGCCGTGACAATTCTTTATTAAGGAAGAACCGGGTACAAGTTTCGAGGTAAGGATGAGATGGTCGTCGCCCCTGTGTGATGCCGAAGCTACCGGCGGAGGGGTTTTGGAGTTTCTTAATGTTAATCTGGGGCACTTTGTCCAAGCTTTATTAACTTAAGCAGACCCCGTTTCTAGGGATTGATTCAAGTTGTACCTGTCTATTTTATGGCATTTGGAAGTGATGATAAATTTTGGAGTGCGATGTTGGCATTCAAATCCCCAGTTTTCATATATAGTTGATTTTTTCATTGTTTTCGAGGAATATTTTTATTACGAGAAGAGTTGCTATGCCTTTTCCGATTATAGTTGTGTACCAAGAGTTGGCATCAGCTGCATGCAAAGGTGGCGTGGGAAGAGGATGGAATTTAGGATTATTCGTTACACTCTTCCAATTTACGTGTACAAATCATTAGGAAAAAAAAAAATCAAATACTATACACATAATTATAAGTAACAATTAGGAATATAAATTGTAATTTTACAACACAAAATATATATATTCTAATTTGATCAACCTTGCTTTAGCTAAGAAAATTAAAATTAAATTGAAAAAACTAACCATAAACCCTAATAAAGAGAGTGAATTATACTCAATTTGGAAATAATCGAATAAAAGGTAATTATAATCTAATTGGGCCCTAAACTCTAGCCTAAACATTTACGGAAACCAAATAAAAACACACATACATATAATACATAAAATACTAAAAAAAATCAAAAATCAAAATTTAACCCTATTGGATTAGGATTCCAACTTCGTCTTCTCCAAATAAAAGGTAATTTTCTTTGTTGCATATTCTAATTTTTTATTCTTCCCTCAACTCTTTACCGCCTTTTTTCTCCATTCATCCCTTTTTTTCTCCCTCTCTTCATCTCAGTTGTTATGGAGAACGAAGGAAGCAGCAGTGAAACCGAATCTCTCCCCTTTAACGAAGAAAGCGATTGTTTCGTTTCGAACCAGCCGCAGCCGCAGTAATCCCTCTTTTATATCCCTAGCCCGTTTAATTTTTATATTTTGTGTTAATTCATGTGTACGAATTAAATGTGTGGTTAGGCTGAGTTTGGAGAAGAGATTCAGCTTGATAAGGAGCATTGGCGAGGAGTGCATACAGGAGGACGAATTACAGAGATTGTTGGCTAAAAAGTCTCAGATTATTTGCTATGATGGATTCGAACCTTCCGGAAGGATGCACATTGCTCAGGTTCATTGTTATTGTCCTTTCATATGTGTAAGGTCTGTATATATTTGAACTGATGGAGAATTCCTCGATTGTTTATCTATTGAATTGTCTGAATTGTGTTGTATTCGATGTGTTGTCGTGTGTTCTATAATGTCGATGACTGTCATGAATTTAGTTTTTTTATCCCTCTCACTATGCAAGTATGCAATCTCTAGGTGCTCATTAGTTTTTAGTTACAATATATACTGGCATAGTAGCCCTCGTTGTTGTGAGCGGGGCGTGTTTGTGCTATAGCATATGATGTAGTGATTTATTGTTTTTGAGTCTTTATCATGTTGGGATGTAGATTATATGCAGTCACATTTTTCTTGTTTTGATGATTTCTTGTGTTATATATCTTACTCTTTGGTGGTATTCAACCGGGAAATTTCATAAACACGATCTTTTAACATGCTTATGATTGAGGGGAACGAGTGATGGACCGTGCAAATATGCTTGCAGGGAGTTATGAAGGTACTGAATGTCAACAAGCTCATTTCTGCTGGCTGCAAGGTGAAGATATGGATTGCAGACTGGTTTGCATTGATGAACCATAAAATGGGCGGTGACTTGAAGAAGATTCAAGCGATTGGGAAGTATATGATCGAAATATGGAAAGCTGTCGGAATGAACCTTGACGGAGGTCAGGTTGAATTCCTCTGGTCGTCTGAAGAAATCAACGCCCGGTCTCATGAGTACTTGCCTCTTGTATTAGACATAGCCACGAGAAACACGCTGAGTAGAATATTGAGGTATAGATATCACTGTTTCTTCATTTGACCAAATTATTTTCCGACCACTAATGTCATTTCCATCTGTAGGTGCTGTCAAATTATGGGCCGCTCGGAGAAAGATGAACTCTCGGCTGCCCAGATATTCTATCCCTGCATGCAATGCGCAGATATATTCTTTCTCAAGGTGACTTCCTGCGTACATGATACCTGCTTTTCTTTGTTGATTGATTAGGAAAACTGATGGTACTTCTTAGTTTTACATAGAAACTTATATCAAACGTATATCGCTGTTTTCCTATTTTATTATTTACTAATGAAGTTTATTAATTATCGATTGCTGGTTTCTCTCGTTTTGATCAAGAATTACAGTACAGTAATTTGTTGATCAGGTAAAAGCCTATAGGTTAAGCACGGTACAATTTATGAAATGAAGCTTTTTATCCTAGCTACTAATCTGGATATAATGGAGATTTTCTACTAATATATGCATCCGTCGAGTATGACTTGTGAATTTGTTTGTCGTAACAGGCTGATATCTGCCAGTTGGGTATGGACCAGCGCAAAGTCAATATGTTGGCGAGGGAGTACTGTGATGACATCGGGAGAAAAAATAAGCCCATCATTCTTTCTCATCGTAAGCATATATAATAGCCTCGTGCTTGAAAGTTGATTGTCATATCAAACTGGTTTCTGATTGTTTTTTGTTGCATGTAGATATGCTCCCTGGTTTGCAAGAGGGACAGGAGAAGATGTCGAAGAGCGATCCATCTTCGTCTATCTTCATGGAGGATGAAGAGGTAATGTCCAACAATGACTAAGATTGACAACTTTCTATAACAATCGGTCCAAATGCTCGTTAAGTTGTGACATGCTTGATACCTGTAAATTCTCACAGGCCGAGGTGAATTTGAAGATAAAGAAAGCTTTCTGCCCGCCTAGAGTGGTGGAAAAGAACCCGTGCTTAGAATATATCAAATACATCGTTCTCCCATGGTTCAACAAGTTCGTGGTTGAGAGAAAGCCAGAGAACGGGGGTAATAAGTATGTCTTTCAAGCTTCTTCGATCCTACTTTCTCAGATTTCTCTTGTTTTGTAATGATAGTAGTGATGGTACAAGAGTTCATTCTGTACTTTTGGTTTTAAATATTTTTGTTAACTAATACCACGTCGTTCAGGACTTTCACGAGTTTCGACGATCTAGTTACTGATTACGAAAGCGGAGAGCTGCATCCTGGGGATCTCAAACCTGCCCTTGCAAAATCACTAAACTGTATACTACAGGTAATGTTTAACATAACCTTATATTCGTATTTGCTTCAACGAGTAGCTACTTTCTCGATCATGCCTTCCTGTTTTTCATTCGAGTGTGAAACTTCTTGAGCTCGTCTATTGAAAATCTTCGCTCTCTCCCCCTCTTGCTCAACTCGTTCTTTTCGTACCTGCAAATATTTACTCAATTCGTGTAATATTATGATATGACAGCCGGTACGCGATCACTTCAACAACAATCCGGAGGCTAAGAAGCTTCTGAAAAGGGTTAAGGTATGCAACCAGACTTGTCCCGAAAAAATCTCCCTCTAAATAAATTTCATGAGTAACCTATCAACCTTTTGAATCTTGCAAATGTCCACACGGGATCCTCTATCCCCATTTTCACGTACCAACTGTATATCGAGTGTCGACGTATTTTTATTTTTATTTTTTTTAAAAAAAATTCTCATGTTTATTCTTCAATGTATGCAGGGTTACAAGGTAACAAGAAGAGGCGTAGTGAAAGCAAGGGCACACGTACAATAGGCACATAAATTATTAGTTTATTTAATCTTGTTTTCATTTAATTTAGTTTAATTTTTTTTTAAAATTAAAAGTCGTTCAAAATTAGATCAAATCATAAGCTTATGTATATGAGTTTAAATTTTGAAGCAAGCCATCCGATATTAAAATTTTGGAAGTATCTATTTCTATGGAGAAGGAACTTATAAATAAACAAATAATGTGAAGGAAAGAAGAATAATTCTTATGTTGTTAGACCTGATAATCCGAAGATGGGGAGGAGACGGCAAGACGAGGTTGCACCGCAAGACAATTGAGGAGATGGAGCCGGAGATATTGCAGCTATTGAGCGAGAGCAGGAAAATGACGACGGTGGAGAAATCTGTGGTCAAGGTAGGAATCAGATAGGTGAAGACGGAGATTTTGGAGTTCTTTGCACCACTCCACAAGCATGGAGGGAGGAGAGCGACAGAGTAAGCAAATATTTTAGAAAAGAAGGGGAAATAAATAAATTTGATTACGTGAATGCATATGTAGAAGCATATAGATGTTACGTGGAACCGATATGGATGATATGTTAGTTTTAATTTGGTTGTAAAATGAATTGGTGGAAAAAAAAACGAAAAAACATCAAAGTTTATGTATTTAAAAAAAAAAAATTAAAAGTTCGCAGACGAAACGAAATATCAAATAAAGTTCGTATATTTAAAGGCATACCTAGTTGCTTAAGTTGTTAGTATAGTGAAAAAAAATTGTGGGTACAGCCAAAATAATTTCAATTTCCTTTTGTTGTATAATGAAAAAATAATCCCTCTCATAATTCACGAGTCTGAAAAAGAAAGGGGAAAAAGAAGCAAAAACAATTAATTAAAAAAGAAAAGAAAAAAGAAAAAGAAAAAGAAAAGAAAAAAAGGTCATCTCTCTCAACAGTCAACAGTTCTTCGGCTATGTTATGTGAAACCCTAACCCACAAACCCTAACCAACTGTTAAATAAATTCCCGTCGACCAACCGCTGAAATTCTCGTGTTTCTGCAAATATGCTGATAAAATCGGATCCCACAGCCACGAATTTATCTCCCGCCATGCCGGCGGCGACGGTTTGTGGTAATTGCGGCGCGGAGGAGCGGCGGCTGCTCCACCAGGTCCGCCACCGCAGCATCTTCCGTCGTCTCTGCACCACCTGCGTCCTTCGCCTCCATCCGCAGGCCTTCTGCCCTACATGCTTCCAGGTTTACCCCCCAACCCTCCCAAACGACGCCGTCCGCACCTGCGTCAAGTGCTACTCCCACTCCCACTCCCACTGCGTGGAGACCGCCGGCGCCCCACCTCCCAATCCCTACGTGTGCCCCCTCTGCGTCAACCCTAATTCGCCGGTTTTCAAATTGAAGCCCGCGAAAGAGGCGGCGAACGCCGGTGGGGCGACGACGGGTGTGAATGGCAGAGTGATGGACAGAAATGCGGCGAAGATGTTGTTGGCCGCGGCCAAGATTGCGTCTACATCGATGAATAAGGCGGCCGTGGCGGCCAAGGCTGAGGCTGAGAGGCGAGTGAAGGAGGCAGCGTATACGAGGAAAAGAGCGAAGGAGGCGTTGGAGCACGTTGCACATTTGGTGATTAAGGAGAAGGCGAGGAGGAAAGAAGCGGCCTTAGGTGTAGGGCATACTAATACGGTGGTGCGAGGATTTGGCAGCGGAGCCGTCGGTAACGGTAATGGTTATACTGCCCCCCTTGCTAAAGTAGGAACAGAGTTTACTGCAAATCGGAATGGTAGTCCGGCCATTGTGCCTAGTGTTTCTCGGCCTCTTGTAGTTGTGGAAGATAAGATCGGTAATGCAGGGAATGTGGATCGGGAAAATTCGAATCAGGTGACGGCGGCACTGAATGCTGTTGAGTTGAGGGAGACTGAGAAAAAAGGGGTGGGAATGACAGCACAAGGTGATGATAACACCCCCATGGATATTGATGAGAGTGGAATGAGGGCAAATGATGGAGAGAATGTTATAGGTCTGATTCAAGATAGTAGTACTGACTACACAAATCTTGCAGATTTGGAGACTGGTGCAGGGAATGTCAGTAATCTTGAAGGTCTGAATAATGAAATTGTTCCGGTTCATCCAACGGGGAATAAGGAAGAGGAAAATGGTTGTGGCCCGGTATGATCGGTGTATATTCAAGAATGTTATCTGAAGATACCGAGGTGGGAATGCGTTCTAATTTTGTAAATGCCTACATGGATGTTCTTGTAACTAGTCAGTTTTCTGACCGGAAATTGCATCATTGAGTCGCACGAGTCATCCTAACATTGTGCGGTATGTTGTGGATCAGAAATGGTCAGCAGTTTCACTCCAGCAATTTAGCTATTCACTTTGTACTTATGCCAGTTTGTCTCAACATTTTCCTTACTTCCAAGTGTAAAACATTGGCTTGATAACCTAGACGACATTGTTATAGCGGAATTATTGCTGATTTGCAAATTTTAGAGTCATTTCTCTTGATCTTGATTTTTGAGTTACTGATCAGGTGGCTAATAAGTTGTGTATATACTACGAATATATGTCTCGTGGATCCATTTTTATGAATTCTATAACAATATGGAAGATTGGGTGAATCAGCTATCCGTAATTATGCTCAACAAATTTTATCAGGGCTGGCATACTTGCATTTTAAAAGTATTACACAAGGGTAAATCTTAGTGTTTAGCTCCTTTTTCTGGTTATTTAGCATTTTTCTTCATTTTCGTATGGCACATGGATATTTCACGAACATTAAAGAAGCCTGTATACTTATCGTTCCAAAAGGCAGAGCATTAAGCTGACTAACTTCAGCATTGAAAAGCAGGTACCGGATCTTATTTTTGCTTTACATTCAGTATTCAGCAGTATATTGATTATCCAACGTCTTTTGTGCTTGAAAACTAACCGGAAAAGGGCAGTTCACATTGACTCTGTTAATAAGTTGCAGGTTAGACATAAGTAAGCATTAGAGAACTAAGATAATGCCATCTTCCACCTAGTTTAATCGTTCTTATGGTCACACTTGCTTCTCAGATCTGAGGAAGTTGAAACTGATAGGCAGTAATAATGTTTACAATAGCCATTAGGTGTAAAATTTCTTGCATATAGGTCTTTTGATCATTAGTTTCTGATATTTGTCGTATTTCAGATTGCAGAGAAGTTACTTACATCTTGGATGATGGATAGCCCTCTTTGGACGGCACCTGAAGATTAGTCTTTTCTAATATTCTGCATCTTTATGGCCTCGTAGCTTTTTTTATAGATGCATAACTGCACGCACGCTGCTTATAGGTCATACTAAATCCGGATGCCAGTAGCTTGCCTGTTGATATATTGAGTCTTAGATACCCTGTTTTTGAAATGGCAACATCAAAGCCACCTCTGAGTCGGTATGATGGGGTGCGTGATTTAGACCTGTTTTTTATGCCAATGCTAAAAAAAATCCCATTAAAAGGAAACATGATACTGAACCTTTTGATGTAATTGGGGGAAACCAACCTAGGAGCCTTATATAGTTAATTGCTGACCTTGTTTAGGGCATGGCCATGTTCCGAGTTGCATATCATAAGGAACTTCCGGCAATTCCTCATCACCTCCATCTGATTGTAAGGATTTCTTAAGGCAGTGCTTGCAGTGGAATCCTCTGCATCGTGCTGCAGCTTCCCAGCTTCCTGAGCACCCTTTTGTGAAATGTTCCTCGCGTTTGGAGGAAATACTTCACGCAGTCACAAATTCTGTGAAGAATCGGGTATGTGTATTAGTATTTTGTTCTATCTTTTGATGCTTTCACAATTATGGCCAAGGTCTTAAATTCTTTAGCCCATGCTCTCTGTATGTGCGTGGCCAAGGTCTTAAATTCTTTAGCCCATGCTCTCTTGTACAGAATGTCTAGTTACATCTTCTATTCGTTTCACGTGCGGTGTACAGGATAACAATCTTGCAAGAAATGTGCATCAGTTAGATTCTGGGAAAGTTGTTTCCAGTTCCTTGAAAGCTTCAAAATCTAATTTAAGTCCAAGATTACTATCATCTCCTCTGCTTCTTCCCTCCCATCTCTCGCCCCTTACTCCAAGGAGTGTATTGGATCCGACGTCTCCTCTTTATCATCCAAGAACACCTCAAACTACATCTTCCACCGTATCAACTGCAAATGGTGCCGTTCCGTTCAGATTCTGCAACATCAGGAGGGCTTCCATGGCTCCTTCACAAAGCAATCGCCTAACATTCTCCGAGGGATGTTTAGATTTTCATGAACAGGTGGCTTCTCATAATCTTACTAGGAAATGTATCTTTTGGTTGAGAATTTAGAAGATAGTTTTAGCTACTAAAATCTCGATAGATTCTCGTCGAAAGCTGCTTGCTGCTCAAAGGCTACTAATGAACCGCTCATGCCAAACAAATTTACCATTTATCCGCTTTCAACAACTTTATCATTCAAAACCAATTAATTTAACAGATTTTATTTTAATCTCCTCGTAAAAGAGGGAGTAATAAAAAAATTAAAAATACTCCCTCCTCTATTTCACTTCAATTGTCTACTCTACTCTTATGTCCCACTTCAATTGTCTCTATATGTCTCACTTCATTAGTCTCTCTTTTATTTGTTCCATTTATCAGTCCCATTAAAAGTGATATGCTAGTCACTTTCGTCATTTTTTCATTTCGACATTATTTTGTTCGATTTTTTCAATTGTAATATATTTTAATACCTTGTAAATTAATATTGAAATCACTAAATCTAAAATATATATATATATATATATATATATATATATATATATATATATATATATATATATATATATATATATATATATATATCAATGTTCGATTTGTTCGTTTTTCTTATAAGTTCAACAAAATGTATAATAAAATAAATCGAGCTTTGATATTTATATTTTTTTGGATCTAATGATTTCAATATTAATTTATAAGGTATTAGAACATACTACCTCCTTCCCATCATACTAGTCCCGTTTCCGTTTTGGGACGTCCCGCTATACTAGTCCCATTTCTATTTTTAGTAGTAAATTAGCCTTGTTTTCTGGGCTCAATTAACACTAACCAGCCCAACACCCTAAACCCAACCCAATTAACCCAAACCCACTTAGTTTAGGGTTTTCCCCCACCCCCTCAATTATTGCCACTCTCACTCTCTCATTTTCTCCGCCTCACTCTCTAACTCTCTCATTTTTCTCTCATTTCCTCCGCGAGCTCTCATTCTCTCCGCCTCCCTGCCTCACCATTTTCATCTCACTCTCTCATTCTCTCCGGCTCTCCGGTACTCTCCATCTCGCCGCCTCCGTCTCCCTCCGCCTCCCAGTTTCCCGATGTCTCGCCTGGCGGCGGCCGCCGCGGCGGAGGAAAACCCTAGATCTCCTTCTCTGCAGAGATCTGGTTCTCCACCGCCTCTTTCACCGCCGCCCCTTTCTCCCCTGCCTCTCGGCGTCCCGCGGGCGGCTTCTGTGGGCCGGGTGGAGGAAAACCCTAGATCTGGGCGTTCCTCGGTCTCCCCGAGTCCAGATCTGACCCGATCTGTTTCGCCGCCACCTCCCGTCGTCTCACGGCCTCCTGCTCAGGCCCCAAGGCGGAGCCGCAACCGCTTTGTTTGGCGCCTTACCCCGAGGACACCCCAAAATCGGGTCCGGGGCGCCAAGCTCTCGTACGACCTTGTCTACTCCCCCCCGAGGCGAAGCGATGCTCCTCCACCACCCGAGCCGCCGCCGCCGCCGCCGCAGCTTTCGGGAGACTCTTCAACGCCGCCGCAGGCATACCGTCGAGCAGCTGAAGAGATGCCGGGAGCCCTCCGCCGCCTCCCCGGTTCCTTCCACCCCAATCCCCTTTAAAGATGAAGCCGACCGACAGGCGTTTCCGATTCCTTCGACCTGAAAAGGGGATGAAGCTGGCCGGAGCAGATGAAGCCGGCCGGCTCTCTTTAAAGGGGAATCGGGCAGGAGGGAGGTTGAAGACGACTGAGGCGCGTGAAGATGGATGGAGAAGCCGAGGCCATGCGCTGGAGATTGGAGAGCTTACAACTCGGTGATTCCTGACCTTTTTTGTGTGATCAACTGTGATCCTTTTTTATGCTCTCTGTAATTATGACTTCTGTGGATATGTTAATTATGTGAATTAATCAGTTTTCTGTGATGATCCTTTCTTGTGTGATCTGCTGTGATCGTTTATTGTTGTCATATCTGAGAATTATGCGATTAATCCTTCTGCATTGATGATACAGGTAATCTGTGGGAAGATGGGCTATTTGAGTAAGCGATGATGAGTTCTTCTAAACACAATTTTCTGAACTCTTAAAAGTCTCTATGTGAAGTGGTTTCAACTGCATTAGTTTGTGTGTGTGAGCTTGGGTCTCGTCAAAACACTACAATGTGATCTTATAACATTGAAAAGTGGTTTCAACTGATGGCAAAATAGCCAAATGATGGTTAACATGGTTCAGTCCTTTACATTGCATCTGCATAATTCAAAAAAGATTTTTAACACAAAAAATTCTGTTTTCTGCACAAAAAATTTAGTCTTCTTGTTCTGTTCTTTCAATCAAAAGTTCAGGTCCAACATTCCTTCTCCATTCTGAGGTAGGATGATTCCTACTTCAGCCATTAGTTCCTCAAGTCCTTCTGTTGCTTCTTCTCTGATAAGATCTTCTATGCTTTCCATAACTAGATGCCTAGGAATTTGAAGATTAGTAGGCAACATACCCTGCCTAATTAACCTGTCCTTCCCCATATGCGGTGGATTGAAGTTGTTCTTTCCTTGATGTTCCAAAATCTTGATCATCACACACTGTAGGCTTAAGAAAACCTTGTTGAGAGTCATTGGTTCAACTGCATTGAAGCTGTCTTCAACTACCTTGATGAGTTCATCTGAATTCTTGCATTTCTTCCTTTGTTGAAGGCTTTGAATTGCATTGAAATAGCCTAAGTCTAGAGCATTGCACAGTGGTGAGTTGGGTGGTTGTTGTACCAACTTCATGTGAAATCCATCTGTATTTGCAGCTGCATTGAATTCTGCATATGTCCCTTTGATGTGTGGCCTTGCATTGTCTTGTTGAATGGTGATATTCTTGCTAAGAAGGGTTGGCCATTTCTCTTTAATGGTTGGGACAATCTGTAAGTGCATTAATAACACAACAATTTACATGCATTAAATGATATTTTTGATAGCAATAAATGTAACAGTTTTTGAATGATTGGAGCTGAAACATGTTACCTGTTTGATTAGGCAGTCTCTGATCACATCCCTGTTGATTTTCTGTATTGGTTTCAATTCTTTGGTGCCTCTTTTCCTGTTAATAATGTCCCTCTTTGCTGTGATCTCTTCTGTGAATGGCCAGATGCCTAATTTTCCATCAAAAATTACACTGCCATCTTCTCCTAACACTGGCCTACTCACTGCACACATGAACATGACTTTGGGGATGAAATTCTTTGACTTGCATACTCTTAGAGGCTCTGGTTCTGTAGGAGTGAGGTAGTATCTGCATGTATCTCTTGTTAACAGAAACCACTTCTCATCAATATGAATGGTGTTCTCCATTGGCTTGAATCTGAACTCGTCCTTCGTTGCATCATAGTGTATGGCTTGTAGACTAAAGCTCACTCTCTCTCGCATGTTAGAAGCTGTCAGTAGAGACTTCATATTGTTTGTGTGAGCTCTGAGCTTCTGCCCCTCATTTGCCCATCTTCCGAGTGTGCTCTTTGAGATCTTCAACTTATCTGACAAGTTCTGCAGTGTACCTCTTTCTTCTACTGGAATGGCTTCAATCTCTTCATAGTTTGGTTCATGTTTTTTCTTCCTAATTCTCTTTGCTCTAATGGAAGAAACATCTACAAACTCACCTTTGCTCATTTGTTCTTTTGCAGTATTCCAGAGTCGAGTTATTGTCTTCCTGCTCACTTTGAATGCTGTTACAGCCTCACCAATGGCTCCATGTGCAGGCTTTCCATTGGACTGCATCTTCGAGGCCAACAGAAACTGAATGATTTGCATCCTTGTGCGTTCCGGAACGTCCTTCGCCATCTTCAAAAGAGAAGAAGCAGAGCAGAAAGTAGAAGAAGAAGCAGATGAGAGCAGAAGGTGGAAGAGAAGAAGAAGAAGTTGGTGGGATTCTGCCCTTATAGGCAGAAAAGTAGAAAATTTTTGGTGCCAAAATCATTTTGGCACCAAAACTGGATTTTTTTGAAAATTTTCGATTATTTGTGAATTTTTTTTGTACATGAACAGTTAAATGATGAATAGTAAAACGCGCTACAGTGTCTTTTCTACAGTAATTTTTTAACCTAATTAACCTTAATTATTCTGATTAATTGTGGGTTTGACCAAATATTGGTTTGTGTGCAAGTCAAAATTGGTCAAGTATAATGGGAAGGAGGTAGTATTACAATTGAAAAAATAGAATAAAATAATGTCAAACACAAAGGTGCCCACGAAGGTGACTAGCATAAGGTGACTAACATATCATTTCTTTCAGTCCCATTACCTAAAAAAGAAATAAGTTAATACACAAAAACAATATTTAAAACCCATTAGCCTCTCTTTTATTTATTCCATTTATCAGTCCCATGTAGTGCTGCCCAACCGAACCGGAACCGCCGGTTAAAACCGGGAACCGGAACCGGAACCGGCGGTTCCGAACCGCCAAAGGAACCGGACTAACCGGCGGTCCGGTTCCGGTTCTTGAAGGCCAGAACCGTGAACCGGCGGTTCCGGTTCCGGTTCGGTTCCGGTTCAGAACCGGTTGGAACCGGCCAATTTATTATTTTTTAAAATATTTTTTTAATAATTCAAAATTTAATTATTAATAATATATATACAATGTTCTAAAATACGCTAGGCGGTAGCTAGGCAGCGGGCTGCCGACTAGCGTCTAGACGGCTAGGCGGGCTTCTAGGCGGATTCTAGGCGGGCTAGGCGGATAAGAGTTATTTTATGTATTTTTACTATTATTTTTACACAATATCATATAATAAAAAGTATATATCATTTACTAATATACTTTCATCTACTAATTTATGATTAATGGACAAGATTCAACAAATATAAATTATATAATAATATAATATGCTAATTAATGGTTCAAATTCTACAAATTTAGTAGTCTTTAACATAAATTTGCGCCCAGCCCGCCTAGTCCGCCCAGCCCCGCCCAGCCTCGCCTAGCTTCGCCCAGCCCCGCCTAGCTCCGCCTAGGCGGCCGCTTCTAGGCGGTGCTCGGCTAGGCTGCCGCCTAGGCCGATTTTTAGAACACTGTATATATATATATATATATATATATATATATATATATATATATATATATATATAATAATTTAAAGGTGGAAACTATATCCAATTATATAGATGTTAGTTTCACAACAACTTCTATTATTTTTTCAATGTGGGAGGAGTTCTCTACATTTATAGAGTGTAATCTCCTCCCAACTCTAGTATTTTTTCGATGTGGGACAACTACCTTCTTCTTCTTTGACAAATACCTCTTCTTCTTTGAGCACATCTCACACCTTTACTTGTCCCACATCGAAAAAATACTAGAGTTGGGAGGAGATAACACTCTATAAATGTAGAGAACTCCTCCCACATTGAAAAAATAATATAAGTGGGTGTGAAACTAATATTTATATATTTGAATGTAGTTTCTACCTTTATTGAATACTATGTTTAAATTTCAAATTAAAAAAAAATAATAATAATAATAATAATAATAAAAATTGGCCGGTTCCACCGGTTCCAAACCGGAACCGAACCGGAACCGGAACCGGAACCGCCGGTTAGGAACCGGATATGGAACCGTGAGATAGGCGGTTCGTTTCCGGTTCCAAGGGTGTGGAACCGGGAACCGCCGGTTCGGTTCCGGTTCCGAACCGGAACCGGAACTGTGGCCACCACTAGTCCCATGACTCCCATTACCTAAAAAAGAAATAAGTTAATACACAAAAACAATATTTAAAACCCTTTTATCTTTGCGTGGGTGGAGGGAGTATTTTTTTTTTAAAGTACGAGACTTTAAGTCTGATATTAAAAACGTGAAATGTAAGAGTTCTATTAAAATATTAAAAATGTAAAGATTAATTTTTTTTTTCATTTAAAAAAAATAAAACAATTCAACAATTTAGGCGAAGACAATTGTCACATTCAATTAGAAAAGTGAGACAATTGAAATGGAACATAGAGATAATTAATTTTTACACGATCATTTTAGGAAATAAGACAATTTATATGAGACGAAATGGAAATACAAAAAATTATAACAGTCGGGGTTTCTTCCCGCTTTAGAAGACCGCGCATTTGAAAACTCATCCCCATATCGTCATCTTCGTTGACAGGGGAAGGTAATGAATTTACGATGATATTGATATACATTTTCATTTCCTTTTGATTTGACCCAAATGACGTTGTCTATCAATCAAACAACGCGGAAAAGCTGGTGAATTTCCGCGTTGAATTCTCAATGTGTATGTGTATGTGTATGAATTGGGTGAATTTCGGAGAGGAGAGCAGAGATGTCGGCGATCTACGACAACTGGGAGAAACTGGTGGCTGCTGTGCTCAAGAAGGAGCAGCTATGGCAGTTGTTTCATTCCGATTCAGTTAGCCCTAGCTTCAGCTCCGATTCCTCCGGTTTCAGCTTCGCTCATCTCACTTCTTCGCTCGACGATGTACCCGTTTTCTTTTCGGATCTCGAATGGCATGCTTCTGATGATTTTGGCGACAGACTACCTTCAAATGCATGGTGAGATTTTGAATTTGATTTTGATGGAGAAATATATACTCATGAATTTTCCATGTTTCTCTCTAGCTAAGTAGCGGCTTCCTTTATTTTCTTTTGCTCAAGTGTTGCTGGGGATTTGGACGTTTCCACCTCTAAAAATGATGAGGATTCGAGGAAAAGAGATTTGAAGATTCAAGTCCCAGAATCACAGGCTAAGTGTGCTGATGATGTGAAACGACGTAGTTATCCGTTGCCACTTCCTCCCGGAGCAAAATCAGCTGCAGAGTCAAGTTCACACAGTCGGGAAAGAGCTGAAAATGTTGAAAGCCCTTGGAAAAAGGGGAAGCTGCTTGGTAAAGGCCCGTTTGGGGAAGTATTCGTCGGATTCAATAGGTAGGCCATATGGTTAATTCAAACCTTGGTTTGGTTGCTATCTTTGCATTGAGTTTCTTTTCGACGGGGAATCTTGTTTCATGGCTCATTACTGATCATAGGGATTATGGGACAACAATGTAGCATGTTGAGTACTTGTTATTGAAGTTATTGATTTACTCAAGTTTGTTTTGATTTTATGATTGGTAGTGAACAAGGTGGAATGTGTGCTATGAGAGAGATTCCATTATCTTCTGAAGGAGAAAAGGAGCGAAGTGCTAGGATGAAAGAAAACGTGAGTTTTTATATCCGTTGTATATATAAAGAGGATTCTTCAGTTCCCACTTGTTTATTTGTCTCGTGCCAATATGGAAGTTCTCATAATAGTCATTTTTCTTACAGGAGATTGCGCTATTGAGTCGCATGAATCATCCTAACATTGTGCGTTATTATGGATCTAAAATGGTCAGCAGTTTCACTCCAGCAATTTAGTTATTCACTTTGATGCCAGTTTGTTTCAACATTTTCTGTACTAAAACATGATAATCTAAACCATACTGTTATACGATATTATTGCTGATTTGCAAATATTAGAGTCATTTCTCTTGATCTTGATTCTTGAACTATTGATCAGGTGGCTGACAAGTTTTATATATACTACGAATACATGTCTCGTGGATCCATCTCTATGATTCTTGAACAATATGGAGGATTGGGTGAATCAGCTATCCGTAATTATACTCAACAAACTTTATCAGGGCTGGCATATTTGCATTCAAAAAGTATTACACACGGGTATATCTTAGCGTTTAGCTCCTTCTTCTGGCTATTTATCATTCCTCCTCATTTTCGTATGACACATGGATATTTCAGGAACATTAAAGGAGCCAGTATACTTATCGACCCAAAAGGCAGCATTAAGCTGACCAATTTTGGCATTGAAAAGCAGGTACCAGAATCTTATTTTTGCATTCCATTCAGTATTCAGCAGTATATTGATTTTCCAACGTCTTTTCTGCTCGAAAACTAACCGGAAAAGGGCACTTCATATTGACTTTGTTAATATGTTGCAGATTAGACATAAGTAAACATTAGAGAACCAATTTAATGCCATCTTCTACCGTTATTATTGTCACACTTAGTTCTCAGATCTGAGGAAGCAGAAACTGAAAAGGGCAGAATCCTTGTTCTAATAATGCTCACAATAGCCATTTGGAGTGAAAGTTTTTGCATGTTTTAAATTTGTCATCACATAACATGTAGCCATGTAGGCCTTTTGATCATTAGTTTATGTTTTATGTTACATGTCGGTTTTCAGATTGCAGCGAAGTCACATACATCTTGGATGATGGACAGCTCTTATTGGACGGCACCTGAGGTTAGTCTTTTCCAATTTTGCATCTTATGGCCTCGTAGCTTTATTTGTAGATGCGTAACTGCACGCACGCTGCTTATAGGTCATACTAAATCCGGATGTCAGTAGCTTGGCTGTTGATATATGGAGTCTTGGATGCACAGTTTTAGAAATGGCGACATCAAGACCACCGCTAAGTCAGTATGATGGGGTACATGATATAGACCTGTTCTTATGCCAATGCAAATTTTTTTCCAATTAAAAATATGATACTGAACCTCTCAATGTCAGTAAGTGAGAAAAATCAACCAAAGAGCCTTATATAGTTAATTGATGACCTTGTTTAGGCCATGGCCATGTTCCGAGTTGCATATCATAAGGAACTTCCAGCAATTCCTCATCACCTCTCAGCTGATTGTAAGGACTTCTTAAGGCAGTGCTTGCAGTGGAATCCCCTGCATCGTGCTACAGCTTCTCAGCTTTTGGAGCACCCTTTTGTGAAATGTTCCTCACCTTCAGAGGATAAAACTCCCTCAGTCATGAGGATAAAACTCCCTCGGTCACGAATTTGTTGAAAAATCAGGTATGTATTACTAGTATTTTGGTTTATCTTTGGATGCTTTCTCAATTATGGCTAAGGTCATAGAAGTTTTTAGCCCATGCTCACGGTATGTGCGTGGCGTTAACTCTTATATAGAATGTCTAGTTAGATCCTCTCTTTGATTCATGTGTGGTGTACAGGATAACGATCATGCAAGAAATGCACATCAGTTAGATTCTGGGAAAGTTGTTCCAGTTCCTTGAAAGCTTCAAAATCTAATTTAAGTCCTAGTTTACTATCGTCTCCTCTGCTTCTTCCTGCTCATCTCTCGCCCCTTACTCCAAGGAGTGTATTGGATACGACTCTTTATCATCCAAGAACACCTCAACCTATAACTTCCACCTCTACTGCAAACGCTGCCACCCAGCTTCCTCAACGCAATCAATCTACAATACATCAAGTGAGCTTCCCAAAGCAATCGCCTAACAGTAATAGCCCCTCCTACTGGGATCCAAACATCCTCCGAGGAATGTTCAGATTTTCATGAAGCAGTGACGTCTCCTAATGGTACTAGGAGATGCATCTTTTGATTAAGAATCAAGTTAATCAACTTCCAAATTTAGAAGATATATGTAGCTGCTAAAATCTTGATAGATGTTCATCGAGAGCTGCTAATGGACCACTTCACAAGTGGGATGTTGGTTGATCATATTTTGCAGCCTCAGGTCCTGATGAATTTGGGGGCAGTTAAGGATTCCTTAGGTATACGTATGAGGTTATCTTCGATCAATTATCAGGCAAAGCTGATCGAACTCTATTAAAGTAGACGATGAAGATAGCTGCTCAGTGATTGCTTTCGCAGAATACTGCTGCAGCAAATGGAAGGGAGAGTTTCATTCTGTAAATATTGTATCATACATCTGTACATTTTACCAGGATTTGAATATGAATAGGTACTGTAAAAGAGAGTTACGTATAAATCAGTAGACAAATACAGAGAAAGAATCGAAATGCAGGGCAACTTGAGATTTCCTTCCACCGCTTATTCGTGTATTTTACACCTTTTCCTTCCTACTTATTCATCATTTTCCAAAAATAATGGATTCCCTGTTAACTATATACTCGGGGAAGGGAGACCTGCAAATATCCACCAATCGGAATTTCTATATGTCGAAACTGATATCATGCATCTCTACAAAAAGATCTACGAATTTGTACATTTTTCTATGAGGTTATAGGTGAAGTCCCACAGTTTTTTGGCCAGTTGGTGATCTTTAGCTAGCAAGCTTGTCTCAGCCAAGTTACAGTCTGCGTAGTATTTTCCACTTACGCCTTTAACATCCGGATGCAATGCGACATAGCACGTGGTTGCAGCTCCCTGCAAATGCATTGAAGAGAAAAAAAATATCTCAAAGTCGATAAAACGAAGCTTTTTTGGCAGAGATTCATCAAAGTCCAAACGTTCGTGTGGAATTCCTTGGGGCTAAAATTCATAATCAGATTGACAACCGCGGATGTTATCAGAAGAGAATGAAGCATGTAAAACAATGAGGCATATATTCAAAAGATTTGCCTATAGAGAAAGTATACAGAAACAAGAAAACAGCATTATTTCATATCTTCCCCTGCCATCTCAAGACCCTAACACTTGCATTGAAACAGAAAATTGGAAAAGAAGAGTAACGTAGATACAGTACCTGTTGAACATCTTTCATCACATGCTTACCAAGGACGCCAATAAGACCTGAATTGACCAAAGGAAAAGAGATTATGCCAGTCTTGCAGAGCATGAGATATTTAAGAACTCTCGTGTCATGATAGAGGAACTGTTTAGGATGAATACTTAGATTTGCTGGTCTCAGAGATTCGATCGGATACTTGAAGCATAACATATCCTATGCAGCATCTTCGCTCTTCCCCTGAAAACTGACTTTCCCGAAATTTGTAACATCTTAGACTTCTTGACTAATACTAGCCCCCTATGGAGGTTTTCCATAAGTGTGCACGCAGTTTAGGTTCCAGATAGGTAACTTTTATATTTATGCAGCTATCCCAATCAATGACCGCCTGTCTCTCCCAGTATTATATATGCATGTCGAGTTTCAGGATTGAGTTACATTAGAAAGAATTTTTTTTACTAATACCAATTTATACTGATCTGATACTCAAAATATAAAGTGCATGAACAGAAAATTGTATAATGGCAACAGCTCCGGCTAAGTTTTAGAGTGGAATATTACAAGACATTATCAACGTATAAGATGAGTTACCATTTACAAAGCTGTAGTGACGGAAAAGATTGGTGGCAATGGCTCCTGGATGAAGGGAGTTAGCTGTTATTTCCGCATTCTCTTCCTTCAAAAGAGGAAAAAACATCTCATTATAGCTAATACTAGAAAGAGAAAGTTAACTTGTGAGTACAAAATTGGTATAAAGTAAACCCTTGTACAAATGAGCTATACCCCTTAAATATTTATATGCCGTTAGGCTTATATAGTCGAGCTCGAGCACTAAAGAAATACTTCTTTGCACGTGTCATGGCATGCCTACTAGATAGGCTCAAATTTAATGAAAGAGGAGTTACAAGGAATTCCTTCTCTAACCAAATAATCGCTAGCGCCAATAGTCAGTCATGCAGGTAATGTGGCAATACAGCAAGTACCGGATTATCAAACATTTTCAAATTTAATTACCTTTAAAAGCCTAGCAAGTTCATTAGCATGCAGCACATTAGCAAGCTTTGATTGTCCATATGCAGATAGGCTGTTGTACCTGTAGATCATACATGTATCGTTTCATGACACTGGAAATAATACTATGGGCAGTTCTAAGGGCTTCTTAAAAAAGGTTCCTATGCTTTTGTACTTCTTGATTATCCCACAATGATCAGTTCAAAGAGGGGGATTTTTTTTTTTTTAAGGAATATCCCATCTCCCAACCTGCAGCAGAGATAAAGGATCTCCTCCCAAAACATCTAGGCCATATAAAGTCTACTAATAAATGTTTCTACTATACACTGATTATATGTATAACATAGGGGAAGCCTCAATTAAAGAACATAATCTGATGGTCAAATTGAGCATACCCATCTTCATCGTTAATTTTGTCAAAGCGGATCCCTTCAGTGTATGAAAATTTGTGCCTTCGAGATGAGACATTTACAATCCTCCCTTCCTGCTTACTTTCACAAGCTGTTCTCTTCATAGTTTCCAACAACAAATTTGCCAAGAGGAAATGTCCTGTATGAGAATACAAAACTTGAGGGCCATCATTCAATACAAAAAAGGAAAAACACATATAGAGGTGGAATTCTCAAAACTAATACTCCAACAATGTTTTTCATCAATATGTAATCACCTACCAGTGTCTTATGGAAATTTCAGCAAAGGTTTAATACCAACAATTTCCAGTCTATAATTTTTTAGTTGGAAACTGCTGAAAACTCACCTACATGGTTTGTTGCAAACTGTAGCTCGATGTTGTCTTCTGAAAGCATGAAAGGTGTTGCCATAATCCCAGCATTGTTTCTAGCAAAAGCGAAACAGAATAGACACCACTTTAAGTTTAATTGTAAATCATACTACTATAGCATGAGTGAGCTTAGAAAGAATATTTCTTAAGGGAAACATGTATACATATTCTTCGTCCAAATGAAATCTTTGGAGAAATCTCAATGATATAGTATGTTTAGAAAATAAACTCATGAAAGAAAGATGTAATTTTATCGTTTAAGCCGCCCCTGAAGCTTGTCTTGTTTTACCACTGTGGTCTTACTTGAAGAGCATTATTAAGACTTACAGGCAAGCTGCTTGAACCTTGTTAAGCACATTAACTCATATGTATATGGAATAACACTGACCCTAAGCAATTTGCACCCGTTGGACATTATGGTTACGGTATCCAAATGCAGGTCCAGCCAGATGTTGGCCGATCATTGTAAAAGCCAAGCACTCGAAAATAAACCTTAATTAGCAAGCAGTTGCAAGCATAACAAGCAGTAGATATGTTTGTGAAATATAAATGCCATCCATACTATCAATATGTGAATATGATAACTAACATGAGAACATTTAACGGAAGGCCTGAAGAATTGAACTCCGATGCAAAATTCTTGATTGACTTTATAGAACTGAGATCCAACTCCATTGCATCAACTTTTGCATTCGGAACTTCTTTGACGATTGCTTCCTTAGACCGACGGCCAGCATCGAGGTTTCTAACTCCCATAACGACATGTACACCGCGCATTGCAAGTACCCTAGCAGTTTCAGCCCCAATACCACTTGAAGCTCCTGTACCAGAGAGAGAGAGAGGCAAGGCCATCCATAAGCACAGAACGCTCGAAATTCAAACAATTTTTACAAAGACAAGAAAAGAAAACAGATAATCTCTCATTTGTGATAGTAATCTACATTAGAAACTCATATAAGAAGAACTTCAATCCGCAATCTGATCTGCCTATAACCGCGAAACGAAAAGCAACCTTTCAGATAAAGATAAAGCAAGCAGGAAAATGCTTCCATAGCAAGAAATTAAAAGAATTCCTGGTCCCTTTGCAGGAAGAAGCAGAAGGAGAAGGAGAAGGAGAAGGAGAAGGAGGAGGAGGAGGAGGAGGAGCAGGAGGAGCAGGAGGAGGAGGAGGAGAAGGAGGAGGAGGAGGAGAAGGAGAAGGAGAAGGAGAAGGAGAAGAAGAAGAAGTACTGAAGTTCAAATGATTTCAAAAACAATGAACCCGAATTCTAATAATGGAAGAAATAGAAAAGGAACCTGTAACAATGGCGGTGAGATCGGAGCCATCAATCCCTTGGGTGACTTGCTCCGCCGTGGAGGTGGCGGAGAAGCCAGAAGGCCCTTTTCTGCTGAATAACCACATTTTCCCAATACCAGTGTCAACTGTCTGTAAACTAGCGTTGATTAAAACTTGAAGAAAAACAGTCGCTCTTTATAATATAGCTACTCTTTCCCGATTCATTTGTCATGTTATTTTTCGACAACCGACCCCAACATAAAAATTTAGACATATTGTTAAAACTAATCTGATGCGTTTCTTGAAATCCTTACCTATTGATTGAAATATAAAAGTGTGTTACAATTAAATTACATTTTGTCGCTCGTCGTCATTTTACTTTAGATATTGTTGTTTGAGACGTTTTGAACTAATTCATTTTGTACGCCGAAAATTCATCTGTCAATAAACACAATTTTTTGAGTTCGAAAGGATTCAAAATCATAGATAGGTTCCACTTGTGACCCAATCCGGACTGTTATAATTTATTTCGTCTCATTCTATTTTATACTCCTTCCGTCTTTTAAGTTTTCATTATTACGACTGTTTTAGCACGCATTTCAATTTGCTAAAAGTCGATGCTATGATGCTATGATGAAGTATGAGTCAAACTATCATTTTATGCTATGTAATGTATAAACCTGTGTTTCACATGGGAGCAAGCTGGCAAATGATAGAATGAAATATGATGCAATAACTCAAAAGATGGATGTTCTCGTAAATCTATGAATGCAGCAAAAGAATGAGCACCGAACATTTTCTTTAGTTTCTTCAAAATAAACCTTGTAAAATTCTTCAAAGTTCTTAGTTTATGATATGAGACCATCTCCAACCCAGTACTCTATTTTACAGTATGCTATACTTCAAAATGCAGTATCTCGTACTCTATTTTAAAAATCTATTCCAACCGCGTACTCTATATATTTAATTTATTATTCTTTTATTTAATTTTAATAACTCAACAATATTGACAAAAATTAAATGAATAATACCATGATTTATTAATATATATTGAAAATTAAATAATAACTAAATAATAAAATTATGGCTTCTTAAAAATTATTACATTGTAAATTCATCATTTTTAAGCAAAATATTAATTATATTAATCATCATAACATACATTATATGTAGGGCTGGGAATCGGTACCGAAATAATCGGTTATAACCGTACCGAACCGCTAACCGCGCGGTATCGGTTAACCGCTAACCGCAATTGCGGTTAGCGGTTCGGTTAACGGTACGGGTTTCAAAATTTTTGCGGTTATCGGTTACCCGATAACCGTTCGGGTAATAACCGCATAACCGCAAATAATTAAATAATATAATTTTTATATAATATGTATTTAATAAATATAAACATTTAATAATTTGTCTAGAAAATAGAAATCCCAAATTCCCAATTTCAGAAATTAGAAAAGTGGTGTCTTCTTATGTCGTCATTGGCCTTGGAGATGTATTTTTTTATCTGACATTTTTATTTTAATTCGAAATAAAATGATTTGAAATATTGAAATTTAAATTATTTAATATACATATAACTAAATAATAAAATTATGGCTTCTTAAAAATTATTACATTGTAAATTCATCATTTTTAAGCAAAATATTAATTATATTAATCATCATAACATACATTATATATTTATATGGCTAGTGCAATATATGTAATGTTATTTTTTTCTGTAAATACTTTAAATGTGATTTTTATAAATAGGAGTAAATGAAATAATATGATATACGAATTAGTATAATTATTTACAATGAAAAGTATAATTAAATAATTCAATATCTACAATTAATTTTTTTTGAATAGTGAAAATAGAGTATGAAGTATTGAATAGTAAAACTTCATATATGAAGTTTTACTGTTCAATACTTCATACTCTAACTGCAAAATAGAGTACGGTTGGAATGACCTCCGTACTCCAAAATGAAATAATACTTCAAAATGAAGTATGGGTTGGAGATGCTCTGAGACTATGAGTACGTCCTTTTTTCTTTTATAGGTAGCTAAACAAGTTTGTCTCCTCCCTAAAGGAAATATATTTTGGAAATAAATACTACTTTATAATTTCCTAATAAAAGTCTGGGCTTTCGTCCGCGCCATCGAGCTGTTTGAATTATGTATGCATAATAAAATAAATGTCTCATTTATACATCATATCATAAAATATTGGAATTTCAAAGCAATTTTACTTTTGGATTAAAGAAAAAGGTAGTTCTTGTATAGTACTGTACTAATATTTGAGCAATTTTACCCGACTAAAAAACATGTAAGAACCCAAACGTATATGCCTAAACTCTTTTTGGTATAAAATCTTCTACTCCGAAGCAAATAATGAACTCGAATTTAACATTAGCGCAACATAATACTCCCTCAGTCTTAGCCAACTTAACTCATACATATACATATTCGATATATTTGTATTAAAATATACAAACGACAAGCCAAACAGAGTATTCACTTTTAAACCATGATTGGATTGAGAGCATAAAAAACTAAGTTTGTTTAGGGTGGGATTGATAATAAATCCTGAAGGCCTTGGGAAGAAAAACTGGGAGCAAAAACCCAAACAGATTGAAGCACCAAAAAGCCATGTTCGCCACCGCCAGAGCTCTCCCCACGTACAGCCTCCTCAGGCTCCCCTCGTACCTCCCGTCGCCCTTCGAGATCTCGCTCCGCAGCCACTCGACGATCGTGAAGATCCGCCTCGAATTGTAGAAAACCGGCACGAACACGCGGATCGGGAGCGAGAAGCCGCCGGAGAACGACAGCCCCTCCATGAACACCTGGCTGGCCAGGAGGAAGACGTGCGGCGCCGCCGCCTTGATCCCCTCCTTGTCCCCCTCGAAGACGCCCTCGAAGATGTAGGCGATCGGGAGGAAAAGCCCGATGACGGCGGCGGCGGCGACGTAGAGGCTGAGGATCCGGTTGGTCTCGCCGAAGACGGGCGGATCGGAGGCGGCGGAGGTCGGGGGGAAGGCGACCTTGGCGATGAAGTAGATGTAGATGAGGGAGAAGAGGACGAAGGCGAAGTCCTCGACGCTGACCATGCCGCTGGCGGAGAGGACGACGGCGACGGCGAGGGCGTTGAGCTGGCGGAAGGTGAAGAGGGAGGGCTTTCCGGCGGGCTTGAGGGCGGCGTTGGTTGTCTCAGGGTGGTTGTGGTCTTCGCTGGGGAGAGTTATGTCGCCCGATGGGCCGATTCCTCCCGACATGCTTTTGCTTTTTTCTTCTCAGATTAATTTGGGTGTGTAATTGAGTGAGAATCGTTGTTGTTGTTTTTTTCAATGGGAGAGTAAAATTGTGTGTTGTGTTGTGTTATCCAGAAAGAGAGGTTACCATTCTTTCTTTTCCTTTTTCTTTTTCCTAGAGAGAGAGAGAGAGAGAGTGAGAGTATGGTTGATTTTGTGTGTGTGAGAGAAGAGGAGGAAGAAGAAGAGGAGGGAGTTGAGGGAGAGCGATGGTGGAGAGAATTTTTGGGAGGTCAAGGATGGGTATACGCGGGCACTTGTTCACCAATATTGCCAAATGCAATTCATATTACTATCAAGAGAAAAAAAAAAAAAAAAAATGTCAAATTTTGGTTTCAATTAATTTTTTAAGACAAATCAGAAAAAAGGACAATATTTATGGTAACAGAAACGTTGTCATGCCCACTATGAATACACTTAATGTGTTCACCTGTAATGTAGTAGTGTTGCGTCTGCAATTTTTTTATTAATTTTGATATACTGATGTATATAAATAATTTTATTTATTAATGTTATTCTCACGTTTTCCGTAAATATATTAAACTTATGTATATGAGCTTTGAACCATTACTTTATATGAAAAAAAGAAAAAGAAAAAAACAAGACAATTTTATTTTCATTTAGTCCATCACCCAAAGTTTATTAATCAATTTTTTGATGCTTGTTGTCCATCTACACAATCAAAGAAGAAGTGATAAGTGATAACGCAAAAATGCAAACGAGGTTCTCGCTCAATAATATTTCGCGTCTCGCAGCTAATTTCACTATATCCATTGCTCTAACCGCCCCATTTCAATTGAAATACTAGTTGATGAACCTTCGATTTGCGGCCCAAATATATATGTAATTTGTGTGCGGAAAATAGAGAAAGACGAGGGATTTACGTGGTTCGATCGAATCGATCTACGTCCACGGGGAGGAAAGTATATATGTTTGTATTCAAAATAGCATAACCCTGTACAATACAATCAGTTCTCATATTTATAGACGAAAGGAACGACGGTTGTGAAGGTGAGAACGTGGAGGTATGGGTAGTTTTCCCAGCTCCGGTTTCTTCTCCATCAACCCACGTTCTGGGTTTAGGGCTCAACTCCCTGGGCCTGTATTTTGGTGTGGACTGAGCTTGCCGATCTGGGCCTGTTACTAGGTTTTGGGCCTATGGGCCTAGGGAGGTGGGCCATTTCCTATCACATCTCCCCCAAAAGGCGTGGGGAGATGGAGGTGATGGTTGCGTCCATTGTGTGATGGTAGCGTTTCGACTCGAAGTGACGTACCCCCTTTAATTTGTGAGGAATTCCGAACTGAACTGACGTACCCCCTCTGAATCTTGTGAGGAAGTCCGAACTGAATTGACGTACCCCCTCTGGAGCTTGTGAGGAAGTCCGAACTGAATTGACGTACCCCCTCTGGAGCTTGTGAGGAAGTCCGAACTGAATTGACGTACCCCCTCTGGAGCTTGTGAGGGAGTCCGAATTGAATTGACGTACCCCCTCTGGAGCTTGTGAGGAGGTCCGAATTGACGTCCCCTCTGGAGCTTGTGAGGGAGTCCGAATTGACGTACCCCCTCTGGAGCTTGTGAGGGAGTCCGAACTGAACTGACGTTCCCCCTCTGTACTTTGTGAGGAAGTCCGAACTGAACTAACGTACTTCCTCTTAAATGTGTTATGTTCGGAGTTCGGGGGTTGCCGAGCTCGTCTCCCGCCCAAACTTAAAGTTGTCAGCCGCATTTAATGCGACGCTTGGGGTACCAATAAAGCACCGATTGGACGGATTCGAAACGCCGTCGCATTGATTGGCGTATTCAATACGCGTTAAATTCTCCCTCTTTAATATCTTATGATTGAAAAAAACAATCATTCCCATTCCTTACTTTGCAAAACGAAACCCTAATTCTGCAAATCCTCTCCACTGTTCATCTTCACCAGCTTGATTTTTCTTGCGGATTCTTCAAGAGATCTTTCAGAAAGTAAGTTATGTCTGACATGATGTCTATTTCGACTTCCCTTTCTTATTCTTCTGTCCGGGAAGGTGATTCCCCGGCTCTGTCGTCACCATCTGCGGCGGCGACGGAAGAAGTCGCCACTGCATCCTCTTCCACCTCCCTTCCGGTCACTTTCCCCGATAATAAGCGCCCGTGCGTGCCGTCTAACTGTGAAACCCCGTACGGGCATGACGTTGATTTTTATGATGTTCCTGGTGTTGTTGGGAGCGTTGGCACGCTCGATTCGACCGTCTCCACCTCCACCCTTTACCAAATTGCTGTTCATTTTAAATTCCCCCCTTCTGCCCTTTTCCTTAGGCCTAATTCCGGCGATAGGGCTTATCGTCCTCCGCGCGGCTTCGTTACTATCTACGTGGACCAGTTTGTGGCTAGTTTACGCGTTCCTTTTCCGGCCATTTATGCCGACATCCACTGTACCTTCGATCTATCCCCCGCCCAGATATCCCCTAACAGCATAAGCCAAATAACCGGGCTGGGGATTGCCTGTTCTCGGGTGGGGATCCCTTATTCGGTAGAAATTTTGGGGGGGATGGTGTCCTTTAAGGATAGGAAGGAGGGGTGGTATTACTCCTCATATCGGTATAAGGGCTTTTCTGTCAAAGTGCCCTCAAAAGTTCAAGACTGGCAGAATTTTTTTTTTTCTGCCAGTTCGAGGGTGCCACCGAGGTCGGGTGGCACTCTGGTCCCGTTAGGCTTCTGCCGAAGCGGAAGAATTTTGACAAAGTGGCAAAGCGGTTTGCCAGCTTGGGGAAGATGCCTATGTCCCTGGCTGCTCTTGCTACCGCAGTACCGAGCCCCGATGAACCTTCCACTTCGGTGGATCCGGGGAGGGGTGAGGTCCCCTTTCCTGAATTCTTTCATTTTTTTTTTTTTTTTTAACTAATGTTTTTCGCTGTTCTCTTTGCAGTGAACATGTGCAGGGGAAAGAAGGCCGCCCAGAACAAAAGGAAGGGCGAGCCCACCAGTTCGCCTGCCGATCTGAAGAGGCAGGCAACCGGGACCGGGTCTTCGGAGAAGACCCGGTCTGAGATCCCTACTCCCCGGACTCACAGCACTCCGCCTTTCATTGCGGAGGAATTCGACGTTGGCGGGGTGCAGAAGCTGGCTGTTGTCACCGCCAGCTCGGAGCCCGACCTTACTGTTACCCATGTCCGACCCGCGACTCCCGCCTTTCCAGAAGTAAGTTTAGTATGTGTCTTCATAATGTCTGTATGCCTCCCCATTTCTGGTTTTCTTCTTTGACTTAATAGTTGTCTTTTCAGGGCGTTGATAGCACGGTCGAGGATTTTGATCACATCGCGATTGCGATGAAGAGTCTGTTGAAGGGCTCGGTGGCCAAGCATGAACGGGCCGCCGAGAAGGTGAAGAGGTTGGCCAGCGATAAGACTAAGCTGGCCAAAGAATTGTCGTCGGCGGCAGTTCGGGAGGGCCAGCTGAAGGATGAGCTTGCTGCTGCTCGGGAAGAGCTGGCCGCTGCTCGGGAAGAGCTTGCCGCTGCTAAGGACGAGGTTGTGGCTGCTCGCGCCCGTGAAGAGGAGATTGTGGCCGCGCAAGGCGGCGCTCTCCGAGCTCTTGCTGAGAGGATTTTCCTCAGCAAGAGGTTTAGCGCCCTTGTAAGGGACGTGACTAAGCCGGCCAACATTCAAGCCATTGCCGAGGTGCTTGACCTCGTCGCCGCCGATTTCCCCGATCTTGACAAGGGGAAATACGACTATCAAATTTTGGAGGATGAGGAGATGCTCCGCATCTACTACCGGAATATGGTGAAGAACACCTCCCCCTTCCCTGTGATTGAATACTTTGCCGGGAGGGGCACACCATTGACCGCGGAGGAGGTGGCGGAGTGTCCCGTAGACCGGGACTTGGAATTTGAAGCTCTTCTTGGGCCATTCAAGGAGGAGCTGGAGAGGTGCCCGGTCTCTCCTTATACATCCGATGTGGAGGCGGAGGAGGAAGGGCCCTTGCAGAAGAATGCCGAAGTGGAGGTGGCCAAGAATGCCGAAGAGCGGCCGCCGAACACCGAGGCCGACGCTTCTGGCGGGGTCAGTTGATCCCCTTCCTTGTAAAAATTTTTGTTTTTAATTTTTTCCCTGCCGGACTGTAAAGTGTACTCACTTTCTTATTAATGAAACTTCTTTTCGGCACGCGCTTATCTCAACTTTTTTTTTTTTTACTCTGTAGAATAAGTCCGAAATGGATCAAACGGGTCTGTTGAATGAAATAAAACGGCTAAATATTTTTCTCGATCTTAAAGACGGCGAGATCGGGCGTCTCGATAAACTCGCCGAACACCTTCGAAATGAGTTCGATGCTAAGTGTAACGCCCTGCAGATCAAGGTTGACGCCAATGAAGCTCGGTATCTTCAACTTAAAGAAGATTATGCAGACGCTGAGAAGATCGAAGCCGAGCACACCGAATATGAGAAAGTTATTCACGAGCTCGGTGGGAAGACGATCTCCGAAGTGGAGGCCGATGCTTTGGAAGCTGTCCGCGGTGTAGTGCGCGAGTTCAAGAACTGAGGTCCGAGCTCGTGGGAAGTTGCTGAATATATATCCGAGCTTCGGTACCTTACAAATTTGTTTCCTCTAATCTTGACTCGCCATAAGATCATGACAAAGTGGCTGGATCGATACCCACATGTGCAGCCTGCCAAAAAGAATGCCTCTCGGTTCCGGGCACTGAGTCCGACTGTGCCTTCTCGGTTGGTGAAGGATCGGCTAGACATGCTGATGCCGGTGCTTAACCCTAGGCCTATCTCGAACCGCGGGGATGGGAACTACCGGGCTCCTATGGTGATCCCTCGAGGCCGCAGCTCGGCACGTGGCGGGGTAGATCGGGGTGGGAGGGGCTCTAGCCGTGGTGGTGGTCGTAGCTCGGGACAAAGCTCCCGTAAGAAGGAAGACATAAATATAGATTTTCTGCTTAATCCACCCACCACCGGCTGGGCTAGTTACTTTAACTGTAGCAAGAGGCCGGACGGGAGTGGTCCTTCAAATGCATAAGCTGTAAATCCTGCAAAAAAAATAATAAATATATATATTTTTTTGTTTTTGTGCAAGTTAGTGTATTTTTAATATGTTGGCTTATAGCCTATTTTCGAGCTAGTATTTCTGCTCGATTCATTCTCCGAACTGACGCGTAGGTCATTATTCGAATCTTCCGAAGTGGCTTGGGAGCCTGACTTCGGCTTCCGACGTGACACTTGGGTCTTCCCTCGGTTATAGGATGGCATATCGCCTATTATCCACAGCCGAGGTGATGCTTGGGTCTTAGTCGGGTTCCTGTTCTGCCGACTAGGTCGGTAGGGGTGGTCCCCTAGTTCGTACGATTTTTTTTAATTTTTTTTTTTTAAACACTTGTCCTCGTCAGGATAGTGTTTGAAGTAGAGGTAACATGCATATAAGTGGAGTAATGCAAAATAACGCGAACGCATTAAAAGACAGAAAGTGAAACTTGCATTACTTGAAAACAATTTGGGAAACAAAGACCGGACTGAACCAAATACCGAACTGAGAACAAGACTGGAGACAGACATGACTACCCTACATGATACTCCACATCTATGCATAATACCTCTTTAAATGGATTACATTCCATGGGCGTTGTATGGGCTCCCCGGACAGAGTGGAAAGCCTATAGGCGCCTTTACCTAGGACCTCGTCCACTCGGTATGGGCCTTCCCATGTGGCTTCCAGCTTGCCGAGCTTACAAGCCTTGCTAACCTCATTGTTTCAGAGAACTAGGTCTCCTACACAATACTGCCGGTCTCGAACTCGCCAATTGTAATATCGGGCTATGAGTTGTTTGTACCGGGCTTCTTTGATGTAAGCTGCATCCCGTTTTTCTTCCAATAAATCGAGATCCGCTCGTCGGTTCTCATCGTTGACTTCTGCTATAAAATGAGTCGTGCGCGGACTGGGGAGGCCGATCTCGACTGGGATGACAGCTTCTGTTCCGTATGCTAGGCTGTACGGTGTTTCGCCATTCGCTGTTCGCGGAGTTGTTCTATAGGACCATAGAACATTTGGAAGATTCTCCACCCATAACCCTTTGGCTTTCTCCAATCGAGTCTTGAGGCCTTTGACGAGGATTCGATTCGTCACTTCGGCTTGATCATTTGCTTGGGGATGGGCTACCGATGTGAAGTGTTGCTGGATTCGCAGCTCGTCACACCACTCCCTAAAAATTATGTCCGTGAACTGGATCCCGTTATCGGATACTAGAACATGAGGTATGCCGAATCGGCACACTATGTTCTTCCATACAAAATTACGGGCATTCTTGCTTGTGATCGCAGCTAGGGGCTCCGCTTCCACCCATTTCGTAAAATAATCAATTGCAACAATAAGATGTCGCAACTGACCTGGCGCTTTATCGAATGGGCCTACTATATCTATTCTCCACTGCGTGAACGGCCAAGGACTCTGCATCGCTGTCAGCTCGGTCTGCGGCAGCCTCGTCACATTTGCATGCAACTGGCACTTCTCACATCGTTGCACGAGCTCGGTGCAATCCTTGAGCATCGAAGGCCAGAAGTACCCCCATCTTATGATTTTCTTGGCCAAGGCCCGAGGTCCGATGTGGCTTCCACACGACCCTTCGTGCATTTCTCGCATGACGTAGTCAGCTGAGTTCGGCCCAACGCACTTGAGTAAGGGCTGGAGGTATGATTTCTTGTAGAGGACGTTGTCCAAAACGGCATATCTTAATGACTTCGATAATATCCTTCTAGCCTCCGTTTTGTCTTCGGGCAACTCCCCCCTCACCAGATAGGCTAGAATGGGCGTCATCCACGTCGGTTGCAACTCATCATCCAGATCGTTGACCTCGACCTCGTCTATGCTTCTATGCTGGACGTCCTCCACCGGCGAAGTGCCAGGTGCTGCTGCTAATTTGCTGAGAACGTCAGCTCGGGAATTCTGAGTCCGGGGGATGCGTTCGAGCTGAAAGTATGTGAAAGCCCCTCGCATTCCGCGTGCTTTAGCTAAATATTTCTTCATTCTATCTCCCTTCGCCTCATACTTTCCTAGCATGTGATTTACGACCACCTGTGAGTCACTGTGTACTTTTATAGCTGTGACCTTCAGGTCCGTGGCTATTCAGAGTCCGGCCAGCAGCGCTTCGTATTCTACTTCATTGTTGGTAGTTGCGAACTGAAAGCGAAGTGAGTAGGTGAGTTCTTTCTTTTCCGGGCTGATAAGGAGGACTCCTGCTCCGCTTCCCGTTTTTTCCAAAGCCCCATCCACGTACATGTGCCAACATTCTGGTGGTTCTGTCACGTACGTGCGAACTAGCTCTGGTGCCGAGGTCGAGACTTCGGCTATCGAGGTCTCGACCAAGAAGTCTGCTAACGCTTGTCCTTTGATGGCCTGGCCAGGGGCGTAAGTAATATCATGTTCCCCCAATTCAATAGCCCACTTCGTTATTCGCCCTGATGCTTCGGGTTTTTTCAGTACCTGCCGAAGTGGTGAGTATGTTCGGACTTGTATAGGATGTGCGTGAAAGTACGGACGTAGGCGCCGAGCAGCGTTGACCAGTGCCAAAGCCAGCTTTTCTAATGGCTGATATCGCACCTCGGGCCCTTTGAGAGATCGGCTTATGAAGTATACGGGTAGTTGGCGCCCTGCCTCCTCACGTACGAGCACCGCGCTGATAGCTTCCTCCGAGGTGGCTAGATACAAATACAGCACTTCTCCCCCTTTTGGCACTGACAAGGTTGGCAGATTATTGAGGTAATCTTTTAGTTGGCTTAGTGCGAGATGGTGTTCCGAACTCCAGTTGAATTCGGGCGCCTTTTTCAAAATCTTGAAAAAGGGCAACTGCTTTTCCGCGACCTTGGATAGGAATCTACTCAGTGCGGCAAGACACCCAGTAAGTCTGTGCACGTCGTTGATCGACTTCGGATCCTTCATTTCCAGCACAGCCTTAACTTTTGATGGGTTTGCCCTCAACCCTTCTTGGGAAATCCAGCAACCTAAAAACTTCCCCGAGGTCACAGCGAAGGTGCATTTTTGGGGATTAAGTTTCAGGTTGACCTCGCGGAGAAGGGAGAGCACAGTTTGGAGATCGGCAACACTTGTGCTCTCTTCCTTACTTTTTACCACTATGTCGTCGACATAGACTTCTACCTCTTTCCCAATGTGTTCTTTAAATATCTTATCTACCATCTTCTGGAAGGTAGCCCCAGCATTCTTCAATCCGAACGGCATTTTGCGGTAAGCAAAGATGCCGAAGTCCGTAATGAATGCTGTTTTTTCCGCGTCCTCCGCATCCATTAGGACTTGGTGGTATCCCTTGTACAAATCAAGGAAGCTGAATATCCTATGACCGACCAGCGAGCCCACCTTTTTGTCGATGTCGGGCAAAGGGTAACAGTCCTTGGGACTAGGGGTGAGCATCGACCGACCGAACACCGAAAAACCGATCCGAACCGAAGGTTTCGGTCGGCCGGCGGTCGGTTTTTTCCCACCGTCGGTCGGCGGTCGGTTAAACTTCTGAAAATTTTCGGTTTGTTGGTCGGTTGTCGGTTAACACGGCTGAAAACTGATAAAAACCGACCGACCGACATATCCTATATATATATAATTTATTAATTTTTTTTTTAATTCTGAATTTAATTATTTTTTTCAATTCTTCTCCACTCCAGTTCTCCTACGCGAATTAGAAGTTTAGAACAGAAACCCTATTCGGCTATTCCAATTCGCCCGCTGCCGTCGTCCACCACTCCACCTTCCGGCCGTCGTCCACCTTCCGGTCGTGGTCCGCCTTCCACCGTTCGTGCCGTCGCGGCGTCGACTGCTTCTCTTCTTTCTTTCCGCGAATTAAAAATGTAAATTTATACTTACATAATTGTTGTTGAGTGTTGATGCTCTGCCAGTCTGTATTTGATTATAAAAATGATGAGAGGGAAGACTTTGATTTTGATAATCAAGTTGCATTAACAAATATAACAACCTTATTCAATTCATGCAACTTGCAGATCTCCATCTTCAATGAAAACAGGGGAAAATCCTTGTCTGTCGGTTAGAGTGAATTCCGACCGACCGACCGATCGGTTTTCGGCCGGTTTTCGGGTCGGCCGAAGTTCAGGTTCGGTCGGCCGGCGGTTAAAAATCTGGACCGTCGGTCAGTGAAATTTGGGTCGGTCGGTCCGGCCGACCGACCGATGCTCACCCCTACTTGGGACAGCGCTTGTTAAGATCGGTGTAATCAATGCACATGCGCCACCCTCCCCCAGCCTTTTTAACCATTACCGGGTTCGCTATCCAGGTCGGATAAGTGACCTCAAATAGGATCCCAGCATCTAGCAGTTGGGTCACCTCGGTTTTTATGACCTGATTTCGCTCTGCGGCGAAAGAGCGTTGCTTCTGTCTTACCGGCCTGACCTCGGGGTCGATCTTGAGCTGATGTGTGATTAGCTCGGGTGACACTCCTGTCATGTCTAAGGGGGACCATGCAAAGACGTCTCTATACTCCTTTAGAAGCCGAATAACCTGTTTGCGAAGGTGAGGGTGTTCGGTTAGTCCAACTTTGACGACCTTAGCGGGGTCGTCCTCATACAAAGCCACCTCTCTCTCTTCGGCTGGCGACGTCTTTTTCGGCTCCTCGGAGTTCGGTAATTGCTATGCTTGGGGCAGTTCGGGCGGTGCCCCTTGCCCTTTGAGCGCCACATGCAGGCACTCCCTTGCCATTTTCTGATCACCATGGATCACAGCTACCCCTCCCTTAGTTGGGATCTTCACAGCTAGGTGGTACGTGGAGCAGATCGCTCTCACCGTATTCATCCAAGTACGGCCTAGGATTATGTTGTATGGGGATTTGGCTTCCACCACCATGAACTCGGTCATATTAGTGGTGCTCCTTGGCCCTTTCCCTACTGTGACGGGCAGCTCGATCGTCCCTAGGGGATGGGTTTCTTCCTGTGCGAAACTCCGCAATGGCCGTGTGGTCGGCATGACCTTCGACTTCTCCAGCTCCATGTTATCAAAGCAATGTTTGAACATGATGTTCACCGATGCCCCGGTGTCGATGTGAATTCTCTTGATTAGCATGTTGGCTACCACAACCTCAACAACAATGGCATCAGAATGCGGCACCATGAGGGGCACCGGGTCCTCGGCCGAGAAAGTCACGGCTTCCTCCTTCTTGAACCTTTTGTTAGCGGGCTCCCTGCCCGGCAGGTTCCGCGCTCCATTCTTGAGGGATGATTTTGTCTGTCCTTTGGTGAGAGCGGATATCGTAGCGACAACCCCATCATATTGGTAGTCTCCGTCCTCATCGGCATCATCCTCATTGTGTTTTACTTTTTTCTCAGTCTCCGTGCTGCAACTTCCTCCCCTATACTGTCTTTTCTTCTTTTGACTTCGGGGGGCATCCACTTGATTAACCCCCGCGCTCCGATCTTGATACTTTTTAAGCTGACCATTGCGAACTAGGCTCTCGATATCCTGAGCCAAGTTCCTGCAATCCTCTGTCTCATGTCTGTAGTCTTCGTGAAATTGGCAATACTTGTTCTTTGACCTCGGTTTGCCGTCCTCCCGCATCGGCCTTGGTCTCTCGAACAGATTAGCATGCAACTCAAGGATCTCGGTCCTCGGTGTGAACTGTGGAGTTGACCGCTGTGCGGACTGAGATGTTGGCGGACCTCGCTGTGCTGGATTCTGCCGAGGTCCGAGACGAGACTCAATCGGACCTCGCTGAATCCGCTCCATTACCCCTTTCCGGGGTGCATCTTCTTTCTTTTTTGAGGTTTCACCTCGGTCTACTTCCTTTCGGCGTCTGGTCGCCTTCTCTATCTTGGCGAACTTGTCCGCTATAGCCCACAACTCGGTAGTAGTCTGTGGTTCCTTCGCCAGAATCTCCCTGTAGAGATGGTCCGAGCTGATGGCATTTTGGAATGCCGAGATGATGAGGAGATCGTTAGTGCATCGAGTCGATAAGCACTCCCTATCGAGCCGGGTCATGAAATCTTGCAGTGATTCACCTCGGCTCTGCTTCACGGTTAGCAGATGGGCCGGAGTATGCCTCACTTCGGCACGCTGGGAGAAGCTCCTAGCGAACACGTTCATCAGATCGGCATACGATCTGATCGACCCGGGGGGTAGACTGTCGAACCACTCCCGTGCATTATCAATTAGCAACTCGGGAAACAACTTGCACATGTGAACACTCCCCAGATTTTGGTTTAACATGCTGTATTTGAACTGGCTAAGGAAATTACTCGGATTTCCAATTCCATTGTACGCCTTAATCTTTGGCACCGTGTACCCAAAGGGCATGGGTGTGTTGAGGATCTCCTCCGAGAGCGGACTGATGATCCTGCCGAGCGCGTCAAAAATCTACGCTCCCCCAGTTGGATGTCCTTGGCTAGGTGCGTTATAGGGTGGAGCAATGGCGTAGTTCGGCTGGACTACGTGGGAGTTCGGCTGCTGGCTTCCCTGGGTCTGTCCTCGGACTTGCTGGAGATAGTGCCGCAAGTCCTGTCCTCCGGCTCTCTGAGGGACTCCCTGACCGAACTGAGGGGCTCCCTGTCCAAACTGAGGGACTCCTTGTCCGAACTGGGGGACTCCCTGTGCACTGGTGTATTGGTTGAGGAACTCGTGCCCTGATGCCGTGGTGAGATAGTTCCTTAATAACTCCTCGATCCCGGGAAGCGGGGGAAGCGGCGGGGCTGCCGAGTTCGACTGGATGACTGGAGAAAGACGAGCAGCTAAGCTCGGTCGGATAACTGGGGACTGACGTAATACTGCTTCCGGACCGAACAGCTCGCGATCCCGATTTGCCGTGAGGTCCTCCACATGGCCTTCTGGTGTAGCCTGTGGCCCTAGGCGCGAGCTCATGGGAGCTCGGTGCGGCTGGGCTGTCTGCGAGGATGGCTGCGCCACCACGTTAACAGCAACATTCTGTTGACCGGAATTTGGGATCTCCGGGATCTCTAGTTCCGTTCTGGTTATCCACAGGGATGTTGTGCGGTTGCTCCGTTCCCGCCTCGAGACCGATTCTTCAGGTTGTCGTCAGCGACTCCGTCGACGGCGAGGGGTTCCCAGCAATGTCGTCGCTCCGTGCGGCATGGTTAGTGATTTTGAGCAGCAAAAATCGAAAAATTCAAGCACAAATAGTTTCTCACAGACGGCGCCAGTGATGAACCTTCGATTTGCGGCCCAAATATGTATGTAATTTGTGTGCGGAAAATAGAGAAAGACGAGGGATTTACGTGGTTCGATCGAATCGATCTACGTCCACGGGGAGGAAAGTATATATGTTTGTATTCAAAATAGCATAACCCTGTACAATACAATCAGTTCTCATATTTATAGACGAAAGGAACGACGGTTGTGAAGGTGAGAACGTGGAGGTATGGGTAGTTTTCCCAGCTCCGGTTTCTTCTCCATCAACCCACGTTCTGGGTTTAGGGCTCAACTCCCTGGGCCTGTATTTTGGTGTGGACTGAGCTTGCCGATCTGGGCCTATTGGGCCTATACCGATCTGGGCTTGACGATCTGGGCCTGTTAATAGGTTTTGGGCCTAGGGAGGTGGGCCATTTCCTATCACTAGTATAATGTAGTACTTCCTTCGTCCTCCATTTAGTGACATTATTACTATATTGGGACGTCCTCCATTTACTGACAATTTCCGTTTTTGGACGTAGACCCCACAATCACTTTTAACACTTTAACACTTTATACACCTACTTTTTATTATTTTAACATTTTAATACTATTAAAAAATTCAAATGGACCCACAATTATTTCACTTTAACACATTAATTTATTATTATACCATAAAAATGCAAAAAAACCTGTGCCCAGAAAACAATGTCACTAAATGGAGGACGGAGGGAGTAGTATAATAGTACCTATATCCCTTACCATTAGTCTCACAAGGGTGTAAAACACATTAATCAATGGAAGTAGAGATAAATGGATTTTAAGGAGTGTGGACGTGCGTTAATTCATTTTCTATTTATATAAAGAGACCACTAAATGAAACGGCCGGATAAAGAAAGTGAGGTTAATGAAGAATATTTAACAGTTTTAGCTAAAAGTGAGGTGACAGAGATGATGAATTTGAATTCCACAAATACTCCATCCGTCCCCTTCTTCTTGAGCCTATTAAGTGGCCACAAAAATTAAGGACTGTAAAACAAGTTTTTATCCATTTATTTTGTTAGGCTAATTATCGCTATATTTGAAAATGACTCGAGATGCACGAGACATCCCAATATAGAAAGGAACCGTGGTAGTATTTCTTAGTCAAGAATACAATTACGGAGTACTACATTACGAGACCTGTAAATTTAGTTTACCGATAGTCAGAACAGGTAGAGAAGAAGCAATTAGAAATCATAACAAAGTGAAAACTACTGTTCAACCTTCCCTCTAATTTTAGAGAGATGATGCACGTAAACTCAAGTGCTGTTTGAATCAAACAAACAGAAATTGTATTGTATCCATTCTCATTAACTAAAATCTATACCTTTTTCCATTTCAGCTAAAATAAAAATCCGGACTTAACCCTCACCAAGTTTTTCATCAACACCAAAACCCAATTTTAGACAAAATATCTACGGAAGATTAGAACCCCTCTACTTTACAACTGCAGCAAAAATTTCAAGGTCCAGCCTCAAACCTAAAGACTACAACTCCCCAAGCTCTCACCACCACCTCGAAAACAAAAAAACTCGAATCCCTCGAGAAACTTCCTTCAGACGTCCGACAGATGACCACAAAAACTGGAACCTCTGCTGAGAAATTGAAGGCAACAATGTCCTAAACTAAAAAAAATTGTATGATCCATCGATTTTTACCTAAGCAGCAGCTTTTTGTTTCGGTATGTATTTGAACTTCACACTTTTCTCCGCCTTTCGAGCCACATGAACGTGATTGGTCCTCCCAAGCCGATTCTCAGCATGGTAAGGAGCATCGATTCTACAAGGATCTGATGAGAGCCGTAGTGTTGTGTGGTCTCCTGCGATAGCTTCTTTCCATCCTGCACATATATAAGGCAGAACATCAATACAAGTGGTAAACTCAAGATTTAAGAGGGGTATTGAGCATGTATAAGTGGGTGAAGAAAAAAGTAGGCATACTCCGTGCAAGAAAATCTCTCACGGCTTCACTGTCGAATGGCACAGATCCCCGTTGAGCATTTTCATCTGAGAGAACAAGCAATTGCTTCTCATTGTGACAACCATCGCTGTCATTAACCTTACTTAGTACAGCACCATCCTCAGGACCCTCGACGCTTCTACTAACAGGGGTCACGTTCTTTGTTTCACCGCGGCTGACAGGCCTCCAAAGCCTTGAAGCCACTCGATTGGTCTGAACAGTATTAGATTTCGCAAGTTTTTCTGAAGCATTCTTCTTCTTAGGCGGAACGTGCTCGGTGCTACAAGTATCTTGTGTTTCATTTAGGGGACTTACTTGATCAACATAACTTTTCAGTCTGACGGGAATAGAACCAATGATAACCTCCCTATTATTTTGTTCTATAGGGTGACTGGACACTTCTTGGAATGAACAGGGCCTTGGATTGTCACCATCATTGTTACTTTTGAGTTTCTTGGTCCAGACTTTGCTTCCATTTTGTAGACTTCTGTCTTTCGATGGACCATGCTTGTGTATAAGTTCAGGTTTTAATGTTTGGTGATTTGAGTTTGCGTGGAGTCCATAACGACTGCCTCTTTGTGACTTTGGAGCATGCAAGCGGTTGGTGGCTATATTTCGATGACCATTTGCAGTTGCCACCTGTAGTTCAACAGCTGGGGAATCACCTTGTCTCTTATGTTCACTGCTTAAATCAAACTGCCCTTCAATATCTTCATCTGACTCTTTTTGTTGAGGTTGATCGGAATCGAAGTTTGTAGGGACATCTTGTGAGTTTGAGTCGGAAGGGGATGACAGATCAGACGCTTCTGCTGAAGTAGGCCTATCTACAGCATCAACACAGACATTCAAATCTCTGCTGCACTCGAAGTATTTCTCCTTCACCTTCTGTTCTTTCCGAAGCTTTTTCTGTTTTTTCCTCTCCAAAATCACTGCTTGCCTAGCAATAACATATCCAATCAAAACAATTAGCAGTTGGAGGATATTGTTCCTCAGCCCCTTCAGCCAAATCTACTAATGGATGCCCATTGCCCTAACCCAAATTTCTGATGAATTTTAGATTAGTTTTATACACGTCTCAACTCTAAGCAAGCAATACAGGAAAATCTTCAGAGAAAAAGAGTAAGCATATCTCATAAAAGATGAGCGCGACAGTACATAGTATGAACACCATTTTTAGCAAATCAATCATGCAATACTTAATCACACCATCACGAGTATTGTGCATCTACATAGCTGCATGTGTCTACCTTTTCTGTGCAGCTTCTTCCTCCTCCACCAGCAGCTTCTGACATCTCAAAGCCTCTGCATCTTTAGCCGCTACCCATGCCTTAACCTGGTTATGAAAGGATAATGACTCAACAATAGTGCATTTAAAATTACTTCGGAGATGACAACTAAGTCAATAATAAGGGGAAGATAAGGTCAAATGTACTTCTGGTTTAATAAAGGCCATTTCCCCCAATATGAAGAGAAATAAATTTAGTTGAAACAGAGAGCTGCGTGGTTACTTTTCATACAGGAGTCCTAAACCTCATCTCTAGTAGCTGAAAACGATAAAAACTCGAGAAAAAATAAAAAAAGCAAATACCAGTAGTTTCTCAAAGAGGAAGCTATTAACCGCTACTAGGTTCTTCAACTCAAGGCTAGCTCTAGCAGTTTCCCCATCAAAAACATACTTTTGCACGGATTCAGCTGTACCAGCACACAGAAATGTACTCTCACTGGCATCATCGAGGATGCTAAACAATTCACTTGAGGATATCGGTAATCTGCCAGGCTTAGCTTGTAAAATTTCCTGGGATGAAGGAAAAATTACATCAATACTTGGGTAGATGAAGTCATTGCATATGAGATTTTTTTTTTAAAAAATGACGCTTCCTCACCAGCAGTGAGGCACCAGCCTTCACATAAGGCTGTGGAAGAGTCCAAACCCCTGGTTTACGGAGAGAAGCAGCCAAAGCCTTTACTACTGATGGTCCAGTTTTATCCTGATAGGACAATAGAATTAGAAAACCAAATAAAAATAATGTGAAATATGATGAATGAAGGGAAAGAAGAACACCAGAAGATATTTGAGGAAAAGGATAATTAAGGAATACCAGATATGACACTAATCACCGGGAGTTAAAAAATTTACTCACAAATGCAAATATTATATCTAGAGTGTTGACGAGTGAAAACAGATATGGGCCAAGTAATACTTTTTTGCGAAAGGAGATGGCAAAAGAATTCTATACCAGGACAAATAGCACATAACATCCATAGGCAGCATTCAGTTGAAAGGCCTTCTCGTTATAATTTACATTTAAAAAAGTTTTCACCAACTTCTCATTGTAAATACAGTTTATTCATTTCAATGTCATATTACAGTATATCATTAAAAATATATATATAAAAAATAAAAAATGGACTGAAACTTACACATAATATACTCATAACATACTATAAAAAAGTTGCAAGCAGTTCCTGCTAAGCATGTACTATAAGAATCAATTGCAATTGCAAAGTTAAAGGAAATCCCATCTCATTTCAGAATCACAAGAATTGTAACAGAATTCTGGGAACATTAAGAGTTTGGCAAATCCTAATCTTAATGACTTTCTATGAAAAAAGAGAAGAAATTTTGACAAAAGGAAGTATGGATCTACAAATAAAAGGTGCAGACGAAATATTAACTTTTCAGAATATGCATGAGTACAACCACAACTCCACACGCTTAAAAAATCCTTTCAGAACCAATAAGAAAGATGTCAATGATAAAGACAGGCTTTAAATATTAAAATAAGAGCTCATGATGCCCAGGGAGCAGTATTAAATGACAGCTTCAGGGCACTATTAGTCATCAGAAATATTAGTATCCACATTTAGCAGGAAAAAAAGCAGATGGCATAAAATTAGCTTAACACATCAGCTGCATGTTAAATGGCATATACTGCTAAAGTAAGTTCCACGTAAGTCATAAAACTTAACAATTAAATTATATAGGGATAAAAGGAGAGCATGACTACCTTAATCGATATGTCATTAAATGACACTACTTCCACAGCCTGATGCAGAGACAACTGCACATCGCAAAAGTGATTTTTTAAAATAAGGACGGCAAAGCAATAAATGAATATAAGAAAGAAAATAATTACCTTATCCCAGAATGCAGATAATAAATCCCTGTTTTTGTGCCATTCCTACACAGGATCCGCACAAACATTAAATAAATTATTTATGTGACTCAAACGTTTTACTGATACTCTTGCAGATACCAGCATCCAACAAATAAAGTAGCATATGTACAGATTTTAATTTTTTGTGTTTAAGATGATTGGAAAAGTTTGACAACCTTGTTGATGTTTAAGGTGCGGCGGTGCACTCGAATGTGCCTTCTGTAGTTAATTGGAGAACAAAACTCCCGGGAACACTTCTCGCACTTTTGCATCTGAACTTTCACAGGGGTCAGCAAGGGCCAGCCAGGGAGATCTATAAGTAAAAGAAGAAACAAGAGTTAACAGCCAAATTAATATTCAGGACCTTAGCAGATATGCTCTTTTGAGATCTAGTATATATCAGGCACCCATTACAGGCAACTGCTGCATCTAATTTGAGTAATAAACATCAACAAAATCTTTCTAAAGGCAAGACTGAAAATGGTGCTTGCACAAGCACATCAGTTAGATGTTGGCACTGTATATAGCAACTTGAAAACTAATGGAGACAATCAAATGCAAAATATGAAGAAAAATCACACAAGAGATGCACCCTAGAGGGGAGAACACAATGTACCACTACTCTAACTGCAAACAAGCTCCTTTCAGAAAGAATGTGGCGGCCTCTGCAGTTCTGATTTAGCATTTGTCAATTAATAGTAGGGGTAAGTGATTGTAAGAAAAGCGGCGGAGCCTAAAAATGCTTGAGGCAAGAAATGAAGAGTCATTAGTTAGGTAAATAACCCTAATTTGTTCTTTTCTATGGGCCATGACTTATGGGGCTTTCGGCAAACAGCCCAATTATTCAGCACAGCAAAGGTCATCTACAAAGTACTGAATTAAATAGCAAACGGGGTCTGCTCATTTATTTCTCAAGTCTATAGATAAATACTAGCACGCCATAAATAGAAAACTTATAATGTTCCATTGGGTTGCACACAAAGTGTGGATGCCAGTATGCATTAACTTTTTTATATCCTAAATCACGGATATAGGATCACATAACCACCCATGTATAAGCTCACATCAGAAAATAGATATCTTTATTTTCCACAGTGGTCAAACATTGATGTGAAAATAGAAATTTAACAAAGCTCAGCTGACTAATACCTGGTTGATCTAAGGCATGAAGAAATTGAATCCACTGCACAGGATTATCTACCGTCCTTGGAAAAGGGAGAAGGGGCTCCTTTCCAATAGCTTGTCTGATCAAAGTGTCAATAGAATCATTTCCTTCTTCCGATTTCATTGCATTGAGAGTTCCACTTGAAAGAAGCTTTGCAGCAGGCATCTAGGTTATAGTTGCAATTATCTCATCCAGAGACACTGCACATTATAAGTGATAATTTATTGATTGAAAAATAAAAGGTAGGACATTAAAAGAGAGAAAGCTTGCATTCAAATACATAAGATTCATCATCCGAGGCAAAAACACTATACATCAGGAAACTCCTATAAAGTTTTCCGAAAAAGATCAGCCTTGGTTTAATTATGATTCTTTTCTCATCAATGGATGAAAAAACTTAATTAATATTCAATAGATTCACAGGCTGAAGATGAATATTGAGCGTTAGTTTCATGGGCTATTTCAAAAGCGTAGTGAACTTACAAAAATGGGGAATGCACATAAAGTTGTCTAGTGAGAAGTAATATTCTGAAACTACATCATTTCCCATGCTAACTTGCGGTCATACTCACCTGTCTAGTTTCTTTCATGTATTAAGAATGAAAAACCACCGACTCCCACATCTAATACTCAAGAATTACGTCTTGACTGAATAAATTGTGAGTTATAAAGAGAATTTATGATGGGAAACATACTTAGACAAAAGCAACCAAATTACTTAATACACTAGTACGTTAAAAGGAAAACTGCATGTTATCGCTTGCAATCAAGAGCAAGCTGTTCATAAACATAACAGCCCTGTTTCACTGTTTATCATTCAAAAAAGATTCAAGTACTATCCTAATGCCAAAACATGAACTTACTTCAGCGGCTACGAGTTTCTAGGAGAGATACTTCTTTATCATGATTTCTAAATACTAATTTGTTAACTAAGCGAGCAGCATATTACACATCACCATGACGTGATATAATAAATTGGAAATGCTAAAATGACAAGACAGAACTAAGATCCTCGATGCAAACTGAACTGTAACCATCTTCTATTGACAGTAATTACAACCATCACAGTATCTCTATGTGTCCGATTCCAAAGTGTAAGATGCGTATTTTAGTAACAAATTATCCCCATCTAAATTGTGACAAGTTATTGCCTGGTTTTTATATTGCAATATCCACACACATAAGCAAAGATCATTTATTCCACACTTCACATCCAAACTATAGAGATTTCCTCCATCAAAGCAGAATAAACCTATCTACAGAGTAGAACCAGAAATACACAAAAAACATTTCAGCACCAAATGCAGAAGATTCTCACACAAACGAACAGATAAATACTAGGATTATGAGTAAGTGCGAGAGCTCATTCTCACTACACGGGATCCAGTACAACCACGCATTCAATCTAAACAACCTCACACTTCAATTCAAACTGATTTGCAAGCAGAAACGTCTCAACATAAAAATCGAATTCACACACAACGATCGAAAATAAATAACAATCAAAACGCGCCTAACAAATGGAGATTGAAATTAGATTGAATTCGCCGCGACAAAATTGTTTAGAGAAAAAACGAATGACGCGGAGCGGAAATAAAGCAAATAATACACAAAAGAATCAGCTGTAGGGTTAGCGAGCAGGTGATCTGTGACCGCCATGGAAAGCAAAATTAACACACATACCAGTGAACGGAGAGATCGCCGGCGACTGATTACCGATGCAATGGCGTCGCGAAAACCGGGAACGGGAACCGATTACTGGTAATAATGCGAAGGAGAGTGTGCGTGTTTGTAATGTGAAAAGACACACACAGAGGAATCGGCGAAACCTTGTAGAGAGAGAGGGCGAGTGCAAATAGGAGAGAGGAGGAAAGAGAGATGAAAACCACGCAGCGGCTTTATATATACACATCAATTCTGACGTAGAAATATGAAAAATTCTTTCTTTTTCGGAGCATGAGCTGGTCTGATTATATTCTAAAGGTTTTTTTTTTTTTTTTTTTTTTTTTTAATTCTATAGAATTATTACTACCCCGTCCATTATAAGACTTTACATTTCTTTTTATCAATTTCTGACACGTTTTTTCACGCTTCTTGATGACGCGTTTTAAAATAGATTTTTGAAGAATTTTTCTTTTACGGGATACTATGATAGTTGTATTATCCCGCAAAAGAAAAAAATCTTCAAAAATCTATTTTAAAACACTTTATCAAGAAGCGTGAAAAAACGTGTCAGAAATTGACAAAAATAAATGTAACGTCTTATAAAGGACGGCGGGAGTAATTAATAAGGAAACAGTATTATCACTTACTACAGTACTCGTTAGTAACAGTAAAAAAAAATGGAATGGTAATTATTGTGTAATGTAAGTAAGTGGTAGTGATAATAATCATGATGGTAGTAGTAATGGTAAACCCTATATCACATTATTAGTAGCGAATTATGGAAAATAAATGTTTTGTATTTTGTGCTTTCAAAAAAAAAATGTTTTGTATTTTGTCATCTAATCGATTTGGATTTGGATTTGGATTTGCGTGTATCGTAGAGTTGAATGTTTACTATGTATTAAAAATGTTTTTCAATATCGTAATAATTAAATATTTTTATAAACAAATAGATTTTCAGAACATCTCGAGTAATTTTATCTACCATAATAAAATCAAGTTCTTTAGCTTCGTTTTATGTGTTGATATATGTAAGAATTGTTTCATTTTTGCGAACACGACATTTACTTTTCTTGCTATTTTCGTTGAGTAATAGAATTTGAAAGAACGCATTTTCAATCCATATGAAGGTTATATCCTTTTAAACATCGAATCAATGGGACTTGAACATTGAAACGAGGAAGAAAACGAACAAAAACATTAAAAAAAAAGTCTATCGCAATGCAATATTTGGTAAGAACGTCTGATAATTCCATTTAGTCCGACCTTAGAAAATCCCTAAATCGATAATGATTGTAGCAACTTTTTTTTTTTTTTGTTAAAATAAAAATAAAAAATCGATCCATATATCAAAATTATGACCCATTTTGTGATTCATCTATGCATGGTGGGTCACTTACTCCACTAGAAAACTATCAACTTCTTATTAAAATTCGTGTCGACGCCCCTAGTTACTGGTGGACACGGGGAGTACTTGATAACAAACACATCCTCAAAAGGCTAGCAATCTTGACCTTCATCGAGTTAGTATATCAAGCACGAACACAAACTATACGATCCTCATGGCGTGAAGCCCGATTTCTCTTTTCTTTTCTTTTCTTTTCAGGTAGTAGTAGTAGCAGCAGCAGACATGTTACTAGAATAGGAAACAAAACACTACTACATCTTATATAAATTTCCACCTTTCACAAATATATATGACAACTTATCCAACAATTACATTGCATTGTTGGTGTTGGAACAGAGTTACCACATATGGATATCTACTTGAGTAACAATATGCACTGGGATTCAGTTGAAAATAATAAGGCTCTACTAGTATAGTAGCTATGTATAAAAAATATAGTAAAAAAGAATATGAGTAGAGTATTTAAGCATTCTGTTGCCACTCCTGAATGGCATAATAAAGAGCATAGTTTGGGATGAGGTCACAATTTTCAAGCTTCAGATTTGTCATGGGGGAAGTCTCATGCCCACTATTGAACCATCCTTGTATGGCATCCGCCTCGTATGTGTAGCCGTCCCCGGCTATGTGCGGATCTTTCATTACATCCTGCGAATTTGCCCAGAAAAGGAAACATCGCTCTCAATTAGGAAACATGGGTACATCAGCATCTATTTTTTCAGTTTATGCCACAATTATTTAGCATAATGCTCAAATTTTCATTCAGCTCGGTTCCAGGTTTTCACAACCGAACACCAACGCATCAACATAATGGACAAAAGTAGGTATTTTGTGAAAAACATGCGTTTGCAAATAAGTAACGGAGAATTGGAGATGTCGGGACTTTTTTTTTTTGTTACCTGGAAAATGGGACAGAGGAAGTGCGAAGGAATTTTGCGCTGACTTCCGGAGTCTGTAGATGATGAGGTGGAGCACAGCTCTCTCATCGGCTCAAGAACAGGCCAGATTTGTGATATGAGATCTGGTCGATCCATGCTATCATCTTCACAGCATTTCAAAGCCAAACAAGCTAACTTCTTGGCTTGCTTGAGTGGCCAATCCCCAGCTGAAATGTCTAAAACACTGTCTAATTTGCCTTTTTCGAGAGCACATTTCACATCCCTTAATGCCCCTGTAGCTGGTCTTGCAGTTAATAGTCTTAACAGTACCATTCCAAATGAATAGACATCAGAATCAGTGGTGAGCTCCCCAGTTTCAAGAGATTCCGGATCAATGTAGTCTAAATCTTCTGGATTATTTGCGTGCAAGGTTGAATTATTCTTGTCGTGGGATACCAAATTAAAGAAGCCAAATTCACTTATCTTGGTGACAAAATGTGCATCAAGAAGAATATTTGAGGGCTTCAAATTTCCATGCACATTACAACCGCTGTTCGCATGCAAGAACATGAGGGCAGAGCATATATCAGTAGCAATCCTGATCCGAGTTTGCCATGGAAGACAAGAAGTTTTGGCTGGGTTTGAAAGGAAATCTTCAAGACTGCCATTGTCAATGTACTCATATACGAGTGATCTGGACTCTGGACAGGCGCCTAATAGTGTAACGAGATTGGGATGCCTCACCCTCGACAGGACTTCCACCTATATTGACAGAACTCAAATTTGGTATCACATAGAAGAGAAGGTAACATTGAACTTCAAGATGATAATACCGGATAGCTAATGTTAAAAGCTCCTGAAACCAAATCTTGTGAAGTATATAATTGCAATTAGACAAGGATTACATATTCACACAAACACATGCACTTTACATTGTAATAATGCTGATAGGCAAATCTTAAGGTTCTGAAAATATTACCTCAATTTTGAACTCTGAATCACTCTGAGAACCTGAGGATGGCAACATCTTTATAGCTACCTTGTTATGGCTAAGTATGCCCTTAAAAACACTTCCATATCTTCCTTCTCCAATTTTATGAGATGGTTTAAAGTTTTCAGTACCCTCAATAATATCCGAGAAACTAATTCCAAAAAAATGTGGAGGTGATATTACTGAAGGATCCTCTCTCTGCAATGCCTTATATTTGTTACATTTCCTTACAGCAGAATCATACTCTCTCTGCAGTTCATCTCGTGTTCCCTTAAACGTTATCAAGAGATTCACAGCCTGAACAATCTTCTCTTCTAGCTCTCTCTCAGAGCAGTGGGCTTCATTTAGTTGTCTTTCTAGTGCAGGTTTCTGGGCCTGGATAAGCTGAATTTCTTGTAAAATTTGATCATGTTGATTCTTCATTGTCTCAGTTGCTTGCCTTAGTCTGAGTAATAGTTCCTCATTTTCTTTAGCTCTGTCCATCTCTTCTATGTGACTTTCCAATGCCTCAGCCTGAAAAGTAATATCACACGTCACATCTTTGAAGATTTTATATGTTAAGAGTAATGAATGAAACAGAGTCCACCAACAAAAGATTCATGCAGGTAACTGATATAAAGGACTTCGGAAAATCAATACAACTTCTGAAACTCAAATTAGTGTCGAATTTAAAGAAATCGTTTTATGCCTCAATGGCGGGAAACGCATGGATTATGTATCTGGTTTTATAACTTATATATCATATCTATGTTTCTTAGTTGTATCTTATCGAATTCAAAGTATAGTTTTCAATGATAATTTCCTAAATGAAATATAGCATTATTCTAGATCTGAAGATAGTTCTGGTAATTCACTCGCACAAAAAAAGATAAACACGGAAAATCTCGTGTGGTTTACTGATTTTACTGCACTTACAGAACCATATAATCACATGAAAAGTGCTTCAATATGCAACAGTGGCAGCAAGAACATGTATGACTAACAGAAAGGAAAAGATAAGATAAGATAACCTAACAGTCTCTATTCACCTTATTCAGGGCCTCCAAGGCATCTTCTCCAGCTCTTCGTTGCAATGACTCCTTATTTGCAGTCTGTTTATACTCCTCAGCAACTACTATAGGGTGCTTCAGTTTATTTTGTAGATCAGAAATTTCTTGTTCTTTACATTCAGAATCCTGAAAAAAGAAAATCTTGTCAAGTTCAAAATTCTATGAATCAAATAACACCTACAGTCACATTCATGTCATGTTCAAGGACCTTATCACCAATTGTATCATGAATTGTTCAAGTGCATAAAACTAACAATTAACTACATATTCCTGGTCTAGGAATGATGGTCGTCGAATTGTCCAACAAATGCTTATTCAATTGTTCAATTCTCTCGCATACCTGTGAAGTGCTAGAAGATGTACGTGGTAGATGCTCTGGAGACTCCACTTTAGAAAATAAAGGCAAACCCTCTCGACTTGACTTGCCCGCTGTCAGAGGCATGCTTAATGTCCTATCCGCCTCTTCTAGTGATCTCGTTGAGTGCCCAAAATCCTTAACAGCTCCGACTTTGATATCCATGTTTTCCTTGGGATTATTGTTAAAATCCATCCCATCTCTATCTATTAAAGGCGGCAATGGCACAACGGTGGTTGAATGAGTACGAAAGCCAACAGGCCTAACCAAGAGAATGAAAGTCAGCAACTATATATGAAGTTTTCTCCTTCGTAAACAACAAACATGGCTTTATAGAGCCATTAAAGGTGAAAAGGGAAATCTCAGAGAATAGAAAACAGTGTCAATGCGAAAGCATTATCGTGTTTAAATCTCATCAGTTGCTCACTCAAAGATACAAGCAGGGGAATAGGGTCTCATGGGGGATAAGAGTGCCTTCTTTTGCATCTCAGAATCTAAATCTTATCAGTTGCTAACTCAGAGTCAAAGCTAGATATCTGGTTATATTGAACTCCATATTAGAAAGCTCTTCAATAACAAATAAATCTCATCGGACGCAAACAAATAATAACATAGGCCTTTCTTGCCTCATAATTCATTCTATAGCATCTCAAATGTCAAGAGGCACCCAATGGAATGTAAATCTTAGGTTACAAACATCAATTTGCACACCTTTCGTATATGAGCCTCCCTTTTGAAACAAACCAGATGTGGCATGATGATGGAGCTTGTTGGCAGACTATCATAGCTTTACTGGAATTGGTCGTTGACAGCTTCCTGCAATCTAGATTAGTCAATATTAGTAAATAAATATTATTAACTACAGGAATAGAAATGTAGAGTTAAGAAATCATCCAATTCTTAGGAGAGGATCTATCTATTAGGTAAGTCAGCTAAACTGTTTCGATCTTGGTACGGATATTCAAAGAAATGATGATTCGGTTATGTTTGGCTCCTTGTTTACGAAGTCCTCTTTTCTTTCCCCGATTGCATGCTTAACAGCCAGCCAAGGATGCGCGTTTCTTGTCCTTAGGGGCAGAAAAAATTCAGACATGATGTACCATATATGTGTCTCATTTGCATTCAGTCGTATGTTTAATTAATTAATGATGATAACAATCATCTTAGACAGGAGGTTTTGTACACAAAACTATTAGCCTGTACTATAATATGATTAATATCAGATTCCAATAATCGGACCATTTCCAAAACCTAACAATATCTTTTACTAGCTAGATACTCAACATTCCCACGATAAATGACCTTTGTAAAGTAAATGTGATCATTTAAGTACGCTGCAAGCCTTGTAACTCTTTCAATTTTTGAACAGAGTATTTGATTAGCTTTTATTGATAGATTATCCAAAGCACTGCCTAAATAGACTCTTCGTCATACTTAACAACCACCTTTAAACAGATGAATGGATTGCAACAGACTGATTTGCATGTTTCCCCTATTTTTATATCTGAAATAGCCTTCAATAGATCATCTTATACTACTTCAGAATTTTCTTGATCTAGAAACAGAAGAACGTGTGAGAAAAGCAATTGCGCCCCCCCCCCCCCCCGTGTTTTTAAATGATAGCTTCAATTAACCACAACAGCTATACACAAACTTCAGGGTAAAGAAAGCAATCGAGATCCAAAAAACAATCACAGTCATAGAGGATAGACATAACACAAGCGTACTTTGGGGTGAATGCCTCAGCTGCAGCTCCCATAATGAGCCTTCCTATTTTGTATTTTGTGATAAGTTGTAATATCCCTTTCTCAATCTCTCTCTTTTCTATCCACAATCTATCAGCCTGTTTCTGTAGAAGAGCAAGGAAATTGATATTTTTCAATTGCAGCTCCATGCAGTAACCCGCAACAGACCGTTAGGCTTTGAGGTCATTTTAGAATGGAGTTTAAATACGCACTAAATTTGTGTACTTAATACGTCTTGCTTATATAAGGAGGTTGATATGCGGTGCATGTGTATGTGTCATGAATCAATATAAATTTCTATAAGGTATGCATTTTAGCACTAGGGAAAAAGAAAAAATAAATAAATAAAAAATTACCCCCATCTGGGCTACGAAGAGAAGGTACTGGTTTATAAGTTTTTGCATCTTCATCGTTTCATATTCCTGGGATGACTTAACCGCCTGACTTTTAAAGCTGCCGGTTGACAGCTTCCCGCTCACTGATATCATGGTGAAATATGTCAATTCAAAATGAGTAACTTCCCCAATCCTTGTACATAGAGAAATGCACTAACTAAACATACGAATACTAACAGCAAATTATACCACGTACGAAGCAATGACTATAGACTATGATCTGCTGCTTCAATTGATCCAACAAAGAAAACGTGTGCATTTAAATTACACAGTATGACTATATAAGCCGAAATCAAAGAATAGCACTAACACGAAGATCCATTCAAACCCATGCATCTACTTATCTCTTCATGCTGAAGTTATAAATTTAGATAAAGACTCTAACATCAAAAACGAATACCCGAAACAGCTCAAAAAGAATATATCCTTCCACCAGTTCAATCAGAATCAACCATATATTCTACAAAATCCTACCAAAATATGTGCCATCAAAACCGCATACCTCCAACAATATTAGCAAACAATCAAACGATCATGATACACAAAAGATGAGCAAATATATTTGGGGAAACAGGAACCTCCAAAAAAAAGCATCTATATCAAAAATACCTATCAATTAGCAGAAACTGATAGAAATTTAAAAGCAGAAATCCAATAAACTATTCAACCAAACCCAGAATTCCCACATCATCAAATCCAGCACATAAAAAATAAAAAACTGCAATAAATAAATAAATAAACATGAACAAAACCGATCAAAAATCAGCTTACAGAGAGACACGAAGCTCCCAGGCTGATGAACATGGACAAGGCAGATTTTGCTCCCACCGAAATTCTCCACCGCCCAAGTCAACAACGACTTCCCTACCTTCACATTCCGCCCCACAGCCACATATATATGCGAATCGCAGCTGGCGATTTCCCCTTCACTCCCCATTCCGCTCCGTCGTCACAATCTCATCGATTCAACTTTTTCTGCATATACATAAATCTCTGTGTGAAAGAGAAGAGGGCGATTCTTGGTGGAAGGAGGTAAACGAAGTCGTGGTGAGTAGGAAATTGTAGTGGAATTTTCGCTGCCCACTTTCGTTTTTGGATTTTCGTCAAAACAGAAAGGGGGAAATGCCCACTACCTGTTTGTTGTTTTGCCCAGGAAGCATTCGACGGAGTAATTAATTAAGCTAATCAAAGAATTATGGAGAAAGTTCCAAAATTCCACATCATTTGCTTTTCTCACTTGCTTTTTCTAAGAATCTTTCACCTTTTGTTTTATTCCTTTTTCTCTTTTTACTCTTCTTTTTTATCTTTTGCTTAAATTTGCTTCTTCGACTTATCCAGAATCAAGGTTATTTGAAATTTTGTGTCGTACTCTTTAAATTTATGTTATATTAATTCCTGTTTTAAACATTCGAAAACAATAAATTGGTTTTTTCGGCTCAAAAAAGAAAAAGTTTGGTTCATGAAATCATGTTTACGTTCTAAAAATTAAATAAGTTGTACAAATTGTTAATTAAGAGGGATTGGCAAGGACAAGTAGATGAGGTATTTTAACTATTGAACAAATACATTTCCTAGCAGAAGTTAGGAAATATCATAGTTCAAATTTGTGCACAAAGTTCATGTTTCTATTCTCATATTTACCTTGTTATGTTTACAAAAGAGCTAATTTCTATATGAAAACGTCCTTTTCATATAGAGTCATTTACGAAAATGAAAGAGGATAGTTTAATTAGTAAATTGTTATAATGTATATATGGTAATTAGTATTAGGGTTAATGTTTATCTTATTAGGCCCTTCTTATTAGGTCCAGTCTTGTGTATATGTGCTCTCAGTCGGTTAATAATATTAAGAATTTCGTCCTCCCTTTAATGGTTATGTGCTTTAGTTAACATGGTATCATGAGCTCTAGGTTATAGGGTATTTCGATTTTTTTGGGGCTGATTTCGTATATTTGAATTAAAATAAATAAATAAATAACAAAAATATGGTTTTTTGGGCCCGGAAAATGGCAACATAACACTTTCCGTTTCCATTCAACACTGCCGCCGCAGGGAGCTGCGCCATCGTCCGGCGAACCTTCGTTGGAATTCTCGTCGCTGGCGGCCGCGCGTGTGGCTCACCGCGCTTGCACAGTAAATCTATGCAGTTTTGTTTTCGGCACATGAGGGCGCGTCTGGTGCCAGATTCTGCTCCGATCAGTCTCAATCGACTCACCTCGATCTTCTCCCCATCTCTAGGGTGGTTTCGGTCTGCATCTCTCGACGTTGTGAGACTAATTTTGGTACTGATTCAGAGTTCTTGCATATTTATTGTGATTGTTGACTTTGGTTAAGCATGTCTGAGGAGGGTAAATCTGTTGATGTGGTGTCCGTGATTTCAAGAATCACGAAACACAAGCATTGTTCGACTAATTATTTGGATTGGTATTCGACTATTGATCTCTATATGTTAAGTATTTTTCGAAGGATCACCACGCAACTGATGATGTTCCTTTTGATAAGACTAAGAAGAAGGCTTGGCTTCAAAAGGGTGCTCGTTTGTTCTTGCACATGCGCAACTCAATTGATAGTTCTATTATTGGTCTCCTCACTCGGTGTAAGTCTGTTAAAGCTCTTTTGGAGTATCTAGAGTTTCTATATTGTGGCAAAGAGAATGTGTCTCGGATGTTTGATGTGTGTCAAGCCTTCCATAGGCCAGAGAAAGGAGAGAGGTCTCTTACTGATTACTTCATGGCGTTCAAGAAAACTTATGGAGAGCTCAATGAACTCATTCCGTTTGATTTAGACATAAGTGTTCAACAGACTTAGAGGGACAAAATGGCAGTTATGAGCTTCTTGGCTGGTTTCTCACCTGAGTTTGAGGTTGTCAAATCTCAAGTTCTTTCTGATTCTAAGATTACATCCTTGGATCAAGCATATAGCAGGCTTTTTCGCACTGAGTGCTCGACTACTACCCCATATGATCAGCATAATTCTCTACTTGGTCGAACATCCACTCATGTGCCTAGAAAGCCTTGATACAAGAATGGTGGGTGTAAGCTCTTCTGGAAAGTTGCAGTGGCATGAGACGCCAAAGTGTCGCTAATGCCAAGAAATTGAACATATCAAGAGCAGTTGCCCAAAGCTCCACAACAGGAAGTCTCAGAAGTCTTCTGCCCATGATGTTCAGAATAGAACACCTTTGGCCATCCTAGTGATTCCATCACTATCTCTACTATGGACTATGCAAAGCTTTTGCAACATCAGGAACGGTCTTCTCAATCTGGTCCTACCACTGCTCGTGTTGATTCAGTTAACCCTATTGCCTGCGTAATTTTCTCATCAACCAAATGGGTCATTGATTCGGGTGCCACAGATCACATGATAGGTAATTCTAGTTTATTTTTCACATGAGTCACATCGTCACACCCATTCGGTTACCCTAGCTGATGGTTCACGATCTTTTGTCCGTGGATCAGGCACTGTCCAACTTACATCATCGTTATCCTTATTTTATGTCCTTAACCTTCCGATCTTTCGTTTAACTTGATATATGTTAGTACTTACTCGTAAGTTGAAATGTAGTGCCTCATTTCCCCCTGTTATTGTTTGTTTCAGGATCTTACGACGAGACATATTATTGATAAAGGGCATGAATCAGGCAGCCTATACATGCACCCTTAATATGTCATCGCCGTCTTCAGTAGCATGTGCATGCACCATCACTCTGATGGAAGCACATTGTCGGTATGGTCATCCATCTCTTTCTTTGTTAAAGAAATTGTGTCCGTAGTATTCTGAGTTTGTCTTCTTTTGATTGTGTGTCTTGTCATTTTCTAAACACTATCGTGTTACTCTTAGTCCTCGAGTCAATAAGCGAGTTGATGCTCCGTTTGAGTTAGTTTTATTCATAACAATTGGTACTTTTACGATAAATACGTTAATAATGAATATTAGTTTTATCTTGTGGAAATAACTAATATGTATAACTATAATATATATATATATATATATATATATATATATATATATATATATATATATAATATAAATCATAATATCAAATCATTATAATAACAAGTTGATAAAAAATATATATAAAAAATTTCGATGTCACATAGATTGACTCTTTCATTCAGAACAATTGACACTTTTATTTATGAAGATTGACACTCTTGCTGGAGAATTATATATTCTAAATTTCAATTTATAAAACCATATTTTACCTTATAAATTTGAAATTAAATACTAAAAATAATTATAAAACCCTAAATTGATATGTGAACCCTATAAAGTAATTGTAAAATTACAACATACATACAAAAATATATACATATAAAAAAATATTTAAAAGATTGACACTTTTATTCATAAAGATTATCACTTTTATTAATAAGATTGACACTTTACCTGAACGGGTCGGATCAACACGAACCAGGTCGAGTTGACCCGAACTGGCTTGAGTCGACCCGAACCGGAATAGAGTCAACCGGGTCGGGTAGGGTAGGGCTGGCCGTATGGTGTGGCCAGCGCCTCACCCAAGTTTTTGTCTACTCTTTTTGTTGTAAATGTTTGTACTCACAGATCAAGACTGAACTCCTAGGAAACAATATTCACCATCTAATGAAAACCTTGATAATGTATCATCATTTCGACATCTAAATAAAACCACCATCTGAAAACCATGTTTTGAATCATTCACTACTCAATTTCAGTTACAATCACAACTTTTAAAATCTAAATTGCACAATCATCTAGAGATCTTCCTACAAATATATGGTCAATAGGGAAAAGTATGATATATTGTATATCAAGAAACTATTGTCCAACAAAGATAAAACTATTGTAAGCTTATCTTTTAGGAAATAACAACATATAATTTGAAAATAGAATAAGTCTATCTTTAGAAACCTTAATAAATACCATGTAAGCTTCGCGTATGCTTCAATTTATATCACCTACTAACTATTGAATGCAGTATAATATCCCCAATCCTCAATCCTTGTGGTAAAAAAATTTGCCTATGTTAGGGGATATAATCTACTTCTAGAAAAATGTCAAGGTACAAGAAATTTGCCTATGTTAGGGGATATAATCTACTTCTAGAAAAATGTCAGTTCATTTCATACAAGGAAATTGAACTTCCTTAGCATAAGATCTTTAAATGTAACAAAAATTGTTTCTTTGCAAAAGTTTGTTATTTATCCTACTTCTCTTACATATTATAATAAACTCTTTCATTTTCGTTTTACCGATAATTCATAAGTTAAACATCGCAAATTTTATATGTCGTTATTTAAATTCGAATGGAAGTACGGTTACTGCACATTTCTGGATTTATATGACCCGACTGGAAAGTTTCAAAACGTCAGTTTTAGAGACTTCACTCCAGAAATGTTTGTTCAATTCAGCGCTCTATGCGGTTCAGATTCCTTAGGCAATATATATGGCATTTGACCTATTACTGTTTTTCAGGTGGTTAAGGAATGTGAAGGAGACTTGCGCTTGTTGTTTATCAAGTTGGAGAAGTACAAAAGTGAAGACTTTCCGAAGAGAGTTCGTGATCTGAAAGACTATAAAAATCAATTTAAGATGGTCCTCAACACATATGATCATCAAATGATGTATTGTCCGACAACGAAGAACATCAGGTATCTGAGAGACATCAAGAATAAAGATGACAATGGCCCGAGAAACTACCTATGTGAAGATGTCCTGAAGGTGGCAACTATAATGATCGCAGAAGGGGTGTCATTTAAGAATGAACATAAATATAAGGTACATTGTAAATTTATTAGATATTTGATTTGTTTAATTGTTATAATTTTATTTTATTTGATATATGTTATGAATAAAGGTACAAGATTGGAACGCTATGAAGAAGGAGCACATCAAACGTATTGAACATGCAAAATATAAGAATAAAGGTAATGATAGCAAATTCCAACCGAAGAGGACTCTATATACCATGTTAACATTTTATATAATCTTATCTTTTAACATTCTTCAACTCTTGGTTTTATTTAATAGTTTGCTTGTGTCATTGTATTTCTAATAAGGTATTGAACCGACCAAAGGAGGGCAAGAAGACAGGGGGTGACAAGAAGCCAAAAACACAATGAACTCTTTGTTTGTGTTGTATAGATTTTCAAACAATTGGATGCATAATCGTGAGCTGAGGAGATAAAAGTTCTTGAAAAGTAATGTGAATGGATATAGATTGAATTTATATTATATCCATGGATGACACTTGTTTGATGTTTATGTTCTTGATTACCGGTTACTTAGGGGTATTTCATTTAGAAGACACTTGTTTGATGTGTATATGTGGATGCTTGGTTAATTAGTTAATTAGGAGTATTTTATTTTAGATGAGATCGTATGCAGTATAAAGATTATAGACTAACATTTGAAATCATATCCAATTATAATTGGAGCACACTCCTGTCAGTCCGGTCTTACCGTGAGGTCGAATCTTGATTGACATTTTTATTCATTATGATTGACACTAAATATAATTGACATTTTTGTTTACAAAGATTAACACTTTTGAAATCATTAAAAACATTGACACTTTTATTCATAATAATTAATAATTGACAAATAGTTTTGATATCATTAAAAACATTGACACTTTTACTCATAATAATTGACAAAGTCGGTAATTTTATTCCAAAAAACTAAAAAATAAGTATAATTTATTGAAGTTATCTTTATACAGTAAAACCTCCCTGCAGTAATACTCTATATAAGAATAACCTCCCTATAGTAATAAAAAGTCATGGTCCCGACTCGGGACCAATTATATTTAAGAATAACCTCCACACTGTAATAAAACATATTTTTTTTCGGTCCCGTCTTAAGGATTTATACCTTTCATATAAGAATAAATTGCATTTTATATAAAAATATATATAATTTCATTACATAAAAATTAAGATGGCCAAAAATACTTATCTATGGTTGGTTGTGACAACATTTTAATTTTTTGGGCTGTCCCTACATCCTTCAATTTGCGCGTACGAAATAACTCATCTACATGTACACCTTCTTGCTGAAGCCAAAAAGATTCTAACTTATCAAGCATGCTTAAAGCTTCTTGACATGAAACCTTTTGTATTTCTACACTATCATCTTCAGGATCATCTCCCTCCGCCGTTTCTTGCCTAATTGTTGCAATGATTTCTTCATTAGTCAAAATATGAGTGATATGTTGCTCACTTGGATGATTGAGGAAGACATCCATATATATCCATCTGGTAACTGTAGGGAAACTCCTTAACTTGGTTACTCAATTCCGTGAATAATTTTTGATTTTCTTCATCCACTTCACTTGTAGCTTCCAATTCATTGGAATTTGATGTCCTAATTCTGCAATGCTTGAAGCTATTCTCAATTGTTCGTGGCTTCACATCTATTGACCATGAATCAACGGCATGCATGATTCCATCGAGCAGAGATATTTTTGCCGGTTCCAAAACACGATCTTCGATTCGTTTCAAAAGTAAACAATTAAACCGACGACGATAATTACCTTTGAAATTTCTTATGATTCCTGCATCACATGGCTGAATTTTGGAAGTGCTATTGGGTAGGAGGAACATGACAGTTGTATGATTAAGAGGGGGAAGAAGCTCATTTTTGCCATTTGCCGTGCAATTGTCCAAAATGAGCAAGAAATTCCTATCTAAACGGCTATCGAACCACTTTAGCCATTCTATAAAGAGTAAGGATGTCATCCATGCATTTCAATTTGCTCGATAAGTGCAGCCAAGAGTATCACGGTTAATATTCTTAAAACATCTAGGATTTAGAAATTTACCAATGATCCAAAGAGGAAGTTTGTCGGAGCCATCACCGTTGCAACAAATAACAATTGTTACTCTCTCTTTGTTTTGCTTTCGGCCCTCCAATTGCTTTGTTGCAAGAGAATTATCAACTTGCATTCGATAGAATAGGCCCGTTTCATCCATGTTGTAAATGTCCTTCCATGCCCATTTATCCAATTTCTCTTTGATTGATGGCAAACAAGCTTCAATTTTCTCCATATCGACCGAGCCTCTCTCCCCAAAGCGGCAATAAGATTGAGTTCCATGTCGTTGCTTGAACTTTTCCAACCAACCATTTGAAAATTCAAAGGATGCTTCTAGATAAAATTGCTTGAAGAATATGTCTCCCTTTTGTTTTAGCAATTCACCACTAAGATTCATATGCTCCTGGTGACTTACAAACCATTCATAAAGTGCAGATTCCATTAAAGGATACTTTACCTGTTTTGAGCGTTTTGTATCCGGGTTTGAACAACTTCTTGATGATCGTTGGACCTCTTTAACGTCTTTGATATTGTTGGTTGGGATACTTTCAGACCATGAGTATCCTCCAACCACTTTGCAAAATCTTTTTGCTTCCAAGTAGGATGCAATTCTTTCATTTTGCATAGCTCAACCCGAATTTTTTCACTAATTTAAGTTCTTTTATCTGGTGTCATTTGTTTGGAGTAGAAAATAATGAGCGATTTTGTGATAGACGTACTTGTAGTGATCATAGATTTATGTACATATAAGAAATAAATTTTAAGACTTTCCATTACTTGTATTAATTATGTATTTATGTGCATATAAGAAATAAATTTTAACACTTTTTACATTCGTACATTGTATTATTGTGTACATGTATGTATTAACAAATTGAGTGTATTATTAAATTAGTCAAATATATATTAATTGAGTGCATATACATCGCTTCCCTGCATGTACATGTGATTGTAGTATTTAATTGATTTTTTTTTAATATTTTTATATGTAAAACTCTATATAGGAATCAATAATGCTATTTGGTCATAATGTGGCCGGCCACACAACAACATTTTTCATAATATACGTAATTTTGAAAATAGTAAATGATAACTATAATTTATTAGTTTAATATTTTAATTTAAAAATATTTTTTCCCCCAAAATTACATATTTTTCTCTTTTTTTTTTCTAGATAAAAGGTCATAAATCCTTTAAAATAGTAAAAATTATCAAATAATTAAAGGATTAATTTTAAAAAATACGTAAAAAATATGGAATATCGTTTTTTTAAGTTTTTTATAATCTAAAAAAGTTTGGCATAAATATATAAATTATTTGATACTAAAAAAAATAAAAAAAGTTAAATTATGGTCGGCCACATTATGGCCCCAACAATATTACTGTATAGAAGTTTTACTTGTATATAACTTATTTTTACTAAGTCGAAGTGGGTATTTTAATAAATAATACTCCCTCTGTCCTTTTGGAGTTGTTACATATCTTTTCAACATTTGTTACAATCGTTTTCAAGAAATTTAATGATGAGTTTAAAAATAGCTTTTTAAACATTTTTTCCTTCAATGATATACTAAAACACTTGTAGTTCCCGTAAATTTAAAAATTTTACAAAAAGATATTTTGAAACTCACAATCAAGACGTTCGAAAACGCTTAAGACAAATGATGAAAAGAAATGTAACAACTCCAAAAAGACGGAGGGAGTAGTATTTATTAAAATACCCACTTCGACTTAGTAAAAATAAGTTATATACAAGTAAAACTTCTATACAGTAATATTGTTGGGACTAGAAGAAATTATTACTATAGGGAGGTTATAGAGTTTTACATATAAAAAGATGCCGAAAGAAAGAAAAGGAGGATGTACAAATACTCCATAGATACATGCATAGTAAATGTGAGCATACTATTACAATAATGACCAACACAACACAATCTAACTAGCTACACATATATCATATCATCAACTCAAGCGTAAATAACAAAGGAATAGCAACATATGGTTGCCACATTTAATTAAATTAAATCAAAAAAGACCTCCTGCAACCTGTTTCATCATGCCCTTTACCTGCATATTTCAGTACATAAAATGTAAACAACCATAGCTGAAAATGGTAAATCGAAGAAACAGCGTAAACGGAAAATGCTAACCTGCTTTTCCGATAGGCCAATATCCTGCAAATCATCAAGCTGCAGAGCAGAAACGTTGTTTTAGATTACATATGCAAAGATTGTTATGAAAAGCTAGTATATTGCAAAAACATAGAAAGGTTCGGACGAAATAGTTGTTCTTACACTTTTGAAAGGTTCAGGAGTCTCTTCTCGCATTTCCATAATGTATGTAGCTCTCTTCTCTCCAATGCCCTGCATCGATACATAAGTTACATTAGATCAAAACCAATTATGGAAGGTACTACGACATAGTTTTAAGATGTGAGAAATTTGACATACCTTCAGGCTCTTTAATTCCTCCCTGCATACAAGAACGAAAAAATAAATTAGCCTAGAGCAGTTGTGATAGATAAATTACTAGTGTTTTGACGACTACACATTATGTACATTCATTCTTAAAAAGCTACCAGTGTAGCTTTCAAACTGTTAAACTTCTATTGGATGGCGAGTGTTTGGTGATAAGCTACAGTATAGTAACGATATGAATTTTATATGTTTTATTTCCATTGCAAGCAAAATGAAACAGCAAACCACGCTATAAAGGGAGTCATCTTACAATATACCGATCACTAAAAGAAAAGAAAAAAGAGAGAGGTTTGTAAATCAACTTACTTGTTGGCAGAATTCAAAAAGTCAAGGCACTCTTTGACAACAGAATGCTGCATTACAGGAAATATTGGATCAGTAAGATATACAAAATGAACAGTACCAAAATTTTGCACAGCATACCTTAAGTTTTGAACTGCGATTGCTAAAAGTACCCCAAGGACTACAGTATCTTGCACTGCTAGGGTCCATTGCTGGGGTCTTTGGTTCCTGACTGTCATTATAGAGCACTTCATGTCTACATGGTGTAGCCATCTCCTCAGGCATCATAATTGTCGGAGTTGATTCACATATAGCCTTTAAGTTGTTACGTATTTCTTTAACTCTTTCACTAAGTGGTGGGGATCCACCTTTTCTGTATATATAGTTGTTCTCCTCACATGTGCTACCTGAGTTTTCGGCATATAACATCAAAATGATCAATGTGTTGTGGCATGGCATCTATTGTATATTATATTTATATACGTACAAATAAACAAAATTACCTGCTTCAAACTGCATAGGAAGTTTTCCATCTGAAATAGTTCCTTCAAGATCAAGCAGCTCACTATCCTGGACACACTCAAATGAATATTTTATCAAAATGCATGTACGAGCTAAGTTATAAAGTCGAGTAGCACACTAGCACTTCATTTCCTTACAGCTGAGTTTAAATTGGATACTGTTTTGATCAAGGTAGTTGAATCATCAGTAGTGGCACTTGGAGTATTCTCCATCTTTGACATACATTCTGGAACAGGTGCTTCAGAATTTGATTCTTCAATCTGTTCTAGAGATGACCTGTAGTTGAAATTGGATACATCCTCTGGAGCCTGCATTATTTATAGTATGAAAATGAAACTGTACCATTAAAGACTTTCGGCAGCGATGCAAAACCATGACGATGGAAACTTTATATTTTAACACCGGTACCTCATCTAATGAAAATGGTGCAACTACCAAAGCAACACCTGGTACACTTTTGGACTTGTGGCGTGAAGTATCTTCAGATTGGCATCTCAACTGCATCATTTCAAATTAAGAAATATTAATGAGACACTAAACTAAAGTGTCATGGTATAATTTTGGACTTCCCTTCATGATTGTCGTGAGCCCAAAGTTTTGTTGAAAGGTAATGGATGACATATTATCGTTATGCTTGAAGCATGTCACTTGTGAGATGGAAAGATAGGTATTAAGGTATAGTTGTTTATCTTTTGTTATGTAACTGTCAGTTATGGTGGTTTATATGCATGTACCTACAACATAAGTGGATAAAGGATGCATCAAATAGACAACATAATAAGCTTGATATACATATAAAAGGAAATCTGACAGTGAAACTAAAATTATAACTATGTTCTAATCTTTGTAATCTCATACTGAATCCGAGAGTCATGACTAGTAAGACTAAATATCTGGAGAATGAATCATAAAAAAGTGGCACTATTTGAAACAATACCTGCTTAGAGTTTGACTTCTTCCCTTCATCAAAGAGCTTCCTTCAAAATAAAAAAGGTAAGAACATATTAATAGGAAATACAACATTCCTTCTATCCTCCTGTTGAAACCAACCATGAATGTAGTTTTACCTTCCCTTCAAGTTGTGACTACCATTCGTTGCATTAAGAAGCCGACTATGTCCAAACGGCTTCTTCGAACTTGAGGAAGCTGAAACTGTCTTCCCATTTTTTACTGATGAAACTACCTTCACTTTTGCTGACGTCCGACTTCTATTAGTATTGGTTGAGTCTGTCAGCACTTGCTTGATGGTTCGACAGGACCGGGAGATTAAATTTAGGGAGCTAAGAGAGTCTTGGCAAAAGCAAGGGTTCTGCATCAGATCAGAGTATCAAATTACTACTACAACATTTAAGGGATCAGATTGATGAAGTGCAAACAGTAAATCTTAGAGGTACCAGGCAAGTGAGCAGTAAAACATGATTTCCTCCACAAAGAGAGTCTTGTAGAATTCGAGTTAGTTTACTTTCCCGATATGGTACCCACGTCTCATTGGAACTAACAGCACCGATAACATTCAATAATGCATAAAGCGCCTTATTTTTCAAATTACTCTGAACAGGTGTGTTCCCTTGTCTGATATTCTTTCTAATGTCCTCATAGCCTGATAAGATGTATAGCATTAGTACTTATTCTTAAATTAAACAACTGCAGCATATAAGATTATCATAAGAAACCCACCTGCTAGGTCAACAAAATTAATTTTGTTCGCCCTCCTGGCTTTCATTTTCTCATCATCAGACGCTATATGCACCATCAAGCCCTTTTGCTGCGGCTGATCAATTGCTACTTTCTGAGTGTTCTGTGAGCAGCCCTGACTAAAGTACATATCATGAAATTCTGTAATAGAATTCACAGGAACCTGAAAAGACATGAAATATTGCATAAATATTGAATGAAATTTTAGAAAAGGCTAAAAAATTTAAATCCTGCAAGATCCTATAAATCTTGCCTTAGAAAGTCCTATAATGTTGGCTTTGCCATGAGCATCGTCTAGTACTTTGATAGAAGAATGGTTGGGGTTCAAGAGGTCCTTCACATTCTCTAGTGTTAATTCATATAGAGATATAGAAACTGACTTCCCCAACTCGTTTGCCTTTGCAAGGATTTCAGACATTGCCATCACTGCTAAACCAGGCTTCTCTCGAGATCCCTTCAATGGGTAGGAGAAGTAACTTAGCATGCATTCATTTCAGCAGTAAATGAAAGGCCGGCATCGTATGAAGAAAAGAGAAGAGGGACAGCAAAAACACATAGAAAAGGAAAAAACCTGGATGGTGTAAGTTTTGCCACTTCCCTTTGCGCCCAGGGCAATTACAGAGGCATTTCGACCCTCAAAAAGATCTAACACCAGGGGCTTGATCTCTCTTGAATAGATTCGATCAATTTCTTCATGTTGTTCGTAGCAATAGTCCAGCTCGACACTATCCTTTCTACAAACATATGACACGAAACAAGACTATATCAGGGTAAATTTCTGTAAGTCTTGGGGATCTAAGATTTCACTATCATAAGCTCATATTCATCCTCTCCGCAGATAATTGATACATAATCGAAATTACACCAGGTAAAACTGAGATTCGAGCTTGCACCTTAAACTCGGAGCTGAAGTGTCTCCTTTCTTGATATAGGGAGTGTTCAATCTAACCAATAAAAAGGAAGCCCAATTACATTTCAACATAACAAAACTGACAAGTTTTTGCAGATAAGAGGATGTATTGAATTCAGAAATTCCGTAAAGATCTGGAACAGAAACTCCTATGTAAACCAAATTCTCATCATATAAAACTTCAGAGACATGAACCAGTTGGAAAAAACCAACAAAACCACCTCCATAAACCCTAAAACATCTAAAATTGAACAAGAAATTCAACACCAATTCAAAAATTCAGGAAAAAAAAAAAAACAAAAAACATAATCATTAAATTAGGCACGAATCCGCACTTTCCCCAAAAAAACAACATAATTAAGACCAACTCCAATTACAGAAAACAAAACAAAACAAAACACAACACTGTATGAGGAAACTGGAAGAAACTAATTACCTGGTGGATTGAGTCTCAAAATAGACTTTACACTTTTCAGAGGAACCATCTTCTTCCGGATTTTTGACAGTGATCCATGGCTTCGAATCTCGGCCCAGCGCTTCAGATTCTGTGCGTGTTGGAACCCGAATTTTCCCAATAATTCGGACATTTGTGGTTGGATTCGAGCAGCGGTTCGATTTCACAGCGCTGGTATCAGCTTCGACGAGAGCCATGGAAGAATTTGAAAATGGTTGAAGTTGGTGTGAGAGGGAAAGGGAGCGTATAGTGTACTGATTTAGGAAGAAGTATAGAATAGTCTCATAGTAGCCGTTGGGTGATTCAACTTTCAAGTATTTTCAAATCTCTCATTCTAGCGCCTCTTTTACTGCCGAATTCATTTCCTTTTTTTTATTTTCTTTTCTTTTCTAAACTCTTTTTTTTAAGGCAAAAAAAACTTATGATGCTTGATTTTGTAATAATGGTATAAGTCGTACTCCCTCCGTTCTACTTTTCTAATCTTATTAGCTACTTTTTGAGTCGTTCCGTTTTATTAATCATGTTTTCTAAAATGAAAATAATTAATTTTTATTTTTCCATGTGAACCCCTTACTTTTCTTTTTTAACACTGTATATAAAATCTCGTGTCGAAAATAAACAGACTAGTGAAGTTGGATGGAGGAAATACTACATTTTATTATAGGTACAGTATATAGGTATCTTACGGATTCTTACAAGATACTCAATCCTTTTCCCGAATAAGTATTACGGAGTATTTTGTTTACAAGAGAATTATACTATGAGTGTGACTGTGTGAGAAAAATAATATATCGTATTACTATTTTGAACAAGAGTTGGTATCTATTAGTTGTTGGATATTATTGGCATTTGATCAATAATATGGAGTGGATATTTAACTCGATTGTGAGGTTAAATGTCGTAGTATTAATCTTCTCGAGGAGTAGATTAATGTGATATAATTATATGCTCAAATCCAATATATATATATGGTGAGTGAGATATATTATATCAAAGTGATGGTGGAGTGACTTCATTATGAAGTGGTGTTGTCCCACATTGGAGAATTAACATTCTCCAATCTTGTTTAAAAGTAACTAAACAAGTGGACTTATTAATAAGTGGGTTAAGTGAATAAAGACAGACCCTCGCGTGCTTGGGCCTTGCCTTGAGTCTCATTCGTTTTGGGCCAAGGAAGCAAAATGTTATTGGGCCGAGCAGGCAGCCCAATGATCCAGCCGTTGTGATCGCCGCAGTGACAGGCGCTGTAACGGCAACATCCCGCGAATCTCGGGTGTAATCCCTAGAATCTCGGGTGTATCAATCCACAAATTTAGGAGATACGTTTTTGAACGTCTCTTACTCCACCTAATGGGCCTTTGACGGCCAAGACTCCAAAAACCCTAGAGTTTGATGTGCCTATATATAGGAGCATGAGAGAGCATTCATGAAGAGAGAACATACAAGTTCATTCATAGGTTTTGCATACTCTAGCATCTCTCTTTTGCATCCTTTTCCTTCACGAGTTCAGTCCTCGCCTCACTCTAGTTCGCCGGAGCTCCGAGGTCTTGTGGTGCTACTACCGAGGAGACGAAGCCGTTTTATCTTTGGGGACGATACGCCAAAACCGAGAGCACTACCGGGGCGTATCTCGTCTTGCGGAAAGAGGGCTTTCCTCGACTCGGCTATTTCATTCCTTTGTATTTTCGTTTCGTTGTATTCAGTTGTTATTTCCGATTTGAGTTGTAATAGTTCTATTTTGTTTAGAATAGTAGTTTTCGCCCCTAGCAAGTTATCTCTCTGTATCCAGCATTGTACCTACTACAGTGGTTAGCACATTGTAGGGTACAGTACCCATTCCATTAAACCCAACAATCGCAAGACGAGATACTCACTTGCCAATCCAAGGAGATGACGACTGCATCCGCATCCACTGACTCCAGCACTGGCGCAACCACCATGGCTTCGATGATATCCAATCCGTTGCTGTCCAGCCACCCTACGGCGTCTGGAACAATGGCGAGCACTATGCCTACCACTGGAGGTTCTTCTACCTCCTGGGTGTCCAATAACCCTTTCGGGTTGACTGGTGGATCCGCATCATGCGGCACCGTGGGCTCCACTTTTAGTGGTAGCGTTGGATCCATGAACGGATCTGGTGTTGGGCACATTGGGCTCAACAGTGGTTCCCATTTGGGAGCGAACTCGGCGCAACGGGTGATGCCGCCCGCCGAGAAGCCACCGAAGTTCGGAGGAACCGACTTCAAGAGATGGCAGCAGAAAATGTTGTTCTATTTGACAACATTGGGATTTGCCAACTTCCTAAAGGAAGAAGAGCCCTCTAAGCCAAGTGAGCAAGAGGCAAGCTCTGTCGTTCGCGCTGCTTACGACAATTGGCGAAACGGGGACTACCTTTATAAGAACTTCATTCTGAATGCTCTGGATGATGCTCTGTACAATGTGTACTCCACTGTGGAAACCTCCAAGGCAGTGTGGGATGCTTTGGAGAAGAAGTACCGTAGCGATGATGCTGGTACGAAGAAGTTCGTAGTCGCAAAGTACTTGGACTACAAGATGGTCGATTCACGACCGATTATGGAGCAAGTGCAAGAGTTCCAACTCATTGTGCACGATGTCCATGCCGAGGGGATGCCCTTGCCGGATGCGTTCACGGTTGCAACCGTGATCGAAAAGTTGCCCCCAAGCTGGAAGGAATTCAAGAGCTACCTTAAGCATAAGCGAAAGGAGATGACTCTTGAAGACCTCATTGTGAAGTTGCGCATCGAATCGGACGTGCGAAATCAAGACCCAACGCCTAGGGTCCCGATCGATGCAAAGGTGAACTTAATGGAGCGAGGCGGTCCCTCCAACAAAAGACCTCGTCCAGGTGCCAGAGACAATGGCAAAGACAATGTGTCTGTTAAGAAGTTCAACGGTGACTGCTACAATTGTGGCAAGCATGGTCATGCGGCGAAGGACTGCCGTAAACCGAAGAACAAGAAGAAGAGCAAGGTCGCCAACATCGTCGAGAAGGACTTCGGCGAGTGGGACAGAGATGACCTAGCTGCAGTGTAACCGAAGAGGTTAGCACAGAGGTTACCTCAGAGGTAAACACAGTCGAGAACACTGGAGGGTGGTACATCGACACGGGTGCTACAGCCCACGTGTGTGCTGATACGAGCAAGTTCGTTACCTATCAAGTCGTTGAGGGGAGGAAGCTCAACATGGGGAACAAAGCTTCGTCCGATGTGGTCGGAGTTGGAGAGGTGGAGCTCAAGCTCACATCTGGCCTCTCACTTACGTTGAAGAATGTCCTTCATGTTCCCGACATACGTAAGAACTTGGTGTCGGGCTCTATACTAGTTAATAAGGGGTTTAGACTAGTGTTTGAGTCTGATAAGTTTACTTTGTTGAAGTTCGGAAAGTTTCTTGGTAAGGGTTACCTTACCGGGGGACTTTTTAAACTTAATGTATTGGTTGTGCGCCGTGTAACCAAGTTTGATATTAATGAAAAAGCAAGTACTTCCTCTTACTTGATTGAGTGCTCTGATTTATGGCATTGTAGATTGGGTCATGTGAACCATAATGCTATAAAACGATTAGTAAAAATGAATTTACTAAAGGTTGATGATGTAAAGACCACAAACAAATGTGAAATTTGTGTTGAGGCAAAAATGACAAAGTTACCGTTCCCTTCGGTAGAGCGGAGCACGAAACCCCTTGAGTTAATTCACACGGATGTGTGTGATTTAAAGTTTGTGCAAACTAGAGGTGGTAAGAAGTACTTTATCACTTTCATCGATGATTGCACAAAGTATTGTTACCTTTATCTTTTAAGAGGTAAAGATGAGGCTATTGAAGCTTTTAAGAACTTCAAGAATGAAGCCGAAAATCAACTAAGTTGTCGAATTAAGATGGTTCGAAGTGATAGAGGTGGAGAATATGTGGCTCCGTTTAAGGAATTGTGCAACGAAAGTGGCATAATTCATCAAACGACAGCTCCGTACTTACCCCAATCAAATTGCGTCGCAGAACGCAAGAATCGAACTCTTAAAGACATGATGAACGCTTTGTTGATCAGTTCAGGGTTGCCCCAATGCATGTGGGGGGAGGCTGTTTTGACAGCCAACTATATACTGAACAAAGTCCTGCTCAAAGGTAAGGACATTACACCTTACGAGTTGTGGAAAGGTAGGAGACCATCGTACAAATATCTCAAAGTGTGGGGGTGTTTGGCGAAGGTTGAGGTGCCTCTACCTAAACAAGTTACAATTGGTCCTAAAACGGTCGATTGTATCTTTATAGGTTATGCACTTAATGTAGTGCCTACCGGTTTGTTATCCACAAGTCTGACGTACCGGACATGACTGTGGGTACCACAATAGAGTCAAGGAATGCAGTATTCTTTGAGAATGTTTATCCTTATAAAAAGAATGATGTAGTTGACACCAATTCTAGTGAAAGAATTGAAGGTGAAACCACTAGTTCCAAATCTACGAGTGAGGAGCCAAAATCGCGCAAGCGACGACGGTCCTACTCGGAAAATGTAGAACTGAGACGTGGTAGTAGAGCAAGGACTCAAAAGTCCTTTGGCCCAGAATATGTGGCGTTTGTGTTGGACGATGAGCCAACCACAATGAAGGCTGCATTGGCAAGATCGGATGGATCACTTTGGAGAGAAGCAATTCAAAGTGAAATTGACTCCATCAAACAAAACCACACATGGGTGTTGGTTGATTTGCCAGAAGGTTGTAAGCCCTTAGGATGCAAGTGGATCCTTAAAAGAAAATACAAAGCAGATGGTTCAATTGACAAATACAAGGCCCGATTAGTGGTCAAAGGCTTTAAGCAAAAAGAAGGGTACGATTTCTTCGATACCTATTCACCAGTTACGAGGATTACATCCATTCGTGTGCTTATAGCCATTGCTGCTTTGTATGATCTTGAGATACACCAAATGGACGTTAAGACTGCGTTCCTGAATGGTGATCTTGAGGATGAAATCTATATAGAGCAACCAGAAGGGTTTGTGGAACCCGGACAAGAGAAAAAGGTCTGTAAGCTGGTTAAGTCTCTATACGGATTGAAACAAGCGCCACTGCAATGGCACTTGAAGTTTGATGATGTGATGTTATCAAATGGCTTTCGTATAAACGAAAGTGATAAGTGTATCTACATCAAGAACACTAATAACGGGTATGTTATAGTGTGTCTATATGTAGATGATATGTTAATCATGGGATGCAATACCCAAGTGATTAACGAAACAAAGAGCATGTTAAAGAGAAACTTTGACATGAAAGACATGGGATTAGCGGACGTTATCCTTGGAATCAAGATTCTAAGAAGATCCGATGGGATAGTATTGTCACAATCTCACTATGTTGAGAAAGTACTCAAGAAGTTCAATGCTTTTGAGAGTGTGCCCGCTAAAACCCCGATAGAACTCAATGTTCACTTAAGTAAAAATCGTGGTGAGCCTGTTGCTCAAGGAGACTATGCACGGGTGATTGGATGCTTAATGTATCTTACAAATTGCACTAGACCCGACATAGTATATGCCGTGAACAAATTGAGTCGGTATATGAGCAATCCTAGCAAGGAACATTGGACTGCTCTGATCCGTGTATTGAGGTACTTAAAGTATACTCAACAGTATGGGCTACATTATTCGAAATACCCCCCAGTACTTGAAGGGTACTGTGATGCGAATTGGATATCCGACAATAAAGATTCACTTTCAACAAGTGGATATGTGTTTACCATTGGGGGTGGTGCTGTCTCGTGGAAGTCCACGAAACAAACGTGTATAGCCCGGTCCACCATGGAATCCGAGTTTATAGCTTTGGATAAAGCTGGGGAAGAAGCCGAGTGGCTAAGAGACTTCCTAGATGACATTCCATGTTGGTCTAAAGCACTGCCGCAGTGATGATTCACTGTGATAGTCAAGCTGCTATTGGTAGAGCAAAGAGTGGTTTGTACAATGGTAAGTCTCGACATATCCGTCGACGGCATAATACCGTGAGACAATTGATCACATCGGGGATTATCTCAATTGACTATGTAAGGTCACTTGATAATCTAGCGGATCCGCTAACCAAAGGGTTGAACCGTGATCAAATGTGTAAGTTGCTAGAAGGAATGGGTTTGAAATCCACAAATCAAGAATGATCATAGTGGTAACCCAACCATGATGACTGGAGATCCCGAGAACTTGGTTCAATAGGAAAACTAAGCTATGAGAATTCGTGTAGAACACTCATCGTCAATGTTCCTTCTACAGTGCAGTCGAGTGTTGTTAACTTGCCAAGTGGTGAGGTTAAGTCTTTGACTTTTAATGATTCCTAAAGACCTCGAGGAGGTTGAGTATGGCAAGATACTCGGTAAAGAATCACCTATGTAAGTGTGAAGTGTGGCCGCTTCAAGAAATACACTTATGAATCCAAAGGGGTATCCAAGGCCGAAAAGGATACAAAACGTGAGAACAGATGAGGTTGAGGTGTTCTAGTGTTAACATCGTTGTCTCAGTGCACGCCGTGGAGGAATAGTTCAAAGCATCGCGCTACTAGTCCGCCTGTGTACCCGATGATGTTGACTACGGAAGGTTCAAAGCCACAAACTACCTATCCTAATACTTTAATACCTCTTGAGGACTGAGCTTATGCATTGCATGCATTTGCACAATGACTATCTCACTCATGTGGGGGATTGTTGGATATTATTGGCATTTGATCAATAATATGGAGTGGATATTTAACTCGATTGCGAGGTTAAATGTCGTAGTATTAATCTTCTCGAGGAGTAGATTAATGTGATATAATTATATGCTCAAATCCAATATATATATGGTGAGTGAGATATATTATATCAAAGTGATGGTGGAGTGACTTCATTATGAAGTGGTGTTGTCCCACATTGGAGAATTAACATTCTCCAATCTTGTTTAAAAGTAACTAAACAAGTGGGCTTGACAACGAAGCGCAGCTCAGTTGGTAAGACGCTTCCCCTCCAACCGATAGGTCGGGGGTTCGAGTCACATTAAGGGGGGAAATGGGGAACCATTATTGATCCTCTTAAAGAGAGAAAAAAAAAAAAAAAAAAAAAAAAAAAAAAAAACTAAACAAGTGGGCTTATTAATAAGTGGGTTAAGTGAATAAAGACAGGCCCTCACGTGCTTGGGCCTTGCCTTGAGTCTCATTCGTTTTGGGCCAAGGAAGCAAAATGTTATTGGGCCGAGCAGGCAGCCCAATGATCCAGCCGTTGTGATCGCCGCAGTGACAGGCGCTGTAACGGCAACATCCCGCGAATCTCGGGTGTAATCCCTAGAATCTCGGGTGTATCAATCCACAAATTTAGGAGATACGTTTTTGAACGTCTCTTACTCCACCTAATGGGCCTTTGACGGCCAAGACTCCAAAAACCCTAGAGTTTGATGTGCCTATATATAGGAGCATGAGAGAGAATTCATGAAGAGAGAACATACAAGTTCATTCATAGGTTTTGCATACTCTAGCATCTCTCTTTTGCATCCTTTTCCTTCACGAGTTCAGTCCTCGCCTCACTCTAGTTCGCCGGAGCTCCGAGGTCTTGTGGTGCTACTACCGAGGAGACGAAGCCGTTTTATCTTTGGGGACGATACGCCAAAACCGAGAGCACTACCGGGGCGTATCTCGTCTTGCGGAAAGAGGGCTTTCCTCGACTCGGCTATTTCATTCCTTTGTATTTTCGTTTCGTTGTATTCAGTTGTTATTTCCGATTTGAGTTGTAATAGTTCTATTTTGTTTAGAATAGTAGTTTTCGCCCCTGGCAAGTTATCTCTCTGTATCCAGCATTGTACCTACTACAGTGGTTAGCACATTGTAGGGTACAGTACCCATTCCATTAAACCCAACATTAGTTGCTATTGCAATGATGCTTTTGGTCATTTCAATTTTGTCACGTTATCACACTATAAATTTTTTGTAAGTACGTGTCGACAGATCGTAGAATACTTGTTATATTTGGTTGGTAGATTCGGTCAGTTGTGTAGTTTTTACTTCGACTAGTTAGGTTAGAGCGCTTCAACATTTTTATATTTGAGACTTTGGTGAGTGATTTCAACTAGATGAGCTTGTTGATTATTACTACTTGGTTATGACATCAACATTGTCTTCCTTGTTTAAAATGATGTCGCAATCGTAGTTTGTTTGATGTGTTACCGGGTACATCTGATTATGTTGAGGTTCATCTTGATGATGTTGGAAGGTTCAGGCGATGATACTCATTTCGATTCTTCTGATTGATTTGGTACTTTTAGCTCATTTGTAAAGTGAGATAAAACTTCTCAACAAATGAACTAACTAACTATGCTAACGATAAAGCCAGTGTCTTTTAAAAAACAACAATTTTTTTAGAATCAATCAAAACATTAATACTCAAATTATGAATTCAATTTGTATAATATTATAAATCTGTTTTTTTTTTAATAAAAAATAAAAAAATCACTTATGATACAAATATTAGTGTAAACAAAATTTATTACTCCTCCGTTTTTTTTATAAGTCGTTTTTAGCTCAAGCACACGAATTAATAAAACTTAATGACAATTCTTTATTGTTCATTTTTTCCCTCGTAAATCCCATTTTTCATGTAAAAATAGATGAAATTATTTTAGAAGAAGAGATAAACATTAATTGTGATAAATGAAGATAATGGAAAAAAAAAAAAAAAAGTGAAGAATAGTTAGTTGGAAATTGAAAATCTTATCTTGAAATATGAAAACGACTTATAAAAAAAATAAAAACAAAAAACTAGAATGGCTTATAAAAAAAATGGAGTGAGTAAAAATATTATATAGTGCGAGAATATTAAATAAATATAAATTGAAGAATCCCTAATTCGGTTTCATCTTCAACGCTTCATCGCCTAGTTTCAGAAACAGAAATTCATCCACTAATCAATAAGCAAATCGAATAGCACTCCTTCCTTGTTCTTCGAATTTGAATGTTTCGATGAAAATGGGAGGAAATGAGGAAACTAATGGCGGCAGCAGCGGCGGCGATGGAATGAGAAAAATTATGTCGGCGTGCGATGTGGAGGCGCTGAAGAAATGCTTGGAAGAGAACAAAGGCGATCAGACCAAGTGCCGATCGCAAATCGAAGCTTTCAAAACCGCCTGCGCAGTTAAAAAGCCCACCTCATCCTGAAAGATTCGAACTTTTGAGGTTCTGATCTGAGTTTGTTATAAAAAAATTCTTCTTTGATCTATATTGTTGGAAGAACATCTACGAGACTTGATATAATGAATGAGTGGTGAATATCTTGATAATTTTGGTGGGATTCTTCTCTTCTGGGTTTATACAAGTTTGCTTATGGTTTTGGATTGGTATCGGAAATGGTGTGAGTGAATATTTACTGTCATTGCATTTACACCCATTTTCTAAGAATGATGAGAGAGAGAGAGAGAGAGAGAGAGAGACATAGACATTCTTTATTGATCTATTTGATTGATAAGATTATCACTATGGACAAGTTGTAGATAAATCTCATGTTGTAGTGAGCGTGTGTTGGCTTAGCAGTAACGGTTCATGTTCGAGACCCGTGGTCTCGAATCTATGCACTTGCTTAAGCAGAAAATAGAAACATCGTTGAACTTGTAAGATTGCTTATGCCATGTAAATGTGAATGTGTTGGTTGGTGCCTTTGTATGTGATGTTGTGAATAAGACTTATGTAAAGTATACCCCTTAGATTTCCTACTATGCGAATATAATGAACGACACTTACAGATGTATTATTGTTTATGATTTCGATTGTGTTTATGGTTTTTCAGTTTTTTGATCTCTATTCTCTAAAACCGAAACCAAACCAAATACCAAATTTAGTAGCTCCAATAAATTAACAATGAATGGACAACAATTTGATTGTACATAACAAAGCTTTGTTATCTTAAAGCTGCTATTGTTCAAGAAAAAAGAATACATAATCACAAAAAGAATACATAATTATACATGGCATACATCAAAACTGAATGGGAAGAAAAATGCCGGCCTCTCAGACATTAAGTGGTTTTTTCAGCAACACATGGCCAGAGTCGTCCCTCTCGAAAAGGCGCTCGATTAGCTCGTCCCAGCTCTCTCTACCCTTGCTTCTGGAAGACGATTCTGTCGAGCCATCTCCAGTCGATTGCTGTGAATCTGCATCGCCGCTTTCCTCGAAGGTTCCGTATTGAGAAGGCGAAAAGGCATGGGGGACAGATAGGGTAACGGCTCTGCGTAGAGCAGCTTGGTACTCGCTGCTGTGTTCTTTGGTTAACGACTCCTGCCTCTCCATTCTTTGTCGTACCGGAATCTCCAGAGTATCATCTTTCTCTTGCATCAACTGTATTTCACAGAATAAGATGGCAACTAAGTGGCGAAAAACTAAATCATGACAGTGTCCGTGTGAAGTTTGGAACGAGAAAAGACACAAATTAGAAATGCAGGTTTTGACAGAAAAAAGAACGAGAGATTTACTTCCAAAGCCCTTTCAGCTTCTCTCTCTATCCAAATGATAGCATGATCTGCGGTGGCATTGCAAGACAGAACAATATGCTCGAATCTTCCATCCACCGGCACTGCTGTCTTCACAACCGGAGGAAATCTTCCACATCTGAATCCATAAATCGTTTGCAAATTACTCCAGGTCGAACATATTTGGGCAGAGATGTCAATTTGCTATATTGCCGATGATATGAAAGTACTAGAAACATCACTTTACATAATTCTTTGATAAGGTATCATATTATATAATAGACAATTACCTAAAAGGTTTCCTCTCGACGATGTGATAGAGGCGACCGGGTGCATACAACCTTCTTGGATCTTTGAGCATCTTGTCCTCAGGTATGCATGTATCTCCCATGCATCTTAGGCATAATAAGCATGGCAAACTGTCCCGATGCAGTATACGAATATAGTTTTTCAATGCAGAACAAGAATAAGAACAATTGTATATTGTATTCATGCACACATTATAGGGTAATACAGCAAGTCGTTACCAGAAAAGCGATTTGAATATATCTTCCAGAGGGGTGGCTGTTCTAGGCAAAAAATCATCCTGTTCCAGCAAAGACAAGTCCCGTTTAAATCGGGCAAATACACACCCCTGCACCATATAATTCACATGCATCTCCTACATCGAGCTAATTTATTTAATCGAAACTTTCAACAGAGGCTGGCCTATCATATTATAAGACGATAATAGCAATACAAATATGGTTCAATAGGAGTCTACTTCCTTCCACGTTCAATAGTATGATAAAGTCGGGTTATTTTCAACGGCTGAAACCTTCAAGAATACAAAAGCTTACACAAGATGCAAATCTGCAGACTATATTAAGCAGGTGACATAACATTTCCTTTTTTCCACTTTCAAGCTAGAAATGCATCAAAATCGGGTGCAGAACGTTGGAAATATTCAGACTGATACAAAGTTGTAGCATTATTCACTAATACCTATTCAAGAACAACTTATGCCAATTCCTATACGCATTTATAGGCAAATTGCTCAAGAACAAGACTTTGTGCAAAATAAGTTGACAGAGACCTTACGTGCCTTCTAATTTTTATCAGAAAAGGAGAAATTTATTTAAAAACGAACAAAAGCACACCGATTACCTAATAGCAAACGAAGTATAAAGAGGTTTAACATCTAAAATAACAAAGATTGGGATCACAAAGCCAATCTCTAAACGTGCGACTAGATTAAAAAAGGGAATTCGTCGAACCCCAACTCCACATGATATCAAATATTGGTATTCCAACTATAGTGGTTGCCTTTATCACAACTCCATTTCTATTTATATACTAGTATAACACACACTACTATTTAGCATTAACAAACAAGAAATTTCAAGGCACAAGGAAACAAACTATGCAGCATACTTGCCTGAAGAACAACAGAGTTAATAACATCAGCATATCTCACAGCCAAGTTAAGCGACATACATCGAGCGGGTGCAATGGCGAAGCACCTGATCCTCCTCCTCTCGATATCCCCCAACCTATGTCGGTTCTGCACCACCACCACGGTCAGCAGCGCCGCCACACCCGATCCGAGCGAATGCCCCGTGAACGTCAGCGTATAGTTCGGGTACTTCTCAACCATTTCCCGCAGATTCTCACACTCGGCATTCAACACACACGCAGCCGCCTTCAGCAGCCCATTGTGCACATACCCTCCATCGAACTTCTTCTTCCCCAGCTTGTTATCAAGCAGAACTGCGTAATCACTCTCCTTCGCCAGATTAAGGCCCCTAACTGCTAGAACTATATCGGAATGCTTGTGATCGAGGTATACCAAGTAGGGCGGAGCTTGACCTTGCGTATCCTCGTAGTTCTTCCTCACGACGATGCAATCGGGGTCGATTCCGTATCCCCGCGGCGGCTCCCACAGCGGGCGGCGGAGGTCGTCCTCGTAGACGGCTAGGATGTAGCGGCAGAGCCTCGGAACCGGCTCAAATTCCTCGGGGGTGGCGAAACCCCATGACTCGCTGTCGTGGCCGGCGGTGTGGAGGCAGCGCTTCCACGCCCACCTGGCGCAGGCGAGGCAGTAGACGCACTCGAGGAGAGGCAAGCCGCAGATGATCGACATTGCCTCTTTCCTCAGTTACTTAGCATCCATGGATGCTTGTGATTTGGCTCTGCTGCTTCGATTGGGGATTTCGATTTTCTGGGGGAATTGATCGGAAATTGGTGGTGTAGAGAGACAGAGATGTGGATGAAGTAATCAACAACCTCGATAAATGATTGATGGTATGAACACGGTTACTGTTTTAAGTACGGCGCCGAATCTTCATACTTGCAGAAGCAGAGCACTACTTTTGGGGGAAGAAAAGTAGAGTAATCTGGGAGGAATCGAAGCAACAAAATCGTGAAATTTGGAGCTTTTGTGGAAGTTAAAGTGAAAAGGCAGGGAGGGGTTTGGGTTTCTTAAGCAGTGCTTTAATGGCGGCTAATCATAGAGAGAATTAATTAAACTTACAGAGACGAAAGGGGTGAGAAATTTCAAAAAATAAAAAGAAAAAAGAAAATGAAGAGGAAAGGCCAGGGGTAGTTCAGTTGTCCGCCAGTCAACGGCACTCAACCAACCATTGGAGTTGACTGTAGTAAATCAAGAGGTTGGTGTTTAAATTAATTATGTTAAATAATGAGAATTTGTTGAGTTTATTAATATTGCTACGTTTATCATGCATCATTATTGCTCTTCAATTAACAAGTACAGCAGCGGAATTATATGTGCAATGGAAACACGTGTTTCATGCCTCAAGAGCCAAACTCCGGACTTCTTTTGATTTATTCCCTCCGTCTAAAATTTAATATACTCATCAACAATAAATTTTACTCGCTCCTAAATTTATACCACTCCGGTCCTAGCTTCTTGACTCATTTTCCTTTTTGGGACGTCCCATACCTATTGACTCATTTCTTTTTTTGGAAAGAATTAGAGTATAATTAGTACAATTAGTAAACCCCTTATTACACTTAACATTCCATACTTAAATCTCATCCACTCATTTTTCTGCACGTAGTTCAATATAATTTAAATTTCGAAAGTTTAAATTATTATATCTTGCTCGTTTGTTATCGGATTTTTATGATTTTTATATCAAATTAAAGGTCTTGATACGATTTTTCATTTAAGATCAGACAAGAACATGTTTTTATACATCTATGATGCGCTGTTTCTAAAATATGTCTAAATACATAAACCACATTATATTCCTTACAAAATACACTTTATACACTAAATATTTTCGTCTTAATTCCCGTGTATAAAGCAAATGAGTCAAGAAGCTAGGACCGGAGTGGTACATAACTTTTATTTATTTTCGAAGTGTATGTAAATTATTTAGCCAAATTCATATTGATTATGTGTATGGATTTGCTAATCGATCTAAATATACATATGTTTCATCAAATATTATTATTTTTTTAACAATTAATTTTTAAATATAAAACTCTTTGAATAACATCTCTATAATAATAATTTGTTCGAGGTTTTACTATGGTTTAGGCCAGGTTTTTTATTTTCATGCTAAAAATACTCCCTCTATCCATTTTATCATAACACTTTACTATTCATTTTGTGTCTACTTTATGAAAAAAAAAAAAAAGTGTTATAATAAAATGAACGGAAGGAGTAACTAATAAAAGAAATTTCCTTGTTAAATGGACTAGTATTGCAAGTAAACATCCAAACAAGGCCCATATATATTGGGCCAAGGAGTATGATTGGGCGAAATTTAGATTAGCCCAAAACAAATAAACCAAACAGATAAGGAAATTCCCACTTTTACCCTCCCACTCCCGGCTCAGTTCATATATAAACAGCTACTCAAAACCCTAATTCCTTCTTCCTCGCGAATTTTGCCGCACACTGTAAACGAATTGAAGAACGGTAAGTTCATTTTCATCGATTCTGTTGCAGAAATGTTTGATTATGAGTGTTTGTATACGGTCTAAGATGTGTGTATATTTGCTCCTTTCTTTCTATGATTTTCTCCCTTATGAATTATTGGTGGTTTTGTGCTTCGGATTTGTTAGAAGTTTTTGCCGTGTTCGAGATGTTTAATCTGTTAATTTTTTGCTAGAAGTAATACGCACAGTGGATTAATATTCGAAAATTAAGTGAATTTTGTTTGATTCGATTTGTAGGCAATGGCTCCGAAGCAGCAAAACAGTGGAATCTTTGTGGGGCTGAAGAAAGGTCATGTCGTTACCCCCAAGGAGTTGGCGCCGCGCCCTTCGGATAGGAAAGGGGTGAGCTGATTTTTTTTTCTTTTTTTTCTTTTCTCTTTCTCTTTTCCGTTTCTGCTATCCAAGTATTCATTTTTGTTTGGTGGATCATCATGTTATAACGGTTCAAAAACTATCGCGAACCTACATTCTTCGTCGTTAGATGCAGTGCTTCACATTTGTGCCCTCTAGAGCTTGCTAGTGTGAGTGATAATTCTATCGATTTTTGGCTATCAAATCATAGGCTTAAATACAATTTGAAAACTACCTTTACCTACATTCATCGTTATGCATTGTGCTTCCCATTTGTTCCCTCAGAAGGTTCCTAGGATTATTGTTTCATGTGTTAGAATGGCTGGAACTTACAAGCTTGGTCATAGTATGTTACTTATTTCCTATAGTTTAAATTCGGAAGTTGACTTATTCGATAACCATTGTATGCCTAATGTGTTTACGAGATTGAGCTAATTTCCAAAGTAGAGTTCTTTGTAGTAACATATTAGGGTTCTAAAGTTTTCATTTTCTTTAAGCCATGAAATGTAGGTTCGATCTATATTCAATCGGTCTCAACAATAACTAATGCAACCCAAATCTTTCCCTCGGCTTTGGCTACACTTAGTTGGCTTTCCAACTTGTTTTTATGCTGAATCTGTGATTTAATACAGAAAACAAGCAAGAGAGTCCATTTTGTAAGGAACCTTATCAGGGAAGTGGCTGGATTTGCTCCATATGAGAAGAGGATCACTGAGCTTCTCAAAGTCGGAAAGGACAAGCGTGCCTTGAAGGTTGCCAAGAGGAAGTTGGGCACCCACAAGAGGGCAAAGAAGAAGAGAGAGGAGATGTCTGGTGCTCTCCGTAAGATGAGGTGATTCTTGACACGATGATTTTTGTATTTTCTTTACAACAGAATTTTATGATGCCATTTTATTTAAGATTCAATGTAGCATACACGGAGTTAATGAATTGGCATCCTCACTTATCTGATTTGGTCATTTATGCAGGGCTGCTGGTGGTGGTGAGAAGAAGAAATAGAACCTACCTATTCCTGAATTGAAATTTTGTAAGACTTGATTAGGACAACCCCTTAACTTAAAATCAAACTGTTTTGTTCTTTCGATATAATTCTGGGTTCTTTCTTGTGCTATTTGCAATTACTATATATGTTAAATGGTGTAGCATGACTTACACAAATGAGATTCAATTTCCCTTTCGTTTCTCGTATTGGTTCGATCTTCTGCTATGTTAACCATTGTTAATATGGCCTCATGCAAATTTGTTTTGATCAAAGTTTTGAACTAGGTAATGAGAATTTTGTATTTGTTTTAACTCTTGGGAGTACAAGTGCATCATTTGATGGAGGTCATGATCTGGTTATATGTTATTGCATTTCTCATGAGAAGGGGATGGTATGTTATTTGTTATCTGTTAATTATATGTATGGATGGATGTACATTATGTAGTTTATATTTTTTGCATACTTGTTATTTACAAAATAATTAAATGTCAATTTAATTGTACAAAAAAAATCATGATTTTCAAGATTCGAAAGGAAGATTGGGTCGACTTCAATTGAACATGATTTGTTGAGAATCTTGTATTAAAAAGAACAATAAGTTGAGCATATTTTATGATGTCTAGTTAAATGGACCTGATTATGATGATGATTGCACAACTTTCCAATTATAATTGAATGAGGTGCAAACTTGGAAGACAGGGGACTCGAACCCGGTTCACATAGTTCTGAAACTTAACCACTTACTGCCAGCAGAATCAAAATTGGAACTAAACTTAACCTCGTTAATATACACGCACACACCGTAACAATGACATATAATTAGATGATATAGAAATGCAAATCGAAACTGAAAATTAAAAAATATTAATAAAAGTAGCGGCGATTTCACCTAAACTAATAATTTTGGGGGCAAATACACAAATCTAGCCCAATAAATTCGTCTAGTGACAAGTTTAGCCCGAACTTTTCATTTGTGACAATTTTAGCCTAATAAATTGAATTTGTGACAAATTTAGCCAACTTATAATTTTTGATGCCTAAAAACTTGCACGGCATCCGGAGGCTATTTGATCATGCACTTTTGACAATATGTTATCATCGATTTTCATCTTAACAACGTACTAAAAATAAATTTTAGATGAAGATTTTAAACAAAATAAAAATAAAAATAATTGGTATTCATATTCTAGATTTATTCGAAAACTTGCAAACCATAATATTTCTCTTATTATTATTTTTTTTTGTCAAACCATCTTCATTTTTTTTAAAACCCAATTATTGTCGATTAATTAGACACCATTATGAGAAATCTAACCGTAAAGTTTTCAAAATAAAAATATTCTTAGAAAATACTACCTTAATGTTGAATTTAGATATTTTTCACAACAAATTGTAGAAGTTTGAAGTTAGATATAAATTGTAGTTTTCATTAACAAACTTTTGGCATTACTACTCTCATATTTTTTATATAAATCTGAAAAACATGAAAGAAAAGAAGTGTGCTCCCCGTTTAGTTTAGAAATTATATATTTTTGTTAAATAGAAATCTTATTATTATTACTTTTTTGAGATGGTAAAGAAAGTATGATGACGTGTTATCTAACGTGGCAAGCTCACATAGACTTTGAATGTCACGTCGATTTTTCCGACGCCGAAAATCATTAAATGCTGAAATTGTCATATTTTAAATTTATTAGGCTAAAATTGTCGTATTTTTTAATTTATTAGGCTAAAATTGTCATAAATGTAAAGTTTGGGCTAAACCTGTCACTAGACGAATTTATTGGGCTAGATTTGTGTATTTTCCCTAATTTTGGTTTCATTCCACACTCGTTGCAGGCACTCATCCTTAGCCGTGGTGGAACCTCAAAGTTCCTATCCGCAGATAAGTAGGGTCAAGTTAGTCATTACATCTCCATGCAGGGACAATTCAGTCAATTCAACCCAAACGCTATAGAAAACTCCGCCTTCACCACCGCATTCAAGCTTATTCATCACTTACATTATCCCCGCTCCGCCTCGCCGGAGTCTGCACCCATCAGTTAATTACCCGAAATACCCCTACCAAATAATTTATTGACCAATCATTGGCATCCGATGCAGAGCGCACTAATTATAAATACAAATGTCGCCTGTTTCCGCTGCTCCCATCTGTCACTTCTCTCTCTACCCCTCCTCGTAACTGCACTTTCAAACCCCACAAACAAGTCTAGAGAGAGAAAGCGCGCTGACGCTATTTCTAAGCTCAGTGGCGGCAGTGGTAGTGGTAGTGGTAGACTCCGAGCTAAGGCGATGCCTTCTGGTGACGACAATGGTGCTCTGCGCAATTTCAAGCTGAACGAATCGAGTTTCTTAGCATCGCTCATGCCGAAGAAGGAAATCGCCGCCGATCGCTTCGTCGAGGACCACCGCGAGTATGACGGCCGCGGCGTCGTTGTTGCTATTTTTGGTTCGTTGTTGATTTCTCAATTCGATTGCTGATTTTTTATGGTGAATTGAAGACTTGTTTGGGTCGTTTATTTACTGTTTATGTTTTTGTTATTGATCTTTGCTAGATTCTGGTGTGGACCCTGGGACTGCCGGTTTGGAAGTGACTTCGGACGGCAAGCCAAAAATATTAGATGTGATTGACTGGTATGTTATGTTGATGATGTGATTGCAATGTATCTATGTTCTTCTGTAAAAATAGGGAGGGAATGGTGCTTAATGAAGCTTTTCGATTCTGAAGAAGCTCGGCCACATTTATGTGGCTTTGTAATACTTGCATGCAGCATATGTTTCTGGATTTCATTGAGTATTCTGTTTCTTAATTCAATGTGTTCTTAGAGAGGCACTTGACTAATCTAGGCGTCGATAGGATTATGTTTGGGTTTGTGCGCTTGCCAAAAGTTAACTATCAATCAGGCAATCTGAGATCTTTTTGGTTTGTTTGTTCTTCTGACAGTACAGGAAGTGGAGATATTGATACATCAACTATTGTGAAGGCAGATGACAATGGATGCATAGTTGGGACCTCTGGTGTGTGTTTACTGTGCACATTTATTTTCATTTGTACAGCTGTGCTTGATTCTTCAATTGCTACTTCCTGTGTAAGGGGCATCTTGGAAATTTATCCTGATCATTCTTTTCTATGGGTGCAAATGCGAAAAATATCCAGGGAATTCTTTGGTTGTCAATTCGTCATGGAAAAATCCATCTGGAGAATGGCATGTTGGCTGCAAATTGATCTATGAGCTATTTACAAGTACACTGACTGATCGATTAAAGGTTCTTCTTATTATTATTATTATTATTATTTTTTATATAATCTGATTATTGGTGACATTCCAATTGCTGTTTGATAGTATTACTAGTTATTTGACAAGCAATATTCTTGTTATGCCTCAGTGCTCCAGCCTCTTCTTTATTGTATTAATATTCTATTATATTGATTGCTGCTCTTGAGCAGAAAGAGAGGAAGAAGAAATGGGATGAGAAAAATCAAGAAGCAATAGCTGAGGCTGTAAAGCAGCTCGATGACTTTGACAAGGTAGTTGAGACTTTTGTCATTAGTTGTTAATACTAAATATGTCTGGTCTACTATAGATGCATACATCTCGATTCGCAACTGTTATTGTACTTAGCGTGTTATGTTATTGATAGGTTCACTACTTTTTCATCTTTGACCTTTCTAGTTTTTCATTCGATATTACTTATGAGCTTATACTTTCCCTTATAATCTACCCTGATATTTCTGGGCATTGGGCATGCTCTTTGAGCTTTCTCCAACATCTTCAACTTGGTTCAATAGGAAAAATCAATTTTCCATATCAGGCAAAGCAGTTTATTCATAGTTTAGTGGCTTAGCCTTGCTTTGTGAACTTGATTGGAGAGAGAGCCAAGGAGAAATTGTATGATCAGACTTGGTTCCCACTTTTTACTTGATTTTGTCCATCTCTTCTGGAGGTTAGGAAGGGTATTAAGGCTGTGTACGGTTATGAAGATGCAATATACTTACTAGATGGAAAATATAGTCTTTTTCCAGTTGTTTGTTTACTTGTTTGTCGTTTCATTGTTTATTTGCTGTGAGGTATAAGAGATCCGATAGTTCAAGATTTATTACTCTTTTTTTCGTAATATCCTCTATATGATACTAAAGGTGACATGGGAAGGCCTAAAAAGTTTACTGGACAACTGTTGATCCTGTTTTGATTTGATTGTTGGAAGACAATTTCCTGTTCTGTAAATGCTATGTTAGTAAAAACTGTTTATAAATTGTACTGTTGTAGCTGTGAAAGCTAAGCTTTGATAGTAGTATACATTTTAACCAGTTTTTATAATGTATAATGATTCTGATTAGTTAAACAAGAAACTAAGGGTCAAAAGATCTTCCACCTTCTGCTTATCAGATGCTGTTGTAAATATGACTAGGAAACTTGGTAATGGGATTTTCATTGCAGAGCCAAAGTCATCCTTAATCTGGTTCAAGTATAAGCACCATTAGGTCGAATTTCAACTGCTAAATTTGCTGATTCAATGCCAATAAATTCGATAAGCCATTAACACCTTGTTGTTGAAATTGCCTGTCAGTTATCAAAACAGTAGTCCTTCTCCTATTACCCGCACCCACTACGAAATCCAAATATCTGTGCAAATTAAGATAATTTCATCTTACGATCCAAAAGATTCTCAGTGGAGTTCAAATTATGGTTATTCTCATTCAATGTGTAACTGATCTGCAGAAACACACAAAGGTTGACGACACCAACTTGAAAAAGAAACGGGAAGATCTCCAAAGTAGAGTTGATCTGCTACGGAAGCAGGCTGATGTAAGACTTTCCCGCGGCAATTATTTTCATCTTACCTTCTGTGTGCAAGATTTTATCCAATGTTTAACTCTTTTTGTATGCCTCAGAACTACGATGATAAAGGACCTGTTATAGATGCTGTTGTGTGGCATGATGGAGAAGTTTGGAGAGCTGCTCTCGACACACAGAATCTCGAGGATGAAAAAGGATGCGGGGAACTTGCTAACTTTGTCCCTCTTACTAACTATAGGTACTTTAGAATCTACATGAAAACTTCTAGCATAAATTTCCCTGCTAGGCTGTTTTTGATGCTCGTTAGAAGATGTGGTTAGTAAATAGAGGGAACAAGCAAACACTTTTTATATAATTTCTACTGCTGTGACATCCTCCCATATTATATCATATCACATGAGGGTATTTATCTTGTTCTGTGGGTAGCACAGGTCATCACATACTCCTACCAGATCCTATCTCTTTAACAGTATATCATGAGGACGTGCTTAAACTCGCATTTGTAGTTGCTGTGTGGAAATTAGAGTAATCTATTGAGTGGTCTTTGTAGGATTGAGAGGAAGTACGGCACCTTCAGCAAATTAGATGCATGCTCATTTGTCCTTAATGTGTACGATGAAGGGAAAATTTTGAGTATTGTGACAGATAGTTCTCCTCATGGTACTCATGTTGCTGGCATCACATCTGCTTACCATTCCAAGGTAATTCAGTAAAGATATCATAGTAGTGAAGTCAGTATGTGTATGCATTTTCATCACGAGTGACCATCATGTAGGAGCCTCTGCTAAATGGGGTTGCCCCTGGAGCTCAGATAGTTTCATGCAAGATTGGAGATTCACGCTTAGGTTCAATGGAAACTGGGACAGGCCTTGTTCGAGCTTTGATTGCGGCTGTCGAGGTATATTTCAACTGCTGACTATGTTTGAGAAAATATAATTTATGTGTAGCATCTGTATGTTTTGTTCATCTCCAATGTGCCATTTCTCAAAAGATTTTGATTTGCAGCACAAATGCGATCTTATAAACATGAGTTATGGGGAGCCTTCTTTGCTACCAGATTACGGTCGCTTTGTTGATTTAGTAAATGAGGTATTCTTTTCAGTTCTCTTAATTGGAGTAGCTGATTTCATTACCGTGCCTTATATCTTCTGTATGATTTGAATTCTTTGCATGTACAGGTAGTAAACAAACATCGTCTGATATTCATTAGCAGTGCTGGTAATAATGGGCCAGCATTGACCACTGTTGGTGCTCCAGGTGGTACAACATCAAGTATAATAGGAGTTGGAGCATATGTTTCTCCTGCAATGGCAGCAGGAGCACACAACTTGGTTGAAGCCCCTCCTGAAGGTCTTGAGTATACCTGGTACGAATTCTTACAAAAAGTTGTATTCCAGTTTTTAGATTATTAAAATTAAAATCAGCAAATATTGATCTTTCATGTAATTTGGTTTAGATTTGAACTCATTTGTTGAAATAATGAAGGTCAAGTCGAGGTCCTACAGCAGATGGGGATCTTGGTGTTTCTATAAGTGCCGCTGGTGGTGCTGTGGCCCCTGTGCCTACATGGACTCTTCAACGGCGCATGTTTATGAATGGAACGTCAATGTCATCTCCATGTGCTTGTGGAGGGGTTGCTCTGCTGGTCAGCGCAATGAAGGTAATTTTTCCCATTTTTCTGCAGATTGAATTCTTATTGACCATCTTTCCTGTCTTGGGATATGAAGATCTAAAGTTTACAGGCTGAAGGAATTCCTGTGAGTCCTTACACTGTACGGGAAGCTCTTGAGAACACATGTATTCCCATTGGTGGTTCTCCTGAAGATAAACTATCTGCTGGACAAGGGTTGATGCAAGTTGATAGGTGAGATTTACTACTTTGAGTTTCGGTCCTTTACATGCCATAATTTTATGGATACTTGTTTGATTAGGGTTTATGATGATTGATTACAGGGCTTATGAATACATCCAGAAATCTCGTGATGTCCCCTGTGTTCGTTATCAAATAAAGATCAATCAATCTGGAAAAACAAGTGGGTTACTTTCTTGTATGTTTTTATATTATACCTAACTCTTAACTTTCTGAAGATCAAGGGTTCAAGATGTGTAGGTTGATTTCATAAATATCTCTTGTTAACATAGAAAGATAGATACTTGGCAACTCTTGTTTATTGAGTTATTATCTTTTTGGTTCCTATCGTGCATGTAAGCTTTGATGATTTTTGGTTGTTGTGACCATGTGCGATACTCTTTATGTGCAGCACCCACATCAAGGGGAATCTACCTTAGAGAGGCTGATTCGTGTCAACGGTCAACTGAGGTAAGCTTATACATATAGTGTAAGATCTTCCTATAATGGTCCACTTTTTGTGTTTAGTTTGTCATGCTGCAAAGGTTTTAATATTTAACAGTTATAGATTGTTTCATAGTAGAAATATCCATTGGTTTTTTATGCGCGTGAGTGTGGGATTGCATCTCTCCGTGCGTACAGATCTTTCCTATTAGGTTCCAGCATCTCATTGAGGTAGTAAACAATCCAGGAAACTGTGCTTTTAGCTTGGGTAATATTTCAGTGAGCTCATATTGTAGACATTATCTCTATGTCTGGACCCAATTGATCCTCACGTTTTTCTGTTAGGATGAACTTGTGTTGTTCATATGTCGTGGCAAAGCATTTGGATTTTAGATTCCATCGACTTCATCAACTAACTTGCTAGTACAATTCTACTCATGCGGTCAAAATGAATTCTTGTTTTGACTAACTAGTTATCGATGACTTTACCTTTAAGTAATACACATACGCGGACAAGTCACCTAGGCTTTACTTATGAAAATGGGTGCATGTTTGCCGTTAAATATTAGAATGACTGTTGGAATATGTGATTATCCCTAATTATAAGAATTAAAGGCTATTCCCAGATATTTTTACCTATCGATATTCGATAGTAATCTGAATTTTTTAATCTAGCTTCAGTGTCCAGAAGCTCTTTATAAAGTTGCAATGTTTTTATGAAACTAGAAATACTCTGTTTTATACATTATACATTGTATTGTATCAAAAGGACCTGCAAAACAAAGATTTTTTTTCCCTAGAACATTTTAATTCTCTTAAGGTTATTTTTGAGCTTATCATGAAACTAGTTCATTCAATTCAATTGGATAGATATTGAACATGTTCTGTGTTTTATTCTGGCTTATCAGGCATTCAGATGATTTTTTGAAGTGCATTTTGAGCTAGTTATTAGAGACTTACATTATTATTATTATTATTATTATTATTATTGTTGTTGTTGTTGTTGTAATAACAAGGTGAAAGTTAGAGGATTTGCATCCTAATAGTGGAGATTGGCTTACTCATTCAATCTTTCATCCATTACAGTTTTATTTGAACCGGTTGTCTCTATTTTAGGGTGACAACAGTGGCCTAGAATTTCTTTTTTAATATTTATTTTCTAATTTCTAATTATAGATTCACTGACACTGAGGTTGAATTGCTTCTATCTTTGATCTCTTAGTGGACGGTAAAAGTGTCACCAATGTTCCATGACGACGCCAGCAACTTAGATCAACTTGTTCCTTTCGAAGAGTGTATACAGTTGCGTTCCACTGCAGAGGCAGTGGTGAGAGCTCCAGAGTATCTTCTCCTAACACATAACGGTCGTGATTTCAAGTTAGTATCACATGCACTTTACCTCCTGTCAGTTTTGTGTTCATGTGCATTATGTTGTATGATGTCTAAAATTTGCCTTCTTATTTTTTTGTTTATCTATTTTTCGCTTTAGTGAGTAAATGTGTGAAGTGTTTCATTTGCTGGATATTTTTTTGCTTGCAGTTTTTCAATTTTTCTGCATCACATTTTATAAAGCAAATCAGGATTCCCAAGCACAAGTGAAAGAAAATTCTGTCAATTCCAATTGACATTTGGAAATTACTAATCCCTCCGTCCCCCATATTAGTGTGGAGAGAGGAGTGACACATGTTTTAAGAAAAAAAGTAGGTGATGGCGGAAAAAGTAGGAATAAGTAGGTACAAATATTGTAAATAATGTAATATATCAAGGGTAAGAAAGTAATATTGACGAGAGAATATTTCCATTATTTGGGGAACGTCTCAAACAAGTAATAATCACACTAATTTGAGGAACGGAGGGAGTATATGTTTGCTTAGAAAAGTTTCTTATAGCCCTGATAGCCATCTGTTCGTGTTTTATTTTTGAACCTTGGTTATGCCAAGGTTATCAGTTCGTAGAATAGTTTCTGCAGTAATTTCAAGAACTGCAACTACTGCCAGTATGGAGGGGCATTATATTTTTTATGTAATTATGAAAAATGCTACAGCATTTATGTATCAAATAATTTTCCTGATATCCTTTATATGGTTTTTCAGTGTACACTATGTTCCCAAAAGCTACATCCTCTAGCGCATTTAGTTGGGTCTTAGTTTGTAACAAATGCACCCCCTATTCTTTTCTTTTACAGCATAATTGTGGATCCTACCACTCTTGGCGCTGGGTTGCACTATTTTGAAGTATATGGGGTAGACTGTAATTCGCCATGGCGTGGTCCACTCTTCAGAATTCCTGTTACTATTACCAAACCCCAAACCGTGAAGAGTCGACCTCCAGTTGTTGAATTCCAGGGGATGTCATTCGTACCGGGTATGTCGTAAATGAAAATGACAGTAGCTAGCTGTCTTAACAATCCTTCTTTATTTGGTGTTGTATGGAGTTGGTTTGCATGTCTGTTCATGTAGAATCTGTTTTGTTTCCTCCAGTCTCAGTTTCTCTGTAGCAAATCGTATTGCAAGCTGTCACTAAGTTGCCAACCTTTTCAGTATATCATACGAGCAAGTTGTACATGATGATGGAATGGGACATTTCCTTCTATTTCGTCAGCTCAAAAATTTTCTGTTCTGCGACTATCTTGTATCCTGGCCATGAAAGATTGAGTTTTCCTTTTTTCTAAAATCTATCACTGCTGGAGTGGGACATTTTCTTCTATTTCGTCAGCTAAAAAATTTTCTATTCTGCTACTATCTTTTATCCTGGCCATGAAAGATTGAGTTTTTCTTTTTCTAAAATCTATCACTGCTGGAACAAAGGTGCCCTATCATAACAATAATTGAAGTTAGCTGATTATCATTCAAGACAATCATGTTCATCAAAAGGAATATAGCCGATTAAGGTAGTTGTAGATGAGATTCTTCCCAAGGTTTGTGGACATTGTGTATGTGGGAAATTGCATTTGTCATAACTTAAAAGAATTTGAATCAGGGAATGCACTTAGCCTTTGTAAAATGACGGGTTCCAAAGTCTTTAGCAAGCTTCTTAGTTTACAGGGCCATGCAGTGTGGATTGTTACCATTCTTAATAACAGAAAAACTTAAAATTTTGAGCCTTGTATTTGTTTGTACTTGCACATTTAAGTGAACAAGACAGCTAAATCTTGAAGCTTAATTGTTATTTAAAGTCATCCAATCATACGTTACCAAAGGATAATGTTAGACGCCTATTGAAACTCAAGAGTGCAAAATAAAAATAAAAAGAAGTGTTGATTTTCAAGTTTGACCTTGGTGGAGTTTGCCACGCCCTTTTACTCTTTTGAAAGTACACCCTCCCCTAACTGTTAGTTTTACCTAAGAGAAACTAGTTACTCATTATCTCTCGTTTTCTCCTATCTTGGGCTTAAAAAAACTAGTTGTTGTACGAATAATTTTTTTGGTGTCTTCCACTGGATGCAGGTCACATTGAACGCAAATTTGTGGAAGTCCCAATTGGTGCTTCCTGGGTTGAGGTAACCATGAAAGCTTCTGGTTTCTCTACAGCACGAAGATTTTACATAGACTCCGTTCAGGTAATGAGTTTTATGGATTCTATTTTTCATTTTTTAGGTCTCTGTTCTTGATTTCAGGGTGACATTCTTTGAACTTGTTAACCGGCTTATCATGTGTAGATCTCTCCACTGCTAAGGCCCATTAAATGGGAAAGTGTTGCCTCATTTTCATCTCCTTCGTCAAAAAGCTTTTGCTTTGCTGTTGAGGGTGGTCGAACTATGGAACTAGCAATTGCCCAATTCTGGTCAAGTGGTGTAGGAAGCCATGATACAACTAGTGTGGATTTTGAGGTAATTTTTTATTATTCATATGAGATGTTTATTTAACTGGATCTCATGCACAACTACATGCTCAAATGATTGATAAGATCCCCTAGTGGTGTACCTTAACTTGGCTTTTACTCACGCAGTGTTTATAGCTGATTGATCCAAATAGTTTGTCATAATCTAGCATGCTGCATCTGTTATAAAGTGATGTACGATATGCCATTTTCAGCATTTATTCATCATGTACTTTTATGCAAAGATGCTAGAATTTATTCCGGTCCTATTTCTACGACCTATTGGTATAGCTCTTCTTATATTGGGAAATCCTTATTTCTTTGCTCATTGTTGCCAAGTTTTCAGTACAAGGACGGAGGACCTAGAAATTTTTTGTCTAGCTTTTCTTTATTCCATGAGTATATCTTGCACGGTTTAATCTGTTGCAGTTCTTTCTTTATTTCATGGGCCAATCATATTTTGCACCTCCAGTATTGTATGTATCTTGTGCATATGATTTATCCTTTTGTTTTCTGAAATTTTGAAAGAGATTTATCTTTTTCGATGTCAACTTTTCTCTAGTATCAAGACTATTTATTCATTATGTTTCTGTAGAGCTTAGGATTTCTCCCAAGTTCCATGTTTATGCCTATGGGAAGGATATTGCAATTAGGTTTTCAAAGTGGTAATCGGAATAATATCTTTTGTTGTTATTCTCAGAACATGTACGTATTTATCTTCTTTCTTGATTTTGATGCAAATCCTAGATTGCATTTCATGGTATCAGCATCAACAAGGAGGAGATTGTACTTGATGGAAGTGAAGCACCTGTACGGATTGATGCTGAGGCTCTTCTTTCTACAGAGAATCTTGTCCCGGCAGCCATTCTAAATAAGGTGAGAGTTGCTGTTACCTTGAATCACTCATACATAATGTCACAAGTGTAACTTTACCTTTGTTCTTGTTTCTCTTTTCTGCTACTCTTAACGTCTTCATGCCAAATGCTTAAATTTTGCAGGTGAGAATCCCATATCGTCCTGTTGATGCAAAATTGAGCACACTTTCAGCAGAGCGGGACAAGCTGCCTTCAGGCAAACAGATACTGGCTCTTCTATTAACGTGGGTTTTTTAACTACTGATAACCCTCTATGTTACCTTTATTGGATTACGAAATATGTGACAGAACTTATATGCAATGCTGCAGTTACAAGCTCAAATTTGAGGAGGGTGCTGAGATAAAACCTCAAATTCCATTGCTAAACAATCGTATATATGACAACAAATTTGAGTCTCAATTTTATATGATATCAGACACAAACAAGGTGAGTGGTATTTGTTCTCATTGTATTTTTCTTTTCCCAAATTCATTCTTACTGAAAAATGTTGGCCCCTTTTGATTTGCCAAGAAGTTATGCCCAACGGAAAAGAGGATACCCTCTCCCTTATAGTTGAACTGAAGGATTATACACATAGTCCATGATGTGGAATGTCTTGCTCTTTGCCTCTTTTTTATGGCAGCTCTTGCTCTCTCATATTAGATTAGAATTATGATTTTATTGAGTGTTTCATACAGAAGCTTAAATTGCTTCATGTGAAGCATGCTTCTAAAGTACATGCTGTCATAGCCAGAGGCCTGAATTTGCAAAGAGAAACACATCTTTTCAATTAGGACAGTTGGAACATAATTTTATGTATCTTATCATTATGATCATTCCAAACTTCACCTCTGCTCTTCAGATGGGGGAATCTGGCACCAGAATAATTTACGATAATATATGCTGGTAGATACTGAAGATACAATTCAAGCCTTTAGCCATGAGAAATGGACAAAACATCAAAGAAGAGCTCATACATTTAACATAAATAGGCTAGTCTTGTCTGGAGGTCTAATTTTTCATTCCAAAAAAATACCTCAACTGTAATATTTTGATTTACCTCGAATCCAATTAGTCAGTGAGAGGTTAGAACTGAGAAGAGCTCTAGTGCTGACAATACTTTCTAGTGACATACAAGAAAATATGTGCCATAAATCATTGTACCCTGGCAATTTATTGTAAAGAAAGAACATAAGTATTCAAGAATCATGTCTCCAGGTCAATCTTTGTGGGCTTGCTAGTAAAGTACTCAATGGATAGATCATTTTGAAATGGACCTGAATAAGAAATGTCTTCCATAACAAGCACATCGTTAAGCAAGTGTGACCAAATGCAACTTCATGAAACTTTAAGAACAGAAACTCCAGAAGCTTGATGTTAATACTTAATTTGTCAAGCTAACCAAAATTGCAGCTCCAGAAATGGAGAAATTGAAAGATAATTCTAGAAAGTCTCTCCAAGAATCTGCTTTTGCACCACCACCAAAAATTATATATCAAAAAGATCTGGGAGCAATTGTGATGATAAAGTAGTCAATACATGGAGCATACTAATCGATAAAGTTATCTTTGCCATAACTTATCTGTGGAAGTTTTTGCTCTAAGAAATAAAGAATGCTTTCCAAATTCTAGTGAGGTGTTTGTTCTCTGTTGTTTGAACTTTGTTGCCATATTTCGTATTCTTATCGAGCCTCGTTACATATTCCTTGGATTTATATGTTCTCCTGTTGCTTTCCCATGCCTAATATATAATTTTTTTTTTTTTTTTGTAATATGCAGCGTGTATATTCAGTGGGTGATGTTTATCCAGATACTGCCAAAATTCCCAAGGGTGAATACACTTTGCAGCTTTACTTGAGGTACTTGTAACTTAAAATCCTATTTTGGGATTGTAGCAAATTATCTAATTCTGAAGATTTTTAGGCATTGAGCGTCCAAAAAAAATGATCGAGATTTGCCGAACCTTTATCATATAAGTGCTAAGAACCTCAGTTACCATGATTAAATCCTACTATGATCATTGTTTCAGGCACGATAACGTGCAATACTTGGACAAGATGAAGCAGCTGGTGTTATTCATCGAGAAAAACTTGGATGAAAAGGTATGTCCCCTTTATAGTGGTTTCAAACTACAGTACTGGGTCATCAGCATGTTGCATTATCCCTTCCCATCTGAGAAGTGATGCAAAATTTGACTACCTTTCCCCTTCAGGGTTGATTAGTCTTTTCTGTACTAACCTTTATTCCAAAATCCTTATTACAAAAATAGGAAGCGATTCGCTTGAGCTTTTATTCACAACCTGATGGACCAGTGATGGGTAACGGTAGTTTCAGTTCTTCAGTTTTAGTTCCTGGGTATGTTTTAATATTTATTTACCTTTTTAATTCCATTAATTTTCTCATTAACAAGTTCCTCACTATTGAGTTATTGTATATCATTGATGATAGATCAAAAGAAGCATTTTACGTGGGCCCACCTGCGAAGGACAAGCTTCCTAAGGTTTTGCATCATTGAATCTTTTAATTATTACTAACTTTCAATTGCTTATGTGGGGAATCATTGCTAATATTTTGTTATTGCTGCAGGGTGCTTCACCTGGGTCTGTTCTGGTTGGGTCAATTTCTTATGGCAAGGTGTCCTTTGGGGTCAATAATGATGGAAAGAATCCAGAGAAGAACCCTGTATCCTATACCATATCATATATAGTTCCACCAGCACAGGTCACTGTATTCATTTTTTTCCTGAATTGATCTTATTCTGTTTTTTTTTTAGTTACTTTTAACACATGATATTGGTAGAAAAGTGCATTTTTGTGACGTAGTGCATGCTTTATTTTTGCCAGATTGATGAGGACAAGGGGAAAGGCTCTTCTTCAGGTTGTAGCAAGAGTGTAGCGGAACAGTTGGAAGAAGAGGTATATATACCCAGTTTTATATAGCAACAAATGCTGTTACTTTTGTTAAAGCTGGATTCCATTATTTTCCTCCCTTACTGGATTTGTTTGAGTTTCCTGATTCTGAGAGCTGCGCCTCCAGCTGTAATTGTTTAAGTTTTTCTCTGAATCACTTGTTGTCTGTGTATATATTTTAACATGCAAACACTAGATGCTCGGTTGACACACATCCCTGCCATTGACCCTAGCCACTAAAGATGAAAGGAAAATAAAGACAATACTTATATAAACAGAAAATATATGGAAGACTAGAAAAGAAGTCTCTCTGACATGGGATGTTGATAGTTTCTATGTGGCTTTCTTGTTATTCTGAAATATATAAATTATATTATCATCATTAACAGCCGGGACTTCTCATTTAAGCAATTTGTAATTATCCTCGTCTGCCAAACAGGTCCGCGATGCCAAAATAAAGGTCCTTTCCAACCTAAAACGAACAACTGATGAGGAACGTTCTGAGTGGAAAAAGTTATCAAGCAAGCTAAAGGTAATCATTCTCCACCAATCCTCTTGGCATATTGTCCTGAGTAAAGTACTTTGGTGCCTGATTATATATGCAGCATGCTGCTATTTTTGTTTCTAAAGACAATGTCCGTGTCTCTCTACTCTTAGCCATTGTATAAACCAAATTTTGGATTTTCTAGGAAACTTCCAATCCTGCACTCACCTTAATCGTATTCTATGTTTTTTTAAAAAAATGTGTGTGAATAGTTTTCCAACATCCATGGTTCTCCCTGACTAGAGCAGTTGTGGCTTGGTCATTGTCTTACACTATTGCTCTCAAATTGAGTATGTAAAAGGTGTAAAATAGGCTTAAAAATAAGATCTGACTCTGGCATTTACATCCAGTAGCAAGTAGTAGATCACCGAAGGTCTGTGAGCACAACATGAACCGATTATATGTACCGTGTTCTCGGTTTACAGTTTGCAAGTACTCCTAGTTTCTGCTCTTGCTCTCTTTCACTGCTTGACCTTGCTTTGGCTCTTCAATGTGAAAAAGTATCATCTTAGAATCCAATTCGTCATACATAAGATTCTCAAATGCTTAGAATCCAATTCTTCACTGTTTTGTCTTGTGGCACATTTGTGTCGGATAACATGCATACACCACTCCTTTGTTTCGACTTCCTGTAGATCTGGTATTTTCATTCTTTAAAATCCTTTCTAATCATCAACTTTGTTACTTGATAGTCAGAGTACCCAAAGTACACACCATTGCTTGCAAAATTATTGGACGCATTGGTATCTCAGAACAACTTTGAAGACAAAATTCACCATTATGAACAGGTACTGCTAATCATTTACTTACTATTTTCCTTGACGATGTTAGAAATTTTAAGACACGATCAAAGTACAATCCTGTAAGTTATTGTTGGATGGTAGTAGAAATCTGACTGTATGTACCGTGGTACTGAAGTCGTTAGTACTCCTGAAAGTTTGTACTTCCAGCTTATCTTATTCCTATCTATTCATTTCCTATGCATCATGTTAATAATATATATCAATAAAAACTATGGAGAATATAATATCTGGTTGGTTTTGTAGTAACCACTGTAGTTCACGCAGATTATTGCTGCCGCAAATGAAGTTATTGATAGCATTGATACAGAACAGTTGGCCAGATATCTTTCACTCAAAAGTGATCCTGAAGATGAGGGAGCAGAAGTGAGCACTTTGTCCCTTCTGATCGGCTCATCTCTATTATCCTTCTGTCTAATCTTCTTCTTTTTTTTTTTTTCCCCATTCTAATTACAACAAAACTTTTGATGATAATGTACTTGATGACCTAGAAAATGAAGAAGAAAATGGATACAAACTGTGATCAATTAGCAGAGGCATTATATCAGAAAGGTTTGGCTATAGCGGAGCTTGAATCAGTGAAGGTACGGGCTATTGATGTGATAAACTTATAACACCGAATTCATCTGCAAGCGTTAACCCCTTATCCCCACAACTAAATTAGCATGAGTTTGTGCATGGGTCATCCTTATTCTACTGAATCTTTTGTTAAATAAACAAAAAAGTAGTACATGTAAGGAGCAAGATCTCCACTGCCTTGCAATTTGATATATTCTTTAATGATAGGACGAGAAAGTTGTGGAGACAGAGGATGCTAAAGTTGCAACAGACTCTAGCGGTAAGCAGGATCCGTTTGAAGAAAATTTCAAGGAGCTACAAAAATGGGTAGATGTGAAATCTGCCAAATATGGAACCCTCTATATCATACGTGAGAGACGTAAAGGGCGGCTTGGAACTGCATTAAAGGTACTTGTTTTACTGAGTTGGGTTTCAATTACTTTGAAAGTGTGGTTATTAAGTTTTCAGGTGAAAAAATATGCAATTACATGAATAAAAATAAACAATTCCCAGAAAATGAAGTCTAAATGTAACGAGCCATAAGATTACAAGGACTAAACAATAAACATCCAGTCAGACTAGGTTACTGATAATGATAATGTATTCGTAATCTTTTTAAAATGTTGAGTTATGTCTTTATCTGTTTAAGATGCTACTCACAGATAAAAGCATGTTAAGTTTATGCAAAGTTGAACAAACTATGGGCCATGCACTTTCATGATTCCGCGTCAATGATGATAAATGAAGTGTTATTTGAGAAGAAGGCTTCTCTACCTTTCAACACGTTCCTCTTGTGCAGCTTACGATGATCAAGTGTTGACCTTTTTCAGTTTTTGTCTAGTACCTGAGTTATAAGAGTTTATCTAATTCTTGGTTTTAATTTTTTGAACAACATAACTGTAAAGTGTTGTTGCATATCACATTGCTTCCATTTTTCATCAATAAGCAAAAAACGTTATGGTTTTCTACTTTATGATTAACCAAACCAGGTTCTAAGTGACATGATCCAAGAGGATGGCCAGCCTCCAAAGAAGAAATTCTATGAGCTGAAGCTTTCTCTGTTGGAACAAATCGGATGGAGGCATCTGGTGTCGTACGAGAAACAATGGATGAATGTGCTATTCCCTGCCAATCTACCTCTTTTCTGAGACGTTCTACCTTTTCTACTGAAAGCCGCTAGTGTTGCCATGCCGTTTCCCAGGTTGCTGTCCCCTATTTAATAAATTATGGCAGGTGGAAGTGTAATGTGGAAGGATGCTACTTGCCAGTTTCTGGGATTAGCTCCAAACTAGCTAGGTTAAAATCCCACACCAGGTTGCTTCTAAGATGCATGTGTACATTTTCTCAACAATTTATACGAAGTGCCAACGTTTCTCCAAAGTTTACGTTCACGCTCTTCACTATAATTCGGCTTAAAGCTATCAGGACTTTGTGGCAGCTTGTGTGAAGTTGACTCCTTTTGTATTAGCACACCATGAAGAATATGAATCTGAACATTTTTATTGCACCTCTGTTTTATAGTTGTTGAAGTATTGCTCAAGCAGAAAATATCATGTTATGTTTTGTATTGAAGGTACTAATCCAACAATAATAGTAGTGGAAATAAAAGAACATAGTAACTGATTCTTATACTGATTAAATATACGTGAGATAAACTAAGGTGTATTTGATAGGCTGCATAAACCTCATACTAAAATAGTATTCCCTCCGTCTCTTCCTAAATGACCCCTTTTATATGCATATGTGAGGTATATAATAATAAAAGGAGTCAGTACTTATGAAGAGACGGAGGGAGTATGAGGTTATACTCATGAATGGCAGGTATATTAGATAATATAGGATCGTGTATTAGACAGTACCAATTACTAAAATCACTATTTCGTCAACACTAATAACATTTCCTACCCCCTAGTATTAAACCCATGTAAGTATATTTCCTTCTCTTTGTACCCTCATAAAATTTTAGTGCACCATACAAGGCACAATATTAATATTAGTATAGGTTTTTATACTATCATACCGAACATAATATTAATATTATTTATAAAGTTTATCTCATTACTGCATTTATCTTGAAATTGTTAATACGGGTTCTTGTATAGGATTGTACCAAATGAACCGTAAGGTAAATTAACTTAATGATGGAACAGGGGGAGTATATTGTTTTCACTTGCTGAAAAATTCATATATTCCCTTATTAATGGGAATCAAGTATAAACTTTTGGGAAATTTACAAAATCGAAATGTGTACATTATAAATATTAGTACTAATACAATAAATAAAATGTAAAAATTAATTGTCAAAATTTATTTATTTATAGTGCACGATAAATGCACCTTTAATTATTTTTTCAGTCAGTCTAAAAAAAGTAATTAGTCCATTTTTTTTTAATGTGGACACATATCTATTATTCATTATTTATTTCACTTTAATACCCGCTCTCATTAAATGAGATATAAAATTTACTTTAACATACAATTCATTAGTACAGTATATAAAAGTTAAATAGTTGACAAAAATTATTAACATGTCATTTTCCCTTGAAAAGACATCAATTTTCCAATAAATTGTCCATTAATGTAACCTGAAGGTTTCATAATTTTTTAAAATTCTAAAATTTAAATAAAATCTCAGGGTACATAACTTTTAAAAATTCTAATATTTTTCTAATATATTCTTAATCGTTTTATTTCAATTTTTATTTTGATAAAAACACACTACAAAACTAATAAAGTTAATTATTTGATGCACGATTGATACATAAATATCGAGAAACTGTTATAATTACTACAACATATCCTTCTATTTTTAGCTAGAGGGAATTAAAATAAACCACTAAAATTACACTTACATATAAAATACCTCCCCAACTATTTGATCAGGTACACTACATTATATCAAAACCCCCCTAAAAAACCAAGAGGATTAAAAAAAAAAGAAAAAAGAAAAAGATGACACAAAAATATCGAAAAAAAATAATAATTAAATCATAGAGGCTTGAAGACTAGTGGCATGCCATGCATGGGTCTAAGAGAGAGCATGTGCGACGGTGCATGGCGATAATTTGGGGAGATCGAAAATGAAAACCTAGATAGGATTAGGGTTAGCATTATTTTGTACTCCATTGCCGTCAAGTTCCTCCCCACACACATCCTCCCTCCGAATCCGAAAGGCAAGAACCCCATCTTGTGGTTGCATCCCCCGTATATGTTCTCGTCGAACCTCTCCGGCTTGAACTCGTGGACGTCCTTCCCCCAGAGCTTCTCGTCCCGGTGCATGGACACCACGTCGATCCACATGTTAGTCCCGTTCGGGATCACCAAGTCTCCCACCCGGATGTCCTGCCTCGCCTGCCTCTGCACGTTCGGGGCCGGAGGGTATAGTCGTAAAACCTCGTTCATCACCCACCCCATCTGCAATTAAATCAAAAATTAAGCCCGAGAATCGAATCTTAACAAACTTCAGCTCAGACAATACTGTATACTGATCAACAATTCCCTTCATAAAACAAAAAAATAAGGTATATGCCAGCTCCCACTGTTAATTTTAGCTCATATTCAATAAACGAGTCAAATGAAACGAAACGGAGGTTTTATGTAAATTATTTTGTTGATGGGTCGGTGGAAGAGAGTAACCGAATTAAGTCAACTAAGCCTAAGTGTGGATGGGGTTTGGCTATCAAATCAAAGCGGCCTTCATTTTCAGGTGTAATGATTCACCTGAGGTTGAACAACGGTCAACTCAAACGGACTAGGGCTGCCACGTGGCACGACATGTGTGAAAATGCTGCTCAAATCACCCAACGCGTAGGAGAATATATACCTTTTTTTTGTCGTCTAGCGTCGATTTTGATAGATTAATTAATTAATTGATTAATTAATTAATTAATTATATTTGAGAGTGAAATATCTACGTTTCTAAACCCCACAATCCTAATCCCAATTTGGTTATTTCCAAATCTCCCGTACGTACCCCCAATATTTGATTAAAAATTGTACGAAATATTAAAAAAAAAAAAAAATCCAAATTGGGATTAAAAGATTAATTAATTAAAAGGAAAAAAATGTTACCTTTTTTAGACCACCTAGCATGGAGGCATCCTTAATCTCCCCATCTCCGACAACTCCTTTAATCTCCTCCCTCAGCTCCTCCTGCCACTCCGGGTGGACGGCGAGGAGGAGGAGCGTCCACGTCAGCGACAACGCCGTCGTCTCGTGCCCGCCGAAGAAGAAGGTCTTGCACTCGTCCACCAGCTCTTTGGTGGTCAATGCCCTCTTCTTCCGGCCGTCGGCCGAGTTATCGGCCATGAGTAGACCGAGGAGGTCCCTTGCTGGTGCGTCCCCGTTGTCCGGCTTGTTCCTCCGGTCATCGATTATGGACCGGAGGAGGCCGTCGATCTCTTCCCCGAGGGCCTTCGCCTTTAGGGTTTCCTTGAGGTTCAAGAACTTCCCGTATGGAACCCCCACGTAGCGGTTGGAGTTGAAGAGAGTGATCTGCACCTCTCTTAATTTCTCCAAAACCTTCTCCCCGTTCCCGTAGCTTATCCCGAAGCTCGTCTTCGCGATGATCTCCCCGGCCGTCCGGATGATCTCCCTCTCCACATCGATCTCCGGATGGCCGGAGCTGACTAGACCGGACCACCGGTCCAGCATGTCGGTGGCTGACTCCACCATCATGCTTCCCATTGCCTATATATACAAAACAAAGCTGATCAGAACACATTAATAAAAAAATGAATATTCCGTAAGAAATGAGAAATGATCTGAACTATTAATCAGCGCATACCTTTAAGTTAGTAGGGGAGAAGGCTGGGGTGATGACGTGGCGGTGACGAACCCAGTCGTCGCCTTCTACCATGACGAGGCCGCTTCCGAACATGGGCTCCCTGTCGTGCTTGAAGACGTTGGGTTTTCCCCAACCTTTGCCTTGAATGCCAGCAGTCATTTCCTTGAGAAACTGAGGGTTTGCTATGTATAGAAATGGCTCTGTCCCTAGCCAGTACACTAAAACTTTCCCTGCAAAAACCAAAAATAAAATAAAATTAATTAAACCATTTCATCATTTTCTGGTTTTTATATAAAATCTTAATTCTATAAAAAAAAACTGCTTAACTGTTCATACATGCATGCACAATGCACATACATATCTATAGTGTTGCATCGTAATCATAACAACAGAATGAAATTAACTAGGGCCCTTACCGTACAATTTCTGCCAATGGGAGAAGTACGGAAATGCAGTGGCATGGATATCACCGGATATACTCAAGGACGGTGACGACGACGACAACGACAACATTTTCAGCGTCTTGATATCGTTCAAGTTTCCGAAAGGGAAGCTAGGCTTCGGCCCCGTAAACCCATTCGCTCTGAGCTTTCTATAAGCCAGAGAAGGGTAAACCCAGCACGAAAACACGAGTTTTCCCAAAATAACCAGAAGAAATGCTGAAACGGCCAAAGTTGCAGCCATCAGCAGTTGCAGTAGTGCTACCATTATGTAAATAGTACGTGTGTGTGTGTGCGTTATGATTTTTGTTGAAGATATTTGTTGTTGTTGGTGGATATTAGAGGAAGAGGAGAGGGGGTATTTATAGAAGGAAAAGGGAGAAAGAAAGAAAGAATGTCAAAACATTGACTGGGGCAGCTACCGAGTAGTTTGAACATTTTTAATAAATAGAAAAATATATAATTCTAAAGTTGTTTTTAATAAGTGTTTTAATTCAATTCCAATTCCATGGGTTTGTTTGGTTTGACAAAATGTCAAACTTAGGTTTCATTATCCGATCAAACCGAGTGAGTACACACACATATATACATACGTATATTAATTAATTTATTTTAATAGCCATGATATAGTCACCTTCTTTTGCCCTTTGGCTTGGGCCCACCTATCCTTATGCATAATATATAGGCTTTATTAATTTATTTATATATTTACTTGTGTTTATTAAATTAATCCTCACACGATCGATCGATCGATCCCATCTTATTTATTTAAACACTTCAAGAAAATCTCCAAGCCACCCTATATCTCCCTAATTCACTTCCACTAGGGATCGAACTCGTATCTTTCTAATTCGCTCCCACCAGGGATTGAACTCGGGTCACTCCTTCAAGGGAGGATCTCGGTGGCCAGGTGCGCTAAGACACCTGGTTTTTATTTATTTATTTTTGGATGACCAAATTGAAGAAATTCAAACCTCCGTCCTATAATTTTAGGTTAATCAACCTTTCCTTATTTAGTGGATTCCTAAAATAGAAATTCTATAGCATATATAATTTGTCATTAGAAAATACTATTACAAATTACATAATTTCTTTATAAATTTAATGTCCTATAGTGTTACACTTCCACCGTCCAAAAAATAGTGTCTCTAATAATCAAACGCATGTACGTATTAAGAAACAAGGTTTCAATTTGACTTAATTGGAGAGGACTGATTCTCTGTTCACCGTAAGCATTATTAACGTACTTGTATAATATATATAGAGAGAGTTAGGTTCATATACAAGTTCTGGCATGAGAAATAGGAATAGACCTGAACCATTAATCTTAGTTTGATCAATGATTGTACTGATTGATCAATGGTTCACAACTCACACACGCAAACATGTGTTCAAAATGTCTCAAACCCCCGACCTCTTAATTAGAGGGAAGCATTTTACCATTACACTGTGCTCCGTGAACATGCTAATATAATATCAACTCCGCTAAATGAAAATATAGCATTGTCAACTCTTTGATGACACGTTAAAATAATCGAAATCTTACCAAAAGATTAAATATGTATATATAGTATGAGATTTGATATGATGTCTATATTTTATGTGCACGTTGACTGTGTACATGGCTTGTAGTGTCCGTGTATGGTGAATAAGCTATATTTAGAAACATTTTATTAATTAAACCTTATTTTAAAAGTATTTAAATGAAAATATTATTAATGTGGTATGTTACATTATATAATGTTTCTCAATTATCCCATCCTCAATGTACTTAAAAACATACATATAGTTTAGGGAAATATCTCTATATCGGTGGACGAACGAAAATGAAATGTACTTTTGTATCAATAGAACAAAAGGAGTAGAATATTACATTTACTCCCTTCGTTTACAATCTTTAGGGTCTTTCCATTGTAGGCAGTGAATCCTCAGTAAAAAAAATAAAAAAAATATATATATATATACAATCATACCCTTTAAACACAATTTTAACACATCACCATTACATATTGCCACACATTTTAATACATCGTCACTATATGTTAAATACTCCCTCCGTCCAGCCAAAGACGTTACATTTCTTTTTGTCAATTTCTGACACGTTTTTCCACGCTTCTTGATGATGCGTTTTAAAATAGATTTTTGAAGAATTTTTTCTTTTGCAGGATAATACAACTATCATAGTATCCCGTAAAAAGAAAAAATTCTTCAAAAATCTATTTTAAAACGCATCATCAAGAAGTGTGGAAAAACGTGTAAGAAATTGACAAAAAGAAATGTAACGTCTTTGACGGGACGGAAGTAGTACCATACTAACTTCTCCAAATCCTAAACCCTAAAAATCATGGACGGAGGAAGTAAAATCGTAACATTTACCCTACTTTAGCGGCCCAAGAGATATTAACTATATATGGACATAAATACATATTTAACGGAATACTAATAAAAAGTTTTTTATTTTTTTCTAGAATAATAAAATAATAAAACGCTGAGTTGACTAGTTTAAATGTCTACACAAATATGTGCGGCCTAACACGTTCGACGTGGCAAAATTAATAGAGCGTTCTTTTTTTTGTTTCACCCGACTTTTCCTCTATAAGAAAAAACGTTGTACATTATTCAAATTAAAATTAAATCAATTTTTGGGAATTTGTAATTCTCTCTTCACATACCTCCGGCCACCCAATTGAACGTGAAAGACAACGGTCAAACCTTAAATCTAACTTTAGAATTTATTCAGGAGAATATTATTTAGTAATTAAACAGAATATTATAATGTAGCTGATTAATTAATTAATTAATTTCTGCTGTAAAATCAAAAGGGAATTATTACAAGGAGATTTGCGTACGTTGAGCAAAGTCAATAATTCAGACACTAAAATTAGACAAAGCGGGGAAACCTAGGATCAAGATTTTGAAAAAAATGAAAGACATTTAGACTAAAATTTATTTTTTTAAAAATTGAGATAAATATTCATCTTCACTGCCGATTTTATTATTTTTTTAATACATGTTTTTGAATTGAAAGATGGAGATATATATCGTGTTGAATTTTTTCATGATTTTAATAGAAATTTAATTAGCCAACCCAATTATTGTTTGACACTTTGAAATTTAAATTTTAATTCTCCCTGTTTATAAAATTCTTACTTGAAATTAGGGAATAATAAGATATACTTCTCTTATGTTCTAATCAATTTTATTTAATTTTGGTTATAATTATGACTATACTATTGACTACTCCCTCCGTTTTTTTATAAGGAGTTTTAGGCTTTTGGTCTTGTTTCTTTTAAGTGTTTTCATATTTTTAGATAAAATTTTCAATGTCCAACTCACTATTCTTCATTTTTTTTTTTCTTTTTTTTTTTTCATTATCTTCATTTATCACAATTAATGTTTACCTCTTTTTTTTTTCAAAATAATTCTCTTTTTTTTCTTCAAAATAATTTCATCTATTTTTACATGAAAAATGTATACGAGAAAAAAGAAAATGAACATAAAAGAATAGTTATTAAGTTTTATTAATTCATGTGCCTGAACTAAAACCCTTATGAGAAAAAACGGAGGGAGTAGCTTTCACGAGTTTGTATTTGATGGACTGGCGAATTAACGTCAATAAAGATGTATACATACTGAAAATTCGTAAAGGCATATGTATATATTTCCAGGTAGGTAGGTAAGAACATTGAAATATTATTAAGATAAGTCTTCTACGAGTACTAAACAGTCAATCCCTTCTTTTATTAAGTTCTTTGTAAGATATTAGTATTAAATAACATAATGCGGTAACCAGAAGTAAAAAAACCCTAAAGTATGCACTAGTAAATCATCAAGAACTCAACCCTTAATCAATAAGCTCAAATGTGTTTTTTTTAGGTACAGAGAGCTGGTCGGACGTAGTTGGGTTGAGCCCATCTGTTGTCTAATAAAATTTGTTCTCCTTTTCTGCCCGTAATGTAGCCAACACAACGTTGATGAACCACATAATTTTAATTTGTATCTTATTTACGTTTCCATTTGTTCATCGCTCTATTATTCTAATCGGTCACAATAAAAAATATATACAATAATGATATGTAACCTCATTGCGGTTCAAGTTGACATTTAAAGAAACAAATAAATTAAATAATGCTAAGTGAAAAATAAATTTCAAAATTGATGAAGCTCTACTTATATCCCGTTTAGTGCTTTTATAAATAAATTATAATAAGATTTCTAAAAACTCATTCATGTGCGACCATTTCTAAAAGTACTATGTTTGAAATTTATTAAAAGGTTCTACTTTTCAAAAAAGTTGTAAATATGTCCAAAGCTATATTTTCAAACTTTGAAATTTGATGTAGAAGGCCTCATATATAGATATATCTACTACTACGGAGGGAGTAGTATTTATTAAAATGACATCGTTATGATCTCTCGTCGAATTCAAATCTTTTTCAGTTGAGCGTAAATTTGTTAATAATGAATTTTGTATTTTAGGATTAATTTAGCTCAAGTGGCAATGTGCTCAACTCATTAAAAAATTGGAACTTAGATCTAATCTTGACTTCTATAGATATAATTTTAAATAGAAGACTTTAATTACCAACTTTTCCAAGAAGTTTCAATCGTTAAATCTTTGTAATAAGTTTGAAAGAAGAATGCTTTATCAATGTGTCAACTAAATAAACAACTGCAACCCAGATTCATCCGGAAAAGAGAGCAAATCAATATATTCATAATTCCCTGAAACACATGAATAGGATATCGCGGCACCGGTTTTAATTTTAATAATCGGTAGATAGTAAAATCGTTAACAAATCACACTTAACATGAGTGAAATTAAAGTGAAAATGAATAAGTAAAAATATAATCGTTTATGATCGAATCACACTTAACACGAATCCTTCTTGTTAATTTTAATGTATATGTATCATAGCAAACTGTAACCGCTGCTTTCGTTGTGCATTGGATAAACCCTCGACTTTACGCATTTGACGGACGACCGGCAAGGAGTATGAGACGTGCATTATAGTAGAGTTAAATATAGACACGGATAGTTATGATTTCACACATGCTCTATACGTGGACATATTTAATTCCAATCATTGAAGGAGGGAATTAAAACAAACGCATATGATTGGGCGGAAACAAAACTAATAATACAAATACAAATACAAATATAAAACCACACACATATTTTCCTCAAGTCAATATCTTCAATTAACGACGACAACATATTATTATTACTAAAAATTGTTATGAACTTATCACGTTAGTCAATCCTAAATTGAATAAGTTCTCACACACTTAATTAATTCCGTGTGTAAAACATGAACTCACACGATATAATTATATAAGTGTACCAGTACTACTCCTAGTATAAATATATATAGCCGTTTTTTCGAATGCTATATCCAATTTGGGAAACTTGAATATAATTATCCTATTATTCTTTAATTATATGGTAGTTGGTAGTAATATGTAACATCGCCAAGCATCCCATATTAATTCAGCTTTTCATACTTCACTTTACGTCACGACTCACAACATATACTACTCCCCTTCTGTTCTCCATTTTCCATATTAGCGTGGAAAGATAAACGAAACAGATCTTAAGAGAAAAATAGGTAAAACTAGAGAAAATAGGGTAATAGTGGAATAAGAGACCCGCCCTTAAGGGTAGTAAATAATACCCTCTGGCTCAAGATTCGTGACACGTTTTTTTCAGCATTTGTGGCAAGCGTTTTCGAGCGTCTTGACGACGAGTTTAAAATTATCTTTTTAAGGAATTTCTTCTTTTACGGGATACCTTGATACTTGTAGTATCCCGTAAAAGAAAAAATTCCTTTAAAAGGTACTTTGAAACTTATCATCAAGACGCTCGAAAACGCTTGCCAAAAATGTTGAAAAGAAGCGTGTCACGAATCTTGAGCCAGAGGGAGTATAAGATATTAAGGTACAAAGGTTATTTTGTTGAGTGAATCTTTTCATTTTAGACAATACAAAGGTTATTTTGTTGAGTGAATCTTTTCATTTTAGACAATAACACTAATTTATATATGGACGTCCCAAATGGAAAATAATCACACTAGAATTAAGAATTTACGTTGAATTAAACATTCAAGGTGTCATTGTCGTAGAATGTATATGGGTACTTTACTAGAGGAATGTTCTCCACTTCTCCTGCCTACTGTGGACGTTCGTAATGTGCTTATAGATAATGTGACATCTATTAATGAATAAAAAAACAAAAAAAAAGAAGATATATACCCTAACCTATCTAAAAAAGTAAAGCCTAATACTACCATATCAACAATGAACACATTAAGAGCATCCACAATGGGCAGAAGAGCGTTTCTATAGTTAATTATGAGCTTTGCCAATTAAGTTAACGATTTATTGAGAAAAATAACATGAATGTTAGCAAGCATAATATGTTAGATCGAACAATATAAAACCCTAACAAAACAAGCATTATTGTATTCAATTATCAAAGGTCGTAGCAATATCTAGATCGGTCGAGACTGAATTTTACTTGGAATATATACCGTCTGAAACAATATATTAAAACCTCACCCGAGAAGAATCACGAACAAATATTAATATTGTGGCCTTCATCATTCGAATATGACTTTGACATTTAGAATGATACGTTTCTTGAATATGTGATAATAAATTAATGGAAATACATCATCTTAAATGTAATAAAGGAAGAGTGTACATTAGTAATGTGTTTCCTATAAATAGATTCTTAGGACATAAATAATTTATATATTAGTATTATTAGAAATATGCATCCATAATTTATTTTAAACACCTACGAAAATACTACATAATTTACTAAGCTAGCTAGTAATGTAGCCACATCTCTCTCTACTCAATACTACTCCCTCCGTCCCACTCTATTAGTCTCATTTGCCATTTTTGTTTGTCACACTTATTAGTCTCATTTCCTAAAATGGTAGAAAATATTTGGCCACAATTCACTCTCTCTCATCAGAATTAATTACAACCGCATATTCTCCACTCACTCTTCACTCACTTGGTTCATGTGCCGAAAGCAAATGAGACTAATAGAGTGGGACAGAGGGAGTACTTCCGATCCATTCTATTTGCCTTAAAAAATAAATAGGCATAAGGTGTATAATAATAGAACAAGTTTAATAAAGTGGGACGAAGGAAATATTATCCAAGCTCGCTTAGTTTGATAGAAAGATCATGTTCACACATGTCAAAATCAAAACCCCAACTCTATGTAGTCCATAAAACTCACATGTCAAACATGTCATTTCATATTTTGGAATATCCACCAAAATCTATTGGATCCAATTAAATCAACATGAGATTGAGATATAAAATTTTATCTCATCTCTAATTGGTTTGTACCTTACATATTACATGTACCACTCATGAATATTATGATGTGATATGTGAAATCATGAAATGCAATGTCAATAGATACTACGATTAAGGGCAACTCAATATTTCTATTACTCTCTCCGTCTTTCGTATTAGCATGACAAGAGAAACGGTATATGTTTCTTAAAAAATTGTCGGTAAAAGTGAAGAAAATTACTCCAGGTAGTCGTGCATTAAAGGCCCCATCCCATAATAATAAGACATGTTTTTAGCATATTAAGAGTAAAAATGTGGTTATTGAAGAAATCTTTTTATTTTAATCCATCACACTAATATGAGGATGTCCCAAACGGGAAACTCACACTAATACGTGGGTCGACGGAGGGAATATATTTTTTTTAATCGGGCAAATGTTAGTTGTTAGATTAGATGTTAGAACCGCCAAGCTTCCAAACTCCTAGAAAATCTCCAAACCAACCCACCTTATATCTCCCACAATTCACTCCGGGATCGAACCCAGGTCCACTCATTCAAGAGAGGAGCCCGGTGACCAAGTGTGCTAAGTGACCTGGTTCGACGGAGGGAGTATTATTGACTAAAAAAAAAGTAACATTTCTATTATTTATAGAAATATAGTTAGATTTTCTTCTTTGTCAAAGCGATTTTTATTTAATGCAAAGTATCAAATAATAAAGAGCCAATATTCTAGGTTATTGTCGCGTTTTTTCTAAAGTTAATATTTTATTAGTGGTTAGTTAAAAAACTATACTATATATAATTTATATAAATGTGTTAAAACAATATATAAATGTTCGTTGGCCAAAAAGGTGCGTTTCTCGTTAGCAAGCACTTCAGTTAGTCAATCTCTCTGTTCTAGCATAATGGATTTATAATACTCCCTCCGTCCTACTCTATTAGTTCCATTTACTTTCGGCACATGGACTAAGTGAGTGGAGAGTGTGTGGAGAATATGTGGTTGTTATTAATCCTGATGAGAGAGAGTGAATTGTGATCAAGTATTCTTTGCCATTTTAGGGAATGAGACTAATAAATGGGACAAACTAAAATGACTAATGAGACTAATAGAGTGGGACGGAGGGAGTACTAAGTACTCTCCTCGTCTCTTTTCACTTGACTTCATTTCTTAATTCAGATATCTCACTTTAATTAGCTTGTTTCCTAAAATAGAAAGAATCAACCTTCCTTTTCAATGTGAACCCCTTATTTTTCACTTTTAACACTGCATATAAAATCTCGTACTGAAATGAGACAAGCCAAGTAAAATGAGACGGAATAACAAGATAATTAAATATATTGAAACAATTTTCACATGTTGTAGTGAATGAAATTAATTTAGACGAGTATTGTTGAATCAATTGACACAAAAGGTAGTGATGGAGTGAGCACTTTAGAGGTTTAGCAGCTATATATAGCTATCATACCTAAATCATGCATTTTTTTTTTTTGTCATCTCCTTTTTTATTTTATTTTCTTTTCATTTTTTGGATGGCTTACGTGTTCAAATAACTAACACCGTGATATTGAAGTTTCATCGACATTTTAGAGGAAATGTACGTAAAATTGGTTCGTCGTTGTGGCTAGGGCAAAGAATGAAACGATTTCAGCAAGACTTGCTATACCAGACACGTACTTTCTTTCTGCTTTACTCGTGAATTTAAATAGAAATAGAAATATGATGATACTCCCTCCGTCCTAGATCAATTGACCTAATTTTGCGTGACATATGATTTTAGGTGCAGTGTTAAAAATGAAAATTACAAAGATCACATTAAAAAACAATAGTTAATTCTTTTCATTTTAGAAAACATGATAACTAAAGTAGAATAACCTAATTAAGAAAGTAAGACAATTAAAATGAGACGAAGGAGAAAGGAGTAGTTCATTTAGAACAACTAATTAAAGTGAGAAATAGTTTCTCTCCAAACGAATTCTCGCATGTTTAGTTTTCATGTTGTTGGCCAAGAGGAATATTCAATGTATGAGTACATTCCACTTTTTCAATTGCCACGTGTGTCCATTTCCTATTTTTTCGGATTTGCATTGCATCCTCATATTTTCATTGGTGGTGCGGGTGTGAGACTTAGATTTTGTTTACATGATTATTTGAGGTGGTTCATTTTCATTAAGGGGGCATGAGTTTATCGTGTCCATATATACAAAGGTATACAGTAAATTAAAATATTACACTTCCAAGTTCAATTAATATAGGAATAATTTCCGAGCCCAGTTAACATAAAGTTTATAAACAATTTGTCACGTAGAGATATAAAATTATTTTTCCTGATATACAAATTTTTATTGACACAGAATGAACATTTTAAGGTGTTCCGTAAGCAAATAACCTTTGAGGCCGTCGAATTTCGACGGACTATAAACTAGTAAATATAAATAATATGGTTTGACAAAAGCGGGAGGAAGAAAAATTAAAACCTCTAGTGTAGCAAGTTTTAAAAGTAAAGCTAAACTAAATTAATTCCACATGGAAGTTAGTGATTGGACATTTGTAAAACAAATATTGTTGGGAGAATAAAGAAAAGTTCCCTCATTTAGTGCATCGAGGATGGAACTTATGACGAGCATTATGAAACGAATGCCGGCGCATTCACTACGGCCACTAGTTGGAAGGTTGTGTTGGTGATTCAATGTTCGATGAACTTGCTCAAAGATTGGGCGTACGCGCTCTGAAATCGTCGGATCAGTTGGACTTATACGAGAGAGAACATCCCTCTGATACGAACATCGTATCCACCGTGGAACGGAGTGAAGAACGACGTGAGCCCGAGCTCGTGACTTATGATACAACTGAGAAGGAAGGCGAAGCGAGCGTGGACGAGGGTCGAGTGGGCCGAACCGCGAGGCGGGTTAGGGCCCCGAGAAGATACGAGGACTTTGTTCCTTATCGTTAGTTTTATTTCATATTATTTATTTTTGGGTTAGTCGAGTATGTTGGGCTAGCCCGTTTATTTAATTTTGGGTCGAGCAAATCTATAAGCTCCTTTTCGGGTTTTCTTGTTGATTCTTTCCCGAATCGTAGGTCGTATCAACCCTAGGGTCCTTAGATTATAAATAGGGGATTTTATTGTATTATCAAGTATTGAGAATACAAACCCTAATTTCCCTCTTGCAATGTTTTTTTTTACGCTGTTCTCTTCGTTGGGCGCGTACAACGAGGGTTCCTCGTTTCCGTCTTCTTCTTGTTAGGGTTTAGTTCCTAAAAACCGGTGTGGGGGACCGGCCCTACGTATTCCACTTCGCCGGCGGTTCCCTTCTCAGCCCCGGTTTCGTTGGCTGCTACGAGTGTCGGAGTGCGGCCTTATTCGTCATGGGACGTGGCTCCGCCTAGGTCCACATGGGAACCAGCCCAGCAGCGGCAGCAGCCTCCGTGCTCTGCGTCTGATCCCTCGCGCTTTATCAAGATGGATCCGTCCATCTTCAACGGCACCGACGCGAACGGGTGGCTTACTCGGGCGGAGTACTACTTCAATCACATCCAGCTTCCGCCCGAACAACGGCTCCACTACGCTGTGATGTTGTTTGCTCCCCCGGCCACGGATTGGATCTTCCCGTATCGTGCTAGTAATCCGGTGGTTACGTGGGCGCAATTTGTTGATGATGTTAGGCGTCGTTTCGACCCACACTACTTCGTGAATTATATGGAGATTCTCTCGAAGTTGATGCAGACGGGGATGATCGCTGATTATAATAAGGAGTTCGAACGGACGATGCATCAAATCACGGGGGTTTCTGAGGCCACCTTTCTCTCGATTTATTTGAGTGGTCTTCGAAATCCTTTGAAGAGCCATGTTCGCTTCCAGCACCCGGTCTCGGTGGCCTCAGCTATGGCCATAGCGGTGGAGTTCGATTCCGCCAGGGAGAAGAGTGCCGCGCCAGCACGACGTCAGTGGCCAAGCCGGGAGTTTCGGACATCGTCGGGGCCGGGATAGCAGTCGAGTGGGGCGGAGTTGGTGTCGGACAGCTCGCCCGCGGGTGGCGCGAAGCCGCGGGATTAATCGAAGCTTCCCGTTGTTCGTTTAATGGCTGCGGAGAAGGCGGAGAAGACTCGTCTCGGTCTATGTTGGTATTGCTCGGAGAAGTGGGCGGCCGGGCACGTTTGCAAGGGTCGATTCTTGGCCTATATGGGATCCGATGGCGAGGACGAGGACGAGCCGGACATCTCGGCAGCCGAGCTACCTCCGGGAGAAGTCGTGGGGGCTGATTTATCTCATATGTATAGCTTGGACGGCCGTGCTCGGCCGATGGCGTTGGAGTTCCAAAGATTTTTGGGTAATGAGTAGGTTTTCATCATGGTGGATACGGGGAGTTCCCATAATTTCTTGCACCCCCGCATCGCGGAGCGAACGAAGTTGGAGTTGGAGGAAATCACGTCTTTTCGCGTATACGTGGGCAACGGGCAGTCCCTCACTTGCTCAAATGTGGCGACGCGGGCTGAAATTCGCATTCAAGGGCATGCGTTGGAACTTGATCTTCATATTCTTCCGATTCACGGCCCCGACATCATTTTAGGGCTTCCGTGGCTTAGCTCCTTGCAGCGTGTTACTAGTGATTATGGGGCCGGCACGTTGGAATTTCATGTTCGAGGGAGGCCGGTTTGCTTAAAGGTTACGCCCCGTTCGGCTAGGCAGATTTCAGCTCACAAGTTGGCATGGATTATGTTGCATCAAGAAGGGGTGGACTGCTTCGAGGTTCTGCCCGTCGAGGGGCCTTCCAAGGATGGAGCCGAGGGTTTCGAATTGGCGGAGGATATCCCTACGGAAGTGAAGGACGTTATCTCGACCTTCGCGGCTGTTTTTTCAGTTCCTACGGGCTTGCCGCCATCGAGGGTTTTTGATCATCGCATTCACTTACTCCCGGGTACCAAACCGGTGAATGTACGACCCTATCGCTATCCATATTATCAGAAAAGTGAGATAGAGCGCCAAGTTCGAGAGATGTTGGATGGGGGAATTATTCGGAGGAGTTGTAGCGCGTTTTCATCCCCGGTGTTGCTAATACGGAAGAAGGATGGCTCTTTCCGCTTCTGTATTGATTACCGCGCTCTTAACAATGTCACGGTGGCAGACCATTTCCCTATTCCGACCGCGGATGAAATATTTGATAAATTGGCCGAGGCTCGTGTTTTCACAAAGCTAGACTTGAGGTCGGGTTATCATCACATTCGAATGCACAAGGAGGATGTATATAAGACGGCCTTTCGGACGCATGATGGCCATTACGAATTTCTAGTGATGCCATTTGGTTTGACGAACGCTCCGTCGACTTTCAGGCTGCGATGAACGAAATCTTCAGGCCTCTGCTGCGTTGCTTTGTCATCGTCTTCTTTGACGATATTCTCATTTACAACAAGTCGATTCCTGAGCATGTAGAGCACCTACGGTCGGTTTTTACGATCTTGCAGACACATAATTTCTACATCAAGCTATCTAAGTGTACTTTTTGTTGTACAACGGTGGAGTACTTGGGACACATCGTCTCGAATGGAATTAGAAGCGATGGAGGCATGGCTGACCCCGACTTCGCCTAAGAAACTACGGTGGTTTATAGGGTTGACGGGATATTATCGAAAATTCATTGCGCGGTATTCGATATTGGCGGCACCATTAACCGAGCTGTTGAAGAAGAACGCCTTTGTATGGACGCCCGAGGCCGAGTCCAGCTGTTGCTCTCAAGGCAGCCATGGTTTCAGCTCCTATCCTTCGTCTACCAAATTTCGAGAAGCCTTTTTGTGTGGAGACCGATGCTTCTGACTTCGGAGTGGGCGCAGTTCTTTTGCAAGAGGAGCATCCCATTGCATTTTTCAGCAAGAAGTTAGGGCCCCGTCGTCGTGTGGCATCGACTTATCACAAAGAGTTGTATGCGATAGTCGAGGCCGTGCAAAAATGGCGTCAGTACCTATTGGGGCGTGAGTTTGTGATCCGTTCCGATCATAAAAGCCTCAAGGAGTTACTTCAACAGGTTGTGCAAACGCCGGACCAACAGTTATACGTCCGGAAGTTAATGGGGTACAAATTCCGTATTGAGTATAAGACCGGGGCGTCAAATCGTGTGGCGGACGCGTTATCTCGCCGGGATGGGGACGAGGACACCACCGCCGACTCCACTGCCGACTCCACCGCCGACTCCCCTGCCGAATGCAACACCCTATTTTTGGCGGTGGCTCAACCGATGCCGGAGATTGTGGAGATCCTTCGGAAAGACACGGAGACCTTGCCCGATTTGATTGAGTTGCAAGCGCACATTCGAGGGGGGACGGCTTCGCCTCTTTTTCATGCATCAGACGGGCTGATTTTTAAGGGTACTCGAATTATGGTATGAGAGGATTCTCAAGCGAAGCCGGCATTGCTCTTTGAATATCATTCGACTCCGTCGGCGGGCCATCCCGGGGTGGAAAAGACTTTTAGGCGGCTTGCGTCTTCGTTTTATTGGGCCGGTATGCGCCGTGATGTGAAGAAATTTGTGGCGGCTTGTTTTGATTGTCAGACGACTAAATATTCGACTCAGAAGCCGGGGGGTTTGCTGCAACCTCTGCCGATACCAGAGCAAGTGTGGGATGAGGTTTCAATGGACTTCATCACGGGTCTTCCACAGTCGAGAGGGTTCACGACTATCATGGTGGTTGTGGATCGGTTCTCAAAATACGCACATTTCGCTCCGCTTCCGACCCGTTTCGATGCTTGGCGTGTTGCCAATGTTTTTGTGGAGACTGTCGTTAAGCACCACGGTTTCCCGAGGAAGCTGGTTTCCGATCGTGACTATGTCTTCCTCAACGAGGTATGGGAGAACTTGCTTAAACTGAGTGGGACGAAGCTTCAATTTTCGACGGCCTATCATCCTCAAACCGATGGCCAAACCGAGGTCCGAAATAGGGGTTTGGAGCAGTATCTCCGTGCATTTGTGGCGGACCGCCCTAACAAGTGGACTAGTTATTTGCCGTGGGCGAAGTTGGCCCTAAATTGTTTTCACCATGAGGGTTTGGGGACGTCCCCATTTCACGCTCTCTATGGCCGTGAGCCACCCTCCCTCGTGGCCGCGGCGCCGTCGGCGAAATGCCCTTCTTCGGTTGTTGATGTGATTCGTCAACGTGGTGAGATTTTGGTTTGGTTGCGAAGGAATCTTGAGAAGGCGCAGCAGCGCATGCGCGCGTCGGCGAACAAACACCGTCGGGAGGTCGAATTTCAGGTGGGAGATCGGGTTTTGTTGAAGTTGCAGCTGTACCGGCAACACTCGGTTGCTCGGCCGTTGTCACAGAAGTTATCACGATGTTTTTATGGGCCGTTCACTATCTTGGAACGCATTAGGGCCGTGGCGTACAGATTGGAGTTGTCGGAAGGGAGCAAAATTCACAATGTCTTCCACGTTAGCTTACTTCGTCCATTTGTCGATGGTGTGACGTCGGGTGAGGCTGATTTTCCAGCCGTGTTTGCGCGGGGCCGTGTGCTGGTGCACCCGCGGAAAATGGTGGATCAACGTCGGGTGTGGCGGCATGGCGAGGTGGTGGAAGAAGGGCTAGTTGAGTGGGAAGATGATGACGGGCAGGTTCCTTCTTGGGAGCCAATTGAGCTACTTGCGCGGAAGTTTCCAAGTTTGTTCCTTGAGGACAAGGAACGTCCTAAGGAGGGGGGAGTTGATACGAACATCGTATCCACCGTGGAACGGAGTGAAGAACGACGTGAGCCCGAGCTCGTGACTTATGATACAACTGAGAAGGAAGGCGAAGCGAGCTTGGACGAGGGTCGAGTGGGCCGAACCGCGAGGTGGGTTAGGGCCCCGAGAAGATACGAGGACTTTGTTCCTTATCGTTAGTTTTATTTCATATTATTTATTTTTGGGTTAGTCGAGTATGTTGGGCTAGCCCGTTTATTTAATTTTGGGTCGAGCAAATCTATAAGCTCCTTTTCGGGTTTTCTTGTTGATTCTTTCCCGAATCGTAGGTCGAATCAACCCTAGGGTCCTTAGATTATAAATAGGGGATTTTATTGTATTATCAAGTATTAAGAATACAAACCCTAATTTCCCTCTTGCGTTGTTTTTTTTACGTTGTTCTCTTCGTTGGGCGCGTACAACGAGGGTTCCTCGTGTCCGTCTTCTTCTTGTTAGGGTTTAGTTCCTAACACCCTCATCCATATTAACTTTCGAGGTGTCTCTTTGCTGATATCACAAGCCAACTGCTGCAGCAATGGAGCTCAGTCAGAAAAGAACATAATAGAATTTCTTCAGCATAAAGACTTATTCTTGTTTACCATGTTTGACATAAAAAATACACCTCTATTGTTGATTGTGTTTATTCGAAATAATAAGGAATGTAAAAGGAACCAGAGACGTTACCTGAGCACACAACCATGATACGATATTAACATCTTCCATCAATAGGGCAGTCGTGAAAGCTTCCTCATACTTGCGCTCGGCCGTAAATCTAGATAGCTCTTGGGTTGGGTCAGGAGGAACCTCAAGCTAAAACAGATAAGTTCTTATCATATAAATATGGTCCTACATGACATCTTAAACTCAGGGACAAGAGAAGCTTCCAGACTCGATTTCAGAGTTTCCTACATGACAAAGACAGACTAGGTTATACAAATGAATTCAAGATCGGCAGTGCAAGTTAACTACTAGATTATATGATAGAGTAGGATCTATGAATATTGATGTTGCAGTGCAGCAGATAAATCTTATATGTTTCCATACGCTTCATTTTGCAAGCAACAATTCAGTGTTTTCTGTTTTTCATATCATCAGCAGAGGGCTTTTAAGGTAAAACAATCTAAATTTCTACTCTATTTGCAAAACCTCAATTCAATGCAAAACATAGAAGATGATTAAACTTGTGCAATTAACCATGATTTTGCAAGAATCGGGACTTCGTTCCTTACAATCAGATCATCCTACACTTTTATAACAATCAAGTTTGTTCCTGAGATTCTTTACAGTCAAACTCCCCCCTGTTAACAAACGTATAGAACGTCGTAAAATTGGGGCAAAACTCAATGTATAATTAACAGAATGAGAGGAGATATATACATGCAAACTAAAGTTAATCTAAATAAGGTAAATATTAACCTAATACTAACTACCATATATACATAATCACAACACCCCCTAATCCCCAAACAAATAAAAGGCATAACCGGAAGTACGAAGAAACTTTTGATGAGTACCTGAAGGGCTTGCAAAGTTTGAAATTGAGCTTGGATTTGCCTAGCAAATACAGCTTCAAGTTTGGAGCTGACTGAGTTTACCAATTGATTTACTGCTTCATCAAATACCGCTTTCTGATCACACAACAAAAAAAAAAATGTCATTTCCAATAGATGGTTGGACAGAACAAGAGCAAACAAACAGAGATCTTAACCCGGAAGCTCTCTACAACAGAAGCGGAAATTGTTTTCTCAATTGCTGGACTATTTCGTGCCAAAGCTTGCCCAGTCGTTGCGAGTTCTCTCTTGACAGTTTTCTCAGTAACTGTTGGTATGTCTTTGTTTAACAAATTGCTGTATTTTAGCTGCTGCATATGCTGCTTTGCTGCTTTTTCCTGGTTAGCATTTTCTTCTTGAAGACGAGCGCAAAAGGCATCAGAATTGTCTTTCTTCATGCTCGTACCTAATGCCATCTGCTTCTGCATTTCGTTTAATTTGCATGCTCACGAGCTGCAAATGAAGAGAAAAGGAAAGTGAGAAAATGCCAATGGGATGATGCATCAGTAAATCCACACAACACTTGAATATAGATACGTATAAGACTGCAAATTCATATAAATACAAATATTATAGATTAATATGTGTATCAAGCATCAACACCAAATCACAGCCGAAATTGAGCATGTGAATTAAGTAAAAATAAGTTTTTTTTTTTTTTTTTTTTAATCAAAACACCCGTGAGGGTGAGGGGTTAGGCAGACCCCCAACCTGTGTATAAAACCATATAAATCGAACAATGTCTGTGGGAATTAAGTAAAAATAAGTTAATCAAGTTGGAAATTATAAATATACAAAAACAAAAATTACGAGCAAAGAATTCACAATTCCACTCAGGGTAAGCTAAAACTAATAATGCAAACATTTTATCAGAATTAATATTCTAAATGCTTAGCTTCATAAGCAATAAGAGAAAATTCAATTACAGGTAGAGTGACAACACCAAGAATCATCCAAGCATCAAGAATTACCTGATTCAGCGTCTTTTGAATGGAAAGGATTTGTGGATCTCAACAGTTTTTGGAGTTGAGGAATCATCATCTATCTCAGCAGCATCGTTTACAGAGTTATGACTTGCAGAATCCTGTGAGACACTAGAGTCTGTCCCATAGACTAAATTCTCAGTAAGACGCGGTAAACACTCTGACAAATGCAAGGCATACTGCTGAATTGCCTTTTCCTGGACACAATATACTTGAACAAGTTGTCTACCATCAACTAGTGCTTTGATTGTCCCTGTAAAACTAAGTATTGTTATACTATCAAAACGCGTTGCTGCTGGGTGATGACCATATTTTAAGTGAAAAACATAGATGGCACTTCTCTTGGTATCAAAGACATTAGTCCTTCTATTTGCATGCATAGGATATTGCTCGAAGATGATCATCGCCCGAAAGTTCAACCACAAATGCGATAGAAACCAGCTATGCAAGAAGTGGTGATGAAGGAGGTCATGAAGTTGCTCGATGCCGGCATGATCTATGCCATCTCGGACAACGAATGGGTGAGTCCTACTCAAGTGGTGTCGAAGAAGGGAGGTAAGACGGTGATCAAGGATGAGAAGTTCGAGCTGATAGCGACGAGGCTTGTCACGGGATGACGAGTATGTATTGATAATCGCCTTCTCAACTCAGCAACGAGGAATGATCACTTTCCCCTTCCGTTCGTGGACCAAATGCTCGATAGATTGGCCAGACATGAGTACTATTGCTTTCTCGATGGATACTCCGGCTACAATCAGATTGCCATCGCTCCGAGGATCAACACAAGATGACATTTACATGCCCTTATGGAGTTTTTGCTTATCGGAGGATGCCGTTTGGATTGTGCAACGCTCCGGCTACTTTCCAGAGATGTATGATTGCCATCTTCCATGGATTGATTGAGAACATCATGGAGGTTTTCATGGACGATTTCTCGGTATTTAGTTCCTCTTTCGACCAAAGATGTGAAGATACGAATTTTATTCTCAATTGGGAGAAATGCCACTTCATGGTGCAAGAAGGGATCGTGCTCGGCCACAAGGTACCATCGCAAGGATTGGAGGTGGGTCGTGCTAAAGTTGTTTCTATAGAGAAGTTGCCACCACCAACTAGCGTCAAGTCGGTGAGGAGTTTCTTGGGGTCATGCCGGTTTCTATAGGAGATTCATCAAGGATTTTTCAAAAATCACGAAGCCGCTATGTGGATTACTCAAGAAGGACATCAAATTAGTGTGCCGATCCAAGAAAACCCGGTTTCCACTTCGATCTTTGTGGACAAACAGAGACTGCAGCTGGCCGGGATCCTTTCCTACAATCAAGCCAAGTGGTTTTTCAAGCTACATGGTTTGCATGGAGTCCGTCTCTTCCCTCTTCCCAATACTTACTACACATCAGTGTTGGGAGAAGAGAATAGACTTAGAGGAAATTGGAAGATGAGTACCCGACTCACAAGCAGCTCACATGGGCCGAAGGTGATCAAATACCGCAAGAGGAAGTCGCCCAGGAAACGAGGATGAGGAAGAAGAACAACAACAACACGAGCAGCCGCACCAAGAGGAGCAACAAGAGGAAGAGGAAGGTGAAGAAGGAGAAGGACCTCAGTCGGCCTTCCACATTACCGCCCCGGAGTTTCACGAGGCGATGAGGGGGTACCATGAGGAGAACTCCCAACTCTTCGATAACTACCATTTGCTTTACCGACAATATGTTGGTGAGCAAGTGGAAGGTATTCGACATGATGTGGGAACTTTAAGGACGGAGGTTGGAGCGCTTCGAACCACCTTCACCACTTTCTTTGAGGAAGAGCGTCAAGCTCGAGAGGCGGAGAGGAAGAGAAGACAGGATGAGATGGCCTACCAAGAGCAATACCGGAGAATGATGCAAGACATGCATCAATTCAACCCTTTCTATCAGGTAGATTATCAAAAGTACAATCCGAACAACCCACCCCCTCCTCCCTTTCCTTGATTGCATTGTGTTAACTTAGTCCCTACTTCTTTTCTTAAACTTATTTCGTTGCTTTGCTTTGAAATAAGTTTGGGGGAGGGAGAAGAGTGTCTATGTTAACTCAATTTATATGTTTTCTTGTTTTTAGAGTCTTTAGTTTGTTTAGTTTATTTTGGGGTAATAGTCTTTATTTTTATTGAGTCTTAGTTTTTTTTTTTTTTTAATCGAGTCAAATAAGCATGTGATGATAGTGTTGTGAATTTGGCCGATGATAGTATTTTTGTGGATTTTTGAAGAAAAACATGATCTTTATCATGCATGGAACCTTGGCGAAGCGACGCAATTTATTTGGTGAATTTGAATTGTGTTTTGATATCGGGAAGTAGTTAGTTTGAACCCGTGAGATTTGAGCTTTTTGTGCATATTTATGCCTATTTTGTTGATTGAGTGATCATGCATGTTGCATTGTTTCTAGAACTTGCCTTATATCTCTATCGATATCTTAGTATATGTATAAACTAGGAGATGATCTTAGGCCATCTTTCTTTAGCCATATGATTCCTATACATTAACCTTGTTTATAATCTTTTGTTACCTCTTTGAGCCTATTTTAAGTCCTTTTTCTTATGATAAACCGGAATATAGGAGGTTTGGATGATTTATGGGCATCCTTTTTAGTTGTTGTTGGTTGTATGGAAGGAGTTGAACATAATATTTTGTTGTGGTGTAGAGGAAAGACAGAAAAAAAAATTATGGATGCTTGTATAAGTGGATATCTATCCCTATAAGCTTAGAAAAAAAATTATAGTATGAAAAAGAATGAGTATAGATCTTTGATAATCATTACTTATATTATTAAGATGAGTTGTACGGAAAAAAAGAAAAAGAAAAAAAAAAAAAAAGAATAAGCATAAGGGGATAGTCAGCTTTGATTTGAAATACAGAGATTGCATCTTTGGTTTGTAGTTGGTGTGTTGAATGGTAGAAGATGGAATAGAAATTCATACTTGGGTTGGATTTGAAAAGAGGTTGATGATTTGGAGTATTTTGAGTCACGTAGTCTATACATTCCCTACCTTAACCAATGTCCCTACATTACAAGCTTTAATAAAGTCCTTTTTTATTCTAGTTTGTAAATAGTATTACATTAGGTGGAGATGTTGAGAAAAAGGTCAAGCCTATGGTAAACATGTTGCATTGCATTGATACTGAGTGAACCCTTTGATGTGCATTATATTATACATCTTTTCTTTGAGAGAGTTGAATGTTCACTTATACACATATAATTTCACATGTTTGAGAGTGTTCTTAGATTGAAGAACATGATTTGAATTTGTTGAATGAGTTGTGTTATTGAGGCTAAGGTTGTATGTATAGTTTTGATCATGATAAGGTTTGATTTTGAAAATTTTTGAGGCCTACATAGTTCACAATGCTTGAGTCTATTGTTTATTTTGTTTTTAGTATTGTTCGGGACGAACAATGTTTAAGTTTGGGGGATTTTGATATATGTGAAATTTACCTATTTTTCATAGTCCAAAAGAGTCAATGTAGAGTCTCGATAGCATGATATTGTTCATGATTTGTATGGTTTATTATGTTTTGGACAATATTATGCTTGTGGGTGTTTCTTTGTGTTTTCATGCATATTTTGAGGTTAGAAACCCGAGACGAGATAAGAGAAGAAGAATCGAGTGAAGAATCGAAGGTTGAAGATATTTTGGAGTCGAGTTGAAGACCTCTCGACCAGCCTCTCGATCGAGAGGGCTGTCGAGAGGATCACACTGAGTTCACCTTTGGATCGAGAGCAATTTAAGGGGTCTCGACCAAACCTAATAACCTATCGATCGAGATGACGATCGAGAGGGCCTGGTCGAGAGGCGTGAATCCTTCCGAAAATTGGAGTTCTTTTTAGACTAGGTTTCTTTCGTAAATTTCACCTATATATATTCCTTAGCCTTAGCATTGTGAATCGATCATCTACTATCTTTAGACAATTTATTCTTGCTTTCATTTCATTCGTGTAATTACCATTGGAGATTTATTCAAGTTTTATTCAAGATTTAAGTTCAAGTTCTACATCGTGTTCAAGATTAAATTCCTTCGTATAGTATATGTGTATAAGAGTTGATATTATAAGAACAAATACAAAGAAACATGCATGATCCATGTACTGTGTCTGTGTAAAATCCCATAAGCATCAGAGAAACAAAGAAATACTCCATGAATTATATATGTTTGCATTCAATAAACATGCACAATGCTGCAGCATGGGGAAGAAAGGAGAAGACATACCAAAGTATGCGTCTTTCCTGAGGAGGTCTGCCCATATAACAAAGGACCATTATTTATGCTTTTTATATGGATGACTATTATTTTAGTTTACAATATGAAAGTGAGTACTTCTATATATTTTCCCAAGTTTTGAATTAAGTACGATAATCATACTAACGAATAAAGTAGTGTAAACTAATTTTACTAGGTTAAAATTTGTATTTTAAGTAATTATAGTAGTATATCTGTATATTAGTCGAACAAACCAAAATAAAATTTATCCCTATATCATTCAAACATATCAAAATAAACTTTATCCCTATATATTAATGGAGGGAGTATTACTTGCGTTTAATGGGAAAAGAAAGTTTTTGTTTATTTTCCCAAGTGTGTGGCGCTAGTTGGATCATTGCCATTTTTCTAATTGTTAAAAGGATGAATAATAAAGAAATGGCTAAAATAACTTCGAGACGGAAGGAGTATCAAATAATGTCGACGTGATTATAACTCGACATGTGGTGTTTAGACTAGGCCTTAGATATATAGAATTGGGCCATGGGCTGAAATTTTTGAAGTGGGATTTCCCTAATCTTTTCAGCCCAATAATAAATTATTTAAACAACGTGGTATTTGAAATCGAAGTAGGCCGTTAAAACTTCGGAATAGTTTCATGGCCCAATTATTGATTGTGAGGCTAACACATAACTTTCAAAACCAAATCATTTATATCAGATTTATGATCCAAATGAGAGGATATTTCTTTTCCCCTTTTTCTTCAATTAGAAAAGTGAAATTTTCTATATCTAAGCGTGTGTAGATAATATATATATATGATACGATACGTAGTACATGTTGTAACGAGTTATGATTATTGATCGATAAATAAACAGAAAAACATAGTGAAGACACAAATTTACTTGATTCATAAACAATGAGTTGACCATGTCGACGGGTAGAAAAGGAGAAGGACGGCTAGATTACACATTACGTAATTACTCTCTATAGCTATATTATACATAGCGATAAAGAACACACATATGAGTTCAACCCAATAACATACTTAAAGTCCAACAATGCATACGGTCGGGTCAAAAAAAAGATTCGAAACATATCAACAATACATGTAAATTTTAATGATCATTTCCCAGCTGGCGATGAAACACAACTCAGTCTGTAAGACGCTCAAGTATTAGAATTCGTTTTAAAATAAAATAAATGTCTCAACAAAAATAACTTAAATTATCAAGTTCATGTGACACCGGACACGTGTCTAATTATCATGTAATTGTTTAATTTAATTTTTCCAAGCAACGAATAAAAGTGAAAGTGAGGGTAGAATCGAATAGTACATCTTTTTTAAATGTTGAAAATTGGTTGGTGTCTGATATAGAACCACGCACACGCATGAATTTGTGACCACACTATACATAAATAGTTTGGACAAAAAAGAAGAAGAAAAATAGGTAAAATATGATAGATAATATAACAGCTTTAATGTAAGATGAGAAAAAAAGCAATATGTTAATTACACAAACAAATTAGACACACACACACAAACAAAAAAAAAAAAAAAAAGTGAAAATTGAAATTGACTAGGTATATAGAGGGGGAGACAAGGGAGGGCCCACGTGCAGCGTGTGAGGGGGGCAAATCAAATGTGAAGTGTTTTATTTCCAGAGTTGTGCACGCGTGGGGCATGAGATTAGATGCTCTTCTTAACTAACACTGGCATCTCACATGTGTGCTTCTATCTTGCACGTGTGTGGGGGTATGAGAGAGAGAGAGAGAGACAGTCCTATTTTATTTTATTTTCTTTTTTTAGGGGGTGTGGTTTGGGAGTTTATTAATTTTTGGAATATTTGTGATTCGACTTTCAAGAGTTTTTATTTCTAGTTTAATTTGGAATGGTAATGCATTAATCATTTGCTGCTCGCGTGTTTGATTTATATATTCATTTCCGATGGACAATTTGATTGTAATATAAATCATTAAGAAGTGTCTACGGCCTGCCGATGACCCCTTGGCCTAGTGGCAAGGGTGAGGTACTTAGAACTCTCCTCTTTAGGAGGTCCTGTAGATATACATAAGTAGATGTTGAGCTATAAATTGTAATATAATCTCACTATCGAGTGTGGTGTCAGATTTCTCATGTATATGAGTTGTATATATACAGTTGTAAACTTTAATGTAATATTAAAAAAAAAAATGTCTACGGCCTAATGTTATGAGATCATATTCAAGCTGAATATATATATTATATTATCGTAAATGTTTATTTTTTTTTAAGGAAAAAAATCTTAAGAGAAAGGAAATCCGCAACCAGCACCGTAACATTAGCTATCAACAAGATTTGAACTCAAGATCTGGACGTTAGCCGAATTTAAACACATGACCTCAACATTAGCCAAAAGCTCTGAAACAATGATATAATTCCGTCATTGCTCCATTTCACTAAATTATATATACTATAAACAATGTTCTAAAAAACGCTAGGCGCTAGTCGGCGCCTAGCCGCCTAGGCGGTGCCTAGGCGGATTTGAATTTTATATTTATTTTTATTATTTTTTAACAATATTCTCTAAAAATATTATAAATCTCCTTATCTAAAATACATATTATCTAATTTCAATAATTTAATTGCAAACTAATGTAGCATTTCATAAATTAGTTATCATTTAAATAAAATTAACATAATTTAAACTTTACCACAAAGGGATGAGAGAGAAAGAGAGAGAGCAGTGGTGGTACACTCAGTCGACGAAGGTGTCGGCTCAGGCGGCGGGAATGAACGACGGAAGCAACAACGACATAGTGAAATGGAAGAGGAGAAGAAGATGAATGATTGGAGGGGGAGGAAGAGAAGAAGAACTTCGACGAGAATTCATGAACGAGAGGGGAAAAAAAAGGGAAAAAAAAAAGAAAGAAAAAAAAAGCATGCCGCCTAGCCGGCGACTAGTTCGCTGCCGCCTTGCCCAAAGTCGGGACGGCCCGGCACTGACTAGCGCCTAGGCGGCCGTTTAGGGCGTTTTTTAGAACACTGACTACAAGGTATACGATTCAACTTGAAAGGGACAGAGGGAGTACAAGGTATACTTTAGAGACTACTATATAATTGTCTGCTTTGTGCCAAGCCCGTACTGGCCCTCCACATATCAAAGTTGCATCCACCCTCGGGCTCAATGCTCTAGTCCATCCGAACTATCGGCTTTGATACTCACTTGTTGGGACTGTTGGGTGCACCATCATATTACAGTAGTATGATGTTGTCCGATTGAGATAAGCCCGTACGATTTTGTTTTTGGGCTCCTTTTCAAACTACCTCAAACTAGTGTAGTGGTGCTCCCCTAATATATAAGTTGTAACTTCCGTATATTTCCAATGTTGGACTAATTGTATTGTGACGAATTAGGATCAAAGAGCGATAAACAAAAAGAAACGTAAAAAGACACAGAGTTACGTGGTTAACCAACGTTGTATTGACTAAATCCACTGGCAGAAAAGGAAAACATATTTTACTATAGGTTACAGATTATAGAATAGATCTCTACAACTATATATACAACGGAGAAAAAACATAACAGATGGGTTAAGGCCAATGACGCTCGTAATGCACAATAACCCATATTGTCGGGTCAGGGGTGTCTCCCTCCACCCCCAGATCTCTGGAACAACGAGACCTCCCACCAACACTGCGTATCCAAATATAAGTTTAAGGCATATCAATATACTGTTTAAACCCAACAAAAGGTAGTAAATAATACTCCCTTTATCCCACCAAACAACAGACTTTTCTATTTTTTATACCCTATGTATATTCAAAAAACACTTTTAGTCCGGTGGAACGGAGGGAGTAGTATATACAAAATGGCAAATGCTCATATAAGTTAGAGAGTGATGTATAGATACTAGGTCTTCTATGTATAACCTTTCACGTTTAGGTGTGGAATTGAGAGGTTAATTCCGATAATGAAGAGACAAAAAAGGGCCCACAATAGTTAAATTTGTGTAAACAAAACTTCATGCATCCACCACGACCAATTCCTAGTGCCTTCGACTCTTTTTCTTTATCCTCTCTTTTGTTACGCATTTTTTGATCAACTATCTTTTCACACACACCCACATTAATTAAGGATCATGTATAAAGGCTCCATGGCCAAAATTACTTTATGACTTTCTTAATTTCGTTTTGTCATAGTCAAATTGTCAGCTAATAAGCCATTTATTATCGGGAACTTTAATTATATATTGAATACTTTACGCCATAGATTATGAGATAATCAACGAAAAGATGGGTTCCTAATTCTTACATAGTGCGATCAGTTCTTATACGAACCAACCGCCCTCTCTCTTATATATACTGCAATAATTTGCTTGTTCCTTCGTTTCCCTGTCCCATTGTATTAGTTTTATTTATAGAATACTTCATGCGTTTTATACCGTAAGTGAAGTGACTCATATTATTATTACATATATTTCACATTTGAATAAATAATGAGTCACTTAGGATGAAACAAAGGGAGTATACGTAAAAGTATAAAATATTGAAATAAGACTAACAAAATTGGACAACGAGCTGAGTGTCTTAATTATGCATGTTTAAAATTCGAAGGCATAATGGAAGTCTTATACGCTCAAACACAATAAAAATTAAATGAATATTTAAGTTCAAAAGCACAATGAGATCACCTATCCCTAATTTGTATATCAATTATATACCAAATATCGTTTTATATTAGTTTTATGCACTTTCTGTCAACATTTTTAACGCAATATGATTTGAGATAATTTTACAATGATTTACTCGCCCATTTAGAGGTATGTAATTAATTTTTTAGCATGCCTTATTTGTTTTGCGAAGGCAACATATTTTTATCAATTTTTTATTTTAAATTTTATTACTCCCTCCGTTTTTTTTATATGTCCTTTTAGACATTTGGTCTTGTTTTTTTTTTTTTTTTTAATAAGGGTTTTTCATATTTTTATGTAAAAATTTCAATTTCCAACTCACTATTTTTCAATTTTTCTCTTGTTTTCATTATCTCCATTAATGTTTATCTCTTTTCTCAAAATAATTTCATCTATTTACATGAAAAATGTGATTTACGGGATAAAAAATTTGCTCATAAAAGAATAATCATTAAGTTTTCTTAATTCTCGTATTTGAGCTAAAAATGACTTATAATAAAAACGGAAGGAGTAGAAATTAAAAGAACGCATCACGAAGGATTTAAACTAGGGAATTTTGGCCCCAAAACTTAATTTCTACAGTCAAACTATCATACACGCACATATACTGTATTTATATTTTAGTATTAATTAGTACATACATAATATAACATGGACCGAAAAAATAAATAGAATTCAACCCGAGACAATTGGACAAAGAAATTAAAAGTACGACGACTCATCAAATCAATAAAAAGAAATTAAATAAAAAATGTCGATCATATTTAAGATAGATACATGGTATTTGTTGAATAAATTGAGGTGGTGAAGAAATATAGTAAGAAAAACGACATTCCTATAAACAGTGGTTGCAAAAATTGAATATGATGTTGTATTTGTCGGAATATGCATAAAGAAAAGCAGACAGCATATTTTCATAATGTGTGAATTATATTATGGGGCGAATAACTAGTGAAAATGGAAAAAAGGACATTGCAAAGTAGTACTCCCACCGTCTTCCAAATTTATAATCCGTCGAAATGGACACGTTTTTAACTTTTATAATGAGTGTGTTTATACTGAAGTTTGAGTCCCCCCTTTGGCCCTTTTGATGTGTAATTATGTGTTTACGGTGGAGAATGAGTCTCACTTTTTGTAAATTTGTATGTCAATTGTAAGTGAATATGTAAAGTCAGGGCCGGTCCTGACAAAACAGAGGCCCGGGGCGAAATAAAAAAAAAAAATGGGCCCCCTATCGATTATCGTAAACACATAATAGTACTAGTATTTATTAAAAAAAAACGTCATAAAAATGGGCTTTTTCTAGACTTTTTAAACTATTCTTTTTTGGATATATATTTTTTTATTTTAAAGCTTTTAAAAATATCTTTTTTGGCAATTAAACATAATTGTAATTGTCAAACCATTCAATATTTTTTGCGATAATTATGCTCTCATTTAAAATTTTAACGTTGTGAAATTGTTAAAGGGTGTTAAATCTACAAGCATAATGAAGAAGATTCTATGAGAAATCTTAGCATTTTAACCTTATTCATATTTTAAAAGTATATCTTAATAATTAGTTGTTTAGAAGACTTAAAAAAAAAAAAAAAAAAAAAAAAAAAAAAAAAAAAAAAAAAAAAAAAAAAAAGAGTTGAGTCTTCTATTAAGAGGGTTTATTCTTAAATGGGTGTAGCTGTACTACACCCACCCCTCAAATTCTATTATTATATAATTTATATTACTACTTACACCCACATAAGAAATTATAATGTGAGAGGTGGGTGTGGTACGGAAGCCTATTAGGAGGTGCGAGCGCAAACTTACTCACCATAAGCTGTCGACACGTGTCCGTTTTCATCGGCCGAAAATAATTTTTATCGGCACGGTTTTTTTTCCATCGGCCCGGTTTTTTGTCCTCCGTTAAATACTGCCGTTTTCATTCCGTTTATTTTGTCCCTTTCTGCTCCTTTTTTTGGCGGCAAAACTTTACTTCTTTCAATTATTGTTTTTTAATTTTATTTATTATTTTCTTTTGCTACACCCTATGAAATTAGGTTTATTTTAGACATTTTATCGAAATAAACATCGTTTTGAATCGTAGTTGGATATTTAGAGTCCTATTTTCATCGCCGAGTAACTTAATTGTGATGATAGTGTAGATGTAATTTTGATTAATCGAAAAAATAATTTCACTGTATATGATTAGATCTGTCTCGGTTTGAAGAAATTAAGGAAAGAGATCTTAAATATTTTGAAAATACAGAATAAGTTCTTAGTGGAGTTTTCATCGAATTAAATATCGTTTCGAATTGATCTCGCATATATTGAACCGTTTATATATCGCCGTTTTTTGTTCGTGGTCGTATCATTTGGATCATAATTTGTAGTAAGCGGCATTAAAATTACATTGTACTGAACAATATCTGTGAATTTTATAGTGCATTTTTGGTAAAAAAAAAAAAAACTTAAACTTTGAAGTTAATCCTAAATTTTTCACTTGTCAGGGTATGGTGGGTATGGTGCGCAGGTTTCAAGGAAAAAGAAACTCTGAAATTACACTTTGGTCCCTGCTTAAACTTCATCTGATTGGGCAAGAGATCATGCTGACCATAAAGCCCTTATTTCTTGAGGTTTTACGTATTCTTCTTCATCCCCTGCTGCGGAATTGACGAAGAAGAAACGGCGCTCTGCTTCTCGTACGAGCTCGGCCATTCTCCACGCTTCAGACCGGCGAAGTGGTGTTAAAACCTAGCTGTAGCCTAGAGAAAAGGGGTGGCTGTAACCGAAGGTATGTATCTCAGATTTTGAAGCAGCGGCTCTCGGATTTTGAAGCAGCGGCTCTCGTTTCATGTATTTTGTATTTTACACCGATATTTCCACGTTTCTCTAGTTTAGTTGAACGATTTACTCTGCCTTAGTGTTTTCTAACCAAAAAATTAAGTGTTTGAGCATGTTTCCTCTAATACAGGGGCTTGAAATTAGGCGTTTTATGTGTATGAAAGTTGTATGTTGATTTTAATAGCTTAACTCAAGCTTCATGCTGTTTAAATCTTTTCCATCCTCACGAACTTGTTTTTGTATCTTATATGAGTTCATTTTATTAACCAGACGCTTTAGGTTTGATTGATTCCTTACGAACGACGACGATGTCGAAGAGGGACATTAGGGTTGCAGTAGAGGATGAAGAATCTCATTTTGGAGGCGGTGAAAACCACGTGAGTGTAAGCAATCGTCATGATTCATTACAATAAATTAAGCTGATGTCAACCAATAATGTATATTATTCCACTTCTTTAATGGAGTCCGTTAGTTTTGTCTTCATTAACTGTATGTAGGCACCTAACCACGATGTTATCGAACACATCGAAGAGATGTTAAGGCTGCATGAACAAGGTATCAGCAAACAGCTGACAACCTTCTTGGTTGAGATGAAGAAGATCATGTCTTCATCATCTCCGAAAGATGCCATGCACACCCCTCCTACCCTTCCCTTGATGCCGACCTTTAAATGCAATCCGAACTTGAATTTTCACACTGCTCCGCAGAATAAGGCTGCTCGATTATCTCTTGACGAGCGATCATTAATTAACGTTCATCATTCAGCCGAGCATGTGAAGGAGAGAAAGTTAGGAGGAGCGAACCTGCATAAAGTAAAAAGGAAGTTGATTAACTCTCCTGACCCGAACTTCCCTATTTATGATCACTCTTCAGTTATGGCCTTTGAAAAATGGTACAACGCTCCATTAATGATCACAATAAGAGGTACATATAAAGATTCAACTGCACATTCACATACATTATATAACTATTTTAATATACTACATGTATATAACTGTTGTGCTATATTCTTTAATTAGATACGAAGCCCTAACGGTCGTCAGTAACGGTTCAAGCCTAGTCGGTCCCAGCTGGTTTAGGTGCATATGGGAAGATGGCCGTGTCGAAGCTAAGGTTAGTTGATTAGTCTGTTAATGTTCTATGACCCTATATCATTATTCTCTCAACAATAATGTACCGTTTTCTAAACTTATTAAATTTCAGCACATGGATGCCCTAGCTACTCTTGTTGCCAATGAGGAGGACGAAGCTGCGGCTGATAGCTCTAGGGGTACCAAGCAGTGGACGTGGATACCGACAAAAACATGGGTACTATTCCTTTTCATATTCCTCTATCTACACTGATTCCCCTTGAGCGTTGCTTGGACAATGTTTTTGCAACAACCTTGATAAACTGTGGATAATGTGGATACAAAATGTATTGATCAGTGTGCTCAGCTGATGTGGATTTCAAGTAGGATTAGTACCGGTGATGTGGACATTGTTTGGTAGTTAGGAATGCCTTTGTGAACTGGCATTTGGTATTAACTGCCTAGATTTCTCCTCAAGCCATTCACATACTTTTGATCTCCACCTATTTTAGTTCTACGGTGGAGAGATTTGATCTCATTAGCTAGTATTTATTCATATATGCGATCTGAGGTTTTGTAGAGGGAGAAAGAAGAGTGTTGTCAGCACGAGGGTTTAGCTATTTTAGCTCGTTTGCTCTATTCTTGGAGCTTGATATCTTGTTGTAATCTTGCTGATATCTTGTTGATATTGGATTATTCGATCGACTAATTCGATTCTATGTGCTTCTACATCTACTGCTCTTTCCCAATAATTGCATTGTTAATTTTGCTTAGGTATAAAAATGCTGTCTGTATTGTATAGGACGTTCTTAGCGGTGATGACTTCACCGATGTTCCGGCTTGTTCATGGTCATTCGTTACTGGATCCGAGCGCAGAGGAGGCTGCAGAGCATGGCGAACTTCCACTAAGGTTATTGGATTCGGCCTTGTTGGGAAGGCATGGATTTGCTATGAGGTATCCTTTCTTCATCAGCGAATCACCGTTCATGATTCTTCAAAATCGAATTGGGGCTCAGTTACTTCTGCATTTAAAAACTTGAGCAAGCACATCCCTAGTATGTGCAAGATGGGGAGAATATGGGAGGCTCACAGCTTCGAGGATTCCCTCCGTGATGTTTGGGATATAGTACCGTACCCTAAACCACCGGTGGCTCAAAAACAATCTGACTGCGGCATACTTGCACTGAAGGTGATGCAGTTCCTTGCCCGTGGCTCCCCCGTATCGGAGATTATGGTAAGCAGATGCCCCCAGTTCCGAAGACATTTCTGCGGTGCGCTGTACTCCAGGGGGAGAAAGCTTCAGCAGCGCGCTCCCTAGGTTTGGCGCGGATTCTATTTTTTGTTACTATTTCCGGTTTTAAACAATTTGTTGGGTCGTCGCCTTAGAAAACCGGGCGCATGTATTTGTTAAGTCCGTGTTTTTTTTTATAATTCCATTTTGAAGGGGTGCGACGGTTCAAGCCTATGACAGTTGTGAGCCATTATACCGTTTTTTTGTATAGTTAAACTCATTTGATGGTATAGTATGCAGAATTTGGTTGCAGACATATTCAACTTTCTACACGGCCGAGAACTGTTCGCAACGCCTATAACAAGTTTAGATCAAGGGGCGTGGACGCGTCTGTGTTCACCCATCAGGCCAGTCCATTCGAACTGAAACAACATGTGTTTGATTTGATCGAGAACCCGAACGCGGACATAGACGCGGAGGTCAGTGTTTCTATTTGCGGTTTTATTATTGTCCTTGTATCATAAACAATGGAAATGACACAAATTTGTGTTTGTGTGCTGTCACTTTCAGATAGTTGATTTATACATTCTATACTGGAGGTGTCGCCTGCGCCGTCGATGCTGGACAGCCGACAATGTAGGATACAGTGTCACCATACTACCGGGAGTTGATTACTATGTACGTTTTCGTAGTAGATTATGGTTCTACATTACTGTATTAGATACATCCCATTCATAATCACCATACATTGTTGGTGTAAATACAGAAAATGTTGAACCAAGCCCTCGCTGGCCTCCATCCGGAAGATGCCTCGCTAGGATTGAATGCGGGAATTAAATACACTCAATGGCAGGTCCCGGCCAACCTGATATCTGTTTTTCAGGGGACAGATACGTACATTCCCTGGCACCTTGGCAAATATGTGAGTATCGGGTATTTATTTATTATTATTAATTTTTTGTCTTTGTACGACAGCATTGGTTTATTGTTAATAATTATATCGGTCGCAGTTTATCATGGTTTGCCACCTCTCCACGCAACATTGGGCTGTTGTTCGGATATGTATACCGGAGTGGAGGGTTGAGGTGTACGATTCCCTATTGCATCGTCTCACTACAGCCAAGGAAAGAAAGCATCGCAAGATACAGTTCCTTTGCATTTGTCGTCTATTCCCTCGAGTCCTGGCCAAAAGCATATATTGGGGTCAACAAGTTAATATGACCAAGAAGACCGACTTCATGAAGCTGGTGTTCATGCCCACAAAGGATCAGTTCCACCAAGGCGACGGTGTGAGTTGTGGTGTATATGCGTGCATGTACTTGGATCGGCTCCTCGCTTTTTGGACACCCGATTTACGGCAAGAAGAGCTCAAGTTTATCTTAAAGTCTAGATCTCGCATTGCTAGGAGAATATTTAGCCTTTCAATATTTGATGTGGACGGTCCGGTCGAACTACGAGATTTGGCTGTAGATGTGTAGCTTTTTTTTATTGCATCCAACAGTGGATGTGATCAATTTTTTGAACTTGATTGAATTTTGATGGCACAGTCTTTGACAGTTACATGGAATTTTTGTATTGTATTGAATTTAGGATGTCAATTAAATGTTGTAATTTCGAGTGAAAACACAAAATTTCGAGACAAAAATACATTTCTAGCAAATTCTCTGCAAATGCCATGCAAAAACACGGTTAAATATTATAATCAACCGTTCTGAACACGGCCGGCAGAGCGAGGAGACCGTGTAATCTAGCTGTGACCGTTGACTTTTACCAACACGGTTGATTTCTTTTTTTGACCGTGTCTAACAGTGTTCACAAGAACACCAACCGTGCCTCACACCCCAATTTGTATTGTAACCCGTTATTCATTCGCGATTAAGCAGCGAGCTCAGTTTGTTTTGCCATGGTAGATAACTGAAACAACTAATTAAGGTAAAACGTTTGGTCTGAACGATTACAATAGCGTAGTCTACTCTACCTATCTCATCGGGACTTCTTGATAACAAACAACCCTTACATTGTATATGGTCCCCTACCTCATTGTGTGGAGATTTGCGCTTCGATATGTTGCGTCGTTGTTGTCTGGGTATTATAACCGAAGTATGGTCTGTGATTAATGTGCAGTGCATGCTTAATTAACAAACGAACATCAAAATCACTCTTTTCACATATGGTTGACTTTCACTTGTTGCCCTTGACTTTGAACCGGCTAGGTTGCACGGTAAGGGTACACGGTCAAAGTATAAGAGTCAACCGTATCGGATCAAGGCAACGGTCAACCACTTTAAACACGGTCAATTGATTATATTAACTGTGCTTATAACTGTCGATTCTATAAAACAACCGTGTTTTTGCAGAAATTATGTCCAAATAATCAGCAATTCGATATTCCCCGCTGCTCAAACCATGTGGTATGCCTCGGGCCGAATACAACTTTCAATTCACAGCAAAAATATATTCGAATTTAGCACCCGAGCTAAATTATATTGCATTTTGACTTCCATGTATTCACTACGATGTTTACTGTCATAATTACATCGGAGCGCCGATATTATAGAAAATGGGGGGAAAATGGCAAAATTTCCCCCCTCTTCCGAGTTTCGAGTTCCCGCTCCCAATTTGAATTTTAAAAGGATGTCCAGTGAATAAATTAAACTTCCACACTGAAAGTTCACAAATTCTTGATATCAGAAGTCGCCATGTCTAGCTCGCATTGCACCGATTCCAGTGAGTCAACTCCACTGCGAGTCAGTTGGGCGCCGATATGTATACACGGTTTGCCGACGGAAATCCGAACATCGGACGCTGCTGCATACCGCGGCCGGCGGTACTTCAGCTGCCAGAATCGGAAGGTTAGCTGTTTTACTATTGTGCAGGCAGGTGTCTACACGACTTTGCTGATCTGATGTTATAAATTTGTAAACTCTCTGTACAGTGGGACGATTGTGACTTTTTCCAGTGGATCGACGAGCCAGGAGTGACGACGTACTGCGAAAATTATTGCGCGCGTCGTTTGGCAGCGGTTGAAGACAGATATCAAAGGCTGTTGCAGTCCAAAGCCGTCGACGAGATTATGCAGGTCGAAGAATTGAAGCTGAAGACGAAGGAGTGTGAGCTGTTAAAGTTGAGAGTCGAGAAGCTGGAGATGTGGGTTTTGGTAGTCGTCGTTGTATGTTGTGTTCTTGGACTGGGTTTGTTTAGGGTTTAGTTAAAATCGTGGATTTAACAGAATCTGTACCTATGTTTTGCTGACCGTTGTAGAAACTTTATGTTATTACCGTTGCTGCTTTCCTAACGTTCACCAATTTTCTTTAATTACACTTTCCCTGCCCATGCTTTGCTATATAAAGGACTGCTGAGTGTGTATAACATCATCGGAACAGCGATCGCTCAAAATTTCAGAGAGAATGGGTGGCCGATCGGAGAACAAATACTACGCTATTTTCAGAGGCGGTCGCGTAGGGATATTTTCTAAGTGGGAAGAATGCGCACCCTACATGCTGGGGTACAGGGATAGCTATTACAGGAGCTTCAGATCGGAGCGCGAAGCGGTAGAGGCATATCATGGGTATTTGCAGACTGTGAATGGAGACCCGTCGGAGATCCAGTTCCCCGGAGATATTGCGATGAATACACAAGCCGAAGCACTTCCAAACCAGCCACCTATGGCGAGAGGGATCCAATTTAGGCCGTGTATAATATGTTGTGTTGTTAGTTTGTGTGTAGGAGCTGTCGTTATGCATTTGTGTATGAATGGTTAAGTGTAGATCGTCGGCTCCGAGGGAGCGGAATCCTAAGTAGTTAGTTAGTTAGTTAGTTTAGGGTTTAGGGTGTTAGTTAGTTCATTAGTTTACTACTTTCTCTAGCCACTTCTCTCTTTCTTCTTCTCAAGTGAGATGCTTCTGCATTTCTACGAGTTTGTAGTAGGGAAGTTTATAAAATATATGTACAATCCCAATCATTAATTGTAATGAAGCAGAATCAGGGATTGTGCTTATGCAATCTAAAATGCATGTCGTCAAAGTTGAGCTTGTTCCTTCAAAATTAGCAACTGAAAGATGAAATTCACTTTGGCTCACACTTTATCTTACGCGGGGCAACAGCAACATTCTTTTGCTTCTTGTTACGGTTTAGGGGGGTTGATACAGACTCACTCCCTTCAGCTGTGTAGCGACACGGGCTGATTGTATCGCTCGATAAGTCAACGACCTCTTCAAATAGAGATTTTAGTTTATCCCAGTTCAATTCTCCTTCCTGCATATACACACACAAATCCGGCCGAAACTAAACCGGAAATAGCCCGTTTTTAGTTTGTAAAGTACAGAAATTGCTAACACAAGTTAGGAACGCATATCATAATGTGAAATTACCCTCGCAATGTCGCACCAAACATCAAAACCTGCTTCAACGATATTGTGGGATTGGTCATAACTTACGCCTGGCAGTGTAAGCAAGTACTTGAAGTTGTGGAATCGAGCATCCCAGTCGATGATCTTGGCTTCTACGCCAACATCATCCAGATCCAACTCGCACTCTGCACGCAGCTCGTCCTTCAATCCAGTAAAAAACTTGCACAACTGCGTGTGATTGCTGGCGATGAAACCTGTTTTCCACGCAACGCACTGCAGCTTAGACAACACAACAGATTCGTTACCTCGAGTAAACTTATCAGTATAGAACACTCCGAATTGCGAAATCAGGGTTGGCACATCCATTGTGAGAGTGTATGCTATGAATCAATGAACATGGAAAGAACTTCCTCTTACTATCTAATATAATGGAACGAGGCAGAAAACGACAACTCACACCATCTAGTGCATGTCTGACTTGATTCTTCACGAGATGAATGTCTTGCACAAAATGCCAAACACATATAGTACAAAAAGGAGGGACCCTAAACACTGCAAAGTTTTAACCACCCAAAAAAAAAAAAGAGCTGTCTTCTCAAGTCATTGCTCTGGACCCTTGAATGGTACACTTTTATGGCTGAGTATCCGCGAGCGGCTGTTGGACACAGCGTAAGCGAAAGTGTATTAGTGGAATCAGTATGTAAGTTGCTTGAAAATGCAGGTAAACAAAGCTACATTAGCACTCAAGTTGTACCTCGACGTAGGCTTCAGAGCTTGCAAAGTCTAAGACAATTGTTTGAGAGGTATTGGGCAGATCGAACTCTCGCCTCCAATCAGTCATAAGAGTTTGGGACGGTGCAGTTTGTGTGTACGTACCCTCATCTCCGGCAACCGTTGAGTGAGGCACATTGAAGTCCTGCCTCCACTGAGTCATCGTATGTTCACTCGGACAAGGGTCTGTACTAACAATTTTAAGAGGAACAATCGTCCTTTGTCTCTTACTAGCTACAGACAGAGATTAATTGATTAGCAACATTTTAGCCATCAAGAAACGCAAATTTAACAACCAAAAATAAAACATAGTTCCAACCTGGTTTCTGCTTCTTAGGCAACTTCTTCTTTTTCCCTTTTGCCTTGTTTGCATCCTTCTTATTTCTCTTGCCCGGTACCCAACCCCCGGTAGGCTTCATCGGATTGCCGAATAATCTATCCCCTTCTGCAGGGTGGTCAGGTTCTTCCTCTTCTAAACCATCGCAATCTTTCTCATGCAGCTCTGTAAAGAGCTCATGAACGCGCTTGCGAAGTAATGCCATCTTTGTAGGGTCCTCGGCACACCGAACATATAGGGAGTACATGGAGCGCATTCCGCCGTTTATGAACAACATCTTATCAAGCCGTGCATCTAATCCTGAATCTTGCGGAGCTGCTAGGGGGGGTGCATTCAGCCCCTTTTGGCATCTTTCCTCCATCTTGGTAGAATATATTTTTCAGGCAAATGGTAAATATTCAACCATAACAAGATCTTGAACAAATGACGGCAATAAATCCCCTCTGTCTCCCACTTCTTGCACGAGCAAGACCACTCCTCTTCCTTTCGATTCACTAGCACGCGCCTCTCCTTAGCCACGCACGATCCCGAGTACACTATGTATTCCAAATTGTCTGCGGTCGGATCAGTAGGCTCTCTCTTGACGCTTACCATCATGCTCAGTCCACTTTCTGCCTCAAACAGTTTAAATATGGTCTTGCTGTATATTTTCGATGCAGCAGTGACTAGTCGACAACCAGGGACGAACGGCCCTGGAACCCATACAGTCGCCTTCGCATCCAACTCACCCTCCTGTTGTCTCCATGACTTTTGTACTTCCTCGTAACTACGTACGAATTCAACTAGTGTTGACGAGTGAGAGCATGCCTGCTTCAGAACCTTGTTGGTCAGCTCACTCCTCGTGGTTGCACGGATGCCACCGGTAAACGTATCTGCAGTGAACACTGAAGCCCATTTGCTCCGGAGTTTGTACATCTTCTTGAACCACTTAACATCGAGGTGTTGCTTGTGTTGCATCATAGAAGCCCATGTCATCTCAAAGTCAGCAGGAGTCTCACAACCGTTTATGCAGTTGTACCATAGATCCGTAAAATCGGAATCCTTCTTCATCTTTCCAAAACGTTTCGGTATTATTTGGCATATGTGCCACTGGCACAGACGATGCGCGGAAGTAGGGAACGCTCTCTCGATACCATTCATTAGGGCCTTGCCCTGATCCGAGAATACGACAGTGGGTTCCTTGCCGTTTATAGACTCCAGGAAAGCGTTGAATAACCATTCGAAAGTTTCTGTGTTTTCCTTGGACAGGAAACCGATTCCGAACATTACATTCTGTCTGTAATGATTCAAACCGACGAAGGGGGCACATACGAGATTATACTTATTGGTTTTGTACGTGGTATCAATCAGCAACACATCACCAAAACAGTCGTAATCCTCCCTTGACCGTGCATCCCTGTAGAAGATGTTCATCAGCTTCCCATCATCATCCTTTTGGTAATTCCAATAAAAACAGTGCTCATCCATCGTTTTTTGGCGGAGAAAACTGAGTAAGGAATCGGCATCTGCATCGAGGATGGATGTTCTCCTCTTAAGCCGTTGCATGTGATTGTATGCATCCCGCTTCGTGAATCCCACATTCTGCACACCCTTGGCCTCCTTCTCCATGAACGTGAATGCCTTGGCTACGCCTATACCGCTTGAGTGGAATACTTCCATCATACTCCTGTGTGCCACACTGAGATTACGTGATGACTTTAGCAAATAACTATACTGGGGTGGCAGCAGAGCATGGTTGTGCTCTCGGTTGAATACGGAAACAACCCAAGCATCACATTCAGAACTCCTAAGAACTCGTAATATGGCATTGCATTGGGACCTGAGGGAAGATTTCCGATGTCTGGGTAGCTGGGACAAAGAAGACCCCCCCTTCGGGTGGCCCTCACATGAGCAATAATAAGCCTTCATCCTAAGAATCAAGGAATTCCTAAAATATCCCTGTGTCCCCTTTTTCACATTGAAACCCACAAGATCTGAGTACTCACAGTACGAAGCATAAACTTGATCAAGATTTTCAAATCTCATTCCTACATCTAGCAGCGACTCAAATGCATTTAGCTCCTTCCTCACTAGGCCCGAGCCTCCCTCCTCAACATCCCTTCCCGAAACCCCAGAGTCTAATGGACTAACCCTACCATCTTCCGTACGACTTCGATCATTCAAATCAATTTCCATAGCGAGCTTGCCTGCTGTGGCCGGAACGGACTCCAATTATACAGTGAATGTGTAAAATAAATTGACCACAATTATAAATTTTGTTTTGGAGAAGCTGCTTACCTTTGTTCGGCAACAAGACCGACTCAGGGGACAAAGCGTGACAATGGCGGATGGATTGCGAGGCGTAAGCTGAGACCTCACAGCTGTTGGAGCTCCGAAAATAGCGCCCGCTGCAAAGCCGAACACAAATACTGGAAAATAATACCCTAAACCGATATCAGCTGAGAGAAGGCGTATCGGAGAAGCTTAGCACTCTGAAATTTCCCGCTTCTTTTTATTTCTTGCTTTTACTATTCTTTTATTTTTTTAGCGTTTTTATCGGCATCGTCAGATTAACGATCGGATTAGTACACGACAATACATCGCCACCAGACCTTACTCCTGGAGATGTAGCTTAAAAACATCGCACAGATCGAAACACCGGATTAGTCTACCTAGATTGATGGATGCACGCACAGATCTTTCTGCAAAAACACGGTCGAATTATTTAATCGACCTGTTAGAAACAGTTACTTTAATATGTTGACCGTTTCTCAAGTGGTTGATCGTTGACTTCATCCGGTACAGTTGACTCTTACACTTTGCCGGTGTACCCTTGCCGTGCAACCTAGCCGGGTCAAAGTCAACAGCCGCAAGTGAAAGTCAACCATATGAAAATTGAGTGATTTTGATGTTCTTATGTTAATTAAGCATACACCACACATTACTCACAACCCATACTTCAGTTATAAGCCCCCGACAACAACGACGCAATGTATCGAAACTCAAATCTCCACACAATGAGGTAGGGGACCATATACGATGTAAGGGTTGTTTGGTATCAAGAAGTCCCGATGAGATAGGTAGAGTTGACTACGCTATTGTAATCATCCAAACCAAATGTTTCACCTACATTACTTGTTTTAGTAATCAACCATGGCAAAAGAAACTGGCCTCTATGTTTAATCGCGAGTAAATATCGGAATATTATACAAATTGCCGTTTGAGGCACGGTTGGTGTTCTTGGAAACACGGTTGAACACGGTCAAAATCACTAGTCAACCGTGTCCATCAAAGTCAACGTTCACAGATCGGTGACACACTTGACTGTTTTGTTCGACCGTGTGTAGAACGGTTGATTGGAGTATTTAACTGTCGTTTTGCAGGGCATTTGCAAAAAGATTGCTCCACGTTTCCTCGAAATTTCTTTTTTGCTCGAAAAATTTGGCTCGAAATTACAACATTTAATTCACATCCGAAATTCAATCAAATTCAAATACTCCATGTAACTGTCATACACTGTGCCATCAAAATTCATTCAAGTTTCAAGCATTTAGATCACATCTACTGCTGGATGGAACAAAATAAAGCACAGTTCCAGAAAACACAAAAATTAAAAATTAGTTCGTCCACACACCAACAAACAAGTCAAACTATTATTGCTCTCTAGGGGGTTGTTTTCAGCTTCTTGTTTCAGCGGCGAGTTGTTTTTTTATCGGCGTTCTCCAACGACCACTGGCGGATTTGAAGACAGAGAATCCTCCGAAATACAGGACAGTGGCCTACATCCAGCACATCCAACGAGATATCGTGGACAATGCATTCAAGGATTTTACCCACAAGCATACCGCAGTCAGAGAGGTTGCTTTGTCTCGGGGTATTGGGATTTATAAGGAGCTCAAATTCTTCTCTCACATCCCCGCAGAATTGCATCGACTTAAGTATGCGAGGAATGTTTCTGCATAGATTGCTAAAGTAGCTTCTTATCGTCGACACCCTGTACCCCAATGTATCGTAGACCGTGACCTGTTGACGGGAGAATGAGACAGCGAATAGGACCCAATGGTCCCCTTCCACGTTGCCAGGGCCGTAGAGTTTTGAAATCTCCGACCATGGGCGTCCACCAACACTCGGGCTAGAGCCATCAACGTACGGTTCAACTGCCTTTGTCATGAAATCTTTAGCCACCAGTTTGTTCTGTTGTAGGAAAAAATAACAAATGAATTCTATAAAATTACTCTTCAACACTGAGAATATAGGCTACTGTGTGAGATTTAAAATATGCCACAGCTAATGCAACTAACCACTATAAACATGTCCAACACCGTCCAGTCTCTACCATGATCCCTCTGCTCGCGGTCGTAGTTGTAGGCCACCATGTTCAGCATGGCATCCATATACTAATTAATACAGTACATGCAACAACAATCAAAGAGATACATGAATTCATAACTATTTGAACTAAATTGCTAATTTGTACAGAACTGCATAAGAAGTTCGAGTTAACTCACAAAACCATCAAGCCATTCTCTTTCACTGATGAGCTTCTCGAAAAACTTGAGTTCAGCCCATTCAAGTACATCACCCGGAACGGGTACACAAACAGGCCGAACAGGCCCCCTACTACAAAAAAAAATACGATTCAATCTTGTACTTTTATAGTGAAGGGACTCATAACAGCAAAAAAATACCTTCTAGAGCTCCGGGAGCTCCGGCGCCCCTCATCTAACCATGCCTGTATAGGTTTAAACTCGTCTGCGTCCCAACCTCGATGATTAACGTCGTACGCCGGCTGTACTGCCCTTCTCTCAGGCATCGCATCAGCTATTGCAGCACCTACGACGCGATCCACATCTGGAGAATTTTGTGGTGAGTTGTAAGGCGAGGTTTGCTCACCTAATCCCGGGCCAGGGTTTGGGGATGAGGGACGCGCTTCTGCCATGACCGTCTCACTCTCCTCAATGGCGGTCGGTTGCACAACTAGACCTTGAGGAGGCACTCCCAGCGATTCAAGCAAGCGATCCATACCGGTACTGACTAATGCAAGATGTCAATCACCAGTATCCTCTGTGTCACCACCATCAGACACTAGATGATTCACGGCTTCATCATCAAGACCGGCAGCCAACCCTCCATTCCCATCTTTAGGGGTAGAATCAGCTGCGTGTGGGCTCTGCTGCGAATCGGGGTCAGCCTCGAAATGACCACCTCAACCAGTATTTCTCTGGCCATCATCCGCAGCCTCCTTTTGGGATGAGTTGTCAGCCGTCTGTCCAACAGGGCTGCCTTGTTTTCCACAATCTTTTACCTTCTGCAGCCCTTTAACCCTGTCTTCCAATTCATCGAGCCTCTGCACCAGCCGGCCGTTCATCGCCTCCACATACGTCCTCAGTTCAGTAAATCCTTTCATAAGTAATTGTTGTACCAAATGAAGTAACAATAGAGATGAATTTAACATACCGACACATTATTCAGCTCATATATGCATTTTTATGTGAGTGTGAAGTACGTTTGTACCTTCATCTCGTCCATGGGGTTTGCCCTTTGCGACCCTTCAGCCTCCTCTTGGGTGTGAAAGGCACCCTTTGAGCGCGGGGACGATCGGGGCACAGGCAACTCCTCGGCAGCCTTTCTCTTCTTCCCTCTCTTCTTCTCTCTATTACCCCAATCTATCCTGCAAGCTTTAGCAGTCCTCATTTCCCTTGAAACACCGAGAGACTCAAGCATTTCCACCTCGGCCTCGCTCAACTCAATATCAACCTGTAATTTGAATTTGATTAGGTTGAGTTTAATAAATTATAGCTCTGCACAAGATGAATAATTTAAAGGGTCTTACCAGCCTGTATACAGACCCGGCAGAGAAGAACGGCTCTAGATCATCGTGGCTTGGCCGCTTGTTAGGACTCCAGCGCATCATCCGACAGGGAGATACCAGATCTGGGTTCTCCACCTTCTTGGCACAGAAACCTGTCAGCTCGGGGTATACTTCGTACAACCAAGCTTGCAAGGCAAAGACAAATCCCGGAGCCTCACATGTATTTGAGCTACTGGGCTCAACGATGGACTTCCTTCCAGCATGGGTTTTAGCAACGAGAACCTCGTATGCTATCCTCCCCCACGGAAACTGTTTGAAATTATCTAGGTTATCCAGTAGATGTAGGTAGCCAATGGGAACCATGCTTTCCAATCTACCGTCCATAATAATCACCCCCACAACTAGATACAGATAAGCTAGTTTTAAACAGACTTCGGAGGATTTATTGTCCTGTGATTCTTTCAAGAACCTATCATGAATCATACTTAAACTTATAACTCTGGGATCTACATCCCTGAAAACCTCAGATACAAACGTCGACCTGTTTGGGAGCTCATTATTACCCCCGATCTTCAACCCAGTCATAAGGGCGAAATATGTTGGCCCAAATTCAAGTGAAAAGTCACCTATTTCGTATACTAAGGACTTCTCTTTCAAGGAACTGCTCCTCAGATGCTTGCACATTACAATATATACCTGTCCTTGAAATAGGTAATCGTCGTCTTCAAACTGGAATAGATGGCCAAACGGAGAAGCCATCAGATCTGCCAAATGCGCATCTGTTACCCTTTCTCTCACCCAGCGTACCCAATGAATGTGATGCCTTTTAGAGACGAGAAAGCCTGAAAAAACAAGGATAAACAGTTTATCAACTACCATAAAACTCCAGATATCACTATAATCATAAACACTAATTACCCAATTCAAATTGGGATCACAAACCCTAAATCACAATTTCAAATTTGGATCACGGACATGCAAGTAAATTCAACAACAGAAACCAAAAATCCCCAATTCAATTTGGGAGCGGAAACCCAAAATCCCCAATTTAATTTCTGTCAGAAGCCCTAATACCCAAATTCATCAATATAAACCCTAATAACTCAAATCAGAGTGCGATAATCCACCAACTACCAAATTTATCAACGAAACAAAACCCTAACACATCCAATTACGAGGGGGAGCGTAACCCATCAAAAATTCATTCAGTCTGGGGACGGTGTGCCCTAAGCCAATAATCTATCCTATGCGAGATGAAGAACACTGAAATCCACATCTGTTAACGAGGAATAGAAATCAAATGCTACGCATGCACAATAGATTCTCACCTTGTCCACTTCCCTTAGGTCTCGGCATTTTGTCGAAGAGCAACGAACGAGGCAAACAGAGAACACGAAGCTTCAAAGCAAGACTACCGGACAGATTCACTCAGGTATCTCACGCTACCTCTTACACACGACGACGAACGAGAGCTCTCCTTCTTCAAGGCAAAAGGGGTGGTTTTGATTTTTGGCGGTAAGAGCACACAGATCGGTAGTTTTTACTCGACGCCGATGATTTGTGAAGATAAGGAAAAAAGTTAACGCCCGTTAATGAAAAAACCGGGAATAGTGTAAAATCCGGTCCGATGTTAAAAAAATATTTTTTCCATTGCCGATAAAAATGGACACGTGTCAGCCTCCTATGGTGAGTGAAGTTTGCGCTCATCTTTCCTAATAACTTTCGGGTGTGGTACACTCACACCCACATAAGAATTTCCCAAGCTATTAAGAGTTGAAAGAGAAAAAAAAATTGTGTTAATGTGAAAAATGAAAAAAAGAAAAGAAAAGGAACGCAAGTATATCCAATGCTTTCTCCAGGAAAATAATTTAAAAAATACATATAATCTAAATTTGTAATGTTGGACTCAAGTACTACGTATTATCTAAAAAATACATATTACATAAAATTCTAAAAGAAAAGTTTTGTATGTTGGACTAAATTTTAAAATAATTAAAATAAATTTACATGTAAATAAGTAAGTATAGTGAATATACTCCAATAATATTGAGATTAGACTTGTGATATTAATGTATTTGAAAATTTCCAATAAAATTAAAATTAGCAAATGTAGTATAATCTAAAATAGTAAAATTTGGAAAAAATATGTTAAGAGTAGAGATTTGAACACAAGACTTCTCAAATAAAAAAAAGTAGAAAACTAAAGGATAAGGGCCCATCCACCTAGCTACATTGTTGATTTTGAGTTTTTTTTTTCCTAAATTTTAATACTCCCTCCGTCTTTAAATGAGTGTCCCATCCGTGAGAGAAGAGGGGACACTTATTTAAAGACGGAGGGAGTATATAACAGTATATATAGAAATCGATTTTGTGGCCCCGAAAAATCGTGGATCCTGGGCGGTCGCCCATGCCGGCCCACCTCAGGGCCGGCCTGTGTAAAGTTTTTATGAGATTCACGTTTTAAAATGATTTAATCACAAATTTAAGGAAAAATAAATAACGGAAATAAATAACGAAACAGACTTGAGTGACAAATTTGAAGGACGAAGGGGTCCGTATTCTTTCGATCAAATAGCAAAGTATTTAGCTGATTTTATTATTCCTGAGTCACGTAGCTGTTTTGATTGAAACTTTTATCTGTTTATTTATTTATATTTTATTTTTTTTTTTGTGTGCGCGCGTGTGTGAAGATAAGTCATAAAAGAGGCCAATAATTAATTAATTAATTCCATTATGTATATATACTGTAACAATTTGGAATGTGTGGGGTTTGACTAAGGAGACATATATATATTGAGACTTATCACAAGGTAGTTATTAATTTGTGCATATGTAGTAAATATTTGCACTTGCGTGTACGTTTCTATATTTCATCTTCTTTCTTTTTAAACTAGTGCATAGTTCGTCGAAATTCAACGGATCCATAATATATATATATATATATATATATATATATATATATATATATATATATATATATATATATATATAGGGAGCGGATCCAATAGGAACCGCTCCCTAAGTAGTATTTAGGGATTAGGATCCATTATATACCTTAGATCTTATATAATTGGACGTTCCAGATTAATTGAACACAAATAATTATTTTCTAATTCTTTAATTATTACATCAACTAGAGGGATAGATACGTAACTTTTAGAAAATAACTCCCACCACTCCCTAAAAAGTTGCCATCATAATCGGTATTTCGATTATTGATACGGTAATAATGCAATTCAATACTACTTCAAAATTAATATACGAACATGCTAATATTGCGAACATATTTTCGTGACATCATTATATTAATTTTTACGGCGTTTTATTTAGTAACATACTGTTGAGAGTATAAAGTAATGAAGAAGGAAGAAGAGGAAATGAAGAAGAAAGTCTGAAGTCTGTTCAAGTTTTTAGTTAAGTTAGTTATAATAGTTAAAGTCGCACTTTGTCTTAAAGCAATAGTTTGCGTTTTATGCTTTTATGCTTTTTCTTTTTAGCCGTTGGATGCTTGCCCTAAGATAGATGGTCAGGATGGTGTCTTAGCTGAGAGAGAGTGATATAAATACTCTTTGTATCGTTTTTGGAAACTTGGCTTGATATTGAAGAAAACTCTTACTGTTTCATTGAAACCTTCACTCTCTCAACATGGTATCACAAAGCCAGGTTGTTCTTTGATCTTAGCTTATGGTTAAAGTAGTAAGTCTCGCATCTTTCATGGCAAACGAAGAAGACGATCAGCGGGAGGAAAAGGAGCTCAAACCAAAGAAGAAGGATGTACCAGATCCAAAGTCTAATGGCGGCTCTGAGCTTACAGAGGCGCAGATCGAAGAAATACTCAATCTCCCTGTCACGGATCACTCTGGGATGCAGATCATATCAGCTCAGCTCACCGGAACAAATTTCCTCAACTGGAGCAAATCAATCAAACGTGCTCTGGCCGCGAGAAGCAAACTGGAGCTCCTAGATGGTACCTTTCTTGAACCAGAGCCTGATTCCCCATATTACAAGAAATGGCTCAAAGTAGATTATATTGTCTCTACCTGGATTTGCAATTGTATCTCTAAAGAACTGGTTGATGTCTTCTCTCATATAGAAAATACATATAAACTGTGGGGTGCTTTAACTCAGAGATTTGGGGGAAGTAATGGTCCCAAGATACTCAAATTACAGAGAGATATCTATGCATTTAGACAAGGAAATCTATCTGTGTCTTTGTATTTTAATCAACTGAACTCTATGTGGGAGGAAATGGATATGTTGCTGCCTCCTCTTGATTGTGTATGCCATGCGAAGAGGAAGTCTATGCACAGAGAAGAGCAGATCAGACTAGTAGCGTTGAATGAAGCTTATGAATCCACTAAGACACAGATTATGCTGTTGAAACCCCTTCCTACTTTGGATCAAGCCTACTCTATGGTGGTGCAAGTGGAGGATCAGAAAAGATTGACAGAGCAGGCAGGGGATACAAGAAATATAATGGCTATGAATGTACAGAAGGCCAATTATGGGCCACCTCAACAGCAATATGGAAACAAGAACACATACCAAAAGCAACCTTGCCAGAAACAAGGGAATGTGCCATTCAAGAAAAGGATCAGCAAGGAGGAGAAAAGGAAACTTAAATGCTCTCACTGTCAAGAAATGGGACATGAAGCAGATGAATGTTTCAAATTACATGGGATACCAGATTGGTACAAGAAACTTAAAGAAGGGCAAGGACAGAGTAGGGCTAATTTTCTGGATTCTGGAACTGAGATGGAAGGTGGACAAGAGAGGCAGGTTCACAGAGAAGGAGGACAAGATATCAGTAAGCTTATACAGACTGAAATAGCAAAATGCATGGGACAGTTCATGCATCAACAACAAGGCAATACATCAACCAAAACAGATGCTAATATGGTGCAGGATTCAGGACAAAGATCCAGTCCATTTGAGGGTCATTATGCCTTTTCTGTGCTGCCAAGCATGGAAAGAACAGAGTGGATAGTGGATTCAGGGGCCAGTGCACACATCTGTGCCAACCCTGAACTGCTATTCACAACATACAGATTGGAGGATCCTAAGGTGATATACTTGCCTGATGGAACATCAAGGTTTGTCACTTATGCAGGGAAGGTGAGGATAAATTAGGACATTGTTCTTGACAATGTATTGTATGCACCAGGATTCACACAGAATCTCATTTCAGTGTCTAGACTCATTGAAAGCTTGAATATCAGATGCACATTCTTCCCAACACACTGCACATTCCAGAGAATGCACACTGATCACCTTGTGGCAGTTGCAAAGATGAGAAAGAACTTATACATTATGGAGGCCATCAGTGAGAAGCACTCCATCAGTTTTTTCAATCCAAGGGATATGAGTCCCAAGGATTGGCATATCTTTATTGGACACCCTTCCATATCTACTATGCAACATATGCAGATGCCTAGAGGTAAAGAGTTTGATGAAGCTGTCAAAGAAATAGAAAACTGTGAGATTTGTATCAAGGCCAAACAAGCCAGGGAAACATTTCCCACTTTAAATAGGAGGACAGACTCCTTGTTTGAGTTGGTGCATGCTGATTTGTGGGGTCCCTATACCCAGGACAACATTTGTCATGTGATGTATGTCCTAACCATAGTTGAGGACTATAGCAGAACCATATGGACTTATATGTTGCAGTCTAAGGATCAAGTTCATCAGGTTCTTGCTGGTTATATTGAGATGGTTCAAACGCAGTTTGATAAAAGAATAAAGGCTTTCAGGACAGATCATGGAACAAAGTTTCTCAACAGGAATGTGTCTCAACTGTTCTTGAACCATGGAATATTTCATCAAAAGGCTTGTGTATATAGCCCCCAACAGAATGGTATCGTGGAAAGAAGGCATAGAAACTTACTTGCAACTGCAAGGGCCCTTATGTTTCAGAGTTGCTTACCTTTGAGATTTTGGCCCTATTCCATCCTGACAGCCACTTGGCTGATTAATAGAATTCCCAGCAGGGTGTTGGAATGGAAGACCCCATATGAACTGCTATTCAACATACCACCAAACTTTGCCATGCTCAGACCTTTTGGTTGTCTAGCTTTTGCTGCCAATCTTGTTCCTAACAGAGGTAAGTTTGAATCCAGAAGCATGAAGTGCATTTTTCTTGGGTATGATGTCTCACACAAGGGATATCTACTCTATGATCTTGATAAACAGAAGGTCCTTATATCTAGGGATGTGAAGTTTGACACACATTCTTTTCCTTTTTCCAATATTGCTACTCCCAACACTGAGTCTGAATCTTCTATCTCAAATCCTGCAGTGAGTGCTCAGCCACATCTCTCCATCCCACCTTTGGATGCACCTGTGGATGCGCATTCACCTGTGCTCAGCCCCACAATTCCTTTTGAATCACCTGAAACTGTCACCCCAGGTTCTGATTCTATTCCATCAGACCATCCTGTTGATCAGCCAGTGTTGAGGAGAAGTACAAGACACAGAGAACCACCCAAGTGGATGCAAGACTATGTTGGTTCAATCACTTCCACCCAACTGCTCACTCCACCCATCTCTATTACTCCCCCTACTTTTCCTTATGCTGTTAGTCCTTCCCTGTCTCAACCACATACAACTTTTCTTTTTAATCTATCAATGATCAGAGAACCATCCTCTTTCAAGGAAGCTATTCAATATCCTGAGTGGGTGGAAGCCATTAACAAGGAATTAGATGCTCTCAACAATAATCAGACTTGGGATCTGACTGATCTACCTATTGGCGTTAAGCCTATAGGTTGTAAATGGATCTTCAAAGTAAAACTTCATGCTGATGGCTCTGTTGAAAGATATAAAGCTCGTTTAGTTGCCAAGGGATACACTCAAGAGCAAGGTATAGATTATCATGAGGTATTTTCACCTGTGGCAAATCTGGTAACTGTGAAAATGTTCTTTGTTGTGGCTACTGCTAAGTCTTGGCCCATACATCATCTGGATGTGAATAATGCTTTCTTACATGGCCATCTTCAAGACTCCATTTATATGAAGCTCCCACCTGGTCTTACTGGAGCACACCCTGGGCAGGTATGCAAGCTAAGAAAGTCTCTGTATGGTCTTAAACAAGCCTCGAGGGAGTGGAATGCAGAATTTCAAGATTTATGTGCTCTCTTGGATTCACAGCATCTGTTCATGACCCTTGCTTATTCACTAAAGGGGCAGGTGATGATTTTCTTGCTCTGTTAGTTTATGTGGATGATGCTGTGATTACTGGCCCTTCTGTTGCCTTATTGGATGATCTTAAGGCCTCTTTACATGATGCTTTTACCATCAAAGACTTGGGCCCTGCAAAGTTTTTCTTGGGCATGGAAATAGCTAGGGGTGAGAGTGGTACAGCTTTGAACCAAAGGAAATACATCCTTGATGTCTTATCTGCTCATGGTTTGTTATGTTGCAAGCCAACTGCTACTCCTCTCCCTCCTGGTCTGATTCTTTCACAAGGAACAGCTGATCTTCTACAAGATCCAGAGCAGTACAGGAGTTTGGTGGGCCAACTCTTGTACCTCAATCTTACTCGTCCTGATCTATCACATGCCACTCAACAACTCAGCCAATTCATGGCTAAGCCTGATAAATCCCATTGGTATGCAGCCATTCATGTTTTGAAGTATCTTAAAGGGTGTCCTTCACTTGGTGTTTTTTATCCTTCCACCAATTCTTTTACTTTTCAGGCCTTTTCTGACTCAGATTGGGGCACCTGCCATGAGTCTCGGAAATCTCTAACTGGATACTGCATATTTCTTGGTGATAGCTTGATTTCCTGGAAATGCAAGAAACAATCCACGGTTTCAGCCAGTTCTGCAGAGGCAGAATACAGATCTCTAGCCATTACTACCAGAGAATTGGTCTGGTTGTACAACTTGCTTGGTGCGTTTCATGTTACTTCTCCTACTCATATTCGGTTGTTTTGTGATAATGATGCTGCTCTTCAGATTACTCGGAATCCTGTCTTCCATGAACGCACCAAACACATTGAGATTGACTGTCATATAGTCCGTGAAAAGTTTGTGGCAGGTTTCGTTCTTCCTACTGCCATTTCTTCTGCTAATCAGATTGCTGACTTCTTCACTAAGCCTTTATATGGTCCACGGTTTCGTGCTCTGCTTTCCAAGATGGCGGTTCTCGATCTCCATCACCTTCATCTTGAGGGGGGGTGTTGAGAGTATAAAGTAATGAAGAAGGAAGAAGAGGAAATGAAGAAGAAAGTCTGAAGTCTGTTCAAGTTTTTAGTTAAGTTAGTTATAATAGTTAAAGTCGCACTTTGTCTTAAAGCAGTAGTTTGCGTTTTATGCTTTTATGCTTTTTCTTTTTAGCCGTTGGATGCTTGCCCTAAGATAGATGGTCAGGATGGTGTCTTAGCTGAGAGAGAGTGATATAAATACTCTTTGTATCGTTTTTGGAAACTTGGCTTGATATTGAAGAAAACTCTTACTGTTTCATTGAAACCTTCACTCTCTCAACACATACTTATTATTTTTATAATAATATTTGATTACAATAATATTTTATGTAAATGTACCCTAGCTATTTTGAATTGCTTATCTATGTCTTTCAAACTTGTTTGTTTATGACCACCAAATTGCTTACATATTAGAAATGTGCTTATTTTTTGTATATATATATATTATTTTATCATTTACTTGCTTATTTACGTTTTAAGAATTGTTTTTTTGCAAGCTTATTTCGTATAATATATATCTCCTTTTGAATTGTTCATCTACGTACTTTGTATTGCTTATTAACTCATACCAAATTCTTTGTTATACACTAAATAAATGCTTATTTTGTGTATGTATATATCACCTTTGAATTGCTTATTTACACCTTTTAAATTGCTTGTGTACGACCACTGAATCGCTTATATACCAAATATATGTTTATTTTGTGTATATATTATTTTATCTTTGACTTGCTTAATTATGTCTTAAGAATTGCTTATTTGTATTAAGTATATTTATCCTTTTGAATTTGCTTATTTAAAAATTCTAATTTTCTATGTTGCTTATGTAATTTGAGATTGCAATTTCAAGATATATATAAGTATTAATTGAATTATTCCAATTAAATTTTGTTTCATTGCGGTTTGAAAGAATGTATAGTTGACCAAAAAAACACTATTTAATCACATAGTATATGTTAATATGGTCGAAAACTAGGATTTAAATAAAAACAAAAACTTATTAATCCTATAAAATAAAGAAATAAATTGATAAGAGGCTTCAAAGTTCACTGAAATTTCCTTAAAAAATACAACCCTGCAAATCATGAATAATATATTGTATAGATAGAATTAACTACAAGTTTCGTGAATAAAAGTAATTGATCGATGGTGTAGGATGAAGGAGAGAGAGTCGGTGTAAGATAGAGGAGAGAGAAAAATATGAGGTTTTATTAAATTCCTAAATTTATGGATGTTGCGGTTAAAATAAATTGACTAAATGACTTCTCTAACCTTTCTGCATTTAATCAAAAAATTATTTATATAAAATATTCACATTATTATTAACCATAGATCTTAAAAAATTGAGGGCTAGGATTAGATCCTAGTTACTACCTTAGAATATAGATCCCATTTGATCCTCTAGCTATATAGGGAATTATATATATATATTATTATCAATATCATCAATATATATAAATAAATAATTGGAGTATAAGATAATTTTATTTATTTATTTACAAGTGTGACTCATATACATTTATTTATTTATTTAAATAAATAGTTACAATAGTTCAACATCGAAGTCTATGGAAATCCATGTAAATTAATAATAAAAAAACATATTCCAAAATACTGCAAGTTCATGAAAATTCATCTAAATCAATAAATAGAGTTAGTCAAACTCTGCCCAAAGTCTATGGATTTTAAAAGTCTAAAATATTCCACTTACTTTCTAAAATCTTGAAAAATCTAACAAAATCTCAATTGAATAGGGCTAACAAATTGAAATCCCACAAGGGTATATGGTTTCTTAATTTAATCTAATATTGATAATTTAAGCTATGATATGTCGTTAATTTTAGTATTTTATTTTTATTTCTATACAATAGTAGTAGTAAGTAACAAACTCGTTTTCTCAATGAGGATCACTTCCTCTTTTGTCCAAAGTGGCGTGTGAAAAGCATTAAGCAAATTGTTGCGTATATGGCTTATGCTAATCTAAACTTGTTATATGCAATTAATTGATCTCTGTATTTGTTGGTACGTCTCGTACCTTCCTTGTTTTGATTGAATAAAATTTCTTTCCCGATAAAAAATAAATAAATTAAAGTCGTGGTTTATGTGTTGTTTTAATAAAATAAATAAATTATGCACTGATTAACCACACTACTTTAGTTTAGCATATAATTCGTCTCATCTAAAAATTCGGACATGTAGCAAGTGTGTATATATTTATTTATATTATAATCCCAATACATTACATATATAGCTCATATGCAAAAGGTTTTAAAAAAACAATTAATTTTACAATTGAAGCAGAAATTGGCAAGCTACTTATCCTTTTCTTATACTACTAGTAGTATAAAATTAATGACAAGAAATATTAAAATAGTCCATACATGATTTTGTGTGACCCACCCAATATTAATTTATTACTACTTTAAAACATATTGCTATATGTCTATGTATTGATATAATAAAAAATAAACAAATGTTACAAAAAAAATGAATAAAATAAATAGAAAAGTGTGTTGATTAATTTGAAGAGTATGGGAATTTAAAAGAAAATATTTATAATCTGAAAAGGGCAAAGTATATAAAGCTCGAAATTGGTAACAAACTTAGCTCATTCCTTTCTCACACTAAATGAGTGAATATAAGCTAACCAAAGCCAAAGCCAAAGGCATCTACTCACTCTACCCACATATATACACATCTCTCTCAACTTCTCTTTATTCCTCCTCCAAAACACACACTACACACACAAGAAAAAATTCTCAATAATTTTCCGGGCTTTGTTCGATCGGATTTTCATCGGTGCTTGGTGTGAGGTGGAGGATTCCAAAGGGATCGCATTGATCCGATGATTTGCTCGTTTTCTTCTTAAAACAGTCTTCGGATCATGCGATCCCTTCGGAATTCTCCGTCATGCTACACTAAATCGTACTACTTCTATGATATCAGACAGTTTATGAAGTAATTATTGTGTGTTTTTTTTTTTTTGGTTTGTTTTTTTTGTTTGTTTGTTTTGCTGCTTATTATGATATGCTTGATCGAACGGTTTCGTAGAAGCGCTAATAGTTGTTTTTCAGTTGTTTTGATTCTTCCTTTTTTCCATTTTTTTTTGGGCTTGAACGATTTTATAATTTGTGGGAATATTATGGAGGCAGATTAATTATCTGCTTATTAATTTAATTTTATTAAATAGTTTTCTTATCTACTTTTAATTGCTAATTAGTTGCAAGATTTGGGAACGATGAAATATGAATACCATGGATATAAATAAATTTGATTAAGAAGAAAGAAAATATTCAAGCACATACACATGTATTTATAGGATTTTTTATTATTATTAATTTTTTTTTTATATCTACCCTTTTAACAGACAAAATTAGGGTTTTGAAACAATAGAAGATGATAGATTTGTGAATTCTAATGTATTTTTATTTTCGCATAATACATATATATTAATACTACCTATGTATATGGCTTAATTGTAATGTTTTCCACTCAATTATTTGTTTTTTGGATTTGTTGAATGTTGTTAATTTGTTGAAGTACGAAATTTTAATTTAATTTTTAGATTTAATTTGAATTGCCATTAATATGTGTGATTATTGTTAGGTTGCTTGTCGAATGTCCGATTGAATGAATTTTGCCAAATATAAATGGAGAGAGAGAGGGGGGAAGAGAGAGAGAGAGGCTTTCTCATTAATGTGCGTGTATATTAATTTTCTATATAACTAATTTGCTTGTGTGCATGGCAGTTAGAGTTAGACATGAAAAACTGAAGATTTGTGCAAAAAGTATTTATTTTATATGCATGTGTGAGTCCATCTATAATTTTATTCTTAATTATTCTTACTCCATCCGTCTTATTTGATCCACTTAATGTTGTAAAAGATAGAAAAGTTTATATTACAATATATTAGTTGTAAGAGTATAAAATTTTAAATTTAGGTAGTAGACAATTAAATAGGACATCCGAATAAGGAAATAGAGACAATTAGGATGAGACAAAGAGTCTCACTAAATAAGCAACATTTGAAATTTGCACAAGAATTAAGAAAGAAAGAATGTGTTGCTAGAATTAAATAAGAGAGAGAGTTAATTGTAACTAAATATTTTTTGCCATTTTAGGAAATGCGTCTAGTAAGTGAGAGACTAAAATGACAAATGTTGCTAATTTAATGAGATGGAGGTAGTAACATATATCTTCGTTCTTCGTAAGAGGATACGTTTTCCTTTTAGTACGTTCCTAGCAAGAGGATATGATTTTTTATTGAGTAAAATTTATTAAAAGGAAATGCACTGTTTACACATGCGCTCTCCACTTTACACACAACACGCATTTTCTTAAATCTTGTGCCTAGAAGAAACGTCTCCTTCTAATGGGGACAAAGGGAGAAAGTTCATGGTTGTTATTTCCTTTTTCTTTTAGAGAAAAGGTGATACGCTCTTACTTTGATGCAGCAGTTAATTGAAGTGGTCCATATGTGTTATCCAGTATAAATGTAATGTAATGTAGATCTTTACTTTCTCCTCCCAATTACCTTTTCTTTTTCTTTCTTTCTTTCTCTCTCTCTCTTTTTTCTTTTCTTTTTCTTTTTTTTTTTTGTTAATTCTCTGCCAATCTACCATTCTATTATATAACTATTTATTTTTAAATACTAATTAAGTGCTCGTTTGGTTCAAGTTGAGTAACGGAAACGGAATGGAATCGAGTCAAGTAAAGAAAGGAAACAATAATGGTTACTTTTATTAAGTGTTTGGTTTAATGGTAGTAAGGGAGTCACTTGTGAGGGGATTCTCTTTCCCCTTGTTTCCCAGGTAACAATTTAAGGGATTGTGTTACCCTCAAGTAAGGGTAATGATTAACTTGTTGCTCAAACCAAACAAGAAGTAATTGATTCACTTAATTGTTTCCATTTCTTTACCCGAAAAAAGGTGAACCAAACGAGGGCTAAAATCTGCTATCTCTTATTTTTAACCCTAAGGATGCGTTCTCTTTAATGCGAAAGAAAATAAGAGTAAAGAGAAAATTACACTATAAATTTCATCCATTTTCTCCCCTTTTCTCACCTTTTATCAATAAGGGAGGATTTTCGGATGGGAACAATGGTGTTAGTGCATTTTACTCCTTAAATTGGAGTAAATATTTACGACACCAAATTTGAGAGATAATATTTTTTTTTTCCATTGTAGTGCAAATGAAGGGGAAAAAATAGAAAATGTGAGGAAAGGTGAGAAAAATGGTGAAATTTATAGGGTGATTTTCTCTGTTTTCTCCTTTTCTTTCGCAAAAGAGAACGCAACCTAAGTGCAAAATATTTTTTTCGTGGGGACTCAGGTTCTATGTTTCATATCGTATGTCGTTTTATTTTAATCAAATTGCTATGCATTCAATTTTTGTTATTGGGAAATATTTTGGTATTGATAAATCGAACGAAGGTACGCACTGTCTAGAGAAAAATGAGTATAAATGTGCGGTTCGACTGCCAATCGCTAACTGAGGCATTGCAGCATACGGGAGCTTTAATTAGTCGGACACCAATTTCAAAGTCTGCCTTAAATTTGATTTCATCAACAACCTTCTCATTTTCTTGACAAGCATTTTCTTGTTCCCAACTTCACACGGACACCGTCATGATTTAGTTTTTCGCCACTTAGTTGCCATGCTATTCTGTGAAATACAGTTGATGCAAGAGAAAGATGATACTCTGGAGATTCCGGTACGACAAAGAATGGAGAGGCAGGAGTCGTTAGCTGTTCCCCACGCGTTCGTGCCTTCTCAATACGGAACCGAGGAAAGCGGTGATGCAGATTCACAGCATCGATTCAACAGAATCATCTCCCAGAGAGCTGGGACGAGCTAATCAAGCGCCCTTTCAAGAGGGACGACTCTCTGGTTCTCTGGTGTTGCTGAAAAACCACTTAATGATTGAGAGGCCTGCATTTTCTTCTGATTCAGTTTTGATTGATGTATTATTCTCTGTTTCATTATGTATTCTTTTTCTTGAACATTAGCAGGTTTTATGAAAACAAAGCTTTGTTATTAATGAACTGTTGTCCACTCACTATTAACAGAAATTTGGTATTTGGTTCATTTTCTAGTTTAGAGTTCGAAAAGCCAAAAAACCGAAAACAGGATCGAAATTATAAACACTCTTACGTCAAGGTGTTGTGCACTATATTCATATAGTGGTACATTACAAAGAATGGGCCAATGGCAATGGCTCTGAATCTTTGAAGGCGAATCTGAAGACAAGGAGGGCTGTTAACTGCTCATGCAGCTTTGAAAGCTTCGATTTGTGACCGGCATTTCATCTGATCGCCTTTGATCTCTTCCAAACATTTCTTCGGCGCCTCCACATCGTACACTGACATAATTTTTCTCACCACATCCCTGTTGCTGCCACCGCTGCCATGGATTTCCTCATTTCCTCCCATTTTTTCGAAACATTCAAATCCGAAGAATAGGGTGTGTGATATACCGTCAACACCATATTTTACTTAAACACAAAGCTTTACATATACTAAAGGTCTGATATGAGTTGCACATCTAAACTGGCAACGGCAGGATGGTGAAATTGTGGTGGCTTAGTTACTTAACCAATAAACGTATGGTAGAACTAGGTCTTGTATTACGATACATAATCAAATTTTATACAGCAGAAGCAAACATTCTATTGATAGCTTATACAGTATAAGACGTATCACAAACTTACCAACCTTAACAAAGGCCCCCTAAGAGCTTTTATCGTTCCATCACTATAACATTAAAACTACTCGATACCTACTGAGTTATACTACTATAGAGAGGACTATGAGTTGATGCATCCTTAGCAGACAAGAGTGACAAACTACGGATCCCTTAAATTCGCAGACACTATCTATTTTGAGTCTGCTCCAAGACAATTACACTTAGGAAGAAATCAATGTTCCAACTAAAAGGATTCATATTGACACATAATAATGATAAATCTAACTTATGTTAAACCTTATTGACACATATGTAACTCTAAACCAGCATTGGATGAAACTAAGATGTCCGTTTCTTACTTCCGCGCAAGAACCAGTTTCATCACTTTTTACCATATCATCGGTAGTTTTAATCACTAACATACAAAAACATGTAAAAAAGGGAAAGCAAGGTATGCCGATCTCATTCAACACAATCACGGGAGTGTTGACCCTATCAAAATAAAAAATATTGATAATCAGACAGAGAGAAACAAACAAACCACATGTTATTTATGTATCAAAATCCAACAGCAAATAGAATCGGAAATCTTTCAGAAAAAGAAATGCTAGTTTGATCTACATCCATCCTGTTAAGCCATATTTTTCTGCCACATTGTACATTACCAGATCACCCCAAACACGGCCGAATAGATGCTCTCCTCCAATGGCAAAGGTAAGAGCCCATGAAGAAAGAATAGTTGCAAACAAGAGGAAACCGATTGCTGATCCAACAAGATCTGTAGAAAGCAGTTGCAAAAAGTTTATGTCCATTTTACTGGAAGTAGAAGACAGCTACAGCTAACTAATAAGCATTTGGAGGTGCTAAAGCAAGAAAATCATAAAATGAAACAAATGCAGAATAAGATTCTACCCATATCGGAATTCGCAAAGGTGTGAAAAAGCCAATACATGCCCATTTGTAAAATGGGACTAAATGTGCATGATTTTATGTCTGAATCTTGACGAGTTTTTAAAGTGTAAAATCACCAGGACCTAACGTAGCTCTCTGAATATAAAAACATAAACTAAATGTTCTACAATCTCACTTCATGAGAGGCATTTTCGTTAGAACATCAGCATCAAAGAGATGGGCATGGTGTTCCTTCAAAGATATAACTAATTAAACTAAGATCACTTATGTCTTCAACGAGATACTTTGTCAAAAGAATGAAAACGTGTATTTTTTCAAGAAAGAAATCAAATATAGTCCGTAAAAAACAAGATCAATGGCCCACAGAGTTCATTTCATAGTTTATTGTTGCCAGACTTGTTCTTCGAAAATCTTGATCTTACTAAAGCTTCCATTCTGACTCTAACTAACTAATAAAAGCACCAATCCCCTAGATGTAAAAATCTACGCCAAACAACCAGTTGATCCTTCAAATTCATCGACTTAACATATCAATACTCAATTCAGAACGATATAATACACAATTAATAGGCGGAAACGAGGCTTACAACGCCGGAGACGAGGGTGGGACTGGTGAAAGTGGGGGTGGCGGAGGACAGGCCAGAAATAGAAGCAATTAACTGCCCAGAGGAAAGGCAGGCACAAAAATCCCAATTTGAAGAATCTGCCGGCGTAGGTTACCGATTCTTCGTGAGAGAGGCCGAGAGGGCCGTCGATCGTCGGCCATTCCGTCAACCTTCTTGTTGACGATGAAGCCTCGTCGCCGGTGGTGGGGAGAACGCTCGCGGCAGCGGAGAAAGGGGCCCTAGAATCGTCGTCCATAGCACGAGCTTTGGTGAAGGACCTGTTGCTCGTCCCGACTGTATTGTAAGAGAGAAATCACCATTTCAGATTAAATCTAAGCCATGCTGCAAAAAATATCAATTTTGCTACATGAATTGGTGCGTTCCATTCCCACCGATTGCACAATTTTGCAATAAATCTCTAATTATGAATTCTCAAGATTCAAGAAACTCAAATGCCCAAAATTAAATTTTGCCCTAATCTGCTAATCAAATTAAAGACAATATTACCTGTCGCCGGAGTGTAGTCGGAGCACCGGCGGCTGACGCTGTGGAGGAGAGTCGAATCGCGAACTTAGAGAGAGAAGAGAGGATCGCCCTGTGTTCTGTTTCGCTTCCTTTTAATTTAGCGTACGTCAATCCATTTTAATACTCCGTATATGTTTTCCGTTGCTGAGTTGGATGCTATGCTCGATTCTTGAAGGGGGTGTCTGGTAGATGAGATGGGATAAGTAAAGATAAATAAACCTAAGATTAATAGCGTGAATAGTAATAAGATAATTAATCCTACACGTACGTTTGGTAGATGAGATAAAAATGTCGGATAACTTATCTAACGTTTGGTAGACAAGATACCAACCCTAGATTAAAGTTGTAAAGACAAATATCCCTGTAAAATTATACGGAGTAATATTTTCGTAATATTTTTCGCAACAAATTTTAGCATCTACTTTTCTTGCTTCACATATATCTCATGCAAGCTACTGGCTTAACCCACCTCATATTGAAGGCTACTATGAAATGATAAACAATCTAATGCTCTTATCTACACAGAAAATAAATTACAAAAGGAAAAGGGATCAACACAAAACTGTTTAAATATTTTCACTTTCAAGAACAAAAACTCTGGGTCAAGATGAACTTCTAAGAACAAAAGCCAAAATATTTCAGCAAGTTAAAAACATAAACTAGTGTATATATATAGATCTATTAAAAGTTCAAGTTCTTAATCAACAGAAGCTAGTGTATATTGCAGTTCAAGTTCTTAAACTATTGTTCAAACTCTTGATCAATAGAAGCACAGGCCTTATAGAAAGACTGCTCCCACAGATCAAACTGGATCTTTTTCTTCTCCGGTTCCAAACCGCAATCCAAATCGTGCGAATTCACTTCAACACCCTCCTGCCAGCTGCAGAGAAGCAAAGAAGGAAGCAACTCCCTAACAGGTTTGGACACGAAATGCCCCCACGGTCCATGTCCATCGAAAACTCCACAGAAATCCATATCTTCTTGAAACCCAAACTCCTAAAACACAAACACAAATTCCAATCAGAAAACCATACTTATTCAAGAAAATATTGAAGTTTTGTAGCAGTGATCAATCTAAGAGTATTTATTCTTTTTAATACCTCCCACAAAATGAAGAAATCTTGATTAGTTCCCTTCTTGCCTCGTTTCCAGTGGCCCGAAGAGAAGGCCTCCTTCTTCTTGGCATTTGACAGAACCAGAAGAAGTGAAGAAATTGTTGGAAAAAAAAACTTTTCATTTATCAAACAGGTTCTAAACAGCAAAAAAAAAAAAGAGAGAAAATTTAGAATTACCTGAAAGTTTTTATTTTTTCTTGAATCTGATGACTAAAGCTGAGATTTATATGAAAGAAGAGTAGTTGATTAATTAAGAAGGATTAAGCTCCATTAGTTGTTGTATGCTTATGTATAGACCTATATATATACACTAGTTTATGTGCATGGCAGAAGTTAATTACGAGACAGAACTATTATGCATTTCATAAGGCATCATCTCTAAACCGCATACTTGTTTATGAGTGATGAAAGTTTGATTAAATTATTGAGTCTAGTGTAGCTCCAAGTAAGAAGGGAGAACTAGCTATGAGCTACGAGCTAACGGGCATTGGAATCTTACTTTAATAGCAGAGAACATCGGTGGGACTTGCCATATCTCCCCACAAAAGGATGCAACAACTTTCTTTATATCTTCATCCTTTACGTGTTCCCAAGACTCTCTTTGGATTACCTTCACAAAATTCATCTATCATCATAATATTAGCTCGAAAGCTAAGACTCAATCAATGTATAATTGAAATCGATTCATGATTCAATAGCAAAATATAAGCTCACATCACCTAATACAAAACCAAGAACTTCTGACCTCCTACACCTCCTACACAAAAAAAAACATGATTCAATAGCAAAATGGATTATAAGCTCATACACACATGAAAAGGCTCAAGATTCAATCAAAACTCCATAAAAGATCTCACCTTTAGGTTTGTTAACCAAAACCAGTCCCATTGGGGCCATCCCACTTAGGTGGAAGCCCGTTGCTCCTACTCGAAAGAAACGGTGCCGGCACACCACCGCCACTGCCGACACCCTTCTCATTGGGGACTTTCTTCAAACACTTGAAGAAGTCGTCCACTTTCTCCTCAGTAACATCTCCACCCTTCACATCCACACCCACATCCTTACTCTCTCCCTCTCTCTCATCGAAAAACACCAATCCTTCATCACCCTCGCCCTTCCTTTTCACACCTTCACTCCTCGTTTCCCTCTTCTCCTTCCTCGCATTCGCCTTCCCCGGCTCCAAAAACGCCTTGTCGAAACCTAGCAAACACAGCTTCAAAACCTAGCAATTCCTGCACCCAAATCACGGTCGATTTCCAGAAGAGAGTTGAGCGAATTTTTTCAATTTCAAAAACTTTTGAACGATTCAAAAGTACCTTGGAACTGTCGGCTCCAGTTGAGCGACGGGCGATGGCAGGGAAATTCTCTACGGTGACGGCAGGGAAAAACTCGGCTGCGAAAATATTGTGTTGGAAAATGGCTTCCCGTCGCCAACGAAAATATTGGGGGAAGGGGCTTCCCGTCGAGAAAAACTCGGCTGCGAAAAACTCCAGTGGCTTCCGTCGCGATGAGAGTTCAGAGAAAGAAGGAGGAAGAAGGGTAAGATGGGAAAATTCACGCCAACAAAAATATTGGGGGAAGGGGCTTCCCGTGAGAAAAACTCGGCTGCAAAAACTCCTCCCGTCGCGATGAGAGTTCAGGGAAAGAAGGAGGAAGAAGGGTAAGATGGGAAAATTCAGGCCAATCTTGGAACACTGTTCGTTAATCGGAGGGGTAAGGGTCCGATTCGTTATCGGTGTGATACAGTGTTTAAGAGCGGGCTTCAAGGTTTTATTCAGGGCTCACATGATAATTTATCTACCCTACCAAACAACATACAATCCCAGATTAGGTAAGATTAATAATCCTGTCTTGGGTTAATTTGGGCTACCAAACAGCCCCTTTGAAGAGTGTTAGTATAAATTTATCGTGAACGAGAGGGGTACCCCATAAGGGTTCGATCAAGTATCGATAAAACCAATTCGGTCACCATATTGTCCCTATATTAATGTAATTTGACTTTTTGTATACATTTTCATGTGTCAAAGAAAACATGTTAAAGATAAAATTTGAGTTTCACTTGAATATAATAATATTATATCCGTCTCATTTCAATAGTTATGTTTCTTTTCGGCATGAAATTTTAAATGGTGTGTTAAAGGTGAAACTAAAGATAATGCAAGGGTTAATTCATTCAATTTTACGAAATGTGACTATTGGAACGAGACATAAGGAATATGAGATATCAAGTTTAATTCAAATTTAATAAATAATTTTATCAATTTCACAAGGTTAGAAGTGGTGTTCGATTCTTTTTTGATCGAACTAGAATTTTACCTGTTAGTGCATGGAATGCATGCAATCGTGGTTCGTGTAGATCTTGAATTGACATTTTTTAAATGAAGACTTCTGTTGTGATGACATTTTTTAAATGAAGACTTCTGTTGTGCAAACTGAATATAAATTGCATGAATATATTAAGATATCGAACAGTATATTTCAATAGTTTAATATAAATGTATATATGGGATATTGCCATATATTGAAGATTTGCATGAAGATCTTTTTAGGGTTCCTGAATGGAGTATATAAGGATCAGAAACTCTTGATGCACACTGCCACTTTTAAGATTTGAGTACATGAGGTTTTGTTGTCTTGCATATTTATGCAATTTTCGTTTTTGAGGGCGTGCGTTTTTCATTGAAGCAAGATTCACCATCAGTCTTGTCTTGTTTCTTGTCTAAGGGGGGTGTATTCAATTCAGATTCTGCAGGATTTTTATAGACTTTGAAAAGTAGGTGGATTTTTATAGACTTTTAAAATCCATAGACTCTGTGTAGAGCTTGACTAGACTCTATACAGAGTTTGACTGATTCTATTTATTGATTTTGATGGATTTTCATGGACTTGCATTATTGTGGAATATGTTTTTTTAATTGATTTCCATGGATTTCCATAGACTCCGACGCTTAACTATTGTAACTATTTATTTATATAAATAAATGCATATGAGTCACACTTGTAAATAAATAAATAAAATTATCTATATTATTTGAAAAAAAAGAATCCAAATTCATCAAATTATGTCATCTTTCAAAACAAGAATCGTATTTTTAAACAAAATCCAATTAATGTATTTTTAATAAAAAAAAAAATTACTCTTATTTTTTTCGTTCAAATGTTGTATTTCAGTTTAGTCATTATTCAATTCCTTGAACCTTAAAAAACGTAGCAATAATTTAACCATAAAAAATCAAAATGAAAGTTGAGATTTAAAAATTACATGTTCGAATTTTATAAGAATGAGGGATTTTATGAAAATATTGATTTTCAAGCAAACTCTAGTAAATAAATTTTTGGTACTAGATAGTTATAATTTTGATGTCTTTTAAAATAAAAAATAATTGTTTGGAGAAAAGATAAAAAGTACGGAGGAGGGTGGCGAAAATGGTGACTTTGAATTTTTTTCAAAGAATCCATAGAAATCTCTGGGTTTTATAAAAGATTTTGAAAAGTGAATTCTCTTTATATTTTAAAAAAAGAATCCAGCAAAATCCATAGACTATTAAAATCCATAGACTGTTGAATACCTATAGATTTTTTAAGACTTTAAAAAGTCTGCATTGAATACCTCAGGATTTTTAAAGACTTTATAAAATCTGAATTGAATACCTACAGATTTCTAAAATCCATAAAAATCCTACAAAATCTAAATTGAATACACCCCCCTAAGTTTATAACTTAGAACCGGTTCTTTAAAATTGTCCAGTTTACGAGCGTGTCTTGTCTTTTCAATTCACTAGTTAGGAAGTTGTAATCGAAAAGAGATGTGTCATAAGGTGGAATCCTGGTATAAATCATGTGCTCTCTATATTCTTCATTCTAGTGATTGAATCTCTCAGAGTTTGTCTTCCAGACGTAGGTGGTTGTCACCAAACTGGGTTAACAAATTATTGTTTTCTTTACTGCTTTATAAGATTATACTTTCAAGTACAACTTTATAAGTTTGTACACTCAAGCAATTTCATTTGGCAGCAAAGCAGATTTAGTGGATTTTTGTTCTTAGGATTTGCGTGCTACGGTTGTGCAAAACTCAAATGGATTCTCTGAAGGATGGAGGGTCTGTAAACAGACCACCCATATTGGATGGTAAAATTTGCAATTACTGGGAAGTCAGAATCACCTCTTATATTCGCTTTGTTGATTAAAAAAACATGGAGTACAGTTCTGAATAGCTGGAATGAACCTGTTGATGCAACTGGTGATAGGAAACCGAGAGATAAATGTGATGATTTTGACGTTCAAATGTCCGAATTAAATCAAAAGGCTTTAAATGTTATTCTTTCCTCAGTAGATACGGATAACTTCAACCTAGTATCTACTTGTTCCACTGCCAAAGAAGCTTGGGAAACTTTACAAAATGCCTATGAAGGAAAAAGCAGGGTCAAAGCTCAGAGACTACAACAATTAATATCAAAGTTTGAGATGCTAAAGATGGGAGAAGAAGAGATAGTGTTTGAGTTTCATGCAAAACTGAAAAATATCTCAAATGAATGTTATAATCTTGGCGAGAAAATGTCTCAGGATTTGTCAGTTGTGATGAAAGAGTTGATTGGTTCTCACAGAACTTTTAAGAGGAAAATGCGTGAAGAAGACAACCCTAAAAATATACATGAAACCCTAACCATCTATTTAGGTAACAAAATATATATCTAATCTATACAAAAGATATTCTTCTATTATTTTCAATTGCCCCATAAAACTGAATATGTTAATTTATTAAATTAAGACATTTCCTATGACAAGTAGGTTAATCAAGTGGAACAGATGGAACAATATGTAGATTTTATTCATTTTCCTCTTCAAAAGGGCCCTTAACAAATTTGATTAGCGAGCAATAAACGGCTTTTCATTTTTTTTTGGTTTATCTTATTTTTATCCCTATTATTTTCTTGCTGTTTATTCTATATTAAAAAAAAATTTACTAATAATTAAAGGAGGGTTTGAGGTTTATGAAAAAAAAGAAAAGAAAAAAAGAAAGGGAGAAGCGGCCATCACTTTCGCCACTAGTATTCCCGCCTCCCTTCTCCTCCCTCCGCCCTCAACCGTCGCTGAAATCCACGCACAAACACACACAGTAATGGCGTCTCCGCGCGGTGTTGCGCTCGCCGCCCACGTCGTCTCGACGTTTTACGGCGATCTGTGCCGTGTAATTTCATCGTTTTCTTCACTTTTTTCCGCCTTAATCGTTCTCTTCTCTTGATATTTTAGCCGATTAATCGAAATCTCCGCGCTGCAGAAAGTGTGCGAATGTCTGCTCCGCAGTGGAACCCTAGGCTTAGTTCAAATCGTCAGAATCACGGAGCTTTCCAGGGAGAATGTTGTCAACTGTTTGAGGGTTTTGATACACCAAAACTGCGTTCAAGCCTTCACCATTGAGCAAGAAGGTAGTTAATTGAAATTCTGATTATATCATGTATTTTGATGCGAATGAGCAGTTTCGTGAAGTTTATTTTGAAAAGATTATGTGGAACTATTTCGTTGAATTGTAAAATTATTTTATAAAAATTAAGAAAGCTGTTAAACAGTGGAGCCCGTATGATTGGTTTCTCTTTATGCTGGTGATAATCTTGGACAGTAGGTGGTAATGGCGAGGCACTGAAGAATACCCTGTATATGGCAGTGTTTGACAACATTATGCATAAATTAAGGGCCCCAAAATTTTTGCACATCGTATTGGAGGAGCTCGGTGAACATGTGAGATTTATGCTTTAGCATTCTTTTTGTCATGAAGTTTCACTTCACTGACATTCTTTTTTGTTTAAGTATGTGATATCTGATGTTGAAGCTGATTGCCTGGGATGTCATTTTATTTGTTACTCCACATACAGTGTCGAGGAATATTTTATGGGTTGATTCAACATGGGAGGCTTTCTTTTGATCAACTTATTGATAAAGAAAAGCAGAAATCAGGTATAACTGATAATCTCTTATAACTTTTGCTTTATGCATCAACTTTCAGTAAACTATGTCAAATTTGGGTAAATCTTCTGGCGATTATTTCTCCAAGATGATATGTTCGATAAAATATATTTCCAAGTGATCATTGCCTAAAAGCAGCTTTTTGTGATTACTATATGATGCATGATTTATGAACATGGTTTAATGGAATTATGCACGTATCCTAGGTAAGAAGCTGTAAAGGACTGAAAACGGTACAACTGTTAAGTTCCTTCTCACATTTCAATCCGCTCTATCTGAGAACCTACGGTCCTGCAATGGACAAAAACATAATTGACAGTAGACATTATTGGTTACTAAAGGTCAAAGAGATATGTAAGTCAATTAGGATTTGTGACCATGCATGCTCTTTGTCATAAGGCTTGTTCGTTTTATTGCGTGAATCGCTGTTCTTGGTACTTTACAGATGCAGTCGTTCTTTCCTGCAGGTAATTTTGATGTTCAGGCTGTACGTGACAGCTTCAAGAGACTTTTGAGTGCCCGTTTTATTGAGCGCTGTCCGGCGCCTGCGCCATCCCTTTCACCACATGATGCAGAAGAACCTCCTGCCAAGAAGCGAGGCGCCAGGTCAGCAAAGGTACTCCCTTTGGAACTTAGCAAGTATGTTCTATATTAGGACTTAGAAGGGACCTTCTCACTTTAAACGTTAGTGAAAAATTATATTTTGCGGGTTTGTTTAATGTGCTGTTCTTGGTTATCATTCATCACAAACAAACCATTATGTTTGATCTTCTTCTTTCAAAAGTTTATAGGTATATACTTTATCAGTTGCTTTATGCTGATGACTACTTCACATGTTTGAATATTTAGAATCTATAGGCCGAGAGGAGATGTATATATCCATTAACTTTTTCAATGTAAATATATGGAGAAATCAGAACCTGTCTCTTTTCTGTGAAGGTGGGGCTCTTAAATAGTGAGGTGAATAAAGAAGAGGGAAATATCATTCATTATCTAGTGTATCTCTTCAAATAAAGTTTCTTGTCTCTAGATAACATATTTATGTGGTTCTGCAGCTTCTGCTGATATATATTTAGCCGATGATTTACTGCAGTAGGTGATAATTCACTTTTACAGGTTGCAGAACAGAGGACAATAGAGCAGCGTGCGTTGGCAGCTGCTGCTCCAATGGAGTCGATAAGATTTTTAATGGAAATGAATGATAACTCTGAGGAGATGGAGGAGGATAATAGTAAGAGCCCAGTATTGGGCAGGAAGGTTGAAGCAGCATTTGTTTTAAGCATTCTTCAGCACAATGTTTTAGTTTTGTAACTTGTTATTTATTTTATTTTATTTACTTTGACTATTAGCGCAAGAAAGGTGCGGACTCTGATGAAGATGTTTTGGATAGAAAGATAGAAGTTCTTTGGCGTGTCAATTTTGAAGAATTTTTGCGGCGTGTGCTACATAAGGTTCGGTATGATCATTTTGTTCAACTGTATGTGGTGGTCTTGAATTTGATCTCACATGTTGTATTTGAAATGCATTAAGCATAATATATGAGATTCTTTATCTATAATCTTTGATGCAGGCTTGTATTTCATATGTGAAAACAAGGATTAACACTGAAGCAAGCATTGTGCTGGGTGCAGTTCTGGATCTAAGCGGGCGACCGGAGACTCGATTGGTAGCTGAAAAATCTCGTAAGGGGGCTATCTTCTTATATACCTACATAGGATTTTTTTGGTTGCATTATAGAACTCTGACTTTCTCCAGCCAGTGTACAAACATCTTCAATTCCAGTCTATCATTTTAATATACTAGAGGCTTTAGATAGATACTGGTAAACATTTTCATGTTATTGATATTTTTTTCCGAAATATAGATAGGCATGTGATCTACATCTAGTGTATGAATTTCCAAGGAAGTAGACAAGCTTGCATCAGTTGCCTAATCTCTTATGGTCAGTGATGGTTCTATAATGACTAATGATTGGTGACTTAAAGGCATGTAATTTAACTGAGGATAATTTAGAAAAATGAAAATTTGATTCGTACGACATGCTTATACATTCACAGTTAGGTTTGTCTTGCCTCATTTACACCTTTATATGCGCATCAGTTTGCTGGATTTGTTTTGGTTTAAAGTGATTTGGTATTTTTGTGATAAAGTTTCTTTGCTAAAACACAAATAAGTTGTTTTAATACCACCAAATTCTTGCTGTTTCTTTTATATGTAATGCCATACTTATAATTTAGCATGGTGGTTTATTTCACAGCAATGAATCCTTCCAGTAGTGATGCATCTCTATAACAGGTCTTCCTTAAAGTCGGATCATTAATCACCGATTCCACGATTCAAAATTATTTTTGTACTTGTACTTTTAGATTATTCTGCTTACTTGATTTCCATCCCTTACTAGTTGGCTAATTTTTCTAGGAGTAGCTAAGCTTATAGAAGAGACACCTGAACAGCTTTAGAAACATATTCATGATAAAACGTGAACTGGAGGGATTCATGTACATTTCATAGGCCTGCTGTTGAGTATCCTTCTGTCCTTTGAGTCCTATTGTCATCTAATTTAATTATGCTATTGCTTAGCAACATTTAACTGACCTATATGCATTGTTCCAGCTTATCTGTCCGTAAATGATATATATGATGAGGTGATAAAAAAAGATGGTGGTGTTGGAATGGATCTGGAGCGTGTCACAACTTCACTAGACCAGCTTAGTTGCCAAACAATCCCAACAGATATAGATGAAAGTTATAGTGTTGGTAATTTCATCCTCTTCATGCCTCTTATCTTAATACCACAGTCAAATCACATGTTCAATCAAAGACGCAATCTGTTTACTGAGATTTAGTGCATAACTTTGCTATTGGTTTCTCTCTTCAGATATAAAGAGCATTATCCGAAAGGCTCAAAATGAAGAAGTTAGTTTTTATTCCTTCATTCTCTATATGTATGTTGATGTTAATTTATGCAGCATTTTATGACAATCGCACCCTATTCAGGTGGAGTCAATGATTTTCAAAAGATATGGAAGGGATGGCTACAGGATATTCAGGCTACTGTCAAAGGCTGGTCGTTATGTTGAGACTGACAAGGTAACTCCTAGCAATTTGACAATCTTAATGGTATCATCCTTGCCCTCTTCTTACAGCATTACATAGGTACCGTATAGCTAATTGTTGTGTAAAATTTGACTAGCATGTGCTTATTGTTCTAGCTTCTGAGTGAAATATATTTTGGAGAAGTAGTGCATATAAAATTTAACATATGGCGACTTATTTTGGGACCAATGCTATTGTATATCAATCAATTCTGATTTTGTCAAGTATGATTGCAGTAACCAGTTCATTTATTATGCTTCAATCAGTTAATATTATTTTAATGTGGGTGTTCTACGAACTGCATCTAATATATTGACTAGGAAATGAAACCTGTTTAGGTCTTCTCAATTCCCAACGTCCAACATGTAGTGTGATCAAATAAAACAACTTGAGATGCAGTTCAAGAGTTTAAGAGTCCCAACTTTGTTTACTATATAAGTTCCTAGCTTTAAATTCGTTGTTTAAAATTTTCATCTTATGCTTTCTGAGATTTTTATTTTTAGCTGTAGTTAACTTGAACAATAGCAGTTCATATTCACGTGCTTGGATACGAATGGTGGTGTAGAGTATCAGTTTCTAGTCTTGGGCTAAATTTATGGATTTTTTTTTTGGTTTTCTTCAGCCTTTTACAGGATTTAGTATTGCTTTTGTGTTTATAGTTTCTTATTCTTGATATGTTTAAGCTTGTTATGTATGTTTTTTATATTTTAAACGTTATTTTAAAAATAGTGTACCAATATCTGCTGCTAGCATGTTATTTTCGAAATACATGTATGACTAGTGAATGGAATAAAACGTCAATATCTTTCCACGAATTACGTAAGGTATCATCATCAAATCATTGCAGATTTCAGAGGCTACATTTGTTGAGAAAAAGGAAACTTCCAAGATACTCTTCCAGCTCTGGAAAGATGATTATTTACAAATGCAGGTACTTTCTACTTGGTCATCTTAGTTTCAAGGAGCACGTTGTTTGTGGTCTTACTCCAGCCCTATCTCCATCGATCTCAAAATCTAATGTTTGTTTAGTGTTCATTATGATGTGCAAAATATGACATGAACACTTATATTGATATGTGGAGTATAGATTCATGTCCATCTATTTGCTTTTCCTCGAGTATCTCTGTAAATGAATGAAAGCCTCAAAGGGTGGTTGTACTCAACGCAGGGTTTCATGGGAAGCACGAATAAGAATGCAGCATTTTACGTGTGGAAAGTAGATGAGGGACACTGCCGAAGAAGATTTCTTGATGAAATGTATCATGCTATTCTAAACTTGAGATTGAGAACCACATACGAGTATGACCAAAAAAAAGAGGTAGCTCTAAATGGATATTATACCTTCACTTAATCTTCTGAATTAAGTCATTCATCCATTTCATGTGTCCTCCAGCTTTTTGAGTTACCTAAGGATAAGCGTGATGAAAAATCGAGAGATAAAATTCAGATGTTCGGAATGGTGAGGGCTACCTTGGAACGTTCCTTCATGGAACTAGACGATGCAGTAGTGCTGTTTAATCATTTCTGAGGGTAAGAGTTCACCCCTTTAGTTTTGCTTCATGGTTTGTTCTTAATGGATCTTATTCCTGCATCGCTTTCTCCTACTAACGATCGTTTGTTTTTTCGATGCTACAGATAAACTAGACAAATAAAAAGATGGAAGAAGTGATGAAAGCAGCAAAAGAGGTATCTATCTAGTTGACATACAAGTAAATTATTTGACATTTTGTAGGGCTTTCAGTTCTTGATTTATATATCCTTTTTCTGTGTTTAAAGTTACTAGTTTTTGGAGTAGGGTAATGATAGGCAATATACACAGATCTCTATCCTTTATTTTCTCTTTAATCAGTTTTCTCTTTTAAAGTGAAAAATATTACAATATTATTTCCTGAAAATAGTTAAACTGTGTGTCAAATGGCATTCTATGTTGCGCTTCTGGAAAAGTCTTATGGAAACTTTTTTGTTAAATTCTTTTATATAAATTTTTAATGGTGGTTCGTCAGACACTTTTTAGTTGGAGGGAAAATGATAAAAAGTGCCTAAAGATTACACCGTTATTTTCTATCGTGAACCAAATTTGGGCCGGTTTAGGTTTTAAACTGTACTAGTGATACTCCCGTGTGATGCACGGATAATATATCAATATTTATATAACAAAAATTGAAATAATTAAATAAATTAAGACAAGTATAATGAATCTTGATTGTTAAATACATCTTTTACATGTAAGAAATAAAGTAAATAAGAGTGATATATACATAAGGCACATGACAACTTATTGTAGGACTTACAAGAATAAAGAAAATTCATTTTGCTATCAAACGAAAAGGAAAAGAAAAAACTCTCATAGTGACGTGAATCCTATAAGTCTCGATGCAAATCGATAATTTTGTGTGTATTCATATCGAACTATTTTGTTGCGTTGACTAAAATAATTAGGTAGATATATATTTCTTATAAATGTAATAGAATATTCGTAAAGCTACATGAAATGCGAATATGATTACTAAATAAATTGTAACATAACTTTTTTGGAAGAATGAATAAAACTTAGGGCAAAAATCATTGTATTTTTTAAGAAATGATCAAAATATTTTTAAATTAGACAGTCATTTTTATAAGATGATTCAAATAAATAAAAACAAAGAATACTTTGGTCATAGTTTTACGTTTTATAAAGTAGTGTGAGGATTTCTTTAAAATGAATGGTATATGATGTTTGTATTTATAGGGAATAATCAAACATAAATTTGATTTCAAATTTGAAATCTTAAGCTTTTAATTTGGGACTCGAAACTAATCATTGTGTATTAACTATTGAATAGTAGATTAATCAATACTATTGTTATGTTTTTCGGATAAAATGTTGTAACTTTTGAAGGGAAATTGTATAAACCACACATGCAGTTATAAAGAAAAGGGTTCTTAGAAAATTCGAAATGCAGAAAATGATTTTGGCTTTGCCACATATTGTAAAACCACACATGCAGTTATAACCTTGATTTTGTATGAATCAAGTCTTATTTTTGTTTATTAATTTGTGTGCATACAAAAAACGGAAAAATTAACTAATTAATATTCCATCCGATACGAATCGTGTTACAGCTGTTAATCTACAATTGAAGATAATTTAGAGATAAAACGAGCTTAAAAGTCGATATGAACAAAATCTAATACACGAACTTTGATATAGTCGAGAAAAAACTATCATGCATATCCCTATATTAATTTTTCCTATAAACATATATTATGAGATGAGGGATTATTACATGTGAAAGATAAAATTACTTATTCTTGTTCTAAACCCTAAAACCCCGCCATAATAAATATCGGAGTGTTGACTATGAAGAGTAGTGGATTCTGTTGCAACTAACTATTCAAACCCCTCACCCCTATTTACCTTCTAACTTGTGCACATTTCCCAAGAAAAACAAGAACAGAAAAAAGGGATCATCTCTCAATTTCATAGCTCATATTTAATATTTTACTCCCATTACAAAATCTTCGTACCTCAAATCACAAAAAGATAACCAAAATTTACTCACAAAGCTTCTTTCCATGGCATCACAAGGTGCATCGACGTTCTCCGTATATGTCCTCTTCGTCGCCGTAGCTCTGCCCCTTCTTACGGATGCGACTTTTGGTTAGTGACTCATCTTCAATTTAAGCAAGCCATTATTTGGATATGATAAGTAACATTATTTTTGTAGATTAATTATCGAAGTCCGACGTGAGATATTTGTACAAATTTTACGTAGGAAGAATTGAGTGCGACGGTTTGGGGAGAGGCGCGTGCGCGTACGCGGTGTCGTGGGAGGGGAAACGGTGCGTGCTCGAGAAGCACGTGCGGAGGGGCGGAAGGGAGGAGTACGCATGCACCACGTCGGAGATCGGTGCTCACGACTTGAGGAACTGGATCGAGAGCGACGGATGCGTAAAAGCATGTGGCCTCGACAGAAGCGTGCTTGGAATATCGTCCGATTCTCTTCTAGAAGCGCGCTTCGTGAGACGACTTTGCTCCGACGGCTGCTACGCCAACTGCCCCAACATCGTTCATCTCTACTCCGATCTTGCTGCGGGAGAAGGTAATAATAGTACTCCCTCTGTTCTTTTGGGTTGTTACATTTCTTTTCAGCATTTTCGTGCATCTTGAGGGTGAGTTTCAAAATATCTTTTCATAATTTTTTTTTTTCATTTACGGGATACTACAAGTGTTTTAGTATCTCATAAAAAGGAAAAAATGTTTAAAAAACTATTTTAAAGCTTATCATTAAAATTCTCAAAAAAACGCTTGGACAAATGTTGGAAAAAAAAAAATGTACAACTCCAAAAGAATAGAGGGAGTATATATCTTGTGTACAACTTTTAATTAATTTTTTTTATTCAGTTATGTTAATTTACAAAAAAAATCAGTTAGTGGACACATAATCCGTCCACGAATTCTTGATACTAATACTATATCGGGACGTCCATCATTTCTTGAACATTTCTATTTTTTTTAATCGCAGGGGTGAATCTTCCTAGACTCTGTGAAGGAAAAGGAGGAAATGCGCGTCGAGAAATGGTAGAAATTAAAAGCTCAGGATTTCCGACAGCAGCAGCTGAGTCGCCGGAATATTTCAACACTGTTCCCTTCATCGGTGGCCCATCTATGGCGCCCAACTAAATTTCTAGAGAGGGAGAGAGAGAGAGGGGGTTGATCTCATTCTCAAGCATTATTGGGCACATGCATTAAAAATTAGAATCTGACGGTGTAATGCTTAAGTTAGTGCATTATAATAGAAGGATATATAGTAGTATCGTTTTGCATCCGCTTTTTTTTTTTTTTTTTTTTTTTTTTTTTTTTTTTTTTTTTTTTTTTTTTTTATGGAAAAGAAAATATTACTATGGTTTGGTACTCCCTCTATCTCATTTTATTAGTCCACAAGTAATATTTTATACCTCACATATATTCACTTTTATGGACTAATTAAGTGGGACGAAGGGCATATGAGGAATGTTGTCCCAGATATTTTTAATGTGCTAACGAAAGACGTCCCTATACTATACTCCCTCTGTCCCACTCATATAGAGATAACTTTTTTCCGGTACGAGAATTATGACAGAGTGATAGTGATAGATAAAGTAGTGTGAATGAGTTTTAGGGTTGAAATTTTGCTATTTAAGGTCTTGTAGGGACATAAGGGTGAATCGTGATCGGGCGATCGACTGAACTGAATGCCCAGATGGCACGGGTTGAGGTTGAACAGGGGGTTTACTTGAACTTCCCCCACTTGGGCCACTCTGGCGGATGAATCCCTAGGTAGACCCCACATTGCTCAATTCCTTATTTGGCCGCCCCCTGATTGAACCTTCAAATTGTCCTCTAGATCCCTTGCGAGTTCCATAGCTGTTTCCAAGTCGGCCGGTCGAAGCAACCTCAATTGACAGCGCACAGAGTCCTCTAATCCTTTCATGAAGAACCCAAGATAGTGCTCGTCACCCAATCCCGGACCTGACACGCCATCTGAACAAACATGGTAATATATTCCTCAACAGACCTTGTTAATTTGCTTCACATCTGCCAATCACTCAAAACGATTACCTTTGAATATGGCATCGAACCTCGTTACCAAAGCCTGCGAAAATTCATCCTAGGTTATCCCTGGTTTGCGTGTCCACAACCAGGTTACCCAATATAGCGTCGCCTCCTCCATGGCTACCAACACAGCCTGTACCTTCACCTCGGAGCTCACCACATGGATTTCAATCTGCTGATTGGCGCGGGCCAGACAACCAATTGGATCCGCTCCGCTAAAATATGGCAGCAACGAACACTTGTTCTCAGCCCCTCCCTCGGGCGTTGATTCCTCATTCACCGGCTTTTATCCTAATTTGGAGGCTTCTGCATCGCCTTTGAAATCTGCACCAGACTATCTGCAATTTCCACAAAAGACCTCTTCATCTCAGTTTTATCGGCTTCATGTTGAGATTTGCAGTCATTTTGCATAGATGAAGAAGATGATACAGAAGAGAAGATGATGAAGTGGAGATTGCATGGCTATTGCATGAAGTTGTTATATTTTGTTGTTTATAGGATTCGATCCTTGAACTTGTTTTTAGTTAATTATTTAAGATGTAATCGTGAGCGTACACGTGGAGGGATGAGATGCTAGGGTTTCTAGTTTTAGACTTCGTAGTCGCTGAATGTTAAAACGCGACTTTTATTTTTGCTCCATATAAATACTGTGCAACTACGTTGCAGTATGAATGAGAAAATACATTTCATGAAACTATGCTTTATATTTCATACTCGAACATGGTATCATGAGCATGGTTGCGATCATTTGATTCATCAGTTTATATCTTTCATACATTACTGCAATCTATGGGAAAAGAGGATAAAGATGGTGGTCGTCTCAGCAAGGATCAAGAAGAGATAAAGAGTAGATCTAAAGAAGAAGAAGATGGAGACAAGCTTGATCCTGAGTCTGGACTTAAAGTGAGGCAGATCCAAGTCACGGGCCACTCTGGAATGCAGCTCGTTTCAGCTCAACTTACAAAATCAAATTTTCTTCACTGGAGCAAATCAGTGAAGAGAGCTCTAGCAGCAAGAAGTAAGATGGAATTCATAGATGGTACCTTTTCTGAACCGAGCTCATATTCTGTGTATTACAAACGTTGGCTAAAGGTGTACTACATGGTTTCCACATGGATAACAAACTCTATTTCAAAAGAATTTGTATATGCTTTTTCGAATATTGATGGTAGTTTCAAGCTATGGTCTGCCTTAACTCATAGGTTTGGAACCAAAAATGGACCTAAGATTTTAAAGTTGCATAGAGATATTTACTCTTTCAGGCAGGGAAATCTTAGTGTGTTCATGTATTTTAACCAACTAAATGCGCTTTGGGATGAGATGGACATGCTTCTTCCATCTCTTGACTGTGTCTGTAAAGCTAAAGATGCCAATATTCAGAGACAAGAACAAATGAGACTTGTGGCTTTTCTTGTTGGTCTAAATGATATGTATGAACACACTAAGACACAGATTCTCCTGCAAAAGCCTTGGTCTACACTTGATCAAGCTTATGCCATGGTGGTTCAAGTGGAGGATCAGAAACAGTTAAATGATTCACCACAAGATGGGAAAGGAATTATGGCAATGAATATCAACAAACAGAGCTATGCTGCTCCACCACAGAACACTGAACATAAGCCACAATATCAGAAGTAGTATACTGGTCCTTACAAGAAGAGAATAAGTAAAGAAGAAAAGAGGAAACAAAAATGTAGCTACTGTCAAGAAATGGGGCATGAGAATGATGAATGCTTTAAGTTACATGGGGTGCCTGAATGGTTCAAGAAATTGAAAGAATCAAAAGGGCAGTATAGAGTTAATTTTGCTGAGTCAAGTTCAGAACATGAAAGTAATGGAGGAGGTAACACACAGAAGGAGCCTACAACTGATATCAACAAGCTCATTCAAACAGAGATGATGAAATGCATGGGACAGTTCTTCCAGCAACAATCTGGAGAAGGTGTTTCCAACAAAGCAGAAACTAATTTTGTTCAGGAACCTCCCAAGAAACCTACTCCTTTTGATGCTCACTTTGAATTATCTGTCCTTCCCAACATGCATCAAACTGACTGGATCATTGATTCTGGAGCAAGCACACATATCTGTGCCAATCCAGAATTAATGTACACAACTTATCAAATGGATGTTCCTACCATCATATATCTACCTGATGGTTCTTCCAAAACTGTGACTCATGCAGGGAAGGTCAGACTCAATCCAGATATTTTGTTAGATCATGTTTTGTATGTTCCAGAATTTACACATAATCTTTTGTCTGTGTCTCAACTATCCAAGTCTGTGGATGTTAAATGTGTTTTTCATCCAACTCATTGTTTGTTCCATAAGAATAATACTGGTAAGATGGTTGGAGTTGGAAAATTGGTTGGGAATTTATATGTTTTGAGCATAGCCACAGAGAAACACTATCTCAACTTTTATAATCCTGATGATCTTACAGTGGAGTGGCATGTCTATCTAGGATATCCATCCATCACAACCATGAAACATATGAAGTTAGACGGTACACCTTTTCATAGAGATGCTCTTGAAGTCTTGGAGAATTGTGAAATCTTTCTTAGAGCCAAACAAACCGGGGATCCCTTTCCTACTCTACACATAAGGTCAGATCACTTGTTTGAAATCATACATGGAGATGTATGGGAACCTTATGGTGAGGAAAATTTGTGTAATGCAAAATTTGTGTTTACTCTAGTTGAGGATCATCGTAGGAATATATGGACTTATGTCATGCAGTCAAAGGAACAAGTTTGCTCAGTGTTGGAGTCTTTTATTGCCATGGTTAGAAATCATTTCATTGAGAGAATTAAGATTTTCAGATCTGATAATGGATCTGAGTTTATCAATTCCAAAGTGTATAACCTCTTTACTTCACTTGGAATTATTCATCAAAGATCCTGTGTATACACTCCTCAGCATAATGGAATAGTGGAGCGTAGACACAGAATGTTGCTCAACTCAGCAAGAGCAATGATGTTCCAGAGTGGTCTTCCTATCAGATTTTGGCCATACTCTATCCTCACTGCAACATGGGTGATAAACAGAGTTCCTACAGAGGTTTTGAAATGGAAAACTCCTCATGAAGTGCTTTTAAGAAAGCACCAGCTTATGGGATGGCTAAGCCTTTTGGTTGCCTAGCCTTTGCAGCAAATCTACCTCCTTACAAGGGTAAATTTACATCCAGGAGTTTAAAGTGTGTTTTTATATGATATGAATCTTGTCACAAGGGATTTCTCTTGTATGAGTTAGAAATTAAGAAAGTGTTCATCTCAAGAGATGTTCATTTTGTTACCGATAAATTCCCTTTCTCAAATCCTTCAGTTAATATGAGAGAACCTCACATAGAATATCCAGGAATAACTGATCTAGATTTTGACATTACTCCTGCAGAACCTGTTGATTCACAACCTGCAATTCCAAATTCTGATGTAGTTAACATTGAAGCACCAACTGAAGAATCTCAATCTGATGTTCAAGTACTTAGAAGAAGTACTAGGACCATAACTCCTCCAGTCTGGATGCAAGATTATGTGGGTAAGGTTTCCACCAATACTCCCATTACTTTAAGCACTGGAGTAGCTCCACCTACGTTTCCCTACATCATAAATAACTCTTTTACCAAATCCCACATATTTTATCTCTTTAACCTTACCATGATAACAGAACCTAAAACCTTCAGAGAAGCTTGTCAGCATCCTGACTGGGTTAAAGCCATCAATCTGGAACTTGATGCAATACAGAGAAATGAGACATGGATTCTCACAGAACTTCCTCTTGGCAAGAAGCCAATAGGATGCATATGGATATTCAAAACAAAGGTTAATGCTGATGGAAGCATTGAGAGATATAAGGCAAGGTAAGTTGCAAAAGGATACACACAAGAGTCAGGAATAGATTATCATGAGGTGTTCTCACATGTAGCTAACTTAGTGACAGTTAAGGTGTTCATTGTTGTGGTTATTGCACTTGGTTGGACTTTACATCAGCTGGATGTGAATAATGCTTTCTTACATGGTCATCTTAGGGATGAAATATACATGCAGCCTCCACAAGGCTTGCAAGGTGGTGCTAAGGGACAGGTATGTAAGCTTCTGAAGAGTCTCTATGGACTTAAGCAAGCTTCCTGGGAATGGAATGCTGAATTCTCTAGGTTCTTATCTTCTCTAGGGTTTTCTGCATCTCAATATGATCCTTGTTTGTTCACTAGAGGTATTCATGACACTTTTATTTGTTTCCTAGTATATGTTGATGATGTTATAATTGCTAGTCCATCTGTGGATCTTATTGATGGTCTGAAATCTTCATTGAATGATGCATTTACCATAAAGGATCTTGGGCCAGCCAAATATTTCCTTGGTATGGAGATTGTGAGAGGGGAAGCTGGTACTTCTCTCTGTCAGAGAAAATATGTCTTGGACATCCTCTCATCTAATGGAATGTTGAATTGTAAGCCTGCTGTCAAACCTTTTCCCTCTAGGCTTTCTCTGAATCAAGGAACAGAACCTACTCTTCAAAATCCTGAAAACTACAGAAACCTAGTAGGCCAATTGCTCTATCTTAATCTGACTAGGCCAGATATTTCCCACGCTACACAACAGCTTAGCCAATTCATGGCTAAGCCAACTATGGTGCACTGGATTGCTGTTGTTCATGTCTTGAAATATTTGAAAGGGTCACCATCCTTGGGAGTTTTCTACTCTTCTACTTATGATTTTGCAATGCAAGGATTCTCAGATGCTGACTGGAGTACTTGCACAGACTCAAGGAGATCACTTACAGGCTATTGTGTTTTGTTGGATCTAGTCTGGTTTCTTGGAAGTGCAAGAAACAATCTACAATTGCTTCTTCTTCAACAGAGGTAGAATACGGAGCTCTTGCTTATACTGCTCGCGAATTGGTCTGGATTCACAACATCTTGAAGGATTTTCACATTACTGCTCCTCTTCCTATTTCTCTACATTGTGATAACAAGTCTGCTATACAGATTACACAAAATCTTGTGTTTCATGAACGTACCAAGCACCTTGACATTGATTGTCATGTGGTGCCATAGAAGTTTCTCGCAGGTTTTCTTCAACCTGTTGTTGTTACATCTGCAAATCAGGTTGCTGATTTCTTTACTAAATCCTTGTCGGGGCCTCGTTTTCATAGTTTGTTGTCCAAGATAGGGCTGATTGATCTTCATCAGCTCCATCTTGAGGGGGGGTGTTGAGATTTGCAGTCATTTTGCGTGGATGAAGGAGATGACACAGAAGGAAAGATGATGAAGTGAAGATTGCATGGCTATTGCATGAAGTTGTTATATTTTGTTGTTTCTAGGATTCGATCCTTGAACATGTTTTTAGTTAATTATTTAAGATGTAATCGTGAGCGTACACGTGGAGGGATGAGATGCTAGGGTTTCTAGTTTTAGACTTCGTAGCCGCTGAATGTTAAAACGCGACTTTTATTTTTGCTCCATATAAATACTGTGCAACTACGTTGCAGTATGAATGAGAAAATACATTTCATGAAACTATGCTTTATATTTCATACTCGAACACTTCAAGCTTGTCCAATTGCTATGTGGTTGATCGTGTCGTCATGTCGGCGAGAACGGGATCCGGCTGGTCGGACCAAATGTTAGGAACATGAAATAATCAAACGGAAAATACTCCGCTTGCCAGTCTCCAGGCTCAATTCAAGATTCTTCAACGATAATCTCGTAAACCCTATTTAGTCTTTAAATACTAAACATTATCTGCTACAAAAAATAAACGTACATAACTAATTAAACACATAAAATATACATGTTGAATAATAATAATAATAATAATAATAATAATAATAATAATAATAATAATAATAATAATAATAATAAATCAGGTCCATCACAGCGCCTAAGCTCGTCCCGACGACGATACACCATAAAAGGCCGATGCCTAGCCTCTTCAGCCAATTCAACCCTCTCTCCTTCCTGCTCTCTAACATTTTTTTGTCCAAATTTGCAATCATTTTAGTACTCCTATCATTTAATATATATTTTTTTGTCTAAATTTAAGGATATGATTTTGTTTATGAATAAGATTTTATTTTATTGTTTTAGATTGCTTAACATTGTTAATATCTTTTCCCCAACATGACTGCTTTTTTTTTTTTTTTTTTTTTAATACAGTTTGTTAACAAAAACACGTACACGCGTTCTTTTTCTACAATTAATATCTGCGCCTAATTGCTTTAATTTTGTTGATTAGATTCACGCGCGTTATTAATTCGTTCCCCAAATTTGGTTTGTTGATCGAGTAAATGCATGCATGGATTCCTGTTGCTAATTAATTAAAAGACTTTGAAAAAAATAAGAATTAATGCGCCGTGAATGACGGAGCCCATACAATTCTCTCATTTTCTTTTTTCTTTTCTTTGATTTTGTTATTACTCATTTGTCTATCAACTTTCAACGGTATGTAGAAGGTCATATATTCAAAATAAATGTAAGTCAAGTAAGCATTTACTCCAATTTCTTAGGAAATTCGTGCGATGCAGAAGAATGATTGTCGGTTCAGACATCAATGAACCAAGACATGTCGGAATAAAAGGCCGAGATTTCAAGAGCACTTATGAATGAGATTACATATTCGAGACAAACTTAAATGATTTCATGTTATTCATATCACACACAATGTGCATAGAACTAAAAACTTAATTATGTTTGTAGTACAATTATGGAATGGGTGATCCCTTGGAAAGGTTCTCAGGGGAAAAGTCTTTGTTGGTTTGTAGGATCTTCTCGGAAGCCGAGTTGTTGCAGCATCTCGCTTTCTCTTTTTTAGTCATCCTATTCCTATATATTTAAAATGTTTCATTTATTTAATTGAAAAAAAAAGATTATTCAAAATGCTAGGTTTTACTACTTTTTTACAATTTGCACATTTCCGCAAGTATTGTGTTAAAAAAAGAACGAACATCTTTAAATTAGACGGAAGATTTATTTTCCTTAATTATTATTCTATCTAGACACACACATACTAAAAAATGTTATGACCGCCTAAAACTCTATTAATTTCGGATAACCTAATCAAATGTAAATACGTACAATTACGATGAATAGGGGTATGTTTCTATATAACTCAATACTTTACCGATTTGGCCTTTTTTAACCGTGAGAGAAAAGTAACCTCAAATTTGGTAAAATTTATACTTTCTTGTTAGCTTAAAATTTTGATTTAGAAGCCGAACTTTACCGACAATTTTGCCGTTAAACAATCTTGAAATATTGATTTGGACAAGCTAAGGGACTATAATTACTGTCCTAACATGTTCTTTATTCCCACCAATGTTCGTCTTCCACATTTAATGCCACATAATAGATAAAATCATGTACTCTTCTCAAAAAAAAAAACAGAAGATAAATTCATGTACTCCCTCCGCCCCACTAATTTCTTTTTCGACAGGAATATTAAGAAAAGAGTATTCTTTTTTCACAAAAAAAAAAAAAAAAAAAACGTACAGTTTTTACAAGGGACTAGAGGAATACTTGTTGGGTATTTTCCAGATAAAAAATATATCCACGAAAGAGTACGAGGTATGAAACCCTAAAAAAGATACAAAGGATCGTGAGACTACCTACAAAGATAGCTAACGAAACAGATCAATACAGTAAAATATGCAAGGACAATTAATTTGATTTCTCAAGTTAAAGATGGAAAGTCTCGTACTCGGCTTATCGCTTGATATCATTTTCATTTGATTTTTTTTTTTTAAAGCTTTATAACATAAATTTTAAAGGCCGCATTACAGTGGACTCGAACTCAGGACTTTTAGGTTCTAATTCGTTAATCTTAACCCCCTACCGTTTGGTCAACACACACTTCATTTATTTTTATACAATAATTAATGGTAGAGGGGTAGAAAGAAAGGGATAAGATAAGAGCTTTTGTGTGTTAACTTACTTCACTTCGAAAAAATTAAATTAATAAATAGAACAAGGAAAAAAAGGAAAATGATATCAATTATTGCAGTAAGACAGATGCATGTATATAATAGTATAAAAATTTAACATCTAAAACTGATATATATCTAACTTTAATATTCTCAATCAAATCATTAACATTACTCAATAGATTTGTTAACAATGTCAAATTGACACAAATTAGTTTTATGTACAAATCTTTCATTCTTTCGAATTGATACAGAAAAGACCTGATGCCAACAAAATTACAATAATATTCCTAATTTACTATTTATATACATACATAAATTATGGAGTAACCTTAGAAGTAATTTTATAGGGAGGAATATTTCCTATATTCACCGTGGATATTTTTAATGTACTTAGGGCATGTATAATGCTAGAACCCCAAATGAGGTTCTTAGAAATGTCACATAGACAAGAACTCATTGTTATTAAAAAATGACAATGGTAAAGTTCTTAACCAGGATTCTTATCATAATTGAAGGGTCCCACTTATTATTTTATTTTATTTTTTATTATTTTATTTTACAATTGATTTTATTTTATTATCATAAAATTAATAAACTTGATTACAATAAACGTAAATATATTTACTAAATATTTGACGGTATATAAATTATGAATTACGTTCAAATAATATGTTTTAGTATTTAAATAGTTTAGATCCTAAAAAATACGATTAAATTTTTTAAAAGATTAAATTTGCTATTGAAAATAGATGAAATCAGATGAAAGTAGAAAAGGAAAATAAAAGGACAAAATAAAAAGGAAAAAAAGAGAAAAAAAGAGGAAAAATCATTTATCAAAATTAAAAAGGGTCCACTTTCTTTTTAAGATGCAGCACCTTATATAAGAACCTGAGTTCTTATTTTGGAAACCTTCAATAGGAACAAAATTTAAGGACTAGTTCCTATTTTTGCCACATAGACTAGACCCTTCTCATTGTACATGCTCTTACGGATGCTTAATATGTTCACGAATGATGGGATATACTCCCTCCGTTTCTTCTGAAACGACCTGTTTTCCTTTAGAGACGTTTTTCGTGCGAAATGATCACTTTCTATTTCCGGCCCAACAAGCCTATGTGGAGCTTAATATAATTACTCTTAACACTTAATCACCACCCCCTAATCTTAATTACTCTTAACACTTTCTATTTCCGGCCCAAAACGTCCATGTGGGTCATCACTTTAACCACTAATCACTCATTTAGTAACATGCATGCCGAAAAGAAATAGACCGTTGAAGAAACGGAGGGTACACTCGTGTATACATTAGGAATGTACATTGTAAATAGTGGAGCGATCCTATAATATACATGTAGGCATCAAAAATTTGAGAAAATAAATAAAATATTTTATTAATTTTATACATTAATTTGATTTGGATTATTATGGAATCTAAATTAAATAATGTATTTAATTAATGAATATATTAAAGATAAATATCGATTTCTTTGTCAGCAAGTTAAATCTTTTATTGATATACATCAATAATTGATAACCAATAAAATTGTGACACCTCATCATGGAGGCCCAATATGGAGCCCAAAAGCTCATCAAGCCTGCTACTTCTACACCTATAAATAGGGGTCAAATGAGAGCTCAAAAATCACACCAGAATTCATGAAGTTCTAACTCAAAAATTAATAGTTGAATTTCTCACGAATTCTTTTGAATATTTGAGGTATTCTTCGTAGAACCAATATCGTTCTTCGTGGAAATCACCAATAATATTCAAGGTGTCCTTCGTAGAACCAATATCGTTCTTCGTACAAATTCTCATAATCAACGTTTTATTCGGAAATAAGGCAAATGTCATCCGAATAAACGTTGTAAAGTCCCACAATAGCGTTTGATTCGAAAATAGGGCAAATGTCCTTCGAATAAACGTTATAAAAATCCAAGTATCAAAGCCGAGGAGATCAAGGAGAGCCAAATTCTCCATAAATCTCGGAAGTTGTTCAAACATCGTTCAAGCATCAAGTTGAAGAGAAAAATCAGAGGAATCATAGAGATAACAACCTACCATCTACTCAAATTCTTTAAATATTTATTTGTACACATCTTTTATATTTATTTTATGAAATAAATAAAATTTTGTGTTTACAAATTTTGGCACGCCCAGTGGGACTATCTCTACCTCTCATCTCTACTCTCCGTCAAATCGATCAAGATCAAGATGCCTGCAACTTTGGAGGAGCAAGTCGCCAATTTGACAAAGCTCGTCGAAGAGCTCGCCAAACAAGTTCACGAGCGAGACATCCAAATTGCGAAGTTGGAGAAGCAAAAGATTGTCGATGCAAATAGCGAGCAACTTGAGGACAATCATGAAGTCAAAAAGCCGCAAACAGAAGGAAGTGGGAAAAAACCTCCGGCCACAAAGCTAGAAGTCAATTTCGATGGTTCAATCCATGTTGGTCAACTCAAAGAATTCATCGAAGGATCAATCAAAGATAAAATTGAAGGCAAAATTGAAGGCAGCTCCAAACAGGGGCGGATCTACCCTTGGTCAAGGGGTGTCAATTGACACCCCTTAATTTTTATTGTGAAATACCCATTATTCCCCTAATATTATTCTTATGTATAAATATATTTTGAATGTATATAAAGTCATTTAAATAGCTAAAATTCTGAAAAAAATCGCGGCTGCGCAAATTGAGATTCCTCCAATTTTTCAAAGTTCTTTCTTCTTCGAATAGTATGTTTTATTATTATTATTATTATTATTATTATTATTATTATTATTATTATTATTATTATTATTATTATTATTATTATTATTATTATTATTATTATTATTATTTTGACACCCCTTATCAAAAATCCTGTATCCGCCACTGGCTCCAAATCGTCGTGGACATATAGCAAGCCATATACTCCAAGGATTGATCTTTTGAAGATGCCAGTCGGCTATCAACCACCAAAATTTCTACAATTTGATGGTCAAGGCAATCCAAAGCAACATGTGGCTCACTTCATCGAGACTTGCAATGGCGCAGGAACATATGGAGATCACATGGTGAAACAATTTGTACGCTCCTTAAAAGAAAATGCATTTGATTGGTATGCCAACTTGGAACCAAACTCAATTGACACTTGGGGACAGTTGGAAAAAGAATTCCTTAATCGTTTCTACAGCACTCGAAGAACGGTGAGCATGGTCGAGCTTACAAAGACAAGTCAACTCACATATGAGTCTGTCATCGACTACATCAATCGTTGGAGAAATTTGAGTTTAAATTGCAAGGATCGATTGTCTGAAACTTCTGCTATTGAAATGTGCATCCAAGGCATGCATTGGAGTTTGCAATACATCTTAAAAGGAATTCAACCAAAAACTTTTGAGGAATTGGCAACTAGAGCTCACGACATGGAGTTGAGCATGAATTTATATGAAGTTGAAGATATCTCAACACAAAAGCCCCATGAACTACAAGAAAGTCGAGAAATAGAACATGGGGGCAAATCCTTTGAAGAAAGTCAAAGTGAAGATGAAGAAGAGGCGAGTGAATCTTCCAATCCATGTGGCGATCCATGAAAATAAATGTACTCCTAAGCAAGAGTTTAAACTGTTAATAAAACTCCTAGATGCGAGTCAAAACCATCTAAATTCTCCAAATAAAGATATCAAGTGATACTCCTTGACACGAGTATAAAATGTCTACAAGTCCAAATCAAGTGAATACTCCTTGACACGAGTATAAAATGTCTACAAATTCAAATCAAGTGAATACTCCTTGACACGAGTATAAAAAGTCTGCAAATTCAAATCAAGCGAAGACTCCTTGATACGAGTATAAAATGTCTATAAATTCAAATCAAGTGAAGACTCCTTAACACGAGTATAAACTGTTTACAAATTCAAATTCAAGTCCAAAGATCTCCTAAATACGAGTATAAACTATTTGCAAATTAAAACCCAAATCAAATAACTCCTAAATACGAGTATAAACTATTTACAAATTCAAACTCAAATTGAAGAACTCCTAAATACGAGTATAAACTATTTATAAAGTCAAATCCAAATTTGAAATCAAGCACTCCTTGATACGAGCATAAACTATCTAAATTCAAATCAAGTTCATCAAAGATCCTTGATATGAGCATAAACTTTCTAAATGCAAATTCAAAGCTCCTTGATAAGAGCATAAACTATCCAATCCAAATTCAAATTAAAGAACTCCTTGAAACGAGTATAAACTTTTTAACAAATCTCAAGCCCAAGAACTCTTGAATATGAGTATAAACTATTCACAAATTGAAAATCAAGAACTCCTTGATAAGAGTATAAACTATCTAAATGTTTCGAGACTCGTCCATTTCTACGACAAGTCGTCATGAACAAGTCTCGAGGGGGCAATTTTATTTATTTTCTACATTAATTTGATTTGGATTATTATGGAATCTAAATTAAATAATGTATTTAATTAATGAATATATTAAAGATAAATATCGATTTCTTTGTCAGCAAGTTAAATCTTTTATTGATATACATCAATAATTGATAACCAATAAAATTGTGACACCTCATCATGGAGGCCCAATATGGAGCCCAAAAGCTCATCAAGCCTGCTACTTCTACACCTATAAATAGGGGTCAAATGAGAGCTCAAAAATCACACCAGAATTCATGAAGTTCTAACTCAAAAATTAATAGTTGAATTTCTCACGAATTCTTTTGAATATTTGAGGTATTCTTCGTAGAACCAATATCGTTCTTCGTGGAAATCACCAATAATATTCAAGGTGTCCTTCGTAGAACCAATATCGTTCTTCGTACAAATTCTCATAATCAACGTTTTATTCGGAAATAAGGCAAATGTCATCCGAATAAACGTTGTAAAGTCCCACAATAGCGTTTGATTCAAAAATAGGGCAAATGTCCTTCGAATAAACGTTATAAAAATCCAAGTATCAAAGCCGAGGAGATCAAGGAGAGCCAAATTCTCCATAAATCTCGGAAGTTGTTCAAACATCGTTCAAGCATCAAGTTGAAGAGAAAAATCAGAGGAATCATAGAGATAACAACCTACCATCTACTCAAATTCTTTAAATATTTATTTGTACACATCTTTTATATTTATTTTATGAAATAAATAAAATTTTGTGTTTACAATACAGATACTAATATATAACTTCTACATAATTGTCTTAAAGTAACGGAATAAAACACCAAATTATTAAAGCGAATTCAAACACCAAATTTATAACAGTCACGTTTTAAATATTGCTATTAGCATAAAACATATCGTTGCCACAATTAGTGTAACACTATAGTTTTAAATAAATGTTGTAATTATTTATACATAACATAAATTCACAAAAATGATAGAACAATTTGATAACCTCATTGTCATATTTACCAAAAAAATAGCGAAACAAGTATTTCATCCGTCTCAATGTACCAAAGTCGTCTCTTAGAATGTTCGGAACTAACGGCCTCACAAAAAAAAACTATAGGAGTAGTGTTTTCGCCCTAAGATTATGTCCAAATTTCCGATGGTTTTAGAAAAGGAATAAATGCTTTGTGAAGAATTATAAATTTTTTATTAGATAGTTATTAACATTGCAATTAATTTTTGTGCACTTAACTAGTAAACCAATTACTATTAGTAGCTAAAACAAACATACAATTTGGGTTGTGCTTGTGTATACGTTTTTATCCATCCACGTACTAATAATTGACCGTGATAATAATCATTAATTAAAAAACTAAATATTCCGACCTAACTTAATATTTCATAATTGCCATATTTAATTTTAATTAACCTACACGTTCCTTTATACCAAGTTTTCTTATTTAAATTCACCAGTAGCAGCCCTACTATAATTTGCTACTACCACTTGTAATTGACTTAAATATGAAAAACATTATCCACGTGAAAATGAAAATTTCCAAGTCTAACTCTATATACTCCGTCCATCCCTCTAGAGTTGGCGTGTTTATTTTAGGCACGAGCGTTAAGGAGTGAGTGTTTAGTTTAAAATATGTAGTAATTAATAAATGAGTTTGAAATGTGTTATTTTTAACAAATGAGAATCGTTTATAATATAATTATTTCTTGAAAGTGAGACGGCCCTAAAAAAATGTGCGTCAAATAGAGTGGGACGGAGGAAGTATATCCCATTACTCATAAGTCCCAAGTCTCACTATATAAATTATTAAAGAAGTAAATACAACTCATAATATTTATTTTTACCCCTTTTAAAAATCACCATGTGAAAAATACCCCCAAAAAAAAGCATGCACAAACTACCCCTTTTAATTATTTACAATTAATTTTATCATATAAATCGATTTTCCCTTTATTTTTTTTGCCTACACTCACTCCTAGGTGAGTGATAGAGATGTGACTTGTAGTCCTTTTGTTTTTTTTTTTTCAAGCATGCATGACAAAATGTCATGCATTATTACTGAGTTTGCATTCAAATTTGTTCAGTGTTGAACAGTTAAAACATGGTATCCAATGTAAAATTATTCAATAGATAGCTGCACATCGAAGCTGAATTCATATTCGAAAAAAATTGTTGAATTCGACTCCTCCGGAAAAAATTGGAATAGTTTCGTGAAGGAGAAAATATAAGGAAAAGGCAATCAACATCCGATATTAAAAGGTATGTCACTAAGCATTAGAAAGAAAATAATATTACAATTTTTTCGTACCTTTTCACGCCGGGAAAACTTGGTCGGAAAATGAATCACGCCGGCAACATTTCACGCCGGCGTGATTCATTTTCCGGCCAAATTTTCCGGCGTGAAAAGGTCCAAAATTTTTGTTTGTTTGTTTGTTTTTTTTTTTTTTTTTTGTTTCATGTTTGATACTGCATGATTTCATTTCATGATGTATTTGAGACCTATGAATGAATTATATGTAATGAATTTTTTTTTTATGTATATTAAGAGTATATATATATTTTTTGCAATGTATGTGCGTAAATCAAACGAAAATATAGCATAATATGAAGGGAAAAAGAAAGGTAAGATTAATTCCTCAGATCACGCCGGAGATGTGTTGCCGGAAAGCATATAACGCCGGCGTGATATGCTCTACGGCAAAACATCTCCGGCGTGAAATGTGGTATAATGTAGAATATATTTTTTTTGTTTCATTTTGTATACTACATAGTTTCATGGAATGATTTATTTGAAATCTATGAATTATTTATAGAGAATTAATGATTTTTTAGGTATATTAAGAGTTCATTTTATATTTGTACAATGTATGTGAGTAAATTAAACCAAATTATAGCATATTAGGAAGCATTAAAATGAAATAAGAAATTTGGTTCATTTCACGCCGGAGTTTGTTGGTCCCGAGAAAGAGTAATTGGTGTATGGGGGGGGGGAATACACCAATAACCAACCGTTTTTGACTTTTTAAAATTCAGGTCGATCTGCAGGTCGATTGTCAAGGTCGACCTTATCAGAGGCAGTTTGATCTATCAAGCTCGTATGGTATCAAGCTTGATTTATCAAACTGTTGTTAATGCGGAAGTTGGTGGAGGTTGATTACTCTTTGAAAAATCTTAAGGCTGAATATGGATAGCAGGTTGATTCGTGTAATGCAGGTTGATGCTCGTCAGTTAGATAATAAAATGTAAGTGCAATAAATAAAGAGAGAGAGAAACACCGCGATGTAGCGTGGTTCGGAGAAACCCTCCTACGTCCACGTCAGGTCGACTCGACCTGAGAATCCCTTTTCTTTTGGATCCACCTCTCTCTTATTTATACTGACTGAGTATCAGTTCTAGATACAATCTAACTTGAGAGTAACTAGACACGAGTTTTGGGTCGTGACCCTTACAACCTTCGTACTAAAACGTACAAACAACCTTACGCTTTTACAGAGCTTGACTAACTCTATAATGGCGAAAATAAAAACAAGCTTTCTAACTTCGAACAAGTCGGAGAAGAAGTTGTTTGAACAATCGACAAGCAGCAGTGAACGCTTCGTCGTTGTGGTGTTTTTCGGAATCGGAAACCTCTCTTCGTCAAGTGTTTGGGAAACTAATTGGATTTATATGAGCTTTGAGAGAGATTTGGGCAGAGATATGGCGTTGATAGCTTGTGTTTGCCGTACTTGAATCCGAAAATGGCTGAAGTATTTATAGGCAGTTTTGAAAAACTAGCCGTTGGAGTCGGGCTGACGTGGCACTAGCCGTTGGATGCTGACTCACTTCTAGCCGTTGGGAATATTCGTCCTTGCTGGCACTCGACGTGGCAAGGATCAGGTCGTGACGCTCCATGAAGGCGGAGCATCGACCTTGATTGATAATCCAGCTCTTGAAATCTTCTAAGGCAATGCCAGCTGGAAGCTTGATAGGGGAGGTCGATAGACAGGCTGATGATCCAGTTCGATCCAATTGAGGCAGGTCGATACATCGACCTTTCTCTTACAGGGTGGATCGAACTTGATTCTAAACATTAAAGGGCATCGACCTTCACTAACAGGTAGCAGGTCGATCTATCGGCCTTGACCCTAAACAAGTAAAATATGTCTAAGTGTGGTTTCGATAAACATCATCAAAATCAAACTGCAGGGGGTTCCCAACAATTTCCCCCTTTTTGATGATGTCGAAACCAAACACTTTACAAATAAATCCTAAGATAAAACACTGAAAGATGGTATCAGAGCTTGAAAATTTTTCAATCATGAAGATTGATAAGGAAATATAAGAAAGGCAAGTAAGGACATAATTAAAAATAAAGCAGTAAAGGCAGATGCCTGGACAAAGAGATATTGTCGTCAGGTCGAAAGATGTTTTTTTTTTTTTTTTTTTTTGCTTCATTCAGCTCGATAGCGTACATTACATTGGAAGTTACAAACTGAGCTACGAACATAAATGAATACAAAAATTAAACAAAAACATCTATCTACATAGCCTGGATCTTGGCACGGGCTGCTAAGCGCTCTTCCTGGACCTGCTCCCTTGACTTCGTCTGCATGCTTGCGTAAATTCCATCCCTGATACGACGATAGTCGGGATCGGAATTCGACACGTTGATGCCTAGGCCGATGGCAGTTTGAGCGATGTATTGGTCGATTCGAGAGTAATCCAATCCGAAGCACCAAGACGCAAGGGCGCAAAATATTGTTGAGCTGGGGCCCTTATCGTCACACCAGCTTCTGCAGCCTTTTTCCGAAGATCACCAATGAATTTTTGGTAGGGAAATTTGAGCATATAGGCAGCATACGCTTCATCGGCATCGGCAGGAAGGGAGGGGTCTTTGATCCAGTAGTGCAGCAGGATGAAGCAAGAATTGAGCTCCCGCAGCAGGTTGTTTTGAGATTCATCAAGCCATTCAACGACCTGCTGCTGGACTCCAGCATTCAAAACTTGGGCGGACTGGCTGATCCATTCCATCTCCCTTTTCTTCCTTGCTTCATCGGCCCGGCACTTGGCCATGAACCGCTTTTGCTCATCAGGGTCCACGGACTGCTCATGCGTCGCCCCGGCCAAAATCATGGCAGAAATGAGCTCGGAGTGCTTGGCCAGACGGGCTTTGTCCTCGGCGGCCTGGGCAGCAGCAGCAGCAGCAATGGGATCGGCCTGGGAGGCAACGTCCTTGGAGAGAACGGCCTGGGAGGCAGACGGCTTTTGAGGTGGAGGAGGAGCCACGGAAGTTGAAGCAGATTTGGTTTTGATGGGCTTCTTCTTCTTCGCGGCGGCGGCGGCTCTTTCTTCTTCCCCCTTTTCGACATCATCAGTCAGGGCCTTTATAAGGGAAAGAAGAGTCGCATCCTCTTGCTGCAGCTTGATCACAGCATCCTTCAACTCCAGTTGCCCACTGAGAAGGGAGGAGATGGTGTCGTGGATGGCGTTGATCTGCTCATTGGAGGTCGATGCCGAGGTCGAGACAGATGAGGTCAAATTGGTTACACGCTCATCGACCTTGGCCAAGTCCTCCAATACTTCCGCGATCTGATCGCGAGACGCCATGTTGAGCTCATCAAGCTGGCCCGGCAGGAGTTTGTCGGTATATTCTTTCAAAAGCTTCACGGCAAAGTCCGTGACGCGCTCCCTAGCAGCTTCATCGGCCTGGGCTTTGGCATCTTTCACTATATCAGCCCGGGCCTCTGCTACGGCCTGCTTGATTTGCTCTGGGAGGCTGGTGATGATGGACTCAAGCTTGACAGAAATATCATCCAACACAGCCTCCACATCAACTTTCGGAGACGGAGCAGCAGCAACAAGAGGCTGATCATCACCCTCAATCCTGGGTGATGATTGCTCCGGAGTTTGAATCCTTTCAAACTCGTCTCCGGCTTCTGCGGCGGAGTTGTACAGAGCGCGAGAGTGCGCATAGAGGGGGCGAAGGTCGATGCCCAAAATTTTGGCTTCGACCTTCATGCGGCGGAGCACAAGCTGACGAAAATTTGAGGCCGCATCCCCCACGGTGTAGAAACCGAACTCCGCTTCTAGAGCCAGCTCCTCGACCTTCAGGTCGTTGAGAGTAACGACCTGCAGCAGCGCCTCGAAGACGTAATAGTAACTCGACTTACAATCCAGATAGAACTGGAGGCGAGTGGCGAGGTCGAGGGATTTGGGGAGTTGGGCTATCCCCGGCATCAGGTCGATGACCTTCAGCCTGGCCTCGGCCTTCAGTGCAGCGACCTGGGAGTGAGCAGCAGACATCGGCTGCTCAACGAACGGCTGGATCGGCAGCACGACGTCCTCCTCCACAGGCGCATCTCGAACTGGGGAAGACAGAGATTCTTCCGCAGTGAGATCCTGGATCTCAACAGATCCAGCTCGATGGACGAGGGGGGACCTCACTGGCGAGGGAGCAACGACCTGCTGAGAGGATGCAGGGCGTTGCGGCGAGGCGGACGGCTCGGCGGCGGAACGGACTGGAGATGGAGTCCGTTCGGCTGATGATGAGGGTGATGAGGCGGGCGAAGACTCCGTGCGAGATGCAGGTTCCTCGATCTGTACGGGAAGAACCTTGTGCATCGGCCTGGGTGGCTCACCCGAGGCTGACTGCGACCTGCGAGGGGGAGTCCTCTTCACGGGCTGTGCCTTCTTGACAGGGCGTGAGGGAACCAGATCGACATCGGCCTTCCTCTTCTTTTGAACAGGTCGATCCGGAATCCTCCAGCCAACTTTGGATTGCCCGGTTCTGGCGAGATGCTCCCTGACAGAGTCTGAGGAGTTATAATAAATTTGCCCCGATACCCCAATCGCCATCTCCAGTTGATGGAGATCTTTTGGAATAAACAGGGGGGGAAAGGCCGGGTCATTGGACCATTTCTTATTCTTGAAGTAAGAAATGATAATACAGGTGGCCTTCGACCCAAGGCGCATCGGCCTTTTCTCGTTGTGAAGAGATACTTTTACAATGGCCTCTCCCTCCGTCTCGCAGACGATCTGTCTGGCCTCCTCCCAGAGCAGCGAGACCATCAGTTTTGCCCAACTGATCGGTAGATCGAGAATTACGGCCGTCATAATCTGGAATTTGAACGGGGTGACATGGTCGTAATTCCCGACGTGCCCTAGAAAGCACTTTTGGATGAAGTCCATAAGGAGGCGGAATTTGGGGCGCAGCTCGTTCCTTTTGAAGGCCACTGGAACGAACTGCCTCTGCTCAATCAAGACCCGATCTGCAACCTGCTGCAGTTGGTCTTGAGAAATATTCGAGATTTGCATCGACCCTCCGTCACCAATACCGAAGGCGCCCTTCACCGCATCAAGAATGTTGATGGTGACCATGGATTTCTGGGTTCCGAGGGTGACTGTGTGGGAAGACACGGACTCGCCCTCGTTCCAGTTGTAGAAGAAAGCACATACCATCCTGGGCAGACTCTTCGCCGGACGGTGGGAGATAATTTGATGGAATGGGAAGCATCTCTCCACCAAGGCGAACATGGAGTCTAGATCGCGAAAACCGTAGTTCTCGCGCACCATGTAGGGCTCGTACTTGATACGAGCGGTCAGATAGACCTCGATTTCCGCCCACTGCATCTCTTTGCGACCGGAAGTTGATGTTTGAGCCATGGTTGTTGGTTTTCTGCAACGAGATAGATAGATAAGTAACAAATACTTACAAAAGAGATTAAAAGCAGAGAAAAAGGTACAAACCACGGTGAAATCGTTGTGCGATTGAGTGAAAAGAGATGAAAACCAGCAGTGAGAAATAAACACGACGGCGGCAGTTTTTGCAGAGGAAAAAAAATAGGTTTTTCGAAGAAGATGATGAGAGTAAGTAAAGATTGAGAGAAAACTGCATGCCATATATATAGAGTTTTCGAACGGTTGAGATTGTTCGAATTTGAAAAGGTGAAAATCGCTCTTTAATTCTCATCCACACGATGAGTGCGCGTGAAATGTGAAACGTTACACATTCGCGCGTGAGATATGAGAACGTGCGATAACTTGCACTTTTTGCAGAGAGAAGGCAGGGAATTAAATGCATTCTCGGTCAATGTGTCAAAACTTGACACTTGACTGGATGTTTTACAAAAATGGTAATCATTATCCCTTTTTCCTCATTTTCTGCAATTCAACAGACTCTTAAACAATGTAAAGCATTGAGAAATAAATATTAGTAATAAATGAAGAATTCAATGCGTATTGAAGAAGTTATAAGACAAAAGGGTGATACTGCCCTTTTGATTCTTCCTTCATAAATGCAGTTGCATTCAGGTTGATATCGGCCTGTTGATATCGGCCTTGTGACGGAGAACGGCCTGTCGAAATGAACGGCCTGTATTTGTGATATCGGCCTGGACATATGACATCGGCCTGGCGAGTTGGAACTGCCTGGATTTAAGATGTCGACCTGGCGAAATAAACGCCCTGGAGACAGACATTGGCCATTGTTCCCCCTCAAATGATGGATTACTTTGGCCAAGTGTTCCCCCTCAATTGAGGAACACAGGTCGATCTGTTGAATAGTCGACGGCCTGATGATGAACACGGCCTGTTGACAGACACGGCCTGTAGATAGGCACGGCCTGTTGTCAGACACGGCCTGTTCAAATTGTAACTCCCTGTTCAAATGGTAACGGCTCTGATACCACTTGTTGGTCCCGATTGTTGGTCCCACACAAGCTTTTGAAAGATGTGGCAGGTCGATGAGGAGATAACGGCCTGTAGGCTTACGATCGGCCTGATGATTCAACATTTAATAACCCTAGCTTTCCACATAGCATTTTGAATCTTTCTTCAGCTAGGGGTTTGGTTAGAATATCAGCTCGTTGAATGTCAGTGTGTATCTTCTCTATAACCACGTTCTTCTTCTCCACGTGATCACGAATGAAGTGATGTCGAATATCCACGTGCTTGCATCTTGAATGAAGAACTGGGTTTTGAGTAATGGCGATGGCACTCGAGCTGTCGCAGAATATTGGTACTTCACTGACTTCAACTTCATAATCCTTAAGTTGTTGTTTGATCCACAAGATTTGTGCACAACAACTTCCTGCGGCCATGTACTCGGCCTCTGTGGTGGAGGTGGCTACTGAAGTTTGCTTCTTTGAAAACCAAGAAATCAGCTTGTTTCCGAGAAAATGGCAAGTACCCGAGGTAGATTTCCTATCGAGCTTGCACCCTGCATGATCAGAATCTGAATAGCCTGTAAGCTGCAAATTATCATCACAAGGATACCAAAGACCTAGATTTGTGGTTCCTTTGATGTATCGAAGGATTTTCTTTGCTGCTTCCAAGTGAGATTCCTTCGGATTAGCTTGAAATCGAGCACACACTCCAACTGCAAAAGTGATGTCAGGTCGACTAGCAGTTAGATAAAGTAATGAACCAATTATACCCCTGTACTGTGTTATGTTGGCAGGTTTTCCTTCGGGATCCGGGTCGATCTTCCCACCAGAGAGCATTGGTATTTTGACAGGCTTGCTGTCTTTGACACCAAACTTGTCGACCAGCTCGTGTGCGTACTTTGTTTGGCTAATGAAGATTCCTTCATCGGACTGCTTAACCTGCAACCCTAGAAGGAAATTCATTTCCCCCATCATAGACATTTTATATTTTTCGGTCATGAGGTTACCAAATTTTTCACACAAAATGGGAGATTTAGATCCAAAAATGATATCATCAACATAAATTTGTACTAAAAGGATATGTTCATTCACTTTGATAGTGAATAGCGTCTTGTCGACTGAACCACGCTTGAATCCTGATTCGATGAGAAAGGATGATAGCGTCTCATACCAAGCTCGAGGAGCTTGCTTAAGTCCGTAGACGGCCTTGTGCAGTTTGTAGACTTTGCTTGAATCACCCTCCTCGAATCCAGGAGGCTGTTCCACATAGACTTCCTCTTCGAGAACGCCATTGAGGAACGCACTTTTAACGTCCATCTGGTAGACTTTGAATCGTTGATGAGCGGCATAAGCTAGAAACAGTCTTATAGCTTCTAATCTTGCAACGGGGGCAAACGTCTCATCATAGTCGATTCCTTCTTGTTGACAGTAACCCTTTGCAACCAATCGGGCTTTATTTCTGACAACTTCTCCAGATTCATCTCTCTTGTTCTTGTAAACCCATTTGACTCCAATGACGCCCTGATGATAAGGACGATCAACTAGAGACCATACTTCATTTCTTTTGAATTCATTGAGTTCTTCTTGCATGGCTTCAATCCAATCAGCATCTTGAAGAGCTTCAATGGCATCTTTGGGTTCTATGCGAGAGAGATAGCAACTTAATAGCGCACTTTCACCAATCGTCCTTCTAGTTCGCACTCCTTGGTTTGGGTTCCCAACAATGAGTTCTTTTGGATGAGCGTCGAACCAGCGTCTGCGTCGAGCTCTTTCTTCATTTGAAATGATTGGCTCGGGCTCATTAATGGGTTCATCAAACTCCGGGTGAGTTGAAGGTTGATCAGTGGGTACGCGCTGTTGCTCGGAATGTTGATCGGGCTGCTGTTCGGCCTGGATGTTGAGCTGCTCCATTGTGTTATCGAGCTGCTCGATTTGTGATGTAAGGTCGTGAACAGCATCAGTCTTGGAAACTGAGGGAGGGGGATCAGCTTGGTTAAGTCCGGCTGATGTATTACAGCTCGTATTATCATTTGCATCACTTCCCCTTTGCTGTGTGACCTTAGGGTCAGATTGATCCTCTTCCTCCAAATCATTTGGAGTCCATACTAGCAGGTCGTCAATGGGGGAGTTAGACGGCCTGTTAGCAGCGGGCTGTTCTGTACCTGTACTTGATTCTCTGTACAGACAAGTAGATTCATCAAACACAACATGAGGTGTTACCTCCACAACTAGGGTTTTCTTATTAAAGACTCTATAAGCTTTGCTAACCTCTGAGTATCCTAAAAATACTCCTGGATCGGCCTTGCTATCAAAAGTCTTCAATTGAGATTTCCCATTGTTATGAATGTAACACAAACACCCAAAAGCTTTAAAATACTTTAACCTGGGGAGCTTGTTGTTCCACAGCTCGTATGGAGTCTTTCCATGTCGGGTCGTGATGATCGACCTGTTTTGGGTGTAGCAGGCTGTGTTGACGGCCTCTGCCCAAAACATCTTTGGAAGATTGGTTTCATCCAACATGGTACGAGCTGCTTCCTTCAGCGATCTGTTACGACGTTCCACCACGCCGTTTTGTTGAGGTGTGCGTGCAGCTGAAGTTTGATGATGAATCCCACTCTTTGTGCAATATTCTTCGATCATTGCATTGATAAATTCGGTGCCTCGATCTGATCGAATGGAGATGATGGATTTCTCCTTTTGATTGCACAGCTTGCTCAGCAACGCAGGTAGCTTCTCCAATGTCTCCTTCTTTTTGTACATGAAAATAACCCACGTAAATCTTGAATAATCATCTATAATAACGAGAGCATATTTTCTACCGTTTATACTCAAGGGAGTGACTGGACCGAAGAGGTCGAGATGGAGAAGCTCAAGAATTCGATTTGATGATTGTGCCGTCACGCTTGGAAAGGATGATCTTGTTTGCTTTCCGGCTTGACAGGCTCTGCAGATGTGATCACGATCGAAGACTTGGTCTGGCAGGTCGTTCACCAGCTTGTTGCGTGCGAGCTTGTTGATGGCCTTGAAGTTTAAGTGACTCAACCTCTTGTGCCATAGCCAGCTTGTCTCGGAATCAGCCTTTGTGACCAGGCAGGTCTCTATCCAATCTGTCCATTGAACAATATAGAGTCTATCCTGCAAAATTCCGGTAAGAAGTATTTCTCCTTCCTCATTTTTCACTAGACATTTATTAGCGGTGAATTCTACTCGTTTACCACTCGAGCAGAATTGCGACACAGAAAATAGGTTATGATTAAGACCTTCAACATAAGAAACGTTAGAAATAGTTGTTTTACCAACTTTTAGATCGCCCTGGCCTCTCGTTAATCCCTTCGAATTTCCTCCAAAGGTTACAAGTGGCCCGTCTCGTTCTTGATAATTTGAAAGTGGCGTTTTGTCACACGTCATGTGCTTGGAGCATCCACTATCAATGATCCATACAGCTCCATGAGCTGCTTGGCTCCTTCTTTGAGCCTTCCCGACCTGCAATTATTTAAACTTAGCAACCCACTTGAGATTGGGTGCTACATCGGTTGCGGGAACGGCCTTTGGGACCCATATTTGCTTCACTGGTCTGCTTCTATCCGAGGCTGAGGACGAGGCAGTAGCGGTCTTGGGCTTAGGAGCCTTGGATTTCTTCGAGCGAGGGCGACGAGGCTGATAATACTGTTCTTCGTAAAACCCAGGTTGATACTGCCAGTCTTGAAAATTTGACTGTTGAGAGTAGTGGCAGTAGCACCCTTGATAATCCGGGTGGAAGAACTCAGGGTGATACGGCCTTTGATAGAACTGGCCTCCGTATCTCCCTTGACGAACCGCCTGTTTTTGATAGGTGTGGGCAGGTCGACCTTGCTGGGCAGGTCGACTCTCCTTCTTTTGAAGAACAGGCTGTTCCTTCTTTTGTTGTTTTAAGAGGATGGCTTGAGGCTGTCGAACTGGATTCTTCAGCTTGACCATCTTGTCAGGGAGAGCTTGATTGGCTTTCCGAACACTCTTTGATTTTGACTGTGCTTTAACGAACTTGACCTCACAGTCTTTATCCTTGCTTTTCTTGGATTCTCCGCTGAACCCAATCCCAGAGTGATCGCGCGGATTGCGTTGCATGGATTGGACTTCTTCCAATTTCTTTCCGCTTTTCTTCAACTGACTCAAGGTGAGTTGAAGTTTTTCTTCCTTTTTCACGAGGAGTTCGTGTCGAATTACCAAGTCAGCCAACTTTGATGTAAGGCTGTGTATTTCGGCATCTTTGGTTTTGAGGGACTCGTCCTTCTCGAGCTCCCTGGTATCGAACTCCTTAACCCGTAAAGTCAATTCGTCAACCTTTGACTTTAGGGTTTTGATCTCCCTTTCCTTTTCTTCATCGTAGGGAGAGAATTTTTCTTCTAATGCTAGCTTGTATTTTTCATTTTTGTCCAATAGCTCAGCATTATCTTCAACGACCTCTTTGAGTGTATCCACGAGATCGGCATAGTCATCCAGCTGCTTCTTGATTTCTTCCCAAGACACAGCCTCGGATAGATCTTTATCACCTTCTTCTGCACAATCATCGTCAGAAAAAGAAAGTGAAATGGGTTGAAGATCTACCTTTGAAGATCCCTCGTTTTGTTGGTGCTCTCCAACGAAACATTCTTCATCATCACTTTCGTCGAAAGCGATGTAACCTTCGTCATCACTTGACGAGCTATCCGAGAGGTGAGCTTCCTTTGTTTCTTCGGCAATCATTGCAGCTCGTTGATCTTTGAGCTTCTTATCGCGCTTTGCACGGAGCTCGTCTCTCTCGGCCTTGGTAAGATCCGGGCAGTCGGTCTTGTAGTGACCTGGCCTGCCACAGTTGAAACAACCACCCTCGGGTGTGTTAGAAGAATTGAAGGTTGAGGGTTTACCTTCTCCCTTTTTGTCAGGGCGGTCGTGGTTGCGGTTTGAGAAGTTTCGTTTGTTGTCACGGTAGAATTTCTTGTATTTGACAACCTTCCCTAGGAGCTTCTCATTTCTCCTAGCGGCTAGAGCATAGTCGAGAGTCATCTTCTCGAACTTCTTGACGATGGATTCGTCAATCGGACTTGGGGTAGCAGCTGAGGCTGAGTCGGCCTTGAAGGCTACCTCCTTGTTCTTTTCCTCAGCCTTCTTGCTGGTGGAAGGCTGGGTTGATCCATGGATGCGGATCATCTCATACTCATTTCCGACAAGAATGTCGAAAAGATCTTCAGTGGTGAGGGAGTTGAAATCCGATCGGGCTGGATGCATGGCGGCGTATACGTGCCAATTTGCAGGGAGGGCACGTATCACTTTGAGATTCTTCTCGCACTGCGTATACTTGTATGGGTTGATGGCACCCACTTCAAGAACAATCTCGGTGAAGCGAATTTTCATCGCTTCAATGGTTTCTCCCGAAACCATCTTGAAGTCATCGAACTTGCTGCACGCCATGGACAGCTTGTTCTCCTTCATTTCCTCTGAGCCAAGGCTGATGGACCGGAGGGTGTCCCACATTTCTTTGGCCGTTTCAAGATTTCTGATCTTGGCCAGGTAGACGCCCTTCACAGTGCTGGAGATGAGTCCCTTTGCGTAATCATCGAGACCGGCCTCCTTCCTTTCCTCGGTTGTGTAATCGCGAGGATTCTTAAGGACTTTCTCGTATGTAGCCTCCCCGGGGGCTGTTCCATCCACGATAATCTTCGCAGCATAAATGGGGGAGGGTCCGTTCTCGATGATGTCCCACATAAGGACGTGATGTGCCTTGAAACACATCTTGATTCGAAAGCTCCAATCTTCATAGCCTTGAACGGAGAAGTCTTCACATACCCTGAGAAGAGAAGCCTCCATAGCAAAATAATATGATATGAATGAATGAAAAAGATTTTTCTAAGGATCGGTTCAAAATGACCAAAAGTTTGATAAAGAACTTTTAGTATGCAAAGCAGCGGTCAAAAGAACCACTGCTCTGATACCACTTGTTGGTCCCGAGAAAGAGTAATTGGTGTATGGGGGGGGGGGGGGGGGGGGGAATACACCAATAACCAACCGTTTTTGACTTTTTAAAATTCAGGTCGATCTGCAGGTCGATTGTCAAGGTCGACCTTATCAGAGGCAGTTTGATCTATCAAGCTCGTATGGTATCAAGCTTGATTTATCAAACTGTTGTTAATGCGGAAGTTGGTGGAGGTTGATTACTCCTTGAAAAATCTTAAGGCTGAATATGGATAGCAGGTTGATTCGTGTAATGCAGGTTGATGCTCGTCAGTTAGATAATAAAATGTAAGTGCAATAAATAAAGAGAGAGAGAAACACCGCGATGTAGCGTGGTTCGGAGAAACCCTCCTACGTCCACGTCAGGTCGACTCGACCTGAGAATCCCTTTTCTTTTGGATCCACCTCTCTCTTATTTATACTGACTGAGTATCAGTTCTAGATACAATCTAACTTGAGAGTAACTAGACACGAGTTTTGGGTCGTGACCCTTACAACCTTCGTACTAAAACGTACAAACAACCTTACGCTTTTACAGAGCTTGACTAACTCTATAATGGCGAAAATAAAAACAAGCTTTCTAACTTCGAACAAGTCGGAGAAGAAGTTGTTTGAACAATCGACAAGCAGCAGTGAACGCTTCGTCGTTGTGGTGTTTTTCGGAATCGGAAACCTCTCTTCGTCAAGTGTTTGGGAAACTAATTGGATTTCGAACACTTGAATGGATATGAGCTTTGAGAGAGATTTGGGCAGAGATATGGCGTTGATAGCTTGTGTTTGCCGTACTTGAATCCGAAAATGGCTGAAGTATTTATAGGCAGTTTTGAAAAACTAGCCGTTGGAGTCGGGCTGACGTGGCACTAGCCGTTGGATGCTGACTCACTTCTAGCCGTTGGGAATATTCGTCCTTGCTGGCACTCGACGTGGCAAGGATCAGGTCGTGACGCTCCATGAAGGCGGAGCATCGACCTTGATTGATAATCCAGCTCTTGAAATCTTCTAAGGCAATGCCAGCTGGAAGCTTGATAGGGGAGGTCGATAGACAGGCTGATGATCCAGTTCGATCCAATTGAGGCAGGTCGATACATCGACCTTTCTCTTACAGGGTGGATCGAACTTGATTCTAAACATTAAAGGGCATCGACCTTCACTAACAGGTAGCAGGTCGATCTATCGGCCTTGACCCTAAACAAGTAAAATATGTCTAAGTGTGGTTTCGATAAACATCATCAAAATCAAACTGCAGGGGGTTCCCAACAGAGTTGAATGGCCGGAAAGCTAATAACACCGGCGGTTAAACAAGCCGGCATGTTTGATTTTCCGGCCAACTTTTCCGGCGTGAAATTTGCCAGTACCATTAGTTTATTATTCTGTGTTGCTTTTTACATTATATGTTCTCATGAATTGATTAAATTTTGCCGTATGATTAAGTTGAGTTCATTTTATATTGTATATGGATTCTATAAACATCAAAGCTTATTACAGAGGTTAATGGAATGGAAAAAGGTACGAGGATGGGAACGAGGTCGAATTTTCGTGCCCCGAAAGTGATTTCACATATTATGGGTTCAGATATACGGTAGCAAGGAAATGCAACCTGCTCGGTAGTGATTTCGATATGTTCTATTTTTCGATATCCGAGAGCACTAGACGTACTAGGAAATCGAAGTTGCGGTCGGATGAGCTAGTGGTTGAGCTATGCACTAAGCACCTTAGCCCAGAAGTGTATGTGATTATAAAAAACGGAGGCTCGTCTTCACATGTTGGTGCTTCGTCTTCACATGTCGGTGGTTCGTCTTCTTATATCCCTCAATTCGACCCGTCGTACCAGGAACCCTCTTCATTCGAATTTGGCAACACATATGGCAACACGGAGGATTTCCATTCACAACTTGATGATATCGTAGAGAACATCAATTCCACAGATTGGGATGAACAGGTGTATCAAGTCCACAACCTCGAAGGCGGTTCGTCTCGTCGTGCCGCAAATGTTCGTGACGATCAAATATCAGACCTGAATTATACATCAGGAAGGAATGAGCAGGAGGATCAGAATGAAGATGATATCTTGCGCGATGACGATGACGATGATGATGAATATGAGCCGTCGCTAGACGTCTCCACCGAGGACAGCGATCAGTCGAACGCGTGAGGTGAAGGTAGGCAAATTCCTAGGGCCCTAATGGCCGAGTGGACTGCCTGGATAGCTGAAGAAGGCGGGTTCAACAGACTGTTGGCTGTGATATTTCCAGACCTGCACGGTAGGAGCCAACCACCTCTGGATACTGATACGGAGCACATGAGGAATTGGTTAGTGCCTGTGGTCCCACTCCAGCCTACGGAATCTGCAGTGTTCAACGAGGAAGACCGGCATATCGTCGATCTGCGGTATGGTGCATATTTCAAAAGCAAGGAGGATCTGTATATTGCCGTTGGTTTGTGGCAGATGGAGAGTCGTAAAAATTTCTACGGCAAGTGGTCGGATAAGAAGAGACTGGTCTTTAGATGCACATCAGACGAAGATTGCCTCTTCAAAATTCGTGCTGTAAGCTCCGGCGGGAATTGGGTCATTTCAGTGTTTGAACCCGAACACTCATGCGGACCCAGTATTCAGACAACTGAAAGAAAGAAGATCCGATCTAAAGTTATTGCAGCGTACTTTGCGAAGAGGATCATACGCGACTCCGCGATAATGAAGCCTAGGATCATTCAGAACGAGCTGATCTCGTCGTTCGGCATTAAAGCGAGTTACGACGTCTGCTTGAGGGGGAGGAATCAGGCCGTGGAGATTATCTACGGGAAACACAAACAATCGTTCCAAGATCTGCCCGCTTACCTCCATGCTCTCGAGACTTCAAACGCCGGCACAGTCACCGATCTCGACATAGACGAGGAGTGCCAATTTCGACAGGTGTTCGTTGCCCTCGCTGCCTCTATAGCGGCGTACAAATACGGGTATATCAGGCCGGTTATATCCGTCGACGGCGCACCTGAAGGGCAAGAACAGCGGCGTCATGTTCGTTGCTGTAGCGAAGGATGCGAACGAGCAACTATTTCCCTTGGCATACGGCGTAGGGCCTAAAGAGAATCACGATTCATGGACTTGGTTCATGAGGGGTCTGAGGAGGGCTTACGGGAACTTGACTGACGCGCTGATTGTCTCTGATCAGCACGTTTCGATTGAGTATGCCATATCTCAAGTTTTTCCCGAGGCGCACCATGGGTTGTGTTACTACCACCTGAGTCAGCACATGACATACGGTTTGGTTATCGGTGCCATGTTCCAAAAAGTTGCGTACACGTACGATCGGGATGAATTCCACAACATCATGGCATCAATGCTTAACACCAACCCTGCTGCCTACCAGAAGGCTATGGAGAACGGACCTGCTAGGTGGGCTCGAATCATGTGCCCTGTTCGCCGGTTCAGTACCCTTACCTCGAACGCCGCAGAGTCTTTCAACAATTCCCTCCTTTGGGCACGTCGACTGCCTATAGTTGCTTGCCTCGATGTTGCGAAGCTCGTTATCGAACGATGGTTCGATGAGAGAAGACTCAAATGTCGCAACGACACCCACCCCGTATGTGAGGAGGCGAGGCGAAAAATCGGAGTCCAGATGGAACGATCGCATAGGTACAAGGCCTCACGGATCAGCCTCGACGTGCCGCATTTCAAAGTGCAGACACTAGATCGCGTATGCCATGTGGACTTGAATAACATGTTGTGTGACTGCAACAGATGGCAATTCGATTGCATACCGTGTGCACACTCGATTGTAGCAATGATGTAAGTTATATTTTTTTAAATTCATTTTTTAATTTTCATGTACGACTGACATTTATTTATTTCAACAGGGAAAATGGCCAGGCGGTGGATCAATACATTGCGCACTACTACAGAAGGGATACGTATGCCAAAATCTTCAACCGTCAAATATTTTCAGTTCCCAAAAGAGAAGATTGGACGGTGCCGAGGGCCTACACCGGTATACAAATTCTACCCAATCCGTATGTCCGTCCAGCAGGGAGACCAACGGAACGTAGACGTAGGGGGGGACGAGAAAGGACAATCCGGCGTGCCCCTCGGAGATGTCGTCAATGCGGCGAACAACACGGTGCAAGGCAACCCTGTGCAAACAATTACGATTGAGTAGCACCTATAAGTGTATTGTTTAATTTAAAACTTTTTATTCAATGTTTATTCAATGTTTTTATGTGTCGTTTTAATCGTTAAGTGATATTAAACAGGTCATATAACAAAATTATTTTAAAAAACACCAAAATGGTTGATATTTAGAAATTCACGCCGGACACAACCCGCCGGAACACAAATAACGCCGGCGTGAGTTCCGAGATTTCATTTCTTTTATTCTTTTTTGTGTATATTCATTTTTGAATTTTCAATAAATTAAAAAGAAGAGGTCAACGATTATTCATTTCAGTTCTAAACATTTACGATTATTGAATTCAATTCTAAATGTGCAATCGAATACTAAAAATTAGCAAAGATTCAAATCCACGTCAATTCAAAGTTATATGAACGAAATTTAAACATCCGAATAACCAAAAATTCTACAGGCATGCAACGTCTTATACTTGCAACAGTTGTTCGTTGCGGCCTCTACGGAGGGACTCCCGCTGAATGCACGCTCCATGTTCAAGCAAGTAACCACTGCACTGCATCGAGGATGTTGACTCCCAATTAGCCTCTCTCGGATCCTAAAGACTAGTTGAAAGCTCATATCGTCAGGTCCTGGTTTGCTTGATATTGTAGACATTATTTTCATAATACCCGCCGACCATTAACCAAAAGGGCATCACTACCATCAAGGCACCTAAATCCTTTTTTACTTGTACCTTCCCAGCGGCGTCCAAGTCCATATACGATGGATCCAGTACCACAATCTGCTTGTGGTTCATATTAACGAGAACCGAAATATAACGATCTCCTTGAACAACCCAGGGCAAAAGAACCTAAACAATATTGAACGAGACATAAATGATTATACAAACAATAAATTCTGCAAACTCGTATTAATGACAATTATAGCATCATACGTACCGCTTCTGCTCTCCACCAGTTCGTTGTTTCGTATGTCGGGTTATGGTTACGAGGTAAATTGGATAAGTATGCCGTTGGATTCCAATTTTTGATTATACAATCGAACTTCGCCTTGTTATCGTTATACCTCGACCTCAAAAAATCACCGTGCATAATACGGTCATAGGGGAAGCCTTCAGATCCACCTAAAATCCCATTTAAAAACACGAATAATACACGAAAACATTAAGGTCATGCATAAGTAAAAATTTAATATTTTATTTAACACAAAAATAGATACATGTGAAATAAAAAAGCGAGGGGAAATCAACACATACATTTCACGCCGGACACAACCCACGGAGAAGCATTTCACGCCGGCGTGAATGATGATTCCGGCGTGTTTCTCCGGCGTTAAATGCTCTCAGACGTTTTTTAATCGACGTTGACTCAACATGTAAAATTTCATGCCATAATTATTATGATATACACTCTAAATAGGGTCTATACGAACATAACTGTTGGAACGGCTGCTTGAAAGCCGCCCCGGACCCCCAGATCTTGGTTCGGTTGTGTTGATTCGATCATGCACATAAGTTCATGCAACGGTTCGAGTACATACCTTACGATTATGGAGACGAGGAATATGAGTCGTGTCTGATCGATCTACGGTTCTGATCTTCTAGGATGTGATCCCACACCTTGAAATCCGAGACTTGGTGGGCATCTCGAGATCACTGGAACCTCGATCTCCCTTCTCACTCAGACGCGCGGCCACTCTCTCTCTCGCCTAGGGTTTCACGCCAATCTCGTAGAGAGAATTCTGGTGTATGGTGGCTGTGTAAACTTAGGGTTTATGATGAGAGACTTGAGTATTTATATGGTTCATAAATAAGGAGATATGATTCCTTATTTATCTCCAACCATATTAATGCCAATCCCATATTTATTCTCTTTCCATAACTTACAAATCTTATTCCTTAATTAATACGAAATTAATAAGGAATTAATCTGTTCTGTTATGCAACTGAATATCCGGAATTAATTCTAACAAATAGAATTTATTCTAATATCAGTAGAAGAATAAATAACTAAATATATACCAAATATATTTAGATATGATATTTATCCCCACAAGATTTAATTAAATAAATCTTATCTTATTAGATTTAATCTTATCCGTGAATAACTAAATAATAAATAATTAGATTTAATCCCACAGGATATAAATCTCAATTAATTATATTTATTATCCATTCACTGGATGTAAATCCAATATATATATCATATACCGGGCCTGAGTACAATTATTGAGTCCAGACTCAATAATACTATTTAGATCGATTCCCGAGGTCTGTTTGGGCCATCCTAGGGATCGGATACCAGACAGAGTTGGGCCTTATCTAATTCGATATTTCCATGTCCACCCCTGAACATGTATCTCATCAGAACTATGACGCACTCCACTAAAGTGTCATAGCTGAATCACCGCTCTGTCCCAATTATGTAGATTGGGTTGGTATTTTGTTTAGTTCGACCCCCGTGTTTAAGACCTTCCATATCCAGTAATCAATTAGAGCTACCATGACTGCTCCTAATTGTTAACATCTGTTCCTCAGGTAGTACCCGTTCACTCCTCATTATTATAACTGAACTTAATCAGCATGCATGACTTGGTATAATAAACATTGTGAACTCCCTGAGGGGATATCGTCAGCCTGCACTCACACAGGACACGGCTTGTTGATAACACTTATTAGACATACTATGCATCTCCGTGTTACCCAAAGTACGACATGATTAAGATGAACTAACGAAGTTCATATCTTCGTAAATCAAAGCAACATCGAAGAATACATATACATCTAATAGTTTACCAAGGTTAAGATCGAAGCTAAAGCCTGAGATCTATAGCTCTTCACCTATATCACCTATGATACAGGGTCAGTATCAGAAGAGCATTATCTCTGTTGATCCTCAATACGTTCCACCGTACCAGCATAACTAGTGATTGGGACTCATCACTACCATTAAGCTGCAGTCAAGACCGATAGCTCAGCCCAAGCTATCTCGACTGTGAACTGTTTATATCTCATCATTGTTTACGACCTTCGTGATCCCCTCCGAACTCAGATCGACACGTGGTCTAAAACATGAGATAATGGACTTTATTCTTGCTTATTCATATTCTTCCAGATAGGGATTGTTAACAGTGGACCGGTGTCGTAACCACTAAAACAACCGGTTTTGCTTTAGGTATACAACAACCCCAACAATCTCCCACTTATACTAAAGTAAAACCTTTTAGTATACCAACGCGTCTACAGGAAACCATATGACTTCATCCATGATCCATGTTAACAATCACAATCGTTAACAACCATCATTCACTTCTTCTCCCACTTATACTCAAAGATTTTACCTTTTAGTGTACTTTGCCGTGGGAGGCTCACTAAGACATGTCAGCCACGTGCTACAGTATACCTGACATGGTGCACTTAGTGAAGGAACCATCATCGTACATTCCTCTAGTGTTTCTATTTTCTCCACGATATCGCCTCTAGTAAGGCACTCACTATGTTGTTACCGGCATTTCCAAATCTCAGAAAATTTGTTACTGCACTTAGAATTCTCCAGGGGGTGTAAGAATTCTAACAAATTGAGATTACTGCCAATTCACGAAGCCAAGCCTTGAATTATCTAGCTCCCTCTCAGCATTTCACTGCGTGAGAATCTTCAAGACAATTCTGCTTCTTGCGTGAATCCATAGTATAAGGTCGATGATGTCGTTTCTAGCCACCATTCAATTATCCGTGTCCACAAACATGATGGACTATATCCGTTGATTGGTGTCTAGATGTTAAGATTTTCGTCATGTTTTCGTGTCCGTTTTCCCTTAGTTTTTCTGTGTTTTCGTTGTTTATAGCTATGATTTGGTTGCTTTGGAGTCTTTGGTATTGTAGGATGCAAAGGGCGGAAATGAGAAGAAAGAAGCCTTATATCGAAGAGGGGTTCGATAGGAGCATGTAGGCGAAAACGGAGGTCAATTTGGAGTTCGGACGAGGAAGATACGATCGAAACAAGAAAGGCGCGCAATACAATGCGAGTGCTACGTTGGACGAGCGTCCAACGTTCCGGCCAGCTTTCCTTTCCTTCTATAACTAGGTTTTCATACCTATTATAAATAGTACCCCTTGTACACGAATTCTACAACCTTTTACCTTAGTTTTAGCTCTAGTTTAGCATTCAAATACTTTAGTTTAGTTTTCTTTTGTTCGATCCGGATCGCTACTTCGTTCTTCAATTAATTCAAGTTTTTACTTAGTTCTTCGTTCTTCGTTTAATCTCGTAAGTTCTTTATTGCTTTCTTTTATTTGATTTAATTGCTCCCTAGTTCCTTAGATTTAGTTCTTAATTGCTTAGTTTAATATCGTTCGTTCGTTTTCAAGTTCTTAGATTAGATTCGTTTTTCTTAGTTTTCAATTCCTTCAATTTCAAGTTTTCGTAGTTAGATTTATTCGCTTAATTTTTAGATTTAATTATTATGTCTAGATTCGTTTTCTTCGTTGCTTTCGTTATTGCTTTCTTTTCAATTCCATGCCTAGGTAGTTTAATCGCTTTCTTCTAGTTTAATTCTTTAGATTAATTAGTTCGATTTATTTATTTGCTTTCTAGATTAGTTATTTACTTGCTTTTATTTATTGCTTTGATTTATTTTCTTGCCTAGGATTTAAAAACCAAAAACCCAACAATTCTTTTTACTTGCTTTCTTAGATTTAGGCTAGATTAGGTGTTTTGCTACACGATTATTTGCCCTGCAAAGTTTTCCTTGAGATTCGACATTGGGTTTTACTTACTAAGTGCTAAGATAGATTTCGTTCTATTGCGAACACTTTTTAGTGAAACATCCGTTACCATGCACACAACACTAACATATATTTGGCTCCTTATGCAACACGCAGGTGTATTGCAAGCTTTGCCAAGACAGTAGCCTATGAAGAGTACTTGAATAATGTTATACTATCCGACTGTAGGATATATCTAACATTATTCCTACCCTTCATTCTAAACTGTTCGGATAATCACCACTTATTGTGTCAGACAATACTTTCACACTTTCTCAAGTGCTAGTCATAATATCACACAATGTACAAGACAACATTCCAACGTCTTTCGCAGATGAAAGATATACCATTTGTCAACACATTTCATAAAACGAATTTATATGTGTTGTTTGACAAATGAATGCTTAAAATCATTGAACTACACATTTCAATGTGTTTGACCCGAAACATAGAACTTTGAGAAAATTCTTCCCTTTTCTCAAATTACATCCATGTTTCCTCATGTATGTCGTCAACGAATATGAGCATACAACTTGCAAGTCTTTTGAGTGTTAAACTCATAGACTAATCAATGATAAGAAACTTCTTTCATCTAACTTATCCTTTACTAGTCAACTTGGTTTGTTCATTATCCAAGAAACTAGATTTCTTGATGAACAATTTACCATTTTCGAGACACACTCGAAAATGCTCCCACTGTGACAAGGATCCCAAAATAATCTTGTGCAGATCCTTTTGGTTACCAGTCTTGTACTTCCGGTCTTATAATGTTCCAATCCATGATTTCTCTTTATTCTTGGACGTTAATCAAGAATAAATGTTTGTCTTTCCTTGAAAATAGCTATCGTCCAACTAATTACTAAATCTATCATTGAAATTGCGACACATCGTGTGCAAATTATCTTTATTTCCGAACAGATTTAACCAATGAAACTTACAATTAGCATCTCCGTGGGAAGGAAAAACGCGATGAAAGCGCGAATGCTAATTAATTCATAATAAATCACAATGAAATCTATGATTAACATGAATGCTAATCACTTCATTTCAAATAAGGAAAGGAAATAGATTTAGACATAGTGGCATAGTATTTTGTTAAAAGACAATATTGAACAAGAAGTACCACATTTATCACAATACATTTTGGAACATCCTTCAAAATTCACAGTTATTACTCCCACTACGAATGATATATCAAAACAACCAGTATTAAAGAAGTAAATCCTTAATACAATGTAAGAAAATAATCATCCATCAATATCTGAAAACATAAGTATCCTGCCAAAATAAGGCAGCTAATGTGGTAAAAAGAGTAATAATCCAGAATCTAGTATCCAAAAACTAAGATAAAACGTAAGATAGAAATCTCCAAGTCTGCTAGACAACTGCATCAACTGAATGTTGCTTGTCGAGCTCAAGAACTTGAAGTCGTCCTACTCGTTCCTTGTAGTTTAACCTTCATCTACCTTTAACTTCTTGTTCCTCCTCTGATAGACCTTTATTATTGGAGGTATCTCCTTCCTGGAATCATTCACTTCCTGAGTAGATTGATCAGAGTTCAGCTCATTCACATCGTGAACAAGACTTACAGACTCGGAATTGCCCACTTCTTGAGTGGATTGATCAGAGCACAACTCATTCACATCGTGAACGAGACCCTCAAAATCAAAGTCATCAATCCTCAGTGACTGAAGGTACTCATCAATGATGGACTCGTTGTCCCGGGCCGTAAAATGCCGATTAACATCGACATTCCTAATAGGACGATCCCAGAACTTCCTCTCCGCCTCATAAGCAGTCTGCAATATATCAATCCTCTCCGCATCTACCACGAGTAACTCCCCAATGAGAGCCATTGGATCCTCGTGAACGATGTGGGTCGGGACGACCGCTTCTCTGAGAGCCAGGAACCAAGTCGGGAAACATGCAAGTAGAAGCTCGCAAACAGTCTTTCCCGACATAACACCACCATAGAACACGTACATCCGTACAAGGTTTTTGAACCTCATGAGAAATCTCTTTAGGTTAGGGAAATCAGGGAAATCCTCGTACCTCAAGAAATCTATCTCTTTCCGTGCCAGGAAACCGAGTAGTCGAAATCGAAAAGAGTCCGGAACACCATCGGAATAAGCTAAACGACAAATCTTCGTGCGAATAGAATCAATAGACATATCTGAAATAAATAACAAGTAAACAACTTATAAGCAAAAATAATTTATGTTATCAATGTTAATTAGAAACCCTAAAATAACATTGAACCAACAAACGAGTAGCCCGATACTATTTATAAATAGTCCACTATAGGTGAATGCTATCCATAAAATTATCGACCATGACCGCAGTCTATTTTATTTCTTATCCCATCACACGGACCATAGTGAAACAAAGAAATAATAACCCGTGCCTCAGGACCCTGCTAAATCGAGAAGTGACCTCTAAAGGAGGATTCATCATTCAGCAGCTAAGCTACAACCATATTTTAATATTCCGAAAAATTAATTCTATTAAGAGTAACCCACCTGTTAAGGAGGAATTTCCTTTATAAAATCATTTTTCCATATTATCAATTTTGAATTTAACCAATGAACCATAATCAGTGTCTCCTATAGGGAAGAAGACTCATTGTCAACGCGAACACTAATTATTTCATTTTAAATCAAATTATCCTTTTGAAGTCTAAACCAATGAAATCCATAACCAGCATCTCCTATAGGGAGGAAGACTCATCGTCAACGCGAATGCTAATTACTTCATTTTTGAACCAAATATGGAGGTCCTTTAAATCAATTAACAGATAATCGATTAATTATACCGCTTAGTCTTTTTAAGGGTTTGTGTGACAATACGTAGCACATAGACAATTAAGTCCTATCACATGATTTCTAAGCGCAAGTAATAAAACATGCTCGCATTGAAATCATTAAAACTGACATGCTATGACCCCTATGCATGTTATTTCTATTACGCAAACAATGAAAAACAACTATAACATGCAAAACATGCTGATCATCTTCATCGCGTAATTTAAATCCATCCATAGCATGTAAATAATTAAAACAAATAAATAAGCTGCCGACCGGGAATAGAAAGCCCTATCTATTACATTTAATTAAATAAAACCCCGGAACAAGCTCCGGTCTTTAATCTTCAATTTTGGAAGTCGATCCCCGGTCTTCAAGTCCACCTTCCAAAATTAGCAAGTGTTCGAAATAATTAGGGTGCGGAAAACCCTAATTACCAAAAACGGAAAGCGAATTAATTTCGAACGAACTAGGGTACAAAAACCCTAGCCGTCAACGATCATGTCAAGGTTTCGGAAAACCCTAGCCGTCGTCAACGTAACGGGCCGAACGAACAGCCCGTCGTTCGAAAAATTCGGCCATGCGCTGCCGCCGAGCCGCGCGTGTAACACACGCGCTGCCGCGGCACGTGCTGAGGCACCGTCTCGGCTCCACGACGAGCCTGACGTGGCTAGGTCCGGGCTGGGTGCGTCCGTTGCAGCCCAGCCCGAGCCACTGCTCGTCACCGTCGCCCGAAACCCCATCGCCGTCGCCGTTTCCGCTGCACAAAGCAGCGCCGCCGCCGCGAGCCACCGCCGGTGGCTGGAACGCCACCGGTCACTCCCACTGGCCTCGCCGGCGTCCCAGCACCACCGGAGGTGCTCGGTTCGAGCCCGGGCAGCCGTGGCTGAGTCTGGCAGCAGCGCGCGCGCAGGGGACAAACCCAGCCGCCGCCGCTGCCGTTGATCGCGCCACAGTCGCCGCCGCCGGTGGTTCCCAGACCACCGGAGCTGCTGTCCGCCTCCGTCCGCGCCCCCGTCGCCGTCGAGCCATCGTTGGGCCGCGGGCTTGAGCCCAGCAGCGCGCGAGCACGAGAACCCGTTAGGGTTTCGGCCGCCGCTGCTGCAACTCGCTGCCGCAGCCCTCGCCGCGCCGCCGCTGGTGGTCCGGCGCCGTCATGGCTCCGTCCCGACGTCGAGCCGGGTGTTGGACCGCCGGTCAGCCACGGTTCAGGCCTTCAGCAGCGCCGGCAGGCCCGAAAACCCGTTAGGGTTTTCAGCCGCCGCGCTACACAAGCCGTCGCCGCCGTCCGCCGCCGATTCGGCCGCCGCCGCCACTCCTTCCGGCTTCGCCTGAACCCTAGGATGAACCCTAGGGTTCAGCCGCCGTGAACGACGAGGTGCAGCAGCGCCAAAACAGCCGCGAACTACGCTGCCGCCGTCGTGCGTCCGACGCGCCGCCGCCTGCGGCCGTCGTCTCCTTTCGTCTCTTGTTCGTTCCTTGGATCTCGTTCCTCAGCAATTCTCCGATTTACAGCATATAATACAATACAAAAATCGAAAAATACAAGAAAAACGAATCCTATTCTAATCGGCACCTTATTATCTCGCCGATTTAAAATATACGAACAACGATAAATCGAAAAAATGATAAAACAACTCACATTAAATCCCGGACAGCAGCATGCACACATAATCATAATGACTCGAATGCATGAACATTAAATTCGACTCAACACAGAGCCGATCCAAAAACCTCGGGCTCTGATACCACTTGTTGGAACGGCTGCTTGAAAGCCGCCCCGGACCCCCAGATCTTGGTTCGGTTGTGTTGATTCGATCATGCACATAAGTTCATGCAACGGTTCGAGTACATACCTTACGATTATGGAGACGAGGAATCTGAGTCGTGTCTGATCGATCTACGGTTCTGATCTTCTAGGATGTGATCCCACACCTTGAAATCCGAGACTTGGTGGGCGTCTCGAGATCACTGGAACCTCGATCTCCCTTCTCACTCAGGCGCGCGGCCACTCTCTCTCTCGCCTAGGGTTTCACGCCAATCTCGTAGAGAGAATTCTGGTGTATGGTGGCTGTGTAAACTTAGGGTTTATGATGAGAGACTTGAGTATTTATATGGTTCATAAATAAGGAGATATGATTCCTTATTTATCTCCAACCATATTAATGCCAATCCCATATTTATTCTCTTTCCATAACTTACAAATCTTATTCCTTAATTAATACGAAATTAATAAGGAATTAATCTGTTCTGTTATGCAACTGAATATCCGGAAATAATTCTAACAAATAGAATTTATTCTAATATCAGTAGAAGAATAAATAGCTAAATATATACCAAATATATTTAGATATGATATTTATCCCCACAAGATTTAATTAAATAAATCTTATCTTATTAGATTTAATCTTATCCGTTAATAACTAAATAATAAATAATTAGATTTAATCCCACGGGATATAAATCTCAATTAATTATATTTATTATCCATTCACTGGATGTAAATCCAATATATATATCATATACCGGGCCTGAGTACAATTATTGAGTCCAGACTCAATAATACTATTTAGATCGATTCCCGAGGTCTGTTTGGGTCATCCTAGGGATCGGATACCAGACAGAGTTGGGCCTTATCTAATTCGATATTTCCATGTCCACCCCTGAACATGTATCTCATCAGAACTATGACGCACTCCACTAAGTGTCATAGCTGAATCACCGCTCTGTCCCAATTATGTAGATTGGGTTGGTATTTTGTTTAGTTCGACCCCCGTGTTTAAGACCTTCCATATCTGTTAATCAATTAGAGCTACCATGACTGCTCCTAATTGTTAACATCTGTTCCTCAGGTAGTACCCATTCACTCCTCATTATTATACCTGAACTTAATCAGCATGCATGACTTGGTATAATAAACATTGTGAACTCCCTGAGGGGATATCGTCAGCCTGCACTCACACAGGACACGGCTTGTTGATAACACTTATTAGACATACTATGCATCTCCATGTTACCCAAAGTACGACATGATTAAGATGAACTAACGAAGTTCATATCTTCGTAAATCAAAGCAACATCGAAGAATACATATACATCTAATAGTTTACCAAGGTTAAGATCGAAGCTAAAGCCTGAGATCTATAGCTCTTCACCTATATCACCTATGATACAGGGTCAGTATCAGAAGAGCATTATCTCTGTTGATCCTCAATACGTTCCACCGTACCAGCATAACTAGTGATTGGGACTCATCACTACCTTTAAGCTGCAGTCAAGACCGATAGCTCAGCCCAAGCTATCTCGATTGTGAACTGTTTATATCTCATCATTGTTTACGACCTTCGTGATCCCCTCCGAACTCAGATCGACACGTGGTCTAAAACATGAGATAATGGACTTTATTCTTGCTTATCCATATTCTTCCAGATAGGGATTGTTAACAGTGGACCGGTGTCGTAACCACTAAAACAACCGGTTTTGCTTTAGGTATACAACAACCCCAACAATAACATAGCCTGCGTGTTGCATATTACGAGTCTCGCATTCGTGAATTTCGGGAGAACTCGATAGCCTTCGAGGGGTTGTTTACGAAGAGTCATCAGGGCCAAATCCATCGTCTAGTACATGATTAAAAATTGATTAGCCATATATAAAACACGTAACCATACAGTACAAGATATCAAGCCTATTTCAAAAAACACGTACCACAGGGTCCCAAGGAAAGCGGTCATTGACCATCGCTTTGAAGACCCCGGCCGTCACCGTCGCGATTTGAAGGTCTATGGTAGAGGTTCTCCCCCTGCCGTCTGTAAAGCTTTCTCGACATCCTTCAGTAATGAAGGTCTATGGTAGAGGTTCAACGTAGCTTTTTGGTTAAAATTCTTCGGGCGACGTAGCTCAACGGCGTTCGCGATAAGAGTCTGATTAAAAAAACAATAAACTATTAATAAAAATAAACACAAAACCGCATACATACGAAGATAAATTAAAAAAAAAAAATGAAAAACAGATTATAATTTAGAACTAAATACAGGAAAGGGTGAAAAACACCATATTATAAAATCGGACAAATTTCACGCCGGAGAGGAGCTGCCGGAAAACAAAAAACGCCGGCGTGAAATAACGCTGACGTGATTGTTTTCCGGCAGCTATTCCCCGGCGTTAATTACGTAACAATGCTTAACAAATTTTTTTATAATAAAAAATGTTAATTACATGTATTTTACAACTAATTTCAAATTTTTCCTATCAAATATTGTTAATAAAATATATAGATTACATTCCTAATAAACATATGTCATAAGAAAACCACTTTGTGCTAACTTAATAACATAATTAAGAAAATAAAATTATTATGAACTCAAATATGTAGTTCACGCCGGAAATGGACGCCGGAAATCAAATAACGCCGGCGTAATTCAATGCCGGCGGGATTTGTATCACGGCATCGATTTTCCGGCGTGATTTGTACCAAAAATATTTAATTATTTTTCGTACACAATGGTGTATATAACTATATTTATAAACTGCTATTGAATATTTTTTATAAACAATTTTTAAAAACATATATAATACATTATTAAATACACAAATATCATAAAAGGACATACATAACAACAAAAATTATACTTAAAAATTATAATGATTGAAAAAAAAATATTAATGTGTAACAATATTTCACGCCGGATATGTATTGCCGGAATACAAAACACGCCGGTGACATGTCACGCCGGCGTGTTTGATTTTCCGGCAACAATTCTCCGGCGTGAAAATTAAATTTAAATTATGAGAATTAAAACCTACCATTTGTTGTAGTCAATTGAGTCGTTGTACTCTCCGACTTCGTCTCCGGTGTGAACAATATTTTTTCCGGCCTCGTTCCCGTCTACAAACCCTTCAAAAAATATTGAACGGCCAAATTAGCACTCAAATATAAATGATCTTTTTTAACGAATTAATTAGCACTCAAATCTCTTAATTGTAAAATTCGAATTTAAATTTGAATTCACAAATCTTTGAAAATCTCATAATTTTATAACAAATCTTTGAATCTACATACACTAGAAAACTTATAAATTTAAACTACATATAATAAAAAAAACTTTTAAAAAAATATTGGATTTTTTGGCAAATTTCACGCCGGGGGGTGTTTGCCGGAATACATATTACGCCTTCACGCCGGCGTGATATGTGTTCCGGCAAACACTCCCCGGCGTGAAATTGGTCAAAAAATCCAATATATATATATATATATATATATATATATATATATATATATATATATACTTCGACTAATGTACTTATTTAATATTACCTAATTGTTTTCGACTGTCGACGGGATCCAAAGTCTTCTCCGGTGTCGGGGAGGCTTGCCGGCGCGGTGGATGCTTGCCGGAGAGAGAGGGGGAAGTATTTTTTTTTTTTTTTTTTTGTCTCCTAGTTGTTCAACTTGGGAATCAATCCCGGTTTTCAAGGGAGTCAAGAATCAAATCCCTAACTCCCATAATAATGTTGCAATTTTGATTTAAAAGAATTTAAAAAAGTAGGACCCACCTCTATTAAAATATAAAAGGGGTATTTTGTACATGCTTTTTAAAGAATGAGTATTTTGTGCATGCTTGTTTTGAAGAGTGGTATTATAATTTTGCTCCCTAAATGCAATCGTATAGTAAATATAATCCGTATAATTAGAAGTTTTTCACTATCCAATTCCTAATTCCTAGATGGGTAAACATGCTCAATAAATGAGCCAACTAATGGGCCCCGTCTCTCTTAGTTGTCTAAGCAACACAACTTATTACGGTGTACTTTTCTATCTATTTTATCATAACATTTTTGTTTAATAATTTTTTTAATGGATTACAGATACAAAAATGTATTTATATAAATCAAATTGGCACGCGAAGTACCAATTAATGGCTTACAGATACAAAGGAAAAAGCGTGCAAAAATATATTTTTCATCAAACAACGGCTCCACAATCTGCTTTTGATTTCATCGACAATCTTCTCTTTATTCCCGCACGCACTCCCAAAAATTACTTCATTACGCCACTTCCAAATCTTAAGCAGTAAAATGTTATAATAAAAAAGACAAAGAAAATATTGAACAAATGATCACCGATAGGAAAATTCAGGGTGGTTTTCTGTAATCATTGTCTTAAACTACGATCCCTATAGAAAATCTTAATTGTTGTTAAATAAACGTTCTTTTACATACCATGCAACATTAAATGTGTAGACGGTAATGTAACAATGTTACGTTAATCAGTTTTTTTATTAAATGTTTAGATTGTTTTAGTAGAATTTAGTTTTTCCGATAATATTTATTTTTAACATATATTTATAATATTACCCGTAGTAATTTATAAGGCACATTAAATACTATCAAAGCTAGAGTATTATTTATTTCTATATTAAGATACAATGGACAGTTTAACTGTTTAACATTGAAAACGAATATAATTAATCAAGAAATGTCACATCTCCTAATTTACATTTATGTTACGGTAAACAACATGCTACTCATCATTTAAGAGGAGTACTATAAAAAACTGTCTAGTCTATTTGTTCAATTTTTTATTAAATTCAATGCTAATTTTTTTTATGAATTATAATGATATTATTGATAGATCCGGGTTAGAGATCCACAACAATTTAGGGTATTATTCGTCATGTTTTGCAAAGAGCATTCATGGATAAAGCGTTATAGCGGTAAAGAACAAGAGTTTCATGCGTATGGAAAGCCATAACTAAGCATTTTGTACAGAGCATGATTTGCGCAGGAATAATGAATAATAATCAAGCTGTGTGCTGTGTGTAAAGGGCATATTTAGCCATAAACTAGTAAGATCCATGGAGTTTTGCACTCATATAAGCAGATAACGAAGAAAGGAGGTAGGAAAAAGAGAGAAACGAGGAGCGCGAAGCTCCGTTGAGCCTCATTCCCCTTTAGATAATGAGGTTTTACCTTAAGCTCGAGGTAGTGTGTGTAAGAGAGAGATTCTTCCCGGCGTCGAGAAGAACGGATGGAGGTGAAAAGGAACTGAGGCTTCCCGGAAGAAAGCTTCGAACGCCTTGACCGCTTGGGCTCGGAGGAGCTCGTAAGAGAGTATGGAATTGAATGGAACAGTACGCAAAGATGCGCGTTGTTTGTAGAAATGATGTTGTGATGATGATTGAAGGGTGCGTTCACTTAGTATTTATAGGTGAGAGGAGGGTGAAAAGTGAGCATCCATGTGAAGGAAAAGGGACAGAAAAGGAATTCCAACGGAAACAAGGTATTCTCTGTCATGAATGCAGTGGTCCTCACTCTATAGTACATAGAGTCACGCGGACTGTATGCTACGCAGAACCTCTAGCTCTGCTAAACACTTATGGGATCTGACCAGATCCTCCCATCTTTGCAGATGCCTGCAGATCTCACATGGCTTCTGGAAAGAGTTGAAACTTCACGGCTTCTGTATGAATACAATTCTCAATTGTGTTGAGTGTCTGGTGCTCATGAAATCTCTTTGATGATATGTTGTTATGCAGAACAACTTCTATTGATCCCTACTGGAATGAATATCGATTTTTCTTAATAACGATGATAAGGCTTATCTCACCCAGAGCCTATCATTTCATTCCTTTTCAGTAAGATTTCTGTATTTATCGTGGCATCTAGTATACTATTTTTTCTATAGACTATATTCTAAGGTTAAGGAAGGTGCGCTTCCCCATTAATTTGGTTTATTTATGGAATATGGCTGATATTAGTCCCTATCAATTATAATCTTAAAACAAATAATAATGATATTCTGTTTAGAAAAAGTGATCTCGTCGAGTGACGACCGACATTATAATAGTATTCTCTCGTTCCACTTCATTTGACTTTCTTCCCTAATCGGAATGTCTCATTTCAATTGACTTTTTTTTTTTTTTAAATGGAAAGAATTAACTCTTACTTTTAACATTGTGCCTAAAATTTATACCGAAATGAAACAAAATGATTCAACTAGGACGGAGGGAGTAATTCTTAATAATTACGCCATTTGTCCACAATTTGCCGAATCAAATGACTTTAAGGTCGTTTAGAGGCTTTGAAATGGTGGATTTATAAATTGAATTTTTGAAGTATAGGTTTTTGTTGTAAGATACTATAACACTTATAATATCCTAAAAAAAAACCTAATCTAGTTTATTTTTATTATTTTTTTATTTTTTATATATCTACAATTTCGGAACCTCAAACAAAGATAATAGGTCAATAGGTCAGTAAATCGTGGACGGAGGGAGTAGTATATAGAGATATTAAAAATGCTCATATGTCCACTGTGTGCACACTTAATTAATGTTCAACTGCTGATGTGGGAGTTCCATGTGTGCAATTTATTTTCTATTAGGGTTTAGATCTTTTGTAATAGGCAACATTGTGTATCTAAATTGTTTCAATTATCAATATCACTGTCACATCATTTATGAAATATTAAGTGTATCCTCAGTGAGCAGGGAATATTGGTCCAACAGAGATATTCAATTTTGTTAAATCACTTTTAGTCCTCATTTGGTTCACTTTTTTTTTTGATTAGGTAAAGAAAAACAATTAAATGAATTCATTACTTGTTTGGTTTGAGTAATAAGTTAACAATTACTCTTACTTGGGTGTAACACAATCCCCCAAGTTTTGTTACCCCTCAAGAAGAAGGGGAAAGGAAATCCTCTCATAAGCGGATGAGATCCTCCATTCCCAAACTTGTATTTCAAATGTATACCCAAGTCAAAACTACGTAACTTTGTTAGTTTAAGAACAAGCGTATGGGATCCTCTATTCCCAAACATGTGTTTCAAATGTATACCCAAGTCAAAACTACCTAACTTTGTTAGTTTAAGAAATTCTTGAATTTGCAGCAATTGAAAAGATAAGAACAAAACTATGTAATTTTATCTGGGCACACGATTTGAACACAAGTTTGGAGACAAATGATCCAATCTGCTCCATGTTGGATATTTTAGTGTAATTGGATTGACTTGTTTGATCAGTATATTCATAATAATACATCATACGAATTTGGTGGTGCAGAGTGCACGCATATGAATTTATTATGATTTTAGAGGCGAAGCCCCTAAGGGACGGGGGTTCGGGGGCAGCGCCCCCGATAGCGGGGTCCAAGGGGCAGAGCCCCTGGCTGCGGTCGAGCTGCATAACTGTATAACTGTATTATCAAACTTATTAAAAGTTGTATTAAAAACTGATACAAATGTTTTTCCTGGTTCTCTCTGATCATTTTTTTCTATGGTTCTGTATTCTCAAAACATTTTCATACTAAAGTTCGAAACTTCTAAATTGTATCTGATTGAATAATTCGATAGAACCGTCGAATGGATTCGATCTGAAAGTGTTATCACGCCTTTCAGAGAATCCGATTTTGTTCGTTTACCATATCTTTTCTTACCAACACTTCAAAAGTGACTCTCTTTCCATTATTGAACCAAACACAATAAAAATAACTCTTATTGTTTCCACTCCCTTACGTTACATGATTCATTCGCTTTTTGTTACCCAACTTAAATTAAACGGCCACTTAGCCGCCTACGAAGAGAAAAACTTTTGGAAAACAAGGTCAAAGTCCACTTTATAAATTATATGAAAATTAAAAAGAAATAAAAAGAAATGGAAAATACAAGCAAGACTGCAAGACCCGTGGTCATTGGTGTTGATTGTATGACTAGCACTATTCCATAATACGTATATGCCATTTGTTAACAATTAAATAGAATAAAAGCTTCATTTTTTTTAAATTTTTTTATCGTTATTATTGTTTTCGCTATTATTTAAATTAGGGGGAAATACCAGATAAATAATTTTTGAAAACTACTACGGTTTTAGCTACGTATTTTCCAACTTATAACACTCACTTACTAACTACGGAGTATTTCATTTACCTCGTTAAAATATGCCTAACTTTTCTTTTTAGGTTGTCTCATCTCATGCATCAGAATATGCTTATTTTCTCTTTCAGCACTTTACTTCACCACAACAATTCCTTATCTTTAAATTAACTCGATCATCTTATTCAATTATTATATAATACCACAACATCTAACTTTTTTTTATTAAAATCCATATCGAAAGTAAATGATTATAATCCACTGACATCGACGGAGTATAATTTAAGACGGCATTATTACGTATCTTTATTTACATAAATGGTTGGTCGTTTGCTACACTCAAGAATCATTCACTTATTTTTTTGTGAAGGGAAGAAGTAGTTGTTACAACCCAAAAATCCCGCCACAATTAATGGCGATGTATTGACCCAAATAGAGGAGAGTATTAATCGACGGCGGTCATTTCAAATTTATTAATTCTCATGTGCTTTCATACCAAACTTATGGGAAAAGTTGGTTCTTGGTACCTTTCACACAAACATTTCTCACTTATGACTCCGACCACGACTCTTCACCTCGTCTTAAATTCTATGTTTCCCTCTCTATAAATACCCTTTTAAACTGCCACATCAAGTACTTGTCTCAAAATTAACATAACTCCTTTTCTCCCACCACAAAAGTAAAGGAAAACAAAAACTCTCTCTCTCTCCACTTCCTCCAATCCATGGCTTCACATCATGAGTCTAGAATTTTCGTCCTTGCGCTTCTCGCGCTAGCTCTTCTTGTCCAAGGTATTCGATCGAATTTCCATTGTGTATGAATTTCCTACTTACTTTGAATAAACTATATATGCTCGATTTCAAACACAGGCACACTTATTTTCTTGCTGTCTCGTCTAGGTAATTGAAAAATGAAAATTGTTTCCTATAAATGGTAAATAGTGATCCTTTACTTCACCACATTCACCTTGTTATTTTATGTGGATCCCTACTAAGCAAAACTAAAAAATAAAAAATATTAGTAATAATTAAAATAGGTGTAGTAATTTTTAACATGCATAATATAATAATAGTAATATTTTCGACGAAAAAAAGGACATCTCCCTATTGTTCAATTTAATTGGTCAAAATATAAATAAACCTACTTGCATCAATTAGTATTTTCATTATGTCAGTAAAAATATATCAAATATAGCTGCCATACCAACTAACTATTAATGCTCGAGAATAAAGATTTCATGTTCGAGTCTTCTGTATAATGATCTTTAATTTCATACTATTATAATTTTTTCGATTGTAATTAAATAAAAACAAACAAAATCAACTAATTTACTCCCTCTTCTTGTTGTGCATGAATGCTAGGAAACATCGAGTGCGAGAATCTAGAGAAGGAGACGTGCGCGTACGCGGTGTCGTCGACGGGGAAGCGGTGCGTGCTGGAGAAGCACGTGCGGAGGGGCGGGGCGGAGGAGTACGCGTGCACGGCTTCGGAGATCGAGGCTGACAAGATCAAGAACCTGATCGAGAGCGACGAGTGCATAAAGGCGTGCGGGCTCGACAGAAGCGCGCTCGGCATATCGTCCGACTCTCTACTAGAAGCGCGTTTCGCCAAACAGCTATGCTCCAACAGCTGCTACGCCAACTGCCCCAACATCGTCGACCTCTACTTCAACCTCGCCGCCGGTGAAGGTATAAATATATATTACTCCCTCCTATTTTATTTGTAAGTCGTTTGTGTCTCCTCAATTTTGTTCAATTTATATGTCGTTCTATATTTTTATTCCAATAATGACCCTTTGTTTCAACTATTTCATTAATTGATCCAAAGAAAAATAAGTGTTTTTTCTTTACTTTTCCCCTACTGAATAATGTTAAGCAGTAGAATTCCAAGTATTTGACTCATCATTAATATCATTCATTAGGGCTAAATAGGGAAAAATATTTTTTTCTTAATAGTTGTGCCCAAGCATAGGAAGACTTACGTAAAGAATTGGAGGGAGTAATTAATTAATTGATTCATTGATTAATTAATTAATTAATTTCCACTTCATTAATTTCGTCGACACAAGTCGTTCGTTCTTTGTCGCGGCGAGGTCCACGTTTATTAATTAGTTGGGTATGGTTTTATTAAATTTGTATGGTTGACGTGGCACTGCTACGAAGGTACGTTTAAAAAAAGGTCAATTAAGTTTTTTTTAGTTTAAATTATAAATTAAAATCTCATTCCGTTCTATTTATTTAGATATAATAACTTTTTTCGACACATGAATTAAGACAAGAATGATAATAGTAGATAACGTAATGTCTATGAGTTCAATTGAGTTTAAAAATTTGTCATTTTAGGCAATATTCATATATCAGTTGAACGATTGCCAATAGATTTTATCCCCATATCAACGGGACGAATGGACTATGAAATTAACAGTTTCTAAAATATTTATAATTTCTTCTGTCTCACCTCACTTGGTTTCCTTTCCTTTCCATTGCAGGAGTGTATCTGCCGAAATTTTGCGAAGCGCAAGGAGCAAACGCCCGGCGAGGAATGGCGGAAATTAAAAGCTCGGGATTGACGGCGCCGTCAGCGGAATCACCCCAGCATGCTAACGTCGTTAGTTTCTTGGGCGCCCCTGCAGTGTCTCCTACTCCTTACTAGCTTTCTTCTCAACCGTTGTATACGTCGGACAAAATCCAAGAGAGAGAGAGAGAGAAAATAAGGATTTGAGTCCCACCCTTTTGTAATGCAAACGATAAATTTAAATTATCATCATACATAGAGTGTGTGTGTTTTGTTGTATTTCATCTTTTTTATTAGTAGTGATCAATAAAATAAATATCAGTTTATGAGATAATATTTCATTGTACTTTCATACCTAGATACCTATAATGTTCTACAACATTTAATTCCCCTAATTAAATGCTCAAAAATTACATAAAATCCCTTTTTGGTGCACACAAATTAAGATGACTCAAATTCTAGACATAATGGTTAATTGGGAGAACGTGTCACCAGAATAGTAGTGTTTTCGTCCGATTAAACCTAGTTGTTGCATGCTATTTTGCCTAATTATAACATGTTTTCTTTTCATAATCGGATGATCAAATTATACATTATAAAACATCTATACCTATACCTATTATAAAAGTGTTTTATATTATAAAATATGAGTTGTCGATTAGTATATCCTTTGGTTGTGTTCTCTTTGAGGCGAAAGAAAATGAGAGGAAAAAAATTACCCTATAAATTCCACCTATTTTCTCACATTTTCTCACATTTTATCAATTAGGGAGAATTTTAATCATTAAATTGGAGAAAATATTTACAACACTAAATTGGAGATCAGATAATATGTTCTCTCCATTGTAGTGCAAATGAAGAGGAAAAAATAGAAAATGTGAGAAAATGGTGGAGTATATAGAGTGATTTTCTCTTTTCACTCATTTTCTTTCGCATTAAAGAGAACGGAACCTTACTATAAACTTAAATTTAAGGGTTAATGACCAAAAAAAACCCAAACTATTCCTATTTTATCAAAAATACTCTGAACTATTGAAAATAACCAATTAAATCATAAACTATCGATTTTTTATCAATCCTACCCCCAGTCTAATTTTTCGGTGACGGAATACACACATGGCACGCCGGAAGCCATGTCATATTTACTTATTAATTTTTAATTAAAAATTAATATCCACGTAGATTCAAAATAAAATACTCCTATCTCATCGGTAAAATCAGAGATTCAGAATGGCAGCGCGAGCGGCGGTGCTGGCTGGCCGATTGGCGTATTCCATGGACGCCGGCGACTTCCTGACAACGAACGGTGGACGAGGAGGGGCGCAGTGGCGACGGGTGTGGCGGCAGAAGCTGTTGTCGCGTTCAGCGACAACGGGGACTGTGCAGTCGTCCTTCTCTTGTGTTCAGTGCCGACGACGACGACGTCGGAGGAGAGGCGGCGGCGGCGGCGGCTAGCCTTGTCTATTGTTGACGAGTTAATAATAGTTGTTTTTTTGAACAAAATTTCTTTGATTTATTTCTTTGAGCTAGAAATTGCTTGTAGAAATATGTTAATACGTAGTTTTGAGTTGACTCTATGATGTTATTTAGAATTAATATGAGTTGTTAAGCTTGTGTTATCTAGTAAGATGGCTGGAAATTGGCTTGAAAAATGTGTGCTGTTGATATGCAGATGAAGGGTTGTGTGGAAACTATATGAAAACAAAAGCAGCAGGTAGTTTTTCTGCACACATCATATGTTCGATAAAATGTTCGGTCGACTATTTCAGCTCCAAACGAGCTGACATTGCTCTATGATTTCCACACAACTCCTAAAAAGTTACTTACCTAACTATGGGCCCGTTTGGCTAAGCTTATTTCAAAATGCTTATAAGTTCTAAGTGCTTATAAGATGTTTAAGAGCTTATAAGATGTATGAGGGTAAGAGCTTATAAGTTGTTGAAGTGTTTGGATAAAAGAGCTTATAAGCTTGAAGAGATAATAAAAAAATAAAATCTGAAAATTAAAAATAATTTTTTTGAAAATCATAATGTTATAACATCAAATGGAAGTGTATATAATATAAATATTAAAAAAAAAATAGAATTATAGTGGTAAATAAGCAAAATTTAAAAAAAATAAGTTGGGGTAGAGGAGCTTATTTTTTGGAGTGCTTATAAGCACTTTTTGCTTATTTTTGCATCTTATAAGCTCTTAAGGAGCTTATTTTGCCAAACACATTTATAGTGCTTATAAGCAGTCAAACAACTTATAAGTAGTCAAACATCTTATAAGCTAGCTTATAAGCTTAGCCAAACACCCTCCATACCATATGCTTATGACATCTTCTAATATTTCTCCTCTTACCTCCACTGATCTTGCTCAACCTCAAGCTTTCACCATATACAAATTGTTGGTTTTCTCTCACACCAAGTCCTGCACATAACTTCTTCTTCTTCTTCTTCTTCTTCTTCTTCTTCTTCTTCTTCTTCTTCTTCTCTTTCTTTCTTTCTTCTTCTTCTTCTTCTTTTTTTTTTTTTTCTTTTTTTTAAAGAGGGATAGATTTTATCTTGTTACTCATCAGAATTTTAATTACAATGTAGTTCAACAAGCATACCATTCATATCATACTTTTTGCCAATGATTTTTCCTTTTTCGTTCACACCAGTGCCTTCGATAAGTAGAGATTACTGCAGGACCTTCTACAAAAGATCAAACCATGTTAATATTTTCCTAGCCTCTGTTTGAAGCAGAGCTCTTGTTCTCTCATCAGTTAGAAAAATGGGACTTCTTTCAATGTGGACAGAGAAGGTAATACAAAACGTTGAGCGAAAGTCCTCGGAAAAGGAGCATGTGATCCTTTTGTTCTTGTAATACAGTACTTCGATCAGGAGAAGCAACTCTCAGAGCCAACACCTATAAAACGAAACAATATTTCCAGAAGCATAAGAATCCAATAAGAAAACATTTGGCACCTGCCACAAAGAACTGCAATTTCGATTTCATCATGGATTGTGTTGAACTGTTCCTTAATTAAAGTTTAGAAACATAGTACACATACTGCTACAACTATCCAAAATAAGCTTTAAAGCTTTCAAAAAAAGACTTTCATCTCCCTTGCTTGTTAGAGTACAAAATAAAGTTTTCAAACATTCAAAAAGCCTCCAAAATATCAACAACTATATCAAGGAGGAGATGCTCTGCCTTTGTCAATAACTTGTGAGTTTTGACTGCGGCCATCTTGATGAATAAGTTGTGCTCTTCTTCCACCACACACATACGCATTTCCAGAATCAGCATGCAGCAGCCCAAAGCCACCTCTAGCAATTCTCCGCTCTCTATTCAGGGCAAGTCTTGCTTGATTTGAAAGGCTTCCCAATGGCCTCGAGCTTGATGGTTGCTCGAATGCAATATTTTTCTTTGGCCTTCTTCTTGGCCTTGAGATTACTGCTTGATCATTTGCAACACTTTTCTTTGGTCTTCCTCTTGGCCTTTTTGGTGCAGGCTACATAAAAATCAATGAACTTATCAATGATCATTCAAATTTTAAAATATATTTATATATATAATACTACCTGGATTATAGTTGTAGATGTACACGTCCTTGCGTTATGGTCTGTCCCTCGGCATTTACTACAACTCATATTTACCCTCCCCTTTTTAGGCAACTTGCCTTCTAAAGGTCTTCTTTGTTCATCCTTTCCTCGTTTTCCTAACTTTTTGGGCTTGCCAGGTTGTTTTTGATACTCCGGAGGAAGCACATGTGGTCCATCAAAAGAAGAATGGAATGTAAATTCTTAGCTAAGATTCATCAACAAACTTCGATAGTACAGTGTCCTATTTATAGAGATGCAAAAGAAAATGTCGCGTTTATGAATATAAACGCGCCTTCACTCTCCACCGTTGATCTCATCTAATCCTACGGCTGAAAAAAGAAACTCCAGTACTTATCCAACTAGCATACCAGCGTGGCAGATTACTAAACCGACATTACAGGTGTTTTAATTTGATTGGCTACAAACAAAATGAGCCTAACGGCTAGTAACAAAATGAGAAAACAAACTAAACAAAACTTCATCTTCATCATTCAACTCCATCAGCTGCTTCTTTTCTTAATCTCTGAACTTGATTTTTCACAATTAACCCTCCTCCTTCTTCTCATCTTCTTCTTCCTCTTCTCTGTTTCTTCTAATTTTTTCTCAGAACCTAGAAATTTTTTCAAACCATTGACTTCGATTCTAAGCTCCGTTTAAAATTTTCGTTTGTAAAGTGTCCCAAAATTTTCTGGGTCAAAAACGATGCAATTCATTTTCCCTCAACCTCTTCCTCCCCATCGCCAGCGCGACGCCATCCTCACTTGGGTTTAACCCAACATTGTTATTGTCCTCTACGTTTAGCCATGAAATTTAAGGATTGGTCACAAAAATGGAAGAAATAGAATATTTATTCTTCATTTGAAGAATTAAAATAATCAAATTAAATTACAATTTTTTTGAAGAAGTTTGCGACTTTGCAGTATTTGGTTGCAAGAAACTTCTCAATTATTCTTCTTTCTTAGTTTTCAATTTTGTGTTTTGCTTCTTGTTGAATTGTGAGTGTTCTTGTTCTGCGACTTTAATTCCAATTCATGAAGAAATTGAAGAAATCAAATTGTGGGTTTGGCTTCTTGTTGAATTGTGGGTGTTCTTGTTCTGTTCCTTTGATATGTTAGGGTTATTATTGTCATTTGATATCTTTGTCATGATTTGAATCTTTGATTTTAAACATTCAAATAAAATAAGGGCTAATCTACACTATCTTACCAAACAACAATATTATAATCCTTATCTCATCAAACCTAGATAGTAATCTTGATTTCAATCTCGGGCCTACTATCCCAACATCACTACCAAACAAGCTCATATGTCAACAAAACGAAGAGAAGAGTTAATCAATATTTCAAACGTAATCCCTGCTATATAATTGAAAGAATAAAACCAACTTACAAAATGTATACTCCTTTTGTCCCGTTAAGAATGATGCAATTCTAGTGTTATTTTACTCACATAACTCACGTTGATTAAAGAAAGGAGTCATTTTCAGTCTGTAATGCACGGATTCTCCTAAAAACACAGCATTGCAGTATCGGGTGCGCGTCGGGTGCGGGTGCGGGTGCGATTCGCGTGGGATACGCACCCGATACGCCACCTGGCGAATCCTTAAAAAAAAAAAAAAAAAAAAATTCGGATACGCGTATCCGGTGCGTGTGGTTGCAAATCGGGTGCGTTTGGGGTGAATTGTAATTAATTTATTTTTTTGGGTTTTTTTCTTCTTCTTATTTTACCCTAAATTGAAATCAATTATGTGAAATTAATTCAGGCAGAAACATAAAAAAAATTAATCAATAGGAATTACTTATGTGTTTTGAGACTTAACTATTGAACTGATGTTTTTATCTTCCTTGACATTTGAAATGTTATATTTCATTTAGGAATTTTATTTTATTTTTTCTAAATTATATATATATATATATATATTAAAATATAATATAATATATAAATACTCAGACGTATCCTTCACGAATCGCACCCTAAAATTTTCAAAAATCCGTATCCACGTATCCGTATCCGTATCGCTCCCGCACCCGCACCCCGCACTCATGCAACACAGTTTTCAGTGGGACGGAAATGCATGTTTACTAATTCCAAAGAAAATGACTTACTTTTAAAAACATTAAAATAAAATGATGTTAAATTAAGATGCCTTTCTTCTCCATAGATTATACAACTATTTAATTACTACTATGATTTAATAGTTTTATAAGAGCAATAATATGTCCTCCATTATGAAATAATATGAAAATTACATTAACTTTTAACTTTTAACCCTTCGTATATTTGAGCCCAAAATAAAGCCCAATCCAAAATTGCATGCTACACACACTTTTATACTCCATAAATTATGCATATGAGAAATATTATAAACTAAATTAATTATAAAATTTTGCCTCAGTTATAAGCATCTCAAAAAAAAAAAAAAATAGAGCTTAATTCATTTTATTAAATCATTTTATTTGTCTAATCACTACTTTTTATCACCTCAATATAATATAAAATCTTTCAAATTTTAAATTATCACAATTTATTTGTTTGTTATCGACTTTGAAAACATCAATTTATGTTTATAGATTTATGATGCACCATTTTGAAAACATATATTTAAATCAAAACATCAAATAATACCACTCTAATGAAGATGAGGCGACCGATTTCAGCCAAAAGTCTTATATTAATCGAGACGGAAAGAGTACACTATATTATTAACCGAATGTTCCTTTAAAATTGTGTCCGAATTGTGTGGCTTTTGACATGACGGAGCAGTATTACAAATAATATCGAATGTAATTAATTAAAATGTTTCAAATTGGAATAAAATAGACTGGAAAGAACTACAACCAACACACTTGCTGCTAAATGGAAAGAAAAACAGAAGGAAGCCATAAACATCGTTGATAACTTGAAAGAAATAAAGCAATCTGGTCTTGTTGCACTAAGCCCTGCCAAACAAATACACAGGTCGGAAATTTTCGTCACGATCGTTGTCGGATGTAAATTTGAAGGACTTGATGCGCCTGGCGAACTGCCAGTGGCCGTCGTCAAACTAGGATACATCAAGCCCCAACACGTTCAATGTCCAGATAGGGTGTTTCCAGTCAGTTGCGGATCTACCCTTGGTCAAGGAGTGTCAATTGACACCCCTTAATTTTTATTGTGAAATACTCATTATACCCCTATTATTATTATTATTATTATTATTATTATTATTATTATTATTATTATTATTATTATTATTATTATTATTATTATAAAATCATTTAGATAGCTAAAATTCTAAAAAAAAATCGCGGCTGCGCAGATTGAGATTCCTCTAGTTTTTCAAAGTTCTTTCTTCTTCGAATAGTATGTTTTATTTCAATTTTTTTTTTTTTTATTATTATAATTTTGACACCCTTATCAAAAATCATGCATCCGTAACTGTTTCAGTAATCCTCTCCTACTATTTGTGCAATACCTGCAAAATATTCATCTGCATCGGAGTCGAGCAATGCGATGCAGATGTTGCTCAGCCTCATCCCAAAAGAATGATACGGAAGCGAAAGTATAACACCATCACCATCACCATCACCATAAACTGACAAGAGGACCTCATTTCCAACTCCTCCAATTACAAAGACGTTTTCGCAAGCCCGAGGCCCTAACTCATCATAGTGTTTGAGCAATGTGGGACCTCAGAACACTTGCCATTCGTTATTTGACGATCCATTAACATTCAGACAAAACGATGTACCAATATCCGTCACCACAACAAACGTATACTCATCGATCATAGCAAAGGTCTCGATGCAGAATAATGGTCGACTTGTTGTGTCATCGTACCTGTATTTGGTTACAGGGAAGCGTTCTCTCCGCTTGGTCGGATGCAACAGCTCGTAATGATAACCTGGCCCGAGACGACGGGGCGACGTCGAATGCAAAGTTGAGGAAGCTTGATGGACATACCTCTCTCAGGAATGTACAACTCAAAATCAACATCACTAAAGTTATAGCAATTGATTTATTTTTTAAAATGGAAATATTTAACTCTTTTTTTTCAATATGAACTCCTTACTTTTTCACTTTTAATACTATACATAAAATCTCGTGCCGAATCAAACAAGTCAAGTGAAGTGAGACGAAGGAAGTACATTTACATTTACTGATTTACCAATAGTAATTATAGTTTAATTGCGTGCTTAAATTACTAAAAATGTTACTGGGTAGAAACAATTAAATGGGAAAATATAAAGAGGCAAAAAATAGAATAGCCTATTTGAAGTTTAAAAACCAATTCTAAGTTTGGATGTTAAAAAAAAACAAAATATACCCATATTTTTTAAAATAGTCCAAGATTGCCCATTCCCCTACCTAAAATCTAGGAAACCGCAAAAAACTTCCAATTCTCAGAAAAACTTCCTCCATTATCTGGCACACGATTTTTCTGTTTTTTCATTTTTTTTTTATAATTTTTTTTTGTTTTTGTTTTTTTATGCTTTCGTTTTATTAATAGATTTTTTTTCGTTTTTATTTTTATAACACAATATGAATTTATAACATAGTACGATTTTTGTACGTTTCGTACTGGACGTTAGGTATAAGATTTTGTAATTTCGTACTGTGTTCTCAAATGCATGTATGACGTAATAAAAATTACGAACGTTTGTAGTAATATTTGTAAGTTTCGTACTGTGTTCCTAATTGTATAGAGCGAAGGGATAAAAATTATGCACTTCTCTAGTAAGATTTTATAAGTTTCGTACTGTGTTCCATACAAATAAGTACGAAATTGTTAAAATCGTACTGTATCCTTAAATACACGAATCGAAAGTAATAAAAATTAACAACTTTTTAAAGAAAAACTAAAACAAATAAGTACGAACGTATTAAAATCGTACTTAAAAAATCAAGTAATAAAAATTAAATAAATGAAACTCCGCTTCAAATAATAAATCAAAAAGGGCAGAAAAAAGAAAAGAAAAATTGAAATAGAGGTTACAGCCCCGAAAATCTAAATTGCCGCCGCCGGAGATCCAACCGATGGATTGGTCTGAAATTTGCAGTGTACCTCCCCACGTCCCGTACGAACAAACCCACAAATTTTGAAGTCAATCGCGCGGCTAGATCGGCCGGAACAGACAAAATAGCCCCGAAAACCTAAATCGACGCCGCCGGAGATCCAACCAATGGATTGGTCTGAAAATTTCAGCGAGCCTTCCCAAGTCCCTTACGAACAAACCCACAAAGTTTTAAGTCAATCGCACGGCTAGATCAGCCGGAACATACGAAACAGCCCCAGAAACCTAAATCGACGCCAAGGAGATCCAACCGATGGATTGGTCTGAAATTTTCAGCGAGCCTTCCCACGTCCCGTACGAACCCACCCACAAAGTTTGAAGTCAATCGCACTGCTAGATCGGCTGGAACAAATGAAACAGCCTCGTAAATCAAATAAAAAAACCCAGAAAATTTGAATCACATCAATGGTGAAGAAACAATTTTTGCAAAAAAAAAAAAAAAAAAAAAAAAAAAAAAAAAAAAAACATGATTTTTGAGAGGAAGAAACTACCTATTTCTGAGTAGGAAAATCAATTTTCGCATTGCTGGTAAAATTCTTCAACATCGAGGTCTGCTTCACCGTTCTCGTCGCAGCCGTCTTCGTCAGAGAGAGAGAGATTATCGTGTTCTCCGTCAATTTTTTTGTGAGGAAGAGAGAAACAGAGGAAGAGAGAGTTGTGGGAGTCGCCGTTTTTGTATGAGAGAGATGCGTTTTTTTCAGTTTCCTAGAATGTAGGTAAATTAAGCAAAACCTAGATATAAAAGGATAATATGGTCTCCCAAACCAAAAAAGGGGTAAAATTTGTGTTTTTTAACATCCAAGCCTAAAATTAGGTTTTAAACTTCACATAGGTTATAAAGGTATATATTCTCAAATATAAAAGTATATATGTTGCATGTACCGATAGGAATTATAGTTTTAATTGCATGCTTAATTTTTTTATTTTTTTAAAAAAAAATAAAGTTTACCTTACTTTTCTTATCCTTACCGTACACTACTATTATGAATGAAATCTACCGCCTCCAACAAATTAGCCGTACAATATGTTTAAAATGATGTTCAATGTATAAAAATAGCCAATTTCACTATAACTATAACTTTTTTAGCCACAAGTTTAAAAGTGTCAGTTTTATAGTCACTTTGTGGTAAAATGACATACTTACCCTAAAAAAGTTTGTCCATGTCATCAATTGATAAAATTTAAAACAAGAAAAGAAAAAGAATATTCATATAAAACCAAAAACAAAGATTTGGTGGGCCATCATTATTGCAATTTAATTTTATCCAACCACCTCTCTCTCTTCTCTTTCTCTCGATCGGTACTCCCTCTATCAAAAAAAATTAATCCGACAGTTAAACACCAGCCGCCGTCGTCGCCCGCCCCTCCGTCGCTGCCCGCCGTAATCTTGTATACGTCGCCGCCGTCACCACCAGAGAACATGAGTCACTCGGAGAATCGGTCGGAGTCCGACGAACCGGAATGGCCTGCGCCTCCACCGCCGGTGAGTGAAATAGAAAATACTACAATTTTAATTTCAATTTTTTGTGTAATGTATTGCATTTAGGTTGTTCCTTTATATTGCACGAAGTTCGTTTAGATAGTTGATTTAGGGTTTTGAAAATTATGATATATGCATGGCTGATTTAAAAAACTGTCGAATTTTGAGAAAATTTTGCAAAAGTGGGGACTGTTCTATTAGGCACGGTTGATTTTAAAATTCGACCGTGTGAACACGGTCGAATTTGGAAATCAACCGTGCCTCCCCTTTGACTTTGTGAAATTGTTGACCAGGCACGGTTGACTTGGGGATTCAACCGTGTGACACGGTTGAATTCCCATTTCAATCGTGCCTTTCCAGCGTGGTTTTAGGGTATTTTTTATCCGATTTTCATTTTATTTCTTATAACTATACTAATATATTTTGTTTGTATTATTTTCAGCCTAGGTTTCAGTGGATGAGACCTCGAATGCAAGGATATCCCGGCAAAGTAATCCTATATACACGAGATAGGGTTCTTCGAGATATCCTCGATGTTTTGAGAAATGTCGGGGGACAGCCGCTCCTCGATCGATTTTTAGAAGGCCCCTTCCGTTACATCATGGAGTTGAGGAGGAAAGATCTGGCAATCAGTGCCTTGCACGAGTTACTAGCCCGGGAGTTGACAGATTCGTCGATCCCGGAGCACGAGGGGTGGTTTTCGATAGGGGGGCATGAAATTGTCTGCGGCCCTCGAGAGTGGGCCATTGTTACCGGATTAAGATTCGGGCCTTCCGCTTTAAACCCCTACGGACGAAATCATATTATACCATTGTCGAGCCTCTACCACACGAAGTACGGAAGTGCGAAGGTGAAGATCAAGGCGAACAGATTGAGGGATGACTTCTTCGATGAGCGAAGTCTAGGCACGCCCGAGCAATACTTAAAGGCCGCCAACCTTATCGTCTTATACTTCATTCTACAATGCCGTGACAATTCGCCCATCGATGATTGGGCTTGGGCACTAGTAGAGAACGAGGAGCAGTGGAGGGATTTCCCGTGGGGATCGTGGTCGTGGCAAATCCTTTGCCACCAGTTGGGCGTTGTCAAGAAAGATCCATCGGTGATCGACAACAAGCAACACAAATACCACTTGTACGGGCCGATTTGGGAGGCCATTCCTTTATTGGGACAGACCTGTGGCTACCAAGCTCCACAGAGACGTGACTTGTTGCCCCGTCTGAGAAGGTGGGAGACGTATTCTTCATACACAACCTTTGTCGGTTTCTTCGACAACCCCGAGGTAAAAATGAATTCACTTTGCATTAAATTTATTTATTTATTTAGTTGTTTCATCTGTCTAGTTAATTGATGAATGAATTTCGTACGTGTATGCAGCTCGAGGTACACGAAAGGCTCGAGCCATCCGACCGAGAGTGGCGAGAGCCGTATCTCCTCTCAATGGAGAACCCGAACCATCTCCTGTTGGAGTACGATGCTCCGAAATGCCACGCCAACAAGAAAGTGGAGCCGGAGCAGAGAAGATCGAAGGCGGCCTGAGAGATGGCCAAGGTCGTAGAGAAGTTGAAGTGTCGGGAGGTTGAACGGGTCGTGATTCCCCGTCGTCAGTTGCCTCGAGCAACCCGTGCTTCTTCCGAGGGACAATTGCCTACCCGTCCTCTCCGTCTCAATCCCGTGGATCGGGATACGTTTCATGAGGCGCAGTCGAGGCGCCATAGAGCCGAGGGACAATCGAAGCGCCTGAGAGCCGAGCCATCTCGTCACGAGGAATTGAGTGACGTCGTTTGTTGCATCCACGGGGATCCGTGCCGGCTAGGATGTCGTGGAGACGATGCGGCGATGGACCGGTTCATCGAGAGGTTCGGTGATCGACTGGTTCGGGATATAGACGAGAACAGCATTGTTGCTCGATTCGCCAAGGCCGTCGTTGAACGTGCTAAGGGTCTTCTCGGGCCTAGGGATTGCCCGAGCCGAAGTAGGCCGTCTCCCGAGGCGTCGTATCACTCGCACGTGGGCGGGGATGGACAGAGGATCGAGGAGGCCGTTAGGAGGTCGATCAGGTCCCACAACTCGTAGTCGGGCAGGTCCCACGACTCCGGATGAGGGACGGGTTCGATGGTTGGGGTATAGGTGGCTACCAATGTAAACTGTTTGAAATAGTGACTCACGTAATCACTAGCTCGTCCGCCTGAATACCTGAATGAGCACAAATAAATAAATCAGTTATACCATTCAATCTCGTCTACTAAGAAAATAGGATGATGTTGTACCTTAGAGCCGCGTGAGCGTGTCGACAAGGTATCAAGTCCAAGTCAAACTCACGGCACGAGCACGTCGAGTTTTGAAGGTCAACGAGGTAATTGCCGTTCTCACCCTCTACCCTATACAAATTGGGAGTCGCTGTCGTCCTACACGGGTAACGACGTCCCCATTCATGGGCTGCTGATAACCACATATTTAGCATGATTTAGAGTGCGTCTTGATGCGTGTTTTGGGTATGTTATGTGCTTAAATGGATAGGAAATGATAGGTTTTTACAACTTATGCATTTTCTATACGTTTTGCATTTTCTCTCGTTTTCCGTGCCAATTTTAGGTGCTGTGGCAATTTTCTGAGAACGTTCGAGTAATCCTATGTCGAAGAGGATCGAAAGAGGAAGCCGTAACACTTTGCGGATTATTTTTCCGAGGCCGGACGAGAGAGAACGAGCCAAAACCGTAGGAGTGCGCAAAGTGACAAATGTGGCCGAAAATGCACACACACACCCTTGAACTACTTTCCGGAAATTACAGTTTTTACCCCACCTTCTCAACTCAAGTTTCTTTTAATTGCAATTTGACCCCAACTTGTGGGAAGACTATAAATACTTGTTTCTTTTCCTCATTTTAGGGGGGATATCACTTTGTAATTCACTCTTTGAACATCTACTTTAGAACCCTATCTTTTTCCATCTTTCCTCTTTAGTATTTTCAAATTATGTTGAAGATTATGCTTGGAGTTTGAAGAGATTATTGAAGATTTCTTCTCTACTTTCCTTCCTTGTTCTTTCCATTATGTTTTCTCTTACTTTTGTTGGATTGCTTGCTAGATCTATTGCTAGCTAAGCACCTTTATGGCTCCAAGTAATGGATGATGTGATTTAGATTATGGGTGTTAGAGTTTAGGATGTTGATCTACCTTCCCCTTGAATTGCCTATAAATTGGGACTTTATTTGAATGCATGACTACTTGATCACTAGGAGTGCATCTAAGGTGTTTGATGGAATGCCTAGGAAGCTTCCATTCATAGCACTTGGCATCAATTCATACCCATATCACTTGATTGCATCTCATATGATTCCTAGGAAGAATTAAATGGGTTGGATGATAGTTGGTAGGTTTTCTTAGACTAAAATGAGCTATTTGGAGTTGGTAGGGCATTTAAAGGCTTATAAAGCATTTATTGTTCTATTGATCTACTTGTTGATCACCCTAGTAAGGTAGGTTAACATATATGTTATAAGAGACCATTCAAGGTGGATTAAATTGGTTTGAAGCATCTATATTCTAAAGCCCTCATCATAATCACATCGGAAGTTACTTGGATCCATGCTTTTATTACTTGATTTTCCATTCTCATTTCTTGCTATTTTCATTACTTTAGAGTATTGTTGAGTTTGATATTCATTTATTTCATTGCCTAGTTTAAACAAAAAACCAAACCAAGTCTATGTGCTCAAATAGGATAATAGAGACAAGACGAACTACTTGATTATCTCTCGACACATTCACTCCTCGTGTTCGATACTCGGACTTCTCTAGTTCGATATTATTGCTAGGTTAAAAATAGCCTAGTCAATTTTTGGCGCCGTTGCCGAGGAGTGAATAGATTGATGACCAATAGTTTGTTTAGTTTCTTGTTGCTAATTTGAGCTTGTTTTTATTTTTATAGTTAGGATGGTATTGTGCTTGTTGATTCAAGCATTTTATTGGACTATTTTTGATTTCTTTATTGGTGTGCTTGATAGGTACACACTTCATAGATCCAAGGTTAAACATGTGAAATCTTTCGTTTTGGATTATGAGAAGAGAGAAAGAACTTCCAAAGAGCAAGATGTTGAAATCAATCGAGAAGTGGAAGTTCTTAGGAAGAAATTGGAGGTTATGGAGGCAAGAGTGGACGAGCAAAGGAAAAGAACTCAAGAGGTTCAATTAACTCCTATAATTGAGATATTCCAACCTCCAAAGGCTAGTTATCAAGGAAGAGAATGGGGCACGATAGATGCACCCAACTTTGAGCTCAAGCCGGGTTTGATTCGTTTGGTGCAAGCGAATCAATCTGGAGGAGAAGTCACCGAGGACCCAAATGATCATCTATACTCATTCCTCGAAATTTGTGATACCCTCAAACTAGAGGGAGTGCCAAATGACACAATTCGGATGAGACTCTTCGGATTTTCACTTTGTGGCCGGGCTAGAGAGTGGTTCAAAGGTCTCAATGGGAAGTCAATCAAATCATGGGAAGACCTATGCAAAGCCTTTCTCTCAAGATACTTTCCACCTTCCAAGGTACAATATCTAATCTCGGAAATTTATCGGTTTTCACAACATGAAGATGAGATGATAGTTGATGCTTGGGAGAGATTCTGTGAGGTTTTAAGGAAATGCCCTCCACATGGCCTAGATGAGAGTCGACAAATCTTCATCTTCTATGGTGGTTTAAATTCACAAACAAGAACTATCGTGGATGCCACCTCCGGAGGTTGCTTGCTAAATCGAGATGTGAAGGAAGCCATGAGGATTCTTGAAGAAATAGTTTCCAGTTCTTTTCAATGGCCTATGGAAAGGGCGGATTCAAAGAAAGCGACCTCCATGTTGGATGATATATATGAAGAGCTTGCTTCCCAAATTACCAACCTCAAGAAGGAGCATGAAGAGATTAGAAAGGCGTTGATGGAAGCACGAGCTTGGCAAAGACCTAAGAATGGAGGAATTCTTTGCCAAGAAGAGGTGATTCACATCAACCAACAACCTCTCTCGGTTTCTCAACAATTTGTAGAAGAGGAACCACTCCATCCTTGGAGCCATGAAGCTCCGTCGATGCCTCTACTCTCAATGCCTTTCCATGAGATTCAAGAAGAGGAAGTGACATTCTATAAGCCAACACTTGAGAATGAATCGCAAACTCCAAGCGAGGAGGTTCAAGCTCCAAGTCCCAAGAGAAGTGGCATGAGGATAAATGAAGTGAAGTTTCCATTGAAGATTGGAGATCCATTCCATGACAAACATGTAGGAGTGAAGCTTGAGGAGAAAGTTGATGAGCCATGTCGAGGAGGAGGCTTCACAAAATTTGGTGGAGTGAAGTTCAAAGAAAAGATTGTCGATCCATTCCATGAGAATTGTAGAAGAGTTCAATGTCTAGGCAAGAAGGCCTCATTTGATGTACCATGAGCTCCATTGAGGTATCGTCGAGCTAGTGACGTTAAAAAAGCGCTCGTGGGGAGGCACCCAACACGTATCCTTTTATAGTTTTTATCGTTTTGAATAAAGGTTAGTTTGAGTCGTTTTGTTTGAATAAGGGTTGAAAGTGAGTTTACATGCTTTAGAAAGGGGATTTTTAAGTGTTGGGTGCATTTCCATGTCTTAGAAAATTTTTGAGATTTTTCAAGTTTTTGAGTTCCAACACTTAGAAAAATTTTGAGAGTCTAAGTTCTAACTTTGCACAGTTCGACGGTAAAATCGAGAAAAAATAGTAAAACATGTCGGAATTCGATTCTGTCGATTGCATTGAGTTCGTAAGACTCGAGAGTAGGGGGGAGGACCAACTCCCGTCCCGGACTGGCCCGGGAGGGCCCGAGCCAAGCCCGGGAATAGAGCCAACGGCGGGCTGATGAGAAAACAGGGTTAGGTCGCCGCGGCCACGGCGGGCTGATTTAGGCCGCAGCCGGGCATGCGCAGTCTCGCCGTTTCGCCTCGTTCTCCCTCATACGAACTCCGAATTGCATTCCGTCTTTTGCTATGGATTCCTCTTTCGACCCTATACAACATAGGATAGTTTTTAATAATTTTTTTGTTTGTTTTTTCGGTGTAAATAAGTGGTCAAATTAGGGCTGGAACATGAGGAGGAAGGTATCTCAAATCATCTTTATATTTACATACCCTTACATGAGCTTATTGTTCACCCCTTGAGCTATGCTTTGATATGTGATTACTAATATGTGAATTGAGATTGAATGTTGCTAGGGGGTGACAAAGAGGAGCAATGCATGAAGAAGGGAGGTCATTCAAACTAATCGAGCAAGCGTTGGAATGGATAGCGTTGGACGCGATATTCATCATAGCTTGGACCCTTGTGAGTGTAGTTTAAATTTCTTATTATTCTTCCCTCCAAACTCATTTTAGGACATAGTTTCTAAAATAAGTTTGGGGGAGGGGGTAGGATAAGGTCTTTAAACTATATTTCTCCCGTCGGTTTTCACGAATTGTTTGCTCGATTGATTTACAAGCTTTTGATTTTTGCTTGCTTGATTGGTTTGTTGTGAACAGTTGATGAGGATGATTTGATGAGGTTGAATGGATGAGGTTGAGTGTTTTTGGTTTGAATGAGATGTTTGTTTAATATCGTGTTTATGATTCCATTGCTTTCAAGGGAGATGTCGATGATGATTTGAGCGAAAAATGGCATCATATTTTTTTGGAATTTCTCATGTGCGTATTGAGCATGAAATGGTTGCATAACATGATTAACTAGGAATGATTGATCTTAGGCACATGAACTCTAGACAAAAGCTAGTGAGGATTGAGCCAAAAATGTTGATTAATAACGTTTATTTTCCTTCTTGAGAGCTTGCCATGCATTGCATTCATCACTTCTAGAACTTGCCTTTTGAGTCTCAATCGAGGTTGCTATATGTGTGCTTTGAACTTTGAAATGATTTTAGGCCATCATTTGAGAAGCTTATTATTCCCAAACACTAACCCTAATTCATTACCTTTGTGGTCCCGTTTTGAGCCTAAAGAAGCCTTTATTCTTAAACCGGATGATAGGGGTGTGATGGTTGGTTAAGGGAATCCTTGGTTTAAGTTGAGTACATGCTTGAAATGATGACGAGAGTTGAATTGATTTTGGATAGTTTTGATATAAAAGATGCTCCTATAAGCTCGTTTGTGTGAAGAAAGAAAATCGAGAACGAGGTTCTCCAAAAAAAAATAGAACAAAGGAAAAGAAAAGAAAAGGTTAAGAACATAGTTCTTACGAAAAAAAAAAAAAAAAAAGAAGGGAAAAAAAAGGAAAGAAAAAAAAAGAGCATAAAGGAGTATTCTTTAGAAATTTTCGAAACATTCCATTAAAAGGTTTGAGTTTCATTGAAAAGGTGAGATGGTGAGGTAGAAGATGGAGGAATCCATACTTGTTAAGGATGTTACAAGGGTGATGTACTTAGAAGAAGTTTTGAGTCACTTAGCCTAAAAATTCCCTACCTAAACCAATGTCCCTACATTACAAGCCTAAGCAAAGACCTAATTGATCTTAGTCATAGCACACAACCAAGCGATGGAGATTTAGAGACTCGAGGCAAGCATATGGTAAGTATGGATACATGTATAAGATCGTTGAGTGTTAAACCCTACTCCACATTGAACGATTGAGTGATACACTTATCTTATGAAGTTTAGAGTTCATTTGTGCTTGAGTGATTGATTTTCTAGTTGAGATTGTTGTGTAATTGTGGATTGTTCTCTCACCTTGAGAGTTTCATGGAAAATCATTTATGAGTGAGCTTTGAGGCATCGATGATCTTGATTTGCATACCCATATGTGCTTATGTTCTTTGATTGTTCGTTCCATTGTCGGGACGAGCAATGGCTTAAGTTTGGGGGAGTTTGATAACCACGTATTTAGCATGATTTAGAGTGCGTCTCGATGCGTGTTTTGGGTACGTTATGTGCTTAAATGGATAGGAAATGATAGGTTTTTACAACTTATGCATTTTCTATACGTTTTGCATTTTCTCTCGTTTTTCGTGCCAATTTTAGGTGCTGTGAAAATTTTCTGGGAACGTTCGAGTAATCCTATGTCGAAGAGGATCGAAAGAGGAAGCCGTAGCACTTTGCGGATTATTTTTCCGAGCCGGACGAGAGAGAACGAGCCAAAACCGTAGGAGTGCGCAAAGTGACAAATGTGGCCGAAAATGCACACACACACCCTTGAACTACTTTCCGGAAATTACAGTTTTTACCCCACCTTCTCAATTCAAGTTTCTTTTAATTGCAATTTGACCCCAACTTGTGGGAAGACTATAAATACTTGTTTCTTTTCCTCATTTGAGGGGGGATACCACTTTGTAATTCACTCTTTGAACATCTACTTTAGAACCCTATCTTTTTCCCTCTTTCCTCTTTAGTATTTTCAAATTATGTTGAAGATTATGCTTGTAGTTTGAAGAGATTATTGAAGATTTTTTCTCTACTTTCCTTCCTTGTTCTTTCCATTATGTTTTCTCTTACTTTTATTGGATTGCTTGCTAGATCTATTGCTAGCTAAGCACCTTTATGGCTCCAAGTAATGGATGATGTGATTTAGATGATGGGTGTTAGAGTTTAGGATGTTGATCTACCTTCCCCTTGAATTGCCAATAAATTGGGACTTTATTTGAATGCATGACTACTTGATCACTAGGAGTGCATCTAAGGTGTTTGATGGAATGCCTAGGAAGCTTCCATTCATAGCACTTGGCATCAATTCATACCCATAACACTTGATTGCATCCCATATGATTCCTAGGAAGAATTAGATGGGTTGGATGATAGTTGGTAGGTTTTCTTAGACTAAAATGAGCTATTTGGAGTTGGTAGGGTATTTAAAGGCTTATAAAGCATTTATTGTTCTATTGATCTACTTATTGATCACCCTAGTAAGGTAGGTTAACATATATGTTATAAGAGATCATTCAAGGTGGATTAAATTAGTTTGAAGCATCTAGATTCTAAAGCCCTCATCATAATCACATCGGAAGTTACTTGGATCCATGCTTTTATTACTTGATTTTCCATTCTCATTTCTTGCTATTTTCATTACTTTAGAGTATTGTTGAGTTTGATATTCATTTATTTCATTGCCTAGCTTAAACAAAAAACCAAACCAAGTCTATGTGCTCAAATAGGATAATAGAGACAAGACGAACTACTTGATTATCTCTCGACACATTCACTCCTCGTGTTCGATACTCGGACTTCTCTAGTTCGATATTGTTGCTAGGTTAAAAATAGCCTAGTCAGCTGCCCACATCTTCTCGTACGCTTTCGGGGTGAGATCGTGTTCTCGAGAAAGGGCACTTTGACGGTGTTGGTCAAACCACTTTTCTACGATCGTGCGATACATCTCAAGCATCGAGCATATCGGCAGCCGACGAGCCCACAGTAGTCGAGCATCCATTGTCTCGGCCGGATTAGAAGTCATGAAACTCGTGCGTGGGACGGGACACTTTGACTTCGCCCACTTCGGAGGGCCAATATCACACAACCTTCTATAAATTCCGCCTCCTTCACGCCCGAAGCATCTCAAGGAATCGAAGTTTTCATCGAACGTTGAATCCTTATTTGCGTAGGCCGCCTCTTTGAAAATTCCCAAGGCATGTTGCCCGAACGATTTCAGATTCTTCGTGATGTGGTAGAAGCAGAGGCCGTGTGCTCGGTTAGGGAAAATGGCGTTCACGGAATTCTGGATACTCACGTGTTGATCAGAAACGATCAATAGATCGTCCGGCGCCCCGAAACAACTCCGCACCTTCGACAAAAACCATGTCCATGATTCATCGTTCTCGATAGGACCTAATCCTATTGCAAGAGGAAACACCTGCTCATTCCCGTCTTTAGTCACAGCCAATGTTTTAAAAACCGAACCGGACGTCGAACCGGTGAGGCTTTCGGGTCATGGTTCAATTGGTTGAACCGGTTAAACCATGGTTGAACCGTTATATAATTAAATTAATATTAAATAATATTAATAATAAATAAATACATGATATATATAAAAATATGAATAAATTTATAACTTATAAGGTAAAAAATATATTAAAGCTAAAAAAAATAATTTATTCTTAATATAATTTAAATATCATGTTTTAAAAGTATTTTTTCAATAAAAATATATTGGTTATACTTAATTTTTATTCTTAGTAGCTATATGAAGATTAAAAAAATGTGAAATTATCTTTATTATCATAAAATGTGAATAATTCACATTACGTTAATAGGTCGTTTTCTTGAAAATTAGTTGGGAATCAGAAAGAGAGAGATAAAATAGACATTTATATAATAAATATACTTCTATGTAGTCGATTGTTAAATAAAACTAAATTTATATTATGTATACAAGTAGTTATTGTAGTGTAGATGGTGGAATTCTAGTCTTTCACCTTGTAGGCCATGGGTTCAATTCTCTTTGGACACAAAATGTATATTTTTTTTGGGTAAGAGAGAGAACAGTCCGGTTCTCTGAAAACCGCCCCGGTTCCCGGTTCAAAGCGGTTCTGGGCGGTTTTGGCGGTTTTTCAAGACTGCCGGTTTTAGGGTCCAAACCGGACCGATCCAGGTCCGGTTCCCGGTCGAACCGGTCGGTCCGGTCCGATTTTTAAAACATTGGACTCACAGCTACAAAGAGAGTCCCCTTGTTTTTTCCTTTCAGATGTGTCCCGTCAACAATAATCACGTGACGGAGCAAGTCATTTTGAAAGGCATGGATGGACTGTCCAAGGGCAAGAAACATGTACACTAGTCGATCGTCAGCATGCGATGTCACAATATCGTACACACTTCCCGAGTTTCTCTCCTTCAGCAAGTAGAGGTAAGACGGTAGCCTCTGATACGACTTTTCGTAACATCCGTACATGCTCTCGATCGCTATGTTTCTCGCGCGCAGTGCAAAGCTGTAGCCTATCTGAATGCCGTACTGAGTTTGTTGCTCATTCAACATCTCAATCGGCTTCAACACGGCTCCCTCAACGACCAGTCTACGTGCAAAGAAAGCTCCTAAAACCTTGGCACAAATCTGTTGCAGTTTGTTTCCGTCTAGAACCACTTGACACGTATGGTTGGGTTCATATTTCCTAACCCTCCATATCCCGCCCTTCTGTCGTGCACACAGCAAATATGCACAATCATCCTGGTTGCACACAAAATTCAAACGCGTTTTGCTAGAGCGTTCCGTGGTATACTCTAGTCGGTTCTCCATGTGATATAGGCCCACGGCTATTTGCAAATCATCTTTCTCCTTGAAGAGGCCACCCACACGCAATTGTCCAAGTGAGGGGCTGTAATCGGGCTCGATAAAGCCTAAAGGCAATGCCGTATCTAGGTCGACGTACGGAATCAACCAATTTCTTATAGCTTCATGAGTTGCACGAGAATCATCGGATCTTCCGTCTTGATTATCTAAATGTATGCTTCGGTGCCCGATGATCCTATCAACACGCCCCGGCTCCTGAATCCATGCTCTAAACTCCGTAGTTAACGACTCAAACAAGTCGGCCCTTTGTTGTTCATCAATCGCCTCTTCAGCCCTCTCATTTCTCTCCTCCTCATCCCCCGCCTCCTCATCCCCCGTCTCCTCATCCGAAGACTCCGATTCTTGATGACTTGGATCTCCAATATCCAATTTCTGAAATATCGTGGATTGTTGTGTCGTAGGAATGCGAAAGTTGATGTTCTGGGTCTTCTCGATCACATACACGGTTGGCGAATCGTTCTGCTCCACCATAAGCCTAAGCAAATCCGTGTCGTTTTTCAGAACAACTTTCATCCTCTCGTGATCGCTTATGTCCGTCAAGTAGTACAACATGTACTCCGATTCGGAGCCCAATTGATCACGGATCTCGCTAAGCACCTTATCACATGTAATTCCTAATATGGGGAAGTGCAAGAGAAAGCAATCACCTCTCACGTATGAGGTCCTCTCCCAATGCCCACTGTGATGCACGATAATTCTCTGATACGACATCCTGAAAAAATACAAGATTTTTTTTTTTTTAGAAACTCTGCAAGGGCACGGTTGATATGGGATTTCAACAGTGCCACACAGTTGAAATCCCATATCAATCGTGCCATTATTTTTAAATTAAAAAAAAAAAGTTATAGGGCACGGTTGATTTGGGATTTCAACCGTGTGGCACTGTTGAAATCCCTTATCAACCGTGCCCTCTACTAAATTTAAAAAATAAATAAATAAATTTTGGGCATGGTTTGCCCAACCGTGTCACTATGATTCAACAGTGTCACTATGGTCTCAACAATGCCACGAAGAACAATTTCAATTTTTGATTTTTTTGAGCAAAAAAATAATCGAAAATATGCGAAATGAAATGAGATTACGATCGTACCTTTATATTAGTCGGAAAAACCTTCAATATTCCAAATTTCACGGCTGAAAATAATCCCTTTATTTCCCAAAAATTAATATACGAAAAATAGAATTTTTTGGAAAAAAATTCTCTCTCTCTCTCTCTAATTTTTTGTTAGTTCGAATGTATGTTATTGTTGCAATTGTTGTATTCAATTCAATTTTTTACACATTTATTACTATTATCTACTCTTTTGAATTAATGAAGAGAATCAAAATAAGATTTGGTAGTTGTCATAAATGCATCATTATTTAGTTATTGATTTTTTTTATAAAATAATTGCAATTTATGTGAAAATAAAATTATAAAATTTAAAACAAAAAAAAAATTGTTCAACCGTGCCTATTTGCTTGTTCAACCGTGTAAAATTAGAAAATTAAAATATATATATATATATATATATATATATATATATATATATATATATATAGGGAGCGGTTCCAATAGGAACCGTCTCTTAGATGTTAACTAGGATCTATTTTAAACCTTTGATTCCGTATATTTGGACGGTCAAGATTTAACTAATCAAAATATGAATATGATAATCTTAAATTAATTTAGTAAGTGGTGATATTAATTGAGGGGCAAATAAGTGAATATGCATAACAATATTCTACCGAATCTTAAGGTCAGTAGCGCTCAAATCGGATTTGATTAGAAGTTGAGACACCATAAATTAATTTGAAATACGACTATAATATTTTTTTTGTGGTGTTCTTTTCATATGTCTAAGCTCTAAATCTTAGTAATTTAAATGTTGATTAGAATACCACTTAATTTAATCAACTGCTTATATTGCATATTCTAAATGCTTAAATCGCCCAAATTTATAGCTTACTTTGCTAATGGCTGATTATATTTAAATTTTGTAATTTAAATTTACTGCTTATTATGTAATTTTATTGATTATCTTAAATCTATTGCTTATAAATCTTAATTTAAAGAATGCTTATTTGGACGACAAATGCTTTATCTTCAATGCTTATTTCAGTATTTGGACGACAAATGCTTTGTCTAAATGCTTAAACTACCCAAGTCTATAGCTTATTTTGTTAATAGCGAACTAAATATATAGGTTATTTTTTTATTTTTTATTTTTTTAAAATTTCATTCATATTTCGCATATGCTAACTAACTGCTTAATTACCTAATGTTAGTGCTTATTTGGGTGAAATTAAATGCTTATTTGAAATTTATTACTTATTGTGATGAAACATAATTTAAATGTTTATTTTTTGCATGCTTACTTTACTTTATATTTAATTTTCATTATCTCAAATGCTTTGAATTTATAGCTTATCTTCCTTTTCTTTTTTTTTTTTTTTTCTTTGCTTATTTCTTATATCGATTACTAATTACTTATTTCGCCTAATTTAGGTCAAATGCTTGTTTCACATTTGCTGATTGCTTTATTAGCCTAAGTTTACTGCTTGTTTGTGTTGGTGAAATGCTTATTTAATTTATTTAATTTTTTTAAATGATGACAATTATTATAATGATGAAATTCTATAAAAATTCTATGTATCAACTATCACGTAAATTATTAAAATGATGACAATTCTATAAAAATTCTATGTATCAACTATCACGTATAAGTTTTCCATTTCAATCCTAATACTGCAACTCCATTTGGGTATGAAGGAAAATAATATTAAAATTCAAAGAAAAGAAAAGAAAAGAAAAGAAAAGAAAAGAAAAAACAAAAAGAATCTCAAGTAAAGCACATGCAGAGCAAATGAAATTTGAAATTTGGAAATGATGGTTGCAGGATTAAGGAAAGAGGTTACGGTAAATCTAAATTTCCCATAATTTACGGAATTAAACAGTTAGACTATTACACAATTACCTAATTAGCCTTTTATATTAAAGAGAAAATAAATTAATAAGGAAACTAGCTATATATAATAACCCTAGATCTTAAAATTTGAAAGGCTAAGATTGGATCCTAGTTACTACCTAGGAATATAGATCCTATTTGATCCATCACCTATATATATATATATATATATACTTATTTCGTCTAAATTTTTTTATAAAAAAAAAAACCAAAAAAATAATTAAAAAAAAAACTAACTTAATTAAACAACTCCTCTACCGTGCCTATTTGCTTGGACACGGTAGGAAAAAACAAGAGAGAGAAAGAGGGGAGAGAGAGAAAAAAATATTTCACAATTATAGAATTAGAAAATAAAAAGTGTTGGGACCCAATTAAAAATTAAGGGTATTTATGTACATTCATGCAAAAGTGACTATAAAACTTATAGTTTTAAACTTGTGGCTATATAACTTACGCTTATAGTGAAAGTGACTATATGTGAGTTTCTCCCTAAAATGATTCCAATAAATTAATTATTTTTTTAATTAAACGTCACAATTGAGACTCAAGTTTATCTTGTAAATAGACATATATTGGTTCTCCAATATTGAAACTTCTTTTATATACTGATTTTATCTCTTTTTTCCCAAGTAATGACATTACCTTTTGGGCTCGTTTCATTGACAGGAAATAAAGTTGTTTGAAAATATGATTTCTGGGAATGTGATTTTGAGGAAAATAAATAATCAAATTCTTAATGCTGGCGTTTGGGAACACAAAAAAAAATGATAATTGAATTCTTAATTTTAAGTATTTGATTTAAATAAAATAATATTTTTTTAAAATATATCTCATGTCAATAACAATACAAATTATCCATGGTACAATTTATATGTATAAATATAACAATATATGTTTCATTTAATAATAATAATAATAATTTAAAATCAATACAATATTATTAAATCACTAGTTTACATTTCACGTACTAGTACTATTTCTATATGTAGGTTCATTTATTTATTTATTTATTTATTGTGGAAATATTGAAAAATACCCATTTTGAAACCCCCAACCATAAAACTACCCATTTTTTTCCCCTCATTTAAATCTACCCATTTTATATTTATTTGATAATTGGATCAAATTCGATCAACTTGATGATTTGACATTTCACATGTCAAATCATTTTTTTTCCGTGATTCATTTAACACACTTGTGAAATAATACAGTTCACTGTAGTGAAATAATAGAGTATACTGTTATAGTGTACGATCCACTGATAAAAGAGTGTGCATTATTTTCAATTTGTCATACTCCCTCAAAATTTTCACAAGGCAAAAATTTGTATGTTATCAGCTCCGTGAGAGGATAATCGGCAAAGTATATCTTAAAAAGCTTTTTGAAGACAGAAATACAGGTAATTACGTTTTATATGTTGTTTAAACGGTGAATATTGTCTAACCGGTCGATGAAAGGTTGAAACCGGTCGACCGGTTTCAACTTTTCCGACCGGTTTGTACGTAGTTCGACTTAAAACGTGATTTTAAGCCGGAAAATGCTTGAACCGGTCGACAAAGTCGCCGGAAAGTTGAAACTGGTCGACCGGTTTCAAATTTTCCGGCGACTTTGTCGACCGGTTCGAACGTAGTTAACCTTAAAACGTGATTTTAAGCCGGAAAATTCTTGAACCGGTCGACAAAGTCGCCGGAAATTTTGAAACCGGTCGACCGGTTTCAACTTTCCGGCGACTTTGTCGACCGGTTCAAGCATTTTCCGGCTTAAAAGCACGTTTTAAGGTTAAATACCTATTATTTTGTGGCTAGAATGCCAAAATTCAAATGTGGTCGAGAATTGGTCATCTTAACTGTTCTCAGGATTTATTCTAATTGAATTTCATACGGTTTGGAATGAAGCACTTATATTGTTGAATTTGATTAATTTCTTGGATTGATTTCGTGTTTATAGTCGTAGAATTCGTATATATATCACATTAGCATTTTCCGGTTTATTGGTTTTGTTGAGCGGTTTATGTTTTTTAATTACATAATTATCTTTTGGTTAAATTTTGTAATTAATTTTGTGTAAAATTTTGTGGTAGATGTCGTTTGTGTGCGTGAATCTACGTTACGGAGGCGATTAGGTTGATTGTGTCTACAATGGTGGCCAACAACGTACTCTAGTTATTGAAGGATATGCATTGACGGTTTCCAATTTGAAATACAAAATAAGGGATGTCATTAGCTCTTGCGAACTAGATTTTGATGTTTTCTATTTGAAGACGTCACGGAAAGGCCGAAGTATCAAGTATCTTTTGACGAAGAATGAGGATTTTGCCAAGTTGTGCAGAAAAGAACGTGAACCAACTGTTTATGTGTGTGGAAACAGTGAAGTATCCTCCTCGCATGGCGGCGCATCCTCCTCGCATGGCGGCGCTAGAGAGGCTCCAGTACATTCATATGTCCCTACTTATGAACCTCAAGTACCGTACGTACCATCTTACGATTATTATGGGATGTCAGCGTCCAATTCGTACAACGCAAGTAGAAATTGGGATGCTGAGGTGGAGGTGGAGGTGGATGCGCTTCAGAGGACAACTGCTTCGTCAACTTGGTTCGAGGACTCTTTTCTTGGTTCATTAATCGTGAGTCGACTGAACGAGGAAATACTATCCCAGACCTAAATCAGGAAACAGGTTCGCATGTAGAGCATGGAGAACAACCATTGTATGAGGACGATGAAGATGCAAACGATAAAGAATATGAAGAAGAATCAGAAGAAGAATCGGAAGAAGAATCAGTAGTAGATGAAGATGAAGATGATGAAGAAGAAGAAGTAGAAGAAGAAGTAGTAAGAGAAGGAGAAGTTGAATTGGAGAGTGATGACGAACCTAGAGCCAAATCTAGGAGGAGGAATATGAATAGGGCGTTGTTTGCTGAATACACAACATGGATTCAAGAAGAAGGCGGGATGCATAAACTATTACAGTTGTTTTATCCTGATCCAAATGAAATGAAGCTAACAATGCAGTCGACGAAGGCCCCATGGTGAATTGGATAGTGCCGATGGTCCCTATCCGCCCCAACATTTCAGCTGTATGCATTGAAGAAAACCCGAATGTTGAGGGGTTGGTGGAAGGCGCGATGTATGATACCAAGGAGGAGGTCCACATTGCAGCCGGTTTATGGAATTTGGAAGCCGGTGCCGAATGTGTTACACGAAGATCGGAACCTGATAGACTGTACTTAAAATGCAAACATTCCAAGGAATGCCCCTTCCTTCTACGCGCCCAGGGCGATGAGACATCTTGGCATGTCCATAGGTTTAATGGGCGTCACACGTGCAAGAATGAACTAGAAAATGTTCATACTATCAATGTGCACTCCAATGTTATTGGAGCTTTCTTCGCGAAAAGAATTCAACGTGATTGCAAAATTATGACACCAAGAATGATCATGAATGAGCTGCGAGCTGAGTATGGCGTGCACGTCAAATACGATCTCGCTTTGAGGGGGCGAAACAAGGCTATCGAGGTGATATACGGAAAATTTGAGGATTCCTTCAAGTTACTGCCCAGTTATCTACACATGTTGAAGCAAACCAATGAAGGTACTATCATTGATCTTGAGCTCGATCATAATGGGCGCTTCAAATATGTTTTTGTCGCTCTTGGAGCAACTCGAGTTGCTTACCCGCTTTGTATGAGGCCGGTGATAGTAGTCGATGGTACACACCTAAAGGGTAAAAATTGTGGTATATTATATGCTGCTGTGACGAAGGACGCAAACGAGCAAATATACCCTTTGGCTTACGGTGTGGGACCTGCTGAGAGCAATGAATCGTGGGTTTGGTTCTTGACAAGACTTCGAAGGTCATACGGATGTGCAGATTCGACGTTGATTGTCTCGGATCAACACCCATCAATTGCCCATGCTATGAGTGTTGTATTCCCCGACGCAACACATGGTCTTTGTTACTATCATCTTAGTAACCATATGAGAACGTATGGAAAGCTCATTGTTGGGTTGTACCAAAGAGTTGCATATACGTATGATAATGGGGAATACATGAGGAGGATGGCAATGATTGGGCGTAGAAGCCCCGCAGCATACGAACATTTGATGGATGTAGGACCTGCTAAGTGGGCTCGTTCGCAGTGCCCTGTTCGAAGATTCAGCTTCCTCACTTCTAATTCTGTTGAGTCGTTCAATCATTCATTGTTGTGGGCAAGACGTCTACCAATTACTGCATGTCTCGATGCAGTTAGGATTGTCATAGAAGAATGGTTCCAAGAAAAACGTCTTAAAGCCCAAAGTGACAATCATCCAGTGGCGGAAGAAGTTAGGAGAAAACTTGTTGCATCGTTGGCTAGAGCACGGACATACAGTGTGACTTGCGTTGATGAAGGCACATACTCAGTTGAAACAAAAGGGGGCACGGTGGATGTCAATTTAACGAATGGGACATGCGGATGCATGCAATGGCAGTGTGACTTGTGCACATGCGATTGCTGTCTTCAAGTAAGTATTACATTCTCAAATATTTATCAATTAGTAATTGTGCATAATTAATAGGTTTTTCGAATGATATAATTTTCAGCATGAGGGGAGAAGCAATGTTGAACTACGTATCCTCTTAGTACTCGCGGGCCACGTATGTTGAAGCTTACAGGCCGCGAATATATCAGGTTCCCAAAAAAATTTTATGGAGAGTACCGGTTGCAATTGCAAACATGAACGTTTTGCCCAACTTGTGGGTTCGAATGCCCGGTAGACCAAAAGTTAGAAGACTGCGACGAAGTGGTGAGCCGAGTGATGGTAATAGGTCTCGAAAGTGTCCCCACTGTGGTCTGAATGGTCACACCTGAGCATTGTGTGATATTCTTCATGATTTCCCATCACTAGATCATTATTCAAGTGTCTAAGGCGCTCGTGCTCTATATCTATTTCAGCCTAGTTTTAAAAACACAAAACTGTGAATAATCATATACGATTAAGAACTTGGATACGGAATGAAAATAAATATTCTTACCATGAAATTGCAATTACATATCGCAGTGCGACCATTTGCTTGCTCGGGATAGACTTCTTCAGTTTTCCTAGTCTTTGACGCATTGCAAGCATGTACAAATCCATCATCTTTATATAAAAAATTATATTAATAACAAATTTCAATAATATTAAAAGACAAAACGACAATAACATTGTATTACTTACCTGTACTGACCAATCAGCCTTTCCCCCAATAAATTGACGAAACTCGGACACAGTGGTATCCTCAAAGGCCTCACGTATCCTTACTTTTTTGGTGGGACCCAACTTCATAAATTTTGAGAAGGCAATCAAGTCCGGGCCTTGAAGGGGTGTTGGCTCCGACTTGGGTATATACGTATTCTCAACTCGTGTATGGGGTATATTTCTTGCTAGTATATCCTCAGAGTCATCAGAACCATCAGCAAGAGGTAGAGAACATACCTGCATTCTCGAAGAAGACTGTGCAGTAATTGATATAATAAATCCACAATCAAAAAATAATCCAATACTAAATAAATGAATAAATAATTATAATAACATACCTCTCCCATGTTTGAGGTCGAAAAACGTTTTGGGTCCCGCTGTGTGACGAAGGGGGCTCTTGACATCCCTATTTCCGGCATCGAAAAACGTGGTTCGAGAAATGTAGTGCTCGAGGGAGTCTGGAACTGTCCACTACTAAAACCCATTGTCTGCAATATCAAATGTTGAACATATTCACAACTTTCACAAAATATATAATATAAAAAATAAAATGATCAAATACATATGTATGTATGTATGTATATTACCTGACCAAATATGTTGGCGGAAAGATTGTCGAACAGTTGAGACGTACTAACTCCAGTTGTCTACAATATTATAACAACTCCATCAAATTTAATTCAACTAATAATAATTCCAATACGCTCAACCGTCATCTAATAAATATACATTTTGTGAAAGAATGAAAAACAATAGTATGGAAACAACCATATAAGTGCATTATTAAACTTATATTACCTGATCAAGTGTGCTGCTCGAAGGAGTGTGAAAATAACCAGTACTAAGGCCCATTGTCTGTAATATTAAATATAAAACTATTAGAAGTTGAAATTATCAAATAAAATAATACAAATTATACTAAATAAATAGGTAAAATATTACCTGACCAAAGATCTGTGTGTAAGCCTGAGATACTTGATCGTTTCCTTCCCATCCGGTAAAAGGAGTCGATGTGGACGCGGTATAAATTGGCAAGGTAGTGTCCCGACGACCTCCTACCTCACCAATATAGCCTCTTGCTTGCTCTCGTGGGATGTCGTCACTGTGAACATGTGTAGCTCGAACATCGGATTCGCGAGTCGATGATGTGATCGGAGGACTTCGGCGGCGGGGTTCACTGACATCACGTGTAGTTCGTGAACCCCCGCACTGCATGACTTCTACAGCATTCTGAATAAGCCTCTTCATACGAGTCTCAAACGCCGCAAGGTCAGCCCTAAAGCCTCTAACAATCCTCTTCTCGGCTTTAGCAATCTCCTTCCGAACAAAACTAGGTGTGACAACATCTTCACTCGCCCCCTGCGCTCCGCTACTGCTTGACGATGTCTGAATAGCCTGGCTTCTCGTACGCTTTCCCGTATCATGACTACGTCGGTGTGGCCTGGATGTCCCAGCCTCGTCTGGGGAACTCTCCAAACGTCGAGAAGCAGCTGCATCTCTCCTCGGTCCACCGACATCGGAAGATGTAGCTTGTGGTGGTCTTCTAATGCGACGCAACCGCTGCTGGGCGGGAAATTGCTCACCAACGGTTAGAGGATTAGTTGGGGTCACTACAACAAAATTTGGATTTAACAACACACATACAACAACGGTTTTCAAAAAAACCGTTGTTATTTTGCAAAAAACCGTTGTTGTTTCTTATAGCGTTGTCTATGTGCGAAAACATGCGCTCATAGACAACGGTTTTTAAGTACCGTTGTTAAAAGTACGTTGTTTTATTAATTTTAGACAACGGTCTTCTATACCGTTGTTAAATGTACGTTGTTTTTTTAATTTTAGACAACGGTCTTCGATACCGTTGTTAAATGTACGTTGTTTTATTTTTTTTAAACAACGGCCTTTTATACCGTTGTTAAATGTACGTTGTTTTATTGATTTTAGACAACGGTCTTCTATACCGTTGTTGATATTCTGTTGTCGTTATACGACATCTCCTTTTCTATCTGTAATCTTTTATGGGTTATTGAATGTAATATAGACATCGTTATTTGATACCGTTTTCATTTTTTATGTTGCTTATTTTCTAACTTAGAAATTAAATTTTAAAGGTATTAAAATTAATTAAATTAAAGGAATTTGTTTACAAATTGAATGAGCCTTTCCCAGAATATCAAATTACGATTTAATTTAGTCGATTTTAATTGGAGTGGTTAAGTAATTGACTTTACCTATTAAACTAATAATTTAAAAAAACCCCAATTAAACTATTAAACTAATCATTTTAAAAAAACCTAACAAAAATAAAAAAAAACCCCAACTTTGAATTGACGGGCTGCGCTGAAGGGGAGTAGCTCGCTGGCGACATTCTGGTCACCACCACCATCGCCGTTGCCGGTTCTCGTCGTCGCCGGTCTCTTCGTCGCTGGTCTCTTCGTCGCCGGTCTCGTCGTCACCGGTAAGTTCTTTTCTTGTTTTCTCCGGCTGTAGTTTACCTAAATCCTTTTCGAATTCGTTGTTGCTCCCTTCCTCGCTTCCGAATTCCTTCCTCCACCGTGGTTCTGAGCCTACTTATTTTGTTTGAAGCATTCATTGAGAACGAACAGAGGGCGCATTCATCCCCTCTCCTAGGAAGGTTCGGCTTCATTCATCCCACCGCAGCACCTAGGGCTGAGCATAACAGAACCAGAGCCGAACAACCGAATTGAACCGGGCGGTTTCAGTAGGTTTTGGTTGGCCAAAAATATTAATGGTTCGGTATTGGTTGGTGAATGCAGAACCGAACTTCAAATCGGTCGGCTGTCAGTTCTTTATTTTTTATTTCGGTGCCATCGAATAACCGAACTATTTCTAATAAGTACTGTACCATTTAATTTTATATTATAAAATCATTATAAGTTCATAACTAAAATTACATGTAGATTGAATAGTCAATTTATATTGTTGAGCAAAAATATGATGATTGGATATTCATTGACTAGATTTTTTGTCGATTTATGTAAGTGAATAAATGAGAAATATGAAAATTAGATGAAAATTGGGGAAAAAAACATTCTACGTCAATAATTTGGTTTGGCCAAAACCGAACCAAAACCAATTATCGGTTTTTGGCCGGTTTTTGGCTGGTTGAGTACACTCACTTTGGCCGGTTTGGTTACAGATTCTAAGTTTTTTCGGCCTATCGGTTACACTGGTTTCGGCCAAAAACTGGCCGAACCGGCCGTATGCTCACCCCTAGCAGCACCATCGCCGTCTCCCACCGCATTTCTCTCCCTCTCTTCGCTGCTCTCGGTGTATTTCCGAAATTAACTCCTCGTAGTCAGCAGAGGTAATTTACTCTCCCAAATTTTATCGATTTTTCTTCGCGATACATGTAGAATTTAGCTTCTTCGTTGCTTATCTTTCGTGAGTGAGTTGGTTTTCGGAATCTAGATGTGTAGAGAATATCTGTTTTTAAAAGCTTATCTTTCATATGACAAGTTGTAGTTATTAGAAAATATCTTAAGAGACGTTTCAAGTGTTGTTGATTGATTTGACAGTATTCGCGATTTCCTAGTGCCATCGTCGTCGCCGTTTCCCACCGCAGCACCGTCGCCCTCTCCCACCGCAGCTCTCTGCCTCTCTTCGCTGCCTCTCTATTTTTCGGAACTTCACTACTTGCTGTCGCAGAGGTAATTCACTCCTCCAATTCTTGTCGGTTTCTCTTCATGGTACATGTATATTCTAGCTTCTTTGTTTGCTGTTGCTGTGTTTGTTTGGTTTTATTTTTCTTTCAATTAGTGTGTGTGAATGTTTACAATTAGATTAGACGCTATCATTATGCTGCTGCTGCCTTCACTTTTAATGGAGTTTGTATAAGCTGAAATTAGAGGTTTAGGACAGCTCGTTTTAATGGAGTTTATATTCGGCCTGTAGTTTTAGTTTTATATGTGAATTTTTAAGCATTATACATAGATAGGATTTACTCCACTAGCTGCTGCAGATCAGCATTAATTACTATTACTATTAATTCATCACACTAATAATATGGAGTATTAGTTAGTGTTAGTATTTCTTTGTGATCGATGACTTGATAAATTAATTAATAGAGCTAATTCACTCCTCCAAAGTTATTGCGAAGCCAAAGGTTGGTTTATTTGTTTGTAATTTCTTGAAACCCGTGTGATTTCTTTAAAAATAATTTTGTAGCTTCACAAGTCTCTGACATGTATATTCGTCCAGTCTTATTACAGATATTCAGATACACTTAGTCCGGATGTATGGTTTGAACCATGTGAGGTAGCTATCAATATCTTTACCTGTTCGGTTTGCTAGGATAGTACAAGAATCCATAAGTTCTCGTTCAATAGTTGACTGATATTTTTGGTAAACACTTTTTAGGTTTGGGAGGTCAAAGCGGCTGATCTTACTATTAGCCTAGTTTCCCGTGCTGCTGTTGGCATTGTAAATCCTGACAAGGTGCACATTTTCTAGTCAAGAAGAAACCCATTATTTTTGTCATCTAGTGTGTTATTGCTTATATAAGTGTTGAAACTCTAAGCTTTGACTGGACTAGGACCTGGGTAGAGGCTTCAATTATAGATGTACTACCGACGTATTTTGCTAAAATAATCTTTTTTCTCAAAACAGAAGAGCCCCTTGCAATGATGTTCCATAATTGGTTGAGAGATAACAGCGTAACAGAAATGTAAGAAGCAATTAAACTAACATATAGATGTCTGTTACCAGATGGTTATATTGGCTTACTGATGTATGGGCCCCTTTCTTGGGGTACAAGAATGTATAAGTTGATCTCTAATACTCTTGGAATTGGCTGTCTGATCTTATGTATTGATACTGTAACTGAAAGTCTTCTTCTGTAATTATCAGGGTTTCGGCCTTGTTTTAAAAATACTAGTTTTGTGAATCTGTTGCCCATATCACATTCCTTACCATATCTACCCTCCTCCATATTTTACTGTTTTGCATGATTTTAGACCCCCCTGCTTGCTAAAAGAACTACATGTTTCCCCATTTACAACTTCCAATTCATATTTATTAGCTTCAATCAAACCGCTACGCATCCATTCATTTCGGTTGATGTCTCTTGGCTCAGGGAATTTCTCTGAGATTTCCACGGTTACTCCGTGTCCGAGAGGATAAGAATCCAGAACAGGCCACCTCATCTGATGCGGTAACTAATCATTGCCATACTGTGGTTTGTCAGTCAGTTTGCTGCTATAAAGCTCTTCACTATTAATCGGATATATTAATCTGATTCAGGTTGCAGAGATGTACAATGCACAGAAGCACGCACAGAAGGACAACAAAGATGAAGATGATGATGTTTGAGATTGGAAAAGAGTTGTCTTTCATTGATGACTGGAAATGTTGTCTCATGTAAATAAGCAACTGATGTTCATTATTCAGAAAAGTAAGTCAGTTCCTCTTCTGCAGCATGTCCTTTTGAAGTCGTTTTGATCTCATACACCCCTAATTCATTACTTAGACTTCTGTTTGCTGCTCAGCATTTATTTTGTTGATATCTACTATAAGAGCTCTGCAAACTTTTCTTTCTACACTTGGGGACGCACCAAGCAAGGCTGGAAAGAACCCATATTGGCCATCAATCACTGTAAGGATAAGCTTTAATTTTTATGTAACATGATTTATTTGTTGTATAATTTGTTGTAATAAGTATTATATTATCTTGTCTATAATTTTTAGAATGCTTATATTATTCATGAGCTTGTGTTGAACTTCAATGTAGGCTCCGAAGCAACCGGACTACGAACAATGTGGATTTTATGTCATGAGATATATGAAGGATATAATTGAATCAAACTCTATATCGACGATCTCTTCATTGAAGCAATGGGTAAGCGATCTTCATGTTTTAAATTCGTATAAATAACGGTTTCTATATCATAGTTTAGTTAAAAACGTTATTTTAAATTTTAAATTTTATGTGTTTTAGTTTAAAAATAAAAAGTATTCGGTTCATGACATTGATGAGGTTCGACATGAGTGGGCTACATTTGTACAAGAATATATTGGAGAGTAAAAGGTATGTAATAGTTATTTAAAAATTAATGTTATGTAGTGTTAGAAATTATTTTAATCTTCTTCGCTACTTATGTCACACAGGTCGTTGTTTTGCAAATTTTGGTTGGAGAATCATTTCATGAAGTTGGAGATTTTTGTTGGTAACTAGCAATAGCATGTATGATTTTTTTTATATGCACACTATTCACTTTAGCTACAACATAATACTTATATTTACCTTTATGTATTAGAATGTGATAGTATTGTAAATGATATTGGTTTTACGATTTGTTTTGATTTATAGCATTTGTTAGCCACAATATAAATTGTACGTTATTACTAACGAAACAGGTCGAAAATAAATATAAAAATGCATATTATTAAAAAAAAAATGAATATAAATTCGATTAATACAAATAGACAACGGTTTTAACATATGTTGTTAATACTGTTGCTGTTCATATATACAACAAGGGTTTTAAACCGTTGTCTATCAGAAAAAAGCGTTGTTGTTTAAATTAAACACAATGGTGAATAACCGTTGTCTATCAGTAAATTGCGTTGTTGTTAATATATACAACAACGGTCAATAACCGTTGTCTATGAGCGTAAACCGTTGTTGTTATGATATACAACAACGGTTAATAACCGTTGTCTATGAGCGAAAACCGTTGTTGTAAGGGTCTACAACAACGATAAATAACCGTTGTCTATGAGCGAGAACTTATAACAACACTGGATACAACCACAGTCGTGTATCTAGTTTAACAACGGGTAATAACCGTTGTTAAAGTCGTTTTTTTGTTGTAGTGGGTGACGAATTGGACCTCCATCGGCATGCCATAGTGGAGTGAAATCCAATACGGTTGATGATCCTCCCCTTCCTCAAGTTGGATATTCGCAATTTCATAGCCCTGCAAAAAAACCGTTTGTAGTGATTCATTAGACACCAAACAATTATTCAATCAAAACAAATATTTCACAAGATGTCAAATATATATTAAAATAAATTCTAAATTTGTACCTTGCCCTCGAATAAGTCGATCAAACTTTCACCTCCCTCGAGTCGCAGCTTCTTCCGGAAAGCCCATCTCAAACACCTTGGATATAAATTCGGTGAATATATCCCTGCTGCATTCCCTAACCCCTCTATAATTTCAAAGGCCCACGTAACTATGCTCATGCCGGACCATAGAAATGATACTTTGTTGCTTTGTCCTGGGCTTTCTGAACGTAGTATCGAAGGGTCTTGTAGCTATATGCACCCCAGGGAAAATTCTGCCAAACATCATCATTCTCGACCATCACCCACAACCACGAGAATGGAGGCCTTTGCGAATCGTGGCCGAGAATAAATATATCTGCAACCAACACATGGGCCAGTTGCAAGTGCATATGCCCATCCACATCATCAATCATGTGCCTCAAGGAAGTTAACACATCAATCAATTGCCCAGATGTTGGTGGATTATTAACGTCATTGCATACTATCCTATAAAGCTGAGATGTAGTAGGATCGACGGGCATGGTGCAATCAAAATTCGAATTTCCAAATCTAAGTCCCGTCACCAATGCATGATCTTGAATAGTATATTCAATATCTTGTCCCCTAAAATGGAACCAAAAACCTCGGGTCGAAAATATTGCCCTCGACAAAATCCCATGCATAGCCCCAGAACTTATGCAACCCGGGCTCCAATAAAGAAAGTGTCCAAATTGTCCATTGATAAATCTATGTACCAAATTCTCACCCCCTACAGCATTTAGCACATCTTTAATCTCCGCTAGTACGCCTACTCTGTAGTAAGTGTTTGGTTTTGCATCTGCTAGCCTATAATTGGGTCTCCGATAACGTGGAGGAGACAGTGCCTAAAAGAAAAACACAATCAAATATACAGTTAGAAAATGCACAAATAAAATTAAGATTAACTACAATTTACACTAAATTAATCCAAGCAATTAATCACACGCAACAAGATAAGAATAATTCGTTACCATGAAATCAAAGAAATCAACCAAATTCAAGAAATCTAAGACTATAAACACGAAATCAATCCAAGAAATTAATCAAATCCGACAATACCTGAAAAATGCTTCAATTTCTAGAATATTTTCCCAATTTTAAAATTTTATTTTTTAGTTGCCATTGTGTTCGATTTCAAAGTATAGAGGAATATTTTAAAAAAAATCAACTGGCATATATCCGCAGCTTCAATTAGAAATTAGACCTTTGGATACCAAAATCAATTTCTTGTATACACCTTCGAATCTTCTATACAATTTCAACTAAAACTAGACCTTTGGATACTAAAATAAACTCGATCTATGTTTGCAACTTCACATTAATCCGCAGTTAGAAATTAGATAATAAAACAGAAAGCACATGAAATCAAGGAGAAACTAGCATGTGAATAGTCGCCGGAAAACAACATTTTAAGCCGGAAACAGGTGAAACCGGTCGACAAAGTTGCCAAACCGGTCGACAAAGTCGCCGGAAAGGTTGAAACCGGTCGACCGGTTTCAACCTTTCCGGCGACTTTGTCGACCGGTTTCACCAGTTTCCGGCTTAAAATGTTGTAATTAATCGAAATACGTTAGAACCGGTCGACAAAGTCGCAGGAAATTTGAAACCGGTCGATCGGTTTCAAATTTCCGGCGACTTTGTCGACCGGTTTCACCTGTTTCCGGCTTCGCGTCACACATTAAGTACTTTACCATAATTTCGGCCGGAATTTCTTCGTCTGAATCACCCATATCTTCCGAGTACGCTTTGAAACCGGTCGACGGCTATTACACCAATTCTTGTGAGGAAAGGGCCGAGGACAGAGACAATGTCGGGGGAGGGCTGCACGACGCCGACGGGGGAGGGCTGTGATGTCGGAGAAGGTGGGGGGGAGAGTTTCAAAATGGTGGTGGTGGGGGAGAGAGTTTCAAACCGGTGTTGGTGGAGGAGGGGTTCGAACGGTTTGGGGGAAGTGGGGGTATTGTTTTCACGGGAATGGGGAATCTACCTAGGGTGGGTAGGGTAGGGTAGGGTGGCAGATTTTTTTGATAAAAACCAAGGGAATCTTGGTTACAAAATTTTAATCAAAAAGAGGAATGGGTATTTTAAATACCATGTGTGTTAAAATGGGTAGATTTGTAGTGGGGTTTTTGAAAATTGGTAGATTTAATTTTCACCCTTATTTATTTATTTATTTATTTATTTATTTATTTATTTATTTTTTATTATTATTATTATTATTATTATTATTATTATTATTATTATTATTATTCAAGATTTCCAAAAACAAGGATTCAAAATACCTAAGATTTGATGGGAATAAGATTCCAGAAAATTGTACATAGTATTCCATGTTTATGGAATCTTATTACTTTCCAAAATTTGTTTAAACTTGTACCAAATACTGCAATGTGCAAATTAGGAATCAAAATACTTTGCCAGACAACATTCTCTTTCAATCAAACAAGCCCTCTAGGTAAACGAGAAACCTTCTCATTCAAGGTAAAAATCAACAAATTAACAATACAGCATCACGTATAAACATGTATTTACATTGTGCTAACTAACTAACTGAATGAAGGAAAAAATGCGATAACGTTTTAGAAAAGAAAGGAATAATCCTGACCCTTAGATCTAAAATCTACGGCCCGCAATAAATCCATTTTTACACGTGGATAAAGCTCGGGATCAAATCCAACTGAGCGCAAAAAATAAAAAAACTACGAAAATCAACATTTCATCTTCTTCTTCACTGATTCGTCCTGTTGCTGCTGCGACTCTTCCTCATCATCAAATCTTGATCTTGAATCACTACACGTACCTAATGTTAATGCTCAAAAGTTACATAAAATCCTTTCTTTTTTGGTGCAAGACAAGTTAAAATTTAAACGATGCCCTTTTCTTTTTCGCATCAAACAGAATGCAACTTAAGTCCAAAAAAAATGAACGTACTTAAAAAAAAACATTATAGTGAAATGATGTTTAATTAAGATGCTTTCATAAGAGAGAGAACATATCCTCAATCATGAAATAAATATGTAAATTAGATTTAACTTTTAACTTATTTACATGAACCATGAAGGACTTGGACAAATGCAAAAGTCCAATTCTTAAGTTTGATGTTGGATAATTCTATCCACAGCCCCCCAATTACTCCTCACAGCCCCCGTTGAAATTTTAAAATTAACAACTATACGAAGTTACCAATTTACCCCACCCTCCAATTTAACTTAATTATATGTAACGCAAAGCCCCCCTTTTAAACAATAACAAATCATACAGCCCCAATCCTCTCTTTTCACAGCCCCCAGCAAGATACCAAGAAGGAAAAAAAAAAAAAAAAAAAAAAAAAAAAAAACTAAGGATCTGTGATCAATCCTTTTATTTTCCAAAACCTCCGCTCAAAACCTTCATTATCATCTCTCTTTCTCTTCTTCTGAATTCCTACGGATTGTGCACAGATATTGTGCGTATGGTGGCATGCGCTTCTGTACCTTCGTCGGATGTCACGCACTTCGTCATTCACCCCTCTCGATTCACTTCACCATTCACAAGCTCCTCTTTTTTTCTTTTCTTTTTTTTCTTTTTTTTCCTACCTACTAGCTAATTCAATCACCCTCTTACAACTCTGAAGCTGCAAACTGAGTTGATAGAGAGATTGTACATGAATTTCGGCAATTGGTTCACCAAACTACACAAGAAAGTTGTGGCTTTGTCCCCCCCTAGGATTATAACTCCAGATTATCTTTACTGTATCTCCATGCTAAAGGTTCATCAAATCGTTATTTCTTGCAACATCATTTACTCTTCTTCCTCCCTAATCAAGTTCAAACATTTAGGATGCTTCACCGAACAAAAAACACATCAAACTTTAAATCATTTTTTTGTGAAATATTTGCTTGCTGGATGGGATTATGATTAAATCTGGGGGCTGTGCAGTCTGATGTTTAGAAGGGATTTTTACGCTGCTGATTTTAGTTTGGGGCTAAGGGGGTAAACTAGTAAAACCATATTATTTTTTTATTTATATTTAGAAGAAAGGGCTGTGAGGAGTAATTGGGGGTTGTGGATATAATTACCCTTTGATGTTTCGTATTTTTGGGCCAAAAATAAAGCCCATATCTTTGGAAATACATAAATTATGCGTATGCAAAGAATGAAAAACAAAATTAATTACAAAAACTTGCGTTAAAAGCATCTCAAAATAATTATAGCTTATTTAATTTTATTAAATCATTTTATTTTTCGAATCACTACGTTTTATCACCCTGTGAAGATATACCTCAAGATAAAATTGAATCTTTCAAATGTTAAATTATCAAAATTTATTCGTTTGTTATCGACTTTTACGATTATTATGTGGCCTAACCTCAAGACAATCTTTTATTATCTATCACCAATTTTCTTTTATAGATATATGAATTATGATGCACCATTTTTAAAACATGTTTTTACATCAAAACTTAAAATACTACCATACCACTCTACTGAAGATGAGTCGATCGATTTCAGCCAAAGGTTTAACATTAATCGGAATGGAAAGAGTATAATAGTATATTACTACTAACTAGATGTTCCTTCAAAATTGTGTCCGAATTGAGATTTGCCCCTCCATTTTGCAACATTGTTAATTTGTTTAACATACTATATACATATTTCTCTAAATGAATACGTAAAATATACTTTTGTGGACAGATTTGGATCTTGTATTAGATTTTTGTGCACAATCTTTTAATTCTTTTATATTCCACGCGTTCCACTTGTACTCTCTCTTTTTTTTTTTTTTTTATTCTTTTATATAAATAGTCAAATCTGAGGTCTTTTTCTTTGATTAATTCTTATCATGTTTCATGTACATTTACAAAACTAACCTTAAGTGTAACCCACATAGCAGTTCGTTATACTATGTAATTTATTTTAATATTTTTCGTTCTAACGTTGTCTTCCGTTCTAATCCTCCATTGTCTATGGATTTGACATAATCTATTTGTAGATAATTAATACGTATCATATTTAATAATTTAGAATTTACTATTTATATAAGAAACATACATATCCTAATCATTTGAAATTTCTAAATCCTAAAATTTGTCATATGTACATGTCAATAGATATACGGATACAATAGATGCTGTCACATCAGTAAACAATAGAGGATCTCATTTGCGTTGCAGCAGAATTGCATAAAATGTACTAGAATTTAATTGCGATTTTTATTTTTTTTGGCTATTAAGTTCTAATAGATTATAAGAACAAATCAAGCTAATTTCTAAATTAAACAAGTACATAATTATGAGGTGCTCACAAGTAATCATGAACTATAGTGCTTGAATTGTTTTATTTGTGGTCTCCATTAGGGGCATGTGTTCATTATATATCGTGTTGAAAGCACCTTTAATTTTGAGATGGCCTTAATTAATCACGTTACATGCATTTTTTTAATTCGTCCATGCCCGCACCACTTAGATGGGAAATTCGTATTTAATTTAGGGGCAAAAATTATTGTGTCTTATAGTCTTAGTAAAAACCAAATAATGGCCACATTATAAGAAAAACCAAAATTTGGCCAATTTTGGGAAATCCTACTAATTTTGCCCTTGCTTTCACTGTTGGTGTCAAAATTTGGCAGATTCTCACTCGCCCACTCTCCCACTCTCTCTCGCCCACTCTCACTCCCTCACTCGCCCACTAACCTTCCCCCACTCTCCGATTCCCACTCTCTCTCCCTCACTCGCCCACACCCACCCACCACCCACTCACCCCACCCCATCCACCCCCAAACTTTTTGACTTTTTTTTTCCCTACTCTCGATTGGAGGTTTTTTTTTTTTTTTTTTTTTTTTTTTTTTTTTAAAGATCTGATACACCATACTAAAATATCATAGTTAGAAATTGTGAATTATTCATTTTCTTACTAAACGACTTCGCATGTTTGGTTAGAATATAACTAATTCTAACCTAAATGGTATACATTCTAACCGATTACCAAAACTTTGAATTTATTTAGTAAGATAATCAATAATTCTACCAAAGTTGATTGAATCGAGTGTATTATTACGTATCGTATGAATTCATTTCGTAAAGAATAAAATAATTCAAACTAGTTGATTTAACCGGTTAGAATGTATGCGATTAGTTAGAATTAATGAATTTATAACCAAACATGTTAATTATTTAGTAAGAAAATGAATAATTATAACAGGTTGATTGAACCAATTAAAATGCATGCCACGGGACGGGTTAGAATGCCAAGGGATGGGTTAGAATATACTATATTCTAACCGGTCATTTGCGATTGTAACGTTAGAAAGTTGGTATTTCTAACGGGTGGACAGAACTTGTTGGAATGGCACGGGACAGGTTAACCGGTCATATGCGATTATAACGTAAGAAAGTGATTATTTCTAACGGGTGGACTGAACCTGTTGGAATGTCACAAAACAGCTTAGAATATACAAAAATATAACTCGTGATATGTGATTATAACGTAAGAAAGTGGGTATTTCTAACGGGTGGACTGAACCTGTTGGAATGCCACGGAACATGTTAGAATATACAAAATTCTAACTCGTGATATGCGATTTCAAAGTAAGAAAGTGGTTATTTCTGACGGGTGGACTTAATCTGTTAGCATGCCACTGGACGGGTTGGAATATACTAAATTTTAACCGGTCATATGCCATTGTAACGTAAGAAAGTAGGTATTTCAAAACTGGTGGACATAACCAGATAGAATGTCACATGTTTGGTTAGAATCTTATATATTCTTACTTATTACAGCGGAATGATGGTTAAAATTTATTAAATTCGTATGCATCGCATTTCTTCATTTCGCTCTTTAAATGAAACAAGCATCGATTATTTCGAATCAAACAACAATTATTCTGAAAATTATAGATCTATTACACTACGAAATTATAAAAAATCAAGAGTGCAAGAAACAACACAACTAGTTAGAATTATTAAAATAACAAATAATGTGTATTCAATTTCATAAAAGGAAAGGGCATATTCAATTTCATTTCACATCCATCAACAAACTCAGTCTTTCATGACTGAATTCACACCACCAATCAGAAACACTAAACACAAAATACATTATTAAATACATTATTAAGTAAGAAATTACGATACATATACCATTTCTCACCCCCTGTTACATTTGAAAAAAAACAAAATTGTTTTTGATGCAGGACCTTCTTCCTCCTACCTTCTTCCTCTTGCACTTCTTCCACCTTTGATCAATGGATCATGGAGGTGATCAATGAGAGACCCTTTTGGAATAAACTCATAAACCAAGTAGAGGTGGTCTTCACCACAGGCATAACCCAACAACTCCACCTAAAACATAATCAAATCAATAAAGAATCCATTTTTTTAGTAAATTTCAAAAGATTGAAATTCTCACTTACCACATTAATGTGGTGTATCTTGCATAAAGTGGTTAGAATATACTAGATTCTAACCGGCCACATGCGATGACAACGTAATAAAGTTGGTATTTGTAACTGGTGGACAGAACTTGTTAGAATGCCACAGAATTGGTTAGAATGTACAAAATTCTAACCGGTAACATTCGATATTTACACTACGAAATTCTAACCGGTAAGTTCATATGCATCGTATTTCTTCATTTTGCTCTTTAAATGAAAGCATCGATTATTACGAATCAAACAACAATTATTCTGAAAATTATAGATCTATTACACTACGAAATTATAAAAAATCAAGAGTGCAAGAAACAATAAAAAAAAATTACAAAAGACAAAAAGAGCATATTCAAAAGACAAAAAGACAAAAAGAGCATAATAATTTCATACATTTCTAACCAGTTTTAAGGACATTAGTAATAAAGTTATAAATTCTTACACTAATGGTAATAAATGCTATATGTTCTAACTGCATTAGTAACATGAACAATAATATGGTGAGAAAACATACTTCTGTGAATATGTAAATTCTAACCCATTGTACAATAACATGGTAATGAAGTTACTATTCATATCCGTACATTGTCGTTCAAGTTACTCTTCAGTTACTATTCATACGTTGACAGAGAAAGGTGGGAATATGTAAATTCTAACCCATCCAAACTCACAAACATGAATCAAAACAAAAAAGGAAAAAAAGAAAATCTGCATCTTCCTCAATCATTGTTTTTACTGTTCATGAACAGTAAAAAACACAGCAGCTTAAAAATGAACGGCGGCCATGAAGGTCGAAAGCTGCAAAACGTTCAAAAAAAATAAAAAATAAAATGAAAATCTAAAAACTAACTAACCTACATTAAAACTATAGCAACTCGATGAAGAAGACGAAGATACCATGGATGTTTTAAAGTCGAAGATACCACGGATCCCGCCGGAGCAGATCGGAGCTCCTCCTCTCGCCGTCAGCAACTTTGAGAGAGAAAGGTCGGCGCCGCCGTCATCATCACTTTGAGAGAGAGAGGTCGCCGCCGCTCGCGCTGCTCCTCTCCGAGGAGCCTTGTTCCGTCGCTCCACCACCGTCGCTCCACCACCGTCACTTGTCGCCGTACGCCGTCCTAAGACATCGCCGAAGTGCGTCGGAGAAATGGGAGAGAAGAAGGATTGCCTGCTGTACGGAGAAGAAAGAAATGAAAGAAGAGGGAAAGAAGAGGGGAAGAAGAGGGAGGATATATTCAAAATTGAAAGAAGAGGGAAAGGAGAGGGGAAGAAGAGGGAGGATATATTGAAAATTGAAGAGGGGTATTTTTGGCACTTTACTACTAAATTGGCCATATTTTGATGTTTGTTATAATTTGACCAAATTTTAGTAAACACTATAGTGTTTGGCTAAAGGAGTGCATTTCCTCTTTAATTTAATACCTAAAATAACCGCTATGTTAATTTATAAGTCCATAATTATTAATTCGCTTTATAATTATATATTTAATAGAGTATGAATTTATATACTTATAATCAAGCATATATTGTTCACATTTTCTCTCGTAAATTTATTTGAAAATTAACCAAAAATTATTCCTACATAAGATGCTAGTAAAGAGACGCAATAATGAATTTGATTGTGCATGATTTGAATCTTTAGAGCCAAAAAAAGAAACATAAAAAACTATATAAACCACTGAATTATATTCGACTTGTATTTAAATATTTAATAGAGGCTCCTGGCAGTGCCCAAGGGTCGCTTCTCGTATTTTGCATGTTGCCTTCTCAATTAAAAAAAGTCATCTAGCTTCAGCTGCGCAGCCCTTCAGTTTATTTTTTTTATTTTACTATTTTTTTGTACGGACCTCAGCGTTTTCGTAATTACGGTATAATTTTTTTCAACATTTATTATAAATGTTGTTGAGCATTTTGATGATGATTTTTAAAATAACTTTTTTAAAAAAAATTTCCTTTACGAGATACTAGGAACATGAAATGAATGAGCTTGATTTATTCGTCACTACTAATTATCGACTTTTTTGGTAAAAGGAGATTTTAATAACAAAATAGCATGAAAGCGGAAACTTCTTTCAACACAACAATCCTCGCTACTATCGGAAACTAGACATAAATCTATTGAGCTTAGGATCATTATTAGCACAACACTATAATATGGAATTTGCAAATCTTGATCACAAGCTCAAGCTTGAATACTACTCTTTGAAACCTTCTTTTGTTTCTCTCCATCCAAATCTGATAAATAACGATAGATAACACTAACCTAAACAATTTTTGTTTATGTGTGGAAGAGCCACAATGTGTAATAAGAGTATTCTTAACCACCTCCGAATAACCTGCGACTCTGTTCACTCCACTCTGTTCAGCAACCACTGTTCAAATAGCACTCGAAAAATCACATTGTTACTTATAATTACGTATCAAGTCACTATGAAAATGTTCCCTCGACGTCTGCTCAACCCCATCAACATAACTCATGTTATCCCTGCCTGCAACAATTTTCTTCACCACTACTATAGGACTTTAACATAACAAAAATATACATAAATATATATCCATTATAAATTAACCATCACCAAGAAGATATTTCACCACTAATGTTTGGTGGCAAAAATGAGACGATACCGACATACAAAAATGATTTTTCTTATCCATTTATTGATGTCGATTTAATACATGCATGTGTGAGTATGTGGACTTAATTTAAGGTGCTATCACAAATTCAATAGTCTTAGTCTATCATGATCATAAGCATCTTCATAAAATTGAAATTGTTTCCTAGCTAGAGCTTGCAGCACTGTTGTTTCCTAAAATAAAAAGATTTAGTCTTTACTTTTTAATATAGACCCTTTACTTTTCATTTTTAACAATGTCTATAAAATCTCGTAGCGAAATAAAAACAGATAAATTAAAGTAAGTCGGAGGGAGAAAAAAGAATAATTGATCAAAAATTGATAGACATGAATATGTGGTGAAAATCATGTCGGCGGGTCATAATCAATTTGCAGGTGTTAAGCTTTTGTTGTCCTAAGAAACTTTCCTAGAATATAGGAGTAATACTTTACATTTACCAGAAAACAAAAGTCGGTCATGATTTGGATACTTCGCAAGCTCTGCTTGCCAAAACTATAATTTTGCTCTTTATATCATTTCAATTTGTTCTAGTAGTTACTACGATTTTTTTTAAAAAATAATTAATTTACAATATTAATTTTATTACTACCTCCATCTCACTATATTAGTCACATTTGCTTTTTGACTTTTTCCGGCACGCGTTTCCACCGAAACCTAGTACGGGTTTTACGATATAATATTGAACTATTATTTCGTTTACAGGATACTAGGAGTGTCGGGCTATCCCGTAAAAGAAATAATATTTTAAAATTATATCGTAAAACCCGTACTAGGTTTCGGTGGAAACGCGTGCCGAAAAAAGTCAAAAAGCAAATGAGCTAATATAGTGAGATGTAGGTAGTATTACACACAATGAAAAGTAAAGTCAAGTAACGATTATGGAAAAGCAAAAGTTGATAAGAGGTTTGAACCAATGTTTTAAAACCCGGACCGGACCGACAGGTCTGACCGGTTCGACCGGGAACCGGACCTAGTACTGGTCCGGTTAGAGCATAAACCTGGTAGAATGAGAGAACCGTTATTGGACCGGGAAAACCCGGGTTGACCCGGCCAAACCGTCGAACCGGGGTGGGTTTTGATAACCGGCCGGGTCAAATTTTTGACAAAATTTATTTGTAATGTGTGGGTATGGAGATTTGAACTCATGACCTTCTAATCACATTTCAATGTATTTTCCATCCCACCACTTATCTTACGTTATATTATTTTACTTAACTTTATTATTTTGATAAACAAAAATCTATACATATACTTATCACAACAAATAAGTTAAATATATATTATAATTATATCATTTTAGTAAGAAATTAATATTAAATCTTATTAAAAGTATTTTAATCGAAAATAAAATAAATAAAATAACTACTATTTATTATTTAGAGCTTTAACTAGTAAATTAAACATAAGCTAAGAGCATAAGATATTATAATATTGGGGCACACTCCTGTGAGGCCGGCCTCACCGTGAGGCCGGATTAAGATTGACACTTTTGTTTATAAAGATTGACACTTTGAAGCATTGGCACTTTTGTTTACAAAGATTGGCACTTTTATTCATAATAATTAGCACTTTTACGAAAAATACGTTAATAATGTGCCAATTATTATGAATAAAAGTGTCAATGTTTCAAAAGTGTCAATCTTTGTAAACAAAAGTGCCAATGTTTCAAAGTGTCAATCTTTATAAACAAAAGTGCCAATCTTAATCCGGCCGCACCATGCGGCCAGCCACACACAAGTCTTTGTCTATAATATTTAGTGGGAAAATATATTTGTTTATATTTTATGAATTTTTAGTAACACTAAAGATATGAAATTTACAAAAAAGAAAAATTGATTATAATATATTTATATTTTATTTATTATTTAATTAATGAATGGTTCAACCCCCGGTTCAACCGGTTCGACCAATTGACCCGTGACCCGGAGGTCTCGCCGGGTTAACCTCCGGGCCGGGTTTTAAAACATTGGTTTGAACCATTGGTGGAGCAGCCTAGCTCACATCACATTTTATAATAATAATAACAACAATAATAATATCAACAACGGGGGATGGGTGGACAAAATTATGTAATCCCGAATTTGACAAAGTTTTCAAAAAAATAATACATGTTTGAATAAAAGTACACCATAAAAAGGGTAAATTGCATCATACTATCCCGTACTTTAGGTTACAAATGTCAAACTTTCTTATGTTTTCTATTTTTGCATAAAACACCCACATGTTTTATAAAACCTTACACGATTAACTCAAATCGTGAGCACTTATCGACGTTTGCTTAGTTTAGCATTATTTCGTTCAATTTTTTGTGATTATCTTATATTCTAATATCTTAGAAATTAATATTGAGATCATAAAACCTACGAAATTTATAATAATCGACATTCTCTTTGTTATTTTCCCATCAAACTTAAAAAATGAATAATTATGATAAATCAAATGTCCATTATTATATAGGGTAATATTTTTCAATACCCCTTTTCAAAACCCTCATGTACAAAATACCCCTTCTATAAAAACAATGCACAAAATACCCTTTAACCTATAATGCCCCTTATCCTTGTCTACTTGCAACCCCAATATTGCTATGGACAAGAATTTCCTTGGTTTAAAGTATTTATCCATTAAATAATTAGTAAAATGGGATGAGAATCTCGTTTTCGCCAATTATGATCCTACGCTTCTAAATTGGTATCAGAGCCCATGGTTTATTCGGGAATTATATTTATTTATTATATATTTGATTATTTACTAACGGAGGAGACACCAAGTTAAAATGGATCGACCGGACTATTGTCCGAGTTGCGAGTGTTACAGAGAATATCTCCAATTTTTGGGGAATCGCAAGGCGTATGAACTTTCTCAATTAAGAGAAAGCGAAAGAATTCTCCGAGACGTTCGAGAGTATGCCACTCCCGACCAAATTCGGACCGGAGAAGGGGTCGTGCAGAGTTACTTGGACCGCCTTTGGATAAATTTTTATCTTGAAGGACGTCTAAGGCGAGCTATGAGGAGATTTCATCAAACTCATACTCATCCAAGATGACGGAGTCAACCGGAGAAGTTGGCCCTAATTTCCTAGAGATTGAACCTGATTCATCAAAAATCTCTAAGGATTTAAGGGAGATCCAGAAGACGGTGCAAAACTACGGCAACTGCCAGTACGGAGTACCTCAACAAGTTGAAAAGATATCTTCTCAACAAGATGAAATCCTTAATATCTTGAAAGATATCCAACAACGAGTGGAGAAATTGGAACAACCCCGTTCCAGTTCCTTTAGAAGAAATTTCGTCTTTAAAGGCGAATCGAGCAGTCCCCAGACGGTACTGCCCATTAAAGATCCTAACCTGAAGGATCCAAAACAAGAATTCATAAACAGACTGATTCGAGATGGCAAATCTTGAAAGGATCGGTTTGGAAGATCTACAGGAGTTGGCAGAATCATTTGCTGACCTCAGAATGGTGGATCTAAAGGTGAACGAGAGAGAACCGGAGCAAAAGCCATTTGTGGAGGCCGGATCTTCGTTCCATGAGCAGTTTGAGGATCAGAGTTATGAAGCTCACAGAATCAACATGCGTAATTCAAGGTGGAAGCCCTCCAAAACACAGGACACTCCTGTAGGAAAGGCAACTATGGAACCCATCCATCCATATGGAATTCATCTCAACCTCGACGATGTCAACTTCAACGAGAGAGAGGAAGCCATCGAGGAATGGAAAAATTCCATGACTATTGCAGCAGCCACTCTTGATATGAGTCAAGATAGCTTTGCAAAGACTCTCGAGGTGAGCCTCGTGGGTGTGGTCAGGATTGCTTGGGAAGGAATGAGCCAAGATACAAGAGACAAGTGCCTAAAGGGAGACTATCAAAACATGGCTCCTTCCATGGCGGATATAATGAAGCATCATTTCCTAGGGGAAGGATACTTCAAGGGATATGATGAAGAGAAAAAGAAGAAATACTTATTGGCGTTCTACAATCTGAGGCTCGTGGTCTTGGAGCAGAAGACGCTCAACAAGTTTTTAAAACTCTTCACCTTATATCAACATCAATCTAGGATTGATGAAGAAAAGGCCAGGGAAATTTTCTTCCTAAAATTTCCAAGCCCCTGGAGAGAAATGCTTATTCGTGGATATACCCCAGGTATTCATGACAGCGTTGCTAAAAGGATGTCCTATGTGCATGCCAAGTTGATGGAATGGTGTCAACAAGCTACTGCACAGAAGAACGTGAAGAAGTTGAGGAGAATGAACAAAACCACCCTCAACTGTGAAGGCAGTGATCTACCAAAGGTCATTGGAGAAGAACCTTCGGTGAAACGAAGGTATAAGAAGAATAGGTTCCAGCCCTATTCAAAAGAAGGAAAATCCAGGAGAAAATCTTGGAAGCCAAGAACTATGTGGTCCAGACAGAAGGCCGGATCATATAAGTATGGACAGAGAAGCGGTCCATCCAGGAGCAGATTTCAACCCAGAAAGACGGACCAGAAGACGGACCAGTCTCGGGGAAAATTTGCAGGCAAGAAAACTTTCAGAAAAGCTCATGCTAGAGCCAATGAAAGTTTCAAAGATTGCAACTGCTGGACGTGCGGTGCACTTGGGCATATCTCAACCAATTGCCCAGAGAACAGGAGGATGAATAGATTCGAGTCAACACCCGACATTGAAGACGCGATCTATTTCAAAGATCTGATACAAGTTTATCAGTTCGAGGATATACCCTCTGATGAGAGTATATATGAAGCCGAAGAGGACTTCGACAGTGAAGATTCTGATGGATCCAGTGATTCAGAATCCAACTGAAGAAGAGGTACATCATCAGGAATGTGAAGATAGAACCGGATATTCTAGCCGGACGATTATCTCACAAAGCCAGATTGATAAGATCATGAAGAAGAACCTGAGTATACAAAGATATCAGGGTTTTTCAGCCGGGAACATAGACCAAGTTCTAAGGAACTTCAGTCTAAAAAGTCGAAAGCACCATATTGTCTATGGGATCACGAGACGAGAAATGGCGCTACCAATCGAGCTCACGGGGAATCAAGTGGAGATGCAGTTGATTCCAGCAAGCGATATCCGGGAAGATCTATCAAAGATGAAACCAGAGGTTGCGGAAAAGATGAATTGGATCCACATCGGAGCAATTCAACTCGTGCTTAAATCAGCCCTGTTCGTAGGAGTCGATTCACCAATCGACATTGCCATATGTGACAGGCGAGTACGAAACCTGCAAGATTCGGTGATGGGAACCATCGCAGGAAACCTATGTGCTGGACAAGTGGTGGGGATTATCTATCCAAAGATTGCTTACAATCTTAACGACACCAGCTTCAGCAAAGCCCTGACGTTGTATCAGGACTTCAAAAGAAAGGATTTGGTGGAAAAAGGAAATAGACCTTATTCCATCACATATCAGGTATCTTATGCGCTTTCCAACTCCCATCATACTGAGTTGTTCTTGGGAAAGCAATTCATTGAGATACCAGATATCTTCAAGAAGGTGACAACGGCAATTTGTCCCGATAGAGTTGAGATTCCACGACTGAGAGATGTGGATATCCAAATTCAAGATAGGGTAGTCATAAGACATGATCAAAGTCTTAGATTACATTCTGGAAGATTATCATTCCAGGGAGATAGGATTACTTCTCAACCTTTGGGAAGGAGCCTGAGTCTGAGACAACCTGCCCAACCAAGGTTGTTGGACTTCAACAAGACGGTTATCACCATCAAATGTCCAGAAGGATGGAGAGGAGTAACCACCAGATTTGATACTACAAGATGGGAAAATAATTTTCCCTGTAATATCTTGTATTATTTGGAACAACCGGAGATCCATCATTACAAGGCCATGATCGAGATGGGTGGATGGAAGGTTGAAGTCAAAGGCCGAGCAGGAAAAGAAGAAGATATTCTTATCCTCGGTCTAGATTTCCTCGAGAAATACAAGCCCTGGAGAAGCAGGGAAGGAGGAATGGAGATCACGATCAATGAGAGAAAGCTGTTGATCGGATGACAAGTCCATTCTCAATCTACATTCCTATAGGAGTGTTGTATGAGAAATATAAGGCAGAATACTTTGCTGCCTATATTGATTCAGGTGCAGGGATATGCACAGCAAGACGTGAAATCTTCCCAGCAGAAGTTGAGGAAGAACTACCACGGATTGCAGGACGAGACTTTTCCAAGAGGATCTTGATTCTATCCAAAGGAATTAAGGCAGTGGAAATCTTGATTGGAGGAGCAGGTCAGACGCCTTGGTATAAGGTTAAAACCCCTCCAATTTATTTTCATGATACCGGTGCAGATATCTTGCTCGGAAACAATTTCTTGCAGATGTTCAAAAGATATATGCAGGATAATGAGAGGCAGAGATTGGTGTTCACAACGAAGTGTGACCACAAAATCATTGTTCAAAGATTGAGAGGAGCATTTAATCGACAAATACCAATCAATTTTCGCAGCAAGCGTGGTGATGAAGGACTACTTCGGAACCCGAAAATGCAGGACCAGCGACGATTCAACGAAGCGTTGTTGGATTATAGGATCAAAGGGAAACTTAGCAAGAACGATGAGGAAAATGTTGCTAAGATCCAGATCCTAAAGGTATCTTTAATTTGTAAAGATATAGAAACTGATACACAGGTATCATTGGAAGATGTCAAAAGGAAAATTGTACGTTGTTACAATGAGAATCCTTTGGCATGGTGGGAGAAGAATCAACTCAGAGCAACCTTGAAGGTCAAACCTGACAAGGTTCACGAGTTTGTTCGATACAAGCCGATCTTGATGAATATCAAAGATCAAGAGGACATGAAAGGCATCATCAAGGAGCACCTTGACATGAAGCTGATCGAACCAGGAAACTCACCATACAGTAGCCCAGGCTTCTTGGTAAGGAATCATGGTGAGATTAAAAGAAATAAACCTCGACTTGTTATTAATTACAAAGGTATTAATGACATTTTGGAATTCGATGGTTATTTCATACCAAGTAGAGAACACCTTATTAACTGCATAAGAAATGCAAAGGTTTTCTCAAAGTTTGATTGCAAGTCAGGTTTCTACCAGATTCGCATGGAAGAAGGGAGTAAGAAGTTCACAGCTTTTTCTACTCCACAAGGACATTACGTTTGGAACGTGATGCCAATGGGGCTAGCTAATGCACCCCAGATTTTTCAGAGGAAGATGGATAATTTATTTAAAGATTATTCATCATTTATGTTTGTTTATATTGATGACATTCTCATAACGTCAAAAGATATGAATGAACACAATAAACATCTTGAGATCTTTGCAGATGTTTGTTACAGAGAAGGGCTAGTACTGTCTGAAAAAAAGGCAGTTATAGCAACCCGGAAAATGGAATTTCTGGGAATCGAGATCGATGAGACGGGGATTATTTTGCAGGATCATATCGTGCAAAAGGTGAAAGATTTCCCAGAAGATCTCAAGGAGAAGAAGCAACTTCAAAGCTTCTTAGGAGTTGTTAATTTTGCAGGAGCATTTATTAAGAATCTTGCAAAATACAGGAAGGTCTTTAGTCCACTTCTAAAGAAGGATGTTCCATTCATCTGGACTGAAGAACACAAAGAAGGAATGGGAGTATTGAAAGGAGTATGTGGGAACCTCCCCAAACTTTCAATGCCACAGGACGAAGATGATTTAGTCCTGTATACCGATGCAAGTGATCATTGGTGGGCAGCAGTCCTTACAAAGATCACACCAAATGGAGAAGAACCATGCAGATACTGTAGTGGTTTGTTCCAAGCAAATGAGGCCATCAGATGGCACATTAACGAGAAGGAATTCTTTGCAGTTCGAAAGGCGTTTAAAAAATGGCCTTTATTTTTATTAGCAAAGAAATTTACTTTGAAAGTCGATAACACACAGGTTAAGGCTTTCTTAAAAAACAAGATAGAATCTAAACCTGAAAAGGCTAGATTACTAAGATGGCAAGCTGAATGTCAATATTTTGTTTTTGACATTGTTATTGTGAAATCTCATGAGAATGTTCTTGCAGATTTCTTGACAAGAGATGGAGCCAACTGAATGTAGCTCTATCATGATTGCCCAGAAGCATCTCCGAGAGAACCTCGAGATGTTATCAAAAGAATGGGACGAGTGTGTCTTGAGGGCTGAACAAGCCGGAAAGATACAAGCTGTCGATAAGACGAAAGTCACCGACAGAATACAAGCTTGCAGGATGGCACAAACCCAGTGCTGGAATGCAGTACAAGCGCCACTCCTTCGGGCGTCCTCTAAGGAAAAAGAAGTGATTCGGTTGCCGGCCCCTATAACGGCAGCAGAGGATTCAAATACCTCTAGCACAAGTCCTAAGTTGGTAGCATCAATAGATCTATCGACCCAAGGAAAAGATGAGGTTCAGGTGTCAAAATCTGAATCATCATGTCAACCCAGCACCTCTGGGGTTAAAGAGGGAGAGATCAATCTTAGGCCAATGACTGGCAATTCTAAGGTTGATACTAACCAAGTTATTCAAGTTTCTCCATTTTGGCAGGTATATCAAGCTAGCTGGGAGAAGCTTCTTACAAGAAGGGGATTGAATCCAAACCATTGTATTATTGATGGTTCAGGAAAATATCCCAGGGTGTGGATGAAGCCAGGTGCAAATCCACATGATGTCAAGCAATGGTATGATTTTGGAGCTCTTGCTTCAGTTTCAACCAAATCACCGGCGTTCGCAGAGATCAGGAATCTACCCAGGTGGATTCAAGAAGCTGTGTACGATTCATGGGCTAACAACGATCAACTTAGCCGCGGTGATGTTCTGGAGTTATACTTCATAAGTGCAGCTCCTGAACCAGCAGGAAAAGGGAATCATGAGGCCTTCCACTACATAAGGCTAAGGAGACCCGACGAGAGAGCCTTAAACAGTGTTAAGGCAATTGATGGAGATGCTCCACTCGTCTCCACCATCTCAGAAGATGAAATTTCAACTCGACGAGCTTGGGGTTTATGGGTCTGTCTCACAGAGATGGACAAAGTCAAATACCAGTTCAAATTTTATCAGAACTCGGTAAACGGATCTTTCCTGTTAAACACTATAACAGGAAAAACCACAAGATTCGCAGAGGAAGCTTTCGAGAGAAAAAGGACTCTGCTATGGGAGAACAAGCTGGTGGTGAGCAAAGAGACTCATCGCAAATATTGCAACATGGCTCATTTCGGTCATTGGGATGAACGCATTTGTTCATCATGCCAAAACCAGAAGGAGCTGGAGTTCGGGAAAGGATTCAGGCCAAGAGCAGGCCGAGCCCGAACCACCGACAAGAAGGAGTCCCAGGCGGTTCCAGACAAACGAACGCCAAGGGCCCCGGGGAAAGGCTTTCCCAACAAAAGATAGTGGAGTCATGTGACTCTACTCAACAGGAGCCCCACTCAAAAAGAAGACGACAAGAGTGGGCTGCAGGAGAGTGACGTTCCACCAACAATTTCGGTGTAATTCAAAGATGGAGGTCCCAGACTCCATTCATCAAAGTTGCATTATCAATACCTTTCGGTGGAGATAATGACAGATCAACCTCACCGGATGAATTATTATAACTTTCGGTGGATTGATTAATAAACTGGCCCTCACCACTACCGAAATTTGCGGTGAAGGATAAAGATGCCAACGACTTTAGCATCCGAGGCAATAATGCAGGATTAGGTAGATGCCATTCAGCATCTATATAAAGAGACGAAGGAAGAAGGAGAAGATCATCGAACATTTTCTTCAGCTTCTTCAAAATAAACTCTGTAATAGTTTAGTTTTCTTTTGCATGAGTGTTTCTATTTCCGCTACCATAGGTAGCTAAACAAGTTTGTCTCCTCCCAAAAGGAGATAATCTTTATGTAATAAATAGTTTATAATTCCCTAATAAAATTTTGGGCTTCTGCTCATCACCTGTCGCAAAATTTTAATTCTTGTATTTACCAACAAAATACTCTACGCCCCGGGTAGAAAACGAACGAGGGCTGTGCTGTTTGCTGCTGAAGGAATTCGTGGCTGGAACCATCCGGTGCTCCGCATGGTTGGAATGCGTTTGCCGTAAAACCCAGACGGATAGGACCCGGCAGCAACTCGGTCAAAAGGTATGAAGTTGGTATTTTACAAAAATTTTAATTTTACGGAAGAGTGATGGGCCTGATGAAATTTTGCATGACGGGAGTGGAAATATACAAAACGAAGAGAAATTCATTGTATAAAGGGCATTAATGACATTTCAATTTATAAAGGGGTAATTTATACATGCTTTTATGTTGAGGGGTATTTTGTGGATGAATGAATTGAATAAGGGTATTGAAATTTTCTACCCTATTATATATGTCGTAAGTTTTATGATTTCAATATTAATTTCTAAAATACTAGAGTATAAAACAATCGAACAAAATCAAACAAAATAATGCTAAAATGAAGAAACGGCGATAGATGCTCACAGTTTGAGTTAATCTAGCTTGCAGATTTTTTCAAAACACATGGGTGTTTTATGCAAAATAGAAAATACAATGGAGTTTGGTGTTTGTTTTCTAAAACACAAAGTAATTTTATGCAATTTAATTCATAAGAAATATAAAAAAGATTACATTTTTTCCCAGGATATTAATGTGAGAATTAAGAAACAAATTTGTAGTATTGGAAAGGGGCAATGGAAATGCAAACATTTGTAATATAAACGTTTGATTTAACCATTTATTTGTAATTTCGTATTACATTTTATTTTTACTTAATTTTAATACCCTTTGGAGGATCAAACGGTCGTAAACGTCAGTACACTTGTATAAACAATGGGCGGATATCCGGATCCGGGTCCGTGCTCCTTCCGAGGAAACCGCTAAAACACCATGCAGCAAAATTAAGGTTAATCTTCACTAATCAAAAGTTATTAGTAACTCTTAATTTACGATTATGCCCTCCGTGTAGATAATTATCTACTTTCCAAACAGTGTGTTCTCTAAAGCAGCACTACCTTTTGTTGTTTAGGTCGTTACTCTTTGAACTTATAACCCCTCTATATTTTTTTTATATCAAGTAAAATCGACTGGTGTTATTGAAAGAAAACGTACACAAAGTACCTAAAATATTCTTAGTTCATGAAAAAATCAACGTCCATTTCGTTTTCCAGGATTAAGCATTCGCTCTCTAAATAGCATATCCACACACTGTCGTACCCGTCTTAGGTTGAACTAAGAACACATTTGCCCTGTAATTGCCAAATTTTTTGGGTCAATTTATTTATTCAAATGAATAATTTAAATTCAAGTACTTAGGCATGTACAATGGAGTGGTTCTTGTCTATGTGGCAAAAACAAGAACTCACACCTTAATTAGCACCCCCATTGAAGATCCCCTAAATAAGAACCCGGGTTTTTATATAAGATACTGGTTCTTAAGAAAAAGTAGGGCCCATATTCCTTTTTATTTTTTTCTTCTCTCTTATTTTCTCAAATAATTAAATTAGTGGGACCCTTTAATTATGATAAGAACATTTATTAAGAACCTTACCATTGTGATTTTTTAATATGAATGAGATCTTGTCTATGTGGCACCTTTAAGAACCTCATTTGGGGTTCTAGCATTGAACATGCCCTTAGGGGTATGTCCTATTTATGGATGATTATGCTTGAAAAAGTAATGAAAATCATACATTTTATAAAATATGATTCGACTATTTTGCCTTTTAATGTAATTTTTAATAATTAAGTGAAAAAAATCATTTAAAATAAAATGATTGTATATTTAAAAAAAAACATTACATCTATTTGCATTTGCATTTGCATTTGCACGCAACATTCTACTTGTTTGATAAAACCAACCATTGTATAAGATTGCTCAACATATAATTCTCTCTCGTACCGCCATTACGTTATTGAAACTTTGTAAGTATATATATTCTGAAATCTAATAAATGATTTATTCTTGAAGGCTAATATTTATCTACTGTTTGATTCAAGATGTACGTTGTCCTTTTCGAAATGGATTATAACGTAGCACACATAAATAGTATGGGATAGACCGGACAAATTGCAATCAAAATCTAATCTTTAAATTGTATTTCTCAAAAAGAAAATTCATTTTTCTAATTATATACTATCTAGATCCTTCTAACTTCCATCCAATCTATAAATGTAGCATATACCATTGTAATTAATTAATATCTAAAAAACACAATAAGTAATTAAGGTATTAAATGTAAATTTCCATGTGTTTTTTGAAGGATTTCTCTTATGCAATTATACATGTCATGTTGCTGCATGGATTGCATGGATCTATTTTTTATGGCATGTTTACGTATGCAAAGAAAGTTTCGATTGGTGTGGAGTTCGTATGGTATAAGGATTCTTATTATTTATTCACACGCGATATGGAAAGGATATGCACGAAGATTTGATAAAACCCTATTAAGGATATTGTTGGAGATATGCCTTAATTATCTGTTAGGGTTTTGCATGAGTGATATATATATGCGAAGATCATATCGGAGCCGCGGCGTGCTTGGATATCATTGAGGGTGCTTTCATCTTCGTGTTCTTGAGAGTTTGAGTATTTTCTTTCATTCATCAATCGTTGGGGTAGTTAGATTATTGGTGAGTGATTGTATTATCTTGAACGTTTCCACGTTCAAGATTGGGCAAATCTTTTCAATTCTGTGAAAAGTATTTCGGGTAGACTAGTGAGAGTTTACCGAGGATTCATTGGTGAGGAGAGAACGTTTAGTGTGGCTGACGTTCACAAGTCTTGTATCCCTTATACTCATCATAGTGAATTGTTTCTTGGAATAGCTTCCCCCAGATGTAGGTGTGTTTATCACCGAACTGGGTTACCAACTTGTGTTCTCAACTGTGTTACTTTTAGTGTTACGTGTTGAGTTACATTTTACCTACCAAAATAGGGATTATACAATTTCAATTGGCACCAGAGCAGGTCATCGAGGTGCGGTGTTAGATCCTGGGATATTCGTATAATCCGTTGGTATATTGGTGGTTCTTGTGATGAGTACCATCAAGGAAGGTGACTCTACGGTCAGACCACCGTTGTTTGATGGCACAAGTTATGGGTATTGGAAGGTTAGGATGGCGTCGTTCATCAGATCTATAGACGAGGCTGCATGGACTGCAGTGGAAAATGGTTGGAGTGCTCCAAAAGATGAAGACGGCACAGAGAAACCAAGAACAAAATGGTCAGAAGAGGAGCTAAAGTCGTCAGGCATGAATCAGAAAGCTATCAACGCTATCCATACTGGTGTGAGTGTTGAGATTTTTGCCATTATCTCCACGTGCAAATCTGCCAAAGAAGCATGGGATATCTTGGAGATCACTTATGAAGGCAACAAACGTGTGAAGAATCAGAGGTTGCAACAACTTACTTCACAGTTTGAGGCTCTAAGAATGGACGAGAATGAAAATATCTCAGAATTTTATGCTAAGTTGCTGAGTCTATCCAATGAATTCTTCTCGTTAGGGGAAAAGCTCACAGAAGCCAAAATAGTGAGAAAAATCCTGAGATCCTTTCCAGAGAGATTTGATTACAAGGTTACTGCCATTGAGGAAGCAAAGGATGTTGATGAGTTATCTCCGAATGAACTCATTGGTTCCTTGAGAACTTTTGAGATGGGCATGCGTGTTAATCCTAGTGAAAAGAAGAAGTCAGTGGCTTTCAAGGCCTCATCAACAAGTCAATCTGAAGAGGAATTAAGTGCCGAAGATATGGCTGAGTGCATTGCTTACATCTCAAAGAAGTTTGGGAAGAAATTCTTCAGGAGAGGAAATGGTGATGGGAACTCTAGATTTCGTCGGGCCGAGAATCAAAGCAATACTCAGAACAAGGGTCCAAACTTCTCCGAGAAGAAGGAAAATGGAGATAGGGGTCCACAGTGCCATGAGTGTGATGGTTATGGTCACATCAAGAGCGAATGTGCAAATACTTTCAAGTATCAGAAAATCAGTAAGAAAGCTTTCCAAGCCACTCACAGTGATGAGGAAGTCACCGATACTGAATTTGAAGAAGGACATGATGTGTCTCACACAGCACACGTTGCTACTGTAAATGGTCCAAGGATTTTATCTGATGTTTCTGATCAAGACCCTTTCAAAGGTGAAGATGTGGAGAAAGACGAAGAAGGTCAGGAGGACTATGATGAGTTGATGGATGCGTGTAAGAAGGCTTTGATTTTGAATCAGAGTCTTACTAAACAGGTCAAGGTTTTGGAGAGGGAAAGAAATACTCTAAAATCCGAGGTTGAATCTCTTCAGCAAAAACTCAGAAGCAGTGAGGATGGAAGAAAGGAGACTGATGGAGAATTGAGTCAGATTCAGAAATTGATCAGGATGATGAACTCCAGTACTGAGAAACTTGATGAAATTCTCAGACAAGGAAAAAGAGCTGCAGACAAAGAGGGTCTTGGGTTCAACAGAAGTAACTATCAACATGTTGAATACCAGTATCAACAGAAAACTCAAAGACAAGAGTGAAGAGTTGAAGGATGGAACAAAGTCAATGATCAAGTTGGAACTCAACCAGTTGGAAGACCTGTTGGGCGTGAGGAATGGAGGCCTAAACCAACTGAAGTCTCAGTCAATGTCGAGCAGAAGTCTGGAGAACAAGAAGCTCCGGATGCGGTACCCAAACAAGAACATCACAAGGTACCTGAGTCGTAGACTTGGTCATATCAGACCAAGATGTCGTTTTTACCTTGGTGATAAGAGGCAAGAGATGATCAAGTATCAGAATAGAAGGAATCTAGGCCAGGGCTATAGGGCTTATGTGGTTCATACCAGCAACAGCTCTAGAGTGGGAAATTCTTGGTACATTGACAGTGGGTGTTCTCAGCACATGACAGGTAACATGAATCTTCTTGTTAATGTGCAAAGTTGTTCTAATGAATATGTTGTTTTTGGTGATGGTGGTAAAGGCAGAATACGAGGAATTGGTACACTGAATGTCCCTGGTATGCCAGTTCTAGATGGAGTACTCTATGTTGAAGGATTGAGAGCTAATCTGGTCAGCATCAGCCAGCTGTGTGATGAAGGAATGAGTGTTAGCTTTGGAAAAGATAGTTGTGTCATCAACAAAGGAACATAAAGATTTCTGGAGGCAAACAGATCAGCTGATAATTGCTATATCTTTACTCCAAAGATTACTAGCTACAGAGTTACTTCGAAGATGAGTGAAATCTGGCATCAGAAACTTGGGCACACTCATTATAGAAACATTCAGAGACTTATTCAACTGAATGCTATTGAGGGAATTCCTAAGATCAGGTTTGGCGATGTCGATTTTTGTGGTCCTTGTCAACAGGGGAAACAGACTCAGGAGGTACACAAGAGAGTACTTCGAATTACCACAACCAAAGTGCTTGATCTCATGCATATGGACTTGATGGGACCCATGCAGGTTGAAAATCTAGGTGGTAAGAAATATATTCTTGTGTGTGTGGATGATTTCTCTAGATACACATGGGTGGAATTCTTAAGGGAAAAATCAGACACATTCGAGGCTTTCAGAATTCTGTGTCTAAGGCTGGAAGTGGAGAAGGAGAGCAAACTCAAGGCCATCAGAAGTGATCATGGACGTGAGTTTGAAAATCCAGAGTTCATGGAATTCTGCCAGTCCAAAGGGATCAGACATGAATTTTCAGCTCCCATTACACCTACAAAAAATGGGGTGGTTGAAAGGGAAAACAGGACTCTACAGAGTACAGCCAGAACTATGATGAAAGCTAAGGAAACTGCTCTAAGGCTCTGCGCTGAAGCATTTGACACGGCTTGCTACATCTGCAATAGAGTGTATCTTAGACCACAGACTGAGGTTACTGCATATGACATTTGGCGAGGAAGAAAGCCAAATGTGAAACATCTTCACATTTTTGGTTCACGATGCTTTGTGGTGAATGATCAAGTGCAAAGGAAGAAACTTGATGACAAGGGAATAGAGGGAATCTTTGTAGGCTACTCCAGAAACAGCCGTGCTTACAGAGTGTACCTGAAAAATCAAAGCACAGTTATTGAATCAATCAATGTTACATTTGATGATTCATTAGAAGGTGAAGTAAGTACTGAAGAAGATTTTCCGATTATCAGTACTGAAGGGAAATCTCAGAGTTCTAGTAGAGAAAATGATGTTAAAATAGAGGAAGTAACCCTGGAGAGTACTTAAGATGGTACATCAACTGGTACTTCTGACATTGCTGAAAGGAAAGTCCATAAGAATCACTCAGCTACAGATGTGATTGGGAATATTAATGATGGGATACAGACTAGGAAGAGAGAAATAGACTTCAAGAAGTTGGTTTCCCACATAGCGACTGTGTGTTTTGTTTCAAAGATTGAGCCCAAGAATGTTAATGATGCTTTCCAAGATGAAACTGGATAGCTAACATGCAGGAAGAACTGTTGGAATTTCAGTGTTGCAATGTATGGTATCTTACTCCACTTCCCAAAGGTGCTAATGTAATTGGGACCAAGTGGATATTTAAGAATAAAACTGGTGAGCAAGGAAACATCACTCGCAACAAAGCTAGATTGGTTGCTCAAGGATACTCACAAGAGGAGGACATTGACTATGGGGAGACTTTTGCTCCTATTACAAGTTTGGAATCTGTAAGATTCTTGATAGGAATGGCTAGCAGCTTGGATTTCAAGCTTTACCAGATGGATGTCAAAAGTGCCTTCCTTAATGGAAATCTGGAAGAAGAGGTATATGTCAAACAACCCAAGGGCTTTGAAGACCCCGAGCATCCAGACCATGTATACAGGTTGAACAAGGCTTTGTACGGACTGAAGCAAGCTCCCAGAGCTTGGTACAACACATTAGCTGAGTTTCTTCTCAAGAAGGGATATGTTCGAGGTAGTGCTGACAAAACTCTGCTTGTTAAACAGCAAGGAGGCCACATATTCATTGTTCAGGTATATGTTGATGATTTAGTTTTTGGTTCTAAATCAGAATCTCTTGTGAATGAATTTGTGAAATTGATGACATCTGAGTTTAAGATGAGTATGTTTGGAGAACTGAAGTTCTTTTTGGGACTTCAAGTCAAGCAGAGTGAAGATGGTTGATTGGTGTGTAAATGTTAGGATTTTCGTAGTGTTTTCGAGTCCGTTTTCGTTATGTTTTCGTGTCTTTGTGTGTGTTTATGGCTATGATTCGTTTGTTTGGAGTTTTTGGGACTTGTAGGTGATTATGGATGAAAAGGAGCGGAAACGGGCCGAAAAGGAAGAAAAGACAACGATCGAGCGAACAAGGACAGATTCAGATCTGGACGCCGTCCAGATGGAGTTGGACGCCATCCAGAATCACGTCCAAAGGGAAGCTGGACGCCGTCCAGCGTGTTGAGCAAAATCATGCAGAATCAGCTTCTGGACGCCGTCCAGAATAAGTTGGACGCCGTCCAACTAAGGCGGCCAGCAAATCTTTCCTTTTTCATCTAGGTTTTTACCTAGTATATATATATATCATCCTTGTGCACGAATTTGTATCAGTTTTTAGCATTAGTTAGCTTTATTTTTCAGCACTAAAATTCTCTAGATTAGCCTTACTTTGTTCGGATCCGGATTCTTAGTTCGTTTAATTCAAGACTTCTTTATTTAATTCGCGTTCTTCGTCTTCGTTTAATTCTCGTAAGTTCTTTTATCGCTTTCGTTTATTTGCTTTAATTGCTTTGCTTTAGGTTTAGATTCGTTCTCTTAATTGCTTCGTTTAATTTGCTTAGTTTTAATTTCGTTCTTTCGATTTCTAGTTTAAAGTTTAGATTCGTTTTTCTAGTTTCGATTCTCTCGTTTTTCAAAGCTTTCATAGTTAGATTAATTAGCCTTTTAATTTCCAGATTTTATTCATCATGTCTAGAGTAGTTTATGCTTTCTTTATTGCTTTCCTTTCGATTCTTGCCTAGGTAGATTAATCGCTTTCTTAGTTTAATTCTTAGATTTATTTCCTCGTTCTTAGATTAGATTATTTACTCGCTTTAATTTATTGCTTTTATTTATTTTCTCGCCTAGGATTTAAAACAAAAACCCAACAAATCTTATTTACTTGCTTTCCTAGATTTAGGCTAGATTAGATTTTTACTACATAATTGATTGCCCTGTTAAGTTTTCCTTGAGATTCGATACTTAGGTTTTACTTGCTAGTGCTACGATAGATTTCGCCTATTGCGAACACTTTTTAGTGAAACAATGGTATTTTTGTTAGTCAAGAGAAGTATGCTGAAAATCTGGTGAGAAAGTTTGGCATGGAAAGTTCCAAAGCGAAGAGGACACCAATGGGTACATCAGTCAAACTGACTCAAGAAGGAGAGGGCAAACCAGTTGAACAAACAGTGTACAGAAGTATGATTGGTAGTCTACTGTACCTAACCGCCAGTCGACCGGATATAGCATACAGTGTTGGGGTTTGCTCGCGATTTCAATCAAACCCTAAGGAGAGTCATCACAAGGCCGTAAAGAATATTATAAAGTATGTCAAGGGAACTTGCAAGATTGGCATATGGTTTGGTAAGGGAAGTTCATTGAAGTTAACAGGATACAGTGATGCAGATTGGGCTGGCAACCCAAATGACCGGAAGAGTACTATGTTATGAATCAGTGGATTGAAGAAAAAGGAAAGCTTTTGGTGAAGAAAGGGAATTTAGGGATTTCTGCGAATTTGGGCGTGAAGAAGAAGAATAAAGGCCAATTTAGTGAAGAAAGTCAAGGAAATCATGGCCATACACGTGGCTAACATGGGGTTATGCTGAACTTTTATTGTTTAATTGCTTTGTCGCATTTTATTTTAACAAACACACTTTTATTTTGGTTGTTTTCTTGTTTACCAAGTTTGGTGGTTGGGATATTTGTAATTCACGTTTTGGTGGTGAAGGGCATAATGGAAATCTAGTTTCTCTCTCTTGCTTTTCTCTTCCTCTCTCTAAACCTTCTTTTCCTCTCCTTTCTCATTTATTCTGGGTTCGAGAATTATATCATACAGTAGCATTCATATTACAAAATACACAAATATCATTACACACTGTAGTAATCACTACAATTGGTATCATCCAGTCGATCCTCATCGATGGCGGACGGCACTCGCTTGAAGGATCTGCAAGAGGCGCAGAAAAAATTGGATCAAATTATGCAAGCTGAAGCTATGAAGCGTTCAGCATCAGAACTCAAACTGCAGGAGCAAATTTCTGGTATGGATCAGAGGTATGAACATGTTACTAAAACCTTAGCTGATATTCAGCTTCAATTGCTCAATCTGAGCAAGGATTCAGGATCGGGTGATAATTCTATTTTGGGGAGTTTTGGATCTTCTTCGGGAATGGGTAAATCTGGTTCGAATATGAATTATGTGCACACACCTTTACCTCGCATTGATTTCCCTAGATTTGATGGGATTAATCCTAGAGCTTGGATCTTAAAGTGTAATAGTTATTTCAAGTTAATGCCAAGTATACCTGATGCTCAAAGGGTTCACTTAGCTACCATGCATTTTGATGGTAAGGCCTTGTCATGGTTCCAGAATCTAAACATGGGAGATGTGGGCATAACCTGGAAACAATTTCTAGAAGTTGTTTCAGCACGGTTTGAGGATTTGAAGGTGTCTACTATTATTGTAGAATTTAATAAACTCAAACAAACTGGAACATATGATGAGTATGTGGACAGATTTGAAGAGTTGAGATCTTGTTTGTTGCTTGAGGATTCTAGCAGATTCACAGAGGACTATTTTATAGCTAGTTTCTTAAGTGGGCTCAGTGAGGAATTACAAGGTTTTATCAATATGTTTCAGCCTCATACCTTGGAACAAACAATTGATTTAGGGAGGAAGCAACTCCTTACCTTGGATGCCATTGCCAAAAGGTTTAAACCACCTCCTAAACCTTTTGCCAATCCTTCTCATTTCAGGAGATCAGAACCTATTCCTATCACTCCTTTTGTACCTGCAAAACCAAATTCCACAATCAACAACAAACCTTCAACTAAATTACTTACTTCTGCAGAAATGGCATCCAGAAGAGAGAAGGGATTGTGCTACAACTGTGATGAAAAGTATGTCCCTGGTCATAGGTGCAAAACTCGTATTCTGTATCTAGTCATGACTGAAGAAGAAGAGTCATTGTATGCTCATGATACTGCAAATCTGGATGTAGACAATCAAGATCCGGAGGTGGAGGAAGTTCAAATTTCTCTTCATTCCATGTTAGGAGAGGGAGGCCTTACAACCATGAGAGTGGTCGGAGAAGTGGGGGATCATAAGTTGAATATATTGCTTGATACAGGAAGTACACTGAGCTTTCTGCAGGAGGACACAGCAAAGAAACTAGGATGCCAAATTCACACTGACAGACCACTTTTGGTTAGGGTGGCTAATGGCCAAAAGTTGGTTAGCACTAGAAGAGCCACTGATTTTAAATGGCAAGTCCAGGGCCATGAATTTCAGTACTCTCCCAGGCTATTAAAAACTGAGGGTTGTGACATGATTTTGGGAGGTGATTGGTTAAGATTTTGCACACCTATTGAGCTGGATTATGCAAATATGAGTTTCACTGTTACTCTAAAGGGGGAAAGAGTCAAACTAATGGCCTTAACTACTGTGGATTGCCAGCTTATTACTGGTCATGTGTTCTTCAGTCTTATTCATCAGGAATTTGATAACATTGAAGAGATTTTTGTATTGAACAATCCTGTTCCAGATAAAGGTTTACCTTCTGATTTGGCTGTCTTACTCCATGATTATGCTGATGTGTTTGAAGAGCCTGTGGGTTTGCCACCTGTGAGGGGAATTGAACATCAGATACAGTTGAAACAGGGGAGCATTCCTAAGCATCAATATCCTTACAGAACTTCTCACAATCATAAGGATGAAATTGAACGAATTGTGAAAGAGATGTTACACGCTGGGATCATTCAACATAGTAGAAGCCCTTTTGCTTCTCCTGTTATCTTGGTTAAAAAGAAGGACAATACATGGAGGATGTGTGTTGATTACAGGTACCTCAATTCTCTTACAGTGAAGCATAACTATCCTATTCCTATAATTGATGAGTTATTGGATGAATTATTTGGGGCTAAATACTTCTCTAAAATAGACTTGAGATCAGGATATTTTCAAATCCTTGTCAAGCCTGAGGACAGGTATCTAACTGCCTTTAGTACACATCATGGCCATTTCGAATTTTTGGTGATGCCGTTTGGTTTATGTAATGCTCCTGCTACCTTTCAAAGTCTTATGAATCAAGTTTTTCAGGATTGTTTGAGAAAGTTTGTGTTGGTTTTCTTTGATGATATTTTGGTGTATAGTAAGTGTTGGGAGGAGCATTTATCACACTTGCAACTGGTTTTGGAGTTATTGAGACAGCATACCCTGTTTGCTAAACGAAGTAAGTGCAGTTTTGGTCAGCTCAAGGTGGAGTACTTGGGTCATATTATCACTGCTGAGGGAGTGTCTACTGATCCAGATAAGATTGCTTGCATGGCAACTTGGCCTACTCCTAAAAATGTGAAGCAACTCAGGGGTTTTCTGGGATTGACAGGTTATTATAGGAAGTTTATCAGAAACTATGGTACTTTGAGCAGTCCCCTTACTACTCTATTGAAGAATGACAGTTTTCAGTGGAATTCAGATGCAGACCTGGCTTTTCAGAATTTAAAAAATGCTATGACTACAGCACCTGTGTTAGCCTTGCCTGATTTTTCTCAACCTTTTGTCTTGGAGACTGATGCAAGTGGAAAGGGGATTGGGGCAGTTCTAATGCAAGACCAAAGGCCCATTGCTTTTCTCAGTAAGGCTCTGGGGCTGAGGAATCAGGCTCTTTCTATTTATGAAAGAGAATTTTTGGCTGTCATAGTGGCAGTTCAAAAATGGAAAACTTACTTACAAGGGCATAAATTCATTATTAAAACTGATCAACAAGCTTTGCGACACCTTCTTGATCAGAAGTCCATGAATCCTACTCAACAAAGGTGGTTGACCAAATTGTTGGGGTTACACTATGAGATACAATACAAAAGTGGGGTTGAAAATAGGGTTGCTGATGCCTTATCTAGACACCCTACCTTTTCTCATGAGTGTGTTGCTATTACTACTGTTACTCCTATGTGGGTGCAAAAAGTTCTTCACAGTTATAATCAGGATGCCTTTATTACCAAAATTATGTCTGCCAAAGCTATTGATCCTACTTCCTATTCTGATTTTTCTATTTCTGAAGGGTTGTTGAGATACAAGGGTAAGGTAGTGGTTGGAGCTGATTGTGTTCTCAGATCTACTATTATTGAGGAAGTGCACAATTCTTCTTATGGTGGGCATTCTGGGATTAATGGCACTTATATGAGAATGAAGAATTCCTTTTATTGGCCAGGCATGAAAAGGGATATTATAGCAGCAATTCAGTCTTGTCATGCTTGTCAGAAAAATAAGGCAAATGTTGGATGTGTACCTGGTTTACTCCAACCTCTACCTGTTCCTCATACTGCCTGGACCCATATCTCCATGGACTTCATTGAAGGGCTTCCAAAATCTGCAGGCAAAAATGTGATTTTAGTGGTTGTTGATAGGCTAACCAAATATGCTCACTTTTTAGCCCTATCTCATCCTTTTACAGCTGAAGTAGTCGCTAAGTTGTTTCTGGATTCTATCTATAAATTACATGGCTCTCCCCTTAGTATTGTTTCTGACAGAGATAAGGTGTTTACAAGTAATTTTTGGAAGGAGCTTTTCAAGCTCATGGGAACTAAATTGGATATGTCATCAGCCTATCACCCACAAACTGATGGCCAAACTGAGAGATTAAATCAGTGTTTGGAGAATTACTTGCGCTGCATGGTTGGTGATAACCCTAAACTATGGTTTAAGTGGTTGTCTCTAGCTGGGTATTGGTATAATACCAATTACCATACAAGTCTCAAGTGTACTCCTTTTCAGGCTCTCTATGGGTACCCAACCCCCCATTTGTCTTTGGAATCCTATTTTGATTCTACTGCTTCTAGTGTTGCAGATTTTATGGACAAGCGACAATCTTTTATGCAATGCCTAAGGGATAATCTTCTACAAGCCCAGAGTAGAATGAAATTCTTTGCAGATCGGAAGAGGGAAGAACGGGAATTTGAAGTTGGGGAGATGGTGTTTCTGAAACTTCAACCTTTCAGACAAAATTCGATTTCATTGCGAAGAAATCTAAAGCTTGCTGCTCGTTTTTATGGCCCGTATAAAATACTGGAACGAATTGGGAAGGTGGCTTACAAATTGGATTTACCTGATTCTTCAAGGATTCACCCAGTTTTTCATGTGTCTCTCCTAAAGAAGTGTATAGGAAAGGACATTGTACCTGAAGCTGTTGTGCCAGAAACTGATGATGAGGGGCGTTTTCTGCTCGAGCCTCTATCCTTGCTGGATAGCCGTCGTATTCGCCGTCGAGAGGGCGAGGTATTCCAGTTGCTTGTCCAATGGGAAAATTCGAGAATTGATTCTGCTACTTGGGAAGATTTCCAGTTTTTGTGCCGCAAGTTCCCAACTTTTAATCCTTGCGGACAAGGATTCATTGAAGGCGGGGGTATTGTTATGAATCAGTGGATTGAAGAAAAAGGAAAGCTTTTGGTGAAGAAAGGGAATTTAGGGATTTCTGCGAATTTGGGCGTGAAGAAGAAGAATAAAGGCCAATTTAGTGAAGAAAGTCAAGGAAATCATGGCCATACACGTGGCTAACATGGGGTTATGCTGAACTTTTATTGTTTAATTGCTTTGTCGCATTTTATTTTAACAAACACACTTTTATTTTGGTTGTTTTCTTGTTTACCAAGTTTGGTGGTTGGGATATTTGTAATTCACGTTTTGGTGGTGAAGGGCATAATGGAAATCTAGTTTCTCTCTCTTGCTTTTCTCTTCCTCTCTCTAAACCTTCTTTTCCTCTCCTTTCTCATTTATTCTGGGTTCGAGAATTATATCATACAGTAGCATTCATATTACAAAATACACAAATATCATTACACACTGTAGTAATCACTACATACTACTGGAGGATGTTTTTTCTTGGGAGAAAATCTAATCTCTTGGCATAGCAAGAAGCAGAACTGTGTTTCTCTGTCTTCAACTGAAGCAGAATATATAGCAGCTGGAAGTGCATGTACTCAGTTGATCTGGATGACCAAGATGCTGCATGACTATGGGATTGATGAGAAGGAGTATGTTTTATTCTGTGACAATATTGGAGCTATTAATCTCTCTAAAAATCCAGTCAGTCATTCAAAAGCCAAACATATAGAGATCAGACATCATTTTATAAGAGATCTTGTTGAGAACAAGGCTCTATCTCTTCAACATGTCTCTACTAGAGTGCAAGTGGCGGATATATTCACCAAACCTTTAGATGGAGAAAGGTTTGAAGCTCTTTGAAAATCACTCGGGATGTGTATAATCTGAGCTGCTCAGATTATGTTTATTTGATTTCTTCAGTTGCCTGGGTTCTTTCTTTGTTTTTGAGTATGTGTTATGTTTGGTGTTACCCTTTGGGTACTTGTCTGACGTGGAGATTTTGTCAGTTGAAAAAAAAAAGGGCTATTTTTCTGCGCGCCCTTTTGCTATTACTGTTGGTTCTTTGGAATTTGAGCCGACGCTAGCTTATTGCAGAGTTCATCCTTTCTCTCACTCAATTGTGCTAGGGTTTTTCTGGGTGCGATTTTTCTCCGCCGGAAATTATTGTCTTTTCTTCGATTCTTCCTCCATCTCCCTGCCGGATTTCTGATTTCCTGCTGCATCTATGGCCTCATTCAAATTATCAGATGGTATTGATCTCTCGGCTCTGTTCGAATCGGCCGAGCCTGTTCCTCAAACCCTCTATTTGCCATGGTACGGTGCTGGTCTGGTCGAGGATCCTGCTCCTCCGACTCCTCCCAGAGATAGCGCTCCTCTATCTCCGCCCAGAGATGAGGTTTCAAATGAGGTTCTTGAGCCTCTAATCTGTGATGATTCCATTCCTCCCTCTTCAGAAACCGCTCATAGGGTTTCTGTTCCCTCAGCTTCGGTGGATTTTATTCCTCCACCACGAAAGAAGAGAATTAAGCAGGTGGCTAGAAAGGAGAAATCCCCTCCTCCTCCGCCATCCATTGGCGTCGGCTGAAGGACTCGCTCTCAGGTCCAGGCTGCTTGAGATCCTCCTTCTCGGAAGCGCAAGGCCCCTCCATCCTCTGCCGCTCGAGGGAAGAAGAAGAGTTCTGGTGGTTCTTCGTCTCGAGGCAAGAAGCCTATCATTGATTTAGATTCGGACTCTGATGAAGAGTTGGAGACTCGCAGTGAGTCAGAGGAGAAGCCCCCAAGTCCTGCAGTGAAGGATTCTCCTAAGGACTCTACCTCTGGTCCTTCTGAACGGTATTCCTTCATGCCTATCTTTAAGCATGCTTCTTTTGCTAAATTTTGGGATGTGAATCAAGCGAAGAGTGTGATTGTTGATAAGCCTGCTCGCCCTTTTGATCTGAAAAGAGCAGAAGTGTTTGACTGTATCACCAAAGCGAAACTTATGACTACTTTATGCTTTTCCTTTGAGTATAATATGGATGTGATTGTGGAGTTTTACTCAAATCTCAGCAAGAGTGTTTTTGATAAAAAATCTTTGGATTATCATAAGGGGTTTGTGAGGGGAGAATTCTTTGAGTTCTACCCTTCTTTGATTGATGCTTTTCTGTGTGGAGAGGTTATTGTTGAGCCTTCAGTGGAGTTGGATCCTGATGTTATTGCGGAGGAATTGTTGGGTAAGAAGGGTGCCGTGTGGCCAGTTTCTGCTAGGAGGTTGAGGGCATCCTCCATGACCTCGAAATATAAGGCTGTCTACCATATTTGTAACATCAACTGGATTCCCACCTTCCATAAGACATATGTCAATCTTTCTCTGGCTACGTTCTTGTTTAAGATTGGAACGGGTATCCTTGTTTCCTTGGGAAGGGTGGTTTTTGAGTTCCTTGCTGATCATGCTGAAAGCCCTGACTCCTCTAAAGTCATTGGTTTTCCCAGACTGCTTTTTTTCTTTCATGGCTTCCAGGGTGAAGACCATTCAAGATATGCCTAAGGCTGCCAGAGATAAACCCCCATCTCATATGGTGTTTAATGCTCAACTGACAGGGAAAAAATCCTCTGCTCCTCCTCCAAAGCCTGATCCCTCTCATGCATCTTCTTCTAAGGGGCCTGCAGATCAAGAAGAGGTGGAATTCGAGCTGCCATTTGGTCCTACTCCTCAGAGTTTTGATCCAGCTCTGAGTAGGCTCATGTTTCAGACTTTGTGCCTGGAATATGTTATGTTTGATGAGCAGATTCGGATCATGCAGCACAAGCAGTCTGAGCTTCTCCAGGTGATCCTTGCTGCGGGTGGAACTCTTCCCTCTGCTGATGATGAGAAACAGCCTGATGCTGGTGAGGATGGTCCAGATCAAGGGGGAGAAAGCTAGTGCTTGGCAGTTTTATTGCATGCAATCAAGGGGGAGTAAGTAAGTTTTTTGAAATGTTTTTTGTATATTTGATTCGGTTGGAAGGATTGTTATATAGTATATTCTCTCTTATGCTGGTAGTTGGACAAAAGGATTCATGGATTCATGTCTGTAATAGTAAATAGGCTGTGATGTTGGATTCTGCATATCTGTTGGGGCATGCTTGCTTGATTGGTCTTTTGGTATTCTGTGTATATGATGGGAATTTTTGTGGTGTTATGAGTGGTGTTATGCAATGCTTATTGTGTTTCTCTCTATGTGTGAGTATTCTAGTTCGGGTGAGCTCGGGTAGTACTACATATTGGAGAGTGTTTAAAGCAAGGGGGAGTCTTTCTACACTATGCAATTAAGTATGGTTATGTGGGTGCGCTCCATGCCTGCTTATTTTTGCATCGGGTGTGATGTAGTTTGGAGGAGTTGTGTGAGTTGTGATTGTGCGTGTGATTGCATACATAAAATGCTAAGGGGGAGATTGTTGTTGCATGGATTGCATGGATCTATTTTTTATGGCATGTTTACGTATGCAAAGAAAGTTTCGATTGGTGTGGAGTTCTTATGGTATAAGGATTCTTTCCTTATTATTTATTCACACGCGATATGGAAAGGATCTGCACGAAGATTTGATAAAACCCTATTAAGGATATCGTTGGAGATATGCCTTAATTATCTGTTAGGGTTTTGCATGAGTGATATATATATATATATATATATATATATATATATATATATGCGAAGATCATATCGGAGCCGCGGCGTGCTTGGATATCATTGAGGGTGCTTTCATCTTCGTGTTCATGAGAGTTTGAGTATTTTCTTTCATTCATCAATCGTTGGGGTAGTTAGATTATTGGTGAGTGATTGTATTATCTTGAACGTTTCCACGTTCAAGATTGGGCAAATCTTTTCAATTCTGTGAAAAGTATTTCGGGTAGACTAGTGAGAGTTTACCGAGGATTCATTGGTGAGGAGTAGAGTCGGGTGAGGAGAGAACGTTTAGTGTGGCTGACGTTCACAAGTCTTGTATCCCTTATACTCATCATAGTGAATTATTTCTTGGAATAGCTTCCCCCAGACGTAGGTGTGTTTATCACCGAACTGGGTTACCAACTTGTGTTCTCAACTGTGTTACTTTCAGTGTTACGTGTTGAGTTACATTTTACCTACCAAAGTAGGGATTATACAATTTCAATTGGCAACAAAGCAGGTCATCGAGGTGCGGTGTTAGATCCTGGGATATTCGTATAATCCGTTGGTATATTGGTGGTTCTTGTGATGAGTACCATCAAGGAAGGTGGCTCTACGGTCAGACCACCGTTGTTTGATGGCACAAGTTATGGGTATTGGAAGGTTAGGATGGCGTCGTTCATCAGATCTATAGACGAGGCTGCATGGACTGCAGTGGAAAATGGTTGGAGTGCTCCAAAAGATGAAGACGACACAGAGAAACCAAGAACAAAATGGTCAGAAGAGGAGCTAAAGTCGTCAGGCATGAATCAGAAAGCTATCAACGCTATCCATACTGGTGTGAGTGTTGAGATTTTTGTCATCATCTCCACGTGCAAATCTGCCAAAGAAGCATGAGATATCTTGGAGATCACTTATGAAGGCATCAAACGTGTGAAGAATCAGAGGTTGCAACAACTTACTTCACAGTTTGAGGCTCTAAGAATGGACGAGAATGAAAGTATCTCAGAATTTTATGCTAAGTTGCCGAGTCTATCCAATTAATTCTTCTCGTTAGGGGAAAAGCTCACGAAAGCCAAAATAGTGAGAAAAATCCTGAGATCCCTTCTAGAGAGATTTGAATACAAGGTTACTGCCATTGAGGAAGCAAAGGATGTTGATGAGTTATCTCCGAATGAACTCATTGGTTCCTTGAGCCAGAGCCGTAGCAACTCAATAGGCCGTCTTTATACAAGAAAAGTTACATTAGTAGCATATTTATGCTGTATTTTTACTTTAATCCAATTTATATACAAGTAAATGTATTTTTGTCCGATTTCATTTAACTTAATTTTCTAATCGGGGCGTTCCACTTACCTTAAAATGTAAAGAATTAATCTTTAATATTTATGTGAACCCCTTACTTTTAACTTTTAATACCGAACTTAATATTCGATATCGAAATGAAACAAATCAATTGAAGTGAGACGGAAAGAGTACCTTTTTTTTCCGGCGCAGGAATTAAGACGAGAATGATGATAGTGAGATAAAGTGAAAGGTAGTGGGTTAAAGTGATGTGTCAGAATTTTAGTGGGTTAGAATTTTCCATTTTAGGAAAGGTCCCTATATCAGTGGGAAATCCCGAAAAGGAAAAGATCTCTATATCAGTGGGACGGAGGGAGTATAATTTTGACCCGTCAATCCTAAATTGGAGAGAATACTATAGGTATAAAGTTATAGTAGTATAATATTAACTATTTTTATTTTTTAATAATCCTATATCAAGAGAAAACAACAGCTACGTGTGCACCTATTTGAAATTAAAACCATATAATCTCATACTAGTAATTAATTAAGACATGATAAAATCCACGTGGCATATAATGACCTTCCCTAGTTCAGCCTCCACACCCTCGCCAAATACGACCAAAAACCCAAACTCCTTTCCACCACCTCTCTCACTCTATATATAAATCTTCCCTTTCATTTTCTCATAATCCCTTCCTTTCATTTCATTTTCTCCGATGGCTATCTCCACTCTCACCGCCTTGCTCACCCACGTCGCCGCCAAATTCCCCTCCCGCCGCGCCCTCACCATCTGCGGCAACTTCGATCTCACCCATGCACGCCTCAATCAGCTCGTCGACGGCGCCGCCGCTCAGCTCGTCGCCGCCGGCGTCAAGCCGGGTGACGTCGTCGCTCTCACCTTCCCTAACACCGTTGAGGTACGATTTCTTCGATTTCCGTTCGCTGTTTTTTGATTGGATTCGTCGGAATCGAAACTCGAATACGACTGATTAGATTTTCTCGGAATATTTGAATTGATGGAATTTCTCTTGTTCTTAACGCTCTCCTGTGATCGCCGATTCAGTGCCGTCTTCATTTATTAGCAATAAATTGGAGCGCATTAAGTAATTATTCTGCTTCATTCAATTTCGATTTCAATTGCAGTTTGTTATAATGTTTCTGGCCGTGATACGAGCACGGGCGACGGCGGCGCCGCTCAACGCCGCCTACACGTTCGACGAGTTCGCCTTCTACCTGTCGGACTCGGAGTCGAAGCTCCTGCTCACATCGCCGGAAGGCAACGAGCAGGCGCAGGCGGCGGCGGCGAAGCTCAACATTCCGCACATCTCCACCGCGCTGCCATCCGGCGACTCGGAGATCACACTCTCTCCACCTCAGCCCGCGGCGGACGCCGACTCGCTCTCCAAACTCACCAACGACCCGACCGACGTGTCGCTCTTCCTCCACACGTCCGGCACCACGAGCCGACCCAAAGGCGTGCCCCTGACTCAGCAGAACCTCTACGCCTCCGTCCAAAACATCAAATCGGTGTACAAATTAACCGAATCGGACTCCACCGTCATCGTCCTCCCCTTATTCCACGTCCACGGCCTGCTCGCCGGCCTTCTCAGCTCGCTCGGCGCCGGCGCCGCCGTCGCCCTCCCCGCCGCCGGCAGATTCTCGGCGTCGACCTTCTGGCCCGACATGAAAACCTACAAGGCGACGTGGTACACCGCCGTCCCCACCATCCACCAGATCGTCCTCGAGCGCCACCTCAGCAAGCCGGAGGCGGAGTACCCGAAGCTCCGGTTCATCCGGAGCTGCAGCGCGTCGCTGGCGCCGGCCATCCTGGCTCGGCTCGAGGAGGCGTTCGGCGCGCCGGTGCTGGAGGCGTACGCGATGACCGAAGCCACGCACCTGATGTCGTCGAACCCCCTACCCGAGGACGGGCCCCACAAGCCTGGGTCCGTGGGGAAGCCCGTGGGGCAGGAGATGGCGATCCTGAGCGAAGACGGCGTCGTTCAGGGACCCAATTCGAACGGAGAGGTTTGCATAAGGGGACCTAATGTGACGAAAGGGTACAGGAACAATCTGGAGGCGAATAAAACTGCATTTCTGTTCGGATGGTTTCACACCGGAGATTTGGGATACTTCGATTCCGATGGGTATCTGAATCTGGTTGGGAGAATCAAAGAATTGATCAATCGAGGAGGTAATTTTTCAGGATTTCGACGTCGTTTTCGTAGTATATTTTGTTTTTGCTGAAAAGTATGAACGCTTAACCTTTTGAGCTTTGTCAGTTATAGGAAATCTGGTACTAGAGTTTGGCATGCAATTATTGCTTCTTCTTTGGGTCCATACTCTGATTTCGTTTCCAATTTCGCTTGTTTAGTGAACGGTCCAAATTTTATTGTTGATTTCTTTAGGTTTCCTTTGATTTCTAAGTTGCCACCTGCAGTTCGTTTGAGATTCGAGCATGAGCATTGAATTGGGTGTTTGTTTGTTATAGAAACAAGTGGCTGTCGATATCTGGGTTCTTGAATTTTTCACTCACTTGTCGAAAAACTAAAATGTATGTGTCACTTTTGCCTGACTTTGCCCTCTAGGCTATATTTTGGCGCATCGTTTGCATATAAAATCAAATAGTACTCTCTCCATCCCGTTCCGTTTTAAATGATCCTTTTTACCATCTTACACTCACTTATATCTAAGAAGCGAGACATCCATTATTTAAGTGGACGGAGGGAATAGTACTAAGTTGTTTCAATATTCTTTAATTTGCTGGAGTCAACTAATAAGCACGCCATCACTGACTCTGTTAGAAAGTCAAGGTGAAATATTGTTGTCAAGTTGTTCGTCATCACTCAAATCTTTATCATTTCCAGAAATATTAAGGTTTTTTGGTTTGTCTTCCATTTGAACTGTACCTGAAAATATCTTCTATTTTCTTCTATTTTTATCGATCGTTGATGAACAAGATTATTGTGAATGCAGGGGAAAAGATTTCGCCAATTGAAGTAGATGCAGTCCTATTGTCCAATCCTGATATAGCTGAAGCTGTTGCATTCGGTGTCCCAGATGATAAATATGGCGAGGAGGTAAACTCGTCCTTTCACTCATACATTTGGTCATTTTCGACTTGTCATTCTGTTTAAGTGTCTCGTGGTTATTGGGGATTATACTTGTGGACGCACATTTAGTAGGGCGTCCAACTCAATGACTGTTTCTTAATCGTCACATGCGAACTAAAGCTTTGACATAAAAAATTAGAGCCTAACCACCACCACTTGTACAGAGAATATATATATTCTGTGCCACCACCATCAGCTTATTTTATTTAACCGACTAGTTATATTTTTTTATGTTGCCACTCTACATGATTTCCTTTTCATGTGCATGCTTGCTTTTCTTTTATATTCTCTTAAGAAAAGTACTTTAACACGTTCTTTGAACATATGTGAGTATAAAATAATGAAAATGTGTCGGGATGAGAGAAAACTATTTATAAGACTTATGAAGTAATGGAAGTTCAACTCATCACTTTAGTTATATGCTTCTTTTTTATCATGGCGATTAAAATTTAACTTCAGTGGGTGGCTAAGTTTCCGACTTTTATTTTTTTTTACCTACTTGATGCGGTTTGTCGCTTTTTAGCTGTTGTGTGTGATGCTCCAAATGTTAGATGAAAAACTTTTGATTATTTTAAAGAGTGGTGATAGGGATGACATTGACTTGTGCTGGTGGTTTATCTCGATGTTATTCAGATTAATTGTGCGGTGATTGCAAGAGACGGAACGAACCTTAACGAGGAAGGGGTAATCAGTTTCTGCAAGAAGAATATGGCAGCTTTCAAGGTGCCGAAGAAGGTTTTCATGACCGATTCTCTACCTAAAACCGCGTCCGGGAAAATCCAGAGGCGGATTGTCTCCGAGCACTTCCTTGCACAGATATCCACTGCTAAAGTCCCCAAGTTTGGAGCCTAAGAACTGCTTCTCTGGCGATTTCTCCCAGTTTGAACTCCAAATAATACCAGTTTCGTGGCTAATAATTCAGCAATATTCATGATTCATGATTTTTTTTTAATCTTCTCCATGTGAAGAAAAGAACGAGTAGGCTTTTGTTTGAATTATTTATGTATTCTTGAGGTAGTTGAATTATGAAGGCGTGTAAAATCTAGACTTTGCATCAGAATTATTACTTGGAAATTTTGAATTACCAGAAAAAGAAAAAAGAAAAAAAATTCATCAACACCACAAGCCTTCACAAAAATTCATTAACACAAGAATCAACCAACATTCAAGAAAACACTAGGATAGGATATATAACATCCCCAAGCTGTTATAAGGGCACAACACGATCTCAAAAACCATTTTAGCATCGAACACGAAGACTATCAAACACTGCTAAACAATCGACACGAGACAACGAAAGTTTTTAGAGGCTCAGGCTTCCTCCTGAAGATCCTCCTCCTCATCTTCATAGTCATAGCCATCTTCCTCAGCTGTTGCGTCTTGATACTGTTGGTACTCCGAGACTAAATCGTTCATGTTGCTCTCGGCCTCGGTGAACTCCATCTCGTCCATTCCCTCTCCTGTGTACCAATGCAAGAAAGCCTTCCTCCTGAACATGGCTGTGAACTGCTCGCTCACCCTGCGGAACATCTCCTGGATAGAAGTTGAGTTCCCAATAAATGTCGAAGCCATCTTCAGACCAGTTGGTGGAATGTCGCAGACGGTAGATTTGACGTTGTTGGGAATCCATTCGACAAAGTAAGATGAGTTCTTGTTCTGAACGTTGATCATCTGCTCATCGACTTCCTTTGTGCTCATCTTGCCACGGAACATTGCTGAAGCAGTCAGGTAGCGCCCGTGGCGAGGGTCGGCTGCGCACATCATGTTCTTCGAATCCCACATTTGCTGAGTGAGTTCTGGAACGGTGAGGGCTCGGTATTGCTGGGACCCACGAGATGTGAGCGGAGCAAAACCAACCATGAAGAAATGCAATCGAGGGAATGGGATGAGATTGACCGCGAGCTTGCGAAGATCAGAATTGAGCTGGCCAGGGAACCGTAGGCAGCAAGTCACACCACTCATGGTCGCAGAAATCAGATGGTTGAGATCTCCGACTGGTGATGACAAAATTGGACAAAACAGCATAACTAGCTAGAAAATTGTTGTAGAAAAGCACGACTAAAAACTGAAATCTAAGAACCTATTGGCATATAGCTACGAGTAACAGGCTCAAGCAGTACTAGTATTGTGAAATAAAACATAAAACAGAGATGCTTACAGCTTGGGGTGGTGAGCTTGAGAGTTCTGAAGCAAATGTCGTAGAGAGCTTCATTGTCCAACACCATACACTCATCAGCATTCTCAACGAGCTGGTGAACAGAAAGGGTAGCATTATAGGGCTCCACAACGGTGTCCGAGACCTTTGGGGAAGGAAAGACAGAGAAAGTAAGCATCATTCTGTCGGGATATTCTTCCCTGATTTTCGAAATTAAAAGGGTTCCCATTCCAGATCCAGTTCCACCTCCCAGGGAATGGCAAACCTGAAAACCTGAAACACAAAGCAAACACATGTTAAATAAAATAAAATAAAAGCACTTGCAGCAATCAAGTTAAATATCAGACTCAGCACAATATCCAACTGATCACATATTTCTGCATGTGTCAAGAAAAGAACTCAGAAAATATACTACAATCCTATTACTGGGCTACAAAGCAGAGAACTACTCTTTTTTCATTGAAATAAGGGTTATATCATCTAGAAAATTACTGTAAACTCATATCAATCTAAGGTCTCGTAACATTATTCATATCTTTCGACTGGTCAACCATAAACCATATCAACGAATCCAATCATCACAATGCAAGCATAGCAGCAAGTTACCGAAAATCGTTCCATCACTTACAAAATTGAACTCAGTAGTTACCAATTATACGCCACACAACAATATTAAGCATTGAAGAACTGGAAACTACACTAAGGCACCCAAAACAAGCAAACATGCATCACACATTCACATATCATGAATTATGATGCGTGTTCTAATAAGAAGCAGCAACAGAAGAAGCAATTAGGTCTTCGGGTCTACTAGTAATTTGCTGAAATTAGTTAATCCGGAAAAAAAGAAACTAAACTACTCTACCGCAAATTGTCAATACAAACACAGCATAAATCGCACTCATATACCCAGATCTACTAAAGAAAACACAGAAACCATATTTTTCTAAGGAACGTAGGTTTAACGAAAAATGCGAATCGAAGAAGTACTTACAAAGACACACTTATAGCATATATAACCTCAACGAAACCTAAGGGGAATTCCGGCATGGCTCGTTGCAGCCACCATGCATGATTCTCCAAAATTCACATGCTAAAAACTCTATACTGCCTCGATCACCTTTGCTAGCACTAGGAATCGCAGCATCTCTCAATCAAATACTAGTATGAATACAGTACCTTGCAAACAGTCACAGTTCTCCGCCTCTTTCCTGACAACGTCGAGCACGGAATCAATAAGCTCCGCTCCCTCGGTATAGTGTCCTTTCGCCCAGTTGTTCCCCGCCCCGGACTGCCCGAAGACGAAGTTGTCGGGGCGGAAGATCTGTCCGTACGGCCCAGATCTGACGCTGTCCATAGTGCCGGGCTCCAAATCCATGAGGACGGCGCGTGGGACGAAGCGGCCGCAGCTGGCTTCGTTGTAGTAGACATTGACGCGCTCGAGCTGCAGATCGTTGTCGCCGCTGTACCTTCCGGTGGAATCGATGCCGTGCTCCGCGCACACCACCTCCCAGAATTTCGCCCCAATCTGGTTGCCGCATTGGCCGCCCTGGATGTGGAGGATCTCACGCATTATAGAGGGAGAGAGAGGGGTAGAGAGAGAGAAAGGATTTAGGGCTTCGCGGTGCTCTGTGTGTGAGTGAAGAAATGGGGGGTTTTTATACAGAGGAGAAGGGACTCTGTACTGTTTGTTGGTGGTGGGGATTTGAATTTTTGAAATTATCTGGGAAGGCGGTGGCGAACGTTGGTGTTCACGCTCTTTTCGGAGTGTGAAAGGCACGCTCCGGTCATGTGGTGTGGGCCGGCCAAGGAAGTAAATTAAATGCTAAAAATAATTATAATCGTAATAATAAATCTTACTAATAAACATGAAATTAAAAGAAAATACTAATATTTCATAAAATCTCTAATATTTCATTGTTTAATTGCTATTTCAAATTTCAACTGGTTTGAAAACGCATTTTAATATCTCATAGTTTAATCTAAAGTTGAGCACTAGTTTACGAGGGACGATAGGAATGCTAGTTCATTCAAACTTTGATCTAGCTTAATCTATGTACAGAAAAATCAAACCAATTTACATTAATATGAGGGACGATGGAAATACTCCCTCCTGCTCAAGTATTCCGACACCTTTTATATTTACATGTGAGGTATAAAATAATAAAAGGTGTCGGAATACTTGAGCCGGAGGGAGTACTAGATTATAAGAACTTTGATGTAAAAGCTTAATCAAAAGTCGAAACTTAACTACCATAAAGTAATTGACATTTTGTTAGCTATTTTCTTTTGCTAATTATAGCAAATTGGTTTCATTATTGATTTAACCATTACCTTATGTGGGGAACTCATTCCAATTCATGATTGTAGATCTCATTTTTCGCAAAAAGAACCCCAAAAAAAGGATGGGATTGTATTATAATTGTCATGATCCAAATCTTACTTTCTATTAATTTTCTATTGTTCTTTTATATAAGTAAATGGCACTTCTAGAATATAATAACTCATAACATCTTAATTTTGAATTTATCGATCAATAACTAATAATTAATTTTGAATTTATCGATCAATCTATACTATTATAAAAAGTGTCTTGTTTACAAAATTTGATTTGCCTATTATGCCCATACTACAATATAATAATTAATATTAATATTATATAGGTTATTATCGAATTAAAATTCTATTCCATAGCAAACTCCCTCTCAAGTAATTAATATACTTTTTAATATTTGATTTTTATAATAGTATAGATTTCACAATCAATAATCCCATCTTCAATTTTTTAAACTTTTTCATATTTTAATTCGTTAGGCCGGTTGAATTATTAATATATTATCATCAATTTTTTTTAATTTTAATTTTTTAAATGCATTTTAATTTATTTTTCATATACTTACGATATAACAATGAACATAAAATCTACAATATTATACTTTAATTTATGTTGGAACAAAAATAATAAATTAGGATTTTTATTGTTTACTGTAGTTATACACGGTATATAAGATCTAATTTAGAATAAATTAAAATTTTATCATGATTAAAGTTATTTTTTGATGTGTGGCTTAAAACAATATAATGCATATTAAACGTTATAATAAATATTTAAGTTATTGAGAAATCCTTCCCTACTTAGTACTTACTGTTGCATTTTTTAATATGCTCACGGATGACGTCCATACTATTAATGAAGAAAAAATATTTAAATATACCATAATCTATTTATATAAAATAAAATAAAAAAAGTAAACCATATCACCGGAGCAGTGGGCACGTTAAGAGTATCCACGATGGCAGGAGATCATTTTTGCATAAAAAATTTAATTTAGAATAAATTAATAATTTATTAGGATTAAATTTATTTTTGGACGTGTGGCTTAAAACATGTAATGCATATTACACATTATAGTAAATATTAAAGTTATTGAGGAATCCTCCCCTACTTATTGTTGCATTTTTAATATGCTCACGGATGACGTTCATACAATTAATTAATGAGAAAAAAGAATTAAATATATACCATAACCTATTTTTTAGTTAAAAAAAGAAAAGAAAAGAAAGGTAAACTCTATCACTACAGCAGTGGGCACGTTAAGAGTATCTACGGTGGACAGGAGAGCATTTCAGCTAAGTAATTACAATGAGAATTCAAATTCATATACTGCATATTATACATTATATTCATTATTATCTATTGGAATTATTTTGGGCTCCGCCTACTTTAACGTGAAAGACGTTTAATATATACTCCATCCGTCCCACTTCGAACTGGATTTATGCGCAATGTTTTTTAGTTGTCATGTTTCATTTGGAAACGAGATTTTAAGTGGAGTGTTAAAAGTAGAAAAATAAGGGGTCTACATTAAATTGTAAAGGTTAATTCTTTACATTTTAAGAAACATGACCATTTATGTGGGACAACCTGAGCACAATTGAATTGAGACAAAATGAATATTATTTTAAGAAAGTGAGGTGATAAGTAAAAAGATTTCTCTACCTCATATACCAATTTTTTTTAACAAAAAATTAACGACAACTTTCATATTTTGTCGTCTATATTATTACAAAATAATTACATCATCACTTAAAGTAAACGTGATATAAAAGTTATAAGTTCGGTTGTTTGTTATAAATTTATTTCACATTATATTATCCCCATTTATCTGTTTACATAGAAGTATAAAAAGTAAATGAACCATTATTGTATAACATTTACTATTTTTATATTTTCTTACCTCGTATCATGCTTGAGTTAATGAAGAAGATTATTGATGGTGAATCTTATAGATAGGAGAATTGAACTACCTATGAGGGTATATGCTTTGATGAATTGTGTAATTTAGGAATTGAGAAATTTTGGGATAAGGTACATGATATAATAGGATTAGGGTAATCATATGTGTTTGAGTTGAATTCATATCGTACAATTAGTTCCAATTCTAAGCAAAAATTGAGGGTCATCCTAACATGTACTTTGAGATAATTGATTTGCAATCTTACAAAGTAAATATAAAATTATATATGTTAGATAAAATTAGTCAGTCCATTCTTATCTCTTACAGTAAACGGCCTCTAAGAGATTATTTGATGCCCAGATACCCTCTTCATGTTATAGAAACGGGTGTAATCTATTTATTAATTTATATTAGAATTCTTAGTGTATGGTATTAGACACTTGCAATATATTGATGTTTTGTTTCTTCAAATAGTAAGTTTCGAAAAGAAAATAGAATAGAATCGCAATTCACATTCTACGTCTTAAAAATATTTTAACACTTAATAATAACATCACGTACTATCAAGTTTTGAGGAAAAAATAGAATATAACTCTTATCATATTATTACTACCGCTGGACTTAATAAAGTTTAGCTAACTAACTCTTAGAAGAGTTCACTTTGAACAACTTTACTTCAGCTGATAGAGTATATGCTAATGAATAATTTGCATCCATATATGACAACATTATAAATAAGTATTGGAGAATGATTTGAGTTAAGATGTGAGTACAATTATATTTTTCGATCGTTTAGTTAATAAAAATATATTGTCTAGGGTGGGGCCATGTATATACATTTCTCACTGACTCCTAATTTACGTATAAGTAACCATAACTTACAATTGACTATTTAAAAGCTCCACTTTTGTTTATGGAGAAAACATATGATACTAATTTGGGAATGTCTTATAAGTAATTGTAATTAACAAAAGGCAGACATACTTTCTATACAAAAGGAGAAATAAGATCATTGATTTCTCTTTTATTTTATCAAAATTACTTAATTTTGTTTATGCTTTTAAGAAATAGTTTAGGCTATAAAATAACATATTAAGTCTATCTTATGAGTCGTTTATAGATAGATATATATTAATTCCCTAACTACTTTCATCTTGTTCACCACTTTTCTTTCACATTAATTTTCTTGTAAGCTTTACTCGAAAATTCACAAAATATATAGTTAATAATATCATATGTTGTTATTATAAGATTTAAAATAATATATACTCCCTCTATTTAACCGAATTCGATCTTTCTTTATTTTTGTAAGTGTAAAATAATTGAAAAATGAACAAGTTTAAAATTAAAGTTAAAAATAAGTAACAATTATTATTATTTTAAAGTTTGAGTTCTTAGTCATAATTATTTGCAATATAAAGTATTATACAATATGATATATGTTCAACCAAGTAATTTATATAATATAATTGAATAGCTTGTTTTATTTTGATTGATCATCTTTTCATGATAATATTGAGTATTTTTTTTATAGCATGCTACTTTTACAAACTTATACATAATGAATTTTTATCATGAAATGAAAAAAAACTTAGTTTAACGTGCAACGCACGTTACCTCCGCTAGTAACTAATAAAAGGTAACTAAATATTACAAAACTAATTATAATGTCTAAATTGATTAGTGAACTTTCGAAAATAATTATAACATTTGACTAATTCATTATAAATTAAAATCATTGAAAAATAAATATTATAGACTTAAGATTTATAATATGCGAGGCACAATGAATTGGGACAGGAGATCTCAAATGTATAAAACGTAAATTTATTTTTCCATTTTTCTACATTTGGTCATAGATACACATCTAAAAGTGCTAAAAACAAAACATCAACATAATCAAATAGTTGCCAATTAAGTTGAAGGTGGGGGTGCATGGACCACATGGTACTTAGTTCATACTTGGTTTGTACTCAAAGGTGAGGAAATAAAGAAGGGTGGTAGATGATGATTTGGTACAAAAGGGGTGACCCCATTTGCCATTTGTGGTGTAACCATCACTCCCTATTTCTTGAGTTTGGAAGTAAACATAGCAAGGAAATAAGGAAGGCAGTAATCAAGTGAGAGCTCATGTCCTCATCTTATCATCATTTCTTGCCTTAATTATCAAGCATCCATCAACCAACCCCATTTATAATCTTTGTATATATCCTCTTCTTGTCATATTATTCCAACTTTAGATTTTGTTGCTATTCATAAGGATTAAAATAATGTCTTGTTTTCTACTTACTTGTTGTCTTGTTGTGATGTGGAACCTTGATTATATTTTAGGCCCACGTGTTTAGGCTCAGTTATTTTTAATAGGTTCAGGGTTGGGGTTCACTTCTAATGGTATAAATAGTTGTCTACTCCTTATATTATGTATCTGAAAAATATTGAAAAATATTGTCTTGCCATTACTGCCCCCAGACGTAGTCGTGAGACGAACTTGGGGAACAAATCTTATTCTTTTGTATTTCGTGATTGTGTGTGTGTAGATTTTCGATGCGAAACTTATTGTTTGTACCCGACAGCAGTGGCGTATCCACATAGGGTCAAGGGGTGTCAATTGACACCCCTTAAATTTATTTTCAACTATATATATTTTACCATTACACTTGTTATTACATATAAAAGTATTTTTGTTGGGAATTGTTAAGAACAACATGTTAAGGGGGAACCTATAAGGGATATTCTATTGTTTTGATTTGATCCCAAAACCCTAAAGCGTTCTGTTCCCAAGCGACCCATTTTGATGTAGTTAATAGGTTAGGATTTTTCTAAGCCTACTCTGTTAGGATGACTTTTTATTTTGCTTAGAATATAGACTTCAAATGATCAAGTGAAGGCCACTCACTTGAGTATGTTTTTTGAAGCATAGCAAGTCTAGCAAGCCGAAGTGAAGCGTGCCGAAGAATAGCGAAGCGAAGCGAGCGCTACAGTAGATTCAAAGCGAGTCTGCCGAAGCGAAGCGAAGCGAGCGCTACAGTATAAAGTCAAAGAGAGTCAACTCTAGTCAGCATTTTCCAAAGCAGTCACTAGGGAACCTAATTTCCCAAAGCGACTCACTACAGAATGACTACGAAGTAACTCAACTAAAGCGGACGCTACAACTTCAAACGAAGCGAGCCACTACCTACCAGAAAGCGACAGCACAATTCCCGCTCCGAATTTGAACTTCAGTCAACTGGAGATCTCCGCATTTATTACGAGATCTCCACGTGTCGAACGCGGAGAGGAGCAGCGGAGTTGACTGCCAGGCCGACAGGGCGCCGTAACAGTACTGGGTCGCTCCAGTTACTGTTGAAATTGGAACTTAGCCATTTCCGGCAAAAATCCAAAACTGCGCGTCTGAAAAGCAGCCAGCCTGTGCAAGTACTGTCGAGAAGAGGAGGGACAAAGCCACCAACCAAGCAACGGATCTCGGCATCCCTCCGCCTATAAATAGTGAAGGATGAAGACGAAGAGAAGTAGAACACTACTTGAGCATTCGAGCGCCCACAGCAAACAAACACTCCCAAGCCTTTGAGCAAATCTTCGAGTCTTTGTTTTCAAGTGTTCTCCGAGTTTCCAGTTCATCGGAACTCGTCTTCACAACCTTCACACTTAGAGTCTAAGCCCACGTCATATATCCAAGCTTAGAAGAAGAGCTCTAGCCATCTTTGCACTCATTGTAAAGAGTTCTTCATAGCGTGTTCGTCAACCAAAAACCCTAAATCTGTTATTAGGTTTTTGAGTTCGTCGTCGTTAGGTTGTCTCGATCCAAGGCCCTTCTTTCATCGATTGAAGAAGCCTCGATCATAGAGTTTAGATCCAAGCTTGCACCTACATCGTTTGTGTGAAGCTCGATCGAAGCTAGGCTGTAAGGAGAGCCCGTAATCTCCCTGTCTGTGTTTGACTGAAGCGAGTGAAGCTTCCAGTCTTGTCTAGGTTTGTGTAGTGAACCCGCAATCACTACGTCAGTCGTTGGATCCAGGCGAGTGAAGCCCGATCTCGACCAGGTTTTTGAAGGACCCGTAACCTTCAAGTTCTTGAGTGAAGAGAACAGTTGCCGTGTGCAACAAAGTGGACGTAGGAGCTTTATCTCCGAACCACTATAATCCCTGTGTCGTATCTCTCTAACCCTAAACTCTTTACTTTGATTATTCATTGCATGTGCATCTAAACAAACTCAACTTGAATTTTTAATTACTTAGGAAAAGATAATAGCTCACTAAATTCCGCAAAAAGAGTAAAGTCTCACTCTTGATCAAGCTTAAAGCTTAGGTCAAAAGAATCTTGATTGCTTTAGATCTAGCTCTCGGATAGGTCTTAGTATTTCTACGAGCACTTTACTTCATACTCTGAGTTAAGGAATTTGAAGTTGAAAAACTTCAAAATACATATTCACCCCCCCCCCCCCCCCTCTACGTATTTTTTCCTATAACAAATCGGGACCAACAAGTGGTATCAGAGCAGCGGTTCTTTCGAGCCTCTGCTTTGCATATCCGAAGCGAGTCCCCACTCGCTTCACGTTGTCTCACTGAACCGGATCCTATTTCCTAAGTGCATCTAAAACCTCACCCACGCATATTGCATTTACTGCTGATAGTTTGCTATGTCTACATATAGTGCATCCAGTCTTCCACAGTTCTTGATCGAAGGATACGAGACATGGAGTTTCCGAGTCGAGAGCTTCCTATGCTCCATCCACGACCGGATGTGGGAAATTATAGAGGACGGACCAATCGAAATCAGGAAAGCCGTCTCTGAGAACGTCCCAGCTGCCGAAGGTCGGGCTGCCTATGTTCGACAACGGTACGTAGAGAAGGACAAAGATGAGTACACTCCGAATGACTTCAAAGTGGCCAACCTCGACAAGATCGCATGCCACACGATGCAGAGCACCGTGTCGGACGCCTATCTACCACGAATAAGGAAGTGCGCAACGGCGTAAGAAATGTGGGAAACCCTAGCCCTTATTTCTCAAGGCACAGACAAAATCAAAGAAAACAAGCTTGCCGTTCAGATGCGGGAGTTTGAAAGTCTGATAATGAAGCCAGGAGAGTCCATCGACGCCTTCGAGCTGAGAGTCACCAACATCATTGCAACTCTCAACTCACTTGGGAAGGAACTCACAGACAAGGAAGTCAACCTGAAGATTGTCCGAGCTCTCACGAGGAAGTGGCAGACAATGAAGGAGCTGTACCTAGCTACCAAAGATCTGTCGAAGCTCACACCGGAGATTCTGTTCTCCGAACTCAAAGCTCATGAATTCGATCTGAATCGAATGAACCTCGACGAAGAGGATGAAGCTCCCACGACATCAAAGGGTGTAGCTTTCAAAGCTGCTGAAGTGCCAAAGTGACCAGTCGCTAGCCAAGATGACGAGGGAAGAGTTGGAAGAACATATTGCGTTCTTATCCAAGAACTTCAACAAAATGAACTCTCGAGTGGGCAAGTACAAAAGATTCTACAAGCAGTACAAAGGGAGGAGCACTGATGCTCGAGAAGGAAAGGGGAAGAGAGAAGAGACGACCAAGCCGATCTCAAGGGACATGATGGAAGTGGAATGCTACCATTGCCACAAAATGGGCCACTACAAGTCCGATTGCCCGAAGCTGAGTGCAAAAGAGCGAGAGGAACTGAGAGCAAAGAGGGACGCTCCAAGGCGAGCGCTCGTAGCGAGTGAAATGCCAGTCGCTTCAACTGAAGAAGTCTCAAGCGACTCGGATGCATTCACAGATCCCAACTCCATTGAGGGAGAGGATCTTGGACTCATGGCGCTCACCGACGAGGAAACAGGAGAGGTATTCATCTATCCCTCACCCAGTTCAATTACACTCGCACACACTCACCAAGAGGAAGCAAATTCCTCGACATGGAGTGAGTTGCTTGACAAGCACATTAAATTGTACCACGAAGTGTTGAAACAAGCTTTGTCTCAAAGCGAGAAGGAGAACCGAAAACTAGCCACTGAGCTTGACCAAGTCAAACTTAACTTAGGGGCTATGACTAGTAAGTTCGAGGATCTCTTCGCGAGACATCAAAGCTTGGAAGGAAGGTATGAAACCCAGTCCGCTCTAGTTGCCAACTTGAACAAAGCTTCATATGCTAGGCAGGCACTAGAGAGCTCACTTCTACCTTTTGGTAGAAAGGGAGGACTCGGATATGAGGGTGGACCTTCCAAGCCGACTGTCTTTGTTGGTGCTTCTCACACACCATCAGTCACTTTGGAATTGCCCACTGCATCCAAAGCGACCACCAACAAAGATAAAGGCCAAATGGCTGAGAACCCTAAGAAGAAGCCAATGAAGATGTCTATATCTTCAAGGGCAGAAACTATGGGTAAGAAAAGGCCAACTGTTCCCAGCACTTACAATGCTAAAGCCTACCAATCCAGAGGTAAAGGGAAACCAGCTGTAGCTTCTAAGTCTCAGGCCAAGACACAAGAGACAAAGGATCTCCCTTTTAAGAAAATGAGTAATGTCTATGTGTCACGTTATCCGGACTGGAGATTGTCCAACCGGACTAACGTTGAAGGGGAAAAATTCGAAGCACCCAAGAGGCCGCTTCGAACTCCCAAGGTTACTCAAGCGAGTCGGGGTCAAAACCATAGTTGGACCGCTTCGAGAAAACCGAGCGAGCCGCTTCGACAGACTGTAAAACCTAAGTCAGTCTCTAAGCCCGTAGCTAATCCGAAGCGAGTCGCTTCAGGATACAAGCCAAAGGGTAAGAGCATGGGTATGCCTCAAGCGAGCCGCTACCCCTCTTGCACACACTGTTGCACGTGTGAAGCTGCTTTAAAGCAGAAGTCACAGTTTTCAAAGGTCGAGAAACCCAGAGCACAAGCTACCTTTCAAAAGAAAGTGAAGCAAATGTGGGTACCTAAGGGAACTAACCTGCAAGGACCCAAACTGATTTGGGTACCAAAATCTGTCTAATTGCAGGTGAGCGCCGTGGATCCCATGCCAAGTGAGGGTCAACAAATCTGGTACTTGGACAGTGGATGTTCAAGACACATGACCGGCATGAGAGCTCTACTTCACGACTACATAGTTGAAGAAGGGTCCACACGTCACTTTTGGTGATAACTCTCGAGGAAGCACCAAAGGGTACGACGCACTGAAAGTTGGAAAGCTCACGATTGAAGAAGTCTCCTACGTGGAAGGACTCAAGCACAACTTGCTATCCATTTCACAATTTTGTGACAAAGGATACAAGGTGGAATTTATTTCCAACAAGTGCATTGTAAAGAGCAAGCTCACTGCCCAGATTGTGCTAACTGGAGTAAGACAAAGGAACGTCTATATAGCACAATGGGACAACTGCAAAGAGGAGACGTGCTTAGTAGCAAGGAGTGCTACAGAAATAGGATGGCTATGGCACAGACGCTTGAACCATCTCAACTTCAAAGCCATAAACCGCTTAGCTCGAAAGGGTTTGGTGCAAGGCATACCAAATGAAGTCTTCATCAAAGACCATCCATGCTTACCATGCCAACGAGGGAAGCAGACGAAGAAGCACTTCGCCAGTCTCGAAGAAGCTTCATCAAAACGAGTGCTCGGGCTGCTTCATATGGATCTGTTTGGTCCAACCAGTTAGTGTGAATGGAAGGAAGTACACTCTAGTTGTAGTCGACGACTTCTCTCGCTACACTTGGGTTGTATTTCTCTTCAGCAAGAAGGAGAAACTGACCAAGCTGCCACAACTACTCAAGCGATTGGCTGTGGAGAAGAATCAAGCGATTGTAACCATTCGCTCCGACAAAGGCACAGAGTTCCTGAACTCTACCATTGAAGCTTACTGCACGGAGCATGGCATAGCACATCAGACTTCCTCAGCACGCACACCTCAGCAGAATCACTACAAGAAATTGACTTTTTAGCTACACATGACCTAACCACACATATTAATGTGTGGTTATTTAACCACACATATTTAAAATATGTGTGGCTAAATTAACGGGACACTTATTATTATTACTTGAAATTTAATATGCGTGACTAAAAGTTTTTCTCCGCACATAATTTAACGACATTTTTATTAATAATTAACATTTAATATGTGTGATTAAAACCTTTTTAGTAACATTTAATAATTACCATTATTATTTTTTATCATTGACTAGTTAATGAAGTTTGTATTATAACATGACAAATTATAACATGAAGTTTGTATTATAACGTGACAAATGTGTCTAATATGTATGGCTGGAGTATATAAATAGGTTTACGTTTATCTACACTTCTAAAGTTGTAAAACGAAAAATAATATCTATAAAGAAGAACTCTAGCCGTCTAGTGTCTAGTCCTCGTTTCTAAAGTTAAACTATATTGCATTTATTGAAATAATTACTTACAACTTAAATTAAATAATTAAACGTAAAATTTTACCGCCTTCACAGTTCACACTAAATATTTTAGCCAAGACACAATCCAAATCCCTCCAAAAAAATCCCTCCAGATTGTTTCAAATAATAATGATAATAACAATAAATAAAAAACCAAATCCATCCAAATAATTATAAATTTCATGTTTCATGGGACGGTTTTTCAGTCTCCCGCATTACTACTAATCTCATAATGGTGGGGGAGTGCCACAACCCCACTCAGAGCTAATAGATTAGAGCGATGTGCGCAATGAGGAAAGTTTGTTTAAGATCCTCTCTCTCCCTCTCTAAAAATTCACATTTCCTCTCTAGATCTGATAAAGCCCAACAATTTCACTGCTTGTGTGCAATATAAACGCACTCGAGGTGTCTCTCTTTCTCTTCGCAATTTCTTCTCGTTTTTCTAGCATTCTGAGAAATTCCAACATCAATGGGCGAGGTAACTCTCTCTCTCGATTAATTTAATTCGCCGTAATTTTCTATTTTGGTTGCTTGAATGTTGTTGGTGTGGGTGCAGGAGGAGAAAAAGGCGGTGGAGGAGAAGAAGCCAGAGGATACGAAGAAGAAGGCGGCGGCGACGGAGTAGGAGAAGAAGGAGGAAGCGTCGAAGGCGGCGGAGGAAGGGAGAAAGGAGGAGGCGGCGAAGGCGAAGCCGCCGCCTCCTCAGGAGATCGTTCTGAAGGTGTTCATGCACTGTGAGGGTTTCGCTAGGAAATTTCGGAGGTGTTTGAAAGAATTGGAAGCATTTTTATGTACGGCTGTAATTTTCCTTTTTAGTTCACTGAAATTGTTGTTTTAATTTTTGTTGTTTTTGTTTTTTCAGGAGTGGAGAACTAAAACGCTGCATTTTTTTATGAATTTAATCAACTATTCTGATGTGCTGAAGATTCTCGTGGATAAGGAGCTCGATAGGAAATCGCAAGTGCTAGATTAATTGTATAGTTATTTTAGTGTTAGAGACATGTTTTATTTTTCAAAGTCATGTACATATATTCTGTATTTACACTTTATTGAATGCTAATGAGTAAAATTTATGTACTAGTATATTTTAGTGACCTGCTGCGTTCTTTTTTTAATTGGTAAAAAGAAATAACAATACATAATTTACCCAATGAACAACCTCTATTACAAAATAAAAATATTTATTTTATTATTAAATTATTGTATAAAAAAATAATATAACCACACATATTAATATATTTAGCCACACATACATATGTCAATACACTATGCCACGTAAGAATACACGTCATCATCCAGGTCATCAAATAACACACGTGGAATATATTTAATCACACATAATTTAAATCTTTTGTGACATATACACGTGTAGGTAAAGGTCTAATCGTTTTCGCCACACTTAGAATTAAGTGTGGGTAAAAACCTTTATTGACGAGCACATAGCGACACATGTTGACACTTTCAAAATGTGTGGGGAAAGATCTTTCCACACACATACACATACTTTTAGCGACATATGCATGTGTGGCAAAATCCTTAATTTCTTGTTGTGAATGGAGTTGCTGAAAGAAGGAATCGAATCATCAAAGAAGCCGTTCGAACCATGATTGCAGACTCGAAGCTTCCGATGAAGTATTGGGCTGAAGCAGCCAATACGGCATGCTACACGCAGAATCGAACGCTTCTCTGCAAACGGCACGACAAAACACCATATGAAATATGGACAGGGAGAATTCCTAACATATCTTATTTCCATATTTTTGGTTGTAGGGTCTTCATCCATGACAATGGGAAGTTGCAGTTGAAAGCCTTTGAAAGCAAAGCTGATGAAGGAATATTCTTAGGATATTCTACATCAAGCAAAGCTTATAGGGTGTTCAACTGTAAAACCCTAATTGTGGAGGAATCACCCCATGTCGTATTTGATGAGTCTTCTTTAAGTCTTCCACAGGAACATGTTCAATCTAAAGAAGGAAAGTCAAGCGAGGAACCCATCAATTCATTAACTTGGGACATGCTTGAGGATGATGAAGAAATCAAGGGCTCAAGCGAGCAGAATGTCCAAGGAAAAGATGAAGCTGCCCCCAAGATTCCTGAAGCGAGTGCAGACCAAGCATCCAATCCAGTCGCTACAGAAGGTGAAGCGAGCGACCAAGAAGAAGATGAAGATGAAGCTGGCGGATCCAAGCGTGCGTGGCTCAAGAATCACTCACCAAGTCAAATCATTGGAGATCCATCCAAGGGTGTAGTGACCAGAAGTCAAGTGTTTGGAGAAAGTGCCATGTTCAGTTGCTTTCTCTCAAACATTGAGCCGTCATGCGTGGAAGAAGCCCTAGCCGATTCAAATTGGGTGATCGCCATGCAGGAAGAGCTGAATCAGTTCACCAGAAACGACGTATGGTATCTTGTGGATCATCCCAAATTTCAGCATGTGATCGGCACCAAGTGGGTGTTCAAGAACAAGACGGACGAGGACCACAACGTTGTGAGGAACAAGGCGCGTCTCGTCGCCAAGGGCTACTGCCAAGAGGAAGGAATCGATTTCGATGAGACCTTTGCTCCTGTGGCACGGCTTGAAGCAATCAGACTATTTCTAGCCTCTGCAGCGGACAAGAAATTCAAAGTTTATCAGATGGATGTGAAGAGCACGTTCCTCAACGGTGAATTGAAGGAAGAAGTGTATGTGGAGCAGCCACCGGGTTTCGAGCAAGGAGATAAGGTGTATCGATTGAAGAAAGCCCTATATGGGTTGAAGCAAGCTCCCAGAGCTTGGTATGATACCCTTTCTCAATTCCTAGTAGATAATGGATTCCAAAAAGGGAAGATAGATCGAACCCTATTCACCATCAATCAGGGAGATGATATGCTATGGGTTCAGATCTACGTGGACGACATTATATTTGGGTCACCAAACCAGTCGCTTAGCGAGAAGTTTGGAGAGCTTATGAAGACCAAATATGAGATGTCAATGATTGGCTTGATGAGCTGCTTTCTAGGTCTTCAAGTGAAGCAGCAGGGTGATGGCATCTTCATCAATCAAGCTAAGTATACAAGAGATATGCTTGCCAAGTTCGGTGTTCAGCATGCCAAAGCTGTGAAGATTCCAATGAACACGAACTGGAAGATGGAGCCAGACCTAGATGGGAAGTCTGTGGATGCTACAGACTACCGAGCCTTGATCGGATCCCTTCTATATCTCACTGCAAGTAGGCCGGATATAGCTTTTGCAGTTGGAGTCTGTGCTCGCTTCCAAAGCAATCCCAAGCACAGCCATCTTGAAACTGCCAAGAGAATTCTTCGATATTTGAAGGGCACTGTCAATATGGGGCTGTGGTATCCAACGGAGGATAATTTGGAGCTCACTGGATATTCAGATGCTGACTATGGAGGGTGCCGAATTGATAGAAAATCAACTTCGGGCACTTGTCAGTTCTTGGGAAGCAAGCTGATCTCATGGTTTTCGAAGAAGCAGACGAGTGTAGCTACTTCAACGACTGAAGCCGAATATATGGCCGCTGGAAGCTGCTGTTCTCAAATTATATGGCTTCGTCAGCAGTTGAAGGACTACAATGTTGAAGCTAATGAAATTCCTATATTCTGCGATAACAACAGTGCGATCTACATCTCGCAAAATCCAGTGCTTCACACCAGATGCAAGCACGTGGAAATCCGACATCACTTCATTCGTGATCATGTCGAGAAGAACGATATCAAGCTCGAGAAAATTCATACCGATCTCCAGCGAGCAGATATCCTCACCAAGCCTCTAGCTGAGTCTCGTTTCAATCAGCTATGCATGGAATTAGGGTTGCTAGACCCTGGTGAAGAGTGCTAGATCCAGGATGCACGAAGGAGTGGTCGCTAGTTTTTCATAGCGTCACTCACTTTGGATCTTCACCAATTCAAGCGAGCCACTTCAATATTCCACTCGCTTGAAGAAGGAGAAATAAGGTGGAGTAAGGTGGAGTGTTGGAAGATGTTCCCTACCCGCTTACAGGAATTGTTAAGCCATTGGTTAAGGGGGAACTATTGTTTGCTCTTGGAGCAAGCTACTTCCAAAGCGAGCAAGGAAAGCTGCTACCTAGCCTAGGATTCCTAGCGAGTGGGAATAAACACTCGCAAGTGCCGTTTCTAGTAACGGTTGTGGGGTCTTGTATCGGGCCTTCCCACGTAAAAATGGTGAAAGCTTAGGCAGGGCTGGCACCTAGACCTTGTGTCCTCTTCCCATCTTTCCGCCGAAGAGGAGCAAGTCTTCTCATCTCCTTCATCGTGGATAAATGTCCATTCCTTACTCACTCTTCATTGAGTTGAGCTGCCGGATGTCTATTCATTCCTCCCCCACTTTGAATTTTGCATCGCTTCAATTTGCCCTAGCTTGGGTCAAAGCGAGTCGATTGCAAGTTCATTATGTAGCTTATAGGAGGAAGCTTGAAGGTTTACCTTTTTCTACAAAAGGTTGCAGGGCTGGTGACATGCTTCTGCGTAAAATACGAGATTGTCTTGTCAGAGCATTCTCATTGTCATCCTGTCCATTTCTGCTCTGAGATAAGGACTTGTACTCATCCTCCGTTCGTCGTGAATATGTACACTTACGTGAAGCTCCCCTCTGGGTTGTAGTAAGCTTGTGTACTATATTCATTCTCTCCCCCATTCACTTCGATGGAGGACTCTCTAATTCGTAGAGGAAGATGAATGCCATGAAGATGAATGCCAAGAAGATGAAGTATCCATCAAGTGGAGCAGTACTCAAAGATGGCATTAACAAGCTTCAAAGCAAATCAACAAATGCATTCATCAACAAGTGGTTTCAACAAATGAAGTCCAAATCAAATGATGTCTTCAATTAGTGGTATCAATCTCCTACGAAGGGAGATTGACTGGTAAGTGTTTCAATTATTAAGTACACTAAGTGAGCTGAAGCGTGCTAGAAACCTTCACTCACTATGTGGAAAATATGAAATGAATCTGACACAAATACAAAGAGGAAAACACTATTGTTTATCCTCGAAGTATGTAAGTCAGAAACATTTTAAATTAAGTAAAGAAATTTCATTTCTTATTCCAGTCGCTTCAGATGGCCAAGCGAGTGCTACGTCACTCCTAGCGAGCCATCGCAAGCGAGTGCAGAACAGTCACTCAAGCGAGTGCCTCTCAAGCGAGTCAAGGCCTAGCGGGCCAACTCGAAGCGAGCGGGTACGAAGCGAGTATGAGCTGTCTGCACTCGAGTGCATTTTTACCTTTTACTTTACATTTAATGCAGAATCATGTACAAGCGGAAATAACGGGCACGTGGTCTTCACTTTGAATTCGAAGCGGGAAAAGACGGAGAAGATCCAGTCGTCGAATCTTAACAGTCCCCAATCTGTAGCCGTTGGATCTGCGCCGTATAAGACAAGCCAATCACAGCAGGCCACGTGGAGACGCCGAGCAAGTGGCGGTGCACTTTTACTGTGATGACGCCGGACACATCTGATCCATCACCGCACGTCCGCCGCCTACCTACAGGATCCTCGCCGATTTTAATGTCTTGCCCCTGCCACGTCAGCCAAGACCTAATTCTATATATATGGGACGTCGCTGAACTGCAGAACCTTTCACAGCCTTCAAAAATTGCCATTCTCGTGCTTAGATCTACAACTTCTGCAACTCACGAGTCTCACCCTTTTTCGTCGTTAAAACTCCGTTCAAAATCTCTCATTTTACACCATGGGAAAGAAGCAGAAGACTGAGACGATGGAGGAGTTTCTCACGGAAGTCGAAAAACACATCAACGTCGAGCCTCATCTCGACCCTGCCGTTGTAGAAGAGAACGGATTCTTCCGTAGAGCCGTGAACACGGCCGGTCTATGGAAGTTTGTAACAGCGGTGCCAAAGAAAATTTTGGCAAAGGCGGTGGGAGAGCTTCTTTTGAACCTGAGGAAGGAGCAAAACGTATCTTCGTTCACAGATCCACAAACCAGAAGGCCGGTGGAGGTGGATATGAGCGAGCTAATCAGCGTGTTTGACTTGCCAAGGGAAGGAGGAGATTCCCTGTTAGATTTGGGTTTTTCTACCGGAGTTCAATATGGTCGATTTGCAGTTGCCGGAGCAGATCCAAATTTCAAGGAGGCCAGTATCCTTTCAAGCTTGAAGGCCCCCTTCAACCATATTTGCGAGTTCTTTTCGAAGAGCATCGCGTGCTATGTCGGAACCTTGGATACGCTGTCGGAGACAAAACTGATCGCCACCACTGTCATCGTCGACAGCCTCACCGGAACAAATTTCAACTGGCATGGTTGGTTTCTCAACCAAATCCATGAAGCTGCTGAAGACTTTGCGTTCGTGCCAGGAAGTGCCGATCAGATTCTCCGCAAGGGGAAACTGAAGTTCTTCTCCAGATTATTTGTTGCCTTGGAGGAGAAGTTTCCGGGCAAAGTATGGCCGGATTCCGACACGACCGTCTACAACAAACAATCAGTTTTCTATGACAAGTGGAGGAAAACCAAGATTCAAATCGATTTGGGACTTCTAGATGTAGAAGTGCCCGCTGCTATACCAGTTGCCGAAAGGCAAGCTGAAGTGAGCCAAGCTAGGCAGGTCGCTTCACCCGGGAAGCGAGCCGCGCCCAAGCGAGGCAAGAAGAAGATGAAGCGAGTCATTTCACTCGTTCAAGAAAGCGAGGCGATGGAGAAGCCGCTTGAGGACGTTGAAGTGACTCAACCCCAATCCTCACCAATCAAAGCCCAAACTCCCCCACTTCAAATCCAAACCCAACTAACCCAAATCCCAGAACCACAAGCCTCATCAACCAACCAACCACTCACACAGACAAACCCCCTCTCTCCCCAGGAAGAAGAATCTGCATCTTCGTTCCAAATACCTCCAATCCCCATACTACATGTTGACCCAGTTGAAGCCTACACCACATTTCAATCCACCCAAACCAAGCCATCACCACCCAAAGAAACCATCCAAATAACCGACACCACTGAAGCCCCATCATCATCCCAATCTCCCTCGACATCGGCAGCTACAGCCGATACCGCCCAAACAGCAGGTGAACTCCCAATCATCTCACCATTTGTTCCGCCCTCCATCACTGCAGAAATGCAGGCCATCGATCGCTACGTCAAGGATCGAGAGCAAGCTGCGGAGACCGTTGCTCTTCGCTACTCCAATGTCCCATGGACCGACGAGTTCTACACCAAGACCGTCGACTTCCTAACCTACATCACATACCGTGGGACGGAGTACTACAAGGTCTATAACCTTATGCAGGCCTTCAAAAAGGAGGAGTTGATTCAGCTGGAGGCCAAGCTGCTCAACTTCATTGGCGTGGACGGCTTCCACAACTTCCTCGATGGGACCAGCTTCTGGGACAAGCTGGATGCTAAAATAAAACAAGAATATCCAGATGTTGTGATTCCCAAGCGAGAGCCAACTACACGCGAGAAGAAGCTGATCAGAGATCATGCGGAGGAGGTGGAGGTGAAGGATGCGGAGATCGCTAGTTTACATAGTGAAATAACCAGGATGAGTGCTGAGATTGAAAAGAAGGCGGAGGAGGTCATCGGTCTACGTGAAGACTTTGACAGGAAGAAGGGGGAACTGGAGGGTAAGGTGGAAGAAAAGGAGAAGTTATTGGGAGAAAAGGAGAAGGCGCTGGAGGCGCAGGTGAAGCTAGTGGAAGACCACTCGAAAACAATCACCGAACTCAAGGGCTCGCTTGACGCGGAAAGGAGCCGCTTGAGGGAGGTTAATGCCAAACTCATTGCTCTTGGCAAAGAGAAGAAGGAGTTGGAGAGGGAAGTGAAGAAGCTGAAGGAGAAAGTGGAGAATAGAGAGGGAGAATTGGTGATGAAGGGTAGTGAACTGCTCAGCTCTAAGAAAGCCCTCGACACTCTCCAAAATGAAATGAAAATACTCAAACTGGAGAGAGAGGAAGAGAAGGGAGAGCTTGAGAGTCGAAGGAGAAGTGCGCAGGCCCTTGATCTGAAGAATGCAGAGTTGACCATTCTACTCAAAAAGGTCAAGGAGTTGGGAGAATCATACACTGTAAAAATCTCTGCAGATGCCAAGTTCCATACTATTCTTAATCAGAGAGAAAGGAGCCTTGCGACGTGGAAGGCAGAACTTGAAGCATCCCAGAACTTCTGGTACTTCAATCTGCAGGAGGAAAGGAAGTTAATGAAGGAGGAGATTGAAGCGGAGCTGGACGCTCGCTTCAGAAAGGTGGAACCATTGGAGAGGATGATGGTGTCCGTTGTGGAACGGGAGAAGCAGTGCAAGTTCTTGCTCGATGAAATAAGTGTCAAAACAGTAGAACTAGTACTATCTGAAGAGCACGTCTTCGCTACCCGTGCTGAAAAGATGCTCCATGCCTTGTTCAACAAGTTCGAGGAGCTTAGCCAATCCATCTCTGGAAAAACAATCATCCTAACCCCTGGCAGTGATGATGCCAAAAAGGGGGAAGGACAAGTGAAGAAAGGAGGAGTTGGAGGTGCTGAAGGAAGTGGAGTTGTGATGGAGATGATTGAAGGAGGAGGCAGTGGTGTTGAAGGTGCGGAGGAGGTGTTAGATGATGAAGCAAGGGCTTTGAGCGCAATGAAGGGCAAAGTAAAGCTCACAGAGGAGGAGCTGATGAAAGAGCCGGAGGAGCCCAGGAGACCGATTGAAGAAAAGGTTCTTGGTGCTTCAATTGCACGACACCCTCCTGTTACGGTGTTAACCAAGGAGGAGAGGAAGAAGCAGATTGCGGAGGATGAGGCCCTGGCCTGGGCACTAGAGCGTGATTTTGAATTAAAGAAGCTAACACTTGCAGGTGCTTCAGGTTCCAAAGCGCCCGCTTCAGCAGCCGCACCCGCTTCAACTGCCGCGCTCGCTACATCGACTGTAGGAGCCGCTTCATCTACAAGCGTCCCTTCAAGCACTTTAAAGAAGGACATGCCGCCTCCCCCACCACCAAAGCAAACACTGAAGCGAGCTGCCCCAGATTCGAAAGATGACCACGCTGCCAAGCGCCAAATGGTCAAACAAGCAGTCACTTCAAGAGCGGAGAAGCAGGAAAGGAGAAGGAAGAGAGGAGAGGAGTGGAAGGAGAAGGAGGAAAAGGAGAAGAAGATAAGGGCCAAGAGACTTCAAGTCATTGATGGCCGGATCGAGGAACACTTCAGCGAGGTGAAACTCATCCAATCCGCCATCTGCAGAAGTGTCTTCGTTCCCTTCATGCCTGACGAGTCCGACGCATGCGAAACCCAAACCATTATCGATGCATGCGACGTGACCGGGAAGGAAATGGTCGGCTCTGGACGCTACCCTCTCAAGGAGGAACAAGATCACATTCGAAAACGACTCAATGAGAAGCGTCCGATTTGGAGCACTGAGACTAGCGCCAAATTCCATGCCATCATGAAGGAACTAGCCAGCAGGTCAGAGGAAGAGTTGGCAGCCAGGAGGATTGAGCATCCTGACGCAAGGGAGATTGAGGAATTCATTCCAAGAGATCTCCTCGACCAGTGGCTACTCTACAAGGAACTCTTCATCAAAGCCTACTACTTCTGGGGAGTAGTGCCACTGCAGGATGAGTGCTCTCAACAACTTCCTCTGCGCATACGATGAGAAAATGCGGAGGAAAATATTCACTATAGCAGAGCTTGCAGAGCCTAAACCTCTTATCGTCAAGGTGCCTGAAGTGAAGATGTTTCCAATGCCATTCCTCCCAGGCACAAGAATTCCTGATCGCAGCGTCACAGATGCAGAGGTGAACGAAGCATTCAGACTGGAAAGCGCATGGAGAAGACCAACTATCCACACTGTTGGTTCGTTGGAGCTGAATGTCCTCTCTGCATATTTTACTGAAGAAGAGAAAAAGAAGAAGAAGGAGATGACGGAGGAGAAGGAGAAAGACAAGGAAGAAGCTGCAGGAAACCTCTGAGTTTCAAGCTTCTTACTCTATGAACTGATGTTCAATCTATCCAATTTACTTTCTGTCCCTCTTGTGTCATTTAATAGCTTTATGGATATTTTATCCTTATGCTACAAACTCAAACAAAATTTAACCGAAAAAAAAGGGAAAGAAACTTAAAAGAAAAATACAAACGAAGCTGCAAAGGAAGCAGTCGCTTGAAGTTCCCTTCACGTTAGATAGACTAGATTTTAATAATCTTAAGTCTTTGGGTTTTGGCATCATCAAAAAGGGGGAAATTGCTGGGAATTGTTAAGAACAACATGTTAAGGGGGAACCTATAAGGGATATTCTATTGTTTTGATTTGATCCCAAAACCCTAAAACGTTCTGTTCCCAAGCGACCCATTTTGATGTAGTTAATAGGTTAGGATTTTTCTAAGCCTACTCTGTTAGGATGGCTTTTTATTTTGCTTAGAATATAGACTTCAAATGATCAAGTGAAGGCCACTCACTTGAGTATGTTTTTCGAAGCATAGCAAGTCTAGCAAGCCGAAGTGAAGCGTGCCGAAGAATAGCGAAGCGAAGTGAGCACTACAGTAGATTCAAAGCGAGTCTGCCGAAGCGAAGCGAAGCGAGCGCTACAGTATAAAGTCAAAGCGAGTCAACTCTAGTCAGCATTTTCCAAAGCAGTCACTAGGGAACCTAATTTCCCAAAGCGACTCACTACAGAATGACTACGAAGTAACTCAACTAAAGCGGACGCTACAACTTCAAAGCGAAGCGAGCCACTACCTACCAGAAAGCGACAACACAATTCCCACTCCGAATTTGAACTTCAGTCAACTGGAGATCTCCGCATTTATTACGAGATCTCCACGTGTCGAACGCGGAGAGGAGCAGCGGAGTTGACTGCCAGGCCGACAGGGCGCCGTAACAGTACTGGGTCGCTCCAGTTACTGTTGAAATTGGAACTTAGCCATTTCCGGCAAAAATCCAAAACTGCGCGTCTGAAAAGCAACCAGCCTGTGCAAGTACTGTCGAGAGGAGGAGGGACAAAGCCACCAACCAAGCAACGGATCTCGGCATCCCTCCGCCTATAAATAGTGAAGGATGAAGACGAAGAGAAGTAGAACACTACTTAAGCATTCGAGCGCCCACAGCAAACAAACACTCCCAAGCCTTTGAGCAAATTTTCGAGTCTTTGTTTTCAAGTGTTCTCCGAGTTTCCAGTTCATCGGAACTCGTCTTCACAACCTTTACACTTAGAGTCTAAGCCCACGTCATATATCCAAGCTTAGAAGAAGAGCTCTAGCCATCTTTGCACTCATTGTAAAGAGTTCTTCATAGTGTGTTCGTCAACCAAAAACCCTAAATCTGTTATTAGGTTTTTGAGTTCGTCGTCGTTAGGTTGTCTCGATCCAAGGCCCTTCTTTCATCGATTGAAGAAGCCTCGATCATAGAGTTTAGATCCAAGCTTGCACCTACATCGTTTGTGTGAAGCTCGATCGAAGCTAGGCTGTAAGGAGAGCCCGTAATCTCCCTGTCTGTGTTTGACTGAAGCGAGTGAAGCTTCCAGTCTTGTCTAGGTTTGTGTAGTGAACCCGCAATCACCACGTCAGTCGTTGGATCCAGGCGAGTGAAGCCCGATCTCGACCAGGTTTTTGAAGGACCCGTAACCTTCAAGTTCTTGAGTGAAGAGAACAGTTGCCGTGTGCAACAAAGTGGACGTAGGAGCTTTATCTCCGAACCACTATAATCCCTGTGTCGTATCTCTCTAACCCTAAACTCTTTACTTTGATTATTCATTGCATGTGCATCTAAACAAACTCAACTTGAATTTTTAATTACTTAGGAAAAGATAATAGCTCACTAAATTCCGCAAAAAGAGTAAAGTCCCACTCTTGATCAAGCTTAAAGCTTAGGTCAAAAGAATCTTGATTGCTTTAGATCTAGCTCTCGGCTAGGTCTTAGTATTTCTACGAGCACTTTACTTCATACTCTGAGTTAAGGAATTTGAAGTTGAAAAACTTCAAAATACGTATTCACCCCCCCCCCCCCCCCCTCTACGTATTTTTTCCTATAACAAATCGGGACCAACAATTTTAAATATATGTACAATCATGTTATTGTTTTAACAAGACTCCCATGTAAAATTATGTTCTTGTTATTACTATTACTCCCTCTACTTCATTTATAAATAGACATTTTTCTTTTAGGGACGTCTATTGATATAAGGATCTTTCTCAAAATAAAAAAATTTAACGGAGTAAAGTTCATATGCATCACTTTAACCCGTCATCTATCACTTTAATATCATCATTCTAGTCTTAATTACCGTGCCGAAAATGTCCTCGTATTAGTGGGACAGAGGTAGTATAAATTAGTTACGATTTTTGACACCCCTTACTTCAAATCCTGCGTCCGCCACTGCCCGACAGAACCCATGCAAATGAGACATGCTCATTTTAAGTTATATATCTTCTTTTTTTATGATCAAGGGAGATTTTCTACCGATGTTTTGACACATCGCTTACTTAACACGATACTAGTTCACGGTTGATTTTGGCAATTTATTCCCACCTTATAATCCCTATAGGGCAGAGTTGGACAAGCTGGTGAAACAGTCGACAAAATGAATGCTTCTTTCGTTCCCTACATTATTGCTATCCTAAATGTTTCTCTTCTTTTCTATTTTTAACCAGGTGACTTAGCTCACTTGGCCACCGGTCTCCTCTCGCTAATGAGTGACCCGAGTTCGATCCCTCTCGGGAGCGAATTTGTGTGAGTGTGTGGCCAAGCGGTAGGGGGTTAAGATTAACGTATCTGGACAGGTCTCGAGTTCGAGTCCTCCGTGGTGCGGCCTTTAAAATTTCTGTTGTAAAGTTTCAAAAAAATGTGACGGGACGCTTTAAGAAAACTATTTTAAACTTAGGCCCAACAACATCCAAGTTAGGGATATCAAGTTAGCCGTAACCAACGTGCATGATCGAATAGCTTAAAAAATGATGGATTTGGGGCCGAAAATTCTAACTTGACCAACACTGAATTTTATTATGGCCCGATGGACTGGATCGAAACCTGATTAGTTCAGGTTAGGGTAGCACAAAAAGAAAAGTTAGCTCTAAACAAGCCCGATAAAGTTCACTCGAAAACCAAATGAATTATATTTATATGCATACAAAAATGGTGGTAAATATAAAATAACATTAATACAAAAACAAATCCATCAACTAATTCTTTTATTCTCAAAAACACCGAGTTTAAGAAGGGGTAAAAAAGTGACCCTTATTTATATTACGTGTTAAAAATTGAATACAACATAACACACATTATTACAATCAAAACATAAACCTATGCATCTAAATCAACCAAGTATATGTATATAACATAACAACACAAATTGCATGCATGCATGCACGTGAAGTATAAAAGCGCTATTATGGAGAAAGCACGTTTTCAGTTAGCACGCGCTTTTATTATGTCGAAACTCATCTCGCTAGCGTCGGTTGCTTGTAGTTCATATTGAATCCCATCCAACTCTCTCTTGAATCTATCCTTCGAGCTCGCATACACCATCTTCATCCTCACCGTTGCCGTATCCGGCGACCTAACAATCGTGCCGGTCGATCACATAAAACCGGTTATATAAGTCGAAATAAAAACCGGTTCGTTGCAGATTAATATTAGTACTAAAATTTAATTTAATTATGGAAAAATTGCATGCATACCATGCAATGAAGAAAATCTTGCTCTTCTGGCAATTCTCATTGGTGGTGAAGTCGAAATCGAAGACGGCATAACGGCACTCGTCAGAGGGGAGGGAGGAGGTGAAGGCCTCGTAGGATTCATCGGGGCCGCCCAGCTTGTCGACCATGACTTGATGATCTACGATCTTGAATGTGAGGTAACGGTAGTTTCGCTTCGCCTTTAGCTCCAGGAACTTGAGCTTGCACTCGTCGTCGATTGCCATTCCAGACGCGGAGTTCGCCTGCACATCCAGCGACAGATAATTTTCATTAGCGGTTCTTGTTCGGATTTCGAGTCCTACCGTTTAAATTTTTCAACAATAATTAGGGATCCACAGTTAGATGTGCTACATGTGTACATATAATAGGATAACATTATTGTTTATTGACAAACACACACATTTTCACCCCCCATTATACATTTTATATCAAAAGATTTCTTCACCACTCGACCGATCCATAAACATAAACGCGTAAACGAAAAAGAAGCAATAACGCGGTGATCGAAAAGAAGGTCATTAATCATTCTCTTAGATTCGATTGTGTTACCATCATGCAAAATTATAATAACGCAACGAAAACAATATGAAAGCACGTAGTCGAGAGGAAGAGGCGGATTTAGTATTACCATTTTGCCTTCCGATTGGGTGAAACAAGACCTGCAAAGTTGATGGAGAACACAAAGAGGGGAGAATGGGAGAAGAAATGAAGGAGAGAAAAAAATGGGAAGTTGAGGTGTTTTTATAAGAGAGAGAAAAGCGGCCAAGGAGAGAAAATGATGAAGGGCTAAGAATTGCCCCCTAAAAATAGACATGTCTTCTTTAATTTGCATGCGAATCCATTTATTATCAAATGTAGTAGTAATTTTCATTTTCCAATCACTTTTATATTTACAATTTACGATGTGTTTATGACTGACGTACTAATTTTAAATACTCCTATATACGACCCTAAGAATAAGCCCTACAAAAAAAAAAAAAATCTTACGTGACATTTCAACGTCAAATGTCACATCAACCGTGAACATATTAAATATGTCAACGGTGAGTATGGTAGCAATTCTGTATAAACTATATGGAAGAATAGGAACCTATAAATATTTGGACATGTATGAACTTCAAAAGAGGCATTTGTTTCTTCATATGTCAAAGCATGTTCAAGCTTCAAAATAGGGAACTATATAAAGTATTGCTTCTATCACCAACGAAGGGTAAAGATTTTCACAAAATTAAGGTAGTATGTATAAAAAAATTCAAAAAACATGTATGCTATAATCATCTGATGTAAGAAATAGGGTTACATAGTTAGTTCAAAAACGTTGCAAGCAATTACAGCAAAATCTCACTCACAAGTATCAAAGCCGATCAACCGACAAACTCAACTACTTTAGGTCCGTCTCTTTTCTTCTTCTTTGCATCTTCGTCTTTCCCAGCCAGCGTAACCACAGGAATAAAGTCGTCTTCAAGGTCATCGCCACTCGAGAACTTGGTTATCCGGTTAGACCTTACATAAGCTTCAATAGTAAAAAATATACTTGATTAGTTGAATGACAAACTCACTTCACATTGTAAAGCAAATAGCTGAACAACACTTATTAATGACAGCGTATATTCCCCTATGCAAAGTTTGCTAAGTTCAAGATTCGAATACATATATTGTCAGCTCCGCAAAAGCAGGTGTGGATGTTAATCATGACATACATGTGTTCAGTGGAAAAAAAAAAAAATCAACAGTGGACAATATTCTTAAACGCATACCCATGATGACATAATCTTCAGAAGTAGTTCTTTTGAGTGCGATACATGTATTAGACTCGGAGAGCTAAAAGAGTTCAATGAAAAGACATGGACACCACTTACATGATTGAGAAACTGTACCAGCTGCATCAATTCTCATGCTTTTTTTAGGACAATCTCTTGCCAGATGTGTTATCCCTCCACATATTTTACAGCTCCCACCCTGCAAATTACAATCAACGTGAGTGTGAAAGCATGCTTCAAATTTAAGATAACAACTTGAAATGGATGGGAGTAGGTATTTCCCTAATTACACAAGGAAGTGTTTATCATGTTATATACTAATGCACTATTTGGACCATGACTTTACAGTAATACAAGTGCATACAGTGCAAGTCACAGACGATCTTGGTAACAATATGGGAGAAAAAGAAAAGCAACCAAAAAAGAATAAGCCAATTTGAACTTTATCAATGCGGAGCTTAGAACACATATGATACTTAGGCATTTTCTAGGCAGGGGATGGAGAATCTTCAAACCAGGTTGACTGATAAAACTTTGATGAACTGATCAAAACATATAGTTTCGATGTAAGAATAACAAGTGAACTAGTTTCTATTAACGTGGCCAATCAATAATTGCAGTTCTAGCTTCTAATACAATTCCGATATTTCATAGAAGTTTACCTTGGGATAAATTCCACGTGTATTCTTAGGACAATCTTTACTCAAGTGCCCAGTTTCATTACATATAAAGCAACTGGCGTATTTCGTTCCTCCTGCACCACCAAAACATACAGCTCAAAATATAATGTCGAACACCTTGACAAAAATAGTCTATGAGCAATTTATAACATGCTACAGTATGAGGAGTTTATAAATTAGGTAGCAATAAAGATGAAAAAAGTTCCCGGGGAAGTTCAAAGATTAAGTAGTTGTACGTACATTCTTACATACTTAAATTGGATACAAAGGAAAGTACTGAAATTTTTTAATAATTAGAGGAATAATGAAACCAAAAACTGAAAACAAGCACAGTCAAATATCTTGAGCAAGAGCAATGATCTAACTTCTATAGACTCTCTCATTAGGAGGCCAGCACATTGCATCTTTTGGGCAGGGCAATTACTTCCAAGAAGCATTACTTACCACTTCAGATTAATTATCAAACTGGTAATGTTATCCATGGTGGATGAAAGAAAACAAAGTAAGGGAACCATTGAGAGTATGATCAAAGGAAGAGAGTTTTTCTACACTAGCTTTTATTCTCCCACAACTTTTACCAACAAAATATCAGAGGATTATCATTCTGGTTAAACTCGTACATTCACCCAAAAAAGACATGAACATAGCCCATTTTTTTTAGTGAAACGAGAACTTTTGTTGCTTCTCCATGATCAAATGCTTCATCAGATAAGTGCAGAAGGCTACCGAGACTGAAGTTATCAGTTCAATAAAAGCATTTTCTGCATTCCTCAAACGGTAACTTCTGTATTACAAGTATCACATAGCAATAGATCCCCATTGACACTATCATACCTATCAAGGGCAAGGATTTTACCTAATATGCAGAATGTTCTACTTACAGAATGATGATACATAAAGAGACATTAATCTTATCAAATCTAACATAGATTTATAAACATACCATCTTGAAGAGGCTGGCTGCAATTAGCGAGGGAATGCCCCATTTCTCCACAATTGTAACATAACTTCGTATTTGCAGAGTCCTCACTCTTGTTTGGGCAGTTCTTGAGACTGTGGCCTCGTTGTCGACAAGATAAACATATCTACAAACATGATACCAACAAAATCAGCATTATCAACACCATCTCATCCTCTCCAGGCAAACAAAAATACTAAATTTCATCATCAGATAATTCATTTTCAAGGGAGTGCTTGCAAATTTCACAACAAAAAGGTGCCACTCATCTTCCAAACTACTAATACTTCATGCTTATAAACGATTAAACTCCACACTCATATACAAGAAACCAAAAACAGATTAACATGGCTCATACAAATAGAGCAGAGAAAAAAAAAAAAAAAAAAAGCTCCATTCAATTAATTCACTTTTAATTCCCAGGGAGCTCATTCAGAAACAGCAAATCAAACATCATAAGTCATAACATTAATAATACTAAGAAAATATGAATACAAGCAATAGAAATCGAACCTTGTTCCTTTCCCACTCGGATTTCATAGAGCAATTCTTAGCAATGTGGTCAGGCGCTCTGCAAATATAGCAGCTCTCACCGGGTTTCATACCGGCGATTCTAAGCGGATGTTTCTTTCCGGATGATTTCTTCACATTCTCTGGGTCCGACTTTTTGCGTTTGAAGTCACTTTTCTTCTTCTTCTTCTTCTTCTTGCTTGGGTCTGGCGGCGGCGGCGGCGGGAAAAGCTCAGGGTGAGCTTCCTTATACCGCTTCCTCGCAATTTGCTGTCGCTTACTCACCATCTCTCTCTCTCTCTCTCTCTCTCTCTCTCTCTCTCTCTGTTGCCGGGAAATTTTGGAGGACAGAGGCGAAGAAGAGTAGCGGAGGACTGCAGATGTTTCGGAGGAGGGTTTTAGGGGAGCGATTTATCCATTAACGCTTTTCTTGCCTGTGAATTCACGCTTTTTGAAAACTTGCACGCTTTCTGTTCACCAAGAGAATTTTCCTTTAAACATGGAAAATTTCAAATAGCATTGCTTATCCCTATCTCAAATCTCTTGTCTCACGTTGTACTTGTGTTTGCTTAACAGTAGGGATTAAACTTAACGTATCGAACCTTTTAGGTCTCGAGTCAAGTCCCGCTAACATCTACAAGTTAAGCTTTGATTAATCTCATCACGGTCACCACAAAAAAATACTATATATAAAAAGAGTCAAAACATGAGCTTTGATCATCAAAGTGCCCACGAGATTTGAGTAACATATCATTTCTCGTGATCACAATGACTTATAGTACTATCTTCGTCCATTTCTTGATACTAATATTAGATAAGCTCACAATTATTCCACTTTCCACCTTTAAACACATTAATTTATTTACATGCTGGCAAAACACATTAAACTCTGTGCCCAAAACTTTGTTCAATAAATGGTTAACGGAGGAAGTACATGAGAAGGCTTGTCACCATGTGTAAATAAATTTTACTCCCTTTGTTTCATAGACAACGTCATGTTTCTTTTGGGCACGAGAATTAAGAAAAAAATGTATAATAATAATAATAATAATAATAATAATAATAATAATAATAATAATAATAATAATAATAATAATAATAATAATAATAATAATAATAAATAGTATGGTCCATACTTTTTGAAGATTTAGCTTCTTATGTAAATAGAAACATGTCATAAGTTATGAAACAACTCAATTTAGAAAACATGATGTTATCGTTGAGATGGAAAGTATACAATAATTGTGTTTATTGACCACCACCATAATCATATGATCGCACAATAATACTCTATCAAAAACAAGTCTCAGTATCTTCTTCGTATACTAATTTGTAATATGGAGTACATGTAATCAAAAGACAGTTTTATCTACTCAATATATGGAATTAATATTATACTATCAATGAAAAGCATGCAAATATACACACATAACAAAATATAACTACAATAAGCATCAAGAAAAACTAACAACTACACAAATTGAGGAGACTTCAACAAGAAACCTTCATCATTGCTAATTAAACTTCAAAACTTGCTTAAATCAAGAAACATGAGTACTGAACTAAAATGAATTTCAATGCTAGTTTTCCCACTACCAATCCAAAGAAAATTCATGAAGGTACACAAAAATTGGAGAAAATTAGAAGCAAATAGAAAAACATCAATGGCCCATGGAAGTAAGTAGCTAGAACCATTAAGCCTGTAGTTTTTAGTTACCTATTTCAACTTTGACTAGTTAGCTTTCTAGGGCTTGATGGATGAAAGAGTTTTGAACTCAATGCTTTGTTGAGACATGTATGCAATCAAGACTGACGAGGCACGTCACTGCCATTGGCCGGTGTTCGTTCTCTTCCTGCCCCTGCCCCTTCCTCTTCCACTGGAAGAACCACCATTTGCATTGGGTTGTGGGGCACTTGAATGGCCTCCATCTTCTTGTCCGGAGGAGCCACTGTCACTGGTGTGCATCGCCTGATACGCCTCTTCAGTGACAGTGCTATGTTGTGGGGAACTTGAATGGCCTTCATCTTCTTGTCTGGAGCCATGGCCATCGTTCTGCATCACCTGATCTGCCTCTTCAGTGACGGTGCTACGTTGTTCTTCTTCTAGCATCATCCTCGCCTGCAGTTCGAGCAGGCTGTTGAATCTTTTTATTTGCTCTATCAAAATCAATCTGAATTGGTAGGCCTGGAAGAAATCGGGATTCTGTCGTTCTAGCTCCTCCCAGACTGCACGCAACAAAAGCATCACATAAGATCAAACTATACATATAGAGAGATAATGTATCAGATTTTGAGGAGATAACGGTATACTCTTACCCGTTTCAGTGAAGACTGGAAGAATGTTGGCCTGTCTAGCAATGATGCCCACAGTCTGGCTTTTGGTCTTGTAGCGCATTATGCAATACTCTATGTACCTACGCACCTGGTTTACCACAGCAGTTCATATACGATTACTAACAAGTTACAGGTTTAATCGAAGCAGATGAATGGAGAAAGAAGAATAAATGCTTCCAAATTTCAAACACGAAGTTCAACAAGTAGCATTCCCTCTATTATTAATAACCCTAATGACAAATAGATGAGAGTTCAACTCCAAGAATTACCCTATCTACTTCTTCAAGTGAGGGTGTGCTCTCTACTTCTTCAGACGAGGATGTCTTGCCCCCTTCTTCTTCAGGTGAGGGTGTATAGTTCCATACTTCAGATGAGGGGGGTGTGTCGCTCATCTCGTTGCCTTCTGATGCTTAGGATTCAACTGCATAATTCAACAGCAACATTTAAGATTCAAGAATCATTCATCTAATCCAACAGAACAAGCATCTACACGGCATCAAATCTTGATTGTTGCAAATAAATAGTTAACACAATTTAACTCTCCACACCCTCAACCCTTCACTAATGCAGTAAATTTCGAAAAAACAGATCGTTTGCCTCCACGAAATCAGTCACTCCACTAGCCCCTTTTCATATCAAGAATGTCTTCCCATGACCAATACACGAAAAACCAGAGAGAGAAAAGGGCATGTAGAAAATATCCATACACTCATTCCATTCTCGAATGAAGTAAATCAAATATACATATAAGTTAATCGAAACCGAGTGTAGAAACTCGAAAAATCCAAGATAGCAGAATCAACAAATTCATGGAAGGGGAACTGAATTTGTTTTTTGTTTTTTTTTTAATTCTTCAAGCACGCAGCAAGACAAGCTAATGATTAACCAATTTTGGCAACAATCAAGAATTGCAGAAGGAACAATTATCGAAGATTTCAAAACCCTCTTTAAACACCAGCTCAATCCACATGCAGCAGTAGACGAAAACCATCATTCATAAACAAAAAACCCAACGAAAGTGATGGTTGTAAATGAAGTATCGGAATGTAATAGCAACAAATTCAACTCACAATCGATCGCAAGAACTCAAGAAAAACCCCAAGGAATTAAAATCAACAAAAACGAAGGGCTGTAATTCTGTAAACGAAGTGGTGATCGAGATCGACTAACCGAATATAACTATGGAGGAGGCGAAGCTTGATTTTACCTTCTAATTTTCTACAGAATCGCCGGAAATTCCTCGCCGCCGCAGCCGCTGGCGCCGGCGGCGATGGTACGAAGCGGAATGTGGTGATAATGTAGAAGACGCGTTTTGAATTCCGAATGATTCAGTGAGAGGGAGAGAGAGAGGGTGAATTTATAGCAGTTGTTCCGATGAAATAAAGTTCGGAACAAAATCGCTCGACGCATGAAAATCGCTCCGAAATTAGTCTTGGCGCCTTTTTTTTTTTTTTTTTTTTTTTTTTTTTTTTTTTTTTTTTTTTTAATTCTATTTTCTTTTGAAATTTGATTTTTTTTTTTTTTGGGAGGGATCGTACCCGATCGCTCGTTAAAGAGAGAAGTTCGGTGGCCAGGTGCGCTAAGTCACCTGGTTCTTTTGAAATTTGAAGTATCCGATGAAAAATACATAAATGCGTTGGCCTAATTTTTGACGATGTATACGGCCAAAATGTTCGGTACCAAGTTTGATTCTCGCTCATCTCATTAATATATTAATAAAGTTCATTTTCTTTCGCCATATTGATGAGAGATATCACTAAAAATGATAAAATTTAGCATATAAAATTCATACACACAACTTTAATCGCTACTTAAAAGTACGGCAGGCAAATCGAGTATTTCTTATGTCATTATTCGATGATCAAAATATCAAATTTAACATGATAAACTTAACTTATAACATATTTAACTCACTTCAAACCTAAGACAATTTTAGTCTTATAAATTTAATCTTTAACAATTTTAATCACATTTAATGAATTTGTACTAGATTAGTTTAATGAGTTTGAGGATGAATTAAATCAGATGGTTCTATTTCTTGATCTTTCTTACTTGCTCTTGCAGAACTAAGGTTGTGAAGGTTGAAAAAAAAATCAGGCATTCACATTCACAATCACTAATGAAAGATGCCTCAAAAGAAGAAAAAAAAAAAAGATTCGGAATTGAAAAAGATTCTTAGAACGTTTATATTTTTTCGAAAGTAAAATACATGTTTATTGAAGATGATAGTGAGTACCGACTAGATTTGTTTGTATTGAAACTCATTGCATACCTAAAATTAGCTGAAAAAAGATTCTTAGACCGTTTATATTATTTTTGAAAGTAAAATACGTGTTTTATTGAAGATGATAGTGAGTACCGACTAGATTTGTTTGTATCGAAACTCATTGCATACCTAAAATTATCCCACATTTAATTTATAAAACTGAATTTATCAAAGATTTGAAATCCGGACTAAATCCATCACATAGTAAATTTAACATGCTAAATATCACCATTTTACCTTGTTTCATCCACTTCACAAATTAATCCAGTCAAACAGTATCTCAGTATATTTTTGTGTGCTAAACAATACTCCATTTTAAGTATACAAATACTCATGTTATAATTTTATATAGCAATCTATGGTTATAAATTGTTGTGGATGCAGTTTATCCAAGGTTAACTTTTATTCGTTAGATAGATGTCGAATTTTGTAATTTGTATTGATTATATACTACGATTACATATGCATACTTTTTCTACACTGTTTTCTTAGGAACATATATATTTTAGTTGCGGTACTTTCGGAGTTCCATTATTTTGTTTTTCATGTATATTGATTATAAGATTTATTTATCTATTTAGTTAGTGCCTTGTTTGGTAGAAGAGATAAGGCTAGATAAGGTTAATAATTATGTGTTATCTAGTGTTTGGTACCAATGATAAATAAACTCGGGGGCTTGATAATGAACCGGCCCGCGTCAATTTTTCACTATTTTCTTGTATGAATGTATCTCGGCCTACCCCTCCGATATACAATCTCAAATGCAATATTAACCATGATTATTTCCTCTTTGACTCTTTTACCCCTTCTTTCTCTCTCTCAAATTCACAATCCCCATAATTGGTTGCTAAATATTTTTAGCCTTTTTTTTAGTTGAATCATTTTCCTAACTTCAAGAGCTAATTTTCAACTGTTGGTAACGAGTTCGGCAGTATCTTTGTTTCTTACATTTTGTGGTCATCATTTTTCAACTAATAATGCATTTACAAATTAAGAAATATAAGAATTACATAAAAAATTCATTCCAAGAATATAAAATAATATTTAATATTATAATTTTCAATTTAAATAATAATAATAATAATAATAATAATAATAATAATAATAATAATAATAATAATAATAATAATAATAATAATAATAATAATATAGATCCATTTGGTGAATTCCATGTTGCACACGATGCAAAATTCACTCTCCATGAATAGATGACACGTGTCATACTTTAATAATATAATTGATTTTTTTTTTCATGCTAGTTCGAACCGATCCGCACCCGGCTTAACAAAACAGACGTTAATCTTTTTTCTTTCCGTTTAATTGTGTCTGAGCAGGGGAAATTATTTTTCTTATCGGCCCCAATTTTATATCCATGTAATCTCTTTCTCCGTGAAGAAATTTGAAATCGCCGGAGTTTTGGCGAGCGAGAATAAAATTGATTGTGTTTTTCATATATCGGTAAAAGTATTATAGCTTTAATGTTTGTGGGTAGAACCCATGAAAGATTTGCAATTTGTAGAAGAAGGTTTCCTGGTTCTTGGCTCAAGAATCTGGTACAACAATTCGAAATTCGTCCTCAACACTACACTAAAATCATCTTCTTCATTCACTACAGATGGGTGCTCATTCTTCTTCCTCTTTTGCGAATTTTGGTACAACAATCGAAATTCGTCCTCAACACTACACTAAAATCATCTTCTTCATTCACTATAGATGGACGCTCATTCTTCTTCCTCTTTTGCGAATTTTGAAGGTGATAGTTCTTTTTTCCATATACTAATTTCTTTGAAATTATTAAGAGTAAAGGTTGGATTTTCTCCTTGTACTATTGCTCACCGAAACACCAAATTCAAAATAGGTCATTGTCACTGCTGATTAAATTTTGCATAGACTCTACCCCCAATTTCCGATCCTCAGCAGCAACCTAAGAAAAAGATATGATGCAAAAAGGGAGAGTTCAATGATGAAGAAGGTATTGCGGCAGTGACGGTGTCGGGTTTGAGGAATTATTATAATTTAGGGTTTATGATAGTGTGTGTGTGTGTGTGTGCGCAGAATATGCCTTCAAGGCCGCGAAGGCTGTCAGAGTCACTTCATTGGAGTCCGCGGGAAGGATTCGGTTTGAAAGTGCCAGTGGGGATTTTAGTTTCTGATTCGTATTATGTTTTCTATTGTTATGATAGTTTGTGTGTTAAGAGTTTCTCATATGGAGTGTTGTGTTATCGGGAAAAGCTTTTGGATCAGACGAGCGTCACGTTTTTGTTTTCGATTACCAAGTACCTTTGTTTGTTGACTACTGGAATAACTGCTAATTGTATGCTTTTCGTCAATATATTCGTGAGTAATGATTCGATTAGCTGAGATGGTGTGTGTGTTGAGTGTATGCACTAAGAACTGAGACTTGATTGTGTAAAGTTGTGTTACTAGTTTCTTTGTAACACAATGCCATTGCATTCCTAATTGGTGAATGTGAATATCATATCTTATACCACTCCGGTCCCCTATACTTGACTCATTTGCTTTTTGCTTTTTCGGCACGCATTTCCACCGAGACGTAGTACGGGTTTTACGATATAATTTTGAAATATTTTTTCTTTTACGGGATACTACGAGTGTCATAGTATCCCGTAAAAGAAATAATATTTCAAAATTATATCGTAAAACTCGTACTACGTCTCGGTGGAAATGCGTGCCGAAAAAGCAAAAAGCAAATGAGTCAAGTATAGGGGACCGAAGTGGTATATTACAGTTCAATTTAAGTTGAAATTTATAGAACTAAGATACTGCAACATAGAGAATTTTTTTGAGCACTTGCAGGAACTCTCTCTTTGTTCTTCTAATACTTATGAAATAGGCCCACTCTAATTTTTTTGAACAGAAGAGGCATATTGGTTTGTGCCAGTTGTCTTGACATTTTTTCTGAAAATGAAATCTTCAAGTATTTACAACCCAGGACCAGTCATCATCCTTACCATCTAATAATAGTGTCAAAAAGGTTTGTGTGCCTTGGTTGTGAGTTCACTTTTATCAAAATATGTATAGAAGCTTGGTGAATGATAATTTTATTCAACACACTTGAGGCGTACACATTACATAACTTTATATAGAGAAGTAGTAAAACCTAATACGCTAAACCTAATCAAACAGAATACCCTAAAGATAAGGAAATGGAAACAGCCCATATTAATCAAACTACGTAAACTAATACTCCCTCTGTCCCATGGCAATTGTCCACTAGACAAATGGTACAGTAACCAATGCAAGAAGAGATAAAGAGATTTATATTATACTATATTAGATGTGAGAGTGTAAAGTGTCTATTTTGGGTAAGTGGACAATTAAATGAGACATCCCAATAAGGAAACATGGACAATTAGTGTGAGACGGAGGGAGTATTAGGCTATGTCTAATAATATGTACTTGTTTCTTGTTTGCAAGCTAAACACCTATCTACTATAAAATATTAACCATTTAATATATGTTTGTCGTTGGGCATGATTAGGGCGCTATCGTGGCCTGGTATCTGTGTATGTTCAGGCCTGATAGGTGAAGGCTCTAGTGAATTTGAGTGTGCATTTTGCTCCCCGGAATCCGGAGATGAACCCGGTCGAGTGGTTCTGGAAATTGTACGGAGATGATCACTACATCTACAGGTTTCAGGTAGGGATGGTTTCTTACATACCTTTAACTCTGATTTCTGATTTAGAAGTTGATTATTTGAGCTAAAGATGTGTGCAGGTTTCAGGTGGGAGATGGTTTCTTAATTGGTTTAAATTCTTGATTTTTGATATTTGGGGTGTAATATTTTTGATGTGGGATTTGAATCTTTGAGCTAAAGATGCGATTTTGGGGAGAAGATTCGTGGTTGGTTGTGTTCTTGAATTCTATGAGGAAATTTTGAATGATTTGCATTGTTTTTTAGGATAAATTTTATTGCTTAGAGTACAAAGGTCAATTATTTGCTTGATTCTTGATATTTCTTCCTTTTTGGGTGGAATATTAGAATAATTTGCTTGCTTTAATTTAAGTATTCAATCCGTTTCAAGTTTGATGATCTTCCTCTGTATTTTCCTACATACTTTGGCATAATTATTCATACTTAGAATTAGTTGGCCAAGAACCAAAGTTGTAGAGAATGTTGATCACTGATTTGAACCTTTCCTTTTTACCTAAAAGCTACCATTCTCATGTCTTAATACATGGTTGTCTTTCGTGAGAGCTCGGAGGCAGGTTTTCGAAGAAAATTAAGTTAAATACGAGCGTTTTGCGGGCTTGATTTTGTGAATCATTTTGAGATCTAAATTTAAATAAACTATTGTACAGGAACCTGTTGAAATAGAAGTTGTGTTTGCGGAAGTTAGGACTAAGGAGGTTCTAAAGAACATACTTTCATTCCGTGATCCTGGTCCGTTTTTCTTTCCTAAGGGTAAAGGGTTTACCTATTCTATTGATAGGGCACCTGGGTTGAAAGAACAGGATCTTGATTATTATGTTAACAAATTTGAAAAGACTGGTTTCACCGGAGGAGTGAATTACTATTGTGCAATTGGCTTGTGAACATTCCTCACCATTTTTTATTTTTCCGAATGCAAACTAAGTTATATTGTCTTCTTATGGTCTCTTCAAGATCCGAGTAGTTCATGTCATTTACAGCTCTACTAGTACTGAGATAACTCAGATAAGTAATTCTGAAACCGACTACTGTTAATTTGCATAACCTGGGAACTGAATGCGTCTTGGTCTGGAGCTGGAGTTACAGTTCCATCAAAGTTCATCACCGGGGAACTTGACCTTGTCTATCACATTCCTGGCTCAAAGATTTCATTCACATAGGCGGATTCAAGAAGATCGTGCCATTGCTGGAGGATGTAGTCGTGCTCGAAGGCGCTGCTCACTTTGTGAACCAAGAAAGGCTAGATGAGATCAATGAACATAAATATGCTTTTTGTTGGGAATTGTTAAGGATTTATTTGTTAAGGGGGAACCTAATGGGACGATTTAATAAAATTGTTATGTATTTTTTATTAGATCCCAAAACCCTCTATGTAAATCCTATTCCCAAGCGACCCTATTTTGATTAGATGGGATAGAATTTTTCAAGCTTATAAATAATCACCTTAGACCCTATGATATATGATCTAAATTTATCTAAGGCAAAGAAAACAACAAGCATCTCTTGTTCGGTGGTGGTGTAATTCACTTGAGCAAGATTAAGAGTTAAACTAGCATAGTAAATGACACGAAGCTAGCATCTTATCGACTCTTTGACCCAAAACAGCCCCTACGACATTATTAGAGGCATCACACATGATTTCAAAAGGTAGCGACCAATCGGGACCAACAACAACAGGCGCAGAGATAAGTTTTTCCTTGAGAGTGAGAAAAGCATGCATACAAGAATCATCAAAGTGAAAAGGGACATCTTGAGCAAGAAGACGGCAAAGAGGTTGGCTAATTTTAGAAAATTCCTTAATATACGTCTATAAAAGCCCGCATGACCAAGGAAACTCCTAATACCTTTGACATCACTAGGTGGTGGCAATTTTTCAATCACCTCCACTTTCCCTTTGTCGACCTCTATACCCTTACTCGAGACCACATGACCCAAAACAATACCACTTTTAACCATAAAATGACTTTTCTCCCAACTCAATGTAAGACCACTATCAATGCATCTCTTAAGGACTCTCTCAATTTTCATCAAGCAATCATGAAAAGACGAACCAAAAACAGAAAAATCATCCTTAAAAATCTCTACAAAATCACCAATAAATTCCGAGAAAATAGACATCATGCATCTTTGGAACGTACCCGGTGCATTGCAGAGACCAAGTGGCATCCTTCGATAAGCATAAGTCCCAAAAGGACTTGTAAAAGCCGTCTTTGCTTGATCCTCCGGAGCTATCGCAATTTGGTAATAACCTGACAAGCCATCAAGAAAACAATAAAATTCATGCCCGGCTAATTTGTCTAACATTTGATCAATGAAGGGGAGAGGGAAGTGGTCCTTTTTGGTGGAAGCGTTAAGCATCCTATAATCAATACACATCCTCCAACCGGTAACCGGGCGGGAGACGACCAACTCGTCCTTCTCGTTCTTTGTCACCGTAATCCCTCTCTTCTTCGGAACGACGTGCACCGGGCTTACCCACTCACTATCGGCAATGGCATAAATAATGCCCTCCGTCAATAGCTTGTAGATCTCCTTGCGAACGACCTCCATGAGCATCGGGTTGAGCCTCCTTTGACCGTCACGTTTGGGGCGAGCGCCGTCTTCGAGATTGATCGGTGCATGCAAGTGGCCGGGCTAATTCCTCGAATATCCGCCAAGCTCCATCCAAAGGCAAGCTTGTTCTCCTTGAGTATGCCCACCAAAGCTCCTTCCTCTGCAAGAGACAACGAAGAAGAGATAATTACAGGTTTTTGTCTACCTTCCTCTAAAAATATGTACTTTAAATGTGAAGGAAGTTCTTTCAACTTCAACGGCTCCGGATCCGGATCCTGAGGTGGAAATGGAAGCTTGATTCCGATATCCCTCTCTATTTGTTCCCACTCCATTTGATCTCCAGATCCCCAAAATACCTCCTCGGTATCATAATCCTGCACAAAAGAACACTCGGCCAAGGTATCAATCTTATCGATGAAAGAACAATTATCAATTAAATTGACCGAAGACATAGGCCGACTCTTATGCACAGAAAACGAAACATCCTCACCCAACACAGACATCTTAATCACACCACTCTTCACATCAATCAAAGTATTAGTAGTAGCTATGAAAGGACAACCTAACAAAAGTGTGTGCTCAATACCATTTTCTTGTACCTCGCCTATCTCTAGAACAACAAAATCAACGAGAACAATTTACCCCACATGAACAAGAATATCCTCAATAATACCTCTAGGGTACCTAATAGACCTATCTGCCAATTGAAGGCTCATGCGAGTGGGTTTAAGTTCTCCTAACTCTAATTGCTTAAAGATGGAATAAGGCATAAGATTAATACCGGCACCTAAATCTAGCATACCACATGTTTCCTTACCATTACCTAAAGAGATAGTGATAACGAAAGAACCTGGATCTCGTTGCTTAGGTGGAGGAGGGTGTTGCATAATCGATGTCGCCACTTCCGACACCGTGATCGTCTCTAACTCATCGAACGACTTCTTCTTCGACGTCAACTCCTTCACGAACCTCACGAACGGTGGCACGTTGCGAATCACATCAAGAAGGGGCAAGTTCACGTCCCCATTGGATAGAAGCTTGTAGAGATCCATGAACTGTTGATCCCGCTTCTTGTTCTTCGCACGGCTTGGATATGGAATGGGAGGAACATAAGGATTGGACGTCTTGTGAAGGAGTTGGGCTTCCTTCTCGGACTCCGTGCGTGACCCGTCGGGGTTGGACGGTCGTCCAGATGGGTTGGACGGCCGTCCAACTTCTTGTTCTGCCGAGTGCTGAGTGTTGGGGTTGGACGGTCGTCCAGATGGGTTGGACGCCCGTCCAACTCCTTCTTCTGCCAGATGATGTAATTTCTCGTTGGACGCTCGTCCAACAGGTGGTGCTCGTCCAGGGTTGGACGGTCGTCCAACTGAGTTGGACTCCCGGCCAACTCCGTGTTCTGCTACATTTTTGGTTTGGTTCCAACGAGCGTTGGGGCTCCATCGATCACTTGAACGGCCTTGAGGGGGCATCGTAACTCCATTATCCACGTGTCTCCCGCTCCGCAACACCGAAACTGTTTTGGCTTGATGAGGTAGAAAAGGAGGAACGTACGGGGGATATGGGGCTTGCACCTCGTGAGCTTGTTGCGGCTGAATCCCTTGGCTCGGAATTCGCCCCGGTTGTTGCATCAAGTGCATGGAACCAGAAATTTGGCCAATGGCCGTCTCGAGCCTCTTAATAGTAGCATCTTGAGCCTCTCGGGCTAATTTTGCTTTCATGGAGGAATGTAGAGAGACTCTCATCGACGAGATGTTTTTGTGGAGGCCCTTGAGGACGAGGAGTAGAATGTGTCAGAAGTGGTGTATGAGTAGGTTGAGGTGGGTAGTATGGAGGTGGTGGATAATATGGATTGAGTGGATATTGAGGAGATGGATAGTATGGTGGTGGTGGAGAGTAGTATGGATTTTTTGGAGGATATGGGTTGTAATATGGTGGAGGGCGCCTATTTGGATAGTTAATTAGAAGGATTACCTTGCCCTTGAATCGGCCTCGGATTTTGATAGCGTCCATTGTATCCTCCTTGATATCCTTGAGGTTGAGGTACTTGAGGCGGGTAGCCTTGAGCAGCATACACCTCGGCTCCTCCTTCGTATGGGAACTCCCCCATGTTGTGGCACGCCTCCTTGATGTGACCAAGCTCTCCACAAATCTCGCATTGGTCCGGCTTCCTATCTTCAACCTTAGGGGCCGGTGCACTCTGCTTCATCTTCAAATTCTCGAGATCCCTATACATATCGGCAATTTGTTTCTTCATGTTTCACTAAAAATTGTTCGCAATAGAACGAAATCTATCCTAACACTTAGTAAGTAAAAACCCAATGTCGAATCTCAAGGAAAACTTTGCAGGGCAAATAATCGTGTAGCAAAACAATCCTAAACTAGCCTAAATCTAAGAAAGCAAGTAAAAAGAATTTGGTTTGGCTTGTTTAAATCCTAGGCAAGAAAATAAATAAGCAATAAATCAAAGCAAGTAAATAAATCTAATCTAAAAAGCATAGAAATAATCTAAACTAATTAAACTAGAGAAATTAAGCGAAAGCAATTAAACTAACTAGGCATGGAATTGAAAAGAAAGCAATAACGAAAGCAACGAAGAAAACGAATCTAGACATAATAACTAAATCTGAAAATTAAGCAAATAAATCTAACTACGAAAACTTGAAATCGAAGGAATTGAAAACTAAGAAAAACGAATCTAATCTAAGAACTTGAAAACGAATCTAATCTAAATTAAACTAAGCAATTAAGAACTAAATCTAAGGAACTAGGAAGCAATTAAATCAAATAAAAGAAAGCAATAAAGAACTTACGAGATTAAACGAAGAACGAAGAACTAAGTAAAAACTTGAATTAATTGAAGAACGAAGTAGCGATCCGGATCGAACAAAGAAAAACTAAACTAGAATGTAATGTGCTGAAAACTAGAGCTAAAACTAATGTAAAAGGGTGTAGAATTCGTGTACAAGGGGTACTATTTATAATAGGTATGAAAACCTAGTTATAGAAGGAAAGGAAAGCTGGCCGGAACGTTGGACGGTCGTCCAACGTACGCTGGACGCTCGTCCAACGTCGCACTCGCATTTTTCTTAAATTCTTCCCTGGACGGTCGTCCAACGTAAGTTGGACGCTCGTCCAACGCTGGACGATTGTGCGCCTTTCTTGTTTCGGTCGTATCTTCCTCGTCCGAACTCCAAATTGACCTCCGTTTTCGCCTACATGCTCCTATCGAACCCCTCTTCGATATAATGCTTTTATTACCTCCAAAATGAATCTTCAATAAAATCATGAGAGGTTAGAACTCGAGGTCAATGATTACTTTTCTTCTCGTTTCCACCCTTTTTATCCTACAAGTACCAAAAACTCCAAACAACCAAATCATAGCCAAAGACACACGAAAAGACACAAAAACACAACGAAAAAGGACACGAAAACACAACGAAAAACCTAACAACTAAACACCAATCAAAATCCCCCACACTTAGACCTTTGCTTGTCCTCAAGCAATATAAACATCCAACTTAGATTCAATCCAAACATTTCAAATCATAGAACATTTAATCACCGGAATCAACAAACTCAAACGAGGTCACTTTAATCCCAAGTTACGATCAATCATCATCAACGAACTATGTGGCTAATAAATCAACCCAAGTAAGAGGAAAAGCAATGATACACACATCTCACAAAATATCTAGAATTACCACAACTTAGATGTCTAGCCTACTTCCCCTTTTTATTCAATACATAAACAACTCTCTTTTTTTTCTTTTTTTTTTTTTACACAAGTGAACGTTTTTGGCACATAATTCACTAGGTTTAATCATCGATGGGTCACATCGAGCCTCCTAGTGCGGTTTCCCGTACCCATTGTCAAGAGGGGTAGAATGCCTACGACCACATTATTCTAATATACACGAGTATCATCTAGGACAAAGTTCATGAAATGTGATCATTCGAGGGTCTCTCGAAGTCTTTTCATGTGGTTTCCCATGCTCATTACTCTAGTATTTTCATACGTTACAAGTAAGAGGAGCAGAATCCCATCAACTCTTTTATTCACATAAAACACAACTCTTTTTTTTTTCTTTTTTTTTTTTCTTTTTTTCTAAGGGGAAAGTAAACTAGCAATCCAAGTCGCAACAATCTAGATTTATCACTCAACCAAAAGTCATAAATCATTTTCCTCAAACTCAAATCAATTCGTGCCCCACAACTCATCGAATCATAATCAACAACAACTCAAGATTAAACCAACCTAATTTATGCTCAAATCAATTCCAACAACTAAAGATTCCATCGTTGAATCATTCACATTGATCCTAAGTTACATGCTTATAGGTCTCAAAATCAAACAAATTCCTAAGTGAGGGAACATGAGGACTCGATCAACTAGACTCGATCAACAAGACCACAAAAACTTCATGCCAAAAGTTCAAAGACCCTCCCCCCACACTTAAAATCAAGCAATGTCCCCATTGCAAGAAAATAAAAAGGAGAAGGAAAGAAGGAACTTATCGCAAGATGACGACCAATAACTCAAAATCTCGAAAGACTCTAGTAGTACCTCGGAACCGGGGATCATTCCAACGGGGATCATTTGGGGCCCAAAACGGGGATCGTTCGGGTCCGGCTCGATCTCTCTCTTCATCATACCCTCCTTGTAAACTATTCTCTACACGAAATTCAAAAGAAAACGAACGAAAAACAACTAAAATAATAAAAATAAAGCCTACTCTAAATTTTTTTTACGTGGGTTGCCTCCCACCAAGCGCTTGTTTATCGTCATTAGCTTGACGTACCAAAAATTCTCATCCAAAATCTGTTGCAACGAGCAACGTCTTTAACCATCCATAGGAGACTCTTGGTGCAAAGGTGGACTCTTCTTTCTCTTCGGCTTGAAACTCGAAAAGAGGGTTATCTTGGACACTCATCTCCCCCACACTTGTGTGAAAATCCATGTAAGAAATATCACGATCTTCAAAACTTGATGATGGATCCTCCACAAAAAATGCTTCCTCGTCGAGATTGGCAAGAAAGTTGTCCATGATTTCTTCCTCTTGTTGTGAGCTCAAAATCGACTCCTCCATAATGTAATTGTGATCCTCCATGTCTTCCACATTGCTCAAAAACTCCTCCACAATTTCTTCCTCATCTAATTTGCTCAAAAACTCATCGATAATGGCTTCTTCCTCATGCATAGCAACCTGAAAATTCTCCTCTATCTTTTTCTCATCCAAATCATTAGTAATATGCACATATGAACATGTTTGGATAAAAGAATTAGAACAAGAAGAATAGTTATCAAAAATTGAGAAAGTTACCGAACCTCCTACACCGGCCATGCTCAATGTACCGGATCCAACGTCGATTCGAGTTTGAGTAGTAGCCATGAAAGGTCGCCCTAACAAGAGAAGATGACCTCTCTCACTCCTAGCTCCTCGCCCCACGTCAAGCACAACAAAATCGGCAAGAACTTGAATACCCCTCACAAGTAAAGCAACGTCTTTCACAATCCCCAAGGGACGACTCAAAGAGCCATCGGCTAGCTCGATGCAAAAATTGGTGGGCTTAAGATCCCTCGAACCCATTCTCTCGAAAATCGAGTATGGCATCAAGTTCACCGCTGCCCCCAAATCCAACATACCCGGCACACTATCCCCATTATCCAATACAACATCTAATTGGAAACTTCCGGGATCACCTTGTTTTGGTAGAGATGAGAGATGGCTAGTTGAGGTAGATGAGCCGTGAGAACGTTGTCGGCTTGCTTTGATGGCAGCCACGGTGTGACTTCTCCACTTCTTTCCTTTGTCTTGCTCCTCTTCAATGACCGTTAAGGCATGAGCTTGTTTGGGTTGGCTAGGCTTCCCATTTGATAGCTTCTGCAACTCATTAACTGCTCCAAAAATCTGCCCAATATTGGTCTCAAGGCGTCTAATCGTGGCATCTTGCGCTTCACGAGCCAACTTGCTCTCATGCATAAATGCGGCGAGACTAGCCTCATCAAGTGGAGATTGTTGAGGCGGAGGTGGGTAGAACTGCGGCTGTGGATAGTAAGACTGTGGGGGATGGTAGAATGGTTGTTGGTGAGGAAATTGTTGAGCATATGGTGGTGGTAGGTATCCTTGTGCTGCGTAGACTTTGGCTCCTCCTTCATAAGTAAGCTCGGCCTTCCTAGTGCACTCGTCGATGACATGGCCAGCTAGTCCACACATGCCACAAGGCTCCGAAGGGGTAAGTGGAGTCTTCATCTTGAGTTCTTGGAGATCCCTCATCATATCGGCCAATTGCTTCGTCAAATCCGGGCTAATAGTGACCACACTAGCCTCCATCTTCCTCGGTCGAGACGACTTTTGTTGAGAGCTTGCAGCAAGAGTCTCAAAGATCATCCTCAACTCGTCGGCTGTCTTCACTCCGATGTTTCCTCCGGCCAAGCTATCCACCATGAATTGGCAAGTTTGATTTAGAGAATCGTAGAAATATTGCCAAAGCATCTCGGACGCCATTTGATGGTGAGGGCACTGCTGCATCAATTCTTGGAATCTCTCCCAAGCCTCATGAAAAGGCTCATCGGCTCCTTGAGCAAAATTCATGATCTTCGATCGCACCTCTTGTGTCTTGTGGTTGGGGTAGTACTTCATCATGAACTTCTCGCACACCGCATTCCAAGTTGTCAGAGAGTTGGCCGGGAGAGTGAGATACCATGACTTTGCTCTATCCTTCAACGTGTATTGGAAACACTTCATCTTCAAGTCATCCTCCGAAAGCTCTCCCAATGGAAAATTTTGCACCATCGTGCAATATTCGCGAATGAACGTGAGAGCATCTTCGTTGGGCAGCCCGTAGTAGGTAGGGAGCAAAGCCAAGTGGTGCGGTTTAAGCTCATAATTCCTAACCTCGGTGGTTAGGACAATTGCCGAAGTGGTGGCGGTGAAGGTGGGACGAGCGAAATCTCCCATCTTTTGTGCCATTGCTTCGAACTCTCGTCTTCTTACTCCTTCGTCGCGGTTGAGAGCGCCTTCTTCTATTGTTGACGTCGATGTGAGGTGTCAACTTCCTTTAGAGACTTCGACGACCTTGCTTACACAACACTCAACAAACGGATTAAACGCACCGAGTGGAAGGGAAAAGAAATCGAACGAAAAACAAATAAAATAAAATAAAAATACTACGCAATCAAATAGCCTAAAGTTTTCCCCGGCAACGGCGCCAAAATTTGTTTCACTAAAAAGTGTTTGCAATAGAACGAAATCTATCCTAGCACTTAGTAAGTAAAAACCCAATGTCGAATCTCAAGGAAAACTTTGCAGGGCAAATAATCGTGTAGCAAAACAATCCTAAACTAGCCTAAATCTAAGAAAGCAAGTAAAAAGAATTTGGTTTGGCTTGTTTAAATCCTAGGCAAGAAAATAAATAAGCAATAAATCAAAGCAAGTAAATAAATCTAATCTAAAAAGCATAGAAATAATCTAAACTAATTAAACTAGAGAAATTAAGCGAAAGCAATTAAACTAACTAGGCATGGAATTGAAAAGAAAGCAATAACGAAAGCAACGAAGAAAACGAATCTAGACATAATAACTAAATCTGAAAATTAAGCAAATAAATCTAACTACGAAAACTTGAAATCGAAGGAATTGAAAACTAAGAAAAACGAATCTAATCTAAGAACTTGAAAACGAATCTAATCTAAATTAAACTAAGCAATTAAGAACTAAATCTAAGGAACTAGGAAGCAATTAAATCAAATAAAAGAAAGCAATAAAGAACTTACGAGATTAAACGAAGAACGAAGAACTAAGTAAAAACTTGAATTAATTGAAGAACGAAGTAGCGATCCGGATCGAACAAAGAAAAACTAAACTAGAATGTAATGTGCTGAAAACTAGAGCTAAAACTAATGTAAAAGGGTGTAGAATTCGTGTACAAGGGGTACTATTTATAATAGGTATGAAAACCTAGTTATAGAAGGAAAGGAAAGCTGGCCGGAACGTTGGACGGTCGTCCAACGTACGCTGGACGCTCGTCCAACGTCGCACTCGCATTTTTCTTAAATTCTTCCCTGGACGGTCGTCCAACGTAAGTTGGACGCTCGTCCAACGCTGGACGATTGTGCGCCTTTCTTGTTTCGGTCGTATCTTCCTCGTCCGAACTCCAAATTGACCTCCGTTTTCGCCTACATGCTCCTATCGAACCCCTCTTCGATATAATGCTTTTATTACCTCCAAAATGAATCTTCAATAAAATCATGAGAGGTTAGAACTCGAGGTCAATGATTACTTTTCTTCTCGTTTCCGCCCTTTTTATCCTACAAGTACCAAAAACTCCAAACAACCAAATCATAGCCAAAGACACACGAAAAGACACAAAAACACAACGAAAAAGGACACGAAAACACAACGAAAAACCTAACAACTAAACACCAATCACTTCATGTCGGGGCTCATCGAGATTGCGCCTCCACTTTCCTTGGCCTAGCTGATTTCTGTTGAGAACTCGCAGTGAGCGTCTCAAAAATCCTCTTCATCTCATCAGCTGTCTTGACCGCTATGTTGCCTCCGGCCGAGCTATCCACCATAAACTGGCAAGTCTGATTAAGTACGTAATAGAAGTATTGCCAGAGCAACTCCGATGGCATCTGATGGTGTGGGCATTGTTGAAATAGCTCTTGGAACCTCTCCCATGCTTCGTGAAAGGGCCCATCATTATCTTGGGAAAAGTTCATAATCTTCGACCGCACCTCCTGAGTCTTGCGGTTCGGGTAGTACTTGAGCATGAATCTCTCACAGACGGAATTCCATGTCTCAAGAGAGTTGGCCGGGAACGACAAATACCACGACTTGGCTCGATCCTTGAGGGTGTACGAGAAGCACTTCATCTTCAAGTTGTCCTCCGTGAGACCCGTGAGTGAGAAAGATTGCACAACGGTGCAATACTCTCGAATGAACGTCAATGCATCCTCGTTGGGCAGCCCGTGGTAGGATGGGAACAACGCCAAATGGTGAGGTTTATGCTCATGATTCCTGACCGCTTCCGTCAGGACAATCGCCGAAGTGGTGGCTGTTTCACTAAAAAGTGTTCGCAATAGAACGAAATCCTATTGTAGCACTAGCAAGCAAAACCCAATGTCGAATCTCAAAGGAAAACTTTGCAGGGCAATTAATTATGTAGTAAACCTAATCTAGCCTAAAACTAAGAAAGCAAGTAAATAAGATTTGTTGGGTTTTTGTTTTAAATCCTAGGCAAGAAAATAAATAAAAGCAATAAATTAAAGCAAGTAAATAATCTAATCTAGAACTTGAGAAATAAATCTAAGAATTAAACTAAGAAAGCGATTAATCTACCTAGGCAAGAATCGAAAGGAAAGCAATAAAGAAAGCAATAAAGAAAGCAATAAAGAAAGCATAAACTACTCTAGACATGATGAATGAAATCTGAAAATTTAAAGGAAAAATAAATCTAACTTGAAAGCTTTGAAAAACTAGAGAATCAAAACTAGAAAAACGAATCTAAACTTTAAACTAGAAATCGAACGAACGAAATTAAAACTAAGCAAATTAAACGAAGCAATTAAGAGAACGAATCTAAAACTAAAGCAAAGCAATTAAAGCAAATAAACGAAAGCAATAAAAGAACTTACGAGAATTAAACGAAGACGAAGAACGCGAATTAAATAAAGAAGTCTTGAATTAAACGAACTATGAATCCGGATCCGAACAAAGTAAAACTAATCTAAAGTGTTTTAGTGCTGAAAAATAAAGCTAACTAATGCTAAAAACTGATAAAAGATGTCTAAGATGTTACAAAATTTGTCCAAGGCACTAATATATATACTAGGAAGAAAACCTAATTAAATAAGGAAACACAGCTGGACGCCGACATCTGGACGATCGTCCAGATGTTGAAGGAAATCTGGCCGGTCGGCCAGATCAGAAACTGCTAAACACGCACATAAGTACTTGGCCGGTCGTCCAGATTGTGAAGGAAATCTGGACGGTCGTCCAGATCAGGTACTGGCACGTTCGCGCGCGACTCTCTTGTTTCGGCCGTATCTTCCTCATTCGAACTTCGAATTGACCTCCGTTTTCGCCTATGTGCTCCTATCGAACCCCTCTTCGATATAATGCTTTCATTACATCCAAAATGAATCTTCAATAAAATCATGAGAGGTTAGAACTCGAGGTCAATGATTGCTTTTCTTCTCGTTTCCGCCCTTTTTATCCTACAAGTACCAAAAACTCCAAACAACCAAATCATAGCCAAAGACACACTAAAAGACACGAAACACAATGAAAACGAACACGAAAACACAACGAAAAATCTTACAACTAAACACCAATCAAACTCCCCCACACTTAGACCTTTGCTTGTCCTCAAGCAATACAAAATAAACAATAGATTCAAGTATTGTGAACTATATAGGCCTCAAAAACTTTTCAAAAACAAACTCTCATGTTCATGATCAAAACTATGCACACAACCTTAGCATCAATCAACACAATCTATTCAACTAATTCAAAGTATGCTAATCCATCAAAGAACACTCTCCAAACATGTGAAATTTTTTATATGAAAGTGAACACTCAACTCTCTCAAAGAAAAGATGTAATATAATGCACATCAAGAGGGTTCACTCAACATCAATGCAATGCAACATGTTTACCATAGGCTTGCCTTCAATCTCAACATCTCCACCTAATGTAATACTTACAAATTAGGATAAAAAAGGTCTTTATATAAGCTTATAATGGAGGGACATTGGTTAAGGTAGGGAAAGTATAGGCTAAGTGACTCAAATAAATCTAAATCATCAACCTCTTTTTCAACTCCAACCAAAGTATGGATTTTTATCCCATCTTCTACCATCCAACACACCAAATACAAACTCAAAGATGTTAAAATTTCAACTCTATAAATCAAAGCTAACTATCCCCTTATGCTTATATTCTTATTCTCTCTTTCTTTTCTTTTTCTTTTTTTTTTTTTTTTCTCTAGAGCTCCACTAATAAACGTTCTTTCTAATGTTGAACAAAAGCTCTATTTTTTTTCTCATCTTTTTTTTTTCTTTTTTTTTTTCTTTTCTCTTCTTTTTTTTCTTAGCTCATAGGGATAGCTAACTACATAAATCAAGCATAGGGATAGCTAACTACATACATCTAAAACTCCTTTCTCCTCCTTCTTCACCACAACCAAATTTTTCTATTCAACTCCTTCCATATCACCAACAACAAATACTAAGGATACCCATAACCATCCAAACCTCCTATCATCCGGTTTTACAAAGAACGGCTAATAAAGGCTCAAAAGGGGTAAACAAAGGATTATGAACAAGGTTAGTGTATAGGGATCATGTGGCTAAAGAAAGATGGACTAAGATCATCTCATAGTTCGTAAATATACTAAGGTCTTGATGGAGAAACAAGGCAAGTTCTAGAAACAACGAAGCATGCATGATCACTCAATCAAAGAATAGGCATAAATATGCACAAATAGCTCAATTCTCACGGGTTCAAACTAACTAGTTCCCGACATCATAGCATACTTCAAATTCAATGAATAAAATGCGTCGCTTCGCCAAGGTTCCATGCATAATAAAGATCATGAATTTTTCTCCAAAAATCAACAAAAATTTTCTATCATCGGCCAAATCCACAATACTATCATCACATGCTCATTTGACTCAATTAACTCCTAAGACTCAACAAAATTAAACACATCATGCCAAAGTTTCAAAGACCCCCCCCCCCCCCCCCCCCCCCACACTTAAAATCAAGCAATGACCTCATTGCGAGAAAATAAAAAGGAAGGGATAGAAGGAACTTATCGCACAATGTCGACCAACACACTTGAAATCCCGAGAAATTCCAAGTAGTACACCTACAAAACAAACACAAAACACAATACCAAAGCGTAAAATTGAACAAAATATAGAAAAAGCAATAAAAGACTCAAACAACAAGAAAAAGACACACAAATAAGCTATGAATCGAATGGACCTCGGAATCCTGGATCATTCCATCGGGAATCGTGCGGAGACCAATAGCGGGGATCATTCGGGTTCGGTGGAGGGCTGCAACGGAACGAGTCGGCAAAGGAGAAGAGTCCACAAATCTGGCCGATCGTCCAGATTTCCTAAGGAATCTGGCCGATCGGCCAAATGAGATACTGATGCTGACTTGATTTCACCGATCTGGCCGATCGTCCAGAATTCCTAAGGAATCTGGCCGATCGTCCAAATGAGGGACTGAGTGCCCGACGCCAATTCCTGCAAAAACACACTAACTAACACGAAAAATCAAATATTAAAAAGAAATACTATGAAAAATAAGAATCTAACTAATTTTTTTTATACGTGGGTTGCCTCCCACCAAGCGCTTGTTTAACGTCATTAGCTTGACGAAAGATACGATCAACCCAAGCCCGTAGCGCCAAGTGACGTCTTGATGCTCCTTGCGACACACTCACACTCCCTCCTCGAACAATCTCGACGATCCAAAACGTGGTCATCATCAACTCTTGACTCCCCCACACTAAGCTCGAACTTCTCCTCAAACATCTTCGAGCTAAACTCTGCAAGAAAAGATGTTCCACAAATGGTGAGGTTAGAAAGAAAAGAATTAATGATCACTTCCTCATTCAATTCATGTATCGAGCTGTCCTCTTCATCATCCTCCTCCAAATTCCGTAGAAATTCTTCGATTATGTCCTCTTCTTCATTCGGCGCAAGTGTCGATCTTTCCTCTTTCACCTCATCAACCTCCTCCAAAATTTGTAGAAATTCCTCAATAATGTCCTCTTCTTCATCCACGCAACTAAAGAATTCGTCATCTTCAATGGACTCTTCATCTTCAATGAATTCTTCAAAGGCTGCTTCCTTGTTAAAAATCTCACAAATATTTTCCTCAACACAAGGGTTAGCAAGCTTAACATAAAAGCATAAATGAAAAGATGAAGTAGGAATAGAAGATGAGTTCCCAAATACCGAAAATGTTACTGAACCTCCTTCGCCGGCCATGCTCAATGTACCGGTACCTACATCAATCCGAGCTCGAGTAGTGGCCATAAACGGTCGTCCCAACAATAGTAGATGTCCGGTTGCGCTCTTAGCTCCCTTGCCTTCATGAAGCACGACGAAGTCGGTAACGACTCGAATTCCACCAACAAGGACAGTGACGTCTTCCACAACTCCCAAAGGACTGCTCACGGTGCCGTCTGCTAGCTCAATGCGCATGTCGGTAGCTTGAAGGACTCTTGAGTTCATCTTCTCGAAAATAGAATACGGCATCAAGTTCACCGCAGCTCCTAAGTCCATCAATCCAGAAACGGTCTCTCCGCTATCCAAAATGATGCTCAAATCGAAACCTCCCGGATCCCCTCGTTTAGGAAATGAATTGATAGGCTCGAAATCCTTCTTCTCCTTCTTCACGATACTCCGAATAGGTGGAACATACGGGTTGAGCATTTGCTTCTTGTTCTTCACTCTACTAGGGAATGGAATGGGGGGAACGTACGGATCGGGCGTCTTGTGGAGAACGGGAGCATCCTTCTTATCATCCTTGGAATCCTCGCTGTTGTCGCCGGATTTGGCCGATCGGCCAGAGTCGAGGTGACTTGGCCGATCGTCCAGATTGGACACTGAGCGCGTGCGCACGTTGAAGGGTTTGGCCGAGCGGCCAGATTCTGGCCGACCGTCCAGATCACCTTCTGGACGGGTTTGGCCAAAGGGTGTTGCCGGCGTTCTCGGGCCGTTCCATCGAGGGCGAGGGCTCCGTCTATCTCCCATGGGCCCTTGAGAAGGCATCGGAACTCCATTGCGTTGTAAAACCGTGATTGCATGAGCTTGGTGAGGTGGAACGAGAGGAACATATGTAGGATATTGCACCTCGTTGGCTTGTTGTGGTTGAATCCCTTGGCTCGGAATTCGCCCCGGTTGTTGCATTAAGTGCATGGAACTGGAAATTTGGCCAATGGCCAACTCGAGCCTCTTTAAGTTCGCATCAAGTGCATGGAGACGATCCTCATCGACGGGAGGCTTTTGTGGAGGTCCTTGAGGACGAGAATTTGGATATGATGGTGGTGGTGTAGGAGTAGGTTGAGGGGGGTAGTATGGAGGTGGTGGATAATATGGATTTGGAGGGTATTGAGGAGGAGGATAATATGGTGGAGGTTGAGAGTAGTAGGGATTTTGAGGAGGGTAGGGGTTATTATATGGAGAGGGGCGATGATATTGAAAATTCGGGTTCGTACCTTGCCCTTGGGGTGGTGGCATGTACCCTTGGGCAGCATATACATCGGCTCCTCCTTCATAAGTGGGTGCTCCCATGTTTTGGCAAACCTCCTTGATGTGTCCCAACTCTCCACAAATCTCGCACTTGTCCGGCTTCCTCTCTTCCTCCTTCGGGGCCGGTGCACTTTGCTTAATCTTCAAGTTCTCGAGATCCCTATACATGTCGGCAATTTGCTTCTTCAAATCGGGGCTCATCGAGATTGCACTCGCCTCCACTTTCCTTGCCTAGCTGATTTTTGTTGAGAACTCGCAGCGAGCGTCTCGAATATCGACTGCAACTCATCAGCTGTCTTGACCGCTTTGTTGCCTCCGGCCGAACTGTCCACCATGAACTGACAAGTCTGGTTGAGGGCGTCGTAAAAATATTGCCAAAGCAACTCCGATGCCATTTGATGATGTGGGCATTGTTGAAGTAGCTCTTGGAACCTCTCCCATGCTTCGTGCAACGGCTCATCGTTGTCGTGGGAAAAGTTCATGATCTTCGACCGCACCTCTTGAGTCTTGCGGTTCGGGTAGTACTTAAGCATGAATTTCTCACACACCGCATTCCAAGTGGTGAGAGAGTTGGCCGGGAGCGCCAAATACCATGACTTTGCTCGATCCTTCAAGGTGTACGGGAAACACTTCATCTTGAGATTGTCCTCCGTGAGTCCCGAAAGTGGGAAAGTCTGAACCACCGTGCAAAATTCTCGGATGAATGTCAAAGCATCTTCGTTGGGCAGCGCGTGGTAGGACGGGAGCAACGCCATGTGGTGAGGTTTAAGCTCATGATTCCTGACCGCTTCCGTCAGGACAATCGCCGAAGTGGTGGCTGTGAATGTGGGGCGAGCAAAATCGCCCATGACTCTAGCTGCCATGGCTTCGGGCTCTGCAAACAACAAGACTAAACCAAAGTCTTTAGAATCGATCTCCTCCTTCTCCTTCGCGGCTAAAATCGCAATAGAACGAAATCCTATCGTAGCACTAGCAAGCAAAACCCAATGTCGAATCTCAAAGGAAACTTTGCAGGGCAATTAATTATGTAGTAAACCTAATCTAGCCTAAAACTAAGAAAGCAAGTAAATAAGATTTGTTGGGTTTTTGTTTTAAATCCTAGGCAAGAAAATAAATTAAAGCAATAAATTAAAGCAAGTAAATAATCTAATCTAGAACTTGAGAAATAAATCTAAGAATTAAACTAAGAAAGCGATTAATCTACCTAGGCAAGAATCGAAAGGAAAGCAATAAAGAAAGCAATAAAGAAAGCATAAACTACTCTAGACATGATGAATGAAATCTGGAAATTTAATGGAAAAATAAATCTAACTTGAAAGCTTTGAAAAACTAGAGAATCGAAACTAGAAAAACGAATCTAAACTTTAAACTAGAAATCGAACGAACGAAATTAAAACTAAGCAAATTAAACGAAGCAATTAAGAGAACGAATCTAAAACTAAAGCAAAGCAATTAAAGCAAATAAACGAAAGCAATAAAAGAACTTACGAGAATTAAACGAAGACGAAGAACGCGAATTAAATAAAGAAGTCTTGAATTAAACGAACTATGAATCCGGATCCGAACAAAGTAAAACTAATCTAAAGTGTTTTAGTGCTGAAAAATAAAGCTAACTAATGCTAAAAACTGATAAAAGATGTCTAAGATGTTACAAAATTCGTCCAAGGCACTAATATATATACTAGGAAGAAAACCTAATTAAATAAGGAAACACAGCTGGACGCCGACATCTGGACGGTCGTCCAGATGTTGAAGGAAATCTGGCCGGTCGGCCAGATCAGAAACTGCTAAACACGCACATAAGTACTTGGCCGGTCGTCCAGATTGTGAAGGAAATCTGGACGGTCGTCCAGATCAGGTACTGGCACGTTCGCGTGCGACTCTCTTGTTTCGGCCGTATCTTCCTCATTCGAACTCCGAATTGACCTCCGTTTTCTCCTATGTGCTCCTATCGAACCCCTCTTCGATATAATGCTTTCATTACATCCAAAATGAATCTTCAATAAAATCATGAGAGGTTAGAACTCGAGGTCAATGATTGCTTTTCTTCTCGTTTCCGCCCTTTTTATCCTACAAGTACCAAAAACTCCAAACAACCAAATCATAGCCAAAGACACACTAAAAGACACGAAACACAATGAAAACGAACACGAAAACACAACGAAAAACCTAACAACTAAACACCAATCAGTGGCCGTGAATGTAGGGCAAGCAAAATCACCCATAACCCCTGGATTCGCCATTACTTCGGGCTCAGTGAACAACAAGACTAAATCGAAGTCTTGGAAATCGATCTCCTCCTCATCCTCCTTCGCGGCTAAAATCGCTTTCCTCTGGTTGATGTTGTCGATGTGGGGCGCTAATTTCCTTTGAAGACTTCGGCGACCATGCATAAACAACATTAAACAAACGGATTAAACGTACCGAGTGGAAGGAAAAAAAAAATCGAACGAACGAACAAATAAAATAAAATAAAATAAAAATACTACACAATTAAATAGCCTAAAGTTTTCCCCGGCAACGACGCCAAATTTGTTTCACCAAAAAGTGTTCGCAATAAAACGAAATCTATCCTAGCACTTAGTAAGTAAAAACCCTATGTCGAATCTCGAAGGAAAACTTTGCAGGGCAAATAACTGTGTAGTAAAAACAACCTAAACTAGCCTAATAATCTAAGAAAGCAAGTAAAAGAATTTGTTTTGGGTTTTTGGTTTAAATCCTAGGCAAGAAAGTAAATAAGCAATTAAATCAAAGCAAGTAAATAAACTAATCTAAAAAGCAAAGAAATAATCTAACTAATTAATCTAAAGAATTAAATAAAATCAATTAAACTACCTAGGCAAAAATCGTAGAGAAAGAAATAACGAAAGCAACGAAAAAACGAATCTAGACATAATAATTAAATCTGAAAATTAAGCAAATAAATCTAACTACGAGAACTTGAAAAACGAAGGAATTTAAAACTAAGAAAAACAAATCTAAACTAAGAACTTGAAATCGAACGAACGAAATTAAACAAACGAAATTAAACGAAGCAATTACGAAAATAAATCTAGAACTAAGGAAAGCAATAAATCAAATAAAAGAAAGCAATACTTACGAATTTAACGAAGAACGAAGAACACGAATTAAAAGAAGTAGTCTTGAATTAAACGAACGAAACAACGATCCAGATCGAACAAAGAAAATCTAAACTAAAGTATTTAAGAGGGTGTTTGCCTAAGCTTATAAGCTAGCTTATAAGATGTTTGACTGCTTATAAGTTATTTAACTTCTTATAAGCACTCTAAATGTGTTTGGCAAAATAAGCTCCTTAAGAGCTTATAAGATGCAAAAATAAGCAGAAAGTGCTTATAAGCACTCTAAAAAATAAGCTCCTCCACCCCAACTTATTATTATTATTTTTTTAATTTTGCTTAGTTACCACTATAATTCTATTTTATTTTTATATTTATATTATATACACTTCCATTTGATGTTACAACATTATGATTTTAAAAAATTTTATTTTTTCAATTTTTTTTTTTAATTTTCAGATTTTATTTATTTTATTATCTCCTCAAGTTTATAAGCTCTTTTATCCAAACATTTCAACAACTTATAAGCTCTTAATCTCATACATCTTATAAGCTCTTAAACATGTTATAAGCACTTAGAGCTTATAAGCATTTTGAAATAAGCTTAGCCAAACGGGCTCTAAGTGCTGAAAATAAAAGCTAAACAAAGGTAAAAGATGTCTAAAATTCGTTCTCACGGAGTAATATTTATACTAGGTATAAAAACCTAGTTATACAAGGAAAAGAATGTTGGCCGCTCGACTCTGGACGATCGTCCAACACAAGTTGGACGGTCGTCCAACTCTGCCTCCTGTCCTTCAGCTTGAAGCGTGTTGGACGCTCGTCCAAACTTGGACGAGCTCGTCTGTATTGCTCTGGACGGCCGTCCAGATGAGTTGGACGGTCGTCCAACTCCCCGAACTGCCCTCTTTCGATACTTCTTCATCTTTTTCGCCTCGTTTCACTCCATTTTGATCCTTTTGCACCTACGAACATCAAAACTCCACAAATACCATTCATAGCCATATTTACACGAAAAGACACACAAGCACTACGAAAACGAATACGAAAACACAACGAAAATCCTAACATCTAGACACCAAACAAACATCAAGACGTCTCCATGCTCACCTTCCTACAGGAGAGAGAGAGAGAGAGAGAGAGAGAGAGAGAGAGAGAGAGTATAAAGTCACTCAAAACTGGAGGTTTCAAAATAAACTGAGAGAGAGAGAGTATGAAGTCACTCAAAACTAAAGGTTTCAAAATAAGCTCAGGTTTTGTTAGAATTGAAATTTCGTATTGGAAGCTTCTTAAAATCGTGGCCTCTCCTCACTTATTGAGACTTTTAAGCTACTCCTAAAGTCATTTTTTGGTTTAAAAATTCAGAACAAAATTGTTGGAAAATAATATTGCGTACAACAATGGATCTGGGTAAACACGTTCGATAACCTTTATAAAATAAAAGTTACAAGATCTGAACTATAACACACTCATTAGAAATTACAATACAATAAACTAAATTGAATGCATAATTAAAGGATAAAACCGAGTCGAGTAGAACTCTTCCCGCAAGAAGCTTTACGCCCCGGTAGTGCTCTCGGAACTAGCGTAGCTTCCCAAAAGGTGAAACAGTTTCCATCTTGATAGTAGTAGCACCACAAACTATCAAGCTCCGGCGAACTGGATGCAGACGAGGAAGTGGGCTCGAAGAAAATGAATGCAACGAGATGTTTGTAGTTGTTCGATATCGATATGTATCGATGTCGTTTTCGACCGGTGTGGTAGAATGAATCTAAACACGTCTATTTATAGGCTATGTCTCAACCGAGAATAAATGAGCCATAATGTGTCGGTGGAGGTTACGTGAGTAACTCCTGGCTCATGAATGCCTCGTTGGGGGTTACGGGATAACTCCTGGCGGTTACTCCCAACTCATTATTGCGTTGGCGGTTATGAGCGTAACTCCTGGGGGTTACTCCCAATTCATTAATATCGTTGGAGGTTACGGATGTAACTCCTAGCGGTTACTCTACCTAGATAAGGCACTTACGGACGCACCTGGACGAGATGCTCACATATATTCGTTCAAAAGACGTATCTATATGACTTCTCCAAATTCCAAAATACTTATATCTCACTCACCGAAAATTGGTTTTGAGCATATAAATATATCACGATATTCCACTCCCGGAGTAGATTAATAATCTATCATTTAATTTAATACTTAAATATAAATTATTCGTTTATTTGATCTTAAGAACAAATTTCCAACAAAAATGTGATAAGCAACAAATGATTTATACCGATCAATAAAACATTATAAGAATTCTAAATATTGTCAAATATAATGTGGCGATTACAAAAAACAACGATAAGGGAAAACAAAAAAAGGGACCTAACTTAGGACTGATAGTTTGATAAATTTTGTTATTCCGTTTTGATTATTCATCTTTTTTCCTCATTTCATTTCACTCTACTTGTCTTGTATATTAGTCCCTCCAATTCATGATTTCTGATACTATTTAATTTTTGGTCGTATCAAATTTTTTTACACCTTTTCTTTTAAGGAAATACCCCTGTCCCACTTGAATTCATTTCCTAATTGGTATGTCTCACTTCAATTGACATGTTTTCTAAAATGAAGAATTAATCATTACTTTTCAATCTCGACTCTTACTCTTCACTTTTCACACTGCGTCTAAAAAATCGTGTCAAATGAAACAAGTCAGTTGAAGAGGGACGGAGGGAGTAATTAGCATAGTAATGGTACAATTACTTTTTCCCTTATTACAATTACTTAAAGACAAAGACTTGTGTGTGGCCGGCCGCATGGTGCGGCCGGATCCACTTGACATGCACGGCCCGCCAACCCGGCCCGCCAACCCGACCACCCGGCCCGGCCCAACTGTGGTCAACCCGACCCGGTTGACTCAATTTCGGGTCGGGTCAACCCGACCCGGTCCGTGTTGACCCGACCCGTTTAAGTAAAGTGCCAATCTTTGTTAATAAAAGTGCTAATCTTTATGAACAAAAGTGTCAATCTTATAAATAAAAATTTATATGTATGTAGTAATTTTAAAATTACTTTATAGGGTTCATATATCAATTTAGGGTTTTATAATTATTGTTTAGTATTTAACTTCAATTTTATAATGTTGAATATGGATTATAAATTGAAACTTAAGATATATAATTCTCCAGCAAAAGTGTCAATCTTAATGAATAAAAGTGTCAATTGTTCTGAATGAAAGTGCCAATCTATTTGATATCGAAAATTTTATATTTTTTTTTTATCGACTTGTTATTATAATGTTTTGATATTATGGTTTATATTATTATTATTATTATTATTATATATATATATATATATATATTATTTATTTCCATAACATGAAATTAATATTCATTATTAACGTATTTTTCGTAAAAGTGCCAATTATTATGAATAAAAGTGTCAATGTTTCAAAAGTGTCAATCTTTGTAAACAAAAGTGACAATGTTTCAAAGTGTCAATCTTTATAAACAAAAGTGTCAATTTTAATCAGGCCTCACGGTGAGGCCGGCCTCACAGGAGTGTGCCCCTTACTTAAAATTCATTTTATCACAATACATAAAATTACAAGAATAAAACTAAAAAGAAAAGGAAACTATGGAAATTACACATAGACTTCATAGGTAAATTACACCACTAATTTTCTTTTACATTACACCAGTAGAAATTCTAAGTGTATTTTGCATAATTAATTAATTTTTTTAGCATAAATATTAAATAATTAAGTTTGCATATATACTGTAACTAATTTCAACAATTAATGTAAATTACATAATCTAATTGCACATCCTATATGTCTAAGGAAAGCACGCATGCGCAGGTAGGGGTAGACGGGTACGGGATACCGTGTTTTTTTACACAATATTGATATTGATATTGATATTGATCGGTATCGGATTTTCGATACCGATGTCGTACCGCAGGTTTCGGTATACCGCATACCGGTATACCGAAAACTCGCTATTGATGAAAATGCTACCGATGCCGTGCCGATAATTCGGTAATACCGCGGTATCGATAATACCATAGTACCGATCAAAAATACCGATTTTTCTAGTAAATAATTAAAATATACTAATAAATAGCAAAACTAAAAACCCCTGACACAAAGTGAAGAACTAAAAGGTACAAACAAACAACATAATCCAACAAAAATAAATAAACTCAACAAGGATGGAAATTAATACTATATTAGAAACATATAGTATTAAAATTGCATTTAGATTTTAGAATACATTATGTTATAATTAAATTTTTTTAATTAATACTAATTTTTAAAATTGTATTTAGAAACAATTATCATGTTCGTTTATGTATACTTTGTTAGAAATAAAGAGTTTATTCTTAAGAAATTTACCAAATTATACTAAATTATTTATAATTTATAATTTTACAAACATTAGCATTAAGGGTGAGTCGTGACCGTAAATTATTTCGAATTTCATAGAGTCATAGTTCATTAATTCTCAATATGTGGAGAATCGAGATTAGCGTAGTTACGCCAAATCTTTGTAAACACTTATTGAGAAACAATTATCATGTTTGTTCATGTATACTTTGTTAAAACTTAAAAATAAAAAATTTATTCTTAAGATATTTACCAAATTATACTAAATCATTTATAATTTTTAAATTTATAAACATTAGCATTAAGCGTGACCGTAAATCATTTCGAATTTCATAGTCATAGTTCATTAATTCTCAATGTGTCGAGAATCGAGATTAACGTAGGTATGCCAAATCTTTAAGAAAACTTAGTTAGATACAATTATCATGTTTGTTCATAATGCCTTGCTATATATAAAGTGTTTATTCTTAAGATATTTACCAAATTATACTAAATTACTTATAATTTTTAATCTTACAAACATTAGCATTAAGCGTAATCAGAAATCATTAGTTTTACAAATTTATTAAGGTTGTATCTAGAATTCAATAGTTCATTAGTTTTATAAATTTACAAATTTTAATTTCATAGTCAATAGTTCATTAGTTTTCAATGTATCGAATTTGACTTAGTTATACAAATTTATAAAGGTTGTATCTAAAATTCAAATTTATTCAAATATAAGAAATATTACATATAAAAAATATATAAATATCGGCAAAATGTCAATACTCGATATTATCCCGGTACCGGTATTGTGCGGTATCGGTATTTTCCAGTAATACCGCGGTATTTCACTTTTGGATACTGGTGCCGTGTTGAAGTTGTTCGGGACGACATAAATACCGTACCGTAAATGCGGTATACCGCAAATTTTGATATTTTCGATATTTTTCCGACATGATATCGCTGATATTTCGGCATTGCGCAGGGTGAATTCCATACCCTATCTAACGGTTAAAAATGTCATCTAACCAGGTTGGCTCGGATCATGAAGAAAACTAAAGAAAACCACTCAAAAAAATGATTTAATATTTTAATCAATAATGTCACAGGCATCGTCGATGCTAGCCACTTCGGCAGTGCATACCCCACCTCATCACCCTACACGTGTCACCAATTTGCCTTTATTAATTTTCATTTATTCACTGTAAGTATTTTTTACTACTTCCTCCATCTTATATAAGTAGTCCCATTAGGAATGGGCACAAGAGCCAATAAAGGAGTAAATGTGTGGCTGTAATTGATTCTGAAGAGAGAGGGTTAATTCTAGCCAAGTATTCTTTACCATTTTAGGAAATTGGACTAATAAATGAGACGGATCAAAATGGCAAATGAGACTACTTATATGAGATGGAGGTAGTAGTATAAAGCGTGATCCACTCCCATCTATCAATCCCATCAAGGGCTGTCAAATGTAACTTTCAAAGTAAAATTATTTTATTTACGTGTAATTTTTTATTTTTATTTTTCCAATTGTAATTTTTCCTTTTTTGCTTCGAATTATGACAATAACTGTATCAATTCATTGTGTTTGTTAGAGCATCAGCAGCAGAGTACGGGAGTACGGCGTATGCTAGACAAAAAGTGTGCTGACTAGGATTGAGTACGGCGTATGCTGAAAAGTAGTGCAGTAGAGTACGGTGTATGCTATTTATTTTATATGATGACTGGACATTTTAGTGTGTTATTAAATTCTTGTTTTGTTTAATTTTTTTCGTCATTTAAATACGAGGTTTTAAATAAATCAATGCTTAATGCATATTTGAAAAATTACAATAAATATTAATCGGAAAATTAAATAAACGAAATAATAAAAAATGAAAACAAAGAAAAAACAAAAAAAAAAAATAGAGGAAAGAAAGTGTTTGGGAAAAAAAAGAGAGGAAAGAAGTGTTTAAAGGTTAAAAGGAGAGAAAAAGGCAAAGAAAAGACAAAAAGGAAAAAAAGAAAAGAAAGAAGAAATCGGAAAAAGAAAAGGGAAAAGGAAAGAAAAAGGAAAAAGAACAAATGAAAGAATGCCATGTGGCGTATGGTGGGCGCTTGCAGTGTATGCTCTGCCATACAGTTCCCGGTACACCGTACGTTACATGGGGTCAGGCAGCAACATACTTTCCTCGTTCGGCGTGCGCACGCCGCCACGTCAGTGCCACATGGCGTGCGCACGTGAGCTGAAGTTTGCCGATGCGAATGCCCTTATAGATTTACTAACATATATGGATTTAATTTGAAAATAGTGTATCAAATATTTAGTTGGTTAAGATTGATATTTAATTTGAAATGTAATCAATATTACTTTAATAAATAGATAAATAAATATTATTAAATGCATTGAAGAATTGCATAAAAATACTAACATAAACATTGTTATTTTATTATTTTTATTTCAATTAATTACTGTAAAGTTATTCGTAATAAATTTCAATTTTATAACTTTGATACAATTAGATCGTATATTGTTATTAGTGTTATATATTATAATTAATTCATATTAAATTTATCTTCACATTGTTCAATAGTATTTTAATAATCTTTAATTGTATATACTTGCAAAGGGGGATAATTGAAAATACTATTCTTGACGTTTTTTTGGCACTTTCAATTGGAGTTAGCAAAAATAACACGTAATATAAAAATTCAACACAAAAAATAATAATAAATATATATATATATACTCCCTCCGTTTTTTTTATAAGTCGTTTTCAGCTCAAGCACACGAATTAATAAAACTTAATGACTATTCTTTATTGTTCATTTTTTTCCTCGTAAATCTCATTTTTCATGTACAAATAGATGAAATTATTTTGGAAGAAGAGATAAACATTAATTGTGATAAATGAAGATAATGAAAACAAGAGAAAAAGTGAAAAATAGTTAGTTGGAAATTGAAAATCTTATCTTGAAATATGAAAACGACTTATAAAAAAAAAATAAAGACAAATAGCTAAAACGACTTATAAAAAAAACGAAAGGAGTATATATATATATATATATATATATATATATATATATATATATATAATTCTATTACAATAGTAGATCATTTCACAACGCATGATATCATTGGTATTTAGAAGTGGGTCCTACCTTGTAAAATATGTCAGCCTTTTAAAGTATTTTTGCAGTCAAAACTTAAACTGAATCAATTAACACGTGTAGGGTGATGAGATGGGGTATGCACTGCCGAAGGTGCTAGCATCGAATTCGCAGTCACGTGTCACATTTTAGTGGAGAGTGAATTTTACACTCTACTTAGCTTGGAAGCTTCCTGCACTTGCTCTACAATGTTGTAACTTGTAAGATTATTTTAATAAAAATAACATAGAAATATGTATTTTTGATAGAATTAAAAAAAGGATTGTAAGTTTAGCAAAAAGTTGGGGATCATTATGAAATGCCGAATCCGATTTCAAAAATAATCTTTTGAAAATTTATTATTTATATTAAGATGTTGTGCATATTAATGAACAGTAAAATAAATGGAGGAGTGTGGTATGTGGTAAGAATACTCCTATAAAACATGAATACATACCCATATATAGTGAATGTTTGAGTAATTGTTCTACTTCATCCATTTGCATGCGATTGTGATTGCCTTAACAACTAAGATTACTATCTTACATTTGATTAAGATTAATTTTCTAAACTTTGCTTCTAAAATGTTCTTTTTACATGTGCATTTTTCGTATTTGTCAGCTATAAAATAATACTATGTCACAATACATAGAAATTAGTGTCCATTCAAAAGGTTTTTACCTAAGAAAATGATACAAACTCAAAATTCACGAAGGGAAGAAAATTGCTAAACTTTCAGTTAAAGATAAGTCAATTTGGGGTGAATTTTGCAAATTCGTGTTAGATTTTTGCGATTTTTTTTATTAAATATTTGCAATTTATGATAGGTTTATTCTAGATTTACATTTTGTTCTTCTCGATTTGTAGATATTCTTTCTTGATGCCTAAAGATCACATAAAAAAACTGATTTCATAGGAAATGAGAAGTGATCTTACTACTAGTGCTAAAACTTTTGTTATGTGTTAGTGTTAGGTGATATTTTTGCAAGTCAATTTCTAGATTGTTAGATTTCTGCTTGATTTTTGTTGTTGGATTGAGTGTCAAAGTTCTTGTTCAGTGAGTTAGTTTTGGATGACATTTTTGGACCTTGACTGTAGAGTTCTTACATATTTGGTCATCTATTATTATTGTTGTTGTTGTTGTTTATCTGGTTTTGGCTATGTCCCCTCCTCCCAAGCATTCACCTTATCCCCCGACGAATCCAAATTGGCCAAGTGAAATTCGTCGAGAGTTTTTACTAAGTTGGAGGCATATGCCCCATCTTCAAATTGAAGCTGATAGATGCTCTGAATGCTGGTAGCGAGCCGAATGCACCGAATGTTGGAGGCAAGCTTAATGATGCCAAATCATTAGAATAACTTGCAGGGGTAGGAACGTTCACAATGGAAAGAAATCAATTATAATTTATAAGAAATGTGGAGAGTTAGGATCGGTAGGAGATAACCCAGACATATTACTCTATTTCGAAGATAACAAAATAAAATTAGCAATGAAGGAAGTAAAAGGAATTGAGAGGAAAATGAGAAGTATGAGAAGATTTTGATGAAAATGATGGAATATTAGGTTACTCCCTCCGTCCCCTTCGATGTGGTCTATATTTCTTTTGAACGCGTTTCTTAAGAAATAGTGAATTAGGAAGAGTTTGTGGTTTCCACCTTAGTTAATTACTTGCATTAGTAGTTCCCAATAAAGTAGAAAAGTATGAGCTAAGGGCATAACCGGTATGCAAGAATGGGTCAAGAATGGAATGACCATTCCTGTGTCAATTCCTATCTCATGGCTGATACAGAAATATAATCAGGAATGATCATTCCTTCAGTAATCAGTAATCCTACGAGCATGAGATTAACCATTACTCACATTATATTGGTATTAGTTAATCCTTGTTATTAGGAATGAAATTTATTTCAATTGGTGAAGAAATTAACCTTACTTATGATTACATATGACTTATTAAACTTTGTCGGAAATTTCGTATGGGCTAAATCGAGTTGGGTTGGGCTGACAGCTGTGGGCCCATTGGGCCAAAAATAGAAACCTTCTTAAATACTCCCTCTGTCCCACTTCACTAGTCTTGTACCTTTTCGGCAGGGGATTTAAACGCAAATGTTAAATGAGAAAAATAACGAGTCCACATTGAAAAGTAAGGGTTAATTATTTCTATTTTAGGAAATATGACTAGTGGTGTGACGGAGGAAGTAATTTTTAGTGATTTTTTTACCTATATATCCGTACTTAATGATGGTAAAATATTAGAAATAATTTATATGTCCTGATTTCGACGTGTTTTTGGTTAATTGGGTAGGGATAATCGATAAAAGGATTAGACTGGCTCAATTGGCCTAGGCTTAGACACGCTCGACTCAATTATACATGTGAGTCGGGTTGGAGACATTCTCATGAAATTGTGTTATATTTTGGATTTATTTTTAGGCTTTAACATAGGCCCGACCCAGGCTCAATTCAAGGTCGGCCTGCCATATTAGTAAGCCTAGTTTGACCTAGGCCTATAGATCTAATGAGCTTGGGCTGATCCGAATTTTTGCATTAATTGTAATTTATCAATTTGGATTAAATTTTAATCATTCTATTCTTTACGGATGACAGCCATGAGAATATTGAATCAACGGGTTCATTCCATTCTCATCCCCATTTCATTACTGCGTTCATTCCATTTTTGCTGAATTTCATCCCAATTTAAAATGTAGCCGCATCGAAGTGGATGAAGGGAGTAATATTTATCCGGAAAAGATGCATAAAACTAATATTAAAAAAAACCCAACAAATTTGACCACCAATCAGAGCGTGCCACGTCTGTATCATCTACGCTCACGAGAATGACATGTGAACGCCCGAGGGCGCTACTATCCTCTAGGCCAAAGCCAGGTCACCCGTGTCATTTAAGCTCACAAGAATGACATATGAACGCCCGAGGACGCCACTATCCTCTCAGCCAAAGCAAGGCCGACCACCACGAAAGCAGCTTACAATTTCTTTTAAAAAATATGTGATCTTGACACTTGAAAAAAAAAATTAAAAAAATCATTAGGGCAACTACAATGGAAAGCCTCAAATGGGGCTCTATAAATTAACACATGTACAAGAGCTCTAAATTTAAAATATTCCACAACCATAGGCTCTAATTTTATGCTCTTAATCCTATTATTGGGTCTCACTTTTTATCAATATAATTATTATTAAATGTAAAAAAGAATGAAATACACATATGGTGGCCCCACAAATAACATAAATAACATGGAGCTTGGGCTCTTGCAGGAGAGCTTGGGCTCTTCATTTTGGGCTCCCCAATGATGCTCAAAAATAAAGTTGGGCTCTATCTTTTGTCATATAGACAAGAGCTCAACCATTGTAGATGTCCTTGTATACTCTATCATTTACATAAACTTTTGTTTCATAAATAAAAAGGAAAAATAATTATAAGGGTAATTCTATACATAGCCTACAAATTACTCAACATAGCCACTAAATTTAAACTAATTAATATTATAATTTAAATTCCCTATATTACCCTTATAGCCTCCGTTCCTTCAATTTTATTTTAGGTGAAATTCTCTTTTCTTCAAATCATAGCCCCCACCCCCCAACGTTAATAGTACAGTTACAGTAACGCTTCTTCTTTCTCTAATGGTGGTGTATACAACATATAAAATCTGAGAATTTGCAAATAAATTGAATTTATAGTACCACCGTCGGAGATGGCAACTCTTATTTGCTTGAAGAATCAAACAACGTTCAAACTTCACTCAATATTTTTTTTGAAAGTGATGCATAATCAAGTCAAACATCAAAATATCCTCACACAAATTCACAAAGTAGAGGAAAATTCAAATAAAAAATAACACGATCAAGGATTTCGATTTTCGACAACAATGGTCTATTTGAATTTCGCAACAGAACAAAATTAAGCTTTATGATTTTCCGGCGTAAGAGCTCGTCTCCAATGGCGGCCACGGAATAGCCTCCGGGTGAAAGAAACATAAGAACCGCAACCACGAAATAGCCTCCGGGTGAAAAGAAACATGAGAACCGCGGCCACGGAATAGCCTAAGACTTGAGAGAGGATGGGGCTGAGGATGAATCGATGGTTGCAAGGGCAATATAGGAAACTTTTAATCTAGTGGCTATAAAGAGTAATTTGGGGGTTATGTATAGAATTACCCTAATAATAATGGATCTAGTTCTATGTCCGCAAACAAGTGGATTCATTGGATAGGGGCTGGGCTGGGATATCATTATCTTGGACCCGACGAATTTGGTCAAAATTAAAATTTTCCAACGTCAAAATTTATACCAAAGACCAAAATTCGATTCAAATAATACCTAATATCATCCCTATTCGCAGCAAATGCTTTCAAAGAACCATGAAAAATAGTCAAAGGTTACTTGCAATTGAGTGATTTGTCTTCAAAGAAGATTACTAACTTACTAGTTTGTTTTGTGGTAAATACAAGCGTTCGGATCATGTACTTTCTTCATTCACAATTTTAAAGATGTTTTGGAGTTACGCATAATGTGTTAAAATGTTGTTTGTGATGATGTGCTATAGTATTGCTTAACGTGTATAAATATATAATTGTAATTTTGGGTGTATGGCCCCGCTCCCTAAAAATGAAAGGTTCTATAAATAGTACTCCCTCTGTTCTATTTATGTTGTCTCATTTGAATATTATAATAGACTCTATTGAATATAAAGTGAGACAACATAAATGGAACGGAGGGAGTAGATGATATAAAAATAAAATAATAATGTCTAAAGTTGGTGGAAGGAGGGAGTGCAATTTAGGTTTGATTTTTGAGGGAATGGTTTGTGTGCAAATAAATCCTGGCGTGCTAAAATGCGAAAGATGCTTAAAACTATACAAAATCATGCTTAAATCAGTATATATTTATGCTTACAACACCATTATGCTTTTTAATGTACAAATTCATGCTTAAACCTAGTCATGCTTATGATACCTTATAATCATGCTTAAATCAATTACAACCACAGATCAAACTAAGATCAATGGTCCAGATCTATTCCTATTTCTCACACTAGGACTTATTTCTATATGATCCATCCTCTGATTTTTGATATCTCAATTGTAATTTGTAAACCAACATTTCTTAAAATCCAAACTATAATCAAATTCAATATCAAAATAATTGAACCAAAATATTTTTATTTCAATTTAATTTGAGCCGGTTTTTGTTATTATCAAAGATTGCTCGTGAGAATACAAAAGGACTATAGAGGATTCCAACCCTAAGGGCTCGTTTGGTAGCTCGGGTCGGATAGTCGGCCCGGGATTCAAACTTAGGTTTCGAGCCTTAGTTTCGTAAGTAATATGTAGTTTGGTTGGGAAGTTTCATAATCAATGTGTAACACATTTGTTGTTTGGTAGGAATGAGTAATACATAAACTTGGTGTGGCAAATGTCAAAATTACCCCTGAATTTTTTTGTCCTTTTTCTTCCCCAATTCGATTTTCTGGGGAAATAATGGAGCTTCCTAGTTCCTCAATTTCTCTAATTTCCATTCGATAATCTGGTATGAGAAGAGCAGCCATGAATCATGGGTTTGATCAAGCAAAAAGAATCACATCTACTGTCAAAATGAATGATAATTTGAGCTGTATTCAAACAGAATTTGATATTTGTTCCTTTCACCAACAATCAAACGGGTGGAATAGATTATAAACTATGAATTTCAAGATTTCGTCTAAGAAAAGAATCGAACATCTTGAGCAGCAAACAAGTGTATATAAACTATGAATTTCAAGATTCCGTCTAAGAAAAGAATCGAACCCAGAAAGGATTGATACGCATTCACAAGAGTGATCGAAGCTGAGATTCTCAGCTCTTCGTGAAGCTCAAGGCTTGGAACGAGCCACCTCTTTTGGTTCTTGTGCACGTTCCCAAAAGCCACGGCGAAGTCTCTGCACCTGGCCCACGGCGGATGCGTTGAGAGAAGAAAGCAACGCCGGCGAGGGAAACTCGGCCGAGTCGGAGCTGAACTCAGAATCGATGGCTGCTTTGAACCTCGAAAGCGGCGATTGAAGAAGCTTCTGGAGCAGAGGGGTTTCGGTTGAAGATGCCGAAGAAGAATCGTGTCGTTGGATAATGAGAAGCCGCTCGCATTTCTCCTTCTTCTCGCCGCTGACGACCAAGCGCTTCATCCCCTCGCAAACAGCGGCCTCCTTCATCGATTCCCCCCCAATAACCGGATACTCAGGCGACGGCAACACGGGAGCATCCTGCGACGGAGACCGGCTCCGAGTCGGCGACGCCGTGACATAATCACGCAGCGGCGAGAGGAGGAGAGGAGAGAGGGAGAGAGGAGGAGAGGAGATGGTGGCTGGAAAAAATGAACATGATTTTTGCTCGAATGTTGTAACCCTAGGAATTGTAAGGGCAATGTTGTATTTTCACATATTAATATGGGCTACTGTACAAAGTCTGCTTATGAAACGGGCCAATTTGGTGGGTTTATTCCACTAAAGCGTAACAGTGCCGAAGCCCGGGCCCAATAGTAAATTATCCGATGAACACATGCCCCATGCCATTGTGAAATTACAACCCTAAATTGAAATTTCAAACAAAGGCTTTGATTTTACTATACCTCCTTTCATTGGGCATTAATTAGTCCGTATTTCATTTTTCATTTATTTAATTTATTAGTTTCATTTTCCAAAAAGGAAATAAATTAACACATAAAAACACCTTTTAAGATTCATCTATCTCGGATTTCCTTAATTTCTATGTCACATCCTAAGAGAATTAATTAAATGATGTGAGTTTTCCTTTTAAGACGTTCTCATATTAGTGTGATGGACTAAAGTTGAAATACTTTCTCAATAAAATGATCATTTTACCTTATGCTAGTCACCTTCGTGGGTACTTTCGTATTCGATATTATTTTATTCGAGTTTTTCAATTGTAATATATTCTAATACCTTATAAATTAATATTGAAATCATTAGATCCAAACAAAAAAATATAAATATCAAAGCTAGATTTATTTTATTATACATTTTTTGAACTTTGAAGAAAAAATGAACAAATCGAGCATTGATATTTATATATATATATATATATATATATATATATATATATAGGGGTGAGATCATGTACAAAATGAGGTTATCGTAAAAAATAAAAAATGATGCATTTTATACATAACTATAATGCAAGGTATGCATAATTATAATGCATTGTGCATTATAATGCACGTTCTATACTATTATAATGCATCAACCATCATAATGCATTTTCAGTATAATCATAATGCACCAGTTAATATGAACCATAGATCACATTGAGATCAATGGTCCAGATCATTTCTCATTTCTTACTAGACATGTCTTTTGTATTTGATCTCTCCACTATATATATATATATATATATATATATATATATATATATATATATATATATTAGATATAGTGATTTCAATATTAATTTATTAGGTATTAGAATATATTACAGTTGAAAATATCGAATAAAATAATGTCGAAATGAAAAAATGACGAAGGTGCTCACGAAGGTGACTAGCATAAGGTGACTAGCATATCATTTCTCTTACCCTTTAATATCCTAAAAACTTATCTTACTATTCATCGGATGAGACATTTATTTCACTAATATCCAATTTTCTTCACTATTAAACTTGTACCGTTCTTCTTTCCAAGCTAATTTGCAATAATGAGGGACCAATAAAATTAATATTCCAACACAGCATAAAGTTTATTTTTGTATGTGTGTGGGTATACTAAACTCACCCATCAAATATAATTATTATATTAATATAATATGTGATGTATTATATTAATATTTAAATTAAAAATGTGAGAGGTGAAAGTGTAGTACACTTAGGTTGCGTTTGGTAAGGGTGTTTAGCCCCGGATAGTGATTCATAACCGGGCTTATCACCCGTTTGGTAGGCGAGAAAACGTAACTTGGGGGCCCGTGTTTAACTGTTGGGCCCGGGACTAATTACTGTTGGCCTTTAGTGATCTCCACCAGCCCATTTGGCCCATTTCATAAGGCCTTCGTGAACAGTGGCCCAGATAACAAAGTGAAAATACACATTTGCCCTTCTCATTTCTAGGGTTGGGGTGATTATCGATCAGAATTCATTCATTTTCTTCAACCCGCCTCTCCCCCCTCTCCCTCTCTCCATCTCTCTGGCAAAGTTCTTCCATGGCGGACTTCAATGGCGCGAGCTCCTCCGGCTGCAAACCCGCCGTCGCGGGCTCCTCCCATGGCGCCGGCTCCTCCCTCGGCGGCGGCTCCTCCCTCGGCGGCGGTTCCTCCAACAAAGGCCGACGCGAAGACGACTCCAGCGACGAAGACAGCTTCGGCCACGCCAAGGGCTCACCCGTGCTCAACTACAACGTGCCTGCGGTAAGTCTCTCTCCCTCCTTTTGATTCGTCCGTTGGAAATCAATTTCGAAAATAGGGTTGCAAATCGTATTCAAGCATATTTCTTCGGTTTTAGGATGGGGAATTTGGGGTTTAGGTTCACATTTGTTTTTTCCGATTTCCTAATTGTAACTTGCAGAAGCACGGATCCCTTTAAATGAAACTAGGGTTTCGGCAGGGGGAATTTAGGGTGGGTGATTAGGGTTTAGGGTTAGGGTATTACTACCCTAAACCCGAGTTCAATTCGAATCCAATGCATTGTTATGTGGGCAATTCTGGGCTGAGTTATTCAGTGTGTGTATTTTTGGAACAACGAATTTGATTGTCTCTGTTGAAATGTTGGGCAATTCAGGGAGGATAAGCAATTTTTGCTGTTGTTGTGGAATCATTGGCAAGCTTGCAATTTGGTTGGGGTGAGAGGTTGATGAAATTACATCAATCTGTGTAATGGGAGGTTTGCTGCTTGCTGTTAACAAGCTTGTAATTTGGTTTGGTTTTGATGTGGAATCGTTAGCTTATAATATTTGATAGTTGTGAACTGTTTGGTTTTACTGAATAGACTTGAAACCTGCTTCTTCAAACAAATCAAAGCATTCACATTTTGATTAGTACATGGTTGAATGAACATGTTGATGGTTTATGCAAAATGGTAATGCTTTACTGTTCTTGTATTTGCTGATGTAGGGCTTTGAAAAGTGTATGATAAGATGTTCTTATCTCTTTGTGAAATCTGTTGTTGCTCTGAATAATATGCAATGAATAGGATCCTGCTTCTTCCAAATAATAAAAGTGTATCTAATTTTGATTTGTACTCGGTTTAGTGAAAATTGTCATTGTTTATTGATAAATTGTTGAAGATTATCTTACATCTAGTTACTCTTTTTGTTCTTGTTCATGTACAGTTGTGAAAAATGTATGATAACATGTTCTGATCACTGATGCGAAGTGTGTTTATCCATTTCATTTCCACTCTTTTTCTTTTCTGAAACAAGCCATGGGATGACTGCACAACCACTTCCGACTCCGACACTGATTCCTCTAGGAGCGAGCATCCGGGCTCTTCAGAAGGAAATCCTACAGAGTTCTCCACGGAGAGGCTTTCCGGTATACTGCCCTCCTTCGACGTAGAGCTAGTCAAAACACATGTGGCCAAGCGCTACAGATTGGTAATTTCTTTTGTACCCTATGTTAGTTTTATGAACTGTTTACAAGCTTCTTGCGCTGAATTGTTTTTTGATGATGCAGCTGATGCCCCGTAAAGCTATGAGGATGCTGCCTAAGGTTGATGTTGCTATTACGCTCCGGTATGGACAAGAGGAATGGACAGGCACTTATCATGGCAGCTACACTCGTCCTATCATCAGCAAGACCGCGTGGCAGCCATTCGTCGAAGACAACCACCTCAAAGCCGGGGATATTTGCACGTTCGAGGTACTGAAACTCTGCGAGGAATGCGGCGTGTTGTTGAAGGTGTTGTTGTTGAAGGGCCCGTTCGACACTCCGGAAGAAAGGCTTGCTCGGAGGATGGCTGGCACAAGTTCAGATCGTGCTATTGTTATTGATTAAACTGTGGTTATGGATTCAAACAAACAATTTGTATATTTTGTCTATCCCTATTCCCTCCCCATCTGTATTTGCTAATACTTATTTGATATCCCCTATTTTTTTTAATTTGTTTTTTGGTTTTTGATAGGGTGATATTAGAAGGTATCAAACTTGGGTAGTATGTATTATTTTTTGTTATGAAATCCCATTGAAACAGTTTATGTATTTCATTGGTATTTTTGTTTACAACAACACACAATTGGAACAATCACTTAACACATACATATACCATACTTTCAAATTGCAAACTGAAAAAAAAAAAAAAAAAAAAAAAAAAAAAAAAAAAAAAAAAAAAAAAAAAAAAAGGCACTTTGAAATTGAAATGGCAAAACTGAATGCATTAAGAAATCGCATTTCAAATTGAATATAAGGAAACACGATTTGTAATAAATATTGTAACCAACACACATTTACATACACTACTTTTCACAATTACACACACTACTGCAACACAGCTGCTGAAATCGAGCTTGGAGAGGAGCTGTGTGTTGCCGTCGTCGACTATCGAGCATCGAACGGGCGAATCCACGGCCTTCCCCGTTAGCCCGCTGCAGTATTCATTTTTCCGAGGTAATTTTAGCTCTCTCAACCTTAGAATATCATTTTGGAGCTTAGGGCAACAGTAAGATTTTTTCTAGTTTTTTTCGTTTTGTTTCATATTTGTCATCAGTTATGTGAGCATAGAATACAAGTATTGTTGACATTCATTTCAATTTTGTATAAGGTATGTGTAATTTATGTGCCTCTGTTTGGTTTCCGATTTAAATTTGTTCTTGAAATTTTAATTTGTTGATAAACAGCGTCGTAATGGCCGCTTTAGGAGTCGAAAATGAGATTGTTTTTGAAATTGTGGAAGAGATTGTGAGGATTCATGTGCGAAATGTGGTTGTGGTTGCAAACATAATTAGGCGCCGTCGCGCTAGAATGCGTAGGCTGCGGAATTCTCCCTCCCATTCATACTCTATGATAGGTAGAATCCCATCTCAAGTTCAACACATGAATAGACTTGTACGAACAAATAATGCCGAGTGTCTAGCTAATCTACGTGTTGATCGGAATACATTTGGGAGATTGTGTGGATTGCTAAGAGAGATTGGAGGGCTGAAAGAATACAAGTACGTCGGTGTCGAAGAGCAAGTAGCATTGTTTTTGGGGGTACTAGCTCATCATAAGAAGAATAGAGTGGTAGGTTTTGATTTCCAAAGGTCCAGTGAAACCGTATCAAAGTATGTGCACATGGTGTTGACGGCCATTCTGAAACTCCACGGCCTATTGTTTGTTAAACCGGCTCTTATCACTGAAGAATGCACAGATTCTCATTGGAAATGGTTTAAGGTAATATCTTCGCTCACACTTTGTCTATGTAGACTATTTAGTAGGTGATGAATGTTTTTATTCATGTTATATAACAATCTTTTACTTGTTACAGGGTTGTTTAGGGGCATTGGATGGAACATACATCAATGTTAGGGTTCCCGTAGCTGATAAACCAAGGTTTAGAACAAGGAAAGGTCAGATATCCACCAACACTTTGGCCGTTTGTGATCGGAATTTAAAATTCATATACGTGTTGCCGGGGTGGGAAGGATCAGCCGGGGACTCGAGAGTATTACGCGATGCACTGAGTAGGACTCACGGCTTAAAGATCCCGACAGGTTAGACGTGCCTTCTAGTGTATTATTTGTTCTTTTTGTTGGTTTAGGATAACACCAACTACGAATGCTTACATGTGTTTTTCGGTTGCATGATTTATAGGGTGCTACTACCTTTGTGACAATGGATATGCGAACAGTGATGGTTTCCTCACTCCATACAAAGGCGTTCGATATCATCTCAAAGAATGGGGCCCCGATGCGGATATTCCTCAAAACGCTAAGGAAATGTACAATATGAGGCACACCAAGGCTCGGAATGTGATTGAGCGTGCATTCGGTGTAATGAAGATGAGGTGGGGGATTCTGCGGAGTGCATCGTACTATCCTATCAAAGTTCAAATAAGGATAATCATGGCATGTTTCTTGCTTCACAACTTCATTCGGAATGAGTTCGCCGACGATCCATTCGTAGATTGCGTGGAGGAGTATGAGGAAAATGATGATGATGACGAGCCTGTGCATTATGTAGGGGGTGTTGAAGCAACTCCGGAATGGAATGCAAAGCGAGATGATATTGCAAACGCCATGTGGGCAGGGGACGTGTAGTTGATGTCATATTTGGAGGGATTTGAACACTGGCTTCAAAACCAAAACTAACTTTTATTGCTTATGTGTGTGAAAACTCTTAATTTTTCTTTTTGTCTTGTGACTGAATTTGGTGGAGTTGAACTTGAGTATTTGCATGTCTAGAATTGTGGTTTAGTACTACCATTTATGTTGCCTAATATGTTGTGTATATATTGTAGATTTGGAAAATGGACAAGTACCGTGAAATAGCCCCGCAATGCGCTTGTGCGAATGGCAAGATGCAAGTTAAGGTTGCATCAAGGAAAGCCGCTAATCCGGGCCGCCTATACTATATTTGTCCCAATAACGAAGATCACTATAACCGTTTCATTTGGTGTGATGAATATCAAAGTCGATCAAGGAATTTTAGTCAAATTCCGAACCAAATTAGTAGAAGGGAGGCACAACACCAAGACTCGAACAACATGTCCTCTCGTGTGACGATGGATGAAGTTGTAAGCCACGGTATTCCCGAAATTCCACACTTCCGGCAGTATGGAGTAGTCGAGGTGTACGTTGCAATTTGCTTCATGGCCACAGTGTTAGTTTTGTTTGGTGTGATAATAGGAATCCTTGTAATGAAGTAGAAGAGTGCATTGTCATTTCCAAATCAATAGACTCGACTTTCTTGTGACCTATGACACACAATGTTGAAGCTTTTGTAGGAACTAGTATGACTACATTGCTTTTGGTAGTATGTGATTGTTTTACATTGCATTGAGAATAGATTCCAATCAATCAATTATAATTTATTGTACAAATGATTCAACCCCATCCATTTGTTCACACATCACCATGGCTCTCAACTCCCCTTCACAAGAAGATTTTATACGGGGAAATGGGATGAAGGAAATGTTGACTTCTTCGTAGATTTCCTCGTCAACGATCTATCCCGACATCCCGAAGAAAGGAGAGCTTGCATACCGGTAGGGGCTTTGCATCGTGGATAGAGCGCTCTCAACAAAAGGTATGGATTGCATTTTTCGTGGGATGAAATATGTGATCAATTTAACATGTTGAAAGATAGATACAACACCTTCACTGAGATCATACGAACTCCCGGTGTGGATTGGGTAGAGCCTCTTTGTTGTGTTCATGCGTCCGAAGAACTTTGGCGGCGCATGTGTGAGGTAAATTGCATCCTTTGATGGAGGTGTAATGTATCAATTATTGTCGTAACTATAAGAAGCACAAAATAAAGAAGTTTTGATTTTTATTTAAATTTTGATTAGCGAAACAACCTTGCGAAAGCGTATTATTTGGTTGGTGACGCCAATTACGAGGAACTACGTCAAATATTCAATGACACAAGCGTGGAAGCGAGTTCAAGCCAAAGGCTTTCCGGCAGCATCACAACTGAAGAAGAAGATGATTTGAACCCCCGTAGGCGCATTAGGAATCTGAGAAGACGTTTGTTTGAGCAATCCATCCAGCTCGAATCCCGCATAACGAATAAACGGAGTGCGCGAAGACCATAGCATCTTGGCATGGAAGGGCCGAATGTTGGAAGGTGAGATGGGCCGCAAGTGGGAAGAAGAATATATGTTTGTTCTAATTTCAACCATCAAAGTAGTGGTGGTTTTTTCATTAAGTTTGGTTAATGATGTGGTGAAATTGTATATGAAGTTGAATAGCAAGTAGCATTGTCATCCATGAATGTTCTAAATCTCTGTAGAGATAAATAATTCATTCCATACACAAGCCTAATATATTACTTGTCGAAACCAACGATAATTACAACTAGATTGTATCCATAACCTAAACCAAGTTCATAAATACATAGGCAGATGAGGATATACAAAAGAGGATACATATTGTTTGATTTCCAAAAGTTTTCAAAATAGGATCTACAAAAGGAGCAGCACGCATAATGATTTCTTCACATCAATTTCCAGTGCAGCTTTGGCAAAAAAAACCTTCAGTCCGCCTTCTTGAAGGTGGGAACCAGCCTACACACCTCTTCCCAAAAGCAAACGATGCACATACTCGGCACGAGCGAGGACTGGAAGGCCGGAGAAGAACTCGAGCATCGAAGGATCAGCAATAAGGAAGTCGGAGACATCGAACTTCTCCTCCATTCCAAGATCCGGGATATCCTCAAGCATTAGCCAAATCTGAGTCCTAGACTTCCCAAGATCAGTTTGATATCCAATGCGATGAGCAATGGAATCAAGGCTGACCTTAGTGTCGGAGTGCATCTTGTCCAGAATCTCACAGAGGTCATGATCAGTTGCATCATTGATCCTCCTCTTCTTCTGAGAGCGGGAAGGTCCAGCTTCGAACCTTGTTGAATCAACCTCGCTCTGATCCGTGGTGTCGGGCTCATAGGTGGTAGTCCGGTGAGTTTGCATGGAATGGGAGAGGCTGGGGAGGCATGGGATGTTGCTCCTCATTCAGCAGCTGATTGACAGCATCAATGACATCCTCTGCTGTCTCTCCAGTGGCCCTGTCCTTCCCGAATGCTTCAGCCCAACGATCGTAGTACGGCCACGCCTTACCGCGAATGTTCTTAGCATTTGCATCCACCTACAAACAAACAAAACAAAACACTCAAATTGGAAACTGAGTAATAGCAAGCAAAACACTCTACAGTTCGTACACTATGCAAAGACATAACAAGGCATAACAGTTTCTTATTATCTCCCTATTATTCCCTCTCCATCCACCACAACAAACCTGCAAATTGGGAACTGAGTAACAGCAAGCAAACGAGCCCTCAAGGGCTTAACTTGTTCTCCATAATAACAAAATTCTAGACAAATGAGCATGATAAAATTAAAAGAATTTCCACTACACATTCAAAAAACAGAAACTCTTGTGTGATAATCTTGAAGTAGATGTCACCATCAAAAGAAAATGGCTGAGTTCTTTCTATTAAGCACAGATATCCAAATCAGGCCATAACATAAATAATTCACAATTATACCAATGCTGATTAATCTACAAGAACAGAACCACCAAAAAATCAAACCACAGAGAGGGAAAAGCACACAAAAAATCACAACACTCATCACATTTAGATAGCACAACATTCACAACATTCATCACATTCTGTTTTCCAAGCAAGTTTTTTGAATAAAGTAGATAATTCCAATCCACACCATATTGTAATTTGTCAGGTTCTTCTTCATATAAAACAGTTGTCAAGTGTCTAATAGAGGCTGTTAGCTACCTAATAATGTGTGAACAACAACAAAAACAAAAATACAATGCACAAAGTTCCCTAACACATAGTAAATTCTCATGAGTTCCCTAACAATGTGAGTATTCCACAACACACATATTCATAACAACAATTCTTTTATCACACCCAAAGTCAGTTCACAACCGGTTTAATATTGCATCAAACCCAAACACAATGCACAAAGTGTTTTTATATTTCAACATTAGCTACCTCAATGCACAAAGAGTACAAAGCATAGCATCAATTTCAACATGTATCTCATACAATAGGTATTCCACCACAACATATGCCATAATCACCAACTACATCATACAAAGTATACCCTACAAACAGTTAACACTGAATCTAAACCAAAAGTAACGGTTGTGAGAGGGTACCGTACGTTGCATATTTGTTCCCACTGCTCGTCATCGGCGTCTACAGTGAAATCTCCGTGAAGGTTGAACCCAACTCCGCTGCGGGCTAAGATCGAGCACAAGGAGCCGTAGTTCTTCTTCCAACCCGTGAGTTTGGACACGATGTGAGGGTTGGCACGTATGTTTGCAGTAGGGAAGTGGCCCCTCATCAACTCCTTGAGTCTCCCGACGTAACCGGCCCTAAAACCGTTGTCCGATTTCCACCCGGTTGCGCAAAGCTCCTTCAAGCACTCAAGGAGGACCTCCTCCTCGTGCAGCTGCCACGAGCGTCGCAGCTTCGGCACCCTATGAACTGCAACTGCACAATTAGCATCGTTATTTAGAAAATTTTTACAGAAATCAAGCAATGGAGCAACAATCAACTCGAGTCGAGCCCTAATCTGTCTAAACCCTAACAGAAATCTCACCACAGGGAAGAGATGCGCTCGAGTCGAGCCCAAATCCTAAACCCTCTCTCCCGAAATCAGTGAATTTGGAGAAGCAATGGCGGGAAGGAAGAACCGTACCTGGCTGAGCTGGCATGATTTCTCCAAGAAACTACTAGAAAAGTTCTCCGATTTGCTCCGATGCTCTCGGGTTTCAACCTTTCGCCCCTCACAGCTCTCTCTCCCTCGCGAAAGTGAAAAATGGAGGAAGAATGTCATTAGGTAGGGATTTTGTCTGCAAAATTTGGGGGGAAATGAAAATGGGGGGAAATCATCCGCCAATTTTTCCCCCAAAATCGAATTGGATGTAATTGAATAAGACAAAAAAACTTGAGGGGTATTGTGGACATTTCCCATGCTAATCCCATGCATTACTATGGGTAACCAAACAACAATTCTTCTTAACTTTGGACATGAAACATTGCTACCAAACTACGTATTACTTACAAAACTAAGTCTCGAAACCTATGTTTCAATCCCGGGCCGGCTATCCGACCCGAGCTACCAAACGAGCCCTTAAGATGAAGCAAGATGAGGCAAGATGAGATGAATCATCTTGGTTCATCTCATTATTTTATACATAAATGGAATAAACTAGAGAGCCCGAGATGAAGCTCAAGCCCGGTGCTATTTCACTATTCCGCCTTGATTACTCATCTCACGTTTTTGGTCGGATGACTCATCTCAACGCAATATTTTCCCTATTTTACCATTTTACCCTTATATATTTATACAATTTTAAATAATAATAATAATAATAATAATAATAATAATAATAATAATAATAATAATAATAATAAAGGTTATTATTTAATCCCAACGATAAAATTTGAAATCGGTAGACGTATTTACTAAGGGTAATTTGATCAATCTAAATTTTAATCTAGAGTTATGTAATTTGTACTAAACACAAAATGAAGAAGAGATGGATGATTCATCTTGATAACTATTCACACGAATCATCTTAAGATAACACATCTTGCTTCGTCTTGAGATGAATACCAAACGCACCCTTACATCACATTTAATTTTCTCCGACATTAATACCAGGAAAAAGTAAAATATGCAATCTTACTGGATTTCTCTCTCACAATTTGAAGAAAAGACCACACTAAATAAATCCAAACCAAATAAAAAGAAAAAGAAAGCCACCCACATTAAATATACACATTTTAACCAATTTTATATAAATTCATTCACTCTCACCTTTATATATAACTATATATAAAAACGGAAATACAACAGAAACAAAAAATTTTGGGTTTACACAGCAGCAGCAGCAGCACCCAAAAATTAAAGCTATCACTTCTGCACCCTCTTCTCCGATGGCTCAGGTACCCTTCTCTCTCTCTCTCTCCCTCTCTAGATTTCAATATCTTATGTAATTTTGGGGTATTTGTTGTTGATGGATAGCAGAAGGTAGTGCTGAAAGTATTGACCATGACTGATGAGAAAACCAAGCAGAAAGCCATAGAAGCAGCTGCTGATATTCTTGGTAAATTTTTTTATTTTTTATTTTTGGCTTGAAACAATTCAATCAAGATCCCTAAAAAGTTAAAAGAACGGTTATCTTTCTCTCTCTCTCTCTCTCTAAAAAAAGGGGTGGACTCCATAGCGGCTGATCTGGGGAGTCAGAAACTGACGGTGGTGGGGGACATGGACGCGGTGGCGGTGGTGAAGAAACTGAAGAAAGTGGGGAAGGTGGATATAGTGTCGGTGGGCCCCGCGAAGGAGGAGAAGAAGGAGGAAAAGAAGGAGGAGAAGAAGGAAGAGAAGAAAGAGGAAAGTAAGGGGGAGAAGAAGGAAGAGAAGAAACCAGAGGAAAAGAAGCCTGAGGAAAAGAAGTAATCCAATTTCTTTTTTCTTTTTTTAATTTTGTTATATTTTCAGCAATTTTTGTTAATAAAATTTTATGGGTTCTAAGAATTGATGAAGAAATGATAACATCTGTGTTCAAGAATTCAGAGGGCATCCTCTTCTCTCTCTCTCTCTCTAGAAATTTTCTTCATCGCCGTGATCGTTTGGGATTTTTGAGGTCAAGGATTTCTGCGTTTGTCAAACTGTGGATGTTGACGTTCTTTGATCATAGATTTTAGCAAAATAAGTTCTCTAGTATTAAACGAAACAAAAAGTAAATTAGATTTAAAAAAAAAAAAATGTCGCTAAGTTTATTTTAAATGAAGCTATGTATTTATATTAATGTAAAAAATAAAAAGAAAAAACATTGGGCAGGTGACGTAAGTGGAGGGAAGGAGAGAATAATATGTAGGTGATCAAATCTAAAGTGAAGATAATAAAATTTAGTGAAATAGATTCCAAAGAAAATGTTAATAAAAGTTTAATTATGGGGACAAAAAAATAGTTTTTGTGGGGTTGACATTTTGTACAAGTGCCCTTTTGGCTTTTCATTATATGACATGACGGCTATTAAATCTAGAAGTTGGACATTTGTTACACTTCAATTGTCCTGTTTTTCTAATCGGACTTCAATTGTCTTGCTAACTTGATCGTTTTTCTGATCAGAAAAGTCCTGCTTTCTTGATCGGGCATATAGACTGATATGACAATATTACATAAATACCTCCTCCGTCACACTTCAATTGTCCTCTTTTTCTAATCGCACTCCAATTCTCCTGCTTTCTTGATCCGGAACATAGACTGCATGACAATATCACAAAAATACATCTTCCGTCCCACTTTAATTATCCCGTTTTTCTAATCAGACTTCAATTGTCCTGCTTTCCTGATCGGGCATATAGACTGGCTGCTATGAAAATATCACATGAATTCTGCCCAAATTTTTTATTTGAAAATTTAAAAGTTCCATTTTCATATCCCTATTAGCAAATATGAATCATCGTCGCATCAAATACGAACCATGAACGACTATAATAGCGATGGACAAAGTAGACAGAAGATGTCATCTTAGATTATGATTTGGAGATAGGGAAAAGGTGATGAGATTTTTCATGCGCACACAATATAAAATTATGCCAACAACTAAGCTTGGGTGAGGAAATGCATGAATCTGGAAATACAGTAATGAATTTAGTCAGCACAATACTATCTCTCAATATTTTAATAAATCTTGATCTTTTACCGTGGATGAGTTGTCCCTTTACAAACGGGACGGAGGGAGTGTTTTTCAAACCGTCAACAATAACCACAACAATCAGCAAAAACTATAAACGGCTATGAATCTCAATTACGTCACAATCATGTTGAGCTAACAACTCTAAGCTACAATATACTACCTCCACCTCCGTCCCCTAATAAGATAATGAACCTGAAATAGCAAGCATTAATTAGAGCAGAAAATCAATCCAATAATGGAGCCTAAAAAAATAGCACTGGTCAAAGCAAAAGAGAGAATGAATACCTAGAACTCTAGAAGGTTACAATAAACCTCTTTTACAGTTTTAAAGGCTTAATAACACCAACTTAAAACAAAAGGGGAAGTGCAAAGTCAATACGCCAGCAATTCGAAAGCAGCATCATAATACAATACTAAGAATAAGTTGCCTCGAGCACTGAAGCCACTTCCATTCTACTCCCTCCGTCTCATTATATTAGTCTCGCATGTTAAATACTATATGTGAGGTATAAGATAATGACATATGACGAATGAAATGGGACAGATGGTGTACTTATTATCAGTTTAGCTGATATACAAATGAAACTGCACTTCAACCATGAGGCACGACACTCCGAGTAAGTGTTAGCTAACAGAACAGGAAGCTAATAAAAATATATTATGTTGGCAACCAACCACCATCCCCTGTTGAAAAGCAAAAACAGAATTTCAAAGATATAATGCATGGAAGACATGCACGAAAGGCATCTTGAGGGTGGAAGGGTGAAAGAAAGGATACACATTTTTTTCTCCGAGCACCTGAGGCATTTCTGAGCTTAACAGCAAGAATTGGTAGTAGCTTTGTATGCTTAAGGACACGTCTCATCACAAAATTCAAGAAAATATGAAACCTCATGGTTCGGTGCTCATATGCAATAACAATGAAATGTTGGTGCAACAATATTTTATAAACATAGCTTAGAAAGCTGAAATGTTGGTGCAACAATATTCATAAATATGGTATCCACCGATGCACAACTATCACTTTTGGAACTCAATAGAAAATTTAGCTAATAAGTGTACTGCAATTAATAATCAGCTCAAGATAAAACTTTGCAACTAAATAAGTTAGGGAAACTACAACCCTAGGCAGAACAAGAGAAATAACCAAAATTAGCATGATGCCGGGAACTAGTTAACCAAGAAATTCGACAATACATGGTAAAAGTAGATCAAATAGCAAAAATAACTGGAATATCACAAGATACACATAAAGTCATAAGCAGCACAATTTAAAAAGATAGCTCAAAATGGGAATGGCAGACTTTTAACAGATTTATCCAATTAATCACAGTTTTCCATCCTCATCGAAAGGTTTTAAACTTATGATAACCAATCAGTTCATAGTTGCTTACATGAGTTTATCATATAAAGGATTAAAAACCTATGATACCCATCAGCTCTCGTTTGAATCATTGGGAGTTCTCTAGGTGGATATGGAATCCTTCCCACTCTTTAAAATGAAATCCCTAAATCAAAATCAAGAAGTATGCTCGATGCAACCTTTAATGATATGTGAAGGATTTAACCATTGAGTGAGCTGAGCAAGTCTGAGCCAATCAAGATAAATGCATAGGATCTCTAACAGCACATGGTGTGAAGTCAAAAGACAAGTAAAGGAAGAGAAGTAGTGCATCCTTAATTAAAATCAGACAGGAACAGATTATAAAAGGCTAATTCAGGGAGAAATTTATAGCCCAACAAGTTCCAAGAGCAAAGCAACTAAAGTCTGCCCCTTTCATAATGCATTTTCATCTACTCACTTCTACATCTAGTCATTTCAATCCATGATCAGCCTTCTTTAATCGGGTCTTTAGACATGTGCAGTGGCAGAAACTGAACCATGGGATTATTGTAATTAGAAAGCCTAAGTGATTAGAGAGCAACATATTAGTTGATAAGTAAAGTTGTACTAGCATCTTCATTGCTATAACTAAATTGCCATTTATAGATGTCAAAATTGGGACGTAACGAGACTCACAGGCTTCTAAAGTACATGAAGGAGAAGATACCACTAGCTCGATGAATGAACACAACTCAATAAAATATTACAAAGGATCCCCTCCCAAATATATTTGCTTCGCCAACTTAACATCTCCTGTATCTCTTAATTTTCGACAGCAGATGAGTATACTGCCCCTTCTCCATCATATGTTTTATAACTTGGTGAGCATCAAACAATCTGCCTGCATTGCGAAGATAACCAACTAAGGTAGTGTACACGAGGAAATTTGGATTACAACCTTTTGATTCCATTTCCTTTAACATCAACAAAGCTTCGTCAAATTTCCTATTCATACAAAGTCCACGGATCATGGAATTGTAGGTAAACACATTAGGCAACTGACCTTTATTAATCATCTCAGAGAACATCGCCTGAGCTTTCTCAAACTGATCTGCCACAACATAGCCAGTTATCATCACCGTGTAACACACAACATCAGGCACGCATCCATGCTTTGTCATTTGATCAAAGAAATAATGGCAGGCGTCCAAATTACCAGCTCGACTCAGCCCATCAATCAATGTGGTGAAGTGAAGCACAGTCGGCTCCACGCCAACCTCCTTCATGTGACTCAAAAGCTTCAGCGCTGCTAATGGTTTGTCAGTCTTGCCAAGAACATGGAGAATGATATTAAAGGTATGAAAATCGGGTGATAATCCACTCCTCCCCATCTCATCAAGTAAGCGGTGAAAGTGATCCAATTTCCCAAGCCTCAACTTTGCCCACATGATGACGTTGTAGGTTAACACATCAGGAGACTGACCATCAATCAACATCTGCTGATATACCCACTCAATCAACCTGTACTGATTTAGCGTCAAAAGAGAATGAAGAATTGCATTGAATGAATGTTTAAACGGTCTATAATTGAAAGCTTTCGATTTCATAAACCTCTCTACAACTTTCCTAGCTATTCCGGCACTGCCACAGGTGCAAATGAGTAGATTGAATGTCCTAGCAGTAGTTGGGTACCCTTTCTCAATCATCTCATCGAGTAACCTCCACATTGCCTTAAATTCTTCGCACTCAGCAAAGATCTCCATCAGCAAATTGTAGTTACTTGACGTATGCCTATAATCTTCCTGTTCGCTAGACCACACGAAGAACTTGTAACCCAGCTTTGCACACCTATTTCCGTTTGCATGATTTATTGTCTTCATAATACAAGTAAGAACTTCCCTCACGAGAAGGCCCGACACTCTCACACCTAAATCATTCAGGACAGCCTTTGCATCAAACCCTGGACCATCCTGATTTAGAATTTCATAAACTCTTTCAGCATCGTATCTCACCCCATCAACAAAAGCCTTTCTTGCATTGAAATTTCCCCAAGAATTTTCAGATACAGGCGAACTCCAACTATCCTCATCGGAATTGGATTCACCCTTCGAACTTTTCCAAGATTCCTTGAGAATATCCTCAATCTCCTCAAACCCATTTTCGACATCATCACCATTAAATATACGACTACATAAATTACGGGAAGCCAAACTAAAACCATGAAATCTCTTGAAATTTCTGCAACCGAAAAGAGCTACAGAGTACATGGCATGTGTGATTCAGAAATCGGGACAAATCCATCATACCAGCAATTCATTAGCTACAGGAAAAGCTAACGAACCCAACGAATCACACCTACAACTAACCGAAACCAATCCAGCTGCATTCAGTTTAAGAGACGAAGATCTTCCCATCAAACAGAGAGCTCGGTAAGCGGCGTCGCATGCTGCAGTCGATCAGTATTGAAAATACCTTACCAAAATTACTCATGTGAATTGCATTTACCGACGAAGAGTGAGTTAGACAATCAGGTGTTTACCCTCTTGAGATTGTAAAATTAGCCAGAGCAGTGGAGCTAGGGTTTCACCGCGGAGTATTGAAATTCGGAAGCGATAGAGACGGAGGGGTGGCGGCGGCGGTATGTTAATGAATAGGTATTGCGCCCACTGCGGCGGTACGGTGCTGAAACTGGGCGGCGCGCGGCGGCGAAATTAGGGGTTATCAAGGGGAAGAAGAAAGGGAATGGCGGCGGAGCATGTGGACTGGTCATATAATAGCGGAGTAGTAAATTTTAATATTACTTACTTTTTTCTTATAAGCAAACACGCCTTCATTAATTACAAACGTTTTTAGGTTACTGTTTTATTTTATTTTTTTAATTTATTTATCAAAAGTCAATTGAAGTGTGACGTCCCGATTAGGAAAGAAAGTCAAGTGAAGAGAGACGAATGAAGTGTTTTTTTTTCCCCCTTTTTGAAGTTTTAACAACATAAATTTTAAAGATTGCATCACAAAAAATTCGAATTTGCAATTTTTGATCCCAAAACTTAACCTCGATTGTTATTCCGATAGATGTATACATATTTTTATTATTATTATCAGACTATATTTATTAGCAACTTTTATCCAACCCAACCATCCAACCGATTATATTAGACTATTTTTTTTTATCATAAATGTCTATTATAATTTTTTGTATTATACAATTTTTATTTTTTTAAATATAATATTTAAGTAATAGATATCAACATTTGAAACACAAAATTCGAAATAGAGAATATGGTCCCCTTTTAAAGGCCAAAGCCATATCTCCTTTTCTAAGTTGGAGAGTAGAAACAAGTATCTTACATTGACGGAGCAGGGTCGGGCACCACTCGACATCCCCCGACAAAATTTATTCAAATACAGTAAACACTTACTCTATTAAATATAAAGTGAGACAACATAAATGAGACGAATGAAGTATATTTTATTATCATCTCATCACAGAAAAACATCGAAAGAAAGAAAATAAAAGAAAATGGCATCATATTTTGGGGTCATTAACATCAACTATACTCGAATACTAGTTGTACTTACTAATTTGATTCCTTTCAATTTGCATAGAACTAGGGTTTATAGTTTTATGGAAATATGAATAAATATTGTAGAAAATTACCTCTGAGCTTAAGAAAGGTGTTGTATCCACATCCGTCTCTTGTACACCATCTGCGATTTCTGCTTCTTCATGCTTATCTCGGCACGATTCTTGGGTTTTTGCACGTTTTGAGTGTTGTTTCTTCATGCTTACGGCAGATTGAAGGCGTGGTTTGCCAGAAACATCTTTCTGTCGGGTTTAAGTAAAATGGCAGTGGTTGAGAGAAACAGAGAGGGAGATTATGGTGTTCTCCGTCATTTTTTTTTGTGAGAGGAAGAGAGAAACAAAGAGAGAGAGAGAGGGTTCTGCGTAATTTTTTCTGTGAGAGGAAGAGGGAGTTGCGGGAGTTGTGTAGCCGTTTTTTTTTTAAAGAGGGGAGTTTTTTGCAGTTACCGAGATTGTAGGTAGGGGATCATAATGAAATCGCGCCTTTTCCTCATAAGGGCAATCTTAAACCATTTTTGAAATTATGGGTATATTTGTTTTTTTTTTAACATTCAAACCTAAATTTGTTTTTTTAACTTCACATAGGGCATTTTATTTTTTGCCTCTATTTTTTATACCAACTTTCTATGAATTTTCTATTTACGATTATTAAAAGAAAAGTGTAACGTCTTAGATGGGACTGAAGGAGTATTTACTTTTTTTTATTTTGTAACAAATTATATACTCCTACAATTTTTATAATGTCGTATATACTAATCGAATAAAAATAAAATTTTGGTTGATGAACGCGAACATTACGAAACTTCTTTTACTTATATTTTTTATGATTTTTAAACATAAATTTTTTTTTTTTTTTTTTGAAACAAACAATTTATTAAAAAAATAAAAGAGTGGCCCCGTAGAGCGGGTGGCCACCGAAACCCACGGCAGAGCCGGGGTATGCTACATCAAACTGGCCCAATTAATGTGACAATTGGCCGGAATGCAACCCAAAGAGATGGAACCAATCTACCGAAGTTGGGTCGGAATACAAACCCGGAAATAGAACAAACTATGGTGGCCGGAATACAAGCCAAAAAAAGGAAGTCGAATGGTATAAAAATAAAGGGTGCGAGATGTAAGAGTAACAACGGGAAGTAACAGGGGATGGTGTAGGTCCAAACTTTAATCTGGGCTCCCCACCGGCCCACCACGGGCTAGAAGTAGATGGGGCAGAGGGAAATGCAACCCGGCATGCGCCCGACCAGCCCCCGTTGCACCCACCCGAAAGAAAAATGGAGTGCGTTGCCCGATGCATTCCCGGCCAGCCCCCTCCCCCCCCCCCCCCCCCCCCCCCCCACACACACACACATACACACACATTTTTATTACCAACATAAAAGCAATAAAGATTACAAGTACAAAACCAGCTAACTAATTACGAGTATTGGCCTCCATGTGGGATAACACCACCTCCACTGGGAATTCATTATATAGAACGTGATAGACGTCGATCTTGATCTCCCGGAAAATTCTTTGCACGTTAAAGGCTTCTTGTCGATGCTTAGCTTTATTTCTTCCATACCAAATATGATTCACCGTTGCAGCAAGAGCAATCCAGCGGGCCTTACACAAAACACCCGAGCCCGACTTGTTTCGATAGCAATAGCGAATAGCTCGTTGGATTGTGGTGATGCTCCCCGTAATGCAGATCCATGTCTTGATGAGCTGCCACAGTTCTCTAGTTTTTCAACAAGCAAAAAAAAGGTGATCATGTGACTCATTTTCAGTTGAGCATAACACACAAGCTTGCGGCTGCTCCACAAATTTGAGTCTATCCACTGTCTTGAGTCTTCCTTGTAGGGCGAACCACATCGTAACGGAAAATCTAGGCGGAATGTAGCTACGCCAAATCGCTCGATGCCAAAATTTTGGGATGGCCGCGGGTCTGAAGAAGTCATCCGCTTCCGCCACACCCTTCCCCTTGAACCTTTTCCCTACTAATTCTCTACTCTTGTGAATATCCCCATCATTCTTCGCGAGGATATCGTCCCTAATCCTGTAGAGGCTAGCCAACAATGTCGGGTCCTTACCCTCCTTACGTGCTGTCCAGAATTTCCTATTGTCGATAATCTCCGAATGGAGCCACCTAATCCAAAGGGAATCCGCTTTGGATTGTATATTCCATATGACTTTCGACAAGAGAGCTTTGTTCCATGCCGCTAAATTTCGAAAGCCAAGCCCACCCTCCTCTTTAGGTAAGCATACTGTTCTCCATGCCACGGGGCAAGCTTTCCCACCCCAAACAAATCGACGCAGTAACGTATGGATCCGGTCCGCGACACCACTCGGCAAGGGTAGGCTTTGGAGCCAAAAGCACTCGACCCCTTGCACTACCGACCGCACCAACTCAGCCCGTCCCGCAAGCGATAGGAAAGAGTTGTTCCACTTATTAATTATGTTGGCAATATTCTCAACCAGAGGCGAGAACTGAGAGATAAGCAGCGACCTGGAAGTAAGTGGAAGCCCGAGGTACTTTGTAGGAAGTGCCCCTTCCGGAAAACCAAACTTTTGAAGGATGAGATCCTTGGTGAAGCCTCGGTATCCTTTTGTAGGAAGTGCCCCTCCTTGGTAAAATTTAGTAAAAAGAATATGATATTGCTCTTTAAAATATATGATCTTTTTTCTAACCTTGTTAAAAGTTGTAAATAAAGTTTTGTGAAATTGTATATGATCTGAAAATATAATAAAAATTACAAATAAATAGTCTACAAACTTTGCTCCAAAAAAATAGAATACAAATAGCACTATCATAAATGAACCGTACATCTTATGTGTTGTAATCTTTTTTACTACACCTAAATTAGCACTAAAGTTGTAGTAGGTGAATCTGTATAATTTGATTTTGAGAATATTTGTAATGAGATGCACGCTTTACTATTATTATTTGTTTTTTTAAAAATAGCATTATAATAAATGAACCATACATCATATAGTTACAATCTATGTTGCAGAGATACCGATACTTGGATATGGATTTTAAAAAAAATTAGGATGCGATTCGTCAATGATATGCCTATTTAATTATATTTTTAATTTTTTAAAATATAATATCCATATAATATTTAGAATTTAAAATTTCAAAAAACAAGCGTATATGATTTTTCTCAATCAAAATGTAAAGTATTTTAATAATACAATATAATTTAGTAATAATGCAACAATTCAATAAAGAAACGCATATGATTTTCTTTAGTATTTCACTTATTTGGTTTCTCACTTTCTTTTTCTTTATTGAATTTAAATTTAAGTCAAATCAAAATAATTAAGTATTGCAAAGAATAACCACCAAAATATAAGTTTTCAAAAATATTTATACTCCCCACTTTCAAATTCGTGTATCCAATATTTTTTATTTTTTAGTATTTAAGGATCCGCCATGTGGCGAATCCGGTGTGAATCACACGAGAATCGCACATAAATCGCACCCTATAAAAATCCGATACGTGCATTGTGCTATATTTTAAAGAATCCGTGCAACATAGCTCGTAACCATTTACATAATAGAAATTTTTACAGGAATTCAATTCCGACTTATTGATACTTGCAATCTTATTTTACTATAAGTAAAATAAGATTGAATTATTTTATTTTAGTTTATGACAATTATACACAACTTTTGTAATGACATAATAGTTGAATAAAGGGAGAAAATTAGAACTACCCTTTTTCAAAACCTTCTCCACAAAACTACCCATTTTTAACATCTATGATATTAAACTACCCATTTTGTTTTATAATGTCATTAATGCCCTTTAAACAATGAATTTCTCTTGTTTTTGTATATTTCCACTCCTAGCCATGCAAAATATTTATCAGGCCCATCACTCTTCAGTAAAATTAAAAATTTCTGTAAAACCAACTTCATACCTTTTGACCGAATTACTGCCGGGTCCTATCCGTCTGGGTTTTACGGCAAACGCATTCCAACCACGCGGAGCACCGGATGGTTCCAGCCACGGATTCCTTCAACAGCAAACAGCACAGCCCTCGTTCGTTTCCTACCCGGGGCGTAGAGCATTGGTTGGTATACAAAAATTAAAATTTGGCGACAGGTGATGAGCAGAAAGCCCAAATTTTATTAGGGAATTATAAACTATTTATTACATAAGATTATCTCCTTTTGGGAGGAGACAAACTCGCTTAGCTACCTATGGTAGCGGAAATAGAAACACTCATGTACAAAGAAAACTAAAACTATTACAAGGTTTATTTTGAAGACGTTAAAGAAAATGTTCGATGATCTTCTCCTCCTTCTTTCTCCTTTTTATATATATGCAGAATCGTGGGTTGTAATCCTGCATTATTGCCTCGGATGCCAAATGTGTTGGCATCTTCCTTCTTTACCGAAAATTTCGGTAGTGGTCAGGGTCGGTCTGTCCTTATTTCCACCGAAAGTTTCAATAATGCATTCGGTGAGAGTTGGCCTGTCATTATCTTCACCTATAGTGATGATAATGTGTCTTGATGAATGGAGTCTGGGACCTCCATCTTTGAATTCCACTGAAATTTTGGTGAAATGTCTTTATCCGTCCACCCACCATTGTCGTCTTCTTTTTGGGTGGGGTTCCTCCTATGTAGAGTCACATGACTCTATTATTTCTTGTTGGGAAAACTTTTCCCCGGGGCCCTCGGCATTCTTTTGGCTGGAACTGCCTGTGACTCCCTCTTGTCGGTGGCTCGGGCTCGTCCTGCTCTTGGCATGAATCCTTTCCCGAACTCAAGCTCTTTCTGGTTTTGGCATGACGAACAAATGCATTCATCCCAATGGCCAAAATGAGCCATGTTGCAGTATTTGCGATGAGTCTCTTTGCTCACCACCAGCTTGTTTTCCCATAGCAGAGTTCTTTTTCTTTCGAAAGCTTCCTCTGCAAATCTTGTTGTTTTTCCTGTCATGGTATTTAACAGGAAAGATCCGTATACCGAGTTCTAGAAAAATTTGAACTGGTACTTGACTTTGTCCATCTCTGTGAGACAGACCCATAAACCCCAAGCTCGTCGAGTTGAGATTTCATCTTCCGAGATGGTGGAGACAAGTGGAACATCTCCATCTAGTGCCTTAACTTCGTTTAAGGCTCTTTCATCGGGTCTCCTTAGCCTTATGTAATGAAAGGCTTCATGATTCCCTTTCCCTGCTGGTTCGGGAGCTGCACTTATAAAGTATAGCTCCAAAACATCACCGCGGCTAAGTTGATCATTATTAGCCCACGAATCATACATTTCTTGAATCCATTTGGGTAGATTCTTGATCTCTGTGAATGTTGGTGATATGGTTGAAACTGAAGCAAGAGCTCCAAAATCATACCATTGCTTGACATCATGTGGATTTGCTCCTGGCTTCATCCATACCCTGGGATATTTTCCAGAGCCATCGATAATACAATAGCTTGGATTAATTTCCCTTCTCGTAAGTAGCTTCTCCTAGCTAGCTTGCTATGCCTGCCAAAAAGAAGAAACTTGAATAACCTGGTTAGTATCAATCTTAGATTTGCCAGTCATCGGCCTAAGATTGATCTCTCCCTCTTTAACCCCAGAGGTGCTGGGTTGACATGATGATTCAGATTTGGACACCTGAATCTCATCTTCTCCTTGGGCCGGTAGATCTATTGATGCTACCAACTTAGGACTCGTGCTAGAGGTATTTGAATCCTCTGCTGCCGTTATAGGGGCCGACAACCGAATCACTTCTTTTTCCTTAGAGGACGCCCGAAGGAGTGGCGCTTGTACTGCATTCCAGCACTGGTTTTGTGCTAGCCTACAAACTCGAATTCTGTCGGTGACTTTCGTCTTATCGACATCTTGTATCTTTCCGGATTGTTCAGCCCTCAAGACACACTCGTCCCATTCCTTTGATAACATCTCGAGGTTTTCTCGGAGATGCTTCTGGGAAATCATGATGGAGCTACACTCAGTTGGCTCAATCTCTTGTCAAGAAATCTGCAAGAACATTCTCATGAGATTTCACAATAATGATGTCAAAAACAAAATATTGACATTCAGCTTGCCATCTTAGTAATCTAGCCTTTTTAGGTTCAGATTCTATCTTGTTTTTTAAGAAAGCCTTAACCTGCGTGTTATCAACTTTCAAAGTAAATTTCTTTGCTAATAAAAATAAAGGCCATTTTTTAAACGCCTTTCGAACTGCAAAGAATTCTTTCTCGTTAATGTGCCATCTGACGGCCTCATCTGCTGAGAATAACCCGTTGCAATATCTGCATGGTTCTTCTCCATTGGGTGTGATCTTTGTAAGGACTGCTGCCCACCAATGATCACTTGTGTCCCTTGAGATCTTCTGGGAAATCTTTCACTTTTTGCACGATATGATCCTGCAAAATAATCCCCGTCTCATCGATCTCGATTCCCAGAAATTCCATTTTCCGGGTTGCTATAACTGCCTTTTTTCAGACAGTACTAGCCCTTCTCTGTAACAAACATCTGCAAAGATCTCAAGATGTTTATTGTGTTCATTCATATCTTTTGATGTTATCAGAATGTCATCAATATAAATGAACATAAATGATGAATAATCTTTAAATAAATTATCCATCTTCCTCTGAAATATCTGGGGTGCATCCATTGGCATCACATTCCAAACGTAATGTCCTTGTGGAGTTGAAAAAGCTGTGAACTTCTTACTCCCTTCTTCCATGCGAATCTGGTAGAAACCTGACTTGCAATCAAACTTTGAGAAAACCTTTGCATTTCTTATGCAGTTAATAAGGTGTTCTCTACTTGGTATGAAATAACCATCGAATTCCAAAATGTCATTAATACCTTTGTAATTAATAACAAGTCGAGGTTTATTTCTTTTAATCTCACCATGATTCCTTACCAAGAAGCCTGGGCTACTGTATGGTGAGTATCCTGGTTCGATTAGCTTCATGTCAAGGTGTTCCTTGATGATGCCTTTCATGTCCTCTTGATCTTTGATATTCATCAAGATCGGCCTGTATTGAACAAACTCGTGAACCTTGTTTGGTTTGACAGTCAAGGTTGCTCTGAGTTGATTCTTCTCCCACCATGCCAAAGGGTTCTCATTGTAACAACGTACAATTTTCCTTTTGACATCTTCCAATGATACCTGTGTATCAGTTTCAATATCTTTACAAATTAAAGATACCTTTAAGATCTGGATCTTAGCAACGTTTTCTTCATCGTAATTGCTAAGTTTCCCTTTGATCATATAATCCAACAATGCTTCGTTGAATCTTCTCTGGTCCTGCATTTTTGGGTTCCGAAGTAGTCCTTCATCACCACGCTTGCTGCGAAAATTGATTGGCATTTGTCGATTAAATGCTCCTTTCAATCTCTGAACAATAATTTTGTGATCACACTGCGTTGTGAACACTAATCTCTGCCTCTCATTATCCTGCATATATCTTTTGAACATCTGCAGAAAATTGTTACCGAGCAAGATATCTGCACCGGTATCATGAAAATAGATTGGAGGGTTTTTAACCTTATACCAAGGCGTCTGACCTGCTCCTCCAATCAAGATTTCCACGGCCTTGATTCCTTTTGATGGAATCAGGACCCTCTTGGAAAAATCTCGTCCTGCAATCCGTGGTAGTTCTTCCTCTATTTCTGCTGGGAAGCTTTCACGTCTTGCTGTGCATATTCCTGCACCTGAATCAATATAAGCAGCAAAATATTCTGCCTTATATTGCTCATACAACACTCCAATAGGAATGTAGATTGAGAATGGACTTGTCATTCAATCAATAGTTTTCTCTCATTGATCGTGATCTCCATTCCTCCTTCCCTGCTTCTCCAGGGCTTGTATTTCTCGAGGAAATGTAGACCGAGGATAAGGATATTTTCTTCTCTCCCTGCTCGGCCTTTGACTTCAACCTTCCATCCACTAATTTCGATCATGGCCTTGTAGTGATGGATCTCTGGTTGTTCCAGATAATACAAGATATTACAAGGAAAATTATTTCCCCATCTTGTAGTATCAAATCTGGTGGTTACTCCTCGCCATCCTTCCGGACATTAGATGGTGATAACCGTCTTGTTGAAGTCTAACAACTTTGGTTGGGCAGGTTGTCTTAGACTCAGGCTCCTTCCCAAAGGTTGAGAAGTAATCCTATCTCCCTGGAATGATAATCTTCCAGAATGTAATCTAAGACTTTGATCATGTCTTATGACTACCCTGTCTTGAATTTGGATATCCATGTCTCTCAATCGTGGATATCACTTGTTGGAATCAATTGCATCTCCACTTGATTCACTGTGAGCTCGATTGGTAGCGCCATTTCTCATCTTGTGATTCCATAGACAATATGGTGCTTCCGACTCTTTAGACTGAAGTTCCTTAGAACTTGGTCTATGTTTCTGGCTGAAAAACCCTGATATCTTTGTATACTCAGGTTTTTCTTCATGATTTTATCAATCTGGCTTTCTGAGATAATCATCCGGCTAGAATATCCGGTTCTATCTTCAAATTCCTGATGATGTATCTCTTCTTCATCTGGATTCTGAATCGGTGGATCCATCAGAATCTTCGCTGTCGAAGTCTTCTTCGGCTTCATATATACTCTCATCAGAGGGTATATCCTCGAACTGGTAAACTTGTACTAGATCTTTGAAATAGATCACGTCTTCAATGTTAGGTGTTGACTCGAATCTATTCATCTTCCTGTTTCTGGGCAATTGGTCGAAATATGCCCAAGTGCACCGCACGTCCAGCAGTTGCAATCTTTAAAACTTTCATTTGCCCTGGCATGAGCTTTTCTGAAAGTCTTTTTGGCTGCAAATTTCCCTCGAGACTGGTCGGGTTTTCTGGGTTGAAATCTGCTTCTGGATGGACCGCTTCTCTGTCCATGCTTGTATGATCCGGCCTTCTGTCTGGACCACATAGTTCTTGGTTTCCAAGATTTTCTCCTGGATTTTCCTTCTTTTGAATAAGGCTGGAACCTATTCTTCTTGTACCTTCGTCTTTCTGAAGGTTCTTCTCCTATGACCGTTGGTAGATCACAGCTTTCACAGTTGAGAGTGGTGGTTTTGTTGATCCTCCTCAACTTTTTCATATTCTTCTGTGTTGTGGCTTGTTGACACCATTCCATCAACTTGGCATGCACATAAGACATCCTTTTGGCAACACTGTCATGGATACCTGGGGTATATCCACGAATGAGCATTTCTCTCCATGGGTTTGGAAATTTTAGGAAGAAAATTTTCTTTGCATTCTCTTCATCAATCCTGGATTGATGTTGATATAAGGTGAAGAGCTTTAAAAACTTGTTGAGCGTCTTCTGTTCCAAGACCACGAGTCTCAGATTGTAGAACGCCATCAAGTATTTCTTTCTTTTCTCCTCATCGTACCCCTTGAAGTAGCCTTCCCCCAAAAATAGAGTTTTAGCCATTCTGCCATAGAAGGAGCCATTTTTGATAGTCTTCTTTTAAGCACGTATCTCTTATTTCTTGGCTCATCCCTTCCCAAGCGATCTTGGCAACTCCCATGAGGCTTAGCTCGAGAGTTTTTGCAAAGCTATCTTGACTCATATCAAGAGTGGCTGCTGCAATAATCATGGAACTCTTCCATTCTTCGATGGCTTCCTCTCTTTCGTTGAAGTCAACATCGTCGAGATTGAGATGAATTCCGTATGGATGCATTGGTTCCATCGTTGCCTTCCCTACAGGTGTTTCCTGCATCTTGAAGGGCTTCCACCTTGCGTTTCGCGTATTGATTTTGTGAGCTTCGTAACTCACATCTTCAAGATGCTCATGGAATGAGGGTCCTGCTTGGACTCCGGGTTTTGACTCCGGTACTTCGTTCACCTTTAGATCCACCACTTTGAGGTCAGCAAATGATTCTGCTAACGCCTGTAGGTCCTCCAAACCAATTCTTTCAAGATTTGCCATTTCTATCTTGAATCAGTTTGTTTATGAGTTCCCACCCTGGATCCTTCTTGTTAGATTCTTTGATGGCAGCTCAGTCCGGGGAATGGGCAATACATTCTGGGGACTGCTTGACTCGCTTTTAAAGAAAAAATTCCTCTTGAAGGAACTGGAACGGGATTGTTCCAATTTCTCCACTCGTTGTTGGATATCTTTCAGGATTAGGATTTCATCCTGTTGAGAAGATATCTTTTCCACCTTTTGCGGTACTCCGTACTGGCTATTGCCGTAGTTTTGCACCGTTTTCTGGATCTCCCTTAAATCCATAGAGATTTTTGCCGAATCAGGCTCAATCTCTTGGAAATTAGGGCCAACTCCTCCGATTGACTCCGTCATCTGGTATGAGTTTGGTGATATAAACTCATGGCTCGTCTTAGGACTCCCTCCAGGTATTGATTTACCCAAAGGCGATCCACATACATCTTCACGACCTCCTCACAGATATGGATTCGGTCGGGAGTGGCATCTTCTCGAACGGCTTCTTCGAGAATTCCTTGTCTTACTCTTAATTGAGTAAGTTCGAACTCCTTTTGATCCCTCAATAAATTGAGGTATACTCTGTAACTTTCGCAACTCAGACAAAAGTCTGGTTCCATTTTAACTTGGTGTCTCCTCCGTTAGTTAATAATCCATTATGCAATAAATAAATATAATTCCCAAATAAACCAAGAGCTCTGATACCATTTTAGAAACGTAGGATCATAATTGGTGAAAACAAGATTTTCATCCCATTTTTGCAAATTATTTTAGTGGTTGAATACTTCAAACAAAGAAACTCATATCTATAACAATTTTGGGGTTGCAAATAGACAAGGTAAAGGACATTTTGGGTAAATGGGTAGATTAATATGAGGGCCAACTTTAAAAATACCCATTTTTATAACAAACATAACTTTTATACCCACAATATAAGAAGTATAACTTCTATACCCATTTTGTAGTTAAAAGACTTAAATACCCTTACTAATTGGGTCCCACTTGTCTAATAAAACAAAAAAATCAATTAAAATAGGTAAATGCTAAATTTGGACTGTGGGGCCCAAATAATGTTTCTCACGATTGATCTCTCCCTCTCACGATTCAATTGTCGTGAACCAATTCCACCAAAATTGAATCTAACGTGGAAATAAAAAAAAAAAAAAATTAAATAAACGAAAAATTGTATCTCACGAGAAAGCATACACGACATGTATCCATGAATGCTCGGTTGTAATTTTTCAAAAAAAAAATGAAAATTGCATTAATTAACCACAACAACCAAATCTGCAAATTCATTAAAAATAGAATATGGTGGTTAGTTAGCATTGATTGTAAATCAGAAAAAGTGAGCAAATACAATAGCATAGACATAATTGAATCACGACATTACACTACAAAAACATATTGAGAGTGAAAATTTGTAGATTTGTACGCATTCTCGAATTTCTAGAAATTTCGGAAGAGATTCAAGTGGTTTATTCGAGACAAAATACCAAGGTAATATATGATTTTGTATATTTATTGTTAGTAATATTCCAAAAAAATTATAAAAAAGTATTGTTCTTAAGTACACGATATTATGTCCAAAACAACCGTGTATACACGGTATATTGTATGTTTTTGTCGTGTAAAGTCAACAAAGTCAACTATTGAAAGTCAAAATTGTTGACTTTACACGACAAATTGTGTAATTTAACCGTGTATACACGGTTGAATTAACTTTTCAACCGTGTACTGAAGAACAAAAATTTTTCAGATTATTAATTTTCTTTTTTTTTTTTGGTACAGATGGAGATGGGTGATCAGAGAATTCATATCCGTCATAGCGGTCGTTGGGAGGGAATATCGTACGTAGGAGGAGACTCTTTTCTCGTCACTTATCCCATAGCGAGTTTGAGCTATGAAAACGTATTGCGAGACGTTCAACTTTACTTGGGTGATGAATCGGAGCACTTGCTATTCCACTTGACGAACCTCAACGAGCGGGAGATGGTGAAGGCCGTTTTAAAGAGCACCGGGGATTTGCTTAGAATGTGCATCGCGAGAAGGGAGATGTCGACGATCTACGTCATTAGTAGAGCAAATCGGGCAGCCCATACTACCCAACGATCGACGATTTTTCAGAACTATACCGTCGAAGAGGAGTCGATCCCGAGATCGAATGCATTTGAATCCGAAGTACGCGACGAAGAAGAGCCGGAGTCGGAAGAAGAGTCTCTCGAGTCCGAGGGCGAGGAAGCAAGGAATGTGGAGGAACGATCCCAATTACTTGAGAGCCTAACGGCTGAATTCGGAGCATGGATCCGCGAGCCCGGCCATATTGATAGGGTTATCGGGCTTCGTAGCATGCACTCACAAAACCAAGAGCCCCGTGACGACGAAGCTCGTGCTCGCGCTAACGAGGAGGCGGTTCGACATTGGTTGATACCGCACGTCGATCTAGACACCGTGCTCCCTTTAGGATGGATCGATCCCGACGTGGTACCGGCCTTGGGTCAGTTGCGAAAGCACGGATACTTCAAGAAGAAGGATGACTTGCATATAGCCGTCGGATTGCTGCACATGGATCTCCGGAAGGAGTATTGTATCCCTCGTTCCGACAAAGGCCGTGTGGGTTTTAGGTGCACTTCGGGGAAGGATTGCGAGTTCAAGTTGAATGCAACGCAGAAAGGCGGGATTTGGAAGATCAACAAGTACGTGGCCGATCACACGTGTCTAGTTGATTTAAATTCGAACAACAAACGACAGGTGCCGGCCATGGTATTAGGAGCATTCTACACTCGTCGATTGATCACCGAGGGCGCAGTGTTGAAGCCAAAGGAGATGGTGGACGAGCTACAGAGTGAGTACGGTATTCAGATTGACTACCCGTTCGCTCTCCGTGCGAGGAACGTCGCTATAGAGATGACGTACGGTGCCTTCGACGAGTCTTATCAGAGGCTCCCTTCTTACCTCTACCTTTTGAAGGAGATGAATCCGGGCACCCAGTACGACATCCACACCTCCCACGTCACCCACCGTCTGACCTACTTCTACCTCGCCTTTGGTCCGTCCATCGAGGCGTGGGGAAATGGTTTGCTACGCCCCGTGATCGTAGTAGACGGGGCGCACTTAAAGGGGAAGAATAAGGGGATGCTCTTTGTGACGGTGACGAAAGACGGGAACGAGCAAGTGTTCCCCCTTGCCATTGGATTCGGTCCCATAGAGAACGACGAATCTTGGACGTGGTTCTTGGCCAAAGTCCGAGAGAGTTTCGGGGCGCCCTCGGACTTGTTGATCGTATCCGATCAGCACGTGAGCATCGCAAATGCGATCGACTCCGTCTTTCCGCACGCTGCTCACGGCCTCTGCTTCGTTCACCTCCAGAGAAATTTCGTTAGGTACGGGAGGCATGCGGGGGCTATATTCGAGTCTGCAGCCTATGCCTATCGAGATTCCCAATTCGATGAATATTGGGGGAATCTGAGGGACCTAAGCAGGGAGGGAGGCAGGATCTACAGGAGGTTGAGCGACATTGGCCTGCCGAGGTGGGCGAGGTGCAAGCAGTGGCGGAGCTAGACTTCCGAGTCAGGGGGGTCACATTTTTTGCAATTTACAAAAAATATACATTAAAAAAAAAATCAAAGTAAGAAAATAGTATTAATAACTTTCAATAGAAATGTGATACAACTGAAATTACGAAATAAGTTTAAAAATTAAAAATGAGTACAAAAAACTTCATAAAATTCCTCTTCTTTCCTTCATCTTCTGATATCGCTCCATAATTGCTTCATTCGTAACATTGACAAATACATCCTTTTCAATGTAAGGAATTAAGCAATCGTTCATTAGGTCGTCTCCCATACGATTCCGTAAAATATTCTTGATGAACTTCATAGCCGAAAAAGCTCTCTCAACTGTAGCAGTAGCAACCGGTAAAGTCAAACACAACTTAATAAGCAAATAGACCAATGGAAAAACTTGATCTTTTCTTGTCGAAACCATCTTCTCAGCAAGACCTCCAATCCCTAATAGCTTTGAGAACTTTCCATCCATGCGCACATCGATTATGAAGTTTTCAAGCTGACTCTCAAGCTTACATGAATCAAATTCTGAAAATTCTGAAGGATAAAACTTTGCAAGGAGAAGCAGCCTTGTAGTTTTGGTTCCAATCAATTAAAATTTTGCAAGCCCACAATTAAAATTTTCTAATGGATATAGTCAATCATATGCAGCCTTGTAGTTTTGGTTCCAATCAATTGCAAGAAATCTTAAATTCTGGCCTGAGTAAGTTTCCCTTACCCTCATTAATCGGTGTTGAATTCTGGAATGAGTTACTTTCTAACCTTAATAATAGATGGTTTATTGTCTATCTCTATCTCAATGCCTTTCTCCTGTTCGTTAAACCTCCCCAAGGCATCATATTGTTATGAATAGTCTCCTCTTATAGTTGTTATTGCTAGGCTAACATGATTTTCAAAAGCAATGTAGATGTTACCTTGTAGAATCGACACCAAGTCTACAATGATGGCAACGTAGAAATGTTGAAAAGAGGACGAGCTTTGACGAGAAACGGAGAAAGGGCAAGCTGCCGAGCTTGAGAAAGGGCAGTCTTCTGACTTCTCTCTTCACAAACTTCACTAGTTAAAAAAAAGCAAAATTTTTATCAATGGAGAGGGAGAGATTGACATTTGACAGAATCGAATAAAAAGAAACGTACCTGAAGAGATGGCGGCGGCTTCCGGCGAATAAGAGAGGTGACGGTGGCGGCAGACTGCAGAGGACGGGAGAGAAAGATAGAGAGAGAGAGAGCGAGGATTTAGAGAGGCGTCGTAACTACACCAGATGGAGATGCCGACGAAGGACGGGCATGGCGACGACGACCGGGGATGGGCCGGATGGCGACGGCGACATGGCGTATTTGAGAAATATGTCTTTGAGAGATTGGGGTTACTGTCGTGAGTTTCTGAATTGGGGAGAATTGGGGATTTACAATAATATTAGTAATTTTTTAATATTTTAAATAATAGAATTACGAAATTACAAAAATACCCCTGACTTTTTTTAAAATTCCAGTGGGGTCACTTGACCCCACTGCCACCCCCCTCCCTCCGCCCCTGGGTGCAAGTGTCCCGTCCGACGTACGAGCTTCATGACTTCGAATCCCGCCGAGACCATGAATGCTCGGTTGTTGTGGGCTCGGAGACTCCCGATTTGTGCCATGATCGAGGTGTATCGGATAGTCGTCGAGAAGTGGTTCGACGAACATCGGACTAGTGCCCTAGCTCGCCAACATGAACTCACCGAGAAGGCCTATACGAAGATGTCGGCATCGTCGGAATGGGGCCGTCGCTATTCCGTCAGAGGAACGCCTACGCCCACCCTTTGGAGAGTCGAAGGTGAAAAGCAGACTTACCTGGTCGATCTCCAAAACTCGACTTGCGAATGCCGTGAGTTTGAGTTAGACGGCATCCCTTGTCGACACGCTTGTGCGACGATAAGGTACGGCTACTTCTCGTTTTATTTTAGTTTCATGCTTGTCGTATTTCAATTGGATTTCTAAACGTTTTTGTATTGTATGTTGTTACAGGCACTCCGGTGGGCGGGCAACTGACTACGTGAGCCATTATTTCAGGCAATCCACGTTAGTTGCTACGTATTCTCCTCAAATTCAACCGGTTCCTCATCCCGAGACGTGGAGTGTTCCCGAATTCATTTCACGATGGAGGGTGCTACCCCCTCTTGTACCTAGGCAAGCCGGGCGACCATCGATGGCAAGAGCTCGATCAGCCGTTGAAGGAGAATCCTCTACGAACCGGCAAAGGTGTTCAAGATGCGGACAATACGGGCACAAGCGACGGAGTTGCCAAGCCTCGCTTCCCATTTGCGGAGTTGATCTAAACGCTCCCCCTCGACGTCCAAGAGGTAAGAAAAAATGTAGCATTTGCAAGAGCGAGGAGCATACTAGGCCTCGATGTCCGTACGATACCGATGCTTGATTATATTTTTATTTCTATTTTGTACAAATTGACGTTTTTTGGATCATAATGAACGTTTTTGGATGTTTAAGAATGTTATTGGATGTAATCTTATCAGATTGTGTTTGATTTGATCATTTGGTGAAAATTTATGTTTTTTTGTGTTATAAATTGGATACCTTCGGCCAAGTACACGACAATATACTTGATTTAATCATGTATACACGGTCAAATTATCCTATTACTCGTGTAAAGTCAACAAAAAAAAGTCAAAATTTAAAATGACCATACACGGTCAAATGTAAATTGTTATCGTGTATACACGGTTGAAAATCTAATTCAACCGTGTAAGGTCAACAAAGTCAAAATTAAATAAAAGTCAATGCCCTCTACACGAATGTTGACTCTACACGATTTAAAATGAAAAATGGCGTGTACCCTTGTCGTGAGAAGTCAAAATTAAGCCTAAAAAGTCAAAATTAAGCCAAAATTCCTAAAATTCTCGTGTTTCATTTGATTTTCTCGTGTATCTCGAGTCTATTAAGTTTTGTAAACGTGTAATAACGTAAGTTATGTCATAATTAAGCCAAAAATCAATTGAATTGAAGGATATGTTATGTAAGTATGAAGTGTAGAGTGGGTGTCACTTATATAGTCTAACTACTAAGGTTACGTTTGATCTAGAACTAACTTACGAACGTAATGTTCTTACAAACTTGTAATTCACGTAACGTGATCGAATCATAAGATTGCACAATGTATGAAAGTAACAGTGATTCCAACTCAATTGAGTCCCACGAATTGAAAAATCAAAAAAAAAAAAAAAAAAAAAAAAAAAATAGGGGGTTCTTAAGTACACGACTTAGGGTACACGGCTGAGGTTCTTGAGTACACGGTTAAATTGCTCATTCAACCGTGTACCCAGCCGAAGGGTTAGAAAAAAATGGCCAAAAAAAACAATTTTTCCCCCATTTGATATTTTTCAATTCATCACCTGTAACGACCAAAATCAACATCGTTCGAACAAAATCAATTTCAAACAAATCTAATTAACAAGAAACGTCATTCGAATTCAACAATTTACAAAATCTAAATCAGAATTCAATATCAATCAATATTCGAAAAAAAAATACATTTGTTCACCAATCCCTCCATCCCCTCGAAATCATGAAAATTCGCTTCGCCATCTTCTTTCGATATCTTGCCATGACCATTTTCTCGTCGCCCTGGTATAGCTGAGTGGTCCCAAGGAGCAAGTCCAAATACATGCACGCGTACACGCCACAACTCACGGAGTCTCCTTGAGTGAATTGATACTCCGGAGGGGCGAACTGGATGTCCATGAATCGTGTCCCTAAGTTGGGCACATCTGAGTTGATACGCGTGAAGTAAAATAGATTTGACTCCAAGAGGCGTGAGAAGAGGCGGGACAAGGGCAAGCATTGGATGATACGTGATTGCCCGAGTGCCAGGTTTTTATCACCCTCGTACAGGTAATAGTGCGAGTCGTACACCTCGATACACCAACAAGCAACGTTCACCCGACAGGTGATCCAATGGGAGGAGGAGACATGGCAAATGACGATAAACTAAAAAAAAAGCACACGATTTAGCAATACTAATAATTAAATTCGATATAATCAATATAGGATATTAAAAACTTACATATCGGCCGGTGATCCACGGTCGGTACGTGTTAATCCCCTTCCAGCCGTTGATGAAATCGTCGGGGATCTCCCATTTCGTGTACTTCAACGACTCGTTTTCCAACCCCCATGTCGGGTCGTCTTGGTGAAACTTCAAGTACTCTTCTCGGAGTTGTGTCTTTTTTTATTTGAAATTGAAACATTGTTTTTATTAGTTTTTTTATCAAATTGAAATTGAAACAAATGAAAACGGAAAACGAGAAAAGGAACTTACGTAAAACGTAAGGGGCAGAACTATGTGGTGCTTGGCGGTAACTCCATTGAGAAGACGGTACCCTTGTTGGGGTCTATGTTGCCAGTAGACCGTGTACAGGTCTATCTCCTGTATTCATTTCAAAATAATCTTATTAGTACCCTAATTAGAACAAAGAACAAAATCAACTGTAAAAGTAACATAACGAAACATGTAATAAAATTACCTAGGCTGAGAGGCACTGCGTAATGTCCTCGATCGTGGAGAAGACCTCCTGTGTAAGGTAGAACCCGGTCCCGCTCATCTCCACGTGGGACTATCCCGATTCCCTGAACCTCTGATAATGGGTGGAGGGTCGCTTTTTGGGACGCTCTACGACGTATGGAGATCGTAGAGCTTTTGAGGGGCGTGTCTCCCTCGTCGTCTCCCTCGTCGAGGCACGAGTGGCTTCCTCATCTGAGCTCGCTGCCATATGATCTATCTCGTCAACAAAATCACTCAACCCAGAGTGATGGGAGCCTTGGGAGGGGGCGCGGCTCACGGAGTGCCGTTCGTCCGACCGTCTCTGACTCTCGGCACGGTGTACGGTGTGAATATCATCAGCCGTCTCGATCGGGATATCCCTGAGCCCCCCAAGCGAGTGCTCACCGATGTGGACATCCCTGAGCCCCGCAAACGGCTGCTCACCTACACGGGACTGTCCCTCGTCCCCAGAGGAAGAACGGCTGCGGCTCAGACTCTTTCCCACGAACTTCTTCAGCTCCCCGGCAATAGCTCTAGCAAGGCGACCCAGAAATCCGGTCCCTGAGCGATCCTGCTCCCATCGGGACACCAAACGGTCCCCGAAACGGTCCAAGAAGTTGTCACCGAGGGGACCGCGCTCGCACGGATCTCCGTGTGCGCAGCAGATCAAGCCGGGGGTCAGCGTGCTCGCTCCGAGGCCTCTTCGAGGCCCATGATTCGGGCCTCCTCTCAGCCCTCGGCCTCGGCATCTCGATCCCGCCGTCGGAATGAGCTCGCTCAGCTCGTGGAGCACGACGACGAGGGGCCACTGCCTGAGAAGCGTCCCTGCATTTGAGCTTCTCCACGGCCCTCGCCATCTCCCGCTTCGCCTTCGACACCCTTTGCTCGGGCGGGAGATTGGTTTGTTCGTGGCGCTTAGAGGGAACAAAGGCCACGCCCAACGGCTCGATGCTGTCGAGACTATGGAATGCATACTCGAGAACATCGTAATCATCCGCCTCCAGTGTCGTACGAACCTCGAGCTACAACGGAAAAAAAAAAACAAGAGGTGTTAGGAATCAATATATATATATATATATATATATATATATATATATATATTTAAAAATTTCACCCTAAACCCTCGGCCAACTACACGACTGAAATTGTAATTCAGTCGTGTATAACACGATTGGATTTCAATTTCAGTCGTGTAAAGTCAACGATTTTGACTTTTACAGTCAAAATCGTTGACTTACACGACAATAATGGAATTTGATCGTGTATATCACGAAAAATATTACAATTTGGTCGTGTAAGTCAACAATTTTGACTTTCACAGTCAAAATCATTGACTTACACGACATAATTCTACTTTTTTCCGTGATGTACACGATCAAAATCCAATTTGGTCGTGTAAGTCAACGATTTTGACTGTGAAAGTCAAAATTGTTGACTTACACGATTGGTTGGATTTTAAAGGGTTGACTTCTAATTCAAATTTACAGAATTTTAACGTGAAATATATTAAACAAGACAAAAACGTACTAAATCAATTACCTGAGGATCGTCGAGGAAATGTCTGAAGTCGCACGAAGACGTGGTCGTGGCCCATCTCCTGAGGCGGGGGACCAGTGTCGGACGATCCCGTCGACCGCATGCTTGCCCCATGCGGGGGATCGCCTCGTAAGCCCAAATGTTCAGGGCCCAGACCGGCCCGTACAGGTGATAGGCACCCCGCGGGTTCGTTATGAGGCCGGGGTCCTTCTTCATCACACTCAGCTGGTAGTGGAGGATCTGGTACGACCACGCCCCCCAAGGAAATGAATTCCACGATTCCTCGTACTCCACTAGGTACCATGCCCAGTCCTGGATCGTCGGGTTGTCGTGGCCGGCCAACATGAGATAGTACATGAGTAGGTTGGCCGCCCTCAGATACTGGTCCTCCGTGCCCAGTACAGTCGTATCGTCGTTGAAGTCATGCTTCAACTGATTTATCTTAGGGGATTTGCCCCCGTACTTCGTGTGAAGGAGGCTCCTAGTGGGAGGCTCGTGCCGGCCATTAGGGTTGAATGCCGACCTCCCGAAAGGCAGCCCCGTCACAATGGCGTACTCTTGGGCACGGAAGCGTATGTCCCGGCCCCCGACGTGGAACCACCTCTCCATCTCGGGAATCGAGGCATCCTCGAGCTCTCGGGCTAGAAGCTCGTGGAGGGCGTTGTTCGCACTCCCGCTCCTCCGAATTTCGAGGAGGTATCGAAACGGCCCTTCCTCGAATCGTTCGAGCAAGCGTCGCCCGCCTACGCGACGCAACACCCTCGGGATCGACTGGATCACGTCATCCCGTATGTAGAGGTTAATTTGCCCCCTAAACCCTTGCATACGGCCCCTCATCCATTGAAACCTAGGCTGCAAATCGAGAAGAAACAAAACGAATCAAATTTTTTTTTTTTTAAATTTTCAGCAATTGCTCACGGCAGAGTACACGACATATTTGGCATTTCAGTCGTGTAATACACGATTGAGCCTCCATTTCAGTCGTGTAAGGTCAACAATTTTGACTGAAAAGTCAAAATTGTTGACTTTACGTGAAAAATTTCGGAATTTCACCCCTAAATTAAGAAATTAATCGTGTATAGGCAAATTCAAAATACAATTTCAAGCAATTAAAGTCAAAATAGACGATAAATTACACAATTTAGTCGTGGTACACACGATCAAAAGTCAAAATTGAATTCAATCGTGTAAAGTCAGCAATTTCAAAAGTCAACAATTTTGACTTTACACGATTGAACTTTGATTTATGTCGTGTGTTACACGATTGAATGCCAAATCCAATCGTGTACCTATGAACAATAACAGTAAAATTTTACAAAAAAAATAAAATTCGATTCAAACCATAACATGCTCCATGCTTATTATTAACAATGTGTTCGAAACCATAACATGTTTCATGCATCTTTACATTCAATGTAATTCAATAAGGAAAAGGACAAGGACATACCGGCGGTGGGGGGTCGCGGTAAACCGGGGGCTCCGCCGGCTGCTCCTCCGCCGGCTGCTGCTGCGGCGGCTGCTGCTGCGGGCGACGACGGGAGGCGGCTCGTCGGCGTGGTGGGGCTCGGTTTGAGGGCCCGGCTTCGTCTTGGTTACTCATCGGAGACGGCGACGGTAAATAAAATTCCGGCGAGAGGGGAGGGGGTAAAATTCAGTTTACACGACAAATGGAAATCGTGTGTGAGAGAGAGAGAGGAGGGTGGGGTAGATGGAATATTCAATTTTGTATTTATTTTCGGGTGGGGCCCACGACATAAATTCTCAATTTTAGTTGTTGGCAATACAATTTTGTTTTATTAGAAAAGTGGGAGGGTATTTAAGACATTTCAAGGCAAAATGGGTATAGAAGTTATACTTCTTATAATGTGGGTATAGAAGTACTAGTTTTTATAAAAGTGGGTATTTTTAACTATTATCTCTTAATATGAAGGAAACAAAAATGGTTAGTTTTGGGGTTGAGGTTAGGGGTGGGAATTCGGTTCCAAATTTTCGGTTATAACCGAACCGGACCGGTAACCGATCGGTTATCGGTTAACCGATAACCGAAAGTCGGTTATCGGTTCGGTTATCGGTTATATGTTTTCAAGAATATAACCGATCGGTTATAACCGATAACCGATATTTAATTAAATTATTTTAAAATTATTAATTTTATAATTTTTAAATTTCCTAATTTAATTATAATTCTAAAATTTTAATTTCCTAATTTCTAATCCATTTGTCCGGCTCGCTCGCATCGCATTTCCTAATTACAATCTTCAATGATTAGCACATTTATATTCGTATTTTTTTTAATTAGTGTATGTTGAGTGAGTAGAAAGATGTATTGGATATATCTTCAATATTTAAGAGACAAAATTCCTTTCTCTAAACTACAATCTACAATTTTAATTTTTAAGAAAATTGTAGCACAAGAACCGATTTTGCTTATCATAAGTATTAAATACCGCAAAAAATATAAATTATACAGAATATTTAAAAATTAAATGAAAATCGGTTATTTTCGGTTAACCGCTAACCGAACCGCAAAAAGGAGTTCGGTTAGCGGTTAACCGAACTTGAGTTCGGTTCGGTTATCGGTTAGTGTTTTAGGGTGTTTTTCGGTTCGGTTAACCGAACTTGTCGGTTCGGTTAACCGAACCGACCCGAATTCCCACCCCTAGTTGAGGTTTTCAAAATGAGTAGAAATAATTATTTTCCTTGAATAAAAATGATTAATAAATATGGACATTATAATACCCTTTTTATAGTACAATTTTTTTAATGATTATTTAAATACATAAATAGTTAAAATGAAAATGAGTGTTCTCTTTATAGTAAAATATCTGATTATTCTTCTTTCATTTTCTAACCTTATGAAAATTTGTAATGATTTAAAAAAAAAAAAAAAAAAAAAAGTCAATCTTGAAAATTATAATAAAAATTATAAACATAATATAAAGCATTACATTATTTATCCTAATATATATACATGCGGATGCACGTTACTTTTGCTAGTATTTAAAATATATTTATATGTACTCCTTTAAACTTAATAAAACATTTAATACTGTAACTTACTAATCTCCTCTCTTTCTAAAGAAGGCTTTGAGCTTGGTCCCACTGCGTTCGCTCTCCCAATTTGATGTGAGCATCCTGTCATCCAAAGTGCCGTAATGGTATTGGTACCTATTGATGCACGTGGATTTTTCTACCACCGACAAAAGTTTACTCGTAACATCTATTTCAATATTTGCGTGAGCTAAAACTTCAAGTTGAACACGTGATTATTTCCAATCAATTCAGCCTCCTTAACCACCATCTTTCTCTTGTGTGAGTGTGTTTTCAAATGATTTAACTTTGGAGGCTATAAATAGGAGTGGTTTTACACAGGTCTTAACAGATGATTTATTAATTGTGATATTCGTTTTTAATGAAACGATTATTGTTATATTCAATGCAAGAATAATTTGGTGAATTAATTGCATTCAAAAAGTTCTTAGATTTTATTTTGAAAGGGCGTGGTTTCTCTCATACTATTAATAAATTGTAGTAATTCTATTATTACTAGAGCATAGTATATATTTATAAAATATGCATTTGTCAATTATATTTGGGTGGTCGGAACACCTTGAGTGCGTGTGTGGACGTGTGAGTTGTGTTTACCTGATCAAAAAAATAGGGGCAACCCTTAAAATAGTCATTTTGATATAGTAAACACAAATAATAGCCACTCATATAAAAAACACAAAAACTAGACACTCTTACCAAATTACCTTTATACATGAATACATGACTTGTTTATTCTTGTATTATGCAATAAATTTACATCAATACATGATTAACATTACATGACTCATGTATTCGAATACATTAGTCATGTATTCATGTATTATGAAATAAAATCTAACCAATACATGAATACACGAATACATGACTCGTGTATTCATGTATTATGAAATAAATATGTTCAATACATGAATATATAAACATATGATCACCAATACATGAATATGAATACATGACTCGTTTATTCTTGTATTATAAAATAAAATTTGACCAATACATGAATACACGAATACATGACTCATATATTCATGTATTTTGAAATAAAATCTAACTAATACATGAATACACGAATACATGACTCTTGTATTTATATATTTTAAAACGAACGTTAAATAATATATTATTATCCGACTTATATATATTCGTATATTTCAAAATAAAATTATATAAGAAGAGGAAAAAAGAAAAAGAAGAAGAAGAAAATAAAGAGAAAAAAAACGAAATTAAAAAAAAAAAGAACAAGAAAAAATTGGGAAAAGGTAAAATAAGAAGAAAGGGGGAAAAAAAAGAGCAAAAGGAGCGAACGATTAAATTAGGAAAGAAGAAAATGGAAAAAAAAAAAGAAAAAAAAGAAAAGAAAAGAAAAGATGAAGAGCAGCGATACCAGGCGAGAATAGGGAGAATTTAAGTAAAACAATTAAGGGTAAATAGGACAATTAACATAAAAAGTGACTAGTATTTGTATTTTTTATATGGGTGGCTATTATTTATGTTTACAATATGAAAGTGGCTACTTCTATATATTTCCCCAAAAAAATATTACATTTAAGCATTTTGTATAATTATGAAATAATATGTAAATTAATTATTATTGTTGTTTATCTTAAAACATATTATTGGTGCATGACATATTATTCTTCCGTCAAAAAGAATATGTTAATTGAGAAATTATAAATACAATGCACGTAGCCACTTCTAGTCTTTTAAAAATTTGTTAATGTATGTTTTCAATGATCGATAGATTCGACTCTATTATTGGGGTATGTTGTTAAAAACATGCGATATATATCTAGACCTGCCGGCGGGCCATAAACCGCCGGTTCCGGGCTGCGGCCCGGCGGTTCACGGTTCACGTCCACCATGAACCATAACCGGCCCATCTATAGGGCTCACGGTTACGAGCCGGTTTTTGGAACCGTCGGTTACGGGCCGGTCCAAGCCCGCCGGTTCTCTCTCTTCTTTCTCATGTCGGCGGCAAGTCTCTATCTCTCCCTTCTCGGTTTCTGCTTTCTCAACTCTCACCTCCGCCATTTCGCTCAGCTCTAGCCGAACACGAAACATCCCGAGGCAAAAACCTCCCACGACTCGCCGGCTGCAAATCTGATTCCCAGTCGCATTGATGTCGTGCTCGGTGCTCCGCCTCCCTGCACACAAACAAATATGAATGTGGTGCTTGAGTTAAATTAGTGTGTGAGAAAGAGAGAAGTTGAATTAATGTGTGAGGATTGAGGAAGATAAAAGAACGAGGGAGGAATGTAAGGGGAGTAAGTTAGTAACGGCAATTGAATTAATTTGTGAAATAGAAGAGAGATTGAGAGGAAGGGGGTAGCAGGACGGCGGAGGCGCAGATTTTGGAGAAATGGATTAGGGAAATTATTGGGCTTGGGTCAGTTTGGAGTTGGGCCGGTTAATTAGTAGGCCTGCCGGTTAACCGGCGATTACGGTTCACAATTTCTTTGAACCGTAACCGGCCCGTCCATTCCTGGCTCCGGGCCGAGCTCAGGCCCGTTGACCACGGTTACGGTTAAAAACCGTTGACCGACGGGCCGGTTCCGGGCCGAGCCCGCCGGGCCATAAAAAATGGGCAGGTCTATATATATCAATTTGAATCTTCTATTGCTTAATGGTAAGACATCCTCAATTGTATAGTTAGGTAAATAACGAGAGGAAAAAAAAAAAAAAAATCTTTATCGATTATCAACTCCAAAATACCTTTTGTAACTTAAGCATTCTAAAATATCCTTTTATTTCTCTATTTTATTACTCATGCAACATAGATCGACACATACAACAATACTCCATCCGCCAACTATCTTTTGTGCTTCAATTTGTGGCACAGTTTTTAATTTCTATGATAATTGGATATTAAATTAGTTTTTTGGGTCCCATAAAATTTAATGTATATTAAAATAAAATGAATATTTAAATAATTGACTTTTGAGGTGTAAAAAGAATAATAGAAATGAGAAAAATGACCGATGACCGAAATATAAATTAAAAGCATAAAAATAACAGACAAATGGAATGCTACTACGTATTAATACTTCCCTTGACATTCATAATGACCCCTTCTTGTTTATGATCAATATATAATATATATATATATATATATATATATATATATATATATATATATATATATATATATATAGGGGTGAGATCTGGTACAAAAGTCATTTTGTGTAAAAAATAAGAAACACTGTGAATCATTGATTGCTACTAATCTAGCGGTCTAGATTTAATATGAAAAAAATTATTTCTTAATGATAATGACACTACCTTTAATTACAAAAGGGCAAGAAAGTAAAAGTAAAATCACCATAGTTGGTAAATTGCTGAAATTGTGGGATTTAAAAATTAAGGTTTCCAAGATCAACTAACCTGCTACTCACATGATATGAAAACTCGTAGTCATTTACAATCAGGTTAAACATAAATTAGAAAAAATTGTGTCTACATTTTTTTTCTCTAAAATATATTAATATTTTATGATGCATTTTGCTTTACATTTTAATGCATTTCTCTACATCACGTAATGCATTAGATTATTCAAATTTAACGTATGCATTGTTTTTGTGTTGTAATGCATTTTTGTTTGATATACGGTGCATTATACAAAACATGATTATGCATTGATTTTCTTATAATGCATGGATACACAATTTTGGGAATTATACATTATATCATTGCGAGTAACCTTGTTGTGATATTATTAATGCATTTGCTTTGGATATCTTATGCATTTTTGCTTATTTATAGTGCATAAAGTTGAATATAGTATAAATTATTTCAACTTATTGTTTCAGTAATGCATTTAGATTTTTTAATAATGCAATCATATGAAAATCTATAATGCATTTGCCGAAACTACTCCACATTTAAAATAAAATTGTCCCTTGTTTAAAATATAATTTTACTGTAGCAATAATTCCATTTTTGAGAATTAGATCTCTGCAACATTGATGGAAATATACATGGAAGCGTAAATCATAATGCATGCAATTAACTACAATTAACTATTTTTAATACATGGTGTTTATGTAGAATGCACAAGAAGACTACAAAGAATAAAAAATAACGATGTAAAATTTCTTAAAAGTTCACCAAAATGAGGAAAAAAAATAGAAAAAAGAAAAAAGAAAGAGTGCATTTAAGGGAGATGTTTAACGTAGGAGAGAGAGAAGGAAAGAAAAGATTAATTTTAAATAAATCAAAAGTACCTAATGGTTTGAGGGAAATAGGCAAATAGCAGTTACAAATAAAGTAAATTACATTTCTATCCTACATTAAATGAAAAAACGTTATTTATGTTGAAATAATGTGTTTAATCTTCACCCTAGATCTTATTTAATATGTGGTGCAGATTCTTTCTTATTTCTTACTGAAAATGAATTTTTTATTTGATCTTCCCTCTATATATATATATATATATAGGGGTGAGATCCTGTACAAAATAGGATTATCGTAAAAAATAAAAAATGATGCATTTTATGCATATAATTATAATGCATGATGCACATAATTATAATGCACAATGCATTATAATGCATTATCTATACAATCATAATGCATTTTAGTAAAATCATAATGCACCAGTTAATCTACACCGTAGATCACAGAGATCAATGGTCCAGATCATTTCTCATTTCTTACAGAACCTGTCTTTTGTATATGATCTCTCCGCTATATATATATATATATATATATATATATATATATATATTAAATAGAACACCATATATTCATAAAAATATAATACTAATAAACAGACTAAAATGAAATGGAAGATCGATCCTATTGAAGCCTTTGATTTGATACACAAAATCGATAACAAACAACTAAGGTGGTGATAATTTTGAACTTTGTAATCAAATTATTTTAGAGAACATCAAAAGGTGAACAAATAAATAGTCGGTAAATTAAACTAATAAATTATTTGATTTAAAATATTAACAAATAAATAGTCAATCAATTAAAGTAATAAATTATTTTAGTTAAAATTATAACCCTGTTGAAACTTTTCATTGAAATATTCATATATTCTACAAACGCGTATAGGATCTTCTGTCCTCAAATTGGTGTACCAATGGTGTCCTCGATATAAAATTAGAAAGTTTTGAATTCTCTCAATTAATGGTCATTTTGAATTTGGTAATTAGTGTATGTCAAAACTTCCTAATATTGTACCGAGACACCATTGGTACACCAATTTGAACACAGAGGAATAGGATCCCATCCGCTACAAACGCCTTAAGTAATTAGCGACGGACTACAAAATTCTTTCGCAAGAAATACTTTAAAAGCACTTGGGATCTCCGGTCTCGAATTATGTATATATTATTTTCATACATTTTTATCAATTTATTTAATTCATAATAATTTATTTTAATTTTATAGGGTTCACTAATTCATAATGATTTATTTTAATTTTATACTTATTTATAGTTCATAATGATTTATTTTAATTTTATAGGGTTCCCTAATTCATAATAATTTATTTTAATTTTATACTTATTTATAGTTCATAATGATTTATTTTAATTTTATAGGGTTCCCTAATTCATAATAATTTATTTTAATTTTATACTTATTTATAGGGTTCACTAATTCAAATATTGATATATAATTATTTTTTTAACATTTAATTTCACTTTTATTGTGATATAGTGCTCAAAATTATTAATTTTATACTTATTTATAGGGTTCACTAATTCAAATATTGATATATAATTATTTTTTTAACATTTAATTTCACTTTTATTGTGATATAGTGCTCAAAATTATCAAGCCGTCGCATATAAATAAAGAATCTAACTTTTTTTCTAGAAATTAAGATTTGGAATACGATTGTAACACAAAAGTTGACACGTTAGAGAGACAAAATTTGGAACAAATTTGGAACGTTGGAGAGTGAAAAAAACATCGATCCGTATTCAAATGCGTAAACACTTTTATTTTATTATCGTCTCATCACAGAACAACATCGAAAGAAAGAAAAGAAAATGGCATCACATTTTGGGGTCATTAACATTATCTATACTCGAGTACTAAAAAAGCCAAATCAAAACAAGCTCTCTTCAATACAAGACTAGACTCTATACAACCTCAAAACATAACAAACCACACACACACACACACAGAGTCAAACACCATTTTGAAAGAGTTTATCAAAACTCTCTTCACTTATTCCTTCAGCTTGTCTACTATCTCCTTCTCTAGCCCTTCCCCTGCATCATCAAAATTCCAGTTTCAGATCATAATTTTTACGAAATCGAAATGTATCGATGAAATACGAATTCAACTAACCGCTGACGCCGTCATCCTTCTTCCCGAGCCACGACCCGATTGCACCTTTCACCCGATCCACGACACCAGCGGCCGCCTTCTCGTCTGCCACCACCGCCTCCACAGTTACCGTTTCCTCAACCGGCTGCATCGGCAGCTTCTCTTCGCCTGTTAGATGCGCTCCTTCCTTCTTGCCGTGGATGGCCTCCGTTATCGCTTTCGACAGCTCCCTGTCTTCTTCCCCAGGGCTCAGTTTCTCAACCAAATAACTCTGTACTGAAGCACCTCTATCGCTCTCTTTCCCTACTACAACTTCTTCTCTTTCTCCACCTCCTCCGAGTCCCGGCACCTTCGACATTATTGTGCTTCCTGCGCCTGCTGCCTTCTCGTACACCGTCTCCATCAATGTAGCCTTCGGAGGACGGTCCACGTCCACCTCCATCTCCTCACTGCCCAGGGTGCTCCCGCCATACCCAAGCTTCGATGCGACCGCATTCTTGGCGGCGACTGCCTTGTCCGTCAATGAAGCCTTCGGAGGACGATCCACCTCCACCTCCATCTCCTCACGGTCCAGGGTGCTCCCACCATATCCTAGCTTCGATGCGACCGCGTCCTTCACGGCAACTGCCTTGTCCGTCAATGAAGCCTTTGGAGGACGATCCACCTCCCCCTCCATCTCGTCACTCTCCAGGGTGCTCCCGCCGTATCCCAGCTTCGACGCGACGGCATTCTTTGCAGTGACCGCTTTGTCGGTCAATGAAGCCTTCGGAGGACTATCCATCTCCCCCTCCATCTCGTCACTGTCCAGGGTGCTCCCACCGTATCCAAGCTTGGACGCGACGGCATTCTTGGCTGCCGCTGCCTTATCAGTCACGACTGATGCAGCAGCTGATATTTTGCCGGCGACGGTGTCCTGAGGCATGGACTCTGGCCTCTCTGCATCGAAACTCTTGGGGATGGTGTCCTGAGGCATGGACTCAGGCCTCTCCGCATCGAAACTCGTGGGGATGAACCTCTCGCTCGGCCGATGCACGGATTCCGGCATTTCCGAATCGAAACTCTTTGGAGTGAACTGCTCGCTCGCCGGAAACGACCCCGGAGCGAAATGTTCATGGCTCACCATGTAATCCGTCTCCTCCGATTTGTTCTTGCGTGCAGCAGAATCATCATCATCAACATGGAAATTATCAAGGCGTTTCGAAAGTGGAGTAACATCCGCTTCTCCACCACCTGCACGATCATTGCTAATTATGCATATCAAAATTAATCAAAATATAAAAAAATGCGATGAATGAATGAAAAAAAAATCTACCTAAACCAGCAGGATCGGCGATTTTGGACTGATAATTGGAAGACGGAACCGCCGCAGCAGAAGCCTTGGGGACGTGAGGGTCCACCTCCAACCCTTCAAGCGGCCCAATCTTCACCGTCGGACTAACAGAGGTCGGAAGATGATCAGCCTCTCTTCCAACATGGGATTGGGGCCCCACTTTCTCCCGGCCGAATCCGACATCTGTTGCGCCAGAAAAATCATGTGCTCCAAATGGGGGTTGTGCCCCCACTTTCTCCTGGCCGACTCCGACATCTGATACGCCTGAAAAATCCTGCGTTCCAACTGGCGGTTGGGATCCTGCTTTCTTCCTGCCAATTCCGACATCTGTTGCTCCGCCGGAAAAATCATGTTGGGACCCCATTTTCTCTCGGCCGGTTGAAAAATCTTGGGTTCCAACCGGAGGTAGGGGGACCACATTCTCTCGGCCGATTCTATCAGTTGCGCCGTAAACATCTTGTGTTCCAGCTGGGGGTTGGGACCCCACTTTCTTTCGGCCAATTCCGACATCTGTTGTGCCGGGAAAGTCTTGTGCTCCGATATTTGGACTATTATGGTGGTAGATGCCCTGTAGCTGAGGAGATGGGGCCTTCATCAACGGATCGTCTTCTGCATTCCTAATTTTCGAGCCCGTGGTTACTCCGACATCGTGATCCCGGGCAAGCCGGTCTTCCAGCGGGACGGTCGGGTTCTCGAGATTTAGTCCGGTCTGTTTAGGCAGGGCCGTGCCGCTGATGAAGTCACTTTCGCTCGCCACTACCATAATTTAAACACATCGATCGGAATCAACTTAAATCCACATCACACATAAATATAAAGACAAATGATATGCTAGCCATCCCCTCGTAATACGGATCATAATTATATGCCAGAAATTAAGAAATACATGTACCTGGTGCGGCGTTAAGATGTGGATGGTTCACAGTTTCTTCATATTCGTAATCGTACTCCTCCTCGTCGTCGACGTCATGAGTGTGGCCGGCGTGCTTGATCTTGTCCTTGATTTTCCTGGCCTTGTTCTTCACCTTCGTCAGCACCGACTTCTTCTCGCCGTGCTGGTGCTGGTTCTGATCCGCTTCCTCAGTCACTTTTCAAACACAAACACAAAAACCAAATTAATATTTCAGTATCGAAAAATACTCTCAACTCTCTCTCTCTCTCTCTCTCTCTCTTTCTCTCTTACCGGAGTGTAAACCACCAGCGTGGTGATGAGGATCTTCACGATCATGAGTCCGGTGCAGTTGCCCCTGATCCATTTTTCCACTTGAGATTACAAAATACAGTAATAATTGTTGAGAGGGTTGGATGATATTTTGATTGAGCTAGCGAGATATGAGTATATTAAGCAGGAGGTGAGTGTGCGCGTATATATAGAGACAGAGAATGAAAGAGGATAAGGAGGTGTAATGGAAAACTTTAAAGAGAAGGTGAAGACAGCTTTAAATGGATTGGAGATGGCGGTGTTGGGGGCACACACGTGTCACGTACTTCTGCTACGAGACGCGTGTCTCTTTCTAACTAGCGGACGTGGCTTCCCTTTCTTTAATTTTGGCTTCTCATCATGATCGGCCGATTTTTTTTATCCATACTTTACATTGGAATATTAAATTAATGATCAGTTTGAAAATTGGGGAAGAAATTTGGGGAGAGGGGGGATATGGAATCAAATCTTATATTTAAATTTCTTGAATATTTATATTTGTGCGACTGGATTTTTGGTTTTTGGAATTTGGATGCTTTCTTCAAATATCATGTTCAGAAATAATATACAGTATATGTCAGTGCGTTGAAGGAAAGCTTGGGCCAGGCTAGTTAAAGGGAGTTTTTCTCGGGGTATATATACACGGTTTGATTGATGCGGTTTAATGTAAAAATCAAACTAAATCATATAGTAATTGCGGTGTGTTAAAATTTTAAAATAGAACCAAACCATATCTAAATACTATATAAATGTCAAATACGAAGGGTATCTTCTTCGTAATTTAACTTCTAAAATTTCTGATTTTTTCAAGATTTAAAATATTAAAATATTAAAAATTACACCCTCCATCCCCTAATAAGTATCCCCTCCTCTCTCACAGAGGGGGACACTTATTAGGGGACGGAGGGTGTACATGGTTGTGGCCGTTAACTCCCTTAAACCATTTTATGGAGAAATTGATACGTTTATTTTTAATTTTTTGCAAAGTGAACCGACACAACTTTTAGATGGGACACTAATTTGATTTGCTTTTTTTAAATTTCTACTCCGTACGTTGGACGAAATCTAATAGAGGAAGAAACCAAGTTCTCCATGTGTGCCTATTGGTTCACATCCCTCCACAAAGAGGTGCCCAAACTTCTCTCTCTATTTATCTTTTACTTCAAAATTTTGATTAGATTTTCGCTCTTGATTAGTGATTCATTCTTTCTTTATAGTAACTAGAATTTGCACCCGTGCTATGCACGGTCATCGTTGTTGCTAAAAGTTACTCATTTTGTCCTATTAAAAATGGCATTTAGTTTATTTGACATCTCATTTATATTGAGAACTTTTGATACAATAGAAAATTAATTTAAACCAATTGCATACTATACATTACTTTATCGCTTGATACATCACTAATTCAACTCAATATTATCACATACGTTTTAATTTTCATGCCCTAAAAAGAGACATCCCCACCGCGCTTACGTCTACCCCAACCCAACTTGCTAACTTGCTCTGAGTGAGCAAGAGGTAGAATTTCAATTGGTGTTGGCCTCAAAAGAGATCTTGTTACTACTCCCTCCGTTCCGCGACAATTGCCCCGTAGGATATTCATATGTGAGGTATATAATAATTTTATGAGACAATTACCGCGGGACGGAAATAATATAAGATAGATTAAGTATTATATGTTTACAATTTATCTCATTCAAATTATTGTACAACGTGCTATCTACAGAGATCGTGTAGAGGCAAGCCTAAATATTTGTTACAATTTTTTTATAGAGAAATGTTATTAGGTCTCATTGTTCAGATGATAGTTTTTGAATTCAAGATTGAGAATTAAAATTAAATTTAGGTTTTTAACTACACTTATGCCATATTCCTTTATCACTATATATATATAATTAAATAAAATTAATTGTTAAAAGCCGTTTTATATGGAGTGACTTCAATGCATCATAATTAATTCATCATTTAATCATGCGATACTTTTCTTCTAGCTTCTATTTATTCAACAATATAATGTATTTACTTAATTTACTTGAATTCAATTACGTGTTGTTTTTATATTGTGGAATGTGGATAAATTATCTGTTAATTATTTTTATTCATTTAATGATAAAATTGTACCGTTATTTTTTTAGTAGGACGTGGTAGTTATAGAATTGTGGGAGTTTATATATCTTTTAAACATTAGAGTTGTCTGTATTTACCAAATTGCCATTCAAATTGATTTCAAATTGATTTTCAATTGAAGATTCCTGTTTTATATATATATAGATTTTGTTACAGCATGGAAAGAGACAACGCGCAGCCGTCTTATGCATCGGTTTAATGGATTTTGGATTTGAATCCAAACACGGTAATCATTATGGGATTCTAAAGAATGATGTATAAATCTTCTTAGCTTTTACTATCATAATTATTTGAATATCAAAAATTTTGACGATTTGTTTCTTCTAAACTTTTTTTTTTCACTCTCTGTGCCCATATTACGTTAAAAATTAAAATTATTTTAATAGAATTTTATTGAAATGATGCAGCAAATAGTCAAAGTCGAGAAGGACACTCGGGTGCGTGTGTTGGTCTTCGGTAGAAGGTTAAGTATAGAGCTGACAGATCCTGAGTTCAAGTTCTCCGTGGCGCAGATTTTAAAATTTCTATCGTAAAAAAGCTTTAAAATAAAAAAGTTGAGAAGGACACCGAAACACATAGTGGTACGTAATTTATATAAGAAAATTTACAATTTGTGCAAGTATATAATTTAGGTTAATTAGTTACACCTTCTGTTGTTTTTGCTTTGTAGTTGATAAATACTGTATTATTTAGGCAATTATTTATATGAGTTAAAATTTATTACGAGTTTTTTTTTTTTTTTTTTTTTTTTTTTTTTTTTTTTTTTTTTTGGACAGCAATTTATTACGAGGTTTAGAAACTACTTTTACTTCTTACTACATAATATTTTTATTTTCTTTGTCCAACTATGTGTCGATGTTACACCATGAAAGGTGCCATGATGAAAAACTCATGGTTAATATTTACGATTAATTGAAATTATCTATCTACTCCAATATATGTTCAATAAATGTGAGGAATAAACAACGAAAGAATATATGGATTGTATAAAATAGATTATTGACTTAATTTATTTTGAAAAATAACGAAATAATCATACTGTGCTATTAATTTTTTTGAAATAATTTTTACCATGATTAAAGTGAGTATGACATTTTTTTCCGTATCAGTCAATACAATCAAAAAAAAAAAGCGTATGCAACATGTGATATTACCTTTCCAAAGATTTAAAATATGTTTATATAATATTAATGTCACTACAAAATATCGTCTATTCAATAATTTTAATTTACCATGCATCACATGACTAAGAAAAATAAGTTCAAATATAAGTTATAGCCGCACATTGTGCGGGCTAATGTTCTAGTTAATACTAAAACCGAACCAAACCAAACCATATTAATGCGGTTTGGTGCGATTCGGTTCGCGGTTTTAGTAGTACTATATGTTTGTATTTACATATGAATGGTAAAAACAAACTTTTATAAAATGTAAATTGTTACAAACTTTTATAAATGTAAATTGTTTATTAAAAAAGTTCATAAGATAACAAAAATTAGAAATACATTTCAAATAAAATAATTTAAATTTTCAATAAATATTGAGTAAGAAATATAGTTGAGACTTGAGAGCGTAAAATGAATCTCTCTAGAAATGGATATAATATTTTATATAAAAAGAATTACATTAAATTGTACTCCATATTAGTTACTTATCTTTTATTATTATTTTTCAACTCTTAATGGCGATGTATTAAAATTGAAAGTAAGTTATGTTGAAATTAATAATTAATATTATATTTATTATAATTAAATCGTGGTTTTAGGATTTACGGCTTGATTTGGTTTATATATTTTCAAAAACCAAACCTAAACCAAAAACCTTAATTTGTGAAAATAAAAAACCAAACCATATTTTTCAAACCATAACTATGAACCACTGAGTTTTTATATTTTTTAGGTCTAAAAAAAAAAGAAATTCAACTTCGTAATCCAAAATATTGCTAAGTCAATAGATAATTGTTACTACGTGATATAAATAGTTTAAAGTTAACAAAAAGATTAAAAACGTATTTAGGTTTCTAAATTTCGATTTATTTGTAACACGTGATGGTTATTTCATTGATATGATAGTAAATTTAATACCGAATTATAATAAATTATATTCCCCTGAACCACTGATAAAGGGACATTTTCCTTTTTGGGACGTCCCACTGATATAGGGACCTTTCCTAAACTAGAAAACTCTAACCCAATAAAATTCAGACACATCACTTTAACCATCTACCTTTCACTTTAACGCACTATCATTACTCTGATAAGGATCTATCCCTTATCAAGTAGGAACGGGCGCGAGACAAGCTCGATGTACGCGTTTGAAAACAAAGAAACAAAACACGATAAAGGAAATTAGGGTTTTGTATTACGATAGATGATGAATAATACAAATCTAATCCCTCTATATATAACTAAGGACCCTAGGGTTGATTCGACCTACGATCCGGGAAAGAATCAACAAGAAAACCCGGAAAGGAGCTAATAAGGGGCTCGACTCGAAATAAATGGGATCAGGCTAAGTCCCGATCAACTAATACATAAATTAATGATAACGAATAAAACCCTCGAGCCTTTTGGGCTCTCGGACACGCCTCTTGGGCCTGCTGCTCCGGCCTCCGTCGTCTCCATCCTCACTCAACTTGTCCCGAGTATCGCACACGACTTGGGCCGGTTCTCTATCACCCCTCTCATTCTCCACACAAGCCTCATTAGATACTATGCTCGTATCAACTCTCCCGCCGTTAGAAACGTCCTTGTCCTCAAGGACCAAAGTAGGAAAGCGACGGGAGATCACCTCAATCGGCTCCCACGAAGGATGAAGGCCGTGGTCGTCATCCCACTGCAACAAACCCTCATCCACGGCCACACCATTGAGCCAAACTGTCCTCCTGCCGATCCACTTCGTCGGCCGCGACACCACCCGACCTCTTGCAAAAAACGAAGGAAACTCCAGCTCACCCGACACTCCACTATCAACAAAAGGCCGAAGCAAACTCACGTGAAAAACGTCGTGGATGCGACTCCCCTCCGGAAGCGAGAGACGATAAGCCACCGGACCGATCCTCTCCACCACCTCAAAAGGTCCGTAAAAACGCCGTCCAAGCTTCTGCGATATCGGTTTGGCTACCGAGTGTTGCCGGTATAGCTGCAATTTCAGCAACACGCGATCCCCGACGTTAAACTCAACATGACGACGATGTTTGTTTGCCACGTCACGCATTCGTTGTTGAGCCTTCAACAAATTCTTCCGAAGCTCCACAAGCAACTCACCCCGTTGCCGAATAATTTCGGCCACCGACGCCGGGCACGTAGAAGAAGGTTGGGCGGCTATCAAAGGTGGCGGCTCCCTGCCATATAACGCCCGAAAGGGTGAGGTTTGAAGGCCCTCATGATAGAAGCAATTGAGCGCCAATTCCGCCCACGGGAGAAAGTTCACCCACTTATTTGGGCGATCCGCTACAAAAGAGCGCAAGTATTGCTCTAAGCCGCGATTCCGTACCTCAGTTTGCCCGTCCGATTGCAGATGGTACGCCGCTGTGAAGTTGAGCTTAGTGCCACTCAAGCTCAACATATTTTCCCATACCTCGTTCAAGAATACGGAGTCGCGGTCCGAGACCAACTTCGTCGGGAACCCATGATGTTTAACGACCGTATCCACAAAAACATTCGCGACTCTCCATGCATCAAATTTCGTCGGGAGAGGGGCGAAGTGGGCGTATTTAGAAAGCCGATCGACCACCACCATTATGGCCGTGAATCCCCGCGATTATGGAAGACCGGTGATGAAATCCATTGATGCCTCGTCCCAAACTTGCGACGGTATAGGGAGTGGTTGGAGCAAACCCGCCGGCTTCTGGGTAGAATACTTCGTTGTTTGACATTCGAAACAAGAAGCAACGTACTCCTTTACATCCTTACGCAACCCCGACCAATAAAAACTCGAAGCAATCCTCCGAAACGTCCTCTCCACGCCAGGGTGGCCGGCCATCGGCGTCGAATGATGCTCATAGAGTAGGGCAGCCTTCGCTAGGGATGAATCGGCCACCATAATCTGCCGGCCTCTGTACAACAGCCCATCGCTCATCGTCCAATGCGCCGGGGCCGTTCCCGCCTCCACTTGAGCCGCAAGCTCCTTCAACACGGGATCCTTTCGCACATCATCACGTAAGATTTCTAAAATCTCAAGAAGAGGGTGAGATATTGCCACAAGTAAGGCTCCCTCATCCTCGGGTGATTCGGCCATGCCCTCTCGACGAGATAACGCGTCCACCACTTTGTTCGAAGCACCCGGCTTGTACTCAATCCGAAATTTATAACCCATCAACTTATGAACGTATAATAGTTGATCGGGGGTTTGTATCACCTGCTGCAACAACTCTCGCAAACTCTTTTGGTCAGACCGAATGACGAACTCCCGGCCTAATAGATACTGTCGCCATTTTTGCACCGCTTCAACTATGGCGTAAAGTTCCTTATGATAGGTCGAAGACACACGGCGACGGGGGCCCAACTTCTTGCTAAAGTAAGCAATCGGGTGTCCGTCTTGTAACAGCACCGCGCCCACTCCCAAGTCCGAGGCGTCCGTCTCCACATAAAATATTTTATCGAAATTCGGCAACCAAAGAATAGGCGCTGTTGTCATAGCCTTTTTCAACGCCGTGAAGCTCTCTTCCGCTCGCTCGGACCACTCGAAGGCCTCCTTTTTGAGAAGATCAGTCAAGGGAGCTGCCACGCGTAACGAGCTACAAAACGACGATAATACCTGGTCAATCCAAGAAAACCGCGAAGCTGCTTGATGGAGGTATGCCACGGCCAAGCTACCATGGCCTCGATCTTGGTGTCATCGGCCTTAAGCTGCCCCTCGGAAATAACGTGGCCCAAATATTCGACGGTGGCGCAAGCAAAAGAACACTTCGACAATTTAATGAAGAAGTGGTGTGTATGCAAAATGGTGAATACCTCGTGCAAATGATCGGCATGCTCCGGAAGAGATCGGCTATATATCAATATATCGTCGAAAAATACGATCACAAAACGACGCAGCAACGGCTGAAATATCTCGTTCATAGCCGCCTGAAATGTCGATGGAGCATTCGTAAGACCAAAGGGCATGACCAAAAACTCGAAATGCCCATCGTGAGTTCGGAACGCCGTTTTATAAATGTCGTCCTCTTGCATCCGAATCTGGTGATTGCCGGAGCGAAGGTCTAATTTAGTGAAAACCCTAGCCGCCCCAAGCTCATCAAACAACTCATCCGAAGTAGGAATCGGAAAACGGTCCGCCACCATCACCACGTTTAGGGCCCTATGATCGATGCAAAATTGGAATGAGCCGTCCTTCTTACGAATTAGCAAGGCCGGGGATGAGAATGCGCTGCAACTATGACGAATAATCCCCGAATCAAGCATCTCTCTGACCTGCCGCTCTATCTCCGTTTTCTGAAAATAGGGGTAACGGTAGGGACGATTGTTGACCGGCTTAGTCTGCGGCAATAGGTGAATCTTGTGATCAAACGGTCGGGACGGGGGAAGACCTCTCGGCAATTCAAACACCGTCTGATGTCGCAGCAACACATCCCTAATCAACGGAGGAAGGTCCGCCGGCAAGGTCAGCTCCTCGGTCGACATCGACATGTCCGTAGAAACGGGAGTAATCTCAAAACACTCAGCATTCTCTTGATGCAAGAGGAGCGTCGCGAGAGAGTGCACTGAAATCAGGCGAGGCTTGCGAGGCGTAACTTTAAGACAAACCGGTCGGCCATTACTTTGAAACTCCACCGTTCCCGCGTCATAGTCGATAGTGACCCTATGCAACGATCAGAGCCAAGCCGTGCCGAGTGTTGGGAACCCCTTGCAGTTTGATTTTGATGATGTTTTTCGAAACCACACTTAGGCATATTTTACTTGTTTAGGGTCAAGGCCGATAGATCGACCTGCTACCTGTTAGTGCAGGTCGATGCCCTATAAAGTTTAGAATCAAGTTTGATCCACCCTGTAAGAGAAAGGTCGTTTATACGGCCTGCCTCATTTTGGATCGAGCTGGATCATCAAGCTGTCTATCGACCTTCCTTATCAAGCTTCCAGCCTGCACTGCCTTAGAAGATTTCAAGTGCTGGATTTCTCATCAAGGTCGATGCCCCACCTTCATGGAGCGTCACGACCTGATCCTTGCCACGTGGTGTGCCAGCAAGGACAAATCTTCCCAACGACTAGAAGTGAGTCAGCTTCCAACGGCTAGTGCCACGTCAGCCTGACTCCAACGGCTAGTTTTTCAAAACTGCCTATAAATACTTCAGCCATTTTCGGATTCAAGCACGGGAAACTCAAGCTATCAACGCCATATCTCTGCCCAAAACCTCTCTCAAGTTCATATCCATTCAAGTGTTCGAAATCCGATTAGTTTCCCAAACACTTGACGAAGAGAGGTTTCCGATTCCGATATACACCACAACGACGAAGCGTTCACTGCTGCTTGTTGTTGATTCAACAACTTCTTCTCCGATTAAGTTCAAAGTTAGAAAGTTTATTTGTGTTCTTCGCCATTGTAGAGTTTAGTCAAGCTCTGTAATTAGCGAAAGGTTGATTGTACATTTTGTACGAAAGGTTGTAAAGGTCACGACCCAAAACTCGTGTCTAGATATTTTCAGGTTAGATTGTATCTAGAACTGATACTCAGTCAGTATAAATAAGAGAGAGGTGGATCCAAAAGAAAAGGGATTCTCAGGTCGAGTCGGCCTGACGTGGACGTAGGAGGGTTTCTCCGAACCACGCTATATCGCGGTGTCTCTCTCTTTCTCTCTTTATTTATCGCCCTTACATTTTATTATCAAACTGACGAGCATCAACCTGCATATCACGCATCAACCTGCTATCTACTTTCATCCTAAGATTTTTCAAAGAGTAAATCAACCTCCACCAACTTCCGCATTAACAGTTTGATAAATCAAGCTCGATACCATACGAGCTTGATAGATCGAACTGCCTCTGATAGGTCGACCTTGACAATCGACCTTTAGATCGACCTGATTTTAAAAATGTCAAAAACGGTTGGTTATTAGTGTATTCCCCCCCCCCCCCCCCCCATACACCAATTACTCTTTCCCGGGACCAACAAGTGGTATCAGAGTGGTTCTTTTGACCGCTGCTTTGCATACTAAAAGTTCTTTATCAAACTTTTGGTCATTTTGAACCGATCCTTCTGAAAAATCTTTTTCATTCATTCATATCATATTATCTGCTATGGAGGCTTCTCTTCTTAGGGTTTGTGAAGACTTCTCCACACAAGGCTATGAAGACTGGAGCTTCAGAATCAAGATGTGTCTCAAGGCACATCATGTCCTTATGTGGGATATTATCGAGAATGGCCCCTCCCCCATTTATGCAGCGAAGATTATTGTGGATGGAACAGCCCCCGGGGAGGCTACATACGAGAAAGTCCTCAAAAATCCTCGTGATTACACAACCGAGGAAAGGAAGGAGGCCAGCCTCGATGACTACGCCAAGGGACTAATTTCCAGCACCGTGAAGGGCGTCTACCTGGCCAAAATCCGAAATCTTGAAACCGCCAAAGAGATGTGGGACACCCTCCGGTCCATCAGCCTTGGGTCAGAGGAAATGAAGGAGAACAAGCTGTCCATGGCATGCAGCAAGTTCGATGACTTCAAGATGGTTTCGGGTGAAACCATAGAAGCGATGAAAATTCGCTTCACCGAGATTATTCTCGAGGTCGCTGCAATCAACCCATACAAATATACGCAGCGCGAGAAGAATCTTAAAGTGATACGTGCTCTTCCTGCAAATTGGCACGTATACGCCGCCATGCATCCAGCCCGTTCGGATTTCAACTCCCTCACCACCGAAGATCTTTTCGACATTCTTGTCGGAAATGAATATGAGATGATCCGCATCCATGGATCAACACAGCCTTCCACCAGCAAGAAGGCTGATGAAAAGAACGACAAGGAGGTAGCTTTCAAGGCCGACTCAGCCTCTGCTGCTACCCCAAGCACGAATGACGAATCCATCGTCAAAAAGTTCGAGAAGATGACTCTCGACTATGCTCTCGCTGCTAGGAGAAATGAGAAGCTCCTAGGAAAGGTTGTCAAATAAAAGAAGTTCTACCGCGACAACAAGCGAAACTTCTCAAACCGCAACCACGACCGCCCTGACAAAAAGGGAGAAGGTAAACCCTCAACCTTCAATTCTTCTAACACACCCGAGGGTGGTTGCTTTGGTTGTGGCAGGCCAGGTCACTACAAGACCGATTGTCCAGATGTGACCAAGGCCGAGAGAGACGAGCTCCGTGCAAAGCGCGATAAAAAGCTCAAGGAACAACGAGCTGCCATGCTTGCTGAGGAATCAAAGGAGGCTCATCTCTCAGACAGCTCGTCGAGTGATGACGAAGGTTACATCGCTTTCGACGAAAGTGATGATGAAGAATGTTTCGTTGGAGAGCACCAACAAAACGAGGAATCTTCGAAGGTAGATCTTCAACCCATTTCACTTCCTTTTTCTGACGATGATTGTGCAGAAGAAGGTGATGAAGACCTATCCGAGGCTGTGTCTTGGGAAGAAATCAAGAAACAGCTCGATAACTATGCCGACCTCGTGGAAACACTCAAAGAGGTCGTTGAAGATATTGTTGAGCTTATGGACAAAAATGAAAAATACAAGCTAGCATTAGAAGAAAGATTCTCTCCCTACGATGAAGAAAAGGAAAGGGAGATCGAAGCCCTAAAGTCAAAGGTTGATGAATTGACTTTACGGGTTAAGGAGTTCGATTCCAGGGCGCTCGAAACGGATGAGTCCCTCAAAGCCAAAGATACCGAAATACACAGCCTTACATCAAAGTTGGCTGACTTGGTAATTCGACACGAACTCCTCGGGAAAAAGGAAGAAAAGCTTCAACTCACCTTGAGTCAGTTGAAGAAAAGCGGAAAGAAATTAGAAGAGGTCCAATCCATGCAACGCAATCCGCGCGATCACTCTGGGATTGGATTCAGCGGAGAATCCAAGAAAAGTAAGGATAAAGACTGTGAGGTCAAATTCGTGAAGGCACAGTCAAAATCAAAGAGTGCTCGGAAAGCCCATCAAGCTCTCCCTGACAAGATGGTCAAGCTGAAGAATCCAGTTCGACAGCCCCAAGCCATCCTATTAAAACAGCAAAAGAAGGAACAGCCCGTTCCTCAAAAGAAGGAGAGTCGACCTGCCCAGCAACGTCGACCTGCCTCCACCTATAAAAATCAAGCTGTTCAACCAGGGCGATACCAAGGCCAGCACTATCAAAGGCCGTATCACCCTCAGTTCTTCTACCCGGATTATCAAGGATGCTACTGCCACTATCCTCAACAGTCAAACTTTCAAGACTGGCAGTATCAACCTGGGTTTTATGAAGAAAACTATAATCAGCCTCGTCGCCCTCGCTCGAAGAAATCCAAGGCTCCCAAGCCCAAGACCGCTACTGCCTCGTCCTCAGCCTCGGATAGAAGCAGACCGGTGAAGCAAATATGGGTCCCAAAGGCCGTTCCCGCAACCGATGTAGCACCCAATCTCAAATGGGTCGCTAAGTTTAACTAATTGCAGGTTGGGAAGGCTCAAAGAAGGAGCCAAGCAGCTCATGGAGCTGTATGGATCATTGATAGTGGATGCTCGAAGCACATGACGTGTGACAAAACGCCACTTTCAAATTATCAAGAACGAGACGGGCCACTTGTAACCTTTGGAGGAAATTCTAAGGGTCACACACGAGGTCAGGGCGATCTAAAAGTTGGTAAAACAACTATTTCTAACGTCTCGTATGTTGAAGGTCTTAATCATAATCTATTCTCTGTGTCGCAATTCTGCTCGAGTGGTAAACGAGTAGAATTCACCGCTAACAAATGTCTCGTGAAAAATGAGGAAGGAGAAATACTTTTTACCGGAATTTTGCAGGATAGACTCTACATTGTTCAATGGAATGATTGTATAGAGACCTGCCTGGTCACAAAGGCTGATTCCGAGACAAGCTGTCTATGGCACAAGAGGTTGAGTCATTTGAACTTCAAGGCGATCAACAAGCTCGCACGCAACAAGCTGGTGAACGACCTGCCAGATCAAGTCTTCGATCGTGATCACATCTGCAAAGCCTGTCAAGCTGGAAAGCAAACAAGATCATCCTTTCCAAGTGTGACGGCTCAAGCTTCAAATCGAATTCTTGAGCTTCTCCATCTCGACCTTTTCGGTCCAGTCACTCCCTTGAGTATAAACGGTAGAAAATACGCTCTCGTTATTATAGATGATTATTCTAGATTTACGTGGGTTATTTTCATGTACAAAAAGAAGGAGACTTTGGAGAAGCTACCTGCGTTGCTGAGCAAGCTGTGCAATCAAAAGGAGAAATCCATCATCTCCATTCGATCTGATCGAGGCACCGAATTTATCAACGCTATGATCGAAGAATATTGCACAAAGAGTGGAATTCATCATCAAACTTCAGCTGCACGCACACCTCAACAAAATGGCGTAGTGGAACGCCGTAACAGGTCGCTGAAGGAAGCAGCTCGTACCATGTTGGATGAAACCAATCTTCCAAAGAAGTTTTGGGCAGAGGCCGTTAACACAGCCTGCTACACCCAAAACAGGTCGATCATCACGACCCGACATGGAAAAACTCCATACGAGCTGTGGAACAACAAGCTCCCCAGGTTAAAGTATTTTAAAGCTTTTGGGTGCCTGTGTTACATTCAACAAGGGGAAATCTCAATTAAAGACTTTTGATAGCAAGGCCGATCCAGGAGTATTTTTAGGATACTCAGAGGTTAGCAAAGCCTATAGAGTTTTTAATAAGAAAACCCTAGTTGTGGAGGTAACACCTCATGTTGTGTTTGATGAATCTACATGTCTGTACAGAGAGTCAAGTACAGGTACAGATCAGCCCGCTGCTAACAGGCCGTCTAACTCCCCCATTGACGACCTGCTAGTATGGACTCCAAATGATTTGGAGGAAGAGGATCAATCTAATCCTAGGGTCACACAGCAAGGGGGAAGTGATGCAAATGATACTTCGAGCTGTAATACATCAGCCGGACTTAACCTGGCTGATCCCCCTCTCTCAGTCCTCCAGACTGATGCTGTTAACGACCTTACATCCCAAATCGAGCAGCTCGATAGCACTATGGAGTAGCTCAACATCCAGGCCGAACAACAGCCTGATCAACAGCCCGAGCAACAGCACGTGCCCACTGATCAACCTTCAACTCATCCGGAGTTTGACGAACCCATTAATGAGCCCGATCCAATCATTTCAAACGAAGAATGAGCTCGACGCAGACGTTGGATCAATGCTCATCCAAAAGAGCTCATTGTTGGGAACCCAAACCAAGGAGTGCGAACAAGAAGGACAATTGGTGAAAGCGCTCTATTAAGTTGCTATCTCTCTCGCATAGAACCCAAAGATGCCTATGAAGTTCTTCAAGATGCTGACTGGATTCAAGCCATGCAAGAAGAACTCAATGAATTCAAAAGAAATGAAGTATGGTCTCTAGTTGATCGTCCTTATCATCAAGGCGTCATTGGAGTCAAATTGGTTTATAAGAACAAGAGAGATGAATCTGGAGAAGTTGTCAGAAATAAAGCCCGATTGGTAGCAAAGGGTTACTGTCAACAAGAAGGAATCGATTATGATGAGACGTTTGCCCCCGTTGCAAGATTAGAAGCTATAAGGCTGTTTCTAGCTTATGCCGCTCATCAACGATTCAAAGTCTACCAGATGGATGTTAAAAGCGCGTTCCTCAATGGCATTCTCGAAGAGGAAGTCTATGTGGAACAGCCTCCTGGATTTGAGGAGGGTGATTCAAGCAAAGTCTACAAACTGCACAAGGCCGTCTACGGACTTAAGCAAGCTCCTCGAGCTTGGTATGAGACGCTATCATCCTTCCTCATCGAATCAGGATTCAAGCGTGGTTCAGTCGACAAGACGCTATTCACTATCAAAGTGAATGAACATATCCTTTTAGTACAAATTTATGTTGATGATATCATTTTTGGATCTAAGTCTCCCATTTTGTGCGAAAAATTTGGTAACCTCATGACTGAAAAATATAAAATGTCTATGATGGGGGAAATGAATTTCTTTCTAGGGTTGCAGGTCAAGCAGTCCGATGAAGGAATCTTCATTAGCCAAACAAAATACGCACACGAGCTGGTTGACAAGTTTGGTGTCAAAGACAGCAAGCCTGTCAAAATACCTATGCTCTCTGGTGGGAAGATCGACCCGGATCCCGAAGGAAAACCTGCCAACATACACAGTACAGGGGTATAATTGGTTCTTTACTTTATCTAACTGCTAGTCGACCTGACATCACTTTTGCAGTTGGAGTGTGTGCTCGATTTCAAGCTAATCCGAAGGAATCACACTTGGAAGCAGCAAAGAAAATTATTCGATACCTCAAAGAAACCACAAATTTAGGTCTTTGGTATCCTTGTGGTGATAATTTGCAGCTTACAGGATATTCAGATTCTGATCATGCAGGGTGCAAGCTCGATAGGAAATCTACCTCGGGTACTTGCCATTTTCTCGGAAACAAGCTGATTTCATGGTTTTCAAAGAAGAAAACTTCAGTAGCCACCTCCACCACAGAGGCCGAGTACATGGCCTCAGGGAGTTGTTGTGCACAAATCTTGTGGATCAAACAACAACTTAAGGATTATGAAGTTGAAGTCAGTGAAGTGCCAATATTCTGCGACAGCTCGAGTGCCATCGCCATTACTCAAAACCCAGTTCTTCATTCAAGATGCAAGCACGTGGATATTCGACATCACTTTATTCGTGATCACGTGGAAAAGAAGAACGTGGTTATTGAGAAGATACACACTGATATTCAACGAGCTGATATTTTAACCAAACCCCTAGCCGAAGAAAGATTCAAAATGCTATGTGGAAAGCTAGGGTTATTGAATGTTGAGTCATCAGGCCGATCGTAAGCCTACAGGCCGTCATTTCCTCAACAGACTGCCACCTCCTTCAAAAGTTTGTTCGGGACCAACAAGCAGGCCGTCTCTATGTAAATAGGCTGATATTAAGGGGGAACGGGCTGTCAACTACTCAATAGGCCGTCATCATTTGAACAGGTCGTTTGTCAGGCCGTTACCTTCAAACAGGCCAAACGCGACGACGTTGAAGAGCAGATTGATGAGTCTGTCGTCGCCTCGTATCCCTTCCTACAGACCGATTCAAATGACAGACCGTTCTCGATCAACAGGCCGTGTCCATCAACAGGCCGTCGACTATTCAACAGATCGACCTGAGTTCCTCAAATTGAGGGGGAACACTTGCCCAAAGTGATCCATCATTTGAGGGGGAACAAAGGCCGATATCATCTTCCAGGGCGCTTACTTCGCCAGACCGATATCTTAAGTCCAGGCAGTTTCACCTCACCAGGCCGATATCTTAAGTCCAGGCAGTTTCACCTCGCCAAGCCGATGTCATATGTCCAGGCCGTTTGTATATCCAGGTCGATATCATCTGTCTTCAGGGTGTTTATTCGCCAGGCCGATATATTTCCAGGCAGTTTCACTTCGCCAGGCCGAGATCATCAGGCCGATATCAACCTGAATGCAACTGCATTTATGAAGGGAGAATCAAAAGGGCAGTATCACCCTTTTGTTTTACATTTAACTTCTTCAATTCGCATTGAATTCTTCATTTATTATTGATATTTATTTCTCAATGCTTTACATTATTTAAGGGTCTGTTAATTTGCAGAAAATAAGGAAAAAGGGAATAATGATTACCATTTTTGCAACACATCTAGTCAAGTGTCAAGTTTTGACACATTGACCGAGATTGCATTTAATTCCCTGCCGTCTCTCTGAAAAAGTGCAAGTTTTCGCACGTTTTCAATATAGCTCACGCGCGAATGTGAAACGCTTCACATTTCACGCGCACCCATCGTGTGGATGAGAATTAAAGAGAGATTTTCACCTTTTCAAATTCGAACGATCAGAACCGTTCGAAAATTCTATATATGGCATGCAGTTTTCTCTCAAACTTTACTTACTCTCATCATCTTCTTCGAAAAACCTAATTTTTCTCTCTGCAAAAAAAAATTCAACCGCCGCCGTCGTGTTTATTTTTCAACTGCTGGTTCTCACCTCTTTTCACTCGTTGCACAAAGATTTCACCGTGGTTTGTGCTATTTCTCTGCTTTTAATCTCATTTTTAAGTATCTGTTACTTATCTATCTATCTCGTTGCAGAAAACCAGCATCCATGGCACAAACATCAACCTCCGGTCGAAAGGAAATGCAGTGGGTTGAAATTGAAGACTTCTTGAAGGCTCGCATCAAATTCGAGCCCTACATGGTGTGCGATAACTTCGGTTTTCGTGATCTTGACTCCATGTTTGCCTTGGTGGAGACATGCTTTCCATTCCACCAAATCATCTCCACCCGGCCGGCGAAGAGTCTTCCCAAGATTGTATCTGCCTTCTTCTACAACTAGAACGAGGGTGATTCTGTGTCTTCCCACACCGTCTCCCTTGGAACCCAGAACTTCATGCACACCATCAATGTTCTTGACGCCGTTAAGGCTGCTTTTGGAATTGGGGATGGAGGGACGATGCAGCTCTCAGAAATCTCTCGGGATCAACTGCAGCAGGTTGCGGACCGAGTATTAATTGAGCAAAGGCAGTACGTTGCAGTTTCCTTCAAGAGGACGAGCTCCGCCCAAAATTCCGCCTCTTGATGGACTTCGTGCAGAAGTGCTTCTTAGGGCACATCGGGAATTACGACCAGGTCACCCCATTCAAGTTTCAAATATTGGCGGCCGTAATCCTCGACCTGCCCATTAGTTGGGCCAAGTTAATGGTCTCCCTGCTCTGGGATGAAGCCAGGCAGATCGTGTGCGAAATAGAGGGAGAGGCTGTGGTGAAGGTATCTCTCCACAATAATAAACCGCTTCGCCTTGGGACGAAGGCCACCTGCATTATCATTTCCTTCTTCAAAAATAGGAAATGGTCCAATGAGCCGGCCTTCCCCCCTCTGTTTATTCCAAAAGATCTCCACCAGCTGGAGATGGCGATTGGGGTGGCGCCGCAGATTTACTATAACTCCCCAGACACTGTCAGGCCGCACCTCGCCAGGACAGGCGAATCCAAGGTCGGTTGGAGGATTCCAGATCGACCGGCTGAAAAGAAGAGAAAGGCCGATGTCGACCTGGTTCCCTCACGCCCTGCCAAGAAGTCTTAACCTGTGAAGAAGACTCCTCCACGGAGGACGCAGTCGGCCTCCGGTGATCCACCCAGGCCGCTTCACAGGATTCTCCCCATAACCGAGGAATCTGCACCTCGCAGGGAGCCTTCGCCCTCTCTCTCAGCCGAACGGACTCCATCTCCAATCCGTTCCGCCGCCGAGCCGTCCGCCTCGCAGCAACGCCCTGCATCCTCTCAGCAGGTCGTTGCTTCCTCTCCTGTGAGGTCCCCCCCAGTCCAATGAGCTGGATCTGTAGAGATCCAGGATCTCACTGCGGAAGATTCCATGTCTTCCCCCCTTCGGCATGTGCCCGTGGAGGAGGACGTCGTGCTGCCGATCCAGCCATTCTCTGAGCAGCCGATGTCTGCTGCTCACTCCCAGGTCGCTGCCATGAAGGCCGAAGCCAGGCTGAAGGTCATCGACCTGATGCCAGGATAGCCCAACTCCCAAAGTCCCTCGACCTCGCCACTCGCCTCCAGTTCTATCTGGATTGTAAGTCGAGTTATTATTTCGTCTTCGAGGCCTTGCTGCACGTCGTTACTCTCGACGACCTGAAGGTCGAGGAGTTGGCGCTGGAAGCGGAGTTTGATTTCTTCAATGTGGGGGATGCGGCCTCAAACTTTCGATCTCTTGTGCTGCGCCGCATGAAGGTCGAGGCCAAAATTCTGGGCATCGACCTTCGCCCCCTCTACATCAACTCTCGTGCTCTCTACAATTCCGCCGCAGAAGCTGGAGACGAGTTTGAGTTGATTCAAACTCCGGAGCAATCGCCATCCAGGAATGAGGGTGGTGATCAGCTTCTTGAAGCTACTGCTCCGACTTCCCAATTTTCAAAGGCTGATGTGGAGGTCGTGCTTGATACCATTTCTGCCAAGCTCGAGTCCATCATCACCAGCCTTCCCGAGCAGATCAAGCAGGCCGTAGCTGAGGCCCGGGTCGATATTGTCAAAGATGCCAAGATCCAGGCCGATGAAGCTGCCAGGGAGCGTGTCACGGACTTTGCCGTAAGATTACTGAAGGAATATACTGACAAGCTCCTGCCGGGCCAGCTCGAGGAACTGAATATGGCGTCCCGCGACCAGATCGGGGAAGTGTTGGAAGATTTGGCCAAGGTCGATGAGCGAGTATCCAATCTGACTTCTTCAGTCTCCAACTCGGCATCGACCTCCAACACACAAATCAACGCCATTCACGGCACCATCTCCTCCCTTCTCAATGGTCAACAGGAGTTGAAGGATGCCGTGACCAAGCTACAGGAGGAGGATGCGACTCTTGTTTCCCTCATCAAAGCTCTTTCTGATGATGTCGAAAAGGGGGAAGAAGAAAGAGCCGCCGCCGCCGAAGAAGAAGAAGACTCCCAAATCCAAAATTCCTTCAACTTCCGTGGCTCCTTCTCCGCCTCCTCAAAAGAAGCCTGTTTCCCAGGCCGTCTCTTCCAAGGACGTCGCCTCCCAGGCCGATCCCATTGCCGCTGCGAAGAAGAAGAAGACTCCCAAATCCAAAATTCCTTCAACTTCCGTGGCTCCTCCTCCGCCTCCTCAAAAGAAGCCTGTTTCCCAGGCCGTGTCTTCCAAGGACGTCGCCTACCAGGCCGATCCCATTGCTGCTGCCGCCGCTGCCGAGGCCGCCGCTGCCAAAGCCCGTCTGGCCAAGCATTCCGAACTTATTTCTGCCATGATTCTGGCCAGGGCGACGCTGGAGCAGTCCGTGGATCCTGAAGAGCAGAAGCGTTTCATTGCCGAGCGCCGGGCTGCTGAAGCAAGGAGGAAGAAGGAGATGGACTGGATCAGCCAGTCCGCCCTCGTTTTGAATGCTGGAGTCCAGCAGCAGGTCGTTGAATGGCTCGACGAATCTCAGAACAACCTGCTGCGGGAGCTCAACAGCTGCTTCATCCTGCTTCACTATTGGATCAAGGACCGCTCACTTCCTGCCGATGCCGATGACGCCTATGCAGCCTACATGCTCAAATTCCCTTACCAAGATTTCGTTGGTGAGCTTCGGAAGAAGGCTGCAGAGGCCGGTGTGATGATAAGGGCCCCAGCTCAGCAATTCTTCGCGCCCTTACTCCTAGGTGATTCGGGATACTTGGATTATTCCCGAGTCGACCAATACATCGCACAAACTGCCATTGGCCTGGGCGTAAATATTTCAAATTCAGATCCCGACTTCCGCCGAATCAGGGATGGAATTTATGCAAGTATGCAGTCGAAGTCGAGGGAGCAGGTCCAGGAGGAAAGAATTGCAGCCCGTGCCAAGCTGCAGCAGATGTAGTTAGATGATTTTGTAATTTTTGTTATTCATTTATGCTCTCAGCCTGTTGTAATTCTCTATGTATTTTGCTATCGAGCTTAATGAAGCAAAAATCATCTTTCGTCCTGACGACAATATCTCTTTGTCCAGGCATCTGCCTTTACTGCTTTATTTAATTTGCTTTATTATCTGCCTTTCTTATAATTCCTTATCAACCTTCATGGTTATCGATCTTTCATTGATTTAAATCTTAGGAATTATTTGTAAAGTGTATGGTTTCGACATCATCAAAAAGGGGGAAATTGTTGGGAACCCCTTGCAGTTTGATTTTGATGATGTTTTTCGAAACCACACTTAGGCATATTTTACTTGTTTAGGGTCAAGGCCGATAGATCGACCTGCTACCTGTTAGTGCAGGTCGATGCCCTATAAAGTTTAGAATCAAGTTTGATCCACCCTGTAAGAGAAAGGTCGTTTATACGGCCTGCCTCATTTTGGATCGAGCTGGATCATCAAGCTGTCTATCGACCTTCCTTATCAAGCTTCCAGCCTGCACTGCCTTAGAAGATTTCAAGTGCTGGATTTCTCATCAAGGTCGATGCCCCACCTTCATGGAGCGTCACGACCTGATCCTTGCCACGTGGTGTGCCAGCAAGGACGAATCTTCCCAACGGCTAGAAGTGAGTCAGCTTCCAACGGCTAGTGCCACGTCAGCCTGACTCCAACGGCTAGTTTTTCAAAACTGCCTATAAATACTTCAGCCATTTTCGGATTCAAGCACGGGAAACTCAAGCTATCAACGCCATATCTCTTCCCAAAACCTCTCTCAAGTTCATATCCATTCAAGTGTTCGAAATCCGATTAGTTTCCCAAACACTTGACGAGAGAGGTTTCCGATTCCGATATACACCACAACGACGAAGCGTTCACTGCTGCTTGTTGTTGATTCAACAACTTCTTCTCCGATTAAGTTCGAAGTTAGAAAGTTTATTTGTGTTCTTCGTCATTGTAGAGTTTAGTCAAGCTCTGTAATTAGCGAAAGGTTGATTGTACATTTTGTACGAAAGGTTGTAAGGGTCACGACCCAAAACTCGTGTCTAGATATTTTCAGGTTAGATTGTATCTAGAACTGATACTCAGTCAGTATAAATAAGAGAGAGGTGGATCCAAAAGAAAAGGGATTCTCAGGTCGAGTCGGCCTGACGTGGACGTAGGAGGGTTTCTCCGAACCACGCTATATCGCGGTGTCTCTCTCTCTCTCTCTCTCTCTCTTTATTTATCGCCCTTACATTTTATTATCAAACTGACGAGCATCAACCTGCATATCACGCATCAACCTGCTATCTACTTTCAGCCTAAGATTTTTCAAAGAGTAAATCAACCTCCACCAACTTCCGCATTAACAGTTTGATAAATCAAGCTCGATACCATACGAGCTTGATAGATCGAACTGCCTCTGATAGGTCGACCTTGACAATCGACCTTTAGATCGGCCTGATTTTAAAAACGTCAAAAACGGTTGGTTATTGGTGTATTCCCCCCCCCCCCCCCCCCCCCCCAATTACTCTTTCCCGGGACCAACACCGAGGATGATGTCTTGACCATGCAGCGGTAAGACATAAAGATCCAGAACCGAAGAATGCCCCTGAATACGAAGTTCGGCTTGCGCACACATATAAGAAGATGTCAGAGATTGACCATTACCAACATACACGTTAAACGGACAAATAGAGGTTAATGGTAACTTAACTTTCTCAACCACACGTGGATGGACGAAGTTGTGTGTACTTCCCGTGTCCACCAGAATGAAAACAGCAGCTGAAGCGAGCATCCCCTGAAATTCAAGTGACGCTGCCTTCGGTTTCCCATCCATCCGATACATATGGGAAATATCAGCTTCAACAACCTCCGATACCGCCGGCGTTTGGACCTCGGGCTGTGGGTCGTCCTCCTCGTCATCAGAACCCATGTAGGCCAAGAACTTTCCCTTGCAAACGTGGCCTTTAGCCCATTTTTCAGAGCAATACCAGCATAGGCCCAAACGTGTCTTCTCCGCCCTCTCCGCAGCCGTCAAACGCACCACCGGGAGCTTAGAATAATCACGGGGGCGCTACGAAGGCGCTGGTGATGGTTGAGTCGCCTGGCCCTCGGACGTAGCGGGCGCCGCGGCGTGCCCCGTCGGCCGCATCTCCTTACTTGGCCAAGGACGTTTCAAAACGGGAGCTGGTCGTTCAGCCGATGAATCGAATTCCAAGGCTAGAGCCATCGCCGCCGCCACGAACGTAGGATGTTGGAATCGGACCAAACTCCGCACCGGATTACGCAACCCACTCATATAGATAGGGAGTAATGTAGACTCGGGAACTCCCCGAATTTGAGTCAGCAACCTTTCAAACTCTCTATTATAATCCAAAAGCGTCCCGGTTTGAGATAATTTGGCGATGAGTTCGATGTGATTGACGAAATAGTTCTGATCGAAGCGCAGGCGCACGTCCTCCAAAAACTGGCCCTAAGATGCCGAAGGATTATTCGCACGATAAGCGAACACCCAATCAGAAGCCGGCGGATTGAAAAGCATCACTGCATAATGTAACCTCTGCTCCTCCGCTAGCATAATGTGGTTGAAAAAATAGTTAATCCTCGTCACCCAACTCTGAGCGTCGGAACCGTCAAAAGTCGGCGGCTCCATATTAATCAATCGGGACGGGTCGGGAATGGAGTGAGAAAGGCTCGGACGAGTCCAAGAATGCTGGAATCCACCATACGAATGTGGTGGGGCCCACGATGGATTCGGTGTTGACCTATAGTTTGCATGGGCGGACTGAAACCCTAAATCATGCGAAAACGGCTGCTGCCCGCGACCCCATCCCCCCAATTCGGGCATCTGGGATGACGGTGGTTGGCTCCACGATGGAGGGAAGGACGGCGGCACCGTCGACGAGGGTAACGACCCACTGCTCAACGCCCCCCACTCCGGCGACGTGACCTGAAGCGCCGAGGAAGGTGGAGGTTGCGCCATCGACATCTGAGTCGTCGAACTAGGCCCTCCCGGCACCTAGTTGGAGTTCTTCCACCCCGGCGGCATCCCGTATGGCGGGTCCGGGTCTGGATGGGATCCTGGGGGCGTGGAATTCTCCCGCGAATCGCCTACATCCAAGCGTGCCAACAAACGGCGTAAAAACGACAGCTCCTCCGATGACAGCGGCTGCTCTGCTGTCTGGCCGGAATTTTGGGACGACGACGTGACCACGTCCAACACCTGCGATACCGGTGGTGTCGACGTCGCCTGAGAAGTAGCGGGACTCATCGTTCAGCAATGGAAGCACCAGTTGATAAGGATCTATCCCTTATCAAGTAGGAACGGGCGCGAGACAAGCTCGACGTACGCGTTCGGAAACAAAGAAACAGAACACGATAAAGGAAATTAGGGTTTTGTATTACGATAGATGATGAATAATACAAATCTAATCCCTCTATATATAACTAAGGACCCTAGGGTTGATTCGACCTACGATCCGGGAAAGAATCAACAAGAAAACCCTGAAAGGAGCTAATAAGGGGCTCGACTCGAAATAAATGGGATCGGGCTAAGTCCCGATCAACTAATACATAAATTAATGATAACGAATAAAACCCTCGAGCCTTTTGGGCTCTCGGACACGCCTCTTGGGCCTGCTGCTCCGGCCGCCGTCGTCTCCATCCTCACTCAACTTGTCCCGAGTATCGCACACGACTTGGGCCGGTTCTCCATCACCCCTCTCATTCTCCACACAAGCCTCATTAGATACTATGCTCGTATCATACTCTCGTCATAATTTCCATGTCGAAGAAAAATGTCTCTATCCCAATGGCAGTGGGTACGGAGGGAGTATGAATCAAGCAAACTCTAACAAAAGTAATTGGAAAAAGTTTGTAAGGTTCCTAGTGAGTTCAAAGCAACATGTAATATTAGAGCACTCGCAGCAGCACCCTTAGAAGACGGGCTTAACTGTGGACGTTGTTGATTTGCAGCATACAGAGGGTGATGCGTTGTAGGAGTATTTCCGTTGGGGGCGAGAGATTAAAAGTGACACTTGGCCGCGTGTGAATTGCCAAGGGTCACCTTTTCGCCCAACAACAGAAACTTTAAAAGTATATATATAAGTATATAGGTTTGATATGTGAAAACTTCCCCTAGTGTGATATATAGAAACCATTATGCACCCTAGATTATAGCGAAATCAATAGTCCAGATTTAAACGAGCTATAAAAATATTAGATTTTATATATTCGGAAAAATATAATAATTATGTTTTTAAGGGTAAAGTAGGAAATCGGTAAAAAAGAAACTAATCTAATCAGGAATTTAGCATATTTTTAGGGATTCTTCAAAACCACATTATCACACCAATTTGTAGACGATGGATTGAGTATATACAGAATTTGAACTCGACAATCCTCTCCAAACAATTGTTCTCGACATTTCTGAAAATTTTGCAACAAGTAATTTGTTGCACTCCCTTCCTGAATTTGTAATTTGTAAGATAAGCCCCCCCCCCCCAATTATATGAATGATGAGAAATTATCTATTAAGACATTTATGTCTAGAATAATCCAAATATGTTGTTGTCTCGTGGTGAAATATTTTAAAGATTATTTATGGGTTGCCTTAAGAGAAAACTAAAATGTTATTCTTCTTGATATTATTAAGTGATGCTCATTTATTGAAGAGACAAGCTCGTAGTGGCAAAAATGGTTGAAACTCATCTGGGGGGATAGGCTACAAGAGTTTTAAAAAGTCAAGGGTATAGTGATATCAATTGGATATCCAATACTAAAGACTCGCTTTCAACGAGTGTCTACATTTTCACAATTGGTGGTGGTGGGGAAGTCCTCTAAGGTCGACTGGGTCAACTTAAGTTTTCACCATTGCATGGTTGATCATGTAATCAGAATTTATAACTTTAGATAAAGCTGGTGAAGAAGTCGAATGACTCAATAATTTCCTTGAGGATACTTTGTGTTGGTCAAAACATGTGTCGTCGGTGATGATTCACTGTGATAGTCAAACGGCTAAATGAGATGAGCACAAAATAGTATGTATAATCTTGTTTGACATATTCCTTAACGCCATAATAATATAAGAACTTGAACTCGAGTGGTGTTATCTCGCTCGGGTTTATAAGACCAATGAATACTTAACAGATCTGCTAACGAAAAGTTTGTATCGAGATCATATGCATAAGCTTGTGATGGGAATGAGATTGAAATCCAAATTGATGGATAATTATATTAGTAACACAACCATATTAATTAGATGTATCCAATGCGGTTCAATGAGAGAACTAAGCTATAATAATTCGAATAAAAACACTTAAATTGTTAATTCATTCCTTTGGAAAGCTAAGGGTGTTTTAAGTTTGCACGCTGTGAGTTAAGTTCAAGGGCTTTAAATGATTCTTAAAACCGTAGACGGGTTGAGCACATTATAATGCTAGAATAAGAATCACCTATATAAGTAAGTAGTGACCACTTCTGTGTTCGGAGCCCATGAGCCATCCACGTAACAAACCTTTTAGAAGGGTTCCGTAACTCTACATTTTGGGTTCTAACGTTTGTCGGTTTCACCCTGTTTCGTCCCAGCGTTGATACCTACCATTAATGGATGCCTATAAATAGTAGGCTTTTACACTCTTGTCAAACACACCCCCTAAAAGTTGCACCGAAGCATGTCTTTGCATTCATCTCTTCATTTTCGACCTCAGTTCTCGCTTCCGATCCGTTCAGTTTACACCGAAGCATGTCTTTGCATTCATATCTTCTTTTTTGACCTCAGTTCTCGCTTCCGTTCAGTTTGCATCGAAGCATGTGTTTGCACCTAAAAGTTGCACCGAAGCATGTCTTTGCATACCTCTCTTCTTTTCGAGCTCAACTTTCACCTCCATTCAATTTGCCGGGGCTTACTAATCCACGGTGATGCCCCTATTAAAGCCATAATTTGACCGTGTGGCCGAATATTCGGTTACGGGCTAGGAAGCACGGGGACGTTCATAAGGTAGACGTATCCGTGCCGGAGATGTCCCGGAGACAGGGACATCCTGATACGCCTAAAATATGTCCTTAACGCATTCTTTTCAACTACTTTATATATATATATATATATATATATATATATATATATATATAGAGAGAGAGAGAGAGAGAGAGAGGGAGAGAGTATTGATATGCTGGGCGTTGATTTTGAGCGCTTATGTGAGCGACTACATCCATGTCACCTTAATTTTGCCTTTTTAATGTATTTATCTCTCCTAATTTTGATGGCTCTATTATACGTATATTTCTTCTTTCTTCTTTCTTGAACCATTCCCGCTGCTACATACTATTTCTATTCATGCTCCCATTATCATCTACGCCATTCATCAAATCATCTTTAATTCAATTAATTGACATTTTATTAATTTACTTAGATGTTGATCAATCCTCAAACTTCTAAAAACCCTAACCAGAAAAAAGTAAACCCTATAGAAAAGGATAAACCCTAAATGAAAATTGAACATAATTCCTTACCAAGTTACGATTCAAAGAGGAAGACAATTGTGAAAGAGAAGGAGATGGTAGAATAATTAAGCTAAGAAGGTTGATAAATAAAACGAAAAACAAGAAATAATATCGCAAAAAGATATTCAATAAAATAATTGGAGAATATTATGTAATATAGAAAGGACAAAGAAGTTGAAGAATTAACAAATTAATGACGTGGTACACTCTCACCTAAGGGCAACTACAATGGTGATACCCATTTGGGGTGCTAATTTATGCCACATGTACAAGCACCCCAAAAATTGGAACCCTTAACAACGGTGGGTGCTAATTTTGGGTGCTAGCACTATTTGATGGGACCCATTAGTATTTCTTTATTAATTTATGCTTTATGACTAATTTAATTTTTGGAGAAAATTAATAGTAACCATTTTGAAAAGCCACATAAGAAAAATACCCATTTGTTTGACACTCATATTAAAACTACTCATTTGTTAGACATTCATGGTAAGTACTTTCCCTCGAACGGTGTGAATATTCCGGCATCAATTACCGACCGGTTTTGCGTAGTTAGACTAATTTTGTACGTGAATACGGAAAACATTGGAACCGGTCGACAAAGCGCCGGAAAAGTTCAAACCGGTCAACCGGTTTGAACTTTCCGGTGACATTGTCGACCGGTTTGTGCATATTTGGACTTAATATGTGACGTTAAGCCGGATAACGTTGAAACCGGTCGACAAAGTCGCCGGAAAAGTTCAAACCGGTCGACCGGTTTGAACTTTCCGGCGACTTTGTCGACCGGTTTGTGCATATTTGGACTAAATATGTGACGTTAAGCCGGAAAACATTGAAACCGGTCGACAAAGTCGCCGGAAAGTTCAAACCGGTCCGGCTTAACTTGTTGTTTTTAGTTTAAATTCCTATTTTTTTTACTAGAATGCCAAGAATTGGTCATCTTAATTGTTATTAGGATTTATTCTAATTAGAGAATGGGTAGTTTTGTATGAGTGTAAAAAAAATGGGTAGTTTTCATGTTGGCTTCTTGAGAATGAGTAGAAAACATTATTTACACTTTAATTTTATTAATTTGATTTCACTTGTTTATACATAATTTATTTTAAATATTAATTTATAAATTATTTTATTTTGTAACTGCTGGAAATTTTCCTGAAAGTCAATTAAGTTTTTTTCTTTTTGAAAGTCAATTAAGAAAAAAAAAAATCATTTTGAGACTGTCGAATATGTTAGTGCAAGAAAGGAATATGATAGAAATAAATAACTAAGCACTTATTAATAAATCTAAAGGAGAAAATCAATAAAAATAAAATTTTTACATGAAAATGGGAAAGAAGGTTAAAACACAATAAATAACAATAAAATAATGAAAAGTCTACACATGGGTCCTACAAGTAAAAAGGGGAGGCGCGTCTGATGAGAGAGTTAAATACACGCATTGATCTTAGCCATTTATGTATTAGTTAGATGAACGCGCCAAACAATAAAAATTATAGCACCCGGGTGCTTGCAGCCTTGCAGGAGATACCGGGTTCTAAATTTTAAGATCTCCAATGGTGGGCTTTTTTGAAGGAGGGAGCTAAAATTTTCCACATAGATAAGCACCCTCCCATTGTAGTTGCCCTAAGGCGCTCAAATTCAAATTACACGCCTAGCATATCAAAATTATATATATATATATATATATATATATAGGGGTGGGTTCTTATGGGAGATGGTATCAAACTTGAGAACTAGGAACCAATCCTATCCACTCCTTTTAAAGAATCTAATGGTGGATATTAATTCTCAAATTATCTATTTTACTTTTTTAATGATTTATTTCTAATATTAAAGGGTAGATTAGGGAAAAAAAGAGAAAAAGATTATGCGTTCCAAGATTGTCGCAACTTCCTATAATTAATTATTCTATTAATTAACATAAATATTTGAATGCAACTAAGACCTATTTCTATGCTTAAATAATCATATTTATATGCTATTTTCCTATTTATTTATGCTTAATAACCTGCATATGAAAATTACATGTTTTTTTTTTAATATCAATTCATGTTTAAATATCGTGAATGACAATGAATATTCAAATGCAACTAATACCTATTTCTATGCTTAAATAATCATTTTATATGCTATCTTCCTATTTATTTTTGCTTAATAACTTGTATATGAAAATTAAAAAAAAAATAGAATAAAAAAACATAGATGAATATTCGAATGCAACTAAGACCTATTCCTATGCTTAAATAATCATATTTATATGCTATGATCCTATTTATTTATGCTTAATAACTTTTATATGAAAAATTAAAAAAAAAAGAATAACAAAACATAGATGAATATTCGAATGCAACTAAGACCTATTATTATACTTAAATAATCATATTTATATGCTATCTTCCTATTTATTATGCTTATAACTTGTATATGAAAATTACAAAAAACAATATAAAAAAACATAGATGAATATTTGAATGCAACTAAGATTTATTCCTATGCTTAAATAATCATGTTTATATGCTATATTCCTATTTATTTATGCTTACTAATTTGTATATGAAAATTACCAAAAAAGAGAGAGAGAGAGAGAGAGAGAGAGAGAGAGAGAGAGAGAGAGAGAGAGAGAGAGAGTATAAAAACATAGATGAAAATGTCAAGATAGAAGAAGAAGAAGAAGAAGAAGAAGAAGAAGAAGAAGAAGAAGAAGAAGAAGATTTAAGAAGCAAAAGAATATTACGGCAGAGAAAATATAAATGGGTGATTAATCCTTTGAAATATGAAACAAATAAATGAAGATTACATTAATATCCTTTTCCTAAACAAAATATGCCTTATTTAATTAATTTCCATGAATAAATCATAACCATCAATCTATTGAAATGGAGGGTCTAGATTAGTTCCTAGTTCTCACTAACTAATATGGTTAGCATATGAACCAATCCCTATATATATATATATATATATATATATATATATATATATATATATATATATATATAGGGATTGGATCATATGAGAACCCTTTTATTGGTGAGAACTAGGAACCAATCTCATCCATTGATTTTAGTAGATTTAACCGTTAAGATTTGAAGATTTAATTAATTAATTTTGGTAGTTAATATAAATATAAGGGTATTCATGTAATCTTCAAAATAATATTTGCCTACAATTCCGGAATATATACGGTTACATTTAGGGATGGAAATTCGGGTTCGGGATTTCGGGTAGGTACTAAAATTCCCGAACCCGAACGGAATTTCGGATACCCAAACCCGAAAAATTCGGGTCCGGATTCGGGATCGGGAATAGAATTTTAAAAATTTTGGGTTTCGGGAATTCCCGAACCCGAAATAATATTTCCCGAATACCCGAATAATAATAATAATAATAATAATAATAATAATAATAATAATAATAATAATAATAATAATAATAATAATAATAATAATAATAATAATAATAATAATAATAATAATAATAATAAGGCAATTTATTTGTGTTACTGCACATTGATTGCACAAGAAGATCATCATCTTTTCTAAAATTGTGAACCATAAGGCGGCTGACATTGGTGCATCGATTGTCACCGTCTTGGAGGGAATAAAAGGAATTTGTTTTGAACTTTTTGAATTGTGACTATTTGTTTCCAATGTTTATTTATCTTGACATTTGGCGAAAATTTTGTGCAATTTTTCATTAATGTTGAATGAATTGAAAATTTTATTTCAGAATAAAAATCGGAATTTTTTAGGGTACCCGAATACCCGAACGGGTATTCGGATACCCGAAAATATTTTCGGGTCTGGAAACGGGAAGTGAATTCATGAAATTTCGGGTTCGGGTACCCGACCCGTCCCGAATTTCCATCCCTAGTTACATACTTAATCAAGAGATTTAATAATAATAATATAATATTATTTTACTCTTTAACTTGTGGATCTTCAATTTTTTTTTTTTTTTTTTTTTCACATACCCATCGATTGAAACAAAAAAAAAGAAGCGAAATTATTGCACAGAGAAGCATGACACTATTGAAATAAATTATAACGTATTTAGGGAAAAAAAAGAAGGTTAGGCTGCATTTTTAATTTTTAATTAATTTAATTAATTAATAGTCAATCCTCATTTACTTTTATCTCAATGCTTATATTACGTACTACTCCAATATATAACTTCTTTTATTATACATACATGAATCGCTTGTTTTCTATTTTGAAATGCTAAAGTTACTTTGTCAGGATGCTTATTTTTTAAATTGGAATGTTTGAAAAATATTATTTCAGTGTAATTTTTGAATGCTTAATTGATGTGGCCTAAATACTTATTTATGTTCTAGCAATGCTTAAACTTTATATATTTCATGATAGAGTCTAGTTTTCAACTTCAAGATTTATTTTTACTTTTAGAGTTTAGTTGTTCCTAACAAGGTTTAGTTTCTCATCCTAGCAGGGTGTAATATAAATATTTCATATATTCTCATAAATATCATGTACCGGATATCATTTCATAAATCTTTAAATGCTTATTTTCTTTATGATATATGCTTCTTAAGTTCTTGCATGCATATTGTACTCAAATTTTAGTATTTAATAATTAAAATACTTGATTAAATGAAACATTTAAAACTAAATAACAAGCATAACAATATTGTGATAAAAGTAAGGTTAAACTGAAATAGAAGCATTGCTAAACAATTTTAAAAAAGAAACAAATAAAACCGTGAAATACAAATATAGCTATATGAGCATTATAAACTAACAAAGTAAGCATAATCGTTTTAGAAAGAAGTCATAATATATTGGCTTAAAGAATTGAGCTCAATTACATGGTAATAAATTAAAGAGAAATTAAACATATGAAATATTAAAAAAGAAAAAAAAAGAAAAAAAAAAAAAAGCACATTGGAATACATAAAAGTGTACGACGATTTCATTTTTATATGATGTCGAAGATTTTTTTTTTTAATGCCAAATAATTTGACCCAATAAGATTTTTAAATGGGTGGCTTATTAAAATTTTGTGATTTAGCGACTAATATCAGCTATATTCCACAAATAAACCAAATTAATAGAGAAGAGCACCTTCTTCAACTTAAGGATATAGTTTTTAGAAGCTATACAGTATACCAGGTGCTATGATAAATACAGAAATCTTGTTCGAAAGGGATAAGAATCGCATGCCGTGCAAGAAGCTGTGAGTTTCTTATTTCCCCCATAAGCCATGCGGGATCTGCAGGCATCTGCAAGGATAGAAGGACTTGACCAGATCCCAAAAGTGTTTAGTAGAAGCTTGAGGTTCTGCTTAGCATATGATCCGTGTGACTCTACGTACTATAGAGTGAGGACCACTGCCTTCATGACGGAGGATACTTTGTTTCCGTTGGAATTCCCTTTCTGTCCCTCCTCCACACCTATATATACTAAGCGAATGCACAACAACAACAAATCATTCTCTACGAACAACACACTCCTTAGTGTACTGTTCCATTCCATATTCTCTCTTACGAGCTCCTCCGAGCTCAAGTCGTCAAGGCGTCCAAAGCTTTCTTCCGGAAAGCTTTCGTCCTTTTTCACTTCCATTTGTTCTTCTCGACGCCGGGAAGAATCTCTCTCCTACGCACACTACCTTGAGCTTAAGGTAAAACCCTCATTACTTAAAGGAGAATGAGGCCCAACGGAGCTCCGCGCTCCTCGTTTCTCTCTTTTTCCTACTTTGTTTCTTCGTTATCTGCTTATATGAGTACCAAACTCCATGGATCTTGTTAGTTTATGGCTAAATATGCCTTTTACGCCTTATTCATAGCTCAACTATTATTTGCCATCGCTATGCGAATTATGCTCTGTATAAAATACTCATCTGTGGCTCTATATGCGCATGGATCTCCTGCTCTTTACTGCTTTAACGCTCTACCCATGAATGCTCTTTGCAAAACGTGATGAAAAACACCTTAAATTGTTGTGGATCTCCAACCCGGATCTATCAACTGGCGCCGTCTGTGGGAAATCTTGAGTTTAAGATGTTGATTTCCTCTGTTTTATGTGAAATTCTAGTTCGCCGTTGCATTGTTGCGGATGATTTTGCATACAACATTCTTATGTGAAAAATATGTGAAAACTGGATACTAAACTGAATGGGTGCGCTGTGTTCGCCGTTGCATTGTTGGCGATTTCCTTTTGTTATGTCTTTAATTGGAGGATATGAGGAAATCTGAGGTTATGTTGATTGGGAATGCTCTGTTCATTGTTTAATCAGCAAAAACCCAAATGTGCATATTATTGCTTGATATTTGCTAAAGCTCTCCATGGTTATGAGTTGTTGAATATGATGTACTTCTATGATTATGCTCTCTTTGAAGCGGAAATCGTGATAAACACTTCGATCGAAAAAAAACTCGCGTTTGAGAAGCTGATTTTCTCTCTCTGAATGTGAGTTAAGATTTGATGTCTGAAGGGATTGTTAAAGCCTACGAACTCGGAGGGCTAACCCTCTGTTTTTCCTTGAATTTCTAACTGATCTCGATGATATGCGCACAAATTTGCCCTGTTATTTACCTTGTTGTGATGAATGCCTAGAATGGTGGCTATATATTAGAAGGAATATGAATTGAATGCGAGATTGATATTATTCTCGGAGAATTTTAGCATGTATCTCATGAATTTGTTTTAGCTACATTGTTTGTAGCAAATCAATCTGGTAATCAGAAGCGATCTTAAGGCCATACCTCTTTCATGACATGAGTTGTGATGGCTAATCTGTTGTTGTTTGTCAAAATCCTAAGGTTGTGAAGGATCTGGAAGAAAATCGGGTTAAAAACCGCAGCTGCCTCGAAACGCACTCGATCCACCTTGCATATTTGGTGAGCATACAATTCTGTCTATTATCTGTCAAATATGAAATTCATCTATGAGTTGTAAAGGATTGGTGATTACAGAGGAAGCATCACTACTAAAGCTAGTCAAATGCCCCTGAATTGCCATGACTTGAAAACCCATGAAATAATGAAAACACTAAAAAATGGAGAGACGAAAGATGCCGAGGTTACCCCATTCACTTTGATGAAGGGAGCCCGCATCTGAAAGCAGAACCTTCTCTCAGAAGCCCTGTCTAACAGGCAACTCTCTCTCGTAAGCCCCGTATAACGGGCAGAACCTTCTCTCAGAAGCCTTGTCTAACAGGCAATTCTCTCATAAGCCCCGTATAACGGGCAGAACCCCCAGAAGCCCTACACAGTAGGCAACACCCTCGTAAGCCCCGTATAACGGGCAGAACTTCCTTGCAAAAGCCCTACACAGTAGGCAACATTAGTGGACTTTCGACCCGGTCCAAATCCGTTGGTCCAAGTCCGTTGGGTAGGATTTGGGCCGTTCAAATTTTAAACCCGATGGATTTGGGACGGGTCCGGAAGTCTCAAAAAAAAATCAGTTCTGGATCTGGAATTTTTTTTTGAAAACCCATATCCGGTCCAGATCCGGCCCATGGACCCGCATAAAATATTACTAATATATATTTATATATTATAGTATATATATAATTTGCTACTCTGTTTATACTCTTATACCCAAAGTGATTGCTAGAATTATGAACATGTTGTATTTGATTTTTTTAAGATTATACTTTTTTTTAGCAAATGAATTGATGAATGTACATTGTGGAGTGAACAATTTTTTTATGCATATCTACTTAGACTTTATTTTCTCATTTATTTTCTTAATTTTGACTTAAAATTTTGTTTCTTCAATTTTTAAATTAAAGCTACGGATCCGGGCCTAGACCTGAGATCCGCTAAATCCGATGGGTTTGGGCACGGATTCCTTTTTTTTAGACCCGATGGATTTGGGTCGGATTTGGACTTAACTCTAAATTTTCGGGTTTGGATTTGGACTAGACCAACCCCGGTCCAAATCCGGCCCACTGCCATCCCTATGGGCAGAACACTTCACAAAGCCCTATCTAATAGGCACCTTTTTCGTAAGCCCCACTCAATGGGCAGAATCCTCTACAAAGCCCTATCTAATAGGCAACTCCTTCATAAGCCCCATGCAATGGGCAGAACCTTCTACAAAGCCCTATCTAATAGGCAACTCCTTCATAAGCCCCATGCAATGGACAAAACTTTTCCTAAGCCCTACTCAGTAGGCAACATCCTCATAAGCTTCATATAATAAAATAAAAATCCTTATAAGTCCCATTAAATGGGCAGTATACCCCTAAGCCTTGCTCTAAAGGCGACATTTTTGTGTATCACTCCCATAAGTTTTGCCCATTAAATTTCAGTGGGTAAAATCTCACCTAAGACCTGCCTCATAAGTGGCATTCTTGAAAAACTATATTTGATAGACCATACCTTTATAGACCTCTAAGGAGGATATTACTCTCATAAGCCCAATCTGATAAGTAGCGCTTCTATAAGTTTTATAAAATAGACCAAGCTCTCGTAAGCCCGGTCCAATAAGTAATGCTCTCATGAATCCCGCATAAAGGATATCACTCTCATAGTCCTTGGCTAACAGGGAATATCTTATAAGAAAATCCTATAAAATAGGCACTAAGTATAAGAAGGGCCCATATGGTCGAGGCATCTCGTATTGAGCCTGATAAAATAAGATGCCGCACAAATTCTTAATAACCTCTCTTCCTAATCAGATCCCTTCCATAAGCTTCACAAAGAAAGCCTTAGGAAAACAAACGCTTTAATAAAGTGGGTTTCATAAAGACGGATGTCTCCAACCTCAGCTTCATTTCGGCAAAAGCCATCCTTGAAAAGCCTTATATTAAGTAACCAACGCTTGTTAAAACCGCCCTAAATGGTTGGCGGTTATAAAAGGATCTGCTAAATCAGTAGCATAGTACAACTAAATCTCACATGATCAGATGCCTCATGTCAAGAGGAGGGGATTGTGTCAGAACCCTTCGTCATAATCAGCTTTCCATCCTTAAGTTGTCACTTATCTTCATCATATACTGGCAGAGGCCACCCCTTTTAAGAGTCTTATAACGAATAGGCTGTACTCGTTAAAGCCACCATAAATAATGCTTAAACGCAGAAAATTTACTTATAACAAATTATATATATCCCAAGTCTCTTTTAAAGAGCATCTGGAATTAATCCTCTAAACGTCCTCAAATCTTTGCAGATTCTTATAAGGATGAATGCTGCATCAGATGCTGCTTCCAAGGAAGCTGGTCAAGCCACTGGAAATCCAGAAGATTCTGTAATTGGAAACAAAGGAAAAGGCACTATGTTGACAGTGGCTAGTGTCAACATGGAGGCTCAGTTTTCTCCATCTATGCTCCTCCAAATGAAAGCACTCATAGAGGGTGTAGTAGAGGGAGCTGTTGAGAAAAGACTTCATATCTTGGGGGTAAACCCCCAAAACACAGATCCCGTGGGCGAGACCCAGGAGGGAGGAGGAAGTAAGAGCACTCCTGCGATGCACAAGCGGAAGCCTATGCATCAAGGCATAACCCAAGAGTTAGTCTCCAAGCTGCCCCCGATAGTAGCTGAAGGAGAAGAAGGGTTCTTCACTGATTGGGAATCCCCATATGAAGGAGGACCTGAGGAACTTGAGGAAAATCTCAATGAGAATACTGATACTACATGGGCCAAGAAGTATGCCCAACAGCAAGAGCAGATGAAGCTCTTAGCAAAATAAGTCAAAAAACTGAAAGAGCAAAAGCAAGCTGTGGAAAGGGCCTCAAAAGAAATGGATACAAGTGAAAAAGAGGTTCGTAACCCAAACGAAGGAAAAAATCCAAAACCTTCCTCAAACAATAAGAATGGAGGAGACAAATCAGAACTCTTTCCCTTATATATTGACGAGAGCAGCCCGTTCTCAGTAGACATCCAAACTGATCCTGTCCCGAGCAGTTTCAAAACAATCTCCTGCGAGTATCAGGGGAAGGGAGACCCTGAAGAACACTTGATGAAGTTCGAAAGCTTATGTCTCCTTCATCAATATTCAGAGGGGGTTAAGTGCCGAGTGTTCCTCACAACCCTGTCAGGAACTGCTCAGCATTGGTTCAAGCAGCTACCAAAAGCCTCCATACACTCCTTTATGGATCTGAAAGAAGTTTTTCTACAGCAATTCGTCAGTGCCAAAAGGACTACTCGGAACTCCTTGCATCTGACGACCATAAAACAGGGTGCCAACGAAAGTCTGAGAGACTACATGACACGCTTCAACGAGGCCGTCCTGGAAATCCCAGGAGTAGAGCCGAAATTAAAGGTGCATGCCTGTGTAAACGGTCTGAAGCCAGGGTAGTTCTTTGCTTCCCTCATCAAAAAAGAAGCTACTTCTTTTGAAGAATTACTGACGAGAGTCCAAAAGTACATCCATATGGAGGAAGCTCTGAGCAGCAAGAGGGCTGAATTGGCCTCTCAAAAAGAAAAGAAGCCGGAGGAAAGAAAAAGACCAGCTCCAGATGCCAAGAAAACTGATAAGAACGAAAGATTTCTAAGATCTTTTACCCCATTAATCAAACAACCAGTTGATCTGCTCGAAGTGGTCCTGAGAAAACCTGGGGTCCAGATCCCCGCCGGGCATAGACAGCCACCAAAAAACCCACCTTCTAAAAGATTCTGTAAGTTCCACAATGACTTTGGTCACATGACCAACGATTGTAGGAATCTAAGAATTGCCAATTAAAAGTTAATCCAGGAAGGAGAACTCTTGGAATATGTCAAAAGAGAGACAGAACAAAACAAGAAACGCAAAGAAGCTCCTGAAAAAGCAACTGATGATAGCCAAGGGTCAGAGCCCAAAGGCATTATTAAAATGATATATGGAGGACCAACCATGGGAGACTCCAATAGAAGCAGAAAAGCATCTGCCAGAGAATTACATATGCATGAAAGGCATGGGGTCTGGAAGGTCGAAGCAGGCCTACCCCCACCAGAAATCTCGTTCGGACCAGAAGATAACCAGAAAGTGATTCATCCGCACGATGATGCGTTGGTCATCACAGTGGAAATAGAAAGATATCAGGTCCAAAGGGTCTTTGTTGACAAAGGGGCTGCAGTTAATGTCATATTTGAAAGTTGTTTTAACCAAATGAACCTCCAGAAGCCTTTGAATGGGGTGACCACGGCTCTGCACGGTTTCTCAGGAGACCCTGTGATGTCGCTAGGATCAATTGATTTAATGCTCACTCTGGGCGAAGGGCCTACACGAGTATCAAAGCCAGTCACCTTCTTGGTGGTGCGACAACCATCTTCCTATAACATAATTCTAGGAAGAACTGCATTAAATCCATTCCAAGCAGTGGTTTCCACTTACTATCTGATGATGAAATTCCCTGTGGGAAATCAGGTGGGGCAAATATCGGGAGATCAAGAGGTCTCTCGAAAATGCTATGTCCAATCGGTGCAAGCGGGAGAGGCCAGGAAAAGGCCGATGGCAGAACCCACCACCGAAAGAGATGAGATGAAACTCGAAGGGAAAAGGCTTAAAACCCCAACCCCAGCAGAGGAAGGCCAGAACCTTTCTGTTTCAATGGAACACTTGCTGATCACCAGCAACAACCCTCCTGGAGAGCTAATGGCATCTCAGAACACAGCTAAACAACTGCTCCAACAAACAAAAGCAAAGGACCTGAAGCTGAGGCAACAGGCATATGCCATGCCCCAATTGTGAAAAGGCAATGGGAAGCTCTGATAACCCAGGCAAGGGCGAAAGTCAAAAGTGCAATGGAAGTGCTAGATCAAGAAAATGCTGAGGAGACAACAAGCAAAGAAAATGTATCACCCTAGGAATATGCAGGGAAAACTGAGAATTACTCTTAAGAAGAAAGTACGATGGGCTATGATCCCTTATTCGTTTTTGAAAAACTCTTATTCCATGATTAGCTGACGTATGAAACATTGGATCATATCTCTTTACCTTTAAAGTAGTTATACTTCGTACGTGTTTAGCCCTCAAATGAGGTGTAATTCCTGCAGTCCCTTACACCTCACTTGGGGGGGGGGGGGGGGGGGGGGGGGGGGGGGGGGAGTAGGGGATACCCATATCCCATTATCTTAAAATGCTTCCATTATCTTAAAACTCTATTTTACACCAAAATATTACTCCAGTATCTTGTCTCATCACCCTAAAAATACTAGGAGTATCTCTGCCTCATCATCTTAGAATGCTTCAGCAGGTGGAAATAGGGTAAAAAGTAAAGCCCCTATAGATACAAGAATAAGAGAGATATCATTTTAAATTGATAACAGAAACATGTTATAAACAAGGCCTCGAAGAAAGCATCTGGCCTTAATAAAAAATAACAATTGTTTGTGCCACAGTTAGCATGATTTCAGGGTCATAAAAAGCACCCCACTACAAACACCAAAAAACAGACTGTTCAACAAATATCTTATCCAAAGCAGCAAGATTAAGGAGATGGACTCCGAACAAAAGCTAGATCCTCAGAGCTCGATGAGTGAGAAGAAGACCATTCTTCGACAGCAGCCAAAGCAGAAGAGGTAGAGGGACCACCCTTGGGAGAGGCCGCAGAAATCTGCAAAGTGTTTCCCTCATTTGAACCATCCTTCACCTCCTCAGGAGCGGGTAATGAGGAAGTGCCTCCCTTGCTGGTAGATGGGCCGGAAGCTTCCCCCTCTCTTAGTTCCTAGTAAAGGGGAAAATTTTCATGATAAGCGAATAAACTCTAAAAATAAAACGAACGATAAGAAAACAAAAAGATACATGGTCAAAGACCTGCCGAATAGACCTCATAACCATGGTGTTATGAGGAAAGAGAGGGAACAAAGGTGCCTCCCAAGAGGGAAGATTCCTTGTGACCCTGGCAGGTTGGCGGAGGATCCGAGCTGCCTCTTTTAGTGCAGTCATGTACCATGGCTCTGTGGGGGAAAGGGGGCGACTCCTTCGAAGGGACTCAGGCTCTGTATCGAACATCCTCACTATGGATTCTGCGTTGACGGCGGCTGCACGCTCTGGGATACCCAATTGCTGACAGCACTAGAAGATAGCCGAGGCTGTCCACGCGGTGAGAGGCTCGAACATGTGCAGCCAAAAGTCATGGGATTGAAGATAGTTTTCAGGCAAACGCTTGATCAGGGAATCCAGAAAGGCCTGGCCGTAAGGGGTCATCAATAAATTAGACTTGCAGTCTTTGACTCCAGAAGAAACACCCTGGTTCATCCTTTCTCTCCGCCCTTGAGTGAATGAGGAAGCCCGGGCTTGTCCTAATTCCCGTTCGTAGCTAAGTGTTAGCTGTTCTATTTCTGCTACTTGAATCTCCATTAGCTGCTCCACCCTCTCAAACGAGGCCTTCGAAGCTCTCTCAAGTTCCTTTATTCGCTCAGAGAGAGAAAGTGTGTGTTCCTCTCTAGCTAGCAAGAATCCACGAAGCTGGTGGACTTCCGCTTGGAGTTGCTCCCTGCTTTTCTCAGATTGAGAAAGATTCTCCCGCAGTTGCTCAAGGTTTAACTCTTGAGCGGAAGGAGAACTCTCTGATAGTTTCCCCTTTTTCCTAGCTAAGAAGGAGGAAGATTCATTTTTCCTCTTAGGGGAAGAATAATAAGGCGCTAAAGAGGCAGGAGCAGAAACACCAGCATCTTCATCAGTGAAAATAGAAGAAAGTGAAGCTGATTGACTAGGGGCAACCAGATGAAGGAAGTAAGGCTTCATTCGAGGCTTACCAATCTCTACCTCTCGGGGATTCCCCTGAGAAGGGTTACAACCCCCAGGATCTGTAGGCTCCTGGGTAGAGGTATTACCCATTGATAAGATGGGAGGAGAGCCACCAGACCTCGGCTGCTCCATCATTTGCAAAAGCTTCTCTCGAGTTTTTTGCCCCATGCCCAGTTTGGAGGAATCCATAACTGCAAGGCAAAGGTAATCACCAGGGAATAATGATAGATGGTAGGGTTGCGAATAATGGAAATAAATTCAAAACTCTACAAATCTTAATAACTGAGTGATAGCTCCGAGGATAAAGCATTAGTCACATTCGCATCATAATCAGTCCTACTATCCCAAAAAGATTGGGGCTAGCAATTTTCCCTCAAAACAAGAACAAGGGAAATGGTAAAGGTTACCCTAATCTCAAGGAATTCAAAAGAAGACCTATGCACAAATGTAAGGAAGCAAAATAGTAACGGAATACCTGAAAAAGGGCAAAAGGAAAGGTAGTCGTCGGAATAATCGCTGGGAGCGGCAGACGATTCGCAAAATCACTTTTCTCTTTCTGGGGTACAACACAGAGAGAAGGATGGAGAAGTTGAGAAGAAAAAGCGGAGTAGTTTCCTACTTATTGCCCTACAACGTTTCAGAAAAACTGAAAAAGGGGATTGCCTTTTCACCTGCAAATAAAACAAAAATAATAATAATGCCTATTTTAAAATATATAGCCATGTGTTCTTTCACTCTAAAGGAAAGAGTAAGGATAGTCCAACTCTATTCTCGGGAGGATAACCGTCGTTTCGGCTTCCCACGCCCTCAGGCATCTGCAAAAAAAAAAAAAAAAAAAAAAAAAAAAAAAAAAGAAGAAGAAGAAGAAGAAGAAAAGAAGGGGGATAAATTTGCAGAGGAGATAAATGAGTGAATGCTCACTCTCCCTTCAGAAAAGAAGCGAAAATTTTCCAAAGTAATGGTTGGAAAGCCTCACAATCATCATAAGGGTACCGTCAGAACCTCATATAACATGGAGAAGATACTATCATAGTTAGAGAAAACTCAAGTTTATTGACTATAGAGCTTAATCCTCGGCTCCGGCAGCGCTAAGCTTCGATAAGAAGAGAAGGTCCCCTATAAATAGGAGGGCAATTTGGCGTTTCTTCCTCTTGCATCAATTATATAATAAAGGAGAGGAAAACATAGTGATGGAGGGGGGAGTCTCTGCACCTCTTTGTCCTCGGGAAACCAATCGTCGCACGATTTTTCCGCGCGACACGATGTCCCTGATGTCATCGAAAGAACTGTTCTCTCACCAGAAGCTTCTAGCATAAGCTAACAACGCCCGCTTCTGGACCTGGGGGGGAATAGCTAATAGGGACTAATATCAGCTATATTCCACAAATAAACCAAATTAATAGAGAAGAGCACCTTCTTCAACTTAAGGATATAGTTTCTAGAAGCTATACAGTATACCAGGTGCTACGATAAATACAGAAATCTTGTTCGAAAGGGATAAGAATCGCATGCCGTGCAAGAAGCTGTGAGTTTCTTATTTCCCCCATAAGCCATGCGGGATCTGCAGGCATCTGCAAGGATAAAAGGACTTGACCAGATCCCAAAAGTGTTTAGTAGAAGTTTGAGGTTCTGCGTAGCATATGATCCGCGTGACTCTACGTACTATAGAGTGAGGACCACTGCCTTCATGACGGAGGATACTTTGTTTCCGTTGGAATTCCCTTTCTGTCCCTCCTCCACACCTATATATACTAGCGAATGCACAACAACAACACATCATTCTCTACGAACAACACACTCCTTAGTGTACTGTTCCATTCCATATTCTCTCTTACGAGCTCCTCCGAGCTCAAGTCGTCAAGGCGTCCAAAGCTTTCTTCCGGGAAACTTTAGTCCTTTTTCACTTCCATCTGTTCTTCTCGACGCCGGGAAGAATCTCTCTCCTACGCACACTACCTTGAGCTTAAGGTAAAACCCTCATTACTTAAAGGAGAATGAGGCCCAACGGAGCTCCGCGCTCCTCGTTTCTCTCTTTTTCCTACTTTGTTTCTTTGTTATCTGCTTATATGAGTACCAAACTCCATGGATCTTGTTAGTTTATGGCTAAATATGCCTTTTACGCCTTATTCATAGCTCAACTATTATTTGCCATCGCTATGTGAATTATGCTCTGTATAAAATACTCATATGTGGCTCTATACGCGCATGGATCTCCTGCTCTTTACTGCTTTAACGCTCTACCCATGAATGCTCTTTGCAAAACGTGATGAAAAACACCTTAAATTGTTGTGGATCTCCAACCCGGATCTATCACATGGTTAGTTAGATACACTCATAACATAATTACTAAAGTGCCCCAATCGTATATAATAATAATGGAAATTCAGTTTATTAAATGTATTTAAGATTAGATCTACACATACAATCTAAGAAAATGGAAGGCCATGATTAGTTCCTAGTTCTCGTAAAGAGAGTGGTCTCCATGAGAACCAACCTATATATATATATATATATATATATATATATATATATATATATATATATATATATATATATATATAGGGAGTGGTTCGTGTGCAAATAAATCCTTGCGTGAGAAAATGAGAAAGATGCTTAAAACTATACAAAATCATGCTTAAGTCAGTATATATTTATGCTTACAACACCATTATGCTTTTTAATGTACAAATTCATGCTTAAACCTAGTCATGCTTATGATACCTTATAATTATGCTTAAATTAATTACAGCCACAGATCAAATCAAGATCAATGGTCCAGATTTCCTATTTCTCACACCAGGACTTATTTCTATATGATCCATCCTCTATATATATATATATATATATATATATATATATATATATGAGTTGGATCATATGAAAATCAAATATTTCTTGAAAACGTGAAAATCATGCACTTTTGTGCATAGCATGATGCACTTTTATGCATAACATGTTGAATGATGGTGATGAATGAGAGCGTGGTCTTTTACTTGTGTTGTGATTAACTTTTATTTATTTTTGGATGTTTTAGGGGGGTGTATTCAATTCAGATTCTGCAAGATTTTTATGGATTTTAGAAATCTGTAGGTATTCAATTCAGATTTTATAAAGTCTTTAAAAATCTTGTGGTATTCAATGCAGACTTTTTAAAGTCTTAAAAAATCTATAGGTATTCAACAGTCCATGGATTTTAATAGTCTATGGATTTTGCTGGATTCTTTTTTTAAAATATAAAGAGATTTCACTTTTCAAAATTTTTTATAAAACCCAGAGATTTCTGTGGATTCTCTGAAAAAAAACTCAAAGTCACCATTTCCGCCACCCTTCTCCTTACTTTTTTATCTTTTCTCCAAACAATTATAGTTTATTTTAAAAGACATCAAAATTATGACTATCTAGTACAAAAAAATTTGTTTACTAGAGTTTGCTTGAAAATCAATATTTTCATAAAATCCCTCATTCTTATAAAATTCGAACATGTAACTTTTAAATCTCAACTTTAATTTTGATTTTTTATGGTTAAATTATTGCTACGTTTTTTAAGGTTCAAGGAATTGAATAATGACTAAACTGAAATACAATATTTGAACGAAAAAAATAAGAGTAATTTTTTTTTATTAAAAATACATTAATTGGACTTTCTTTAAAAATACGATTCTTGTTTTGAAAGATGACATAATTTGATGAATTTGGATACTCCCTACAAACATATTCAAACAATTTGAATAAAGTTTTTGTTTTTTTTTTTCAAATAATATAGATAATTTTATTTATTTATTTACAAGTGTGACTCATATGCATTTATTTATATAAATAAATAGTTACAATAGTTCAGCGTCGGAGTCTATGGAAATACATGGAAATTAATTAAAAATATATATTTCACAATACTGCAAGTCCATGAAAATCCATCAAATCAATAAATAGAGTCAGTCAAACTCTGTATAGAGTCTAGTCAAACTCTGCGCAGAGTCTATGGATTTTAATAGTCTATAAAAATCCACCTACTTTTCAAAGTCTATAAAAATCCTGCAGAATCTGAATTGAATACGCCCCTTAATTTTTATTAATATATTAACTACTAAGGCAATGTTTTTTGATTTGATGTTTACTTAAGTTTATTTTGACTTACTTTCTATTTTGCATATTTTCTTCATATATTTTGAATATTTGATGATATATACATGTATTAAATAAAAATACAAAATGTATTTTTGACGTATCGTATTCTTCATTTTTTTAGATAATTGACATATTTCCCGTATTTATTGTCCTCATATTTCGTATTCGTTGCCGTGCTTCATATGTTATGGGACTTGGAGAAAAATCACGTTAAAATAAAAATAAACAAATTGGGGCAATTTTATAATTATATAAATCTAAGGGACCGTTTTACTTTTTTAAAGAATATAAAAGAAAGTCCCTCCCTCATCGTTCCTCTGCGGACTCTGGTCCATTATTGGCACAGAGCTTCATCAAATTCGATCTACACACGCTTCAGTTTCACTGCAGAAATCTTCAGTTACTCCTCCATCAACTTGGACAAGTTTCCAGGTAAATTCCGCAGCAATTTTTTCATTTGTAATAACCGATCCCTATGCTGTTGTGATGCTTGCTTGAATTAAGCATTCGATTCCTCTTCTCTTTCAAGTTGATCTTCTTCTGCGTCAATTTGTGTGCTGATTTCTGTTTATTTAGTTACTTTTGCAGTCCTTTTCTGATTTTTGTCTACTCTTTACTATCTATTTGAGTTGAAAATGATAGTTGGAAGTAAAGGGTTGCTGTAGATCTATGTCTGTTGTTCAGTTGTTTCTTCTGTTTGTTTATTGTTAACTGGGGCCAAAAATTGAATCCGGATTTCTACAGACATTTTGGGTTATCGAGTCACTTTGGTGAGTAGACACTAAGGATTTGGATTTGAATGGATTTGAATGATTTCGTGTTATATGGATTTAAATTCTATAAAACCTAAAGGGAAAACATTTTGATGTATTGAGTAATGTGATATCTTGATCTATATACGGAAAACTTGTTCTTGTTTGCCTTTGGTATAATCGAAGAATGTGATTTGCAATTCTAGCATATGTTTGGTTTGGCTGCTTCGGATACATTCTGGCATGTTAGTATTTGTTTAATTGGGTAACGACTGACCTTTGATTTTCCATATTGATGATATTCAAACTGATTGATTTGTAGTCTAAACGAATCACTATATCTTGACCATGGTCTCTCGATTTTCAGTGTGTTACCACACGCCGAGCAAATAGGTTAATAGTTTTTCAAACTTGTAGGTGCTTAGATTGTGGCTCGATGTGAATGTATATTGCAGTCTGACTCTTGTTACTAACTAACATCTTAGCTCATATATGCCTTCATAATTTCATGAAATTTGTTTATGATATGGAGTGCTTGCTGCATTTGCTTTGACTAGTGAGTATTTAACTAGTAGGTCTCTCGACTTTCAGTGTGATACCTCAAGCCAAGTAAATAGGTTAATAGTTTCTCAACTTGTTGGTACTTAGATTTTGGATCTATGTAAAATGTACAATGCAGTCTAACTCTTGTTTATAACTAACATCTTAGCTCATATATTTCGTCTTCGTTTCATGAAATCTATTTATGATATGGAATATTTGCTGCATTTGCTGTGACTATAGTCAGTAACTGAGTATGTGAATAGTAGGTTTCTACTTATCGATATGTTTGCAAGTTATTACCTTTTTGAATATACATCGGCAGAATATTAAGTAATCATTTATACTGTTTTGCCGTTTACTGAAGGTTAATGATTTAGGATGGCCTTGGTCACAACAGCTGAAGTGTGTGATGCAAACCCACAGCTAATAGGGAGTGGCGAGCTCCGAGCACTCCATCCAGTTTTCCAGATATATGGTAGACGGCAAGTTTTCTCGGGCCCAGTTGTTACTTTGAAAGTGTTTGAAGATAATGTCTTGGTACGTGAGTTTCTTGAGGAGAAGGGCAACGGAAGGGTTCTTGTTGTCGATGGAGGTGGCAGTTTGAGATGCGCGATATTGGGTGGTAATCCCGTGGTACAAGCTCAGAACAACGGATGGGCTGGCATAATAGTCAATGGCTGCATAAGAGATGTTGATGAAATCAATGGATGCGACATTGGAGTGAGGGCTCTGGCCTCGCATCCGATAAAAGCCAACAAGAAAGGGATCGGAGAGAAGCACGTCCCCGTGACCATTGCAGGGACCAGAATTTGTGACGGAGAGTGGATTTATGCAGATACTGACGGTATTTTGGTTACTAAAATGGAGCTGTCGGTTTGAAAATTGCATTCCCCTTTCTGCTCAACTGGCAGAAAAATGTTCTGTTTTATGCTCATTCAGGATTATACCAATATGTAGTGTTTGATACACATCCCAATTCTGGTCCGTACTCGAAAACTTATGCTCGTGTTTCGAACTTGCATACTTGTATCAGTATTTGTTGCCTGTTGTTGTACTCTATTCTAATAATGGAGTGGTTTCTTGGTTCATACATCCCTCTGTTTGGCTGAACGCATACTTTTTTCGAATCTTTGCAGCAAAAATAGAAGCTTTTTCTTAGTTTTGAATGCTTGAAGCCATTGCCATTGACTATGCTCAAGTTTGCAGAAGGTTTATTTTCATTGTTCATTCTCTTCATCTATTTTCTGAACGTGGTACGAATGAGCTGAACTCGGAGACAGAGTTCATTCTCACAAGGAGAGAACGATGTAGTGCAAACTCGGTGAAGCTGTCAGCACTTACCACACTTCGGTAATTTTGTCATACCTTTTTCATTATTACTCCGAATCCGAAATGGTCAGGTTCCTTGGAAAGCTGATTCAAATACCTTTCTACGAGATTCTCGTACATTCTCGGGTTTCAAGTATCCAGAGAGTTCTATGCGTTCAAAGTCAGTACTAAGGCCTATATATAGCCGTACCTATGTATTTTGGATCAAATTTGAGAAGTAATATATTGAGCTTGAGAATGAGTGTCAGTTTTTGTTGTTCCTAATTTGAAGTTGAATTTTACAAAATCTCTGGTTTCATCTTTTCTCCATGTTTTTGCCCTTATCAAAAACTTGTCTTCAACCCTATTTCTCTTTCATAGTTTCTTCTTTCATAAAAATGGTTTCATTTTTGTCCATTCTCCCTCTCAATTCATTCAAAGTAATCATATCCGACATATGCTTTATTATCCATTTGACTATATGTTTCTGATCGCTTAGACTTTCGTTTGCTAACAAACTTATATTATCAAGAAATTTAAACAATTACAACAAAAACAATACACTATGTCAACATGTTTAGGATAAACTAACCATTTTCTATACTACGCTTTCTAGATTATATGCATAAGAGAACTGGCTAAATTTTTTATCTAGTGGGAAATTGAATATAGATTTTTGTTAATAATAACAAAATATAATGTTAATAGTTTTTTTTAACGAAACTACGCAAGTTCTTAGATTTTAAGCAGTTGCATCCATAACGTCGGTAGGTCTAGGGATAGGCCAATGTTAATGCCAATATAGAAAGTACACAACTTTTTGACATTTTTTGAAGCACGTTCGAACGGAAGCACACGAACATGCGACCTGAAATAAAAACTTAAGATATGTTAGATTTATATAGAAATGCTTAAAGTTAAAAACATTACTAAAGTTCTTGACTTACCAAAGTTTTTAGTAATAGATATTGTATCCGATAAATGTGGCCACCTCACACAATGATTGAAAGTTTCTACGCATCAATTTGTGGGAATAATACTGGAAACAAATAGATATTTTTAATAGGAATTTTTGACGATATTTCAAAATTTCAGTTAGTAATACAGACATAAATGAACATATATTATGTGTATTAATAAAATATATATGAAATAAAAAGGAAAATACTAGGAAAAAAAAGGAAAAACTCAAACTATGTGATTTCAAGTGTCAAATTACCCTATCGGATTGCCGCGCGTCAGAACGCCGTCGGCGAAGCACGTACTTCCATTCTCCTTCCAATCGTTGTTCGATCGAAAGGTTGGTCTTGTTACCATTAAAATCGGGAAAAATTTCTCCGACGACCGGAGTAAGTACCGTTTCCCCAGGATGAGTTTTGCGGGTACTTATTCTCCTCTTTCCACCCCTCTCCAACGGCTTTAAAACATAATATGATTTATTTTCTGAGTTTACCTATTAATTGACAAAATCCAGTAATAATAAAAAAATTATTTAGAGCCAAATTCACTAATAATACTAAAATTTGACATAATTTGAATTACCTCATTCGTTTCTAGAATAATTTGATCGTTCTCTCGACGGAAGAGTCGGCATGAAAAATATTTGGTTTCCAAAACACGTGACTCGACACTATCTTCGTTGGGCTCACTGCGTTGGTTATGTACCTACAAAAATAAGCCAAATAAGAATACATTACTACGAGAAATGCGCTAAATAACGACGGAATGAAACAAGGGATGGTGGTCGGGACGAACATGGTTCGGCTCCGCCTCTGCCTCGTCTTCGGAAGGAGGACATACAATTAACGGGTCGGGACGTAGGCAACCGTCGACCCGAAAACAGCCCAACTCTTCGTCCCACTCCAAATCTCGAGGCTGCCAAACAAAATACAGCAACATTAGAATTAACTAGCTCAAGAATTAGAAGTAATCAACAAACAAAATACATGTTCTGTGTTTACGTTATCATAAGAGCTTCCCGATGCCATTATAGAGAGAGAGAGAGATGATGGACGATATTTTTGAAACACAATCCAATGTATGGAATAATATATCACAGCATGCAAGAACTCATAGGTACTATGGAGTGATGTGATGTATCATAAGAGCTTCCCGATGCCAGCCATTAGAGAGAGAGAGAGGAAGGACGAATTTTGGAAACACAATTCATTGTATAGAATAATATATCAAGGCATGCAAGAAAGGGATTGGATCCCCTGCTGTGGCCTCAAAGCACAGCAGGGTGGTAGCTGTGCACAAAAAACGACCCCGTTTTTCACCCATTTCAAGCTTTTTCTTTTTGTTTTTTTTTTAAATAAAAAAAATCTATTTTTTAAATTCCTTTCAGTGTTTCAATTTCTTTTTTCTTTCTCGTATTTAGTTAACAAATCTAGTTTTGTATGTATTTCTTAATTTAGCTTTTCAGTTTATTCATTTTTTTCTTTTTCAAGGTTTATTATTGTTTAGTTTTAAATTTCAAACTAAATATTTTAATTAAACTTCAATACGTTACCATGAAAAAATGTTTAAAAAAATACTAATCAACCTTAGCTAAATTGATGAACATCAAGCCAAAAAACTTTACTTTTTAAGATAGTATATCTTTTGTCATATTCAAAATGATTCATTTTTTAAACATGTATAAATGATAAATGTAAAATACTTCATATAATTATATAACATAAGATTTGATTATGAGGATGATTAAATAACATTATTATAAAAAATTATGATGATATAATTATTTTTTTTATATGTCTGTTGACGCATATATAATAATAATAATAATAATAATAATAATAATAATAATAATAATAATAATAATAATAATAATAATAATACTGTGACCAAATGTCTCAGATTCGAACCTTCTATAACCAACATGAAAAAGAAAAAATGTATATACTGAAATGTAAATTAAGAAATATATACAAAATTAAATTTTATTAACTAAATACGAGAATGAAAAATGAAATTAAAACACAAATAGGAGTTTTTTTTTAAAAAAAAAAAAAAGTTTTAAAAGGGTGAAAACAGGGTCGTTTAGGCGCACAACCCCATGCTATGCTTTAAGGCCACAGCAGGGGATCCAATCCCTGCAAGAACTCATAGTCATAGGTGCAATGGAGACTCCATTTTGGAAACACAATTCAGTGTACAGAATAATATATCAAGGCATGCAAGAACTCGTGCAATGGAGTGAATCATGTGATATAATTCCAAACAAGACCTATTTATTACCCTCTTCATTTCAATTCACTAGTTGATTTATTTTCTATACAAGTGTTAAAAGTGAAAAATAATACTAGCTAATTACTTCCCATTAAAAAAAATAAACTAGTGAAGATGACCCAAAATAACAAAAATAAAAAAACTAATGAAATACTCCCTCAGTCCCACTGGGAGATGGACCTTTTTTTTCGGTACGAGAATTAAGACGACTAAACGAGAGTAATGATAGTGTATTAGAATGTGTTGGTCCCGGGAAAGAGTAATTGGGGGGGGGGGGGGGGGGAATACACCAATAACCAACCGTTTTTGACTTTTGTAAAATCAGGTCGATCTGCAGGTCGATTGTCAAGGTCGACCTTATCAGAGGCAGTTTGATCTATCAAGCTAGTATGGTATCAAGCTTGATTTATCAAACTGTTGTTAATGCGGAAGTTGGTGGAGGTTGATTACTCTTTGAAAAATCTTAAGGCTGAATATGGATAGCAGGTTATTTCGTGTAATGCAGGTTGATGCTCGTCAGTTAGATAATAAAATGTAAGTGCGATAAATAAAGAGAGAGAGAAACACCGCGATGTAGCGTGGTTCGGAGAAACCCTCCTACGTCCACGTCAGGTCGACTCGACCTGAGAATCCCTTTTCTTTTGGATCCACCTCTCTCTTATTTATACTGACTGAGTATCAGTTCTAGATACAATCTAACTTGAGAGTAACTAGACACGAGTTTTGGGTCGTGACCCTTACAACCTTCGTACTAAAACGTACAAACAACCTTACGCTTTTACAGAGCTTGACTAACTCTATAATGGCGAAAATAAAAACAAGCTTTCTAACTTCGAACAAGTCAGAGAAGAAGTTGTTTGAACAATCGACAAGCAGCAGTGAACGCTTCGTCGTTGTGGTGTTTTTCGGAATTGGAAACCTCTCTTGTCAAGTGTTTGGGAAACTAATCGGATTTCGAACACTTGAATGGATATGAGCTTTGAGAGAGATTTGGGCAGAGATATGGCGTTGATAGCTTGTGTTTCCCGTACTTGAATCCGAAAATGGCTGAAGTATTTATAGGCAGTTTTGAAAAACTAGCCGTTGGAGTCGGTCTGACGTGGCACTAGCCGTTGGATGCTGACTCACTTCTAGCCGTTGGGAATATTCGTCCTTGCTGGCACTCGACGTGGCAAGGATCAGGTCGTGACGCTCCATGAAGGCGGAGCATCGACCTTGATTGATAATCCAGCTCTTGAAATCTTCTAAGGCAATGCCAGCTGGAAGCTTGATAGGGGAGGTCGATAGACAGGCTGATGATCCAGCTCGATCCAATTGAGGCAGGTCGATACATCGACCTTTCTCTTACAGGGTGGATCGAACTTGATACTAAACGTTAAAGGGCATCGACCTGCATTAACAGGTAGCAGGTCGATCTATCGGCCTTGACCCTAAACAAAGTAAAATATGCCTAAGTGTGGTTTCGATAAACATCATCAAAATCAAACTGCAAGGGGTTCCCAACAATTTCCCCCTTTTTGATGATGTCGAAACCAAACACTTTACAAATAATTCCTAAGATAAAACACTGAAAGATGGTATCAGAGCTTAAACATTTTTCAATCATGAAGATTGATAAGGAATTAAATGAAAGGCAAATAAGAACATAATTAAAATAAAGCAGTAAAGGCAGATGCCTGGACAAAGAGATATTGTCGTCAGGACGAAGGATGATTTTGTTTCATTAAGCTCGATAGCAGAATACATGGAGAATTTACAACCAGCTGAGAGCATAAATGAAAAACAAGATTACAAAATCATCTATCTACATAGCCTGGATCTTGGCACGGGCTGCTAAGCGCTCTTCCTGGACCTGCTCCCTTGACTTCGTCTGCATGCTTGCGTAGATTCCATCCCTGATACGACGATAGTCAGGATCGGAATTCGACACATTGACGCCTAGGCCGATGGCAGTTTGAGCGATGTACTGGTCGATTCGAGAGTAATCCAAATACTCCGAAGCACCAAGACGCAAGGGCGCAAAATATTGTTGAGCAGGGGCCCTTATCGTCACACCGGCCTCTGCAGCCTTTTTCCTAAGATCACCAATGAATTTTTGGTACGGATTGAGCATATAGGCTGCATACGCTTCGTCGGCATCGGCAGGAAGGGAGGGGTCCTTGATAAAGTAGTGCAGCAGAATGAAGCAAGAATTGAGCTCCCGCAGCAGGTTGTTTTGAGATTCATCAAGCCAATCAACGACCTGCTGCAGTCCTCCAGAATTCAAAACAAGAGCGGACTGGCTGATCCAGTCTAACTCCCTTTTCCTCCTTGCTTCAGCAGCCTGGCGCTCGGCCTTGAAACGCCGCTGCTCTTCTTGATTTGCGGCCTGCTCCGGCGTAGCACCAGCCAGTATCATGGCAGAAATAAGATCGGCCTCGGCAGCCAATCGAGCTTTGGCGGCAGCAGCCTGCTCCGCACCAAGCTGAGAGATGGGATCGGCATGAGCGGCAACGGCCTTGGGTGCAACGGCCTGGGAGGGCTTCTTTGGAGAAGGAGGAGGGGCCACAGAAGTTGAAGGGGTTTTGGATTTTGGGGCCTTCTTCTTCTTCGCGGCGGCGGCTCTTTCTTCTTCCCCCTTTTCGACATCATCAGTCAGGGCCTTGATAAGGGAAAGAAGAGTCGCATCCTCTTGCTGCAGCTTGATCACAGCATCCTTCAACTCCATTTGCCCACTGAGAAGGGAGGAGATGGTGCCGTGGATGGCGTTTATCTGCTCATTGGAGGTCGATGCCGAGGTCGAGACAGATGAGGTCAAATTTGTTACACGCTCATTGACCTTGGCCAAGTCCTCCAATACCTCCGCGATCTGGTCACGGGACGCCATGTTGAGCTCATCAAGCTGGCCCGGCAGGAGCTTGTCGGTATATTCTTTCAAAAGCTTCACGGCAAAGTCCGTGACGCGCTCCCTGGCTGCTTCATCGGCCTGGGCTTTGGCATCTTTCACTATGTCGGCCCGGGCCTCAGCTACGGCCTGCTTGATTTGTTCTGGGAGGCTGGTGATGATGGACTCAAGCTTGGCAGAAATTTCATCCAGCACAGCCTCCACATCAACTTTTGGAGACGGAGCAGCAGCAACAAGAGGCTGATCATCACCCTCAATCCTGGGTGATGATTGCTCCGGAGTTTGAATCCTTTCAAACTCGTCTCCGGCTTCTGCGGCGGAGTTATACAGAGCGCGAGAGTGCGCATAGAGGGGGCGAAGGTCGATGCCCAAAATTTTGGCTTCGACCTTCATGCCGCGAAGCACCAGCTGACGGAAATTGGAGGCCGCATCCCCCACGGTGTAGAAACCGAACTCCGCTTCAAGAGCCAGCTCCTCGACCTTCAGGTCGTCGAGAGTGACGACCTGCAGCAACGCCTCAAAGACGTAATAGTAACTCGACTTACAATCCAGGTAGAACTGGAGGCGAGTGGCGAGGTCGAGAGACTTGGGGAGTTGGGCTATCCCCGGCATCAGGTCGATGACCTTCAGCCTGGCCTCCGCCTTCAATGCAGTGACCTGGGAGTGAGCAGCAGACATTGGCTGCTCAACGAACGGCTGGACCTCCAGCACGACGTCCTCCTCCACCGGCGCATCCCGAACTGGGGAAGACAGAGATTCTTCCGCAGTGAGATCCTGGATCTCAACGGATCCAGCTCGTTGGACTGGGGGAGGCCTCTGTGGAGAGGGGGCAACGACCTGCTGAGAGGATGCAGGGCGTTGCTGCGAGGCGGACTGCTCGGCTGCGGAACGGACTGGAGATGGAGTCCGTTCGGCTGATGAGGAGGGCGATGAGGCGGGCGAGGACTCCCTGGGAGGTGCAGAAACCTCGAAATCCAGAGGGAGGATTTTATGAAACGGCCTGGGAGGCTCACCGGAGGCCGACTGCGTCTTGCGAGGGGGAGTCCTCTTCACGGGCTGAGCCTTCTTGACAGGGCGTGAGGGAACCAGATCGACATCGGCCTTCCTCTTCTTTTGAGCAGGTCGATCCGGAATCCTCCAGCCAACTTTGGAATGACCGGTCTTGGCGAGGTGCGCCCTGACATCGTCGGAGGAGTTGTAATAAATCTGCCCCGACACCCCTATCGCCATCTCCAGCTGGTGTAGATCTTTTGGAATAAACAGAGGGGGAAAAGCCGGATCTTTGGCCCATGTCCTCTGCTTGAAGTGGGAGATGATGATGGAGGTTACCTTCGTCCCAAGACGAAGCGGTTTGTTGTTGTGAAGGGACACTTTCACAACGACCTCTCCCTCTGTCTCGGTGATGATCAGCCTGGCTTCATCCCAGAGCAGCGAGACCATCAGCTTGGCCCAACAGATGGGCAGGTCGAGAATTACGGCCGTCATGATTTGGAATTTGAACGGGGTGACCTGGTCGTAATTCCCTATGTGCCCTAGAAAGCACTTCTGCACGAAGTCCATCAAGAGGCGGTATTTGGGCCGGAGATCACTCCTCTTGAAGGCAACGGGCACGTACTGCCTTTGCTCGATTAGGACACGGTCTGCAACCTGCTGCAGTTGGTCCCTAGAAATCTCCGAGAGCTGCATTGAACCTTCCTCTTCAATGCCGAAGGCCGCCTTCACGGCGTTGAGAACGTTGATGGTGACCAGAGATTTCGTGGTGCCAAGGGAGACCGTGTGGGAGGATACAGAATCACCTTCATTCCAATTATAGAAGAAGGCACACACGAGTCTGGGAAGGCTTTTCGCTGGCCGGGTGGAGATGATCTGATAGAACGAAGAACACTTCTCCACCAGGGCGAACATGGAGTCGAGATCGCGAAAACCGAAGTTATTGCGCTCCATGTACGGTTCGAATTTGAGGTGAGCCGTCAAGATCTCCTCGATTTCAGACCATGGCATCTCCTTTCGAGCGGAGGTAGAAACCCTTTCTGCCATTGATTTTTCTGCAAGTTTTTCGAGAAAGATTAGAAAATAAATACAGTAAAGAACTTGACAGAAATGTAAAAATATAATCGGTGAAAAGAGTACAAACCACGCGAGTGATTTGATGCAGATAGAGAGAATGCAGAAAAGTGAAGAACACGACGGCGGCAGTTTTAGTATTTGCAGAGACAAATTTTAGGTTTTTCGAAGAAGATGAAGAAGGTAAGTAAGAATGAGAGAAAACTGCATGCCATATTTATAGAATTTTCGAACGGTTGAGATCGTTCGAATTTGAAAAGGTGAAAATATCTCTTTAATTCTCATCCACACGATGAGTGCGCGTGAAATGTGAAACGTTACACATTGAGAAATAAATAACATTAATAGATGAAGAATTCAATGCGTATTGAAGAAGTTATAAGACAAAAGGGTGATACTGCCCTTTTGATTCTTCCTTCATAAATGCAGTTGCATTCAGGTTGATATCGGTCTGATGATATCGGCCTGGTGACGGAGAACGGCCTGTCGAAATGAACGGCCTGTATTTGTGATATCGGCCTGGACATATGACATCGACCTGGCGAGTTGGAACTGCCTGGATTTAAGATGTCGGCCTGGCGAAATAAACGCCCTGGAGATGGACATCGGCCTTTGTTCCCCCTCAAATGATGGATCACTTTGGCTAAGTGTTCCCCCTCAATTGAGGAACACAGATCGATCTTTTGAATAGTCGACGGCCTGATGATGGACACGGCCTGTAGATAGGCACGGCCTGTCCAAGTAGTAACTCCCTGTTCAAATGGTATCGACCTGTTGAGTAGATGACGGCCTGTTCCCCCTTAATATCGGCCTGCTTGTAAAGAGACGGCCTGCTTGTTGGTCCCGATTGTTGGTCCCACACAAGCTTTTGAAAGATGTGGCAGGTCGATGAGGAGATAACGGCCTGTAGGCTTACGATCGACCTGATGATTCAACATTTAATAACCCTAGCTTTCCACATAGCATTTTGAATCTTTCTTCAGCTAGGGGTTTGGTTAGAATATCAGCTCGTTGAATGTCAGTGTGTATCTTCTCAATAACCACGTTCTTCTTTTCCACGTGATCACGAATAAAGTGATGTCGAATATCCACGTGCTTGCATCTTGAATGAAGAACTGGGTTTTGAGTAATGGCGATGGCGCTCGAGCTGTCACAGAATATTGGCACTTCACTGACTTCAACTTCATAATCCTTAAGTTGTTGTTTGATCCACAAGATTTGTGCACAACAACTTCCTGCGGCCATGTACTCGGCCTCTGTGGTGGAGGTGGCTACTGAAGTTTGCTTCTTTGAAAACCAAGAAATCAGCTTGTTTCCGAGAAAATGGCAAGTACCCGAGGTAGATTTCCTATCGAGCTTGCACCCTGCATGATCAGAATCTGAATAGCCTGCAAGCTGCAAATTATCATCACAAGGATACCAAAGACCTAGATTTGTGGTTCCTTTGATGTATCGAAGAATTTTCTTTGCTGCTTCCAAGTGAGATTCCTTCGGATTAGCTTGAAATCGAGCACACACTCCAACTGCAAAAGTGATGTCAGGTCGACTAGCAGTTAGATAAAGTAATGAACCAATTATACCCCTGTACTGTGTTATGTTAGCAGGTTTTCCTTGGGGATCCGGGTCGATCTTCCCACCAGAGAGCATCGTTATTTTGACAGGCTTGCTGTCTTTGACACCAAACTTGTCGACCAGCTCGTGTGCGTACTTTGTTTGGCTAATGAAGATTCCTTCATCGGACTGCTTTACCTGCAACCCTAGAAAGAAATTCATTTCCCCCATCATAGACATTTTATACTTTTCGGTCATGAGGTTACCAAATTTTTCACACAAAATGGGAGATTTAGATCCAAAAATGATATCATCAACATAAATTTGTACTAAAAGGATATGTTCATTCACTTTGATAGTGAATAGCGTCTTGTCGACTGAACCACGCTTAAATCCTGATTCGATGAGGAAGGATGACAGTGTCTCATACCAAGCTCGAGGAGCTTGCTTAAGACCGTAGACGGCCTTGTGCAGTTTGTAGACTTTGCTTGAATCACCCTCCTCGAATCCAGGAGGCTGTTCCACATAGACTTCCTCTTCGAGAACGCCATTGAGGAACGCACTTTTAACGTCCATCTGGTAGACTTTGAATCGTTGATGAGCGGCATAAGCTAGAAACAGCCTTATAGCTTCTAATCTTGCAACGGGGGCAAATGTCTCATCATAGTCGATTCCTTCTTGTTGACAGTAACCCTTTGCAACCAATCGGGCTTTATTTCTGACAACTTCTCCAGATTCATCTCTCTTGTTCTTGTAAACCCATTTGACTCCAATGACGCCCTGATGATAAGGACGATCAACTAGAGACCATACTTCATTTCTTTTGAATTCATTGAGTTCTTCTTGCATGGCTTCAATCCAATCAGCATCTTGAAGAGCTTCAATGGCATCTTTGGGTTCTATGCGAGAGAGATAGCAACTTAATAGTGCACTTTCACCAATCGTCCTTCTTGTACGTACTCCTTGGTTTGGGTTCCCAACAATGAGCTCTTTCGGATGATCATCGATCCATCGTCTGCGTCGTGATCTTTCTTCATTTGAAATAATTGGTTCGGGCTCATTAATGGGTTCATCAAACTCCGGGTGAGTTGAAGGTTGATCAGTGGAGACGCGCTGTTGCTCGGAATGTTGATCGGGCTGCTGTTCGGCCTGGATGTTGAGCTGCTCCATTGTGTTATCGAGCTGCTCGATTTGTGATGTAAGGTCGTGAACAGCATCAGTCTTGGGGACTGAGGGAGGGGGATCAGCCTGGTTAAGTCCGGCTGATGTATTACAACTCGTATTATCATTTGCATCACTTCCCCCTTGCTGTGTGACCTTAGGATCAGATTGATCCTCTTCCTCCAAATCATTTGGAGTCCATACTAGCAGGTCGTCAATGGGGGAGTTAGACGGCCTATTAGCAGCGGGCTGTTCTGTACCTGTACTTGATTCTCTGTACAGACAAGTAGATTCATCAAACACAACATGAGGTGTTACCTCCACAACTAGGGTTTTCTTATTAAAGACTCTATAAGCTTTGCTAACCTTTGAGTATCCTAAAAATACTCCTGGATCGGCCTTGCTATCAAAAGTCTTCAATTGAGATTTCCCATTGTTATGAATGTAACACAAACACCCAAAAGCTTTAAAATACTTTAACCTGGGGAGCTTGTTGTTCCACAGCTCGTATGGAGTCTTTCCATGTCGGGTCGTGATGATCGACCTGTTTTGGGTGTAGCAGGCTGTGTTGACGGCCTCTGCCCAAAACTTCTTTGGAAGATTGGTTTCATCCAACATGGTACGAGCTGCTTCCTTCAGCGATCTGTTACGACGTTCCACCACGCCGTTTTGTTGAGGTGTACGTGCGGCTGAAGTTTGATGATGAATCCCACTCTTTGTGCAATATTCTTCGATCATTGCATTGATAAATTCGGTGCCTCGATCTGATCGAATGGAGATGATGGATTTCTCCTTTTGATTGCACAGCTTGCTCAGTAACGCAGGTAGCTTCTCCAATGTCTCCTTCTTTTTGTACATGAAAATAACCCATGTAAATCTAGAATAATCATCTATAATGACGAGAGCATATTTTCTACCGTTTATACTCAAGGGAGTGACTGGACCGAAGAGGTCGAGATGGAGAAGCTCAAGAATTCGATTTGATGATTGTGCCGTCACGCTTGGAAAGGATGATCTTGTTTGCTTTCCAGCTTGACAGGCTCTGCAGATGTGATCACGATCGAAGACTTGGTCTGGCAGGTCGTTAACCAGCCTGTTGCGTGCGAGCTTGTTGATGGCCTTGAAGTTTAAGTGACTCAACCTCTTGTGCCATAGCCAGCTTGTCTCGGAATCAGCCTTTGTGATCAGGCAGGTCTCTATCCAATCTGTCCATTGAACAATATAGAGTCTATCCTGCAAAATTCCGGTAAGAAGTGTTTCTCCTTCCTCATTCTTCACGAGACATTTATTAGCGGTGAATTCTACTCGTTTACCACTCGAGCAGAATTGCGACACAGAAAATAGGTTATGATTAAGACCTTCAACATAAGAGACGTTAGAAATAGTTGTTTTACCAACTGTTAGATCGCCCTGGCTTCTCGTAAATCCCTTAGAATTTCCTCCAAAGGTTACAAGTGGCCCGTCTCGTTCTTGGTAATTTGAAAGTGGCGTTTTGTCACACGTCATGTGCTTTGAGCATCCACTATCAATGATCCATACAGCTCCATGAGCTGCTTGGCTCCTTCTTTGAGCCTTCCCAACCTGCAATTAATTAAACTTAGCAACCCATTTGAGATTGGGTGCTACATCGGTTGCGGGAACGGCCTTTGGAACCCATATTTGCTTCACCGGTCTGCTTCTATCCGAGGCTGAGGACGAGGCAGTAGCGGTCTTGGGCTTGGGAATCTTTGTTTTCTTCGAGCGAGGGCGACGAGGCTGATAATTGTGTTCCTCATAATACCCAGGTTGATACTGCCAGTTTTGAAAATTTGACTGTTGAGAATAATGGCAGTAGCACCCTTGATAATCCGGGTGGAAGAACTCAGGATGATACGGCCTTTGATAGTGCTGTCCTTGGTATCGCCCTTGATGAACAGCCTGATTTTGATGATAGGGGGCAGGTCGACGTTGCTGGACAGGTCGACTCTCTTTCTTTTGAGAAACAGGCTGTTCCTTCTTTTGTTGCTTTATGAGGATGGCCTGGGGCTGTCGAGCTGGATTCTTCAGCTTGACCATCTTATCAGGGAGAGCTTGATTGGCTTTCCGAACACTCTTTGATTTTGACTGTGCTTTAACGAACTTGACCTCACAGTCTTTATCCTTGCTTTTCTTGGATTCTCCGTTGAACCCAATCCCAGAGTGATCGCGCGGATTGCGTTGCATGGATTGCACTTCTTCCAACTTCTTTCCGCTTTTCTTCAACTGACTTAAAGTGAGTTGAAGTTTTTCTTCCTTTTTCACGAGGAGTTCGTGTCGGATTACCAAGTCAGCCAGCTTTGAGGTAAGGCTGTGTATTTCGGCATCTTTGGTCTTGAGGGACTCATTCTTCTCGAGCTCCCTGGTATCGAACTCCTTGACCCGTAAAGTCAATTCGTCAACTTTTGACTTTAGGGCTTCGATCTCCCTTTCCTTTTCTTCATCGTAGGGAGAGAATCTTTCTTCTAATGCTAGCTTGTATTTTTCATTTTTATCCAATAGCTCAGCATTGTCTTCAACGACCTCTTTGAGTGTATCCACGAGATCGGCATAGTCGTCGAGCTGTTTCTTGATTTCTTCCCAAGACACAGCCTCGGATAGGTCTTCATCACCTTCTTCTGCACAATCATCGTCAGAAAAAGAAAGTGAAATGGGTTGAAGATCTACCTTTGAAGATCCCTCGTTTTGTTGATGCTCTCCAACGAAGCATTCTTCATCATCACTTTCATCGAAAGCGATGTATCCTTCGTCATCACTAGACGAGCTATCCGAGAGGTGAGCTTCCTTTGTTTCTTCGGCAATCATTGCAGCTCGTTGATCTTTGAGCTTCTTATCGCGCTTTGCACGGAGCTCGTCTCTCTCGGCCTTGGTAAGATCCGGGCAGTCGGTCTTGTAGTGACCTGGCCTGCCACAGTTGAAACAACCACCCTCGGGTGTGTTAGAAGAATTGAAGGTTGAGGGTTTACCTTCTCCCTTTTTGTCAGGGCGGTCGTGGTTGCGGTTTGAGAAGTTTCGTTTGTTGTCACGGTAGAATTTCTTGTATTTGACAACCTTCCCTAGGAGCTTCTCATTTCTCCTAGCGGCTAGAGCATAGTCGAGAGTCATCTTCTCGAACTTCTTGACGATGGATTCGTCAATCGGACTTGGGGTAGCAGCTGAGGCTGAGTCGGCCTTGAAGGCTACCTCATTCTTTTCCTCAGCCTTCTTGCAGGTGGATGGCTGGGTTGATCCATGGATGCGGATCATCTCATACTCATTTCCGACAAGAATGTCGAAAAGATCTTCAGTGGTGAGAGAGTTGAAATCCGATCGGGCTGGATGCATGGCGGCGTATACGTGCCAATTTGCAGGGAGGGCACGTATCACTTTGAGATTCTTCTCGCGCTGCGTATACTTGTATGGGTTGATGGCAGCCACTTCAAGAACAATCTCGGTGAAGCGAATTTTCATCGCTTCAATGGTTTCTCCCGAAACCATATTGAAGTCATCGAACTTGCTGCACGCCATGGACAGCTTGTTCTCCTTCATTTCCTCTGAGCCAAGGCTGATGGACCGGAGGGTGTCCCACATTTCTTTGGCCGTTTCAAGATTTCTGATCTTGGCCAGGTAGACGCCCTTCACGGTGCTGGAGATGAGTCCCTTTGCGTAATCATCGAGACCGGCCTCCTTCCTTTCCTCGGTTGTGTAATCTCGAGGATTTTTAAGGACTTTCTCGTATGTAGCCTCCCCGGGGGCTGTTCCATCCACGATAATCTTCGCAGCATAAATGGGGGAGGGTCCGTTCTCGATGATGTCCCACATAAGGACGTGATGTGCCTTGAGACACATCTTGATTCGAAAGCTCCAATCTTCATAGCCTTGAACGGAGAAGTCTTCACATACCCTGAGAAGAGAAGCCTCCATAGCAAAATAATAAGATATGAATGAATGAAAAAGATTTTTCTAAGGATCGGTTCAAAATGACCAAAAGTTTGATAAAGAACTTTTAGTATGCAAAGCAGTGGTCAAAAGAACCACTGCTCTGATACCACTTGTTGGTCCCGGGAAAGAGTAATTGGTGTATGGGGGGGGGGGTGGAATACACCAATAACCAACCGTTTTTGACTTTTGTAAAATCAGGTCGATCTGCAGGTCGATTGTCAAGGTCGACCTTATCAGAGGCAGTTTGATCTATCAAGCTCGTATGGTATCAAGCTTGATTTATCAAACTGTTGTTAATGCGGAAGTTGGTGGAGGTTGATTACTCTTTGAAAAATCTTAAGGCTGAATATGGATAGCAGGTTATTTCGTGTAATGCAGGTTGATGCTCGTCAGTTAGATAATAAAATGTAAGTGCGATAAATAAAGAGAGAGAGAAACACCACGATGTAGCGTGGTTCGGAGAAACCCTCCTACGTCCACGTCAGGTCGACTCGACCTGAGAATCCCTTTTCTTTTGGATCCACCTCTCTCTTATTTATACTGACTGAGTATCAGTTCTAGATACAATCTAACTTGAGAGTAACTAGACACGAGTTTTGGGTCGTGACCCTTACAACCTTCGTACTAAAACGTACAAACAACCTTACGCTTTTACAGAGCTTGACTAACTCTATAATGGCGAAAATAAAAACAAGCTTTCTAACTTCGAACAAGTCGGAGAAGAAGTTGTTTGAACAATCGACAAGCAGCAGTGAACGCTTCGTCGTTGTGGTGTTTTTCGGAATCGGAAACCTCTCTTGTCAAGTGTTTGGGAAACTAATCGGATTTCGAACACTTGAATGGATATGAGCTTTGAGAGAGATTTGGGCAGAGATATGGCGTTGATAGCTTGTGTTTCCCGTACTTGAATCCGAAAATGGCTGAAGTATTTATAGGCAGTTTTGAAAAACTAGCCGTTGGAGTCGGGCTGACGTGGCACTAGCCGTTGGATGCTGACTCACTTCTAGCCGTTGGGAATATTCGTCCTTGCTGGCACTCGACGTGGCAAGGATCAGGTCGTGACGCTCCATGAAGGCGGAGCATCGACCTTGATTGATAATCCAGCTCTTGAAATCTTTTAAGGCAATGCCAGCTGGAAGCTTGATAGGGGAGGTCGATAGACAGGCTGATGATCCAGCTCGATCCAATTGAGGCAGGTCGATACATCGACCTTTCTCTTACAGGGTGGATCGAACTTGATACTAAACGTTAAAGGGCATCGACCTGCATTAACAGGTAGCAGGTCGATCTATCGGCCTTGACCCTAAACAAAGTAAAATATGCCTAAGTGTGGTTTCGATAAACATCATCAAAATCAAACTGCAAGGGGTTCCCAACAGAATGAAAGGTAGTGGGTTAAAGTGATGTGTCAAAATTTCATTAGGTTAATTTTTTTTTTTTTAGGAACACTATCTTCATGTGACGTCTCAAAAAGTAAAATGTCATTTTATTGGGACGGAGGGAGTAGAATGGAGGGGTAATATTATGCATGCTCCTTCTCTTTTCTTTCTTTCTTTCTTTCTTTCTTTCTTTCTTTTTATTCCAGCACTCCTTGAGAGAGTAAAAGCCCTTTAATTTTTTTTGTCCATTTTCTAAGGAGATCCCTCGAATAGTCGCGTGCTTGAAAAATTGCAGCAATGACGTGATACTATTCTCTTCTGATATGATGGTCAAAATCCGAAGCATGCATGAGCGTCATGTCGTATTTAATTGCATGATTTTAACAGCCACGTACATGTCATATGGATGTTGCATCCGTCATTCCATCTACCATCTTTGTGCTTCGATATTTATGATACGAGTTATCATTTTTATGATAATTTAACGTTAACGTAATTTTTGGATCTCAATTAATGTGTGTGAGTATTTAAGCGAAATGAATATTTAAATAGTGAATATATTTTAGTGAACTTTTCAAGTGAGAAGTAGTAGATATGAGGTCCACGTATATAAATGGACGAAGCATAAAGATAATAGAGGGTCCAAAATGAAATAAAAAAATAATATAAAGATAGTGAACGAAGGGAGTATATTGTGATGATCGATGTGTTAAAGTATTATTTGTGATGATGTGTTAGAGTGTTGTTTAAAAGGCAAAATTATAAGAGAGAAAAAAAAAAGTATAATTGTGTGAGGATCCATTTCCTAAATAGAACATGTATTGTTTATTTATGATCTGAAGTATTGAAGTTAATGGAATTGGAATTTGATACTCCTTCAAATATCGTGATAGTACAAAAAATTGTAAGACTACATTTATCGACAACCCCGAATTGGGATTGTCCGCATAAGACAATCAATTAGCTAAAAAAGGAAACTTAAGTCTCAACCTTGTTGGTCCAATAGTCTAAACTACTACAAAAACGCACATAGACAACACATCTACGACAACGGTTCCGTGTGTTTCCTGTTGTTATATCCCTAAAAAGTGTTGTCGTTTTAAAAACTGTTGTCTATGAGCGAGAGAGTACGCTCATAGACAACAGTGTTTTATGAACCGTTGTTGTATAGTGTTGTTGTATATAAATTTCACAACAGTGTATAAAATTGTTGTCGTTTAGTGTTGTCGTAATTTATAACAACGTTTGCTTTTAACCGTTGTTGTATGCTTTGTTGTTATTTATCAAAAAAATCAATTTTGTTTGAGTTATTATTAAGAAAGAAAAAGGGGGAACGAGAAAACGGGATTCTCCCTAGCTCTCTGGCCCTAATTTTCTGCACTTTCCCTCAATCTTCATCTCCGGAATCACCGATCGGGCTTCTCCCTCTCCATGACTGCTGCCAATCGGGGTTTACGAAGGTCAATCTGAATGATTGCTCGAATTTGAGCGACTTTGGCTAGGTTACATAGTGCGACGTTGAGCTTTTAGCACTACAAGGAAGTTCTCGACTTTGGCCTAGGGCTCGTCGCGACGTCGTTCTCGAGATTCTGAGGAAGTTCTGGATAAATCCAGACGCCGCCGCGGACTCCAGATCGGAGGCGCCTGCACCGCGCTGAAGCCGTGGATGTCGGTGGCTCTGTTCCTGCTGCGGGAGAGGTTCAAGGGGGAGGAATCGAAGTGGAGATTCTACTTCGATGTTCTTCCCCAAGGATCTAGGTTCTGCTTCACTTGTTCGGAGTTTGCTGATTTCTCGATCCTTTTGCTTACTGTTGATTGCTGTCTGATAATTTAGGGGATGAGAGAGAAACGAAACACTTGGAAGCCATTGAAGGAGCAGATTCCCGCCTCTGCCTATTTCAGATCGATTGCTCGATATGACTCCATCGACGCCGCGGTTGGCGGCGTCACCGGCGTCTTCCACCTCGCTTTCTCCTGTACTATCGATGAAGATCCTCAGGTTTTTTCCCTAAATGAGTGCGATTTCTACTGCCTATTTTTCTTCGAGTACTTTTTCATGGCTTATGATTATTGTATAAATTAACCATCAATTATCACAATTATTTGATTGAATCCATTTAGTTCAGTGCACATATCGCACTTGAAATGAAAAACGATGAATTTCGAACTGGCAAAAGTGTGAATTTTAGTTCATTTAGTACTAGCATAGATTATCTTTGAATTTGAACTACATCTGTTCAAGCATTTTACTTTTTTTTTTTTTTTTCAATTTGTGAGCTGTTGATTAACGTTTTATTGCTCATTGCCGGTGGATTTAGTGGGAGCTGTTGGACCCTGCAGTTAAGACGATAAACGTACTGACAGCAGCCAAAAATCCTCTTTTCACACTCATTTTAGTGCAGTTAAGGGGGCTTTTCTCGTGGGACTATCTGTTTCAAAATATGTGACCGTGATCTTTAGGATTTCTGAAAATATGTAAGGGAATCAAGCAAATTTGACAAATAGCCGCCACTGAAAAGATCATAGATTTATAGATGTACAAAGTACGAGTAAAATTTCTAGTTGAAATATACGATTCAGATGATTTATGCAGTAAAGGCTTGTCACAAATAGATGTTTTAATTTGTTTGATATCAGTCTATTTTGGAGATTTGGTCACATTTTATACGGTATCAAGTTTTCAAGGTACCTTCGAACTTACTATCTGTGAAATGGTGGAGGTCATGGGCTCTCGTACTAATTGGAGTATTTAATGATACTTCTCTTTCTGTATATTGATGTGGATATTGGCTCATCATCTGTATCCAGGGGAGTAATCGCTTGGATATGTCACGAGCATTGTTGTTGATCTTGCCATTGTTATTGAGGTGAGTCTACTTTTTCTCCACCTTTTAACTAAATCAGTAGTTGAACTTCTCATTGGGGCTTGTTCCTTTGATCAAGATTTGCTTAAATAGAATTTATTTGAATGTGAACGACACATACCTCCTAAAAAGCAAATTATCAACTAGATTCAGATTTTGCACTAAGACGTAGGAACTGTAGTTTTACAGAAATAAAATTTGTGAAAGTTAGCGCTAATCACACAGTCAACGGCCGAAGAAAAAAAAACGCAGAGGTTCTTACTCTCCTTTCTGATTTTCTAAATATAGCTGTTTGATTTTCCATTCTTAATGCAATACATAACAATTTCATGGCGGTATACAAACAGAATTTGGCGATTTCCTTACTTTTTTCCTCCAACATTTTCAGTTTCTCTTATGTCTATTTATAGGTGGAAGGAAGCTACTTAGATCCTGCTTCTAATCTACTATTACGATATGAGGTGAGCCCCTAATTAGCATACCTAGTGATTTAAGTTAAATAGCTAAGCGCTGGGCTGGTAGAAATTCATAGAGTTGCTGTTTTAATTTATTTATTCTTTCTTGCTTTATGGGAATGTTGGTTTATGTATTCTGTTATGAGTTTCTTAACAAGTGAAATATTATTATGAGATATCAAGTTTTGATGAACTGAAAGTTGAGAGAGATGAACTGCTCTTGATAGGCTGCTCATTTTCTTCCTCAGTTTACTTTCTTTCAAAAATGTCAAAATCTAAACTTATAAAACTGCTATACTTCTTAATATTTCTTTTTTTTCTTTCTTTCTTTTTTCTGTTTGGATTTGATTGCTGTTAATTCCATTAATATTTGTTGATTAGCTCAAGAGGTTCACTTTCTCAGTGTTTGAATATATGTAGGAGTCATTTATTCAATTTCAATTGTGTTTCAAGGTTTCTTTTCTTCGAATGTTGCCAACTTTTTTGTAAGGTAATATTGAAACTTGTGCTAGCATGGTTTAATCAGACATTCGTCCTAAATTTGTCCAAGTGTTTATCTTCTATTAGACATTGCTTACTTCATCTACGTTCTTTTCTAGTTTATGTGGCTTTACCTTATTATTATTTTTTGGATTTTGTAGGATATGATTCTCCAAAGGAACCGAGAGAAGAAATTCAAGGACGGATGTTCTTGTTCCTTTTATATGTGTCAATATGGGGTACTATTGGATGATCTCTTTAACTTGAACTCCTCCTTTGACGATTTTTTTGTTATGGTTTTTTTTTTTTTAAAAAAATTGACTATGACTAAAACTTGAAGACCTTGTAATGAATGATTGTATTCATCTTACTTTTTTATTTATAATATTTAAAATTTATGTAATCTGATTTTATTTTATCTTAGATTTAATTGCTTTACTGAATTATATATATAAAAATATGTGTAATAATTAAATAAAACGACAATGTTAAATTTCACATATACGACAACGGTTTTTAAACTGTGGTCGATTCTGGTGTATACGACAACAGGTTTACAACTGATGTTAAATGGTGTTGTCATTCTAACAAAACAACAACAGTCTACGACAACAGTTGAAACACCGTTGTGGTAATATACAACGACAACGGTTCAACATACTGTTGTCTATGAGCGCGTATCTACGACAACACAGCCTACGACAACGGTTCGAAATTGAGAAAGACAACGGGTATTAACTGTTGTCGAAGACCTTTTTTGTAGTAGTGAATGTCAGTTGTCATTCATTTCATTTTCCTTTTCTTTTAGAAGCCACTTGTCACTCTTTCAAAATGGTAGGAAATGTGTTTTTCGGTAAAAGTCTTATCCTCATGTACGTATTTGCAAATAAATCACAATTAAATAAATTAAAATTTATACTAAAATTCGTTATTAAAAATTACCTATAAATTGAGTAGTGTATTGACATATTTTGAGTAAATAATAATAATAATAATAATAATAATAATAATAATAATAATAATAATAATAATAATAATAATAATAATAATAATAATCAAGTTTCGTATCCTTTGTTTTCTTAGGGTATAATTCAGTATCTTCGTCTCCTCGTCAAGTATGAATCCTGATGATCCTAATTATTTTCAAACTTCCAAAATTATTCTAATTTCCAATCCACTCCTAATTCCTCCAATTATCCATATCAATAAAACTCTCAATACTATCAAAACACTGAGGTTTCTTCGCATTGCAACGACATTTCTACATCTGTCGAAGTTCAATCAAGCTTCAGAAAATCCAAAGGGGGTTAAAACTGCTTGACGAGATAAAGCCCTAAGGTCAGTTTGGTATTTCGCCAACGAAAATAAAATACGTGGAAAAAATTAAAAGGGTGCAACGCTTTGGAAACAAATACATGCTCAGTTTCAAGTAGCTCGAACCCAAAAGCCAAAAAAAATAGGCGACAAAAATATCGATCAAATGAAAGGTCGGTGGAAACGACTTAGTGAAAATGCACAAAAATGGGTTGGTGCGTGCAGGGAAGCAATAGCTAGTAAGCGGAGTGGAATGAGCAAAGAAGACATGGAGAATGATGACCATGCCTTTTATAAATCTACAATTGGAAGTAAGTTTACTGATCTGGTTGTTTTCAACGATGTTATGTGTAAACATGTTAAATGGAATTTAGCAATTGCTGCTCATAGTTCAAAACACGTTCGTTATGAACCTGATAGCGAAAGTAATGAAGAAAGTGGTGGCGGTTCTAAAAGATTGAGAACCAGCGAAGATGGTGAGTATTCCCAGGTTCAGGATGTTCAACGATTTCTCGACCAACAGGCAGAGATAAGGAGGAAAAAAAAAGGAAAAGGTAGGCATCAAAATCTTATGAAATCGTTGCTTCAATTGAAAATTTGAGATTAACAAGGGAAATCGAAAATGATAAACAGAGAAATCGAAAATGAAACACATATGATGAGGCTTGGAATGGAGCGCGAAAAGATGCAAAGGAATTATATCAAAATGAAAGAAGTGTTATTGAATTCATTACTGAACAAAGAACAATTATCCCCGGCGGAAGAGGACATGACAGCACAACTCATAGTTCAAAATACGTTCTTTATGAACCTGATAGCGAAAGTATTGAAGAAAGTGGTGGCGGTTTTGAAAGATCGAGAACCATCGAAGATGGTGAGTATTCAATTCATATTAATCCTTCTCCTCCAAGTTCAGGATGTTCAACGATTTCTCGACCAACAGGTAGAGATAAGGAGGGAAAAAATAAGAAAGGTAAGGCATCAAAATCTTATGAAATCGCTGCTTCAATTGAAAATTTGAAATTAAACAGAGAAATCGAAAATGAAATAGATATGATGAGGCTTGGAGTGGAGCGCGAAAAGATGCAAAGGAATTATATCAAAATGAAAGAAGTGTTATTGAATTCATTAACAAAGAACAATTATCCCCGACGGAAGAGGACATGAAAGCACAACTCATAAATACTTTGTTTGGCAACTGAATTTAGTTTTTTTATTGTATAATTTAAGTTTGTTAATTTTAAGATATTGTGTTGTTTTTTTAGAGTAATCTATATAGTAATATTTAGTTATTTCCATGCAAATGTATCTTCGTGCAATTTTCTGAAGTATCACATGTAACTGCCTAGTGAAAGACAAGTGGATGGTTTTGGTCACCTACTTTATCTAGTACTCCCTCCCATTCATAAAGGGATAAGTTTTATTTTCGTCCGTCTCACTCATATAGGAATAATATCTTAAATAGCAAAATTTTAATCCACTGAAATGCATTCACACTACTTTATTCACTATTATCCTTCCCATCTTAATTTTCGTGCCGAGAAAAAGTTATCTCTTTATGAGTGAGACGGAGGGAGTAATTGTCTAGGAAAAGACAAGTGGATGCCTTAGTTAACAAGCATTGTCTATTAAATTTACTTTAACCTATTTGTATTTTTCTATATCTTATTTTGTAGTGGGTTTGTCATGAATCATAAAACTCAACCACATTTCTCCTTTCCCATTGCTCTCAACCATATACACATTTATGTTCTCAAATGTCTCAAAATGACGATACACCTCTAGATTCAGATTCAAGTTCTGATTCACTTTATCAAAGTGAAGAACGAACTCGTAATGAAAATCGTCATTTTAATGAAATTATTGATAACAATTATACTAAATTATTCTAGCCAAATTATTCTAGCCTTAGATTGGGAGCTCCTTCCCCAAAGTGAGGAGAAGGTATTGCGAGTGACAACGCGAGATCGGAGTGGAGTGTTTGATGAATGACTACTTCGTTGAAAGACCGACATATAATCCTCAAATATTACGGCGTCGTTTCAGAATGCAAAAGACACTTTCTTCGTATAGTGGAGAGCGTTACTGCCAGTGATGGGTATTTTCAGCAAAGGCGTGACGCCGCCAGCAGACAAAGCCTTGCACCATTGCAAAAATATACAACAACTACGTGAGTACAAGTATATGCGCGGGTCATCAACTGATGCCGTCGATGAATATTTACCATGTGTTATTTACTATTTATAGAAAGTGGACTAATATATGAGATGGACCAAAAAGAAAAGTGAGACTACTTTTGTGAGATGAAGGTAGTATATTATTCTGTACTGTACATTGGATTGTGTTTCGTCCCTCCCCCCTCCCCCCCCCCCCCCCCCCCCCCCCCCCCCCCTCTCTCTCTCACTCTCATATGGCATCGGTAAGCTCTTATGATACATCACATCACTCCATTGCGCCTATGAGTTCTTGCCTGCCGTGATATATTATTCTATACATTGGATTTGGATTGTGTTTCCAAAATATCGCCCATCCTCCCTCACCTCTCTCTCTCTCTCTCTCTCTCTCTCTCTCTCTCTCTCTCTCTCTCTCTCTCTCTCTCTCTCTCCCCAATGGCATCGAGAAGCTCTTATGATAACTGATCGCACTATTTTTTACCATACAAAATAGATATAGTATAGAATAAGCGAGTATCGTATCTACAAGGATTGATGTGTTGAAACCACACACAGTACCTCTACTTTAGAATTAAACTGATGTTTAAGCTTTTAAGAATTTAGAGATTGTGGTATTTATAACTAGGCAAATAAATAAAAGAACTCAATTAAATAAACAAGGAAATAAACAAATAAGAGAACAACTAATCAAATAAGGTAACTAACAAATAAACAAATAAACAAATAAGGAAAAAACTCAATTAAGGAAAAGTGTTGATTCTAGGGAAGCCTACCTAATCAAACCTATGCAAGCAATTAATGCATACAATTAACCAATTTAATCCAATCTAGATGTGATACACAAAAATAACCTAACATCCAACTAAGGCAATGCAAGTCGTCACCTAATAAGACCCTAATCTCCTCTCGGATTCATAGAAATCAAATCAAGTGCAAAATAGAACAAGTATCAAAAATACAATCAATTAGGTTCAATTATGACACCTAAATCGACTATATACGAGCATATGATAATTCAACCTCGACTAAGATAATTAAATCATCATACCATGTATTCATGAGATCGATTATGCAATTATCCGGTTAAGGCATAAAAACATAACTATGCACACATAATTAGTGGCCAACTAATCATGCATGAGAATAAGCACCATGAAACACGCATCTAGATAAGAAGGCTAATCGTAAACAAAAACACTCACATAAATTCAATTAGGCATTCAATCCCTAAAATCAACTAAGAAAATTAGCTAGACATAATTAAAAGAAAGGTAGAAGGAAGAATAAACATAAGTAAAAGCATAAATAAAAGAGAAATTAAGGGATAGAAAAACTCTTGAATCTTGAATAAATCTTCAATCTTCAATTGTCTTCATACATTAAATAAATCTAGATCTAAAGTATAAAAGTAGAGAAAAGAATAAAAACTAATCTAATGTATGGTGAAGAGTAGAGAGCTCTAAATTATGAAAACTTGGGTACAATGATGAGTTTTGAGGTATTTATAAGGTAGAGATTCGTAATTGTTACCTAAGTGTGCAAGGATTAGGTTAAGGAAATAAAAAATATGATTTTTAGAGATTTCCGTGTTTTTGGCTCGACCAAGTGCTCGGCCGCGCGCCCGGCCGAGCGGAGCTACTGTTTCTGGAACTCGATTGGCGCGGTCGGCGGCTCGGCCGTGCGCCCGGCCGAGCCGGTTTGCCGGTTTGCGCGTCTTTCTCGTTTCGTCCGTATCTTTCTCGTCCGAACTCCGAATTGACCTCCGTTTTCGCCTACATGCTCCTATCGAACCCCTATTCAATGCTATGCTTCCATTGTTCCAGAATAAGTCTTCAATAACATCGTGAGAAGTCAGAACTTTGGGATCAATACTTCATCATCTTCCTTTGTTTCGTCGTCTCTTGTCTTGCCTTGGATTTTCTGGACTAAAAAGCCCTAAAAACACTCATAACAACCCAAAAGCGTAATCTAACTCGAAATAACATAAACAATTCAAAACATAAGCTAAACTATCAAAATAAGACAAGAAAACGATAATATAACACTTAGATAATATGCTAAAAATACACCCTATCAAAATCCCCCAAACTTAAACATTGTTCGTCCCGAACAATAAACTAAATCTAAACTAAAGAATAGACAAATCAAGCAAACACAACATACAAGCATAATGAACTCTAAGGGCCTCACAGATCCTCAAAGAAACATCAATCAATATCATATAAGCAACCTCAAAGTTTCAACTCTACGAAAGTACAATAAAATCCAATCATGCTTCAAAAGGTAAACTCACTCAAGACATGTGAAGATATAAGTGTATAAGTGAACTCTCAACTCTCAATGAAAGAATTAAAGTGTATAGGCTCACTCAAAATCAATACAATGCAAAGACTTACCATAGGCTTGCCCTTTATCTCAACATCTCCACCACTTGATTGTATGTAGGAACTAAGATCAATTAGGTCTTTTTCAAGGTTGTAATGTAGGCACATTGAGTTAGGGTAGGGAAAATATAGGCTAAGTGACTTAGACGTCTCCAAGTACCAACCTTTTAGCAACTCCAAACTAGTATGGATTTAACTCCATCTTCTACTCATCAACTCATTCTCAAATATCAACCTTATCTCTTCTTAACCTTCTTCTATTCAACTCCCAAAATACTAAAAATTCTATCCATCCCTTTATGCTCTTTTTTTTCTTTTTTTTTTCCTTTTCTTTTCTTTCGAAATAAGACTCAATATATATATATTTTTTTCTTTTCAAAACTAATTTTCTAAGTCCTTTATTCCCTTTTTTTTTTCTTTTTTTTTTAGAGCTTATAGGGATCTAAAATTCCTTTCTTTCAAAGGAGTTTACTAAAAAAGACAACTCTCCGATCATAATCCCAAACAAAACAACTCCCAAGATACCCATAATTCCTCCTTTACCTCCTTTCATCCGGTTAAAAGAACAAACGGCTATAAAGGCTCAAAAGTGGCTAGCAACGGAATATATATGTAAAGGATAGTGTTTAGGAAAGATGTGTCTAACAAAAGATGGCTTAAAATCACTTCAAAACTCCTACACACATAAGTAGTCTCGATGGAGAACAAAGGCAAGTTCTAGAAGTACAAATACATGTATGATACACTCACGAAAGAAAATAGGCATAAACATGCACCAAAGGCTCAAATCCTCACGGGTTATAACAAAACGTTTCCCAAAATCAAAGCATAATCCAATTTTATCACACACATGCATAATTTCCACCAAGGTTCCAAACATAATATCAACCAATAATTCAAAGAAAATCATGCTATCATTGGCCAATTCATATACTCATAAATCATGCTTGACTCAATCGTCTAAACTCCTAAAGACTCTAACTACAACTAATATCCAAAATTAAACTACTATCCAAGATACAAGCACAAAGAAGCACATACAAACGAGTTAACGAAACCGCGCTCCCCCCTCCCCCAAACTTATTTCAAATCATGATGAAGGAATAAGTTTCAAGAAGAAGAAGTGGATAAGTTAACGAGCGTACCTTTCACCGAAGCTAGCTTACTATGGATTTTCTCTTCTTAGTCGAAACCTCGTTAAGAAAACCTACAACTCACAAGCTTTGAAAATTCTTGGATAAAAAGCTTAATAAAAGATAAGACTCAAAGAAAAACAAAAACCGAAAAACTGAAAAATGAAAAACAAAAATAAAGATAGAGTTGGGTTACCTCCCAACAAGTGCTACTTTTTACGTCTTTAGCCCGACGTTACCTCTTATCAAGGTGGATCAAAATAGAGACTCGTCTCTCCCCCATCATCGAGTTTCTTCATGGCTCCATCGACTGATCTCTTGAATTCGGCTAACTTCGATGGTGGAATGGCTTCCAAATGATTTAAGTACCCGAGGATCTCTTCGCAAACTCCGGACATCTCCAAGCAATGGTGCAAGAAATTGGTGATGGTCTTGTCGAGAACTTCATCCGGTGCCGGTGGTATAGGAGATTCCAAGACTTGGACGGTAAAAACATCCTCTCGATGATCATCGGGCCTCTTCATTGCTTCATAAATGGAAATCTTTAATTCTTCACCATTGACTCTAAATGTTAGATCTCCATCTTGAATATCGATCAAAGCTCTCCCGGTAGCTAAGAATGGCCGTCCTAAGATCAAAGGTTTATTTGCATCCTCGGGCATATCCAATACCACAAAATCCGCCGGGAAGACGAGGTTGTGAACTTGAACGAGAACGTCCTCGACTATTCCTCGTGGATAAGAAACCGAACGATCTGCCATGAATAGAGAGATGGTGGTTGGCTTCATCTTCCCGATCTTGAGCCGGTTGAAGATAGATAGTGGCATCAAATTGATGCTAGCACCAAGATCACATAGAACGTTTTGAAAGACGTGATCACCGATCTTACATGCCAACGTGAACCTCCCGGGATCCTTTTGCTTCAACGGGAGCTTCTTTTGAATCACCGCGCTGCACTCCTCCGTAAGGTTTATCGTCTCGAATTTCCCCCACTTCTTCTTCCCCGAAACCGCATCTTTGATGAACTTCATGTGATTGGGCATGTCTCGGAGAGCATCGAGAAGCGGGATGTTGATGTTGACCTTTTGAAGCATCTCCAAGAACCTCTGGTACTTCTCGTCTTGCTTGGTATTCGCCAATCGTTGCGGAAACGGAGCCTTGGGAGTCGATTCTTGCGTCGGGGTAGGAACGGGATCGGCGTGTCCGTCGGCTTGGCCGTGCGCCTGGCCGCACGCATCGGGACGGGCATGACGAGATTCAGCTCGGCCAGCGGCTCGGTCGAGCGCGTGGCCGAGCGGACCTTCTGTTCCACCGGCTCGGCCTGTGGCTCGGCCGAGCGCCTGGCCGAGCGAACCCTGGGCATCTTTTTCTCCTTCGGCTCGGCCGGTGGCTCGGCCGAGCGCCTCTCCTTCCGGGCCTTCGTCCTTCGTCTTGTCCGTTTTCGCCTCCGAATTGCTTCCATCTCCCAAATCTTCGACTCTACCTTCAACTTCGTCTTCCAAAGATGGATTTGTGTAACGAGTGCCACTCCTAAGCTCAATAGTGTGAACTTGATGGTTGTTCTTCGGGTTTTGCTCGGTGTTGCTTGGGAAGTGGCCGGGCTTGTGGACTCCTCCTTGAGCATTGGCTATTTGACTCATTTGCGTCTCCAACATTTGCACTTGCTTGGTTAAGGCGTTGATGTTACCCCCCAAGTTGTTGCTCAAAGTATTTTGAGTAAGCTCCAACGTCCTCAACTTTGCATCTTGTTGTGTCATCCTCATCTCCAATTGAGCCATATATTGTCGAATTAAGTCGTCGGTTGACATCTACTTCTTTGGCTCTTGAATAACTCCGTTGTCGACATGGAAGCCGGGAGGTGGTTGCAAGGCGTTGTTCGGGTTGACATAAGAGAAGTTCGGATGGTTGCGGTTGTTTGGCACGTACGACTTCTTGTAACCTCCTTGGTAGTTCGAACCTCCTTGTCCTCCTTGCCAATTGTTTCCTTGATTTTGTTGCCACTTGCCACCTTGTTGCATGAAATTGGCATCTTCTCCTTGGGGTTGGGGTGCTTGTTCATCAACTATAGCATCGCACCGAAGCACTCCTTTCTTGATGGTATCCAACTCCTTCGCCGTCTTCGTGTACTTCTCCATCAAGTCATCGTAAGCGTCAATCCCAATATTGGCAACTCTCCTCCTTCCAACGCGCCGGTCAGTAGCCTCTTCATAACTCGAATTCACGGTAAGCTCAATAATCTCCATGGCCACATCGTACTCGTTGTTCAAAAATCCTCCTTTAGAAGCATAATCGAGCTCCTTCCTACACATCTTGTTCAAACCACGATAGAAGCACGTGATTTGATCCTCCTTGCTAATTCCATGGTTCGGGCATGCTCTCAATAGCTTCTTGAATCTCCCCCACGCCTCGTAGAAATACTCGTCCTCATATTGTTGGAATTGGTTGATCTCGTTGATGAGTTTCTGAGCCCTCGAGGGTGGGAAAAATTTGTTGAGAAACTTCGTGCACATATCACTCCAAGTAGTGACCTCCTTCTTGTCCAATCCATCTAGCCACTCCCTCGCATCGTCCTTGAGAGACCACACGGACAAACTAAGCTTGAGGTAGTCCGATAAAACTCCATTGGCCTTGTATGTAGCACACATGTCCAAGAATTGCTTCAAGTGAGCATTGGATCCTCCATGGGTGTGCCTCCATACTGGTTGGATTGCACCATTTGATGAGGGACGTCTTGATCTCATAGTTGTTAGCGTCCGTGGTCCCCCATCCTCCTTGCTGAAATTGATCAACGACCCGGCTTGAAACGATCGTTCAAAGTCCTCCTCGCTTGATCCCCCATTGAATCGAAACTCCTTGGTGAATTGGGTGGTGAAGAGGGTGGTGTATCAATCTTGCTTGCCTCCTTCTCTCGTCTCAATGCCCTTAGTGAGCGCTCAATCTCCAAGTCTATCGGAATAGGATTTATCCCTTTAGACCTTGTGGTCATGCACTACCTAAAACCAAAGAGAAGAAAAGAAACAGTTAGATCAATAAACCGAAAAACAGAAAATTAAAGCGCCTAAATCACCTATGTTGGTCCCGGGAAAGAGTAATTGGTGTATGGGGGGGGGGGGGGGGGGGGAATACACCAATAACCAACCGTTTTTGACGTTTTTAAAATCAGGTCGATCTAAAGGTCGATTGTCAAGGTCGACCTATCAGAGGCAGTTCGATCTATCAAGCTCGTATGGTATCGAGCTTGATTTATCAAACTGTTAATGCGGAAGTTGGTGGAGGTTGATTTACTCTTTGAAAAATCTTAAGGCTGAAAGTAGATAGCAGGTTGATGCGTGATATGCAGGTTGATGCTCGTCAGTTTGATAATAAAATGTAAGGGCGATAAATAAAGAGAGAGAGAGAGAGAGACACCGCGATATAGCGTGGTTCGGAGAAACCCTCCTACGTCCACGTCAGGCCGACTCGACCTGAGAATCCCTTTTCTTTTGGATCCACCTCTCTCTTATTTATACTGACTGAGTACCAGTTCTAGATACAATCTAACCTGAAAATATCTAGACACGAGTTTTGGGTCGTGACCCTTACAACCTTTCGTACAAAATGTACAATCAACCTTTCGCTAATTACAGAGCTTGACTAAACTCTACAATGGCGAAGAACACAAACAAACTTTCTAACTTCGAACTAATCGGAGAAGAAGTTGTTGAATCAACGACAAGCAGCAGTGAACGCTTCGTCGTTGTGGGTTTTATCGGAATCGGAAACCTCTCTTCGTCAAGTGTTTGGGAAACTAATCGGATTTCGAACACTTGAATGGATATGAACTTGAGAGAGGTTTTGGGCAGAGATATGGCGTTGATAGCTTGAGTTTCCCGTTCTTGAATCCGAAAATGGCTGAAGTATTTATAGGCAGTTTTGAAAAACTAGCCGTTGGAGTCAGGCTGACGTGGCACTAGCCGTTGGAAGCTGACTCACTTCTAGCCGTTGGGAAGATTCGTCCTTGCTGGCACACCACGTGGCAAGGATCAGGTCGTGACGCTCCATGAAGGTGGGGCATCGACCTTGATGAGAAATCCAGCACTTGAAATCTTCTAAGGCAGTGCAGGCTGGAAGCTTGATAAGGAAGGTCGATAGACAGCTTGATGATCCAGCTCGATCCAAAATGAGGCAGGCCGTATAAACGACCTTTCTCTTACAGGGTGGATCAAACTTGATTCTAAACTTTATAGGGCATCGACCTGCACTAACAGGTAGCAGGTCGATCTATCAACCTTGACCCTAAACAAGTAAAATATGCCTAAGTGTGGTTTCGAAAAACATCATCAAAATCAAACTGCAAGAGGTTCCCAACAATTTCCCCCTTTTTGATGATGTCGAAACCATACACTTTACAAATAATTCCTAAGATTTAAATCAATGAAAGATCGATAACCATGAAGGTTGATAAGGAATTATAAGAAAGGCAGATAATAAAGCAAAGTAAATAAAGCAGTAAAGGCAGATGCCTGGACAAAGAGATATTGTCGTCAGGACGAAAGATGATTTTTGCTTCATTAAGCTCGATAGCAAAATACATAGAGAATTTACAACAGGCTGAGAGCATAAATGAATAACAAAAATTACAAAATCATCTAACTACATCTGCTGCAGCTTGGCACGGGCTGCAATTCTTTCCTCCTGGCCCTGCTCCCTCGACTTCGACTGCATGCTTGCATAAATCCCATCCCTGATTCGGCGAAAGTCGGGATCGGAATTTGAAATATTTACGCCCAGGCCGATGGCAGTTTGTGCGATGTATTGGTCGACTCGGGAATAATCCAAGTATCCCGAATCACCTAGGAGCAAGGGCGCGAAATATTGCTGAGCTGGGGCCCTTATCATCACACCGGCCTCTGCAGCCTTTTTCCTTAGCTCGCCAATGAAGTCTTGGTAAGGGAATTTGAGCATATAGGCTGCATAGGCGTCATCGGCGTCAGCAGGAAGTGAGGGGTCCTTGATCCAGTAGTGCAGGAGGATGAAGCAACTGTTGAGCTCCCGCAGCAGGTTGTTCTGAGATTCGTCGAGCCATTCAACGACCTGCTGCTGGACTCCAGCATTCAAAACGAGGGCGGACTGACTGATCCAGTCCATCTCCTTCTTCCTCCTTGCTTCAGCAGCCCGGCGCTCGGCAATGAAACGCTTCTGCTCTTCAGGATCCACGGACTGCTCCGGCGTCGCCCCGGCCAGAATCATGGCAGAAATAAGTTCGGAATGCTTGGCCAGACGGGCTTTGGCAGCGGCGGCCTCGGCAGCAGCGGCCTGGGCAATTAGATCGGCCTGGGAGGCAACGGCCTTGGAAGAGACGGCCTGGGAAACAGGCTTCTTTTGAGGAGGCGGAGGAGGAGCCACGGAAGTTGAAGTAATTTTGGATTTTTGAGTCTTCTTCTTCCTGGCGGCGGCGGCGGCTCTATCTTCTTCCCCCTTTTCGACATCATCAGAAAGGGCTTTGATGAGGGAAAGAAGAGTCGCATCCTCCTCCTGCAGCTTGGTCACGGCATCCTTCAACTCCTGTTGACCATTGAGAAGGGAGGAGATGGTGCCGTGAATGGCGTTGATTTGTGTGTTGGAGGTCGATGCCGAGTTGGAGACTGAAGAAGTCAGATTGGATACTCGCTCATCGACCTTGGCCAAATCTTCCAACACTTCCCCGATCTGGTCGCGGGACGCCATATTCAGTTCCTCGAGCTGGCCCGGCAGGAGCTTGTCAGTATATTCCTTCAGTAATCTTACGGCAAAGTCCGTGACACGCTCCCTGGCAGCTTCATCGGCCTGGATCTTGGCATCTTTGACAATATCGACCCGGGCCTCAGCTACGGCTGCTTGATCTGCTCGGGAAGGCTGGTGATGATGGACTCGAGCTTGGCAGAATTGGTATCAAGCACGACCTCCACATCAGCCTTTGAAATTTGGGAAGTTGGAGCACCAGCTTCAAGAAGCTGATCACCACCCTCATTCCTGGATGGCGATTGCTTCGGAGTTTGAATCAACTCAAACTCGTCTCCAGCTTCTGCGGCGGAATTGTAGAGAGCACGAGAGTTGATGTAGAGGGGGCGAAGGTCGATGCCCAGAATTTTGGCCTCGACCTTCATGCGGCGCAGCACAAGAGATCGGAAGTTTGTGGCCGCATCCTCCACATTGTAGAAGCCAAACTCCGCTTCCAGAGCCAATTCTTCGACCTTCAGGTCGTCGAGGGTAACGACCTGCAGCAAGGCCTCGAAGACGTAATAATAACTCGACTTACAATCCAGATAAAACTGGAGGCGAGTGGCGAGGTCGAGGGATTTGGGGAGTTGAGCTATCCCCGGCATCAGGTCGATGACCTTCAGCCTGGCCTCGGCCTTCATGGCGGCGACCTGGGAGTGAGCAGCAGACATCGGCTGCTCAGAGAATGGCTGGATCGGCAGCACGACGTCTTCCTCCACGGGCACATGCCGAAGGGGGGAGGACTGGGAATCTTCCGCAGTGAGATCCTGGATCTCTATAGATCCAGCTCGTTGGACTGGGGGGGACCTCGCTGGAGAGGAAATGACGACCTGCGGGCGGGAAGATGCAGGTCGTTGCTGCGAGGAGGATGGCTCCATGGCGGAACGGACTGGAGAAGGAGTCCGTTCGGCAGAGAGAGAGGGCGATGAAGAGGGTGAAGGCTCCCTGCGAGGTGCAGATTCCTCGGTTATGGGGAGAATCCTGTGAAGCGGCCTGGGCGGATCACCGGAGGCAGACTGCGTCCTCCTTGGAGGAGTCTTCTTCACAGGTTGAGACTTCTTGGCAGGGCGTGAGGGAACCAGCTCGACATCGGGCTTTCTCTTCTTTTGAACAGGTCGATCTGGAATCCTCCAACCGACCTTGGATTGGCCGGTCCTGGCGAGGTGCGCCCTGACAGTGTCTGGGGAGTTGTAATAAATCTGCGGCGCCACCCCAATCGCCATTTCCAGCTGGTGGAGATCTTTTGGAATAAACAGAGGGGGGAAGGCCAGCTCATTGGACCATTTCCTGTTTTTGAAGAAGGAAATGACAACGCAGGTGGCCTTCGACCCAAGGCGAATCGGCCTTTTCTCGTTGTGGAGAGACACTTTCACTACGGCCTCTCCCTCTGTCTCGCAGATGATCTGCCTGGCTTCTTCCCAGAGCAGGGAGACCATTAACTTGGCCCAACAAATGGGTAGGTCGAGGATTACGGCCGTCATTAATTGAAACTTGAAAGGGGTGACCTGGTCGTAATTCCCGACGTGCCCTACGAAGCACTTCTGCATGAAGTCCATCAGGAGGCGGTATTTGGGACGGAGCTCGTTCCTCTTGAAGGCTACTGGCACGTACTGCCTTTGCTCAATCAGCACTCGATCTGCAACCTGCTGCAGTTGATCTCGAGAAATCTCCGAGAGCTGCATCGTCCCACCATCCTCAATGCCGAAAGCGCCTTTCACGGCGTCAAGAACGTTGATGGTGTGCATAATATTCTGGGTTCCGAGGGAGACGGTGTGGGAAGACACGGAATCACCCTCGTTCCAGTTGTAGAAGAAGGCAGCTACAATCTTTGGAAGACTCTTCGCCGGCCGGGTGGAGATGATTTGATGGAAAGAAGAGCATTTCTCCACTATGTCGAACATAGAGTCAAGATCACGAAAACCGAAGTTTTCGCGCACCATATAGGGCTCGAATTTGATGCGAGCCTTCAAGAAATCCTCGATTTCGGACCACTGCATTTCTTTTCGACCGGAAGTTGGTTTTCCTGCCATTGTTGTTTTTCCTGCAAGTTTTTCGAGAAAAATTAGAAAACAAGAATGAAGAACTCGACAGAAAACTTAAACTGAATCGGTGAAAAGGGCACAAACCACGTCTTGTGATTTGATACAGAGAGTGAGAAAGTGGAAAACAAAGAACACGACGGCGGCAGTTTTTGCAGAGAATGAAAATTAGGTTTTTCGAAGAAGATGATGAGAGTAAGTAAAGTTTGAGAGAAAACTGCATGCCATATATAGAGTTTTCGAACGGTTCTGATCGTTCGAATTTGAAAAGGTGAAAATCTCTCTTTAATTCTCATCCACACGATGGGGTGCGCGTGAAATGTGAAGCGTTTCACATTCGCGCGTGAGCTATATTGAAAACGTGCGAAAACTTGCACTTTTTCAGAGAGACAGCAGGGAATTAAATGCAATCTCGGTCAATGTGTCAAAACTTAACACTTGATTAGATGTGTTGCAAAATTGGTAATCATTATTCCCTTTTTCCTTATTTTCTGCAAATTAACAGACCCTTAAATAATGTAAAGCATTGAGAAATAAATATCAATAATAAATGAAGAATTCAATGCGTATTGAAGAAGTTAAATGTAAAACAAAAGGGTGATACTGCCCTTTTGATTCTCCCTTCATAAATGCAGTTGCATTCAGGTTGATATCGGCCTGATGATCTCGGCCTGGCGAAGTGAAACTGCCTGGAAATATATCGGCCTGGCGAATAAACACCCTGAAGACAGATGATATCGACCTGGATATACAAACGGCCTGGACATATGACATCGGCCTGGCGAGGTGGAACTGCCTGGACTTAAGGTATCGGCCTGGTGAGGTGAAACTGCCTGGACTTAAGATATCAGCCTGGCGAAGTAAGCGCCCTGGAAGATGATATCGGCCTTTGTTCCCCCTCAAATGATGGATCACTTTGGGCAAGTGTTCCCCCTCAATTGAGGAACTCAGGTCGATCTGTTGAATAGTCGATGGCCTGTTGATGGACACGGCCTGTTGATAGACACGGCCTGTTGATCGAGAACGATCTGTCATTTGAATCGGCCTGTAGGAAGGGATACGAGGCGACGGCAGACTCATCGATCTGTACTTCAACGTCGTCGCGTTCGGCCTGTTTGAAGGTAACGGCCTGACAAACGGTAACGGCCTGTTGAGTAGATGACGGCCTGTTCTCCCTTAATATCAGCCTGTTTACATAGAGACGGCCTGCTTGTTGGTCCCACTTGTTGGTCCCGAACAAACTTTTGAAGGAGGTGGCAGGCTGTTGAGGAAATGACGGCCTGTAGGCTTACGATCGGCCTGATGACTCAACATTCAATAACCCTAGCTTTCCACATAGCATTTTGAATCTTTCTTCGGCTAGGGGTTTGGTTAGAATATCAGCTCGTTGAATATCAGTGTGTATCTTCTCAAAAACCACGTTCTTCTTTTCCACGTGATCACGAATAAAGTGATGTCGAATATCCACGTGCTTGCATCTTGAATGAAGAACTGGGTTTTGAGTAATGGCGATGGCACTCGAGCTGTCGCAGAATATTGGCACTTCACTGACTTCAACTTCATAATCCTTAAGTTGTTGTTTGATCCACAAGATTTGTGCACAACAACTTCCTGCGGCCATGTACTCGGCCTCTGTGGTGGAGGTGGCTACTGAAGTTTGCTTCTTTGAAAACCATGATATCAGCTTGTTTCCGAGAAAATGGCAAGTACCAGAGGTAGATTTCCTATCGAGCTTGCACCCTGCATGATCAGAATCTGAATAACCTGTAAGCTGCAAATTATCATCACAAGGATACCAAAGACCTAAATTTGTGGTTCCTTTGATGTATCGAAGAATTTTCTTTGCTGCTTCCAAGTGTGATTCCTTCGGATTAGCTTGAAATCGAGCACACACTCCAACTGCAAAAGTGATGTCAGGTCGACTAGCAGTTAGATAAAGTAATGAACCAATTATACCCCTGTACAGTGTTATGTTGGCAGGTTTTCCTTCGGGATACGGGTCGATCTTCCCACCAGAGAGCATCGGTATTTTGACAGGCTTGCTGTCTTTGACACCAAACTTGCCGACCAGCTCGTGCGCATATTTTGTTTAGCTAATGAAGATTCCTTCATCGGACTGCTTGACCTGCAACCCTAGAAAGAAATTCATTTCCCCCCATCATAGACATTTTATATTTTTCAGTCATGAGGTTACGAAATTTTTCGCACAAAATGGGAGATTTTGATCCAAAAATGATGTCATCAACATAAATTTGTACTAAAAGGATATGTTCATTCACTTTGATAGTGAATAGCGTTTTTTCGACTGAACCACGCTTGAATCCTGATTCGATGAGGAAGAATGATAGCGTCTCATACCAAGCTCGAGGAGCTTGCTTAAGTCCGTAGACGGCCTTGTGCAGTTTGTAGACTTTGCTTGAATCACCCTCCTCAAACCCAGGAGGCTGTTCCACATATACTTCTTCTTCAAGAACGCCATTGAGGAACGCACTTTTAACATCCATCTGGTAGACTTTGAATCGTTGATGAGCGGCATAAGCTAGAAACAGCCTTATAGCTTCCAGTCTTGCAACGGGGGCAAACGTCTCATCATAGTCGATTCCTTCTTGTTGACAGTAACCCTTTGCTACCAATCGGGCTTTATTTCTGACAACTCCTCCAGATTCATCTCTCTTGTTCTTGTACACCCATTTGACTCCAATGACGCCTTGATGATAAGGACGATCAACTAGAGACCATACTTCATTTCTTTTGAATTCATTGAGTTCTTCTTGCATGGCTTGAATCCAGTCAGCATCTTGAAGAGCTTCATAGGCATCTTTGGGTTCTATGCGAGAGAGATAGCAACTTAATAGAGCACTTTCACCAATCGTCCTTCTTGTTCGCACTCCTTGGTTTGGGTTCCCAACAATGAGCTCTTTTGGATGAGCATCGATCCAACGTCTGCGTCGAGCTCTTTCTTCGTTTGAAATGATTGGATCGGGCTCATTAATGGGTTCGTCAAACTCCGGATGAGTTGAAGGTTGATCAGTGGGCACGTGCTGTTGCTCGGGCTGTTGATCAGGCTGCTGTTTGGCCTGGATGTTGAGCTGCTCCATAGTGCTATCGAGCTGCTCGATTTGGGATGTAAGGTCGTTAACAGCATCAGTCTGGGGGACTGAGGGAGGGGGAACAGCCAGGTTAAGTCCGGCTGATGTATTACAACTCGAAGTATTATTTGCATCACTTCCCCCTTGCTGTGTGACCCTAGGATCAGATTGATCCTCTTCCTCCAAATCATTTGGAGTCCATACTAGCAGGTCGTCAATGGGGGAGTTAGACGGCCTGTTAGCAGCGGGCTGATCTGTACCTGTACTTGACTCTCTGTATAGACATGTAGATTCATCAAACACAACATGAGGTGTTACCTCCACAACTAGGGTTTTCTTATTAAAAACTCTATAGGCTTTGCTAACCTCTGAGTATCCTAAAAATACTCCTGGATCGGCCTTGCTATCAAAAGTCTTTAATTGGGATTTCCCGTTGTTATGAATGTAACACAAGCACCCAAAAGCTTTAAAATACTTTAACCTGGGGAGCTTGTTGTTCCACAGCTCGTATGGGGTCTTTCCATGTCGGGTCGTGATGATCGACCTGTTTTGGGTGTAGCAGGCTGTGTTGATTGCCTCTGCCTAAAACCTCTTTGGAAGATTGGTTTCATCCAACATGGTACGGGCTGCTTCCTTCGGCGACCTGTTACGGCGTTCCACTACGCCATTTTGCTGAGGTGTGCGTGCAGCTGAAGTTTGATGATGAATTCCACTCTTTGTGCAATATTCTTCGATCATAGCATTGATAAATTCGGTGCCTCGATCAGATCGAATGGAGATGATGGATTTCTCCTTTTGATTGCACAGCTTGCTCAGCAACGCAGGTAGCTTCTCCAAAGTCTCCTTCTTTTTGTACATGAAAATAACCCACGTAAATCTAGAATAATCATCTATAATAACGAGAGCGTATTTTCTACCGTTTATACTCAAGGGAGTGACTGGACCGAAAAGGTCGAGATGGAGAAGCTCAAGAATTTGAAGCTTGAGCCGTCACACTTGGAAATGATGATCTTGTTTGCTTTCCAGCTTGACAGGCTTTGCAGATGTGATCACGATCGAAGACTTGATCTGGCAGGTCGTTCACCAGCTTGTTGCGTGCGAGCTTGTTGATGGCCTTGAAGTTCAGGTGACTCAACCTCTTGTGCCATAGCCAGCTTGTCTCGGAATCAGCCTTTGTGACCAGGCAGGTCTCTATACAATCATTCCATTGAATAATGTAGAGTCTATCCTGCAAAATTCCGGTAAGAAGTATTTCTCCTTCCTCATTTTTCACGAGACATTTGTTAGCGGTGAATTCTACTCGTTTACCACTTGAGCAGAATTGCGACACAGAGAATAGATTATGATTAAGACCTTCAACATACGAGACGTTAGAAATAGTTGTTTTACCAACTTTTAGATCGCCCTGGCCTCGTGTGTGACCCTTAGTATTTCCTCCAAAGGTTACAAGTGGCCCGTCTCGTTCTTGATAATTTGAAAGTGGCGTTTTGTCACACGTCATGTGCTTCGAGCATCCACTATCAATGATCCATACAGCTCCATGAGCTGCTTGGCTCCTTCTTTGAGCCTTCCCAACCTGCAATTACTTAAACTTAGCGACCCATTTGAGATTGGGTGCTACATCGGTTGCGGGAACGGCCTTTGGGACCCATATTTGCTTCACCGGTCTGCTTCTATCCGAGGCTGAGGACGAGGGCAGTAGCGGTCTTGGGCTTGGGAGCCTTGGATTTCTTCGAGCGAGGGCGACGAGGCTGATTATAGTTTTCTTCATAAAACCCAGGTTGATACTGCCAGTCTTGAAAGTTTGACTGTTGAGGATAGTGGCAGTAGCATCCTTGATAATCCGGGTAGAAGAACTGAGGGTGATACGGCCTTTGATAGTGCTGGCCTTGGTATCGCCCTGGTTGAACAGCTTGATTTTTATAGGTGGAGGCAGGTCGACGTTGCTGGGCAGGTCGACTCTCCTTCTTTTGAGAAACGGGTTGTTCCTTCTTTTGCTGTTTTAATAGGATAGCTTGGGGCTGTCGAACTGGATTCTTCAGCTTGACCATCTTGTCAGGGAGAGCTTGATGGGCTTTCCGAGCACTCTTTGATTTTGACTGTGCCTTCACGAATTTGACCTCACAGTCTTTATCCTTACTTTTCTTGGATTCTCCGCTGAATCCAATCCCAGAGTGATCGCGCGGATTGCGTTGCATGGATTGGACCTCTTTTAATTTCTTTCCGCTTTTCTTCAACTGACTCAAGGTGAGTTGAAGCTTTTCTTCCTTTTTCCCGAGGAGTTCGTGTCGAATTACCAAGTCAGCCAACTTTGATGTAAGGCTGTGTATTTCGGTGTCTTTGGCTTTGAGGGACTCGTCCTTTTCGAGCGCCCTGGAATCGAACTCCTTAACCCGTAAAGTCAATTCATCAACCTTTGACTTTAGGGCTTCGATCTCCCTTTCCTTTTCTTCATCGTAGGGAGAGAATCTTTCTTCTAATGCTAGCTTGTATTTTTCATTTTTGTCCATAAGCTCAGCATTATCTTCAACGACCTCTTTGAGTGTTTCCACGAGGTCGGCATAGTTATCGAGCTGTTTCTTGATTTCTTCCCAAGACACAGCCTCGGATAGGTCTTCATCACCTTCTTCTGCACAATCATCGTCAGAAAAAGAAAGTGAAATGGGTTGAAGATCTACCTTCGAAGATTCATCGTTTTGTTGGTGCTCTCCAACGAAACATTCTTCATCATCACTTTCGTCGAAAGCGATGTAACCTTCGTCATCACTCGACGAGCTGTCTGAGAGATGAGCCTCCTTTGATTCCTCAGCAAGCATGGCAGCTCGTTGTTCCTTGAGCTTTTTATCGCGCTTTGCACGGAGCTCGTCTCTCTCGGCCTTGGTCAAATCTGGACAATCGGTCTTGTAGTGACCTGGCCTGCCACAACCAAAGCAACCACCCTCGGGTGTGTTAGAAGAATTGAAGGTTGAGGGTTTACCTTCTCCCTTTTTGTCAGGGCGGTCGTGGTTGCGGTTTGAGAAGTTTCGCTTGTTATCGCGGTAGAACTTCTTGTATTTGACAACCTTTCCTAGGAGCTTCTCATTTCTCCTAGCAGCGAGAGCATAGTCGAGAGTCATCTTCTCGAACTTTTTGACGATGGATTCGTCAATCGTGCTTGGGGTAGCAGCAGAGGCTGAGTCGGCCTTGAAAGCTACCTCCTTGTCGTTCTTTTCATCAGCCTTCTTGCTGGTGGAAGGCTGTGTTGATCCATGGATGCGGATCATCTCATATTCATTTCCGACAAGAATGTCGAAAAGATCTTCGGTGGTGAGGGAGTTGAAATCCGAACGGGCTGGATGCATGGCGGCGTATACGTGCCAATTTGCAGGAAGAGCACATATCACTTTAAGATTCTTCTCGCGCTGCGTATATTTGTATGGGTTGATTGCAGCGACCTCGAGAATAATCTCGGTGAAGCGAATTTTCATCGCTTCTATGGTTTCACCCGAAACCATCATGAAGTCATCGAACTTGCTGCATGCCATGGACAGCTTGTTCTCCTTCATTTCCTCTGAACCAAGGCTGATGGACCGGAGGGTGTCCCACATCTCTTTGGCGGTTTCAAGATTTCGGATCTTGGCCAGGTAGACGCCCTTCACGGTGCTGGAAATTAGTCCCTTGGCGTAGTCATCGAGGCTGGCCTCCTTCCTTTCCTCGGTTGTGTAATCACGAGGATTTTTGAGGACTTTCTCGTATGTAGCCTCCCCGGGGGCTGTTCCATCCACAATAATCTTCGCTGCATAAATGGGGGAGGGGCCATTCTCGATAATATCCCACATAAGGACATGATGTGCCTTGAGACACATCTTGATTCTGAAGCTCCAGTCTTCATAGCCTTGTATGGAGAAATCTTCACAAACCTTGAGAAGAGAAGCCTCCATAGCAGATAATATGATATGAATGAATGAAAAAGATTTTTCAGAAGGATCGGTTCAAAATGACCAAAAGTTTGATAAAGAACTTTTAGTATGCAAAGCAGCGGTCAAAAGAACCACTGCTCTGATACCACTTGTTGGTCCCGGGAAAGAGTAATTGGTGTATGGGGGGGGGGGGGGGGGGGGGGGGAATACACCAATAACCAACCGTTTTTGACGTTTTTAAAATCAGGTCGATCTAAAGGTCGATTGTCAAGGTCGACCTATCAGAGGCAGTTCGATCTATCAAGCTCGTATGGTATCGAGCTTGATTTATCAAACTGTTAATGCGGAAGTTGGTGGAGGTTGATTTACTCTTTGAAAAATCTTAAGGCTGAAAGTAGATAGCAGGTTGATGCGTGATATGCAGGTTGATGCTCGTCAGTTTGATAATAAAATGTAAGGGCGATAAATAAAGAGAGAGAGAGAGAGAGACACCGCGATATAGCGTGGTTCGGAGAAACCCTCCTACGTCCACGTCAGGCCGACTCGACCTGAGAATCCCTTTTCTTTTGGATCCACCTCTCTCTTATTTATACTGACTGAGTACCAGTTCTAGATACAATCTAACCTGAAAATATCTAGACACGAGTTTTGGGTCGTGACCCTTACAACCTTTCGTACAAAATGTACAATCAACCTTTCGCTAATTACAGAGCTTGACTAAACTCTACAATGGCGAAGAACACAAACAAACTTTCTAACTTCGAACTAATCGGAGAAGAAGTTGTTGAATCAACGACAAGCAGGAGTGAACGCTTCGTCGTTGTGGGTTTTATCGGAATCGGAAACCTCTCTTCGTCAAGTGTTTGGGAAACTAATCAATTTTCGAACACTTGAATGGATATGAACTTGAGAGAGGTTTTGGGCAGAGATATGGCGTTGATAGCTTGAGTTTCCCGTTCTTGAATCCGAAAATGGCTGAAGTATTTATAGGCAGTTTTGAAAAACTAGCCGTTGGAGTCAGGCTGACGTGGCACTAGCCGTTGGAAGCTGACTCACTTCTAGCCGTTGGGAAGATTCGTCCTTGCTGGCACACCACGTGGCAAGGATCAGGTCGTGACGCTCCATGAAGGTGGGGCATCGACCTTGATGAGAAATCCAGCACTTGAAATCTTCTAAGGCAGTGCAGGCTGGAAGCTTGATAAGGAAGGTCGATAGACAGCTTGATGATCCAGCTCGATCCAAAATGAGGCAGGCCGTATAAACGACCTTTCTCTTACAGGGTGGATCAAACTTGATTCTAAACTTTATAGGGCATCGACCTGCACTAACAGGTAGCAGGTCGATCTATCAACCTTGACCATAAACAAGTAAAATATGCCTAAGTGTGGTTTCGAAAAACATCATCAAAATCAAACTGCAAGAGGTTCCCAACAACCTATTAATTCTATTTCAAAATATGTATATGAAATCTAATCAATCCCCGGCAACGGCGCCAAAATTTGATCGCACTATTTTCTACCACACAAAATAGGTATAGTATAGAATAAGCGAGTATCGTATCCACAGGAATTGATGTGTCGAAACCACACACAGTACCTCTACTTTAGAATTAAACTGATGTTTAAGCTTTTAAGAATTTAGAGATTGTGGTATTTATAACTAGGCAAATAAATAAAAGAACTCAATTAAATAAACAAGGAAATAAACAAATAAGAGAACAACTAATCAAATAAGGTAACTAACAAATAAACAAATAAACAAATAAGGAAAAAACTCAATTAAGGAAAAGTGTTGATTCTAGGGAAGCCTACCTAATCAAACCTATGCAAGCAATTAATGCATACAATTAACCAATTTAATCCAATCTAGATGTGATACACAAAAATAACCTAACATCCCAACTAAGGCAATGCAAGTCGTCACCTAATAAGACCCTAATCTCCTCTCGGATTCATAGAAATCAAATCAAGTGCAAAATAGAACAAGTATCAAAAATACAATCAATTAGGTTCAATTATGACACCTAAATCGACTATATACGAGCATATGATAATTCAACCTCGACTAAGATAATTAAATCATCATATCATGTATTCATGAGATCGATTATGCAATTATCCGGTTAAGGCATAAAAACATAACTATGCACACATAATTAGTGGCCAACTAATCATGCATGAGAATAAGCACCATGAAACATGCATCTAGATAAGAAGGCTAATCGTAAACAAAAACACTCACATAAATTCAATTAGGCATTCAATCCCTAAAATCAACTAAGAAAATTAGCTAGACATAATTAAAAGAAAGATAGAAGAAAGAATAAACATAAGTAAAAGCATAAATAAAAGAGAAAGGGATAGAAAACTCTTGAATCTTGAATAAATCTTCAATCTTCAATTGTCTTCATACATAAAATAAATCTAGATCTAAAGTATAAAAGTAGAGAAAAGAATAAAAACAAATCTAATGTATGGTGAAGAGTAGAGAGCTCTAAACTATGAAAACTTGGGTACAATGATGAGTTTTGAGGTATTTATAAGGTAGAGGTTCGTAATTGTTACCTAAGTGTGCAAGGATTAGGTTAAGGAAATAAAAAATATGATTTTTAGAGATTTCCGTGTTTTTGGCTCGACCAAGTGCTCGGCCGCGCGCCCGGCCGAGCGGAGCTACTGTTTCTGGAACTCGATTGGCGCGGCCGGCGGCTCGGCCGCGCGGCCGGCCGAGCCAGTTTGCCGGTTTGCGCGTCTTTCTCGTTTCGTCCGTATCTTTCTCGTTCGAACTCCGAATAGACCTCCGTTTTCGCCTACATGCTCCTATCGAACCCCTCTTCAATGCTATGCTTCCATTGTTACAGAATAAGTCTTCAATAATATCGTGGTTAGAACTTTGGGATCAATACTTCATCATCTTCCTTTGTTTCGTCGTCTCTTGTCTTACCTTGGATTTTCTCGACTAAAAAGCCCTAAAAACACTCAAAACAACCCAAAAGCGTAATCTAGCTCGAAATAACGTAAACAATTCAAAACATAAACTAAACTATCAAAATAAGACAAGAAAACGATAATATAACACTTAGATAATATGCTAAAAATACACCCTATCAATAACGTAACTCGAACATGTATTTTGTTTGTTCGATTACTTCTAATTTGGGGGCTAGTTAATTCAAATGTTGCTGTATTTTATTTGGCAGCCTCGAGATTTGGAATGGGACGAAGAGTTAGGCTGTTTTCGGGTCGACGGTTGCCTACGACCCGACCCGTTAATTGTATGTCCCCCTTCCGAAGACAAGGCGAAGCCGAACCATGTTCGTCCCGACCACCACCCCTCGTTTCATTCCGTAGTTATTTAGAGCATTTCTTGTAGTTAATTTATTCTTATTTGGCTTATTTTGTAGGAACATAACCAACGTAGTGAACCCAATGAAGAAAGTGTCGAGTCACGTATTTTGGAAACCAAATATTTTTCATGCCGACTCTTCCGTCGAGAGAACAATCAAATTATTCTAAAAATGAATGAGGTAATTCAAATTATGTCAAAATTTAGTATTATTAGTGAATTTGGCTCTAAATAATTTTTTTTTAATATTTTGTCAATTAATAGGTAAACACAAGAAATAAATCATATTATGCTTTAAACCCGTTTGAATGGGGTGGAAAGAGAAGAATTGATGCCAGCAGAACAAATCTTGGGGAAACGTTACTTATCCCGGTCGTCGGAGAAATTTTTCCCGATTTTAACGGTAATAAGACCAGCCTTTCGATCGAACAAATCATCGTCAAATCGGGAAAAATCTCTCCGACGACCGGGATAAGTAACGTTTCCCCAAGATTTGTTCTGCTGGCATCAATTCTTCTCTTTCCACCCCATTCAAACGGGTTTAAAGCATAATACGATTTATTTCTTGTGTTTACCTATTAATTGACAAAATATTAAAAAAATGTATATTTAGAGCCAAATTCACTAATAATACTAAATTTTGACATAATTTGAATTACCTCATTCATTTCTAGAATAATTTGATTGTTCTCTCGACGGAAGAGTCGGCATGAAAAATATTTGGCTTCCAAAATACGTGACTCGACACTTTCTTCATTGGGTTCACTACGTTGGTTATGTTCCTACAAAAATAAGTCAAATAAGAATACGTTACTACAAAATATGCGCTAAATAACTACGGAATGAAACGAGGGGTGGTGGTTGGGACGAACATGGTTCGGCTCCGCCTCGTCTTCGGAAGGGGGACATACAATTCACGGGTCGGGTCGTAGGCAACCGTCGACCTGAAAACAGCCTAACTCTTCGTCCCATTCCAAATCTCGAGGCTGCCAAATAAAATACAGCAACATTAGAATTAACTAGCCCAAAAATTAGAAGTAATGGAACAAACAAAATACATGTTCGAGTTATGTTATCATAAGAGCTTCCCAATGCCATTGGGGGGAGAGAGGGAGGGAGGGAGGATGGACGATATTTTGGAAACACAATCCAAATCCAATGTATAGAATAATATATCAAGGCAGGCAAGAACTCATAGGCGCAATGGAGTGATGTGATGTATCATAAGAGCTTGCCGATGCCATGAGTGAGAGAGAGAGGAGGGGCGGGGAGGGGGGGTGGATGGACGAAACACAATCCAATGTACAGTACATAATAACAAAGCTTGCAAGAACTCATAGGTGCAATCCAATGATGTGATGTATCATAAGAGCTTGCTGATGCCATTAAAGAGAGAGAGAGAGGATGGACAGAGCTTTCTGATGCCATTAAAGAGAGAGAGAGAGGATGGACGATATTTTGGAAATACAATTCAATGTAAAGAATAATATATCAAGGCATGCAAGAAAGGGGTTGGATCCCCTGCTCTGTCCTCAAAAAGCACAGCAGGGTGCTAGCTGTGCAACAAAAACGTCCCCGTTTTTCACCCATTTCAAGCTTTTTCTTTTTGTTTTTTTTAATAGAAAAAATCTATTTTTAAATTCCTTTTAGTGTTTCAATTTATTTTTCCTTTTTCGTATTTAGTTAACAAAGCTAGTTTTGTAGTCCCTCTGTCCTTAAATAAGTGTCCCAACCATTCAAATTGTGAAAACCAAAGAATTAAGTGATTTTACTGTCTTACCCTTATTAATTGCATGGAGAATTGAAAAAGCAAACATTTTAAAGGATTTTTAAGGGCAAAACTGGAAAGTTTGAGTGTTTTTTTGCATGGAATTCTGTGATAGAACACTTAATTAATGACAAATATATTTACAATTGGAGACACTTATTAGGGGACGGAGGGAGTACATATTTCTTAATTTAGCTTTTCAGTTTATACATTTTTTTTTTTTTTCAAGGTTTATTATTGTTTAGTTTTAAATTTCAAACTAAATATTTTAATTAAACTTCAATACGTTACCATGAAAAAATGTTTTAAAAAATACTAATCAACCTTAGCTAAATTGATGAACATCAAGCCCAAAAACTTTACTTTAAAAGATATATTTCTTTTGCCCTATACGAAATGATTCATTTTTAAACATTTATAAATGTAAAATACTTCATATAATTATAACATAAAATTTAATTATGAGGATGATTAAAACAACATTATGATAAAAAATTATGATGATATAATTAATTTTGTTTATATGTATGTTGAAGCAGCAGCAGCAACAACAACAATAATAATAATAATAATAATAATAATAATAATAATAATAATAATAATAATAATAATAATAATAATAATAATAATGGGTTAATAAATGTGACCAAATGTCTCATGTTCGAACCTTCTGTAACCAATATTGAAAAAGAAAAAAATGTATATACTGAAATGTAAATTAAGAAATATATACAAAACTAAATTTATTAACTAAATACGAGAAATAAAAATGAAATTAAAACACAAATAGGAGTTAAAAAAATTAAAATAAAAGCTTGAAAAGGGTAAAAACGGGGTCGGAAGCGCACAACACCATGTTGTACTTTAAGGCCACAATAGGGACTCATAGGTGCAATGGAGTGATGGGATGGAATCCGCAAGTAATTCCAAACAAGACCTATTTATTACTCTCTTCATTTCACTCTTCGTTTCACTTCACTAGTTTGATTTATTTTCCATAGAAGATTCTATATATAAGTGTTAAAAGTGAAAAATAATACTCCCTCCGTCCCTTTCAAGTTGAGTCATTTCTTTTTGCAGTTTTTCGGCACGCTTTTCCACGCTTCTAGATCACGAATTTTAAAATTTTCTTCAAAAATCCATTTTAAAATTCGTGATCTAGAAGCGTGGAAAAGCGTGCCGAAAAACTGCAAAAAGAAATGACTCAACTTGAAAGGGACGGAGGGAGTAGCTAATTACTTCCCATTTAAAAAAATAAAACTAGTGAAGATGACCCAAAATAACAAAAATAAAAAAACTAATGAAATACTCTCTCAGTCCCACTGAGAAATGAACATTTCTTTTCGACACGAGAATTAAGTCGACTAGACGAGAGTAATGATAAGGTTAATTTTTTTTTTTTAATTTTTGGAAAAATCATTATATCAATGAGACGTCTCAAAAAGTAAAATGTCCCTCTATTGGGACAGAGGGAGTAGAACGGAGGGGGTAATATTATGCTCCTTTCCTGTTTTTTTCTTCTTTCTTTCTTCCTTCCTTCCTTTATATTCCAGGCTTCCAGCACTCCATGAGAGAGAGTAAAAACCCTATAATTTTTTGTCCATTTTCTAAGGAGATCCCTCGAATAGTCGCATACCAGCAAAACTGCAGCAATGGCGTGATACTATTCTCTTCTAATATGAATGGTTAAAACTAAAGTATGCATGAGTGTCATGTCGTGTTTAATTGCATGGTTTTAATAGCCACGTACGTGTCATATGGATGTTGTTTCCGTCATTCCGTCCACCATCTTTGTGCTTCGATATTTAGGGTAAAGTTATAATTTTTATGATAATTGAATGTTAAAGTAACTTTTAGATCTCATTAATGTGTGTGAGTATTTAAGCTAAACGAATATTTAAATATTTTTAGTGAACTTTTCAAGTGTGAATAACATAATAGTAGATATGAGGTTCACTTGTATAAATGTAAGAAGCATAAAGATAATAGAGGGTCCAAAATGAAATTTAAAAAAAAAAAAAATACAAAGATAGTGAACGAAGGGAGTATATTGTGATGATCGATGTGTTAAAGTATTATTTGTGATGATGTGTTAGAGTGTTGTTTAAAAAGGCAAAATTATAAGGAAAAATAAATTGTGTGATGATCCATTTCCTAAATAGAACATGTACTATCTGTCAAAGAAGAAAAAATAAAATTAGTGTTTATTGATGATCTGAAGTATTAAAATTAATGTAATTGGAATTTGATACTCGTTCAAATACCGTGATAGCACAAAAAATCGTAAGACTACATTTATCGACAACCCCAACTTGGGGTTGTCCGCATAAGACAACCAATTTGCTAAAAATGGAAATTAAAAAAGAAAATATATATTAGCGACCGATTGTTTTAACAACCCAAGTCTCAACATTGTTGGTCCAATAGTCTAATGTCACTTGTCATTCATTTCTTTTAGAGGTCACTTGTTACTCTTTTAAATGGTAGGAAATGTGTTTTTCGAAAATTTTATCCACATATATTTGCAAATAAATCAAAAATAAAATTTATGCTAAATTTCATTATTGAAAATTACCTATAAATAGAGTAGCGTATTGACATATTTTGAGTAAAAAATAATAATAATCAATTTCCGTATCCTTTGTTTTCTTATGGTATAATTCAGTATCTTCGTCTCCTCGTCAAGCATGAATTCTGATGATCCTAATTATTTTTTAAACTTCCAAAATTATTTTAATTTCCAATCAGCTCCTAATTCCTCCAATTATCCATATCAACAAAACTCTCGATACCAACGACATTTCTACATCCGTCGAAGTTCAATATTCAGAGAATCAAAAGCGGGTTAAAACTGCTTGACAAGATAAAACCCTAAGGTCAGCTTGGTGTTCCGCCAGCAGAAATAAAATACGTGAACAAAATTAAAAGGGTGCAACACTATGGAAACAAATACATGCTCAGTTTCAAGTAGCTCGAACCGAAAAGCCAAAAGAAATAGGCGGCATAAGTATCTATCAAATGAAAGGTCGATGTAAACAATTTAAAGAAGCAATAGCTAGTAAGCGGAGTGGAATGAGCAAAGAAGACATGAAGAATGATGCCCATGCCTTTTATCAATCTACAATTGGAAGTTAGTTTAATGATCTGGTTGTTGCGTAAACATGTTAAATGGAATTTATGAACTGTTGCTCATAGTTCAAAACACGTTCGTTATGAACCTAATAGCGAAAGTAATGAAGAAAGTGGTGACAGTTCTAAAAGATCGAGAACCAACGAAGATGGTGAGTATTCAATTCATATTACTCCTACTCCTCCAGGTTCAGGATGTTCAACGATTTCTCGACCAACATGGAGAGAAGGGGGGGGGGGGGGGGGGAAGGGGAAGGCATCAAAATCTTATGAAATTGCTCCTTCAATTGAAAATTTGAGATTAACCAGAGAAATCGAAGATGATACACATATGACGAGGCTTGGAGTGGAGTGCGAAAAGATGCAAAGGAATTCTATCAAAATGAAAGAAGTGTTATTGAATTCATTACTAAACAAAAAACGATTATCCCCGCGTAAGCGGACTTAAAAGCACAACTCATAAATACTTTGTTTGACAACTTAATTTAGTTTTTTTTATTTCATAATTTAAGTTTGTTAATTTTAAGACATCGTGTTGTTTTTTCGAGTAATCTATATAGTAATATTTAGTTATTTCCATTCAAATGTATTTTCATGCAATTGTTTGAAATATTACATGCAATTGCCTAGACAAGTGGATGCCTTTGTTCACATGCATTGGCTATTCAATTTACTTTTTCCTCTTTGTATTATTCTATATCTTGTTTTGTAGTGGGTTTGTCATGAAATACAAAACTCAACCACATTTCTCATTTCCCATTGCTCTCAACCATATACACCTCTAGATTCAGATTCAAGTTCTGATTCACTTTATCATAGTGAAGAACGGACTCGTAATACAAATCGTCATTTTAATGAAATTATTGATAACATGTTACCAAATTATTCTAGCCTTAGATTGGGAGCTCCTTCCGCCAGAGCGAGGAGAAGGTATTGCGAGTGACAACGCGAGATCGGAGCGGAGTGATTGATGAATGACTACTTCGTTGAAAGACCGACTTATAATCCTCAAATATATCGGCATCGTATAAGAATGCAAAAGGCACTATTTCTTCGTATAGTGGAGAGTGTTACTGCCAATGATGAGTATTTTCAACAAAGACGTGACGCCGATAGCAGACAAAGCCTTGCACCATTGCAAAAATGTACAACAACTATGCGAGTACTAGCATACGGGACATGAACTGATGCTGTCGATGAATATTTACAAGTAATTAAGTGGAGCAATGGCGAGGGAAACTCTTCAAAAATTCGTAGAGGGTGTCATCATCTGCTTCTGTGACCAATACCTCCGAAAGCCTAATCAACAAGATTTGACAAGACTACTCTATGTTGAAGAATAACGTGGTTTTTCAAGTATAATAGGTAGTATTGATTGTATGCACTGAGAATGAAAAAAATGTCCTACTGCATGGGCAAGCCAATGCTCTACATTTTCAATACTCTACAGAAAGGATCGCAAGTTTGTCCTTGTATATGACTAATATGACACAACTTCGAAATATAGAACTGATAAGTTCTTAGAGACGATTTAATTGAGCATGTATGGCAAAAGTTTGGGCCCGATAATCAAATATGTAATTTTTTTTTTCTATTAATTGTAATCTGTATGGAATCAAGCATATAAATTAAAATGAATTTTCTATTTCATTTCAAATTGTACTAATTTAACTTTACTCGTTTTGTTTTGTTCGTAACTGTCACACCCCGATTTTCCTAACTCTAAAAATAATCAATTTTAATTATAACCAATTAAATCGGGATGCAACGAAGGGTAAAATAAAAAGGGAGAAATTATAATTCAATTCATTTTAATTAGCTTTAATTAAAGTTCATTTAGTTTAGCCTGGAAATTTGGGCAGCATCTCCCTTATAAACCAGGATCAAGTCGTAGTAAATACCAAAGACCTAATATCAGCTAAACAAGTACATAAACCATAACGATGAGGTCGGACCAGACCGCGCCATCATCGGATCCAAAGTATATATCGAAAGCATAACAACCGTGGCGGACCAGACCGCACTACAGTTGGATCCAGAATATATAATTACCTCAGAGTTACGTTGAAATAGCGGAAGCGAATAAGTAAACATTCATTTATCAACCGTTATAGTTTTTATAAATTCGTTTAAGTTTTCGTTATATAAATTCATACTTTTAAAACGTCAAGTTTTAAACTAACAAATGAATAACGAATAAACTTTAAACGAACATTAACTTTCTAAGTTTAACTAAACCATAATTCCCATTTCAATTATTAAGTATAATAATTCGGTTATCTAAGTAACGAAAAGGGAAATTGTTTAACCATTCAAAGCGTACGTAAAATGTTTATAACCGAAATTTAAAGTTTAAGAAACGGGAAGAGTCTAACGGTTTAAGTCTTATTATCCTCGTCTCTTGTTTATTCCTCCTTTCCTTTTTCTCTCTCCTCATCCCGTCACTATGCCTCCGGCTCCCAATCTGCAAAACAAAGAAAGTTTCACAGGGCTGAGTACAACTAGCACTCAGTGGGAATCATTGCCAATCAAAGGAAGACAAAAGCAGGGCTTTCAGGATTTCAAAAGAGAGAAGAGAAAGAATAGGTCTTGATCCCATATGACCAAACCATTTAGACGTCCATTTAGGTATTCCCGAGGTTACTCGTAATCGAATCCCGGTTAAACCACCTGTCGGATTATAAGAACATTTGCAGGGTGACATACATAAAGTGTATATAAACCCATCAGCTATGCTAGACGGCATAAATAAGTTATATGCAAGTCTATCGGCTAGGGATCGAGATTTCCGTGGTAAACCCCACTCCCGATCCCGGTGTACACCAGTTGCTCGTTGGTGTGTTAGACCTAACGATGTCAACCCGATATCGTAAAAGATTAGAGCATTAAACCTGGGAAACCTGTGATTCACAATTTAATCCTGAAACAAAGCCTGCACTTGAAGAATATAGAGCTTACTAGCTCAAGAGTTATTAAGAAACAAGAATCCCCAAGGATTTTAACAAGTTCGAATAATAGATCCCCACCTTTACCGGTTACTCGATTCTTTGGTTCGAATCTTAGTCAGCTTCTTCGGAGAGTTTTCCTACAAATATTTCTTGGAGTTAAGTTACGTTCGTAGTTTCATCCTTAGAATTTTCTAACATAACTTTCCTTTTTAAATATTAATATTCCCTAAAATTATATATATAACTTATTATCCTTCTATAATTATTTTCTTATGTTTTCGTCGTTTGCATGGCTTAGACTTCAACACAAAAGTTGTTCAACTAATTATTAGGAATATTTTGGTGCAAAAATATTATACATGCAAAACGGGTAAGGGTCCTTCGACTCGAAATGAACACAGTTTCATTTTTAGAAAATTAACGGTGATTCCGATTGTTACCAAATTTTATAGGATACTAATAAATCTCATTTCGAAGCCCTATTAATATTTTCAAAACATTTGGACAGAGTCTCGACATGCAGGGAACCATTATCCATGAACAAGAAAGCATACCAACAACAATTCATTTTCAACAAAATTCATTCCGATCAATAGGTTCACTATTAGGTTACGATCAACTTTAATTCGGTTATGGATGCAAAAAGGAATACCGGCAACCACCAAAGAAAGGGCGATTGCACGGCACGGAGAAGAAGAGAATATGCAAATGAAGATGGCGATGCATGTCCTACTTCGAGACTTCGCGACGACGATCAACCAACATTTCTAGGATCGAAATCCTCCTACGAGTTCATAGAAGCGAACGGCATACCTTTTCGATGAACGGAGAAGAAGATAGGCTCGAAAAAGCGATCGAAGACGATCGGGGCTGTTCTTGGCTTCCTCGGCTGGAAGAAGAAGGAAGATGACGGAAGATGAGCTGAAGACGATGAAGAAGATGGTGGCAGCAGCTGCTGCTGGATCGGAGAGCTGAACGGCGGTGATGGTGGTGCAGCGTCGGAGATGGAGAGTTGCAGGCTGCTCTCCTTCGTCTCGGAGAGGAACGAAGGTGATGGCTGGTGGGTGGTGATTGATCGGTGGAGGTGGAGATGGAGGGGATGATGAAGGTGATCGGTGGAGATGATCGGAGATGGAGGATGGATGGCGGAGGTGCTGCTGCCGGCAAGGGGGCTGCCGACGAAGGGAGAGGCGGAGGTGGTGGAGTACGGGTGAGAGAGAGAGAGTTGGTGAGTTGGTGGATAATTACTCCAAGTTGATGAATGGAGATAAGGATAATGATCAATGAGGCGGTGATGACCTCTATTTATAGGGGTCATCCCGTCTCCGATCGAACGGCTCGTTTCCCGAACGAAAAGATATTTTTCCGGCAATGAATTCCGATTTAACATTTCAAAGGGTTTATGGAATCCACGAAAAATATCGAACACAACGATATAGGTTAAAGAATTTTCGGAAGGAATTTGATAGCTCGAAGAATTTTAAAGAAACGAAAAGATCGAAAATAGACAAACGGTGACTCGGGTTTTCTTAACCGTTTATCCGAAAAATATCTAACTTCTTTCATAATTCTATTAATGTCAAAACTAGGTTAAATATATTAACATTACATTTTTGAAATTTTATTAAGTTAGAAATTACATTTAGTTAACAAATTCTTTAATTAAATTAAATATTCTAAAATTCTTTTATTAAGAAATTTATATAACTAATAATATTAAAGCTTTTAAATTTAAATATCCTTTCTTCATTTTACTATATAAATTATGAAAAGCTTATTATATTAAAGGAAACTATTTATTTTCTATTTTTCTAGTATTTAAAAATACGGGTTATTACACTACCACCCCCTTAAAAGAAATTTCGTCCCGAAATTTAAGTACCTTCATATGCTAGGTCGGGGTATTGGGCTCTCATCTTTTCCTCCGGTTCCCATGTGGCCTCTTCCAAGTCGTGGTGGTTCCACAACACCTTAACTGTGGCAATCTCCTTGTTCCTAAGGACCTTGATCTTTCGGTCCAAAATCCTAACAGGTTTTTCTATATAATGTAAATCAGGGTTAAGTTCTACCTCTTCATACCTAATCACGTGTTTGGGGTCAAACACGTACTTCCTAAGCATGGATACGTGGAAGACATCGTGAACATTTGCTAGGCTGGGAGGTAGTGCTAGGCGGTATGCTACATTCTTGATCTTCTCTAGGATTTCGAACGGTCCAACGTATCTCGGCCTCAACTTCCCTCGTTTTCCAAATCTAATGACTCCTCGGGTTGGACTGATCTTCAAGAACACTTTATCTCCAACTTCAAACTCCAATTCGGTCCTTCTTTTGTCGGCATAAGATTTCTGCCGATCTTGAGCTTCTTTGATTCGCTGCCGAATTGTGTCGACAATAGTTACCATCTCTTGAACTACGTCTGGTCCCAAAAGCTTTCGTTCTCCGACTTCGTCCCAATAGAGAGGTGAACGGCACTTCCTTCCATACAAAGCTTCGTATGGCGCCATTCCGATAGTAGATTGAAAACTGTTGTTGCAAGCAAATTCCACCAATGGCAAAATTTCTTCCCAATTATCTCCTCGGTCGGCAACAACGGCTCTTAGCATGTCTTCTAAGATTTGGATCGTACGTTCTGACTGTCCATCGGTCTGAGGGTGAAAAGCAGAGCTGAACTTTAACTGAGTACCCATGGCTTCTTGTAAACTCGTCCAGAACTTTGACGTGAAACGGGAGTCGCGATCTGAAGTGATAGAGATCGGAATTCCGTGAAGTCTCACTATTTCTTTGACATAGAGTTTGGCCAACTTCTCTAATCCAAATGTCATCTTAATCGGCAAGAAGTGAGCTGACTTTGTAAGTCGATCGATGATAACCCAAATTGCGGTGTTTCCCTTGGATGACTTCGGAAAACTCACCACAAAATCCATGTTGATGTGGTCCCACTTCCATTCTGGGATAGGCAACGGCTGCAAGGTTCCGTATGGCCTCTGGTGTATAGCTTTCACTTGTTGGCATGCCAAGCATCGTTCCACAAACGAAGCGACGTCTTTCTTCATGGACTCCCACCAAAATTTCTGTCGTAGATCCCGATACATTTTGGTGCTACCTGGATGAGCTGTGTAAGGTGTATTGTGAGCCTCGTACATAATTTTCTCTTTCAATGCTTTGTCGTCTGGCACACATAACCGGTCTCCATAGAGTAACGCACCGTCGGTGCTGATTTTGCAATCCTTCACGAAATCGTTGCATCCTTCAGAGCCAACCTGTGATCGTAGCTTTTCCATGCGTGCATCGGTTTGCTGGCCGGCAATGATTCGTCCTCGAAGGTCGGGCTTTGCAACAATCGTAGCAATGCATCCACCTGTTGTTGCTGGCGGGCAAAGAATGGTCAGATTCAACTTGGCAAATTCTCGAGCAAGTCCCTCTTCATTTGTAACCACATAAGCGAGATTCCCTTGGTTCTTTCGGCTTAAGGCGTCGGCAACAACATTGGCTTTTCCTGGGTGATAGTCGATTTTACAATCATAATCCTTGACTAACTCAAGCCATCGCCTTTGTCTCATGTTGAGCTCCTTCTGTTCAAAGAAATATTTCAAACTCTTGTGATCGGTGAAGATTTCACACTTTGCTCCATAAAGATAATGCCTCCATATCTTCAAGGCATGAACTACCGCTGCTAGCTCGAGATCATGAGTAGGATAATTCTTTTCATGTGGTTTCAGTTGTCGAGATGCGTAGGCGATCACTTTTCCATTTTGCATCAAGACACATCCCAATCCTTGCTTTGATGCATCGGTGTAGATCACATATCCTTCATTGCCTTCTGGAACTGTTAATATCGGCGCGGTTGTAAGTCGTTTCTTGAGTTCCTGAAAACTCTTCCCGCATTCCTCTGTCCATACGTACTTGGTACCCTTCTTCAAAAGTGAAGTCATTGGTTTAGATAACTTTGAGAATCCTTCGATGAATCTTCGATAGTAACCTGCGAGTCCTAGGAAACTTCGGATCTCGGTTACACTTGTTGGAGTCTTCCATTGACTAACTGCTTCCACTTTGGCTGGGTCGACTTTGATTCCATCGGCAGAGACGATGTGGCCAAGAAACATTACTTCTCGTAGCCAAAACTCGCACTTGCTAAATTTAGCGTATAACTTCTCTGTTCGCAACGTCTCGAGCACGGTTCTGAGATGCTCCTCGTGATCTTTCTGAGTCTTTGAGTAGATGAGAATGTCGTCAATGAACACGAGAACAAATCCGTCTAGATATTGATGAAAGATTCTGTTCATCAAATCCATGAATACTGCGGGTGCGTTGGTTAGTCCGAACGGCATCACTGTGAACTCGTAATGGCCGTAACGGGTTCTGAAAGCTGTCTTTGGCACGTCTTCCTTTCTGACTTTCAGCTGATGGTATCCTGATCTGAGATCGATCTTGGAGAACACACACGCTCCTTTGAGTTGATCGAAGAGATCGTCAATCCTTGGCAACGGGTACCTGTTCTTGATTGTGAGTTTGTTGAGCTCTCGGTAGTCAATACACATCCTCATGCTTCCATCTTTCTTTTTCACGAACAACACTGGGGCTCCCCATGGCGACACGCTAGGTTGGATGAAACCTAGGTCGAGTAACTCTTGCAACTGAACTTTAAGCTCTTGTAGTTCCTTTGGCGCCATTCTGTAAGGTGCTTTGGACATCGGGGCAGCTCCTGGCTCTAGATCGATAGAAAATTCAATCTGTCTGTCTGGTGGTAATCCTGGCAACACTTCTGGAAACACATCTTCGAATTCCCGAACGATTGGCACCTCTTGAATTGATCTTGTTGTCTTTGGTGGTTCTTCAAGCATAACCCAAAAGCATTGGCTGTCGCCCTTGCGTAACATTGATATAGCTTTCATGGCAGAAATGATTGGCGTCTTTCCTCCAATACGAACACCGTGAACTCTGGTGGCATCCTTGGCATCACTTCTGAAAGATATCTCTCGGTTCTGACAATTGATAGTGGCTCCATTCTTTTCCAACCAATCCATTCCCAAGATAACATCGAACTCCATCATGATGATAACATATAGATCCGTTCGAAACTCCTGATCCCCTATCTTAAGTGTTTGGTCCCTACAGGCTTTCTCACTTAACATGGTCATTCCTGAAGGTACACTTATTTGGAGAGCTGGGCTTATTTTCTCCGGTTTTAGGGATAAGGTTTGGCAAGCTCGTTGAGATATAAATGAATGTGATGCTCCTGTATCAAATAATGCCAAAACTGGTATGTCGTTGAATAGGATCATACCTGCTAGATTCTCTTGGGCTTGAGCGGCCTCATCGCAGTTCAAAGCATAAGCCCTAGCCTGCTGGAATGGACGCTGGTTTTGTTGATTTCCAGCATTTCCCGGGAAATTCCGAGGCGGCGGCGGAGGTGGACGCTGAGGCTGGCCTCCCAGGTTCTGGTTGCACCTGTTGGCGTAGTGTCCCTTCTTTCCGCAACGGTAACACTCCACTGTCTTTAGGCGACATTCACCTACATGGTTTCCTTGGCAATGTCGACAAAAAGGAAGGTTCCGGTTTGGTGCACTTGGCCGCGGTGGTTGGGGCCGTGGTGCAGCTCGGAATTGTTGAGGCGGTTGAGGATTGCCTCTCCATCCTTGGGGCCTCATCTGGTTGCTAGAGTTTCCTCCTTCGAATTTTCTCTTCCCAAAAGCTGGATTGAACCCAACGCTCTGCTCGTTGCTTCTGTCTCTTTCTTTCGGTAGCATGGACTCAATATCCATGGCTCGGCTCAGTGTCTGTGCATAAGTGAGAGAACCATGACTGGCAAGGGATATGCCAATCTCATGTCGAAGGCCGCGTCTGAATTTGTCGGCACGAGCAAGATCCGTCTCCACGAGTTGCGGAGCATATCGAGAGAGTTGGTTAAACAAACGATCATATTCGGCGACAGTCCTCTTTCCCTGTTGCAAGTTCCAGAACTCATTCTGGCGACGTTGGCGGTAACATCCCGGAATGTACTTCTCAAGAAGCTCGTCTTTGAAGTCTTCCCATGTATATTGTTCCCATTGAGCAGCTGTGAGAGTCCTTCTGACTGACTCCCACCAGAAATCAGCTTCATCGACCAGTTGATGAAGACCATAATCAAGTTTGTCGGTCTCGGTGCATTTGAGGTAGTTGAAAATCTTGTCCATAGCTCTAACCCATCTTTCGGCATCGGCTGGTTCACCTAACCCATTAAAAGTCGGAGGATTCTGCCTACGGAAACTCTCATCATTCCTAGGCACCTGAACTCGTTCTAGGGGCTCACCTACATTACCGTTCCTTCCACGTACCATTTTGTTTTGCTAAGTTTGATTGATGTTGTTCTCTTTTGAGAAGCTGAATTGATATAGTTGTCAAAGAAACGTTAGTAAGCTTTATCAAGAGTTTATGCCATATCCATAACAGCATAAGTTTTGTTAAAAGAAAAATTTTATGCTATATCCATAAATAGCATTTTGATTAAGGGGATTCAATATTTCAAAATATACTCATTCTTTCAAGTAGAAAAAACATATCCACATAATTCACACATATATCGTAAGCCCGATATAATCACATAAGTCACATATATATCGTAGACCCGATATAATCACAAAATTTCAAAACCATATCAATCGTCAAGTTTCCAATATCCATCCCTCCCCGGATGATAATAATCAGTTTCAAATATCAATCCCTCCCCGGATGATAGTAATCAGTTTCAAATATCAATCCCTCCCCGGATGATAATAATTCATTCGTATCATATCTCGATACTAAACCTGTCACAATTCATGTTTCAAAAATAAATCCCTGCCCGGATTATAACAATTTACAATTCTTAACATATAACTTCACATTTTGCAACAAACAATGCACACTTTCACATTTCGTAAATTCTCACGTTTCGTTTTTCATATAGTTCACCTTTCGCATTTAATCACATATTCCTTGCAAATAATCATAAGATCACCAAGTCACAAAATCATATAAACATAACCATCATCATAGCCATAATCATATATATGTTGCCCCAAAATCGATTCGTTTAGAAACGAATCTCAACCTGCCCATATCATGTCATACATATCATATATAACGTATGTCATCCCTACCAAGCAAGATAATAACATAATATCATACGAAGTTTGCCTCCACGAGGACTTTCCCACATAACATATATAACAAACATGCAAATGCAGATGCAAAGATGAAGTCGGGGCGGCTTTGTAGGCCCACACCAAAATTCCCGGCTTGCGAAGCGTCGTCATCTATGGCTTCGTCGGCATCTCCGTCTGCATACACTTGCCCTACTCCTCGTCTGTCTCCACAATTTCTCCCTCCTCAATCTCATCGTCCGGAATCCTAATCGTCACTCGAATAGGTGCGATGGTACTCATCCTCGCCGTCCGTCGGTACGGGCCTCTCTCTAGTGAAGTCTGTCCTCTTTCTCGGCTTGTTGCAGGCCTCGGTGGAGTCGGTAGTCGGCCAACAAAGTCCACGTTGGTGGGAATGGGTCCAAACTGCTGTCCGTCTATCCCTGGATTGTTTGGCAGCCCGTCGCGGACTCCACTTGGCGGGACTCGGGCGAACTCTGTCTCTACGGGTGGCAGCGGCTCGGGCACGTAGGGCTGGTCGGTCGGCAGGACTGGCTCGGCCGGCTGAACCTCCGAGGAAGGTAGTAGAACGCCTGGGATGGTCGGGTGAGTCCAATTCCAAAATACCTCCATGTCTGCTTCGTTGTTGGTTCGGAATCTGGGGTACTGGGATACCTCTGGAAGTGGCATTCTGAATGGAGTTACGTCGATTGGTGGTCGGCCGTACCTCTGAAACTGGTAATAGAGGAATCCTACCACATCATGGAAACGAACATGGTGCTCTGTTACTCCCATAACTGGCTTGCCCCACAAGGCCTGTGTCTGCTCGGCGCAAAGACTCCATTCACTAGGTAGGTGTATGCACATATGTCGAAGCGCTGTGGTGTCCGAAATCCCTGCCTCACGTGACTCCTCAAAAGCCATTGTGAGCCTCATCAGATAACTGCTTACTGTGTCCTCGGCTCTCATAGTACAACTGAAAAAGTCATTCCGTATTTGCTCCCTTCGGTACGTGCCCCTGTAATACTCCCAAGAATCCATGTCGCCTGAAATCAAATACGGGTCACCAACATTCCAACGAAAATTCAATTTGTGCAAGACTCCTTTTCCCATTCCACTCGGGTCGTGAGTTCCCGAGAAGAAGTCACCCTGTTATGCTCATGATTAAATGCATGCCATGCACACGAATAATGCAACACCGAATTCCTTAATCTAATGCAAACATTTTCAATGCATTCACAAAACACGAAAAGTTAGTTCATAACAATAATCGAATAAAGGTTTAAGTTTCGATTTTCAATTTCCATATTCCTAAGCTTTCCATAAACTTTTCACGTAAGTTATATTCATTTCACATCTTATAAACATCCTTCGAATAATTCACATAAGTCACATTTCCACGTAAAGTTCACACAAGTTTCACATAACGTTTCACATAACGTTTCACATAAACACACCACCAATTTGTTAGTCCCATATAATCAAAGAGTTCGAAATGTACCTCGACGATGAGCTCGGAGCAATAGTGATCGAGAGAGAGAGAATGCATAGGTCCAATGTTTTCTTAAGTCCATAATATTCAAAGTCCTTTTAAGTCCATACATGATTTACACTTAGGATTAAATTTCCTAACAATTTCCAAATTTTAAGTTCATTAAGTCTTCGGTATTCAGAACGACTACGCTCTGATACCATGCTGTCACACCCCGATTTTCCTAACTCTAAAAATAATCAATTTTAATTATAACCAATTAAATCGGGATGCAACGAAGGGTAAAATAAAAAGGGAGAAATTATAATTCAATTCATTTTAATTAGCTTTAATTAAAGTTCATTTAGTTTAGCCCGGAAATTTGGGCAGCATCTCCCTTATAAACCAGGATCAAGTCGTAGTAAATACCAAAGACCTAATATCAGCTAAACAAGTACATAAACCATAACGATGAGGTCGGACCAGACCGCGCCATCATCGGATCCAAAGTATATATCGAAAGCATAACAACCGTGGCGGACCAGACCGCACTACAGTTGGATCCAGAATATATAATTACCTCAGAGTTACGTTGAAATAGCGGAAGCGAATAAGTAAACATTCATTTATCAACCGTTATAGTTTTTATAAATTCTTTTAAGTTTTCGTTATATAAATTCATACTTTTAAAACGTCAAGTTTTAAACTAACAAATGAATAACGAATAAACTTTAAACGAACATTAACTTTCTAAGTTTAACTAAACCATAATTCCCATTTCAATTATTAAGTATAATAATTCGGTTATCTAAGTAACGAAAAGGGAAATTGTTTAACCATTCAAAGCGTACGTAAAATGTTTATAACCGAAATTTAAAGTTTAAGAAATGGGAAGAGTCTAACGGTTTAAGTCTTATTATCCTCGTCTCTTGTTTATTCCTCCTTTCCTTTTTCTCTCTCCTCGTCCCGTCACTATGCCTCCGGCTCCCAATCTGCAAAACAAAGAAAGTTTCACAGGGCTGAGTACAACTAGCACTCAGTGGGAATCATTGCCAATCAAAGGAAGACAAAAGCAGGGCTTTCAGGATTTCAAAAGAGAGAAGAGAAAGAATAGGTCTTGATCCCATATGACCAAACCATTTAGACGTCCATTTAGGTATTCCCGAGGTTACTCGTAATCGAATCCCGGTTAAACCACCTGTCGGATTATAAGAACATTTGCAGGGTGACATACATAAAGTGTATATAAACCCATCAACTATGCTAGACGGCATAAATAAGTTATATGCAAGTCTATCGGCTAGGGATCGAGATTTCCGTGGTAAACCCCACTCCCGATCCCGGTGTACACCAGTTGCTCGTTGGTGTGTTAGACCTAACGATGTCAACCCGATATCGTAAAAGATTAGAGCATTAAACCTGGGAAACCTGTGATTCACAATTTAATCCTGAAACAAAGCCTGCACTTGAAGAATATAGAGCTTACTAGCTCAAGAGTTATTAAGAAACAAGAATCCCCAAGGATTTTAACAAGTTCGAATAAATAGATCCCCACCTTTACCGGTTACTCGATTCTTTGGTTCGAATCTTAGTCAGCTTCTTCGGAGAGTTTTCCTACAAATATTTCTTGGAGTTAAGTTACGTTCGTAGTTTCATCCTTAGAATTTTCTAACATAACTTTCCTTTTTAAATATTAATATTCCCTAAAATTATATATATAACTTATTATCCTTCTATAATTATTTTCTTATGTTTTCGTCGTTTGCATGGCTTAGACTTCAACACAAAAGTTGTTCAACTAATTATTAGGAATATTTTGGTGCAAAAATATTATACATGCAAAACGGGTAAGGGTCCTTCGACTCGAAATGAACACAGTTTCATTTTTAGAAAATTAACGGTGATTCCGATTGTTACCAAATTTTATAGGATACTAATAAATCTCATTTCGAAGCCCTATTAATATTTTCAAAACATTTGGACAGAGTCTCGACATGCAGGGAACCATTATCCATGAACAAGAAAGCATACCAACAACAATTCATTTTCAACAAAATTCATTCCGATCAATAGGTTCACTATTAGGTTACGATCAACTTTAATTCGGTTATGGATGCAAAAAGGAATACCGGCAACCACCAAAGAAAGGGCGATTGCACGGCACGGAGAAGAAGAGAATATGCAAATGAAGATGGCGATGCATGTCCTACTTCGAGACTTCGCGACGACGATCAACCAACATTTCTAGGATCGAAATCCTCCTACGAGTTCATAGAAGCGAACGGCATACCTTTTCGATGAACGGAGAAGAAGATAGGCTCGAAAAAGCGATCGAAGACGATCGGGGCTGTTCTTGGCTTCCTCGGCTGGAAGAAGAAGGAAGATGACGGAAGATGAGCTGAAGACGATGAAGAAGATGGTGGCAGCAGCTGCTGCTGGATCGGAGAGCTGAACGGCGGTGATGGTGGTGCAGCGTCGGAGATGGAGAGTTGCAGGCTGCTCTCCTTCGTCTCGGAGAGGAACGAAGGTGATGGCTGGTGGGTGGTGATTGATCGGTGGAGGTGGAGATGGAGGGGATGATGAAGGTGATCGGTGGAGATGATCGGAGATGGAGGATGGATGGCGGAGGTGCTGCTGCCGGCAAGGGGGCTGCCGACGAAGGGAGAGGCGGAGGTGGTGGAGTACGGGTGAGAGAGAGAGAGTTGGTGAGTTGGTGGATAATTACTCCAAGTTGATGAATGGAGATAAGGATAATGATCAATGAGGCGGTGATGACCTCTATTTATAGGGGTCATCCCGTCTCCGATCGAACGGCTCGTTTCCCGAACGAAAAGATATTTTTCCGGCAATGAATTCCGATTTAACATTTCAAAGGGTTTATGGAATCCACGAAAAATATCGAACACAACGATATAGGTTAAAGAATTTTCGGAAGGAATTTGATAGCTCGAAGAATTTTAAAGAAACGAAAAGATCGAAAATAGACAAACGGCGACTCGGGTTTTCTTAACCGTTTATCCGAAAAATATCTAACTTCTTTCATAATTCTATTAATGTCAAAACTAGGTTAAATATATTAACATTACATTTTTGAAATTTTATTAAGTTAGAAATTACATTTTTAGTTAACAAATTCTTTAATTAAATTAAATATTCTAAAAAATTCTTTTATTAAGAAATTTATATAACTAATAATATTAAAGCTTTTAAATTTAAATATCCTTTCTTCATTTTACTATATAAATTATGAAAAGCTTATTATATTAAAGGAAACTATTTATTTTCTATTTTTCTAGTATTTAAAAATACGGGTTATTACAGTAACTTTAAAAGTATGATTTTTTTTTATCAATATATGTATATAATTTTTAATTTTTAAAATGTAATAAATTTTAATTATAACAAATCATAATATAAAATTAATATATAAAATAAATTATATTTTAACATGGGTTCGGTGTATGAAGTTGCGGAATAGCGTCGGGTTGTAGAGTGTGTATGTAGAAGAGATAGAAATTAATATTTTAATTGTAGGTTGGGTTGTTGAAGGATGATCGAAAATATTAAAAATAAAAAAAAAACTAATTAATGAAATAATCCCACAGTCCTATTGGGAAATGGACCTTTCTTTTAGTACGAGAATTAAGACGACTAGACGAGAGTAATGATAGTGTATCAAAATGAAAGACAGTGAGTTAAAGTGGTGTCTAAATTTTATTAGGTTAAAATTTTTTATTTTGGAAAAGATCCATACATCAATGGGACGTCTCAAAAATGAAAATGTTTTTTTTATCAGTATGGGACAAAGGGAGTAGAATGGAGGGGTAGTATTATGCTCCTTTTCTTTTCTTTCTTTCTTTCTTTCTTTCTTTCTTTCTTTCTTTCTTTCTTTATATTCCAACCCTCCATGAGAGAGAGTAAAAGCCTTTTAATTTTTTGTCCCTTTTTTTTAAGGAGATCCCTCGAATAGTCGCGTGCCTGCAAAATTGCAGCAATGTCGTGATACTATTATCTTCTTATATGAATGGTCAAAATCTGAAGCATTCATGAGCGTCATGTCGTATTTAATTGCATGATTTTAATAGCTATGTACATGTCATATGGATGTTGCTTCCGTCATTCCGTCCACCGTCTTTGTGCTTCGATATTTATGATTCGAGTTATAATTTTTATGATAATTGAACGTAAAAACAATTTTTTGGATCTCAATTAATGTGTATGAGTATTTAAACAAAATGAATATTAGATATATTTTAGTGAACTTTTCAAGTGTGGAATAAGATAATACTCCCTCCGTCATACTGTGATAGAGACCTTTTTTTTCGGTGCAAGAATTAAGAAAGAAGTGTTGATAGTGTGTTAAAGTGAAAGGTAGTGGGTTAAAGTAACGTGTCTGAATTTTATTGGGTTATAATTTTCTATATTGGGAAAGGTCCCTATATCAGTGGGACGTCCCAAAAAGGAAAATGTCACTTTATCAGTGGACATAGGGAGTAGTAGATATGATGGACGAAACATAAAGATAACAGAGGGTCCAAAATGAAATAAAAAAAAATACAAAGATAGTGAACGAAGGAAGTATATTGTGATGATCGATGTGTTAAAGTATTATTTGTGATGATGTGTTAGAGTGTTGTTTAAAAGGCAAAATTATAAGGAAAAAAAAAAAATTGTGTGAGGATCCATTTCCTGAATAGAACATGTGTGCACAACTGGTGTAATAGTAAGGTGTTAGATCCGGGTTATAGATCCACAACAAGAAATATATATTAAATGAATTAAGAGTATTATTCCGATGATGATAATGACAAAGATTCGAACTCTCTTTATTAGATACACAAATTATAGCACTATTACAAGGTAAATTCGTTATCAATTTATATAAGGGAGATGTCCCAATTTCGCCCGCCAACTGAATCTCACCCTCGCACGACCCAATTCTGCGATGGAAGCCTGCAAAAGAGAATCGGAGGAGCGGGGTGGGGTCCTCCGGGAAGGACATCTGACGCCCAAGTCAGTATTTAGACCAGAATGAGTATTTTTGAGGCTCGTCGAGAGAGAAACCTTTAAGGCCTCGTTTGGTAGTCGTGATGGGATATGGTAAGATATGATAACTTATCATGCCTCTCATGATAAGGATCAAGATAACTTATGCTATCCAACTGGTTGCTAGTTAAGATAAAAGTAATATTATCTAGCCCTACATGTTTGATAGTTAAGATTAAATGCATGATAAACGGTGAAATTACTAATTTGACCCCGATATTAATTATGAGAAAATTGGAGAAAAGGACAAAATGGGAAAAAACCCTATGTTTTTACTGTTCATATGGGATAGCCTTATCACATGGGGGGCTATGATAACTTTTACAAAGAGCTACAGTACAATTATCTCGGGCCGGATGATAATCCCGGGCCGATGAGATAAGTTATCCAACGTACCAAACGATAGGATAACTCAAGATAACTTATCTTATCTCATGTTATCTGCCCCACCAAACTAGCACTAAGGGGGTGTTTGGTAGATGAGATGTGATAAGTAAAGATAAATAAACTTAAGATTAATAGTGTGAATAGTAGTAAGATAATTAATCCTACACGTATATTTGGTAGATGAGATAAAAAATGTCGGATAACTTATCTAGCGTTTGGTAGATAAGATACTGTAAAGATATGAAGATGAAGATGAATGCAGATGAAGAAGATGGAATGAAGGAAGGATGAAGATGCAGCAGTGCACGTACATGTTTTTTGGAGTTTTATTCCTGCAACTATCAAAGTCGGGTTTTGGCTTTAAGTAGTGTTTCACGTTTTCTGCTTTATTGTCTTTTCTTTTCTACCGTTAGATATTTACCCTAAAATGGATGGATAGGATCTGATCTTAGCTGTGAGAATGAGAGATATAAATACTTTTTGTATGGAATTTTGGAAAGACAGCTGGTGAATGAAGTGATTTGATGTTTTACTGTTTCATTGCTTTACACCTTTCTATCTACAAAATTCTCACTCTCAACATGGTATCACGAGCGCAGGTTGTTTCGATCATCTAGCTTGTTGTTTCGATCATCTAGTTTATGGTTAAAGTTATTCAACCGGTGTGTGCTTCCATGGCGAATGAAGAAGAGGACGGCTAGCTTTCACCGAAGAAGGAGATGAAGTTTGATCTAAAGAAGGAAGGAAATGAAGATCAGAGGAAGGTGGATGGTATTGGGCTGACTGTAGCTCAGATTGAGGAGATTCTTAATCTCCCAATCACAGATCACTCCGGTTTGCAGCTCGTATCTGCGCAACTCACGGGAACCAACTTTCTTAACTGGAGCAAGTCGATCAGACGTGCTCTTGCTGCGCGCAACAAGTTGGAACTCTTAGATGGTACCTTCCCTGAACCTGACTTGGAATCTCCATATTATAAAAGATGGTTAAAAGTGGATTACATTGTTTCTACATGGATTTGTAACTCTATCTGTAAAGAGCTGGTAGATGCATACTCTCACATTGAAAGCACATACAAATTGTGGAGTGCTCTAACTCATCGTTTTGGGGGAAGTAATGGACCAAAGATACTTAAGCTGCAAAGAGAAATTTATGCATTTAGGCAAGGAACTCTCTCTGTTTCTGCATATTTCAATCAGTTAAATAGTATGTGGGAGGAGATGGACATGCTCCTTCCTCCTCTGGACTGTGTATGCTCTGCAAAAAGGAAGTCTATGCAGAGAGAGGATCAAATCAGACTTGTGGCTTTTCTTGTTGGACTAAATGAAGTTTATGAGTCAACCAAAACTCAGATTATGCTGTTGAAGCCTTTGCCTAACCTGGATCAAGCTTATTCCATGGTTATTCAAGTTGAAGATCAAAGGCAGTTAAGTAATCAAGGTGGTGATAACAAAGACTTGATGGCCATGAATGTATAGAAGGTGAACTATGGAACAACCCAACAACAATATGGCAACAAGCCTTATTATCAGAATCAGAACCAAAAGCAACAGCAGTTTCAAAAACAGGGAGGTGGTCAATTCCAGAAAAGACTCAGCAAAGAAGAGAAAAGAAAACAAAAGTGCACCCATTGCCAAGAGATGGGACACAATGCTAGTGAGTGTTTCAAGCTCCATGGCATACCAGAATGGTACAAGAAACTCAAAGAAAGTCAAGGAAAAAACAGGGCAAACTTTGTTGAGTCAGCTGCAGAAATGGAAGGTGCTCCAGAGAGATCTGATTAGAGAGAAGGAGGGCAGGACATAAGCAAATTGATCCAAAATGAGATTGCTAAGTGCATGGTCAGTATATACAAAAGCAAACTGGAGTTACAGCCAAGGGGGATGCAAATATGGTGCATGATACGGCCAACAGATCAAGCCCTTTTGAAGGGCATTTTGCCTTTTCTGTTCTTCCTAGCATGGACAAGGTTGAGTGGATAGTGGATTCAGGTGCAAGCACACACATATGTGCTAACTCTGATCTGCTCTACACCATTTACAGGTCGGATAACCCCACAGTTATCTTCTTTCCAGATGGAACCTATAAGACTGTAACTCATGCAGGGCAAGCAAAGATCAACAAGGATATTACATTGGATAATGTTCTGTATGCCCCAGACTTCACACACAACTTGATATCAGTGGCAAGACTGATTGATTGCATGAGTATCAAGTGCACTTTCTTTCCTACTCACTGCACCTTTCAGAGACTTCACACAGATCACTTGGTAGGAGTGGGAAGGATGAGGAAAAATCTGTATGTTGTAGAAGCAATAGCAGAACAACATCATATTAGTTTTTTCAATCCAAGGGATATGAACCTATCGTGTTGGTCCCGGGAAAGAGTAATTGGTGTATGGGGGGGGGGGGGAATACACCAATAACCAACCGTTTTGACTTTTCTAAAATCAGGTCGATCAAAGGTCGATTGTCAAGGTCGAACCTTATCAGAGACAGGTTGATCTATCAAGCTCGTTTGGGAACAAGCTTGATTTATCAAACTGCGCTTATGCGGAAGTTGGTGGAGGTTGATTTACTCTTTGAAAAATCTAAGGTCGATATTGAAATGCAGGTTGATGCTTGATATGCAGGTTGATGCTAGTCAGTTTGATAATAAAATGAAAGAGCGATAAATAAAGAGAGAGAGAGAGAGGGAGACACTGCAATTTTAGCGTGGTTCGGAGAAACCCTCCTACGTCCACGTCAGGTCGACTCGACCTGAGAATCCCTTTACCTTTGGATCCAACCTCTCTCTTATTTATACTGACTGAGTATCAGTTCTAAATACACTCTAACTTGAATATATCTAGACACGAGGTTTGGGTCGTGACCCTTACAATCTTTCGTACAAAATGTACAAACAACCTTTCACACACTACAGAGCTTGACTAACTCTACAATGGTGAAACACAAACTTTCTAACTTCGAACGAGTCGGAGAAGAAGTTGTTGAATCAACGACAAGCAGCAGTGAACGCTTCGTCGTTGGGCTTTTATCGGAATCGAAAATCTCTCTTTGTCAAGTGTTTGGGAAACTAGTGGAATTTTGAACACTTGAATGGATGAGAACTTTGAGAGAGATTTTTGCAGAGTTTGGCGTTGATAGCTTGAGTTTCCCGTGCTTGAATCCGATAATGGCTGAAGTATTTATAGGCAGTTTTGAAAAACTAGCCGTTGGAGTCAGGCTGACGTGGCACTAGCCGTTGGAGGCTGACTCACTTCTAGCCGTTGGGAAAGTTCATCCTTGCTGGCGTACCACGTGGCAAGGATCAGGTCGTGTAGCTCCATGAAGGCGGAGCATCGACCTTGATGAGATAATCCAGCACTTGAAATCTTCTAAGACAATGCAGGCTGGAAGCTTGATAAGGAAGGTCGATAGACAGGCAGATATGCCAGCTTGATCCGAATGAGGTAGGTCGATAAACGACCTTTCTCTTACAGGGTGGATCGATCTTGCATTTGAACATTAGAGAGTATCGACCTGCACTAACAGGTAGCAGGTCGATCTATCGGCCTTGACCCTAAACAAGTAAAATATGCCTAAGTGTGGTTTCGATAAACATCATCAAAATCAAACTGCAAGGGGTTCCCAACAATTTCCCCCTTTTTGATGATGTCGAAACCATACACTTTACAAATAATTCCTAAGATTTTAAAACAATGAAAGATCGATTAACCATTAAGGTTGATAAGGAATTATATGAAAGGCAGATAATAACATAATTAAATTAAAGCAGTAAAGGCAGATTGCCTGGACAAAGAGATATTGTCGTCAGGTCGTAAAAGATGATTTTTGCTTCATTCAGCTCGATAGCGTACTTTACATCAGGAATTTACAAATCGTGCTACGAACTTAAATGAATACAGAAAATATACAAAATCATCTCTACATCTTCTGCAGCTGGGCACGGGCTGCTATACGCTCTTCCTGGATCTGCTCCCTCGACTTCGCCTGCATACTTGCGTAAATTCCATCCCTGATGCGGCAGTAGGCGGGATCGGAATCTGAGACGTTGACGTTCAGGCCGATGGCGGTCAGTGCGATGTACCGGTCGATTCGGGAATAATCAAGGTAGCCCGAATCGCCAATAAGCAAGGGCGTGAAAAATTGCTTTGCTGGAGCCCTTAAGATCGCACCGGCCTCTGCAGCTTTCATTCGTAGTTCACCAATGAAGTCTTGGTGAGGAAACTTGAGCATGTAGGCTGCGTATGCATCATCGGCATCTTCAGGCAGGGAGGGGTCGTTGATCCAGTAGTGAAGGAGGATGGAGCAGCTATTGAGCTCCCGCAGCAGGGCGTTCTGGCGCTCATCTAGCCACTCAACGGCCTGTTGTTGGACTCCAGCATCCAAAATGAGTTCGGAGGCCGATTCACTGACCCAGTCAGATTCGGCCTTCTTCCTCGCTTCAGCAGCCCGGCGCTCCGCTATAAAGCGCTTCTGCTCGACGGGGTTCATGGCCTGCTCCGGCGTCGCACCAGCCAGATGCATGGCTTGAATCAGCTCGGCCTCTTTTGCCAATCGAGCTTTGGCGGCGGCGGCCTCAGCAGCAGCGGCAGCTGCTATGGGATCGGCCTGGGAGGCGACGGCCTTAGAGGCGGACTTGGAGGAGGCGGCCTGGGAAGCTGGCTTCTTTTGAGGCGGAGGAGGAGGAGGGGGAGGAGCCAAGGAAGATGAAGGGGTTTTGGATTTGCTTGTCCTCTTCTTCTTGGCAGCGGCGGAGGCTCTTTCTTCTTCCCCCTTTTCGACATCATCAGAAAGGGCTTTGATGAGGGAAAGAAGAGTAGCGTCCTCCTCCTGCAGCTTGGACACGGCATCCCTCAACTCTTGTTGGCCATTGAGAAGGGAGGAGAGGGTGTCGTGAATGGCGTTGATTTGATCATTGGAGGCCGATGCCGAATTGGAGATTGATGAGGTCAGGTCGGTCACACGCTGATCGACCTTGGCAACGTCCTCCTTCACTTCCCCGATCTCTTCCAGGGACGCCATTCTGTTTGCTACGAGCTGGGCCGGCAGGAGCTTGTCAGTGTATTCCTTCAATTGATTCACGACAAATGACGTGACTCGCTCCCTGGCAGCTTCATCGGCCTGGGTCTTGGCTTCATTCACAATATCGACCCGGGCCTCTGCTACGGCCTGCTTGATCTGGTCGGGAAGGCTGATGACAAGAGAATCGAGCTTTGCAGATAGAGAGTTGAGCTCGACCTCCATGTCAACCTTCGAAGTTTGAGGAGACGGAGCAGCAGCATCAAGGGCTTGATCACCACCCTCATTCCTGGATGGCGATTGCTCCGGAGTTCAAATCGCATCGAACTCGTCTCCATGAATGGCGGCTGAGTTGTAGAGGGCGCGAGAGTTGATGTAGAGGGGGCGAAGGTCGATGCCCAGAATTTTTGCTTCGACCTTCATGCGCCGCAGCACAAGTGATTGGAAATTTGCGGGTGCATCCTCCACACTATAGAAGTTGAACTCGGCCTCCAACTCCAGTTCCTCGACCTTCAGGTCGTTGAGGGAAACGACCTGCAACAAGGCATCAAAAACGTAGTAATAGCTCGACTTACAAACCAGATAGAACTGGAGGCGAGCGGCAAGATCGAGGGACTTGGGGAGTTGGACAATCCCCGGCATCAGGTCGATGACCTTCAGCCTGGCTTCGGCCTTCATCGAAGCCACCATGGCTTGAGCAGTAGACACGGGCTGCTCGATGATCTGTTGAGAAGGCAGGAAGGTGTCTTGGGGTTCCTCCTCTCCAGTGAGATCCTGGATTTCCACCGATCCAGCGCGAACGCGAGGAGGGGAGCGAGAGGGAGAGGGCGAGGAACCGGCAACGACCTGCTGAGAAGATGCAGGGCGATGCTGCGAGGCGGTCGGCTCGATCGCGGTACGGACTGGAGAAAGAGTCCGTTCCGGGGTAGATGAGGGCGAGGGGGAGGGCGTAGGCAGCCTGACATTCAAAGGCTCCACGGCCACGGGCTCCATTGGAAGGACCTGGTGAAACGGCCTGGTCGGATGAGGAGCAGTTGGCTTCGACTTCTTTGGAGGGGGAGTCCTTTTGGCAAGGCGAGAAGGCACTGGCACATCATCGGCCTTCCTCTTCTTTTGGACAGGGCGAGCCGGCACCCTCCACCCAATTTTGGACTGACCAGTCTGATTGAGATGCTCCCTTACGTGGTCTGACGACCCGTAGTAATTTTGTGGTGCGACCCCAATCGCCATCTCCAATTGATGGAGATCTTTAGGAATGAAGTTGTGGGGGAAGTCGTCCGCGTCCGACCATTTCCGATTTTTGAAAAAGGAAATTATTATGCAGGTCGCCTTCGTCCCAAGACGAAGCGGCCTCTTATCCATGTGGAGACGCACTCCCACCACGGCCTCTCCGTCCATTTCGCATTCGATCTGCCTGGCCTCCTCCCAGAGCAGGGAGACCATCAGCTTGGCCCAGCTGATAGGCAGGTTGAGTATCACGGCCGTCATGATCTGGAATTTGAAGGGCGTGACCTGGTCGTGATTCCCGACGTGCCCTAGGAAGCACCTTTGAATGAAGTCCATAAGTAGCCTGTACTTAGGACGGAGCTCGGTCCTCTTGAACGACCTCTCCAAATACGGCCCTGGTTCAATAAGGACGCGGTCGATAACTTGCTGCAGTTGCTCCTTTTTGATGTCGGAGAGTTGCATTTCTCCACCATCCCCAATGCCGAAGGCAGCTTTCACGGCGTCGAGGACGTTGATGTGATGGACGGCCTTTTGAGTCCCGAGAGAGACGGTGTGAGAGGAAACGGAGTCGCCCTTGTTCCAGTTATAAAAGAAGGCACTCACAATCTTTGGGAGGAACTTCGCCGGTCAGGTGGAGATAATCTGGTGGAAAGGGAAACACGTTTCCACCAGTGCGAACATGGAATCCAGATATCGGAAACCAAAGTTCTCACGAACCATATACGGCTCGTATTTGATATGAGACTCCAAATACGCTGAGATCTCATCCCAGTGCATCTCTGGTTTGCCGGAAGTTGATGTTTGTGCCATTGATGTTGATTTTCTGCAACAAGATAGATAGATTAGTAATCAAACACTTGATGAAAGGTGAAAGTAAAGACATCGATAAAGCACAAACCACGGTGATATTTTTGTGCAACGAGTGAGAAGTGGTGAGAAAGGGACCAGCAGTTGAATACAAAACACGACGGCGGCGGTTGATTTTGCAGAGAGAAAATTAGGTTTTGAAGAAGAAGATGAGAGTAAGTAACGTTTCGAAACGGAAAAACTGCATGATTTATAGAAAGTTTGAATGGCTAGGATCTCTCGAATTTGAAAGGGTTAAAATCTCTCTTTAATTCTCATCCACACGATGAGAGCGCGTGGAATGTGAAACGTTACACATCCGCGCGTGAGCTATTTTGAAACGTGCGTAAACTTGCACTTTTTCAGAGAGACAACAGGGAATTAAATGCAACCTCGGTCAATGTGTCAATATTTGACACTTGACTGGATGTTTTGCAAAAAATAGCAATCATTATTCCCTTTTTCCTAATTTTCTACAAAATAACAGAGCCTTAAACAATGTAACACATTGAGAAATAAATTTTAATAATTGACAGAATTCAATGTGTATTAAGGAAGTTAAATGTACGACAAAAGGGTGATACTGCCCTCTTGATTCTCCCTTCATTAATGCAGGTGGCATTCAGGTTGATATCGAGCTTGTAATATCGGCCTGATCTTGTGATATCGGCCTGTCGATATGAACGGCCTGGAGGAAGACATCGGCCTTTGTTCCCCCTCAAACGATGGATCACTCGATTAAGAGTTCCCCCTTAATTTGAGGAACACAGGTCGATTTTGCTGATTTCAACGTCGGCCTGATGATAGAGAATGATCTGTCGTTTTGACAATCGGCCTGTTGTATAGAGCCGTCCTGCATAGAGATTGACGGCCTGTTCACTCATGAACGGCCTGTTGAATGGAAATGGCCTTTTGAATCAACCGGCCTTTTGACTCACAACCGGCCTGTAGATTAGAGACGGGCTGTAGTCACGAACTGCCTGTTAAGTGAGGCGGTCTCTTCAAGTAGTAACGGCCTGTTGGCTCGCAAACGACCTGTTGAATTATGAACGGCCTGTTTATTAGTTAACGGCCTGTTCCCTCTTAATATCGGCCTGTTCACTTAGAGACAGCCTGTTGAGTCATGAACAGCCTGATGTGAGAAAACCGGCCAGCGTAGATGACGGCCTCAGGCTGTTGAGAAGATGGCGGCCTGTAGACTTACGATCGGCCTGATGACTCAACATTTAATAACCCTAACTTTCCACACAGCATTTTGAATCTTTCTTCGGCCAGTGGCTTGGTTAGGATATCAGCTCGTTGAATATCTGTGTATATCTTCTCAATAATCACGTTCTTCTTTTCCACGTGATCGCGAATATAGTGATGTCGAATATCCACGTGTTTGCATCTTGAATGGAGAACTGGATTTTGAGTAATGGCGATAGCACTCGAGCTGTCGCAGAATATAGGCACTTCACTGACTTCAACTTCATAATCTTTGAGTTGTTGTTTGATCCACAAGATTTGTGCACAACAACTCCCTGCGGCCATGTACTCGGCCTCTGTGGTGGAGGTGGCTACTGAAGTTTGTTTCTTTGAAAACCGTGATATCAGCTTGTTTCCGAGAAAGTGGCAAGTACCCGAGGTAGATTTCCTATCGAGCTTGCACCCTGCATGATCAGAATCTGAATAACCTGCAAGCTGCAAATTATCATCACAAGGATACCAAAGACCTAAATTTGTGGTTCCTTTGATGTATCGAAGAATTTTCTTTGCTGCTTCCAAGTGGGATTCCTTCGGATTAGCTTGAAATCTAGCACACACTCCAACTGCAAAAGTGATATCAAGTCGACTCGCAGTTAGATAAAGTAATGAACCAATTATACCCCTGTATTGTGTTATGTTGGCAGGTTTTCCTTCGGGATCCGGGTCGATCTTCCCACCAGAGAGCATCGGTATTTTGACAGGCTTGCTGTCTTTGACACCAAACTTGTCAACCAGCTCGTGTGCGTACTTTGTTTGGCTAATGAAGATTCCTTCATCGGACTGCTTGACCTGCAACCCTAGAAAGAAATTCATTTCCCCCATCATAGACATTTTATATTTTTCTGTCATGAGGTTACCAAATTTTTCGCATAAAATGGGAGATTTAGATCCAAAAATGATATCATCAACATAAATTTGTACTAAAAGGATATGTTCATTCACTTTGATAGTGAATAGCGTTTTGTCGACTGAACCACGCTTGAATCCTGATTCGATGAGAAAGGATGATAGCGTCTCATACCAAGCTCGAGGAGCTTGCTTGAGTCCGTAGACGGCCTTGTGCAGTTTGTAGACTTTGCTTGAATCACCCTCCTCGAATCCTGGAGGCTGTTCCACATAGACTTCCTCTTCGAGAACGCCATTGAGGAACGCACTTTTAACATCCATCTGATAGACTTTGAATCGTTGATGAGCGGCATAAGCTAGAAACAGCCTTATAGCTTCTAATCTTGCAACGGGGACAAACGTCTCATCATAATCGATTCCTTCTTATTGACAGTAACCCTTTGCTACCAATCGGGCTTTATTTCTGACAACTTCTCCAGATTCATCTCTCTTGTTTTTGTAAACCCATTTGACTCCAATGACTCCCTGATGATAAGGACGATCAACTAGAGACCATACTTCATTTCTCTTGAATTCATTGAGTTCTTCTTGCATGGCTTGAATCCAGTCAGCATCTCGAAGAGCCTCAATGGCATCTTTGGGTTCTATATGAGAGAGATAGCAACTTAGAAGTGCGCTTTCACCAATCGTCCTTCTTGTTCGCACTCCTTGGTTTGGGTTTCCAACAATGAGCTCCTTTGGATGATCATCGATCCATCGTCTGCGTCGTGATCTTTCTTCATTTGAAATGATTGGATCGGGCTCATTAATGGGTTCGTCAAACTCCGGGTGAGTTGAAGATTGATCAGTGGGCACGTGCTGTTGCTCGGGCTGTTGATCTGGCTGCTGTTCGGCCTGGATGTTGAGCTGCTCCATTGTGCTATCGAGCTGCTCGATTTGGGATGTAAGGTCGTGAACAGCATCAGTCTGGGGGACTGAGAATGGGGGATCAGTCTGGTTAAGTCCGGCCTATGTATTACAGCTCGAAGTATGAACGTCACTTGCATCACTTCCCCCTTGCTGTGTGACCTTTGGATCAGATTGATCCTCTTCCTCCAAATCATTTGGAGTCCATACTAGCAGGTCGTCAATGGGGGAGTTAGACGGCCTGTTAGCAGCGGACTGATCTGGACCTGTACTAAACTCTCTGTAAAGACAAGTAGATTCATCAAACACAACATGAGGTGTTACCTCCACAACTAAGGTTTTCTTATTAAAGACTCTATAAGCTTTGCTAACCTCCGAGTATCCTAAGAATACTCCTGGATCGGCCTTGCTATCAAAAGTTTTTAATTGAGATTTCCCATTGTTATGAATGTAACACAAGCACCCAAACGCTTTAAAATACTTTAACCTTGGGAGCTTGTTGTTCCACAGCTCGTATGGAGTCTTTCCATGTCGGGTAGTGATGATTGACCTGTTTTGGGTATAGCAGGCAGTGTTAACGGCCTCTGCCCAAAACTTCTTTGGAAGGTTGGTTTCATCCAACATGGTACGAGCTGCTTCTTTCAGCGACCTGTTACGGCATTCCACTACGCCATTTTGTTGAGGTGTACGAGCTGCTGAGGTTTGATGATGAATTCCACTCTTTGTGCAATATTCTTCGATCATAGCATTGATAAATTCGGTGCCTCGATCTGATCGAATGGAGATGATGGATTTCTCCTTTTGATTGCACATTTTGCTCAGCAACGCAGGTAGCTTCTCCAAGGTCTCCTTCTTTTTGTACATGAAAATAACCCACGTAAATCTAGAATAATCATCTATAATAACGAGAGCATATTTTCTACCGTTTATACTCAAGGGAGTGACTGGACCAAAGAGGTCGAGATGGAGAAGCTTAAGAATTCGATTTGAGGCTTGTGCCGTCACGCTTGGAAAGGATGATCTTGTTTGCTTTCCAGCTTGACAGGCTTTGCAGATGTGATCTCGATCGAAGACTTGATCTGGCAGATCGTTCACCAGCTTGTTGCGTGCGAGCTTGTTGATGGCCTTGAGGTTCAAATGACTCAACCTCTTGTGCCATAGCCAGCTTGTCTCGGAATCAGCCTTTGTGACCAGGCAGGTGTCTATCCAATCATTCCATTGAACAATGTAGAGTCTATCCTGCAAGATTCCGGTAAGAAGTATTTCTCCTTCCTCATTTTTCACGAGACATTTGTTAGCAGTGAATTCTACTCGTTTACCACTCGAGCAGAATTGCGACACAAAGAATAGGTTATGATTAAGACCTTCAACATATGAGACGTTAGAAATATTTGTTTTACCAACTTTTAGATCGCCCTGGCCTCTTGTAAGTCCCTTAGAATTTCCTCCAAAGGTTACAAGTGGCTCGTCTCGGTCTTGATAATTTAATAGTAGTGTTTTGTCACACGTCATGTGCTTTGAGCATCCACTATCAATGATCCATACAGCTCCACGAGCTGCTTGGCTCCTTCTTTGAGCCTTCCCAACCTGCAATTAGTTAAACTTAGCAACCCATTTGAGATTGGGTGCTACATCGGTTGCGGAAACGGCCTTTGGGACCCAGATTTGTTTCGCCGGTCTGCTTCTATCCGAGGCTGAGGACGAGGCAGTGGCGGTCTTGGGCTTGGAAGCCTTGGATTTCTTTGAGCGAGGGCGACGAGGCTGATAATACTGCTCTTCATGAAGACCAGGTTGATACTGCCAGTCTTGAAAGTTCGACTGTTGAGGATAGTGGCAGTGACAACCTTGATGAGCAGGAAGGAAGAACTGAGGGTGATACGGCCTTTGATAGTACTCGCCTTGGTATCGCCCCGGATGAACAGCCTGCTTTTGATGAGAGGGGGCAGGTCGACGATGCTGTGCAGGTCGACTCTCTTTCTTTTGAGGAACAGGTTGTTCCTTCTTGTGCTGCTTTAAGAGAATGGTTTGGGGCTGTCGAACTGGGTTCTTCAACTTGACCATCTTATCTGGAAGAGCTTGATGACCTCTTCTGATATTCTTTGATTTAGACTGCGCCTTCACGAACGTGATCTTGCAGTCTTTGTCCTTGCTTTCCTTGGATTTTCCATTAAATCCAATACCAGAGTGATCGCGCGGATTGCGTTGCATGGATTGGACTTCTTCCAACTTCTTTCCACTTTTCTTCAACTGACTCAAAGTGAGTTGAAGTTTTTCTTCCTTTTTCACGAGGAGTTCGTGTCGAATAACTAAGTCAGCCAATTTTGATGTAAGGCTGTGTATTTCGGCATCTTTGATCTTGAGGGACTCGTCCTTCTCGAGCGCCCTGGTATCGAACTCCTTGACCCGGAAAGTCAATTCTTCAACTTTTGACTTTAGGGTTTCTATCTCCCTTTCTTTTTCCTCATCATAGGGAGAGAATCTTTCTTCTAATGCTAGCTTGTATTTTTCATTTTTATTCATCAGCTCAGCATTGTCTTCAACGACCTCTTTGAGTGTTTCCACGAGGTCGGCATAGTCATCGAGCTGTTTCTTGATTTCTTCCCAAGACACAGCCTCGGATAGGTCTTCACCTTCTTCTGCACATTCATCGTCAGAAAAAGAAAGTGAAATGGGTTGAGGATCTACCTTTGAAGATCCCTCGTTTTGTTGGTGCTCTCCAACGAAACATTCTTCGTCATCACTTTCATCAAAAGCGATGTACCCTTCGTCATCACTTGACGAGCTGTCTGAGAGATGAGCCTCCTTTGATTCTTCGGCGATCATGGCAGCTCGTTGTTCCTTGAGCTTTTTATCGCTTTTTGCACGGAGCTCGTCTCTCTCGGCCTTTGTCAGATCTGGACAATCGGTCTTGTAGTGACCTGGCCTGCCACAACCAAAGCAACCACCCTCGGGTGTGTTAGAAGAATTGAAGGTTGAGAGTTTACCTTCTCCCTTTTTGTCAGGGCGGTCGTGGTTGCGGTTTGAGAAATTTCGCTTGTTGTCACGATAGAACTTTTTGTATTTGACAACCTTTCCTAGGAGCTTCTCATTTCTCCTAGCAGCTAGAGCATAGTCGAGAGTCATCTTCTCGAACTTTTTGACGATGGATTCGTCAATCGGACTTGGGGTAGCAGCAGAGGCTGAGTCGGCCTTGAAAGCTACCTCTTTATCGTTCTTTTCATCAACCTTCTTGCTGGTGGAAGGCTGTGCTGATCCATGGATTCGGATCATCTCATATTCATTTCCGACAAGGATGTCGAAAAGATCTTCGGTGGTGAGGAAGTTGAAGTCCGAACTGGCTGGATGCATGGCGGCATATACGTGCCAATTTGCAGGTAGGGCACGCATCACTTTTAGGTTCTTCTCGCGCTGCGTATATTTGTGAGGGTTGATTGCAGCGACTTCGAGAATGATTTCTGTGAAGCGAATTTTCATTGCTTCTATGGTTTCTCCTGAAACCATCTTGAAGTCATCGAACTTGCTGCACGCCATGGACAGCTTGTTCTCCTTCATTTCCTCTGAACCCAGGCTGATGGATCGGAGGGTGTCCCACATCTCTTTGGCTGTTTCAAGATTTCGAATCTTGGCAAGGTAGACGCCCTTCACGGTGCTAGAGATGAGTCCTTTTGCGTAGTCATCGAGGCTGGCCTCCTTCCTTTCCTCGGTTGTGTAGTCGCGAGGATTTTTGAGGACTTTTTCGTAAGTGGCCTCCCCGGGGGATGTTCCATCCACAATGATCTTTGCTGCATAAATGGGGGAGGGGCCATTTTCGATGATATCCACATAAGGACGTGATGTGCCTTGAGACACATCTTGATTCGGAAGCTCCAGTCTTCATAGCCTTGGATGGAGAAATCTTCACAAACCCTGAGAAGAGAAGCCTCCATAGCAAATAGTATGAAATGAATGAATGAAAACGATTTTTCTAAAGGATCGATTCAAAATGACCAAAAGTTTTGATAAAGACTTTTAGTATGCAAAGCAGCGGTCAAAAGAACCACTGCTCTGATACCACTTGTTGGTCCCGGGAAAGAGTAATTGGTGTATGAGGGGGGGGGGGGGGGGGGAATACACCAATAACCAACCGTTTTTTACTATTCTAAAATCAGGTCGATCAAAGGTCGATTGTCAAGGTCGAACCTTATCAGAGACAGGTTGATCTATCAAGCTCGTTTGGGAACAGGCTTGATTTATCAAACTGCGCTTATGCGGAAGTTGGTGGAGGTTGATTTACTCTTTGAAAAATCTAAGGTCGATATTGAAATGCAGGTTGATGCTTGATATGCAGGTTGATGCTAGTCAGTTTGATAATAAAATGAAAGAGCGATAAATAAAGAGAGAGAGAGGGAGACACTGCAATTTTAGCGTGGTTCGGAGAAACCCTCCTACGTCCACGTCAGGTCGACTCGACCTGAGAATCCCTTTACCTTTGGATCCAACCTCTGTCTTATTTATACTGACTGAGTATCAGTTCTAAATACACTCTAACTTGAATATATCTAGACACGAGGTTTGGGTCGTGACCCTTACAACCTTTCGTACAAAACGTACAAACAACATTTCACACACTACAGAGCTTGACTAACTCTACAATGGTGAAACACAAACTTTCTAACTTCGAACGAGTCGGAGAAGAAGTTGTTGAATCAACGACAAGCAGCAGTGAACGCTTCGTCGTTGGGCTTTTATCGGAATCGAAAATCTCTCTTTGTCAAGTGTTTGGGAAACTAGTGGAATTTTGAACACTTGAATGGATGAGAACTTTGAGAGAGATTTTTGCAGAGTTTGGCGTTGATAGCTTGAGTTTCCCGTGCTTGAATCCGATAATGGCTGAAGTATTTATAGGCAGTTTTGAAAAACTAGCCGTTGGAGTCAGGCTGACGTGGCACTAGCCGTTGGAGGCTGACTCACTTCTAGCCGTGGGGAAAGTTCATCCTTGTTGGCGTACCACGTGGCAAGGATCAGGTCGTGTAGCTCCATGAAGGCGGAGCATCGACCTTGATGAGATAATCCAGCACTTGAAATCTTCTAAGACAATGCAGACTGGAAGCTTGATAAGGAAGGTCGATAGACAGGCAGATATGCCAGCTTGATTCGAATGAGGTAGGTCGATAAACAACCTTTCTCTTACAGGGTGGATCGATCTTGCTGTTGCTGCATGGATTGCATGGAGTATATTTGTATGGCATAATTTATGTATGCGTAGGAATTCTTGCTGGAGTGGAATTCCTTGTGGATCAAGGGTTATAAGGTATATTATATTATATCCTTAATTAGAAGATTTGCATGAAGATTATATCTACCCTATTAAGGATATCCTTTAGATATGCTTTAATTATCTCCTAGGGTTTTGCGTGGAATATATATACTCGAAGATTGCTCTGGAGCCGCTGCGCGTTGTCATTGATTATTGAGAGCTGGTCTTCTTCGTGTATTCGAGAGTTGATTTTATTCATTACATTCATCAATTGGGGTAGTTAGTTTATTTGTGAGTGTTTGTAATATCTTGAACAATTCCTTGTTCAAGATCGGGTTTCATCTTTTCATTCTGAGAAAAGTATTCAGGTAGACTAGAGAGAGTGTACCGTGAGGATTCATTGGTGAGGGTAGAGTCGGGTGAGGAGAGATCGTTCAGTGTGGCTGACGTTCATATATCTTGTAACCCTTATACTCGTCATAGTGAATTATTTCTTGGAATAGCTTCCCCCAGACGTAGGTGTGGTTATCACCGAACTGGGTTACCAACTTGTGTTCTCAACTGTGTTACTATTTGTGTTACGTGTTGAGTTACATTTACCTACCAAAGTAGGGATTATACAATTTCAATTGGCACCAGAGCAGGTCATCGAGGTGCGGTGTTAGATCCTGGGATATCGGTATAATCCGTTGGTATTTTTGTGGTACTTGCGATGAGTACTATCAAGGAAGGTGGCTCTACTGTCAGACCACCGTTTTTTGATGGCACAAGTTATGGGTATTGGAAGATCAGAATGGCTTCGTTCATCAGGTCCATTGACGAGGCTGCATGGACTGCAGTGGAAACTGGGTGGAGTGCTCCTAAAGACGAAGATGGCTCAGAGAAACCGAGAACTAAATGGACAGAAGAGGAGCTAAAGTTGTCTGGAATGAACCAGAAAGCTATCAACGCTATTCACGCCGGGGTGAGTGTTGAGGTTTTTGCTATTATCTCCACGTGCAGATCTGCCAAGGAAGCATGGGATATCTTGGAGATCACTTATGAAGGAAATAAACGGGTGAAGAATCAGAGGCTACAACAACTCACTTCACAGTTTGAGTCCCTCAGAATGGATGAGAATGAAAACATCTCAGACTTCTATGCTAAGTTGCTGAGCCTATCGAATGAGTCCTTTTCGTTTGGAGAAAAGCTCACGGAAGCTAAGATAGTAAGGAAAATCTTGAGATCTCTTCCTGAGAGATTTGACTACAAAGTTACTGCTATCGAGGAAGCAAAGGATGTGGATGAGCTATCACCAAATGAGCTTATTGGTTCCCTGAGGACGTTTGAGATGGGTTTGCGTGTGAACCCCAATGAAAAGAAGAAGTCTGTTGCCTTCAAAGCTTCATCTACAAGTCAGTCTGAAGAGGAGCTGACTGCCGAAGACATGGCGGAGTGCATTGCATATATCTCTAAGAGGTTTGGGAAGAAATTCTTCAGGAAAGGAAATGGTGAAGGTAACTCCAGATTTCGCCGGTCTGAGAATCAAAGCAATTCTCAGAACAGAGGACCTAATGTGTCAGAAAAGAAAGAAAGTGGAGATAGGGGACCACAGTGTCATGAGTGTGATGGTTTTGGGCATATCAAAAGCGAATGTGCAAATACCTTCAAATATCAGAAGGTCAGCAGGAAGGCGTTCCAAGCCACTCACAGCGATGAAGAGGTCACTGACACTGAATTCGAAGAAGGACAGGATACGTCTCATACTGCACACGTGGCTACAGAAAATGGCCCAAGGCTCGTGTCTATTGTTGATGATCAAGATCCTTTCAAGGTTAAAGACGTGGAGGAAGAAGTAGAAGATCAGGAGGACTATGATAAGTTGATGGATGCATGTGAGAAGGCACTGATCTTGAACCAGAGCCTTACGGAGCAGATTCAGAATCTTGAAAAGGAAAGAAATGCTTTAAGATCTGAAGTTGAATCTCTTCAAGAAAAGCTCAAAAACTGCGAGGACGGAAGAAAGGAGACTGATGAAGAATTGAGTCATATTCAGAAATTGATAAGGATGATGAATTCCAGCACCGAAAAACTTGATGAAATCCTCAGACTTGGAAAGAGAGCTGCAGATAAGGAGGGTCTTGGATTCAACCGAAACAACTATCAACAGGTTGGATACAAATATCAACAAAGAGCTCAAAGACAAGACTGGAGCAAGCCAGAGAGAGGAGTCGAAGGATGGAGACATTCCAATGACTTTGTTGGAACTCAATCGAGTGGGAAATCGGTTAGGCGTGAGGAATGGATGCCTAAACTAACCGAGTCCTCAGTTGATGTTGAACAGAATCCAGAAGAACAAGGAACTGCAGAGGAGGTACCCAAACAGGAACACCACAAGGTACCCGAGCATAATCCAGATTCTGAAGTATTCATTCCTCTCTGTCATTACTGTCATAGACTTGGTCATATCAGACCAAGATGCCGGTTCTACCTTGGTGATAAGAGGCAGGAGATGATCAAATATCAACGTAGAAGAAATCAAGGCCAAGGCTTTAGAGCTTATGTCGTTCACACCAGTAATAGCTCCAGAGTGGGGAACGCCTGGTATATTGACAGTGGGTGCTCGCAGCACATGACAGGCAACATGGATCTCCTTATTAATGTGCAAAGTTGCTCTAATGAGTCAGTTGTGTTTGGTGATGGTGGAAAAAGTAGAATTCGAGGAATTGGTACATTGAATGTACCTGGGATGCCAGTCCTGGAAGGGGTCCTATATGTTGAAGGCTTGAAAGCGAATCTTGTCAGTATCAGCCAATTGTGTGATGATGGAATGAGTGTGAGTTTTGGGAAGAATAGTTGCATCATCAACAAAGGAACAGATAAGTTTCTGGAGGCAACCAGATCGGCTGATAATTGCTACATCTTCACTCCAAAGATCACAAGCTACAGGGTTACCTCAAAGATGAGTGAAATCTGGCATCAGAAGCTTGGGCACACGCACTACAGGAATATTCAGAGGCTTATTCAACTGAATGCCATTGAAGGAATTCCCAAGATCAGATTTGGAGATGTGGATTTTTGTGGACCTTGTCAACAAGGGAAACAGACTCAGGAGGTACACAAGAGAGTACTCCGAATCACAACAGCTAAAGTCCTTGATCTCATGCACATGGACTTGATGGGACCGATGCAAGTTGAAAGTTTAGGAGGAAAGAAGTACATTCTTGTTTGCGTAGATGACTTCTCAAGATACACATAGGTTGAATTCTTGCGAGAAAAATCAGACACGTTCGAGGCGTTCAGAGTTTTGTGTCTGAGATTAGAAGTAGAGAAGGAGAGCAAACTCAAGGCCATCAGGAGTGATCATGGGCGTGAGTTTGAGAACCAAGAGTTCATGGAGTTCTGCCAAGCCAAAGGGATAAGACATGAATTCTCGGCACCTATCACCCCTACACAAAATGGTGTAGTTGAAAGGAAAAACAGAACCCTGCAGAGCACTGCCAGAACTATGATGAAGGCGAAAGATATTGCCCTTAGACTTTGGGCAGAAGCGTTTGATACGGCATGCTACATTTGTAACAGAGTGTACCTCAGACCGCAAACAGAGGTTACTGCTTATGAGATCTGGCGAGGAAGGAAGCCGAATGTGAAACATCTTCACATCTTTGGCTCACGATGCTTTGTGGTAAATGATAGGGTGCAAAGGAAAAAGCTTGATGACAAGGGAATTGAAGGAATCTTTGTCGGCTACTCCAGAAACAGCCGTGCTTACAGAGTATACTTGAAAAATCAAAGCACTGTTATTGAGTCAATTAATGTTACTTTTGATGACTCAGTGGAAGAGGACGCAAATACTGAAGAAGAGGTCCCGATCACCAGTACTACAGAGAGCTCTCAGATTTCTAGCAAGGAGAAAGATGTCAAAGTTGAGGAGATGACTCTGGAGGGTACTCAAGATGGTACTCCAACTGGTACTTTGGATATGGCCGAAACAAGAGTTCATAAAAATCATTCTGCTTCAGATGTGATTGGGCATATCAATGATGGGATGCAGACCAGGAAGAGAGAGATAGATTTCAAGAAGTTGGTTTCCCACATTGCTACCGTATGTTTTGTCTCAAAGACTGAGCCAAAGAACGTCAATGATGCATTCCAGGATGAAAACTGGATAGCTGCCATGCAGGAAGAACTCTTGGAATTTCAGCGCTGCAATGTATGGTATCTCACTTCTCTTCCCAAAGGTGCTAATGTGATTGGAACGAAGTGGATATTCAAGAATAAGACAGATGAGCAAGGGAACATCACTCGTAACAAGGCCAGATTGGTTGCTCAAGGATACTCACAGGAGGAAGGGATTGACTACGGAGAGACTTTTGCTCCAGTTACCAGATTGGAATCTGTGAGATTTTTGATGGGTATGGCTAGCAGCTTAGATTTCAAGCTATATCAGATGGACGTCAAAAGTGCCTTTCTGAATGGAAATTTAGAAGAGGAGGTATATGTTAAGCAACCAAAGGGTTTTGAAGATCCCGAGCACCCAGAGTATGTTTACAGGCTGAACAAGGCTTTATATGGACTAAAGCAAGCTCCCAGAGCTTGGTACAACACGCTGGCAGAGTTTCTTCTGAAGAAGGGATATGTTCGAGGAAGTGCTGACAAGACCTTGTTTGTTAAGCAACATGGAGGTCACATATTTATTGTCCAGGTATATGTTGATGATCTGGTCTTTGGTTCTAAGTCAGAGGTTCTTGTGAATGAATTTGTTAAATTGATGACCTATGAATTCAAGATGAGTATGTTTGGGGAATTGAAGTTCTTTTTGGGGCTTCAAGTCAAGCAGTGCGAAGATGGCATCTTTGTGAGTCAGGAGAAGTATGCTGAAAACTTGGTGAAAAAGTTCGGCATGGAGAGTTCTAAGTCAAAGAGGACACCAATGGGTACATCGGTTAAATTAACCCAAGAAGGAGAAGGCAAACCTGTGGAACAAACAGTGTACAGAAGCATGATTGGTAGCCTCTTGTACCTAACAGCCAGTCGACCGGATATTGCCTACAGCGTTGGAGTCTGCTCGCGATTTCAATCAAATCCGAAGGAGAGTCATCATAAGGCTGTGAAAAACATTATAAAGTATGTCAAGGGAACGTGCAAGATTGGCCTATGGTTTGGGAAAGGAAGTTCTCTGAAGCTTACCGGATACAGTGATGCTGATTGGGCTGGAAATCCTAATGATCGTAAGAGTACCACTGGAGGATGCTTTTTCTTGGGAGATAATCTTATCTCGTGGCATAGCAAGAAGCAGAATTGTGTTTCTCTATCCTCTACGGAAGCGGAATATATAGCAGCTGGGAGTGCATGCACGCAGTTAATCTGGATGACCAAGATGTTGTATGATTATGGGGTCGATGAGAAAGAATATGTCTTGTTCTGTGACAATATTGGAGCTATCAATCTATCCAAAAATCCAGTCAGTCATTCGAAGGCCAAACACATTGAGATCAGACACCACTTTATTAGAGATCTTGTTGAAAACAAGACTTTATCTCTTCAGCATGTCTCTACTCGTGTGCAAGTTGCGGATATTTTCACCAAACCTTTAGATGGAGAAAGGTTTGAGAGTTTACGAAAGTCACTCGGGATGTGTATAATCTGAGTTGCTCAGATTATGTTTATTTGATTTCATCTATTATTTGTCTTCATGGTGTGTTGGATGGTGTTCTGTTTGGTGTTATATCTTGGGTTCTTATCTGACGTGGTATTTTTGTCAGTTGAAAAGGGGCTATTTTTCTGCGCGCCCTTTTGCTATTACTGTTGCTCTTTGGAATTTGAACCGTCACTTGCCTATTGCAGTGTTAATCATCGTTGCTCTCTATTGTGCTAGGGTTCCTTTGCTCCTAAATTCCTCCGCCAGAATTCTTCATCTCTCTTCGTTTTTCCATCGCTTATCTGCCGGATTTCTGGATTTCTTGCACCATGGTTTCATTCTTGCTATCAGAGGGTATCGATCTTGATTTGTTGTTTGCGGCTGTTCAGCCTGCTGCCAGAACCCCTCTGCTGCCGTGGTACGGCGCCGGATTAGTCGAGGAAGTCGCCCCTCGCCATGATATCGCTCCTCCGTCTCCGGTGGATGATTTCGTCCATCCATCTTCTCCGGCCAGGGACGAAGTCTCCCAAGAGCCCCTTCTCCCTCTATTTGGTGATGATGACTCCATCCCTCCTCCGCCGCCGTCAGAATACTCAGAACCCTCTCCTAGGGTTCCGGTCTCTACCCCTTCGGTGGAGCCCCCTCAGCGGAGAAAGAGAATCAAGCAGGTTGCTAGGAAGGAGAAGTCCCCTCCTCCTCCGCCGCCCCCTGTTGGCGGCGTCGCTCTTCGCACGCGTTCTCATGTCCGTGCTCCTCCCAGTGCTTCTGTCTCGGCCTCAAATCGAAAGAGAAAAGCCTCTTCTCCTGCGTCTGGTCAGGGGAAGTCAAAGTCTGTCAAGGGAAAGGGCAAGAAGCCCATGATTGAGTTGGACTCAGAGTCTGATACCGAGGTCCCTATCCCCAGCGATTCAGATGATGATGCTGCTGTCCCGCCCTCATCGTCGAAAGGTACTGATGTTCCACCTTTGCCTGCTGGGTATAAGTTTATGCCTATCTTCCGTGATGCTTTCTATGCTAAGTTTTGGGATATAAACCGAGAGAAGATCATCATAGTAGATAGACCTGCCAGGGAATTTGACTTGAGAAGAGCAGGGGTTTTTGATTGCATTGTTCAGGCAGGGCTGCTGACTACCTTGTCCGAAGAGCTTTGTTGGGTCAAGGATGTGATCATGGAGTTTTACTCCAATCTGAGTTTGTCCATGTTTGACATTACTTCTCTTGAGTATCACCGTGGTTTCGTTCGGGGGCAGTTCTTTGATTTCTCTCCCTCTCTCATTGATGTGTTTGTTTGTGGTGAAATTGTGCAAGAGAGTCTGGCGCCTATCGATGCAAATTTGATTGCTGCTACTCTGCTGGGTGATGAAAAGGCGAAGTGGCCAGTGAAGGCCAAGAGGCTTAGGGCCTCATCTCTTGCTCCAAAGTACAAGGCACTTTACTATATTGCCAACAGAAATTGGGTGCCCACGACCCACAAGACGTATGTCAATCTATCCTTGGCAACGCTGCTGTACAAGGTTGGGCAAGGTCTTCCAGTTTCTTTTGGAAGATTGGTGTTTGAGGCTCTTGCTGAGCACGCTGAGAAGGTGGTATCTGCTAACAGGCTATCTGTTTTCCTCGGATCCTGTATGCGTATTTTTGCAAGTTTGCAGAGTTTGAAATTCCAAAGGGTGCAAAGGCTCCCGCTGCTCCTATCATGAGATTCACCAAGGCTCAGACCGGCATTGCCCCTGAGGCCCCTCCTTTCAGCTCGAAGACCGATAAGGCATCATCTTCCTCGATGCCTCATGTGGATAATCTTGAGGATATTCAACTGCCCTTTGGTCCTGCTCCTCCAAATTATGCGCCTGTTGTATCCAAGCTCATGTTTCAAGCAATCTCCATTGAATACGAAATGACATGTGAGCAGATTCGGGTGTTGTTTAAGAAGAAGGAGGAGATTGAGAAGCTACTCATCTTGGCCAGTGGTACTCAGCCAGGGGGAGCTGCTGCTGCTCCTGCTCCTGCTTCTGATGGTGCTGCAGAAGGTGCTGATGGTGATGAGGCTGTTGATGAGGAGCTTGAAGCTAAGTTGCCTTAGCTTGGCATTTAATGTTTGCATTCAAGGGGGAGTGTTCTGTAGGTATTTTTTGATTTTTTGCTCTGCTGCTGCTGATTCGATATGGTTGTTATGATACTTTGCTATTCTGGTTGGATGGGTGATCAAACTGCTTTTATTGCTGATGTGTGGATTCTGTTGTGGATATTCAGTTGATGGTCTGTAATAGTAATTAGGCTTCTAATTGCTGCTAGTGATGCTTGGTTTTTCTGGTGAAGTATTGGTTGATCAGCTGGTGTTTCATGTGGTGTTCTGAGTTGTGTTATGTAGTGGGTTTATCTCTCTCTATATGTGGTATTCTAGTTCGGGTGCGCTTGACTAATACTTCATTTTAGAGATTGTTTGTAGCAAGGGGGAGTTTTTCGCACTATGCATTCGAGTATGGTTATGTGGGTGCGCTCCTTGCCTACTTCATTTTGCATTGGGTGCTTTGTATCTTGGAGTAGTTGTGTGTGTTGCATATGTTGGTGTGATTGCATACATAAAATGCCAAGGGGGAGATTGTTGCTGCATGGATTGCATGGAGTATATTTGTATGGCATAATTTATGTATGCGTAGGAATTCTTGCTGGAGTGGAATTCCTTGTGGATCAAGGGTTATAAGGTATATTATATTATATCCTTAATTAGAAGATTTGCATGAAGATTATATCTACCCTATTAAGGATATCCTTTAGATATGCTTTAATTATCTCCTAGGGTTTTGCGTGGAATATATATACTCGAAGATTGCTCTGGAGCCGCTGCGCGTTGTCATTGATTATTGAGAGCTGGTCTTCTTCGTGTATTCGAGAGTTGATTTTATTCATTACATTCATCAATTGGGGTAGTTAGTTTATTGGTGAGTGTTTGTAATATCTTGAACAATTCCTTGTTCAAGATCGGGTTTCATCTTTTCATTCTGAGAAAAGTATTCAGGTAGACTAGAGAGAGTTTACCGTGAGGATTCATTGGTGAGGGTAGAGTCGGGTGAGGAGAGATCGTTCAGTGTGGCTGACGTTCATATATCTTGTAACCCTTATACTCGTCATAGTGAATTATTTCTTGGAATAGCTTCCCCCAGACGTAGGTGTGGTTATCACCGAACTGGGTTACCAACTTGTGTTCTCAACTGTGTTACTATTTGTGTTACGTGTTGAGTTACATTTACCTACCAAAGTAGGGATTATACAATTTCACTTGCATTTGAACATTAGAGAGTATCGACCTGCACTAACAGGTAGCAGGTCGATCTATCGGCCTTGAACCTAAACAAGTAAAATATGCCTAAGTGTGGTTTCGATAAACATCATCAAAATCAAACTGCAAGGGGTTCCCAACATATTGGATTGGCACATATTCATGGGCCACCCATCTATCTCTACTCTCAATCATATGCAGATTCCTAAAGGGAAAAACTATGATGAATTGGTGAAGATTATTGAGAATTGTGAGGTTTGCATAAAAGCCAAACATGTCAGGGACCATTTTCCCATCTTGAACAGGAGATCTACATCCATGTTTGAGATGGTACATGGAGATATCTGGGGTCCCTATACTCAGAGCAACATTTGCAGTGTGACTTATGTTCTAACCTTGGTTGAAGATTTCAGCAGGGTTATTTGGACCTATCTTCTGCAATCTAAAGATCAAGTACCACAGATACTTGCTGGTTATTTGCAGATGGTGGCCACACAATTTGATAAGAAGGTGAAAGTATTCAGATCAGATCATGGGAGTGAATTTCTCAATCACAGAGTAGCTCAGTTGTTCATGGACCATGGCATATTACACCAAAAATCCTGTGTATATAGCCCTCAGCAGAATGGCATAGTTGAGAGAAGACATAGAAATCTACTTGCAACAGCCAGAGCTCTTATGTTTCACAGCGGTTTACCAATAAGGTTTTGGCCATATTCCATACTAACTGCTACCTGGCTCATTAACAGGTTGCCAAGTGTGGTCCTAGAGTGGAAAACTCCATATGAGGTGTTCTTTGGTCATGCCCCTGATTTTGCTATGCTTAGGCCTTTTGGATGTTTGGCCTATGCTGCAAACTTACTTCCAAACAGAGGTAAGTTTGATACTAGAAGTGTAAAGTCCATATTCTTAGGATATGATGTCTTTCACAAGGGATATCTTCTTTTTAATCTGGAAAAGAATAAGGATTTCATTTCAAGAGATGTGAAGTTTGTCACAGATTCATTTCCTTTCTTGAATCCAACTCCCTCTCACATTGAGCCTAATGTTTCCCACCCTGCAGTGCATACACAACCCCATTTAAACATACCTTCTCTGGAGATTACTGTTGAAGATGAAGAAAACAATACACCTGAAGCAGACCAAGTGCTTCCTTTTGAGTCACCACAAATTGTAACTCCAGAGCTAGATCCACAAAATAGATCTCTCATCCACTTGCCTCTGGAATCATCATCTACTCCTGATCAACCAATCCCAAGAAGAAGTAACAGGGAGAGACATCCACCTACCTGGATGCAGGACTACACAGGTTCAATTGATTCTTATCAGCTTTTTGCTCATCATGTCTCCATAACTCCACCCACTTTTCCCTATGCCATTAGCCCTTCTCTCACACAACCCCACACAAACTTCCTGTTTAATTTGACTATGGTTAATGAACCATCTTCTTTTAAAGAGGCACTGCAGTACCCAGAATGGGTTGAAGCCATCAATCAAGAACTTGAAGCTCTGTCTAAGAATGAGACCTGGGTGATCACTGATCTGCCAACAGGTGTCAAACCTATAGGGTGTAAGTGGATTTTCAAGGTCAAATTAAAGTCAGATGGATCTGTGGAAAGATGTAAAGCTAGGCTTGTAGCAAAGGGCTACACACAACAGCAAGGAATTGATTATGAAGAGGTCTTCTCCCCAGTGGCCAACTTAGTCACTGTGAGACTTTTCTTTGCAGTTGCTACTGCACATACCTGGCCTATACATCAACTTGATGTTAATAATGCATTTTTGCATGGTCATTTGAAAGACACCATCTATATGAAACTGCCACCAGGTCTGGACTCTCAATCTGGGAAGGTTTGTAAACTACAAAAGAGTTTATATGGCCTAAAGCAGGCCTCAAGGGAGTGGAATGCTGAGTTTTCCAGATTTCTTTGCTCTCTGGGATTCACAGCTTCAATCCATGATCCTTGTTTGTTTACAAAGGGGCAGGGTCCTACTTTTCTTGCTCTTCTAGTATATGTTGATGATGCCATCATCACAGGTCCCTCACTCTCTTTGTTAACAGATTTGAAGACTTCCTTGAATGATGCTTTCACCATTAAGGACTTAGGTCCTGCTAAATTCTTCCTAGGCATGGAAGTTGCTAGGGGAATTGATGGCATTGCCTTGAATCAGAGGAAATACATTCTAGATATCCTATCTACCTATGGTTTACTCTGCTGCAAGCCCACTGCAACACCATTACCTCCTGGTTTGAATCTTTCTCAAGAAACTACTGATTTTCTGCAGAATCCAGAGCAGTATAGGAGTTTGGTTGGCCAACTATTGTATCTCAATCTCACTAGACCTGATCTTTCTCATGCTACTCAGCAGTTAAGTCAATATATGGCCAAACCATCCAAAGCTCACTGGTTTGCTGCAATCCATGTTTTGAAATACTTAAAGGGATGTCCTTCACTTGGAGTCTTCTATCCAGTAAATACCTCATTTGATCTCCTAGCATATTCAGATGCAGATTGGGCCACTTGTATGACTTCAAGGAAGTCATTAACTGGGTTTTGTGTCTTCATGGGTTCAAGTCTCATTTCATGGAAATGCAAGAAGCAATCTACAGTTTCTTCTAGTTCAGCTGAGGCAGAATATCGAGCCCTTGCAGTTACTACAAGGGAGCTTATTTGGTTGCACAGTCTGCTTCTTGCATTTCGGGTCTCTTCTACCATTCCTATTCCCATATTTTGTGATAATGATGCTGCCCTCCAGATCACACGCAACCCGGTTTTTCATGAACGTACCAAACACATTGAGATAGATTGTCATGTGGTGCGGGAAAAGTATGTGGCAGGTTTTGTTATTCCCACTGCTGTTTCTTCTTCCAACCAGATTGCAGATTTCTTTACCAAACCCTTGTATGGACCTCGTTTTCGTTCCCTCTTGTCCAAGATGGCGGTGTTTGATCTCCACCACCTTCATCTTGAGGGGGGGGGGGGGGGGGTGTGTAAAGATATGAAGATGAAGATGAATGCAGATGAAGAAGATGGAATGAAGGAAGGATGAAGATGCAGCAGTGCACGTACATGTTTTTTGGAGTTTTATTCCTGCAACTATCAAAGTCGGGTTTTGGCTTTAAGTAGTGTTTCACGCTTTCTGCTTTATTGTCTTTTGTTTTCTACCGTTAGATATTTACCCTAAAATGGATGGATAGTATCTGATCTTAGCTGTGAGAATGAGAGATATAAATACTTTTTGTATGGAATTTTGGAAAGACAGCTGATGAATGAAGTGATTTGATGCTTTACTGTTTCATTGCTTTACACCTTTCTATCTACAAAATTCTCACTCTCAACAGATACCACTCCTAGATTAATGTTGTAAAGACAAAAATATCCCTGTAAAATTCTAATATTTACAATAATGTCCCACACATAGGGTTAGGGTTATATCCCAAATTTCACGCTCGCAAATCAGTTCCCGCCTGGAATTTTGTGGCTCTTGGAGAGAACTCTGCGGTGCATCGATTAATCTTTTCTTGTAGCGCTGCGGTGCTCTTGCGGTGCATCGATTAATCTTTTCTTGTAGCGCTTAATCTTGGTGAGAGGGCTTTATTCTGTCAAAGAAAAGGAGATAACAATTTGCTTAACATAGAGATAAGATCATAGTTTGAATAGCAGATGAACAAACAAGAAAGTATATATGGTGAAAACAAACAACATTCTCACGGTCTCCTTTATTAATGAAAGTCAGTTAACAAGGAACACTATGATTGTCATTAATACGATATTTGGTTAACAAAAGAACACTCTGCTTCCTGATTTCAGGTGTCATTATCAAGATAAAAATACCTTCTGGTAATCATTTTGTACAAATATATTATAGCAAGGAATATTCCAGGCAATCAATTCTCAGAGGATTATATGAAATAACCCCTCCCCCCCCCCCCCCCCCCCCCCCCCCCCCCCCCCCGGTTCTTGGTCAGAGTCTCCATTGTTATGTATACCTCAACGAAGTCTCCCAAAATCACAAAGAAAATGTGGAAGAAAATATCCGTGGTGTGAAATTAGTAGCTGGAACGACTACACAAAATCATCACAACAGAGTTGAATATGTCAAAGCATTCAGTTTTTGTGTTTTACAACAAGGTAAACACCAGTCTAGTTTCATATGCCAATCATATCCCCTGTCAATACCTATCAAAGTTTTTTAAATTGTCTTTTGAAGTTTCCTTTCTCATCCAAAAATAATGTATGTACAAGAAATATACATATCCTGTCATCCCTCTGTAGTGATTCACATATTTATCACGCTCTCTCATAATCATGCATAAAAGATGGAATATCACAACGTCATATGTATAACAATCTACCGTAATGAGGATTGGCAGCTAAGAATCACTGCACCATACGTTAACAGCATCCTAATAAAGACTACTCTGAAATCAATACATTAAAACGAACTCGACATGCCCATAACTGCATAGAGTACCCTATCGAAAAATCAGGTGCCTAGAGTTTCAAGTTACACTCTTTTGGTACATAATAATTGGATCTGCATCTATATCATTATTTGCCATCCTAATTATGTTGGCAAAGCTTGTAAGTGGCAAATCCACAAATAGACTAAAACAAGTACATATGAAAATCGTGCAGTAGACTTATTTTGGTCCACTTTCTTATATTGATTGTTATATTCAAATACTCCATAACAAATCATAGCATCTACTTTTCCTGTTTCACATGGATCTCAAGCAAGCTACTAGCTAATATTTTTATCCAACTCATATTGAAGGCTACTATGAAATGATAAACAATCTAATGCTCTTATCTACACAACAAAAAAAAATTGCAAAAGGAAAAGGGATCAACACCAATAGCTGAACTTTGGTCGCTGAGAATTTAAATCTTCTCACTTTCAAGAACAAAAACTCTGGGCAAGATGAACTTCTAAGGAACAAAAAAGCCAAAATATTCATATATTCAGCAAGTTAAAAACATAAAATTTTAGTTAAGTAATTTTTGCATCCCGAGTATGTCGATCAAATCATTATAAACCGAGTATGAGCTCCTACAGACCTATTTTTCTCAGTATACTAGTAATCGAGTTATCCGATTATAGAGCATCTGTATACTAGTAATCAAGTTATCCAATAACAGAGCCTCTATAAAAATCAAGATAAAGAAAGATCAAAAGCCAATTGCGCAGGGGACGTAGTGTGAGAGTGTAGAAGAGATTCAAACCAAATTTATTTTTGAAAAATTACCTGTGCTCAGCGTTTGGCCAGGGTTCCAATCTGAAGTTGCCCTTCAAACCCAGCTTCGAAACCTAGCAATTCCTGCACCAAAATCACAGTCATTTTCCAGAAGAGAGTTGGGCAAATGCAATTTTCGAACGATTCGAAAGTACCTTGGCGATGGCACGACGGCAGGGAAAAATTCTATGGCCGCCAAAGTAGAACTGGAATTTTCGTCGAAGGCGATGAATGTTGAGAGAAAGGAGGAGAACGAAGGGTATGACAGGAAAACATCACTATAATCTGGAGCACTGTTCGGAGTCGCGTAAATTATTGGAGGGTGAAGGCGCCGATGGATAGTCTGTGTGAAATAGTGAAATAAGGGCGGGCTTCATTATTATCCAGGGCTCCCTATATTAGTAATCTTTCCTACCAAACAATGTATAAGCCCAGATAGATAATCCTATCTTCCTTAATATGGGCTACCAAACAGGCACTAACCTGTTTGGTAGGGCAGATTAGGTTAGATAAGATTAACAATCCTGCCTTTTCGGTCGTTTGGTACCAACTATTAATAATATTAGGGGCTCGGGATTAAGACTCAGCCCGGCACAAATCCACTGTTCTCTTCAGTTTATCAATCTCGCCTCCCCCCCTACGATTATTTTACCAAACTCAACAGTAAACCAAGATTAGAAACTACTTTCCCCAACTACCCTCATTCAAGAAACTTATCGGCAGAGAGAATGAGCGAATTTTCAAGAGAGACGAGAGCAAGAAGATGAAGGCGACGCTGAAGTTACATGCCACCATGGCGATCTACGAGACAGAAATCATGGAAGTTGGTGCCTGCCCAACATAGATTTGGTGTTGGAGCATCTCGCGACTTTATCGCCGCGTTCTACTACCGAATCCCCAACAGAGACCTTCGCCGCAGTTGCTACCACCACCGACCCACGCATCATTGTTGCCCTTGGTGGTGCTATCGTTGCCCGTACCCGGATGATCGCCAATTCGCATGATTCAATTTTGGAGGAACCGTTTCAGGTTTCGTAATAATTGCATATTTGTCACTTTGAAGATTTTATGTTGAATTCATTTGATTTATTTGAATTTATTTTATTTACAAAGTTGGAAAACCTCCTTTTCAGTAATATTCTTGAAGCTTGCTGCTATATAATTTTTTTGAATTTATTTTGAATTTTATCGACAAAGTTGGAAAACCTCCTTTGATTTATTTGAATTTATTTTATCGACTTTTGCCGGTGGCTGCTATAGAATTTTTGATGAACCCAGTTTGTTGATGAAGAAGACGAAGCAGAGTTAGCTTTTTTCATAATTTGTTTTAAAATCCAACTGTTGGTTTATTCTTTCTAATGGCTAATAAACATCTCACCACGCAGATCGTGTGTATTTTGTTCAAATCATTGAAGGCAAGCTTCGAGAATCTTTTCCATTATTTTTGAGTAGTTGTAATTTAGCCCTCTTCTTTTGTTTCCTGATTTTTGGAGAAGATTGTTTGATTAATGATTTCACAGGGGTACTATTGTCTTTTAAGCCATTAATCCAAGATTGGTATCTTGTCTACCAAATATTATACAAGTTATCCAACCTTTTTTATCTCATCTATCAAACAAAAGTGTAGTATTAGTTATCTTACAACTATTCACACTATTAATCTTAAGATTATTTATCTTTACTTATCTCATCTCATCTACCAAACACCCCCTAAGTGTGTGAAGGGATCCGCGCTAAGCACATATAATCGCGTGAGTAAAATGAGAATGTAGTGAGAATGGACGTAACTTTCTGCATACCACATACCTCCTATTTATAGGGTGTCGAAGAGAGGCGGTGGCATCAATCGTAATAAGTGTAGACAATCAAGGGTAAAAACGTCTTCTTAGGTGAACATTGAACAACCTTCGAATTATTCTGTTACATAGGGATGGATAATACATTGATAATCTCCACCAATAATAATACGACGTGTGGATTGTCCCTTTCTCCGATGTAACCACTTAATATTGCAATACATTTAATGCTCCTTAGGAACTCTTTCCTCGTGATTAGATCTAGATCTTCACATATCCGATTGGGCCAAGATTATTACAAATCGTCTTTTTCCTTTTACATCCTGGGCTTGTATATTCAAAAACATTTTTTTAGGCCTTTGAGCTAGGCCCACTGCTCAAATGGGCTCATAGAGATATTATAATCTCTATCACTAGGGTTAATACATGAAATGAAATATTAGTGTATCACAATCAGTGTTCTAAAAAACGGCCTAGGCGGCCGCCTAGGCGGCTCCTAGGCTCTAGGCGGCGCCGTGCCGTCCTGTTTTTTGGCTAGGCGGCCCGGGCTAGGCGGCTGCAAGCTAGGCGCCGCCTAGGCGGCCAAGTCGGGCTAGGCGGACGCCTAGGCGCCCAAGTCGGGCTAGGCGGCCGCCTAGGCGCCCAAGTCGGGCTAGGCGGGTTGGGTTGTCTAGGCGGGCTGGGGGAAAAGTTAGGGTGTATTACAAATTTACAATTACATTTAAAAATTAAAAATCAACTCTCATTCATCCATCTTGTGTATTACGGAGTACAAATTATAAGAATGACGAAATTGAAGATTAGATTACATGTAATAGACTAATTTATCGATTTTATGTTTAAATTTGTGGTAAAGTTTCGACTATACATTTTAATTGAATGACTATTAATTTATGAATTTTGAACCATATTAATTTGCAATTATATATTTGCATTGTTGAGATGAAATTAGATAATATGTACTTTGGATAGTGAAAATTTTAATATTTTTATTTGGGAATATTAAGAAAATAATAATAAATAAGTATAAAATACGAATCCGCCTAGGCGGCGCCTAGGCGGCTAGGCGCTAGTCGGCCCTTCGCCGCCCGACTAGCGCCTAGCGTTTTTTAGAACACTGATCACAACTCACAAGTTCAATTTTTTTTTTATAGAGCAATCTTTAAATTTAATCCTATGTTTGTTATAAAAAATAAAAATAAAAATCCAAACTACAACAAAATAGTATAAACATATTAATTCACTCTTTTTTTTTTTTTTTCAATTACTAGTAAATTTCAATGTGAAGAAAATCTAGAACGACATATTAATTGCAACTGATGATGTATCGAATAAGTTATGATAATTTCAGATTTTAAATTCAAGTTATCCATGGAACGTCATTTGACTAAAAACTAGCACTAGTATTACACCCGCACGTTCTATTGTTTTCTATTATTTTATGAAAATATATAATGAATGATGATGTAACTATTTCTTCAACTTCAACTTGTTAAATTTAATAAAATTAAAAAGAGTTAGTTAGTTGAGCTCTTCACATTTAGTCATTTCACACGAATTTAAATGTGTTATAAATACCATAAAAATTCTTATATATTATTGAACACTTCCTTATATACAACGTTCGTAGTCGATGTTGGTGTCATCATATCATTTTTACACAGTAGTAATAGTTTTGTAACAAAAGTAGTATTGTACAAAACCGTAGGGAAACTAACTGGAGACAAATGAAGCATTTCCTCCTGTTACCGCCAAAACAAATATGCGCAAACCTACCGTTGGAACTTTCGAATATTTCGACTCTCTTCTTCATTCCTCACGCGATGCGCACTCGCTTCCTCGCCACCGACTACTCCACCGCCGCTGCGCCGGCCGCCGGCGGTGCGGTCGGAACCCTAGACTTCTTCCACCTACCGCTTCCTCACCTCACTCCCCCGAATTGTTCCTCATTTTCCGAAAATTTCCTACGCTCCTTCGATGAAATCCCATTTTTTGGACTCTCTCGCGAAATTGAGAAGCTACCGATCGACGATGCTCTCTCGATATTCTTGGCGGACGTTCTACCTCACTTCGTTGGCGCGGCTGGTTCTGAGCAACCTAAAATTGACAGCAATTACGAGAGATATGAGGTTTATACTTTTTGGTAGAAGACGATCTTAGTTTTTTTCTTCTTCCTTTGAGCTTTTTTGGTATGATTTGTTTTTCGCTTATACTGGTTTCAAGTTTTATGTGGAGGCTGATGGTGATTAGAAGGTCCAAAAGTAGTTGACGAAGTTTACTTTTCTCTGCAGCTAATGGTTTTAAATTTTATGCTGGGGTTGAGTTTTGCTTTGTGATGAGGAAATTATATTAGATTTCTGTAATTACTTTCATATGCTCAAATTTGATGTGCAACTTATGCTAACTGCTTTTGCATATCATCTCCATCTAACAAGGGAAAAGCCGATTTCAAACATGTTGGTTCTCATTTAATTGTCAAACTGATTGTCACAACCTAGAATTATGTTGAATAGTTGATTTATAAAAGTTCAATTTGGAGTGGTGTATCTGTACCATCTTTGGCTGCATTAGGATCCTCTCTTCAATGGATGCCTGTCTCTTTCTTCTGCTCAGCCCGGGGTTACTACTTTCATATTGTTCCACATTATATTAGAATTCCACTTAACGAGTCAGTTAACTTCAGAAGTATGACCAACTACTCAGTTGTGGAAAATTTGGCAAACTAGTCAGTTAGCTTCGTGAGTATGTAATCTTTCTCATTAGGTGAATCGTCTTTTTACAGATTGTAAAGTACCAAAAACTGTGTACTCTTTAAAAGTTATGAACTAACTGCACTGGATAAAAAAGACAAATTCTGGTGATAATGTGATATATTAACTAGATAGGTTATGTAATTATGATGTTAATCTGGTTCTTCCTTTGTCATTTAGGAAAAAGATGGATTAGTATCCGGTGATAAAGGTGGAGATGGACCTTCATTTGTGCAATTTGAAATTCCAGAGATGGACACATCTTTGCTTCCAAAGGTAATTTTTCATTTTTTATCTGTGGGGTATTACATTCATTCATGCTGGATGTATTATGAAAATTACAATGTTTGTCTGACATCATTTTATCAACTGGACACATACTCTAAATGAGCTTAGTGTATAGCATGCCATGGCTGTGACACATGCTTGTTGTGTCCAAAATAAGAACAAGAAATGAAAGTTCTTATAAGTAGGTGTTTGCACAAAACATCATGGTTAGGAACATTTGGATCTACACGTTCTCTTTGCATGTATTACAAGTTTAGGGATAGTACAATTTGACATGGAAAAAATGCAAACAAATTACTCCCTCTGTCTCGCCAAAAGTGTGGCAGTTTATTAAAATATACCTCACATATGAACAATCATTGCCTCACTTTGGGTGAGATGGAGGGAGTAGAAGTTTCTAAATCCTTCTTCTCACTTTTGTTTATAACTATTTTTACCAGTACAATCATAGTTCGCGATCAAATTTACAAGCATCCAACATTATAATTCTTTTCTGATTGAACTTGGACCTATATCTCTAGTCTCTACAAATTTACCACTAAGTGCATGCATGCACGTGTCTGTGGATAGGCGTGCACTTGTCTATGTCTTTATTGTGCATGCATGCACCTTTCTGTGGCTGTGTTGTGTATAAACATCTTTTACCTGATAATACCCTGTCTGCTGTATCTGTCTGTGTATGATTGATACGCACTCCATGAAATACCTCTACAATTCTTCTTGCATTTGCAGAAAACTGCCATTTATTCCCAGATGGAACACTTGGATGTTTTTTCTGAGGTCCCAGATGCTGAATATACAAAGGTAAGAGATTTTATGTAGTCATCATTATCATATTAATATTACCTGCAGAGATGCTTTATGAATAAATCTGTTTATTGTTTGTCAGCCTCACGACTTTTCTCTACTTGAAATTGAATATAAGGTTATGGTTCTTGACTGGCTTTCAGTTAAAGATTAGCAACTCGACCAGAGATGTTTGTTTGACATACTGAAGATGATATTAATCCTAGGAAAGAGTTAATTGCATAGATTTATCATTCATCTAACCTTCAACTATCGTCAAGACTCAAGATCTTTGAAATCTTATTGCTGTCCTGTTGATTAGAATTTTTTATTCGTACAATATGCCTTTGTAGATAGTGCTACACAGTTCCTTTTTTTCATTTTTGTGACACTTGAACATGCATCTGTAGACAATAAAAATTTCCTATTTCTACGTTAATAGTACTCTCCAAACTGTTTCTTCTATTAAGTAATTCGAAAGTAAAATTACAGGATCTGCAGAATTCTGAGTTTGTACTGCACGACCCGGCTAAGGTTCAACAATTACTTTTTTCAGTTGATGACATAAGCGTAGAATACTTTGTAGAGCAAAGGGCTGAATTGTTGGAAGATGCTGATCAAGTTGAAGGAAAACAACATTCTTGTAACATCAAGTTTCCTGAATTTGAAGTGGATATGGAAAGCCTGGGTGTTACTGGAAGAGTACATATGATGGATGAAGTTTTATGTTTCGAAAATATTGGAATTGAACAAGTTATGCAATCAGATGAAGCGATTAGCAATAACAAAGAGCTTTTGGGTTCTGTGGAGTCTGATTTGATAAAGTATCTGCTCCATCATTCTGTAGAAACAGATTGCCTTGAAGGATCAAATATGTCATCAGCAGTGGACTGCATAAGCATTATTGAACTGTCACATCATGAGCCTTACTTAGAGAGTTGGACAGTGGAGCCAACTTTGTTCGATGAGTTCATGTTTTTTGATTTGGATCTGTTTAATTTCTGTGAGGTGTTTTCAGTTACAACAAAGGAGATTGAATATGAAACATGTGAATACATATTTGGAGAAGCCATGAACTTTAGAAGTTTCAGCCAGTTGGTTGTTTGCCATGAGCTTACTCTTCTGGATGACTCTTTCAAGTCACTGCCTGTACCAATTCTTTCAGAGCATGGCAATACTAGTTCACTTTATATCTTGATTGATGAATTATTGGCTCTATCAAATTGGCAGCCTTCATCAGCATCTGATGGCCTTTATCTAGATTGGCATTTTCTTGGAGAAGGTGATTGTGAATCAGCTAAATATTCTGCTTGTTTGAAAATGTTGCGGGAGATAGATACTTACGACATTGACATTGATACGAGCTTGAGCAGCAGTGGAAGAGTGATATTTGATTTTATTCTATCCGAAGGTCATTCGAGTAAACCGAATTCAAAAAAGGATATGGAACCTCTGGACTTATGTTGTACTGATGTCCCTATACTCCGTTCGTCTGGTAAAGCAGATTTAAGTAGCCTGAAGAACCAGGGAGATGGAGAAAGAAAAAATGATGGTACCTTATTGAAAAGTGGTGTGGAGAATGTTCAAATATTTGGTGAATCGATGTCAAGCGATCTTGAGTTTTTTCTAAATCCTCGTAACTATGTTCTGGGAAAAGAAAAGACACCTGCAGATAAGCCAGTTGATACCAAAACTGTTAGTCAAGGATGTATATTTGCTGGTGATTCTGCAGCTGCTAGCTCTACCACTGTGGTACAGCAGAAGTTAAGTGTAAAGAAGCATATGGTAAGCTTGTCTACTAATATCTTACAACTCACTGATTATTTCAAATTAGAAAAATTCCCAGAAATTTATTTACTGGTCCTGTTGGACAAATTCTTTGAAGCAAGTGAAGAATACATCTCACTCAATATTACATATTACTCTATTCATGTTTTCCCTCTTACTTCACAATTGTTTCAACGTTTTTCATTCTATCAATATGTAAGTTTGAATACGTCAATGCTGACCAGCGTATCTTCTGTTAACTACATGATAAGTTTTGAGGATTTGAATTGCTGAGAATTTCCACTGATTGGATTTAGTTGTTGTTTGGTATTACCATCATGCCTGTGGTCATCTTTTGCTTGTTAATAGTTTACTTTAAAGCTTTATTCTCTTTGTTGTCTTACTGTTATCCTCATTGGTACGCTGTGCCAGCAAAGAGATTTGGGTTCTGCATCAGCTCAGGATGGGTGCAAACCAAAGTTGGAAGAGCTATTAATTGCTGTACCTGCCAGGAAAACCTATGAGAATGAACTCATGGAAGCTGTAGATAATGCTGAGATTTGCAATATGATGCCTGTTCGATCCACGCCGGTGGGCTCAGAATCAAATCTAAGTCTTTCTTGCCTGCCTTCAGGCCCCAACTCAGTTATAATAGTGAATACCAGGAATTTCAATGAAGAAATGATAATTTCCAGGAGAACCACGTACCAGAGGATTCTTAAAATGGAGCAAGAAAGGGCTCAAATTGTAGAACGTGATATAGATCTCCCTGTTGATGTAATTGTAAGTTCTGCAGTTTGTCTCACTTGGTATGACTGCAAAAATATAGGAAAGAAAGCTTCAGCTCCAGACGAGGCCTTTTCAAGCTTGCCCTTATGTGTTGAAAGTGTTGCAGCGAGTATTTTGACATCCTTGAGTTTTGCTTTCAGTTGCTGCATCCTGGTAAGTTACCATTGAATGTTTTAAGATTATAAAAAACGTTCCCCGCTGCTATTTTCTTTAGATTCTTATTTTCCTTGCAGCATCTCTTTCAGTGATGAAAGCTGAGGGAGAAGTTACTTTTTTTAGATTATGTCTTCTCACGCAGTGCAAAACCTTGGTCATATGGACAAAAAGACATGGAAAGTTATAAACATTAACTTACCTTAATCAATAGTAACAATTGTTGTTCATTCAGCCTATTTACTATAATGTCAAGCTTGCCTGTGCTTTGTTTGACAAATTCTGAAGATCTTTTAACTTTGTGTATGTCTGAAATCCACCCTTGGCATGATTCTGGAGATAAAGTTTTTAGGATGAATTATAACACGATTGTTGGAATGGAAGGGTTTAAGAACTGCAATTTTATGGAAGCGGCTTTTTTCGTAATGGTACTTTATCCTCATTAGATCTGATTGAACAAGACTTTCGGTTCTTGCGCATGTTGATGACTGGGTGCTTCATTAATTTCTTTACAGATATTTGAAGGAGAAAGTAACTTTCTTGGCAGCGTTATGGAATCATCTGACGAACTCTATGCTGCAGCAGCAAGCTTAGGAATTGATATACAGCTCTTTTGCTCGTATTCACCTGAGATGACTGAAGAAATTATATTATCCTGCATCAATGTTGCAGCAAAGTTGAATACTAATATCTATCCGAAAATGTCTGACTCAGAAAGCCAAGGAGAATATTTTCTTACTGCTTTTCCTTCAATTAATCCTCTTTCAGCACATGCAATATTGTCCTCAGATTCTACACTTGGTGAGTTTCTGGATATGTCAAATGGGTCCAGAATGTGCGCTCTTCAACAATATCAGGTCCCTGTTGAAAGCATAGCTTTGCTAGGTGTGGCAAGCAAATACGGAGAGCGTGAAGATTCTAAATCAGGGATGACAGATTGTTCCTCCTCACTATCAGTACCAGACTCAGGAAATGTCCTATATAAACATGCATCTGAGAGGAAGAAACCTAAATACACACACAACTATAATGGTGATGAGCCTTCAAACGACTTGTTTCCTGTGGATCCAGGAAAATTAATTCCAGATTTTCCACATGACCTCCCAAAATTATCTGTCTTGGGTGATTCCTGGCTGTCAGGAAGGAATGGGATACCAAAACCGGACGAGTTTAGTTTATCTTTCAATGAAAAATCACTCTTTCGTGGTCACAACGATATTGATCTTGGCGAGATGAGGTCTTCTAGTGCTGGCATGATGAAGTCTATTGATGAGTCAAGCCTTCATGACTTTCCTTTAGCAAAAGGTCTCCAAGTATCTGACAAGAGTGAGAAGCCTTGGCTGCCTCCAGTTGAAATAGATTGTAGTCCAAAATGGAGATCAGCCACAACCTCAAAGAATGACTTTAGCAGACGAAGTACAAAGCTAACTGGGATTCTGCAGGGTGATTCTTCTGGTGAAGTTATTAATGTAGAGGATACTCCAGCATTTGGGGAAGATTTCTTTATTCCAGCCTCCAGTAGCTTTTCACCTACTCTGCTTGACATCGAGAAAGACTATGCTGCAAGAAACTCTGGAATTAACAAACGGCCTCTCAGTGCAACCAATCTTCCCAAATTTACTATTCCTACTACGTTTTGTGCTGGCTCTGGGGCCTGGATTTCTAAAAATGATAAGAGAGATATCTCAATTGATGATGTTAGACCGAATTGTGACATCATTAATAGGAAAAGTATTTCTATGATGAAGCAGAAAGAGGATACGATTGGAAAAAATTCACAAAATTCCTACAAGTATATTCAAGAAAAGGGGAGTTATGATAACACACCACTGTCCAATGCTCTTCACTCTACTCAGCCTCAAGGATCACCCTGGACGATTGAATTTCTTAACAGAATAAGGGAGAAGAGTAGAATGCACAAGCAGTCTGTTCCACATGACCTACCCCCTCCCTATTTGGGTTCCTCCTGCTCTGGGAACACATCAAAAGTTACTAAGCGAAGAAGTCCGTCAATTCTTGAATTCTACAGGTATGAAGGGGGTAGCACCCCACAGAAAATAGTTCAAGAGAAGAGACTTAAGAGATTTTCACAAGCACCAAACTCGTCGAAGACTAAGAAGGCTTCTGCTCCATGTCCTCTGTTAACTCCACTAGATAAGAGAGCAAGACGGGTATGACAATGAACTGCTTTGTGTGTTTTGTTATTTTTGCATCTCAATCATATTCGATTAACTGCAGAAACTATCTTTCTCCGGAAATGGAAGTGCTGGGCAAAGTAAGCTCATTTGGAAGGATAGCGATTACCACACCTCGCAAAGGCAGCAATAGCACCATATATCAACTCTGCAGATTTCTCAAAAAGTAAAGGGATTTCTTGGCTGTTTATTGTTATCCAGGTGATGTTGCAGCTATCGATGAGTAGAGTTTACTTGCTATTTTTGCATTGCATCATTTCCCCTCAAAAGGGTTTAGATAAAGTATATACAGATTAAACATTCTATTTTTTCTTTTGTTTTTTTCCTACTGTTGTGGCTAGAATCATCCAATTATGTGCTGGTTGGAGCATAAGTATGGTTGATCTTCTGCAAATGTAGTATCAAAAGAAATCATGGAATGAATAAAGGATTTTGTGCATATCTTGTCATTGTACAGCCTTACAACCATCAGTATCCAATTAAAGGCCACTACTATGCCCCATGACCTCTTTTGTGTCTGATTGGTCTCCACTACTTCTAGTTTTTCTGTTTAGCTGTGTCTGTCTGCAAATATAGTGTGTGTGTGCGTGTGTGTGTGTGTATTACTCTCTGTCCCATTTCAGTTGTCTTGCTTTCCTAATCGTGTCATCTCACATGAATTGTCTTGTTTTCTAAAATGGAAAGAATTAACCCTTACATTTCAAGTGGACCCCTTACTTTTCACTTTTAAAATTGCACCTAAAGTCCCGTGGTGAAATGAAACAGGATAAATGAAACACGGTCAATGGTTTCTTTGAATCTTTCCTTTTCTGATTTCTCTAGATTATCTATTTTCTTACCTCTAACTCCACAATGAGCTGTGCATGATACAAGATTGAACTTCTAGCAGCTTGATTATGTTGTAATCTGTTATGAGGAAGTTGTTAATATGAAAAAATGATGCTACAATTGTTTAATGAAAAAACCACAACATTGAAGTGCCGAATCTTATTGCTTTTAAAGGATAAGAAAACAAGCAAAGGATGAGGGGGATATTACATGGGAAATGTTGATGTACATATCATATCTGTTGTGTCTAAATTCTCTGTGGTTGGGTTTCACCATTACTCCAATGAGCTAGTTTTTCTTTCCATTTTTCATATTACGGAGGGCCATCACAAGTTCTTGCCGTTCACCTTCTACCTCTGCAAATTTCAGACTTATTTCTGAATATCTGTCATGCATTTCTTTCAACTCTTCTTCCATGCTTTTGTTTCTCTCCTTCAACGATGCTACTTCACTCAACAAGCTGGACATGTCACATCCACCATTGGATTGGCCGCTAGTTCGCTTGGATGCCACGGTTTCCTGCAGTTGAAGCAGAGAATCTTGTCACTAAGATCACATATAAGGATGCAACAAAATGTATGAAGAAGAGATAAAATGGTTCATTGTTTTGCGAACTTGGGACTAGAGGTGATATTTGTTAATTTCTAATCTGTTTTGCTAGAGCTCTTGCTGGAGTTTGTATTTCATTTTCACTTGTGGAAGAATGGTACTCTTGTCATAGGATATCTATTTGAAGCTCTTTCGTTTTCCTTAACTCATTAATTTCTCTAGTTTCATAACACCTGATCTGGAAGGAGAGTCTGTATGTGATTTTTTACCTGAGTTTTTCTGACTTCTGTGGTGTTACATTTTAGATTCTGTTCCTTTTGGAGTGCAGCCTTTTCCAGTTCCTGTCAAAATAATCAGTGTTAGTAGCTTGGTTTCCAGAGAGAAAAAGTAATTATTCATCTTTATCGAAGGCTTCAGGGAAGGAGATGTTTCAGTAAACTACATAATCATTTTATGTCTTTCTAGCAATTTGGATTTGTACCCTCTAATATTTCATGAATTATTGATTCATAATGTATAGATTGTACGAAATGTAAATGAGCACAAACAGAACATTCATGAAATATTCTACCATATGTACATAATCCTGCTGCTAAGAACTACAGGTTATTCATAACTCATCAGGGTTTGCCTAAGTTAGAGCACAACATGAATTCATAGGGACACATATTTCACATTCATTAACAACTGAAGTATGTTTTATTTGATAGTTTTATAAACATTTGATGCCACTAATGTAACTATCTAAAGGACATGAGTTGAGCAAGCTTATGTTATTGTTATGTAATGTCAGAAACAGATTAAGAAAGGCATTTGACATTATTTCACTCGTATTATATGGAGCTTTTTCATTCTGGCAATTTACACAAGTACTAACCTTTTCCTTTTTGCGCAGGTCACCCTGTAATTTTGACATCTCTTTCTTCAGGCCCTCTTTCTCCTGCTCTAGCTCAAGTAGTTGGCTTTTGGCTTCATTATTCTTGGTTCTCAGCTTCTTCACTTGTAATAGCAAATTATCTTCTTTCATTTTCTTCTGATCTGTTTGAGACTTCATGGTGGCATTATCATGCATTAGTTTTTCTGCTTCCTTCCTCACTGTATCTAGTTGTCTCTGCATATCTTCCTTTTCTGATTTCCATCTTTGTAGTGTTTCGGATTCTCTTGTGGGTGTTTTCCTAGAGGATTCATCTCTTGAAATTGATCCACTTCGTTCTGAATGCTCTCTGATTGTTCTTTCATGTTTGTCTCTAATTGTTTGAAGTTCTTCTTTGGCTTTCTTAAGCAATCCCTCTAAAACTTCATTTTTCTGGCGCAGATCATTGGCTTCTGCAACTGCTTTCTGGGCTAGTTCTTCATTCTCCTCAACTTTCAGAGACATCTCAGCAGAAATCTGTTCAAATTCTTCCTGAAGTCGCTCAGTTGCATTTGAATTGCTCAACCTTGTTTTCCTCAAGGCATCTTCTGCTCTTACGGCCCTCTGCTCCTGCTCAACTTTCAACTCAGTTATTGCTTGCAGATCTTCTTGAAAAATTTGTGCCTGGTTTTCGAGTTCTTTCTGCAGGCCTTCAACTTGGAACTCAATCGCATCAATCATATTCAGGGACTCGGAGTATTGGCGTGCCTTCCTTTTGTTTTCTGTCTCCAGATTTGCAATCCGGAGTTTGAGCTTCTCCTCTGCAGCTAAGCATTCTTCATACTTGTGCTGAAGTTCCATCTTTTCCATTTCACTTTGCTCTAACTTGGAGCCTATATCCTTGTTTTCTGCCTCTACACTTTCGTAGTCCTCTGTAAGCCTCTCAACTTGCACCTTCATATCTGCTTTCTCTTTCTGGAGAGCTTCTATTTCGGAATTGAGAGTTCCGATTCTTTGCTTTAACATTTCGTCATCTTCAACATGCCCATGCTTCCTCTCCAGGTTTTCTAGTAGACTATCGTCTTCATTCTGATTAAATCTGGGGGATGCTGCAACACTATCTGATCCATGATGGAGGGCCTTAATTTTGGTTGAAAGTCGAGATATTTCTGCATTCTTTTGTTCCAGTTTTTTGCTAAGATCCCTCATGGCGAGAACAAATTCAGAATTTGAATCTTCAGTCTTCTGCAGCTGGAACTTCAACCTTTTATTTAGATGTTTCTCGCGTTGAAGCTCTTGCTTGATCTTTTCAAGTGAAGCATTCACATTTTCAGTCTCTTTTGGGGTATGACTTGAAAACGCACCATCACATGCTGCGACCTTGAGCCGTTCACATTCTGCTTTGAGTGTGTTTTTTTCCTCCTTTAAGCAATCAATTTGCTCGGACAATTGCTGTCCTCTATTGATTTCCTTCGTTATTTGCTTACGAAGGGACTGTACTTCCAAATCTGAAAGTTCTGCCTTCCTCTCCAACGCTTTCATTTGATTTGTCATTGAAGCTCCTCTTACTCCATCATCATTGTAATCCGACTCTGTATCTCCAAAGCTTCCATAATGTTCGTCGTGCATGGATATTGCTTCGTTCAGGTCATCACTCTGTGAAACAAAAATAGGAATCACCGCTAATGCAATCAATGATGAGTCCAAACATATATTTGTTCTCCGTCCCTTTTAGTTTCTGACTTTCTACCAAAACAACTAAAACCAGGAAATGTACATGGAGACCTTACATCAGGAGATCTTGAGGTTCTCCTTCCAAAGCCATTACAATCTCTCTCTTCAGCATCCAAGTTAGAATCGTTTGATTCCTCCGCTGCATGTTCGCTATCATCATCATATCTGAATTTTTTCATGAGAAAATATTTTGTTCTGTTACTTCAACTTCTGAAGCCCAATATTTCCACCAAAGGTATAACAGAGAAAAAAATGATAATTCTAGCTAGTATTTTACCTTGATTCAGAGGATCCTTTCATGTTCTGAACTGTGACCTGAATTATAAATTGATCTTAGGGTATCAGCAGAGTTTATGATTAACGCATTGCTGCCAGAAAAAAAGGCATATATGCCTGCTTTCAAGAGATGGAGAAAAAGACTAACATGTAATACTGCACCAGATTTTGAAGTCTGTAAAGGGAGAGTCAACTTCACTGGTTTGGAAGCATCAGCTAGATCCGCGAAATCAATCGAAACTTCTCCAAGAAAGCCTGATTTCGATGACCCCTGTAAGTACCCCCAGCACACAATGTCATTTCTTTTTTCTTCCTAGCTGACCTCAAAGAAAACTACCATTTTCCACACACAAATTTTGGACTATGTTCTTGAGTGAAGATGGAAAAGACTGTGACTTACTGTTGATACAATCACATAGTAGAACTTCTCTCTGATTCGCCCCGTCTTAATCTCCTTGATTAGTTTTACAGTTTCATACACAGGATTTTCCCAGGTGCATGTTCCTTCAACAATTGGCTGTTTTGATAATCTGACTGTTGGCTTTCCTACATCAACTGGAACTAGAGAAATCATGAGGCTCTTTGTTTTTAGCTGCGGCACCTGCCATCATTTCAACACAAACCGAATCGCCGGTGAGATACACTATATCCATTCCAGAATCTTGAAATCAGTAGTAACTATATTATTAGTATTATCATCCATCTATACGAAAGATGCCACAAACAGAAGCTATTTCAAATCGACATAGTTCCATGTTTTTCAGGCGATGAATGGAAGCATATTCAACATCATTCAAGATTTTTCCCGAAATATATAAATCTAGTAAGTTACTATATTAAACTTTTCATCAGTAGTAATATTTTTTTTAGTATCATCATATATATGAAAGATATTCAAATCCATATAGTTCCATTTTTGTTCAGGTGATGAAATGGCAGCATATTCAACATCATTCAAGATTTTTCTCCGAAAATATAAATCTGGTAAGTATCATAAACAAAACTTGCTTCTTCTTTTTTTGCATCAACAATGTCGAATCGACATACCTGCGTTGCCTGAAACTGCATCTTGAAGACTGCTTTGATCTTCTTCTCGCTTCGCTTGAACATCTTTACTGGCTATATTACGCATATACAAACACAATCTCTGAATTCTCTGGGCTCTTGGGAGGTAGAAGCTGCACTCCTTAACCTTATGTTTCTAACTATATAATCGAATAGATGCCAGAATCATTTGGTGGTTGGATAAAGAGCCAAAAACTAAATTATGATTAGCCCTTGTTCTTTTATATGAGCCTCTGGGAATTTACCAAACGGATAGTTTCTGGGTTTTGACTTTTGGATTAAGATCGCTGGAGATTTGTTTGCTTCACTACTATACATGTGGTACCAGGAAACAGGCTGCCATTGCAGTATATTTTCTATGATTATTCTAGAAAACAAAGGCTCTTAATCTAATCAAGTAGTGGCTGTCATGAATCAGGAGCTGTGCATTAGTTAATGCCTACTTTCTTGGTTAATGGATTAACTATGTGTTTCTCTCTCTGTGTGTATGAGAGAGAGAGGGAGAGAGAGAGAGAGAGAGAGAGAGAGAGAGAGAGGGGGGAGGGAGGGAGGGAGGAGGGAGATGACTTAAGGTGAACTTAATTTAGTGAGTTTTTTATAGTCAGAAGAATTAAGTAATGATTTCTCCTTAATACTATTGAATTTGATGGAATAATATTGAGAGTGGGGGATCCAAGTAAACTTGCAGCTTTTCTTGATGCAGCTGTGGCCTGCCATTTTTATGCCTTTGCATTTTCTTTCCTTTCCTTTTCTTCACCTTCCTTTTTCTTTTGTCTCAATAGATAATCTATAAATGAAACACCCCAACTACCATATTAATTGACCTTTACCATTCAATATACGCTCCTCCATAGTCATCTACATCAACCATGGAATAAATGATTCTATTAATTAATACTAGTATATAGTGATAATGCAAAAATACGGTTAGTACATTTATCACTGAAGGCGATGCTCTTTGCTCTTCGGTGTCCCAACTTCGCCGCTTCCATGTGTCATTTTCTTGGTCTACCCTTTATTGATAAAACCAAATCCAATTTGAAATTCTCGATTTTAGACGGTGCTAGTCAGTTGGCACAGTGACGATCTAGATAGAGATTTTTTCTAGATAAGGTCGGGTCTAGTTTTAATATAGTTGTAAGGATTTAGGGTCACCGGCTCGAATTGAACTTGCAGCTTATGGAATAATCAAGTACCGTCTAACTAGAGTTAATCTATAGATCATTAGTTATAGTATTTAGTTTCTTTTAATAGTATTTAGGTTCTTTAAACTGAAATTGATGGAGTTGGGTGTGTGAGAAACATCACATTGAAGAAGCTTATGGGGTTGAAAGAAGTTGTGACGATTCTTGTGATTTATGGTGCTTTAATTGAAGGCTTGTGAGTATGAATTATGAATGTGTTTGGTGCAATTTAGATGTTGGGATCCTATTCAGATGTGTGACAGAAAATAAAGGAGCCCTCTTTGAAATAATTGAATCTTTAATAAGCTTTCATATATTGGTAATATGTGGGCATCAATTGGTGGGATGAAAGCTGTACTTTGGAGGCTCGCACTACTTGATTTTGATTAATAAATTGAAGGTCATCTTAATAATACTCTCGTTTCAGTCCCTTGTATTATTGCACATAATCTTTTTACACGTGTCTTTATATGCTAAAAATAGTGTGTTTAATCAGTGGCGAAGCCACCTTATGGTCACACCAGTTAATTTATTTATAAATTTAGTTCTTGAATTTTGATTTTTATCGATTTTTTTAATTGTAAATTCATGTTAACTGTGAAAAAAATGAGTAATTCTCATCTCATTTACATCACCAGCCAATCGAGCTCCCTCTACAAAAAATTCCTAACTCCACTACTACACAATACAATACATCAAGTGAAGCTTAAATCTTATTTCGATATATCAAAGTTTGCTCAAAAATTATGTACAATAATACGAGAGACGTAGGAAGAAAGGGTGGGGGAGTATGTTGCAAATATTAAGATGAGACCCGTTTTGTTTGTTAAATGCCTACAAATATTGATCTGGAAATTCGGACCGACACGTGAACACATGTGCTGTCTCTCTCTCATTATTTGCCACCCTCTTATTGTTGTTTATTGCTATACTCCATTCCTCTAATAAATAGTGTAAAATGATAGGACACGAATGCTAAGAATGAGTTGTTCAAAAATGAAATTAGAGAAAAGAGAATAATACTATTTCAAGGGTATTTTTGTGAAATCATGAATTTCACATAGAAATCGCAGGCAGCATGCAGTTAGATTTTGTAGTACTCCCTCCGGCTCGCGATTTCTGAGCCTCTTTCCTTATTGGGACGTCTCGCGATTTCTGAGGAAATAATTAACATACTAATAGTGCAATTAGTATTCCCTTATTGCAATTAGTATTTTCTTTAAAAATCCTTTTATTAAAAAAAAAAAAAAAAAAAAAAAAAAAGCAAATCAAAAGCTGAATCCCTCCGTCGGTGGAGCTGTGCGTAGCCGCCGGTGTCCTCGCCGTCGTATGCTTTCACTTTCGTAGAAAGCCCAAGCCCCCCACCCCGTTCTCCTCTGATCTCTCTGCCCATTCTTCCTGGGAGATATGGGGAGCTCCGCCCGCAATTGAATCTGTCGCCGGAGCAGATACATACTCCAATACTATAATCAATCTCCACAGCTCCACTCCTCCTTCTTCTCTTTGAATGCCTTCGTCATCGTCGAGGAAATCGAAGAAATCGCCGCAAAATTCCTCCTCAAACCCTTCCTCCTCCACCGGCTCCGACAATTTCATCATCCCCAGCACCGCCTCCACCTCCAGCTTCTACCGAGACCGCTCCTCCGCCTCCGCCGCCCGCACCTCCCTCTCTAGCCTCCGCGAGACGGTCCTCCCCGACCAGCCCCACATCTACGATTTTCTCCGCACTGCCACCAACACAATTTCCTACTCTAATTAGTGGATAATGGATTTTGATGATGGGCTCTAATTTTTTTATTCTAATGTGATTGTTTTTTTTTTTTTTTTTTTTTTTTTTTTTTTTTTCAAGAATTGGCCCAATCTTTGTGTTAGATATATTGAAATTGCAAGTTGAAATTGATGAATACATTTTTTTTTATATAACATTAAATTTAATTAAGCACAAAAAAATTAAATTAAGCACACAATTTTAATTAAAATCGGAATACTATTTTTTATAAATTTATTAAGATATATAAATAATGTTAAATACATAAACCACATTTCATTCCTAAACAATACACTTAAAACACTAAACACTCTCGTCTAAATTCCCGTGCCGAAAAGAAAGGGCTCAGAAATCGCGAGACGGAGGGAGTAATATAAATTGCAATTTATAGGCTAAGTCGAGTGTTTTTTCTTCTTCTTCTTCTTTTTTTTTTTTTTTTTTTTTTTTTTTTTTTTTTTTTTTTTTTTTTTTTTTGACATAAGGCTAATTGTGTAATTTAGGTGGCCTCTGAATAATAATACTACATTCGTGTCATTTATTAAGGACTAAATTTTATTGTGTTATTATCACCAAAGGATATTTTTTTGGTTAGATTTTTGGTTTATTGTATTGAGAGTAGTATTGATGGATAAAACAATGTGAAAGAATTTTAATGGATTGAAAATTTGACATTTAAGATAATATCTTTATATCAGTGGAGCGGACAAAAATGAAACTTATTTCTAAAAAAATGAAATGGGGAAGCATGAACTGCCTATTAAAAATACTAGTGGGACTGTGAGAGTATGAATTGCCTACTAAAAGTACTAGTGGATATTGAGCATTACTTTTTTTTATTATAAATTCAATTACTCTTTGCATGTCCCAACCATTTTAGCTTATTTTATTATTTTAATTAATTCATTTTGCACAAAGAGGAAATACTCGATATACAAGTTGTACATTCAACATGAGAGCTAGGCGTGCGTTTGTAGCCGAATGACATGGTATTAACTTTTGAGATAAAAAATCACACGTTTTGAATTTATGTAATAATCGTTTAGAAGAAACATGAGTTAGGTTGTCATTTTCATGCATTCAAACTTTTTATACAAGTAGTGTTATTACTTTATTTATTTTTATAACTTTATAAGTAGAAATTTAAAAATCGGCGTCGCGGATGATTCAAGTTCAGATTTTTAACTTTAAAACTTCACCTTGTACTATTAGACCGACATACGCACACAAGATTTCAGTTCTTCTAATGAAGAAATAAAATATTTTTCTCTGGGTCTCTAATTTCTATCGGTAGGGGGCGTAATTCCCATTCAAAGAGAGTGAAATTACGTAAGGTAATTTGTAATGTGTATGTACATATTTTTATGTAGAAGACAGTACATTAATTTGTTTAATAATATTCGAGTCTTAAATCAAGTTATAGTGAAATCCAAGATAAATACTTTGCCCTAAAATAAAGAAACCAAGTTAGGATCTGTATCGGAAAAGTTAATTCCAACATTTTGATGTAGGCTGGGTGTGAATGCCTAAAAAACAAACTAGAAAAAACTCACCCTTCTTTCGCACAAGTCCAATCACAATATTTAAATTACGACAAATATTTGTTGTATATATGCAACTTTTTCTTTGCTTTCTATTTATTTATTTATTTATTTATTATGTTGCGGCGTTGATGGCTGAGCAAATTCAGGCCGGGACGGCATCCTTTATTATTATGGTGCTTTATTCTTAAAGCCGCTCACAAGCAAACTTCTAATTAAATGTTCCCAACTTTTTAATAATAATAATTATTATTATTGAAGAGGGTAAATTTATATCATCACTGCTTCGATTCAATTGGTGGAGTACTAGCAATCGGTCAATGAGAACAAATGTAAGAGCCTTTGATGGACATTGATGAAAGTGTCAACCAAGGAACCTCTGAAACTCAAGTCAATAAACGGAAAAGATAATCGAAAAGTGGAAAATAAACGAATGAAAACAAATAATTAAAGAATGATGTAGATTTTAATCAGAATGATTGTGAGTGTGGATTATGTGAAGGTGAGGGTAGATGCCGCCGTCAAACTGACAGCTGCCGATTAATGGAGAGCTTGAGAAAGCTTCAGAGGAGTAGCCAATTACCTATTACGGAGTATTAATCTAGCTTGAGAAATATGAGTGAGTTTTGTAATTGTTATTTTCTTTTTTTTTTTTTTTTTTTGTTCGGGCAAATGTTAGTTGTTAGATTAGATGTTAGTACGCCAAGATCCCAAACACTCAAAGAAAATCTCCAAGCCCACCTTATATCTCCCACAATTCGCTCCCACAAGGGATCGAACCCGGGTCACTCCTTCAAGGGAGGAGCCCGGTGGCCAGGTGCGCTAAGTTACCTGGTTTGTAGTTGTTATTTTCTAGTTTTTAGCTCTTAGGATTTTAGAATTTTGATGATTAATTTTTTTTTAAAGAACAAATCGTATATATATTTCTATTAAGTTCGTCAATTTCCTAACCTGCAAATTGCTTGGTAACCGAACTATCATAAATTGATTAAAGTAGACCCCATTTTGGTCGAGTTTTTTGGCCGGTTCAATTTAAACATTCCTTATTGCATAATTTAAATCCTATTAATTTGTGACGTAGCGGAAGGTTCAACACGAAAGAGAAAAGCCTTGATACTACGTATACTAGGCGGCTCTCAAGTTTCAACAAAATAGCAAAATTAACAACCCTAAACAAGTTCACAAAAACATGAATAAATAGTCTCTCAAAGCCCATGCAAGGGTCCAATAAACGAAACTACTTAAAGATTGAAAATAAAGACTAAATATTAATCATTTCTTGGGCTTGAAGACACGATCCACTTCCTCCAAATAACGTAAAGCCTCGTTGTCGACATCAATTTGTATAGCAAATTCATTTTTATCCCTACCACTTCTTTTTTGGATACATGAGAAATTAGGCATGAGGGATATTCTGCCAAGATAAACAATCACAATCATCGTTCTTGGTGTGTTCAAACCAAAATCTGAATATAGAAGGCGAATGTATTCTAGCACTCGAATCATAAGTACTACTTCATCCGTCGTTTTCAAAGTGTTTATTTTCTCTTTATCACGGTAATAAAAAAAATGTGTGCAAAGTGCTGAAAGTTGTGTAGGATTATTTTTTTTAAAACAGTAAAAGAACGTTTTGAATGAGACGGCAAAAAAATGTAAAATTAGATGTTTTGAATTGGACGGGAAAAGTACCACTTTATCACTTTTGTTTTGAATTCATGGTGAAGTTTTGACTAGGAATGATGATGAGCCGGATCAGGCCCAAAGCTTGTTCGGTCCAGAATCAGGTTATGAGCAAAAAAAATAAAAAATTCAAGCCTAAATCCTACTTATAATATATTCTATTCGTCCCCAATTACTATCACTAATGTTAATAATAATTATCCCATAATATGTGTCTTATCACATAATAAGTGTAGGGGAAAATGTAGTCGAACTTCCAAATTTGTCGTAATCTCTATTATGATAGGAATATATTTACTTTTTCTGAAATTCTATGTAATGATAGGGGTGGGGTGTACAAGGTAAATTTCTCGTCTTTCTTTTTCCTGAGTTTTTGTGGACTATGACACTTATTATCGGAGGCAGAGTGAGTATTTATTAGGGTTTGAATTATACTTCCTTTTATCCACAAAATATGTGTTAATATTTTCTTTTTGGGGCGTTCACCATATATATGTTATGTGATCCACTATTTTCTTTAAGTGATACTCCCTCTGTCCTAGGGCTGTCAATCGCTGAGTATCGATTTTGCCCAATATTGGGTACTGGGTACCGTACCAGATATATTAATCGGTACTAGGTTTGATACCGGTATTCCCGAAATACAACCGGTTAAGGTACCGGATAATGAAAAAAAAATAAAATTATATATTAAAAAATTAATTTTAAAATTTTAATTAATTAATTATACACAATTTTTTTAATAATTAATTATATATATAATTTGTTTATTCTATTACTCATTTACTTAATACAATTAATTATATATATATATATATATATATATATATATATATATATATATATGATGGATCATATAGAAATAAGTCCTGGTGTGAGAAATAAGAATATATCTGGACCATTGATCTTGATTTGATCTGTGGCTGTAATTGATTTAAGCATGATTATAAGGTATCATAAGCATGACTAGGTTTAAGCATGAATTTGTACATTAAAAAGCATAATGGTGTTGTAAGCATAAATATATATTGATTTAAGCATGATTTTGTATAGTATTAAGCATTTTTCGCATTTTAGCATGCAAGCATTTTTTGCACACGAACCACTCCATATATATATATATATATATATATATATATATATATATATATATATATAATTTTTAAAAATTAACTGGTACTTGGTACGGTATCGGTATGGTACGGAAAATACCGGGTACTAGAAATCTTTCAAAGGGTGCTACCGGTACTCCCGGGTTATCGGATCTCATTAGACAGTCCTAGTTTGTCCCACTATTAAATGTACATTTTCTTTTTCTGAACGTCCCATTGATATATAGACTTTTTCCAAAATAGAAAATTTTAACCAAATAAAATTCAGACACATCACTTTAACCCACTATCTTTTACTTTAACACATTATCATCACTTCCGTCCTAATTCTCACATCGAGAAAAAAGTCTATTTCCCAGTGTTCTAAAAATCGGCCTAGGCGGCCGCCTAGGCGGTGCCCGGCCGCCTAGATTTTATGCTAGTCGGCTGCTTCTAGTCGGTGCTCGGCTAGGCGGCCCTAGGCGGGGCTGGGCGGGGCTAGGCGAGCTAGGCGGTCTGGGCTGAAATTTAAAATTTGAATTTAGGGTTAAAATGAATTAAATTTTTTTAATTCTCAGTTCTCAATCTTTCACCATTGACGATTCAAGCAAGGAGCATGATTTTGTTTTTCAAGACTATGGGAATGAAGAAATAGAAAATTGGATTTTATATAATTGAGAACTCATGGATATTATATCCCAACTTATGCCCGATCAAAAAAAAATATCCCAACTTATGGATTTCTTTAAAATTTGAATATTTGTTTTAACTTTGATTTTATTATTTATGTAAAAGACTACTAAATTTGTAGAATTTGAACTATTAGTTAACATATTATGTTATTATATAATTTATATGTGTTGAACCTTGTCCTTTAATCATAAATTAGAAGATGAAAATATATTAGTAAATGATATATATTTTTTATTATATGGTATTGTGTAAAAATAATAATAAAAATACATAAAATAGCTCTTATCCGCCTAGCCCGCCTAGAAGCCCGCCTAGCCGCCTAGACGCTAGTCGGCACCCCACCAGCCGCCTAGCGCCAAACGTATTTTAGAACATTGCTATTTCCCAATGAGACAGAAGGAGTACTTATTAATATTAATATAGCTTCAAGTCGATCTAACGAAATCATCCTAATAGTGAAGCAGAGACATAGTATGAAGCAACGAACAAGTTTAAACTAGCAACTAAACTCTAAACCAAATGCATTAACATCGTTCATGAATGTGGGCTTTTTGAGGGGCTCTTTCTCATGCTATTAATTTTTATCAAATTCAACAGCCCAATTAGAATATACAAATAAATATTTTTGTTCACAATTCATAATTATTTCCCTATATCCACCGATTTTTATTAAATCATAAATACGTTAACAGAGCGCAGTCCAGTGGTAATACACTCTCCCTCCGATAGGAGATCGAGGGTTTGGGACATTTTAAGTTTGTATGTAGGTGTATAAGTTGTGTTTGACTGATTTCTTTTAAAAGTATTAATATAATACATACAATAATTATTGGATATGTACTATTATCATACAAATTATTTTGATCAGCCACGCAATTAAACACTATTGTTCTCACTGTTGCTACTCTAAGCATTACCCATTGAATGATCTTTCAAATGCTTTATAGTTGATCACTTAATTCTTTAACTATAAAATACTATAAGTGTATTATAGTATAAAGGCAAGCACAAATTGTATCTGTAGGGATTAATAGGAAAGGGGAATGATTATTACTAATAAGTCTTTAAAACTTAGCTATGCTAACTGATAGGATATGGCACAACGAAGTTCGGCCCACGAAGACCTCGAACCCTAGAAGATGAAGGAGACTTAGACGTCTATCTCAAACAAAGAGATATACATTAAGGAATTCTTGGTGTAACAGATCGAACCACGTAAATTCTATTCTTTCATTTATTCTACCTGTGTATTCTTTGAAACGAATCTAAAATCGATCACTATCTTTGTTGTATCTCCGCAAACCAAAAAAAATAAAATTTAAGTTCTTTTTACAGTCTTGATTTATTTCTTTTTCTAGTATACATTCCATGAATTCATGGAGTAACTAAAATCACGAAACAAAAAAAGCACAATAAGAAGCTGCCAATTCAATTTTCCAAAGCTAATTTCCACAGTAGGCAGCAAATAGAATATTAACACAAAGACGTTTCAAGAAAATATTAGATAAAACATATGAGCCAAAGGCATGTAATTAACTTTTCTGAATTCTGCAGAATGTGCGAGTCATCCCCTCACGAATCATCATCATCGTCGATCGTCTTCGTCTTCGTCATCATCATCTGTGCTCATGTACGAATCTCCAATGTCATCATCCTCGCACGAATCTCCACACTGTCGTCATCATCCCTCGTCTCTTGTTCATTTGCTTTTCCTCTCCGTGGGTATAAGATCGGTCTGATGATAAATCACAAAGTAACTAACATTAAATCAACAAAGTAACTAACAAAGTGTTTCAACAAACTAACACGAGTGAGAAGCTTGATATATATAGTGAAACATTTTCAATTCATACCTCTGCATCGGCATTGAGCCCGGTAGCGCAACATGTCCCTCGACATAAGAAGTAACCCTCATATTAAAAGGATAATCATAGATGTCGAGTTCCTTCCACTCCTCGTTGATCCGATCATAAACTACCAGCTGACAGAGCTCGTTATGACCTTTTCTTTCTAGGAACAAGAATCGGCCATCTATCAACCCCAAAGGTACTCTCTCAACATTGAAAAGAACAACATCAAATACTTTAGCCCACGAACATTCTTCCCGTACCCAAAACTCAAATCCAAATCCTCTTGTAGGATCGTCACGTGTGCTAAACCCAACAGCACCTAGCGAACCGCGATACTCGACAAGATAAAAGGCTATGCCCCGACGCTGAATACTCGGCGGCGTATGCAAGTAATGGAAGCTCTCCGTAGTAAAGTCAAAGGAAACAATATCACTGCCACCATGGTCGCTCGATGAACCACCGATGCTGAAACTAAGCGATGCTGTCCAGTAACACCTTCCACCGGCATAAACACCGTTTTTTGGGAGAACACTAGCATCGGGAGTCGGGATATCCTTCCAAACACCACTCTTGAGCGAATACAAGTCACACCGGTAATTGTAACGTTGGAAGCGGCCCCCTTCGTAGTGAGGTTGTTGAAGAAATCTTATGACTTTGAAGTCGTCGGAGTCAGAGTCGTAGCCAAGACCGGTAGCGAATAACTCGAACCGGAATTTCGACTTGGGCTTGGGCGGACGGGGGAGGGTTTTCAGCTGCTTGGTGGTGAGGTTGCAAAGCACAATGTTGCCGCCAAATTCGTCGAAATAAAACAATCCACGACAGCTGCCGCATGTAATGTATTTATTGCGCATACAAGATGGAAGGGTGAGATTCACACACGCCACTTTGGGAGACAAGTCCACCGGAGAAAGAACAGATAATCGGCACCTATCGTCGCCGCCGTTGCCGCCGCCGTAAACACGTTTCACAACGATTCCGTCCATTCTTTTTCTGAGGAGGAGAAAAAAAAGAAAAACATAAAATAAATACATCAATCATCGGATTAAACAGTCGGTAATCAAAAACTGTATCAATTATCTACACCAACCAATACGAAATCAATTAACAGACCAATTATTATCTGTTAAAAGATCTGTTTAACCCTCTTCCCGTGGCTTCGAAAGCAAAACTAGGGAGAAATTAAATAAATTACTACCTTTAGGCCTTATATATAGGAACTGAGCCCAACAGTACAAATAGTCCTAGTCCAATAAGATCTCAAATAGACGGATGTGATCCTCTGTCCCAAACTCTGTGTACCAATCGTGTCCCAAATCTCAATTTCTATTAATTAAATATTATATTTTGAAAAAATAAAAATTGCATTATATAGCAAATTGTAATAGACATTTATGGGAAAAAAATTAGATTTTTTAAAGGTAATATGCCCTAGTTTTAAAATTTTCAATCATTATATAACCAATAAAAGTGAAATTAAATGTTAAAAAATAATTATATACCCTAATTTGGATTAGTGAATCCTAGAAATAATCATAAAATTAAAATAAATCATTATAAATTAAAAAATTTGAAAAAAAATGTATAAAACTAATAGAAATTGAGATTTGAGACACGATTGGTACACAGAGTTTGGGACAGAGGATCCCATCCGCAAATAAATTGCAAAAACATTTGTTGTCCAGATGCATACTCCGTTCGTCCCATTGGGAAAGGACCTCTTTTTTCCGACGCGATAATTAGGAGAGTGATAATAGTGTATTAAAGTGAAAGGTAGTGAGTTAAAGTTGAGATTTCGTTGACCCGTGTAGAACATAAATCTGAACGATGTTACAGATAAAGTACTACTTTGACGTTGCGGAAGCATGCACAACAAAACAGCCATGAAAGCAAACCTACATCTGGGGGGACAAGCCCAAGAGCCAATTTACTATCAAGAGCTTCAGAGATACAAGTATACGAATACTAGCCACCACTACGTATTCACTCATCACCCGTCTACACTCTTCTCAAGTAAACTTGAAGTTAAATCCTCAGCCTAACGAAGCCTAATCTAGACTTATTCTTGAGAGATCTACCAACAATATAGAAGAGAAAAACGAAATAAACAAGAAAAAACATAGTCTGAGACAAACTGTGTTATATGTACTACATGATGTTCCAGAAGATGTTACTGAGATGCAAGATGACTCTCGGCACTACATTGTGCGAGGATAACAATATCAGCTCTCTCCTGTCTCCTTATGAACGTGTATGAGCCTCCTTATATAGCCTCCAAGTCGTAGATCTTCTCTTGTAGCCCAAGTAACACGTTTCCTTGTAGATAAGGATTTTTTTTTTTCCTATAAAAAAAAAAGAGGATCAATAATGGTTCCCCATTTCCCCCCTTAGTGTGTCTCGAACCCCTGACCTATTGGTTTGGAGGCGGAGCGTCTTACCACTAGACTGCGCTCCGTTAACTTCCTTTAGTTGATTTTAGGGTTTGTATTTCTTTTAATTACAATTAGCCTGCTAATCTAGATGTATGTTTCATGATGCTTATTCTCATGCATAATTACTTGATCACTAATTATGTATGTTTGGTTATGTTTTTATGCTTTAGCCGGATAATTGCATAATGGATCTCATGAATACATATTATGATGATTTGATTGTCCTAGCCGAAGTTAGATTATCATAGGTCTTGCATATAGTTGATATAGGTATCGTAGCTGAACCCTGTTGATTATATCTATCGATACTTGATCTTTATTGCGCTTAGTTTAATTTCTATAAGACCGAGAGGAGATTAGGATTTTATTAAGTGACAATCTATGCTGCCCTAGCCAGAGTGTTAGATTATATTCGTGTATCGCATCGAGGTTGGATTAAATTGGTTAATTGAGTTATTTGTTACTTGTTTAGATATGATTAGATAGACTTCCCTTGAATCAACCTTGTTTCTTATTTAAGTTATTCGTTTGATTTATTCGTTTATTTCCTTAATTATTTGAGTTCTTTAATTGTTTATTTTCTTTGCCTAGGATTTTAAAAACCACATACTTAATTTCTCTTTTCCTAAACATCAGTTTAATTCTAGAGTAGAGGTACTTTGTGTAATTTCGGTATATTAGTCCCCGTGGAAACGATACTCGTACTTGTTCTTTACTATACTTATTTTGTGTGGTTGAACATAGTGAGATCAAAAAGCTAGGAAAAATAATTTGCAAATTGCAAGTTGGTTATACGATTTTCAACTCTCAGACATTAAAGAGACTACTTGTTTGAAATGAAAACCTCTTCGACATGACAATAAACATGACATACATAGGGGTAAATAGATAACCAGTCCATCGTGAAAAAATTGCCTTTGTCAGCTATTTCTAAAATAAGCTTTCAGAACTCCTTGACTTTTAAACATCGTAAGGTCATAATACGACTACGGAAACTCGACTCTTTTTTTCTTTTATTTTTTCTTAACCTATTGGATTCTCGGGATCATTTTACATTAAGTACTCATGTTGATTAATCTATACTATTATAAAAAGTGTCTTGTTTACAAAATTTGAATTTCCTATTATGCCCTTACTACAATAGAATAATTGATAATATCATTAACTGATTTCTAATTAAAATTATATTCTATATCAAACTTCATCTCAATTTTTTTTTTATTTCATTAAATAATTCCATCATCAATCTGTTCTATTTTTTACTTTTTTATTTGTTAAGCGTTTTGATTTTTTTGTTCTAGAACGTACAACATCATAACAACAAAAATAAAATCTAAAATGATATCCATAATTTAATTTAGAACAAAAATAATTTATTAAGATTAGATCCATTGTGTACTATTGTTATACGAGTTATATAATTTAATTTAGAATAAATTATTTGGAAGAAATTAATTTGTAGGATTATATTTATTTTTGAATGTGTCAGCTTAAAACATATAATGCATATTATACTATACAGTACATAATATACGTTATTATCATGATATTATACGTCATAATATTCTTGTTATCTATTGTTATTGTTTTAGACTCCACCTACTTTGACGTAAAAAGACGTAAAATTAAGGTCATACAAGAAAGTATAAAAGTTTATCTACCATTTTATAATTCGTTTACGTGAAGAAGTATGAAAAAATCGACATACTTTATTAAAGTTTGGGCAATTTTATACTTCCTATGGCTCACGATTATTGAGACGTTTCAAATAGTAGTTTTTCTTTCAAGCATTTTCGAGCGTCGTGATGGTGAGGTTTAAAATATTTTTTTTAAGAAATTTTTATTTTACGTGATACTAGAACACTTGTAGTATCACGTAAAATAAAAATATCTTTAAAAAGATATTTTAAACCTCACCATCACGACGCTCGAAAATGCTTGAAAGAAAAACTACTGTTTGAAACGTCTCAATAATCGTGAGCCAGAGGAAGTAGTATATATATCACGGTATAATATTATATTTCAAAAAGTGGAGTGATAATTTTATATCACATTTTACCTTTTTCAAAAAATAAATAAATTATCTACCCTAAGTCCCTAATATACAATATCCAATAAAAAACAACATCCATATTTTATCCATCTAAATTCATACAAAGTAAACATCATATTTATCCATCTATATTTTATATTTATTTTTACTATTTCTTGTAAAAATATTCATCATTTTATATGCAAGGTGAATATTATAGACAATGGAATTGAGTAATCTAAAGGGGCATATATTTGATGAATAATTTAATATAGTAATTGATTTTTTGGGATAAGGTATAGATCGAATACAATAGGATTAGACTAATCATACATGTTTGACTTGAATTCGATTTTAAAAGATCAGTTCCAAATCTAAGCAAACATTGTGGGTCTTCCTAATATTAGCTTTGAGATAGCACTGATTTTTTCAATCTTACAAAGTAAATATGGAGTTACATATGAAATTTAGTGTTTTAAAAGGAAATTATCTTATAAATGAAACTTTATATATTGTAACTTTCAAGCGTTATTGATTATAATTATAGGTCGGTTTAAAAGATCTAGGAGGGTGCTTGTGTGATAGAACGAAATGAGAATTGAACGAGATAAAGGTATATGAATAGAATAAAAATGAATGGTTGATTCGCATACAATGGTGGATCCAGAAAGTTGCCCATTGGAGGCTGAAATTTTCAAATTATAAAATTCGACACATCATTCCTAAAATTCAATTCACTGGTGGAGGCTTTAGCATAAAAATTCATATAAAATTTTAACGACTTCAAAATTTTATTTAAAAAAAAAAAAAAAAAAAAAAAAAAAAAAAAAAAAAAACATTATGATAGTACTTTAAGTGTCATGTCCCATGTACATAGATTTGCTCATGTTTGTATAATTGGTATGTATAAACAATATGAAATGAATAAAATATTATTTATGTTATTTCATTCTTATGATCAATAGTTAGAAATGAATTGTAAGGGGGTGAAATTGGTTTATTTTGTAGGACGAAATTACCCTTTTATGTTTAAATAGTTAATACAAATAGTATTTCTTTCATCACTTTCTTATTAATGGCATGGATAAAAATTATATTCTTCACTGTAATCTCACAGCTATAAGAATGAACATATTTCATATAATTTTTAAGTTAGTGACATATTTAAGTTCGAACTTTAAAATGCGGTTTGATTATCGGTTAACCATTTTAACTATTATTATTATTATTATTATTATTATTATTATTATTATTATTATTATTATTATTAATATTATTATTATTATTATTATTATTATTATTATTATTATTTTAATTATTTTATTTTTTTTTATTATTATTAGTGCAGAAGGCAGAATTATAAACTTAAAGAACTTCGTTTGACAATAAATCCAAAGAATAGAGAACGACTTAGAGGTGTAAGCCTTTCGACGTCGAGGCTGTGTTAGTATGGTTATTAACCATATAACCGTAACTGTTTAGCCGACCCTACTTATATTCAATATATTATGGCTCTTTTATTTTTGTTAAGAAATTATGCTTCAACTTGCTTTATTCATTTTTTTTATTGCCGGAATTGATTAAGTTAAGATGAGGGATGTGGGTGAAGAGAGAGAGTGAGTTCTCTTTTCCAATTTTAACATTATAATTTGAAAACTAAAAGAAAACAAAGTCAAAAACTTCAATAATACGTATACTCATAGTTGAGCATATCAACATGTTTATCTCGTGTGTGGAGCTCCCCTTATATACATACGTTAATTATATGTAAAGCAAGAAAATTACACTATTAATAGGAGTGAGAAAGAATGTAGAATAAGTGGCAACAACATTACAGGAAAGTTGTTAAAAAAACAAACTATTCAAGAACCAACTTTGGAAAGGAAAAATAAATGAAGCGGTTCTAACTAAAAGGAACTTTAAATTCAATAAAACGAAGAAAATATCTATATTCGTAAAGTTAGAACAAAAAATATGTTTAATATGAGTGGATCTACATAATGGATCACTTAGGCACATGAAGATTGAGATTTATAAATAGATTGTTGGGATATAAAAAATATTTCATGCTTTTGGATAGAAGTTATATGGGAAAAAATACTTCCAAATGAGAAAGTACATTTTATTTGCCACCATGTCTTGCTTTTTCTTAATGTTTAACATGATTTTACTTTAAAATTTAAAATATTTTGTGCATGTGAAAATGTGACTTTCGCTAAAATGTGACGGAAACATATTATATTGTGTGTATAGCATTTACCGTCAATGAAAACATTTAAAATTGAAGTTAAAAATAAGTAAATACTGTTTTTTTCTTAATTTCATTTGAGTTCTTAATCATAATTATTTGCAATATAAGTAGCATACAATATGATATATGTTCAACCAAAACAGTAATTTATATATAATATAATTGAATAGCTTGTTTTATTTAGATTAATCATCTTTTCATAATAATATTGAGTATTTTTTTTATAGCATATGCTACTTTTACAAATTTATACATAATGATTTTTTTATCATGAAAGCAAAAAAATTTAGTTTAACGTGCAACGCACGTTACCTCTGCTAGTAATATAAAATTGTGTTATTGTTATCAATATTACAATACTTATTATTCTTTGGACACAAACATAATATATGACTAAGGAATTGAAAAATGATAACTACTAAAACATCATCCACGTAATACAAATGGCCAAAATGGTAAGAATATCACCTTATGTAACCAGGATATAAAAATATGTTAATATAAAAAGAAAAAAAACTTTCAATATAAAAGGGAGAACATAAAAGTATATAATTTATATCCCTAGCAAATGTTATTTGTCGCATCTGGATGTAATCAAGTAACAAACAACCATAATTCTAGTGGCCAGCCCCACCGCGGCTAGGACCAGATTCTTCCACTTCTGCAAGCTTACGATCATCTACCTTCTTATGTCCTTCGCCTGGGCTAGGGCCTCCCTTTGCAATAACATGTGAAACTTTTTGATCTTTGAAATTGTTCGTATTCCCTGTAACAAATAAAACTAAACTGAATAAAATGAAGATAATAAGGAAATTTGTTGTTATCATTTTCATCGTCATGTCGTTCCTTGATCAAAACTTCTACAATTGAAGAAATAAGAATGTGAATTATCAAATTTATTAGAAATTGAATTAATTGCTTTAAGGGATTTAGTAATCATTATATATAAATACTACACAAATTTGTAACTAAGAATGAGAGCTATAGTTTAGTGGGCATCATTCAAAACTAACACCCAAATTTGATGTTATGTTATTAGATCTATATTATTAATGGTTGTAGCGTGTTTTAGGGGATATTGCATGGAAGGTATAGCCTAACTTGCATCTAAAATATTGTGGGAAAAAAATAGTGATAGAGAGCATAAGTTGGTTACTATTTGAGTTTGGTTATAATTCATGCATTTCTTCATCAACTTCTTGAAATGTGATAATAAGAGAACTATAAATATTCCTTAACCTAAATTAGGCAAAACACACTACTAATATACATACCGTCAATGCAATGGATTCAAATTGTTTTTTATACGTATAGACAACAATAAAATATAACAACTGCTATCTACAATTGTTCAACATAACAATTTCAAATTGTTATCCATTTTCAAGTTTATATTATGTAATGTCCATTTAAAATCGTTTTTATTACATAGATAATGGGTGTATTATGCTACGTATTTCGTGCTCATTTAATTTTTCATAATTTTAAAAATTAATATAAATGAAATATAAGATGATGCAAAATGATACTACATATTACCCATCAAACATTGCCTACAATACCATCCAAACATTCTATAATAACTTGTAATATAAAAACATACTAATAGTAAAACTAAATGATTTATAAAGAGCATGTTCTGGTTTCTAAAGAGCACGTTCAAACACGTCATCTCCTTCAGTTGTAAAAGTCCCATCTTTCTTTCCTTTGGATTAAATTGTCAATTCATAGTTATCCTCAAAAGCAATCACCAAACGCAACTAAAATGATAAAATGAAATTATAACTATTTATCTTATACTCCATCTGTGTCACTCTAAGTGATGATAGAGTGTATTTTTACTATAATATCTAAGTGTTTAATAATCGTTTTCTTATCTTATTTTGATAGTTTAGCTCATGTTTGGTATTGTTTACATTATTTCGAGCTAGATTACGCTTTTGAGTTGTTTTAAGTGTTTTTAGGGCTTTTGAGTAGAGAAAACCCAAGATGAGATGAGAGAGGACGAAACTAAGGAAGATGATGAAGTATTGATCCCAAGTTCTGACTTCTCACGATGTTATTGAAGAGTTATTCTGGAATAATGGAAGCATATCATTGAAGAGGGGTTCGATAGGAGCATGTAGGCGAAAACGGAGGTCAATTCGGAGTTCGGACGAGAAAGATACGGTCGAAACAAGAAAGACGTGCAAACTGCATGGATATGCGCGACCGAGTGCTCGACCGAGTCAACACCTTCGTATATGTATGAATTAGGAGATGATCTTAGGCCATCTTTCTTTAGCCGCATGATTCCTATACACTAACCTTGTTCATAATCCTTTGTTTACCCGTTTTGAGCCTTTATTAGCCTTTCTTTGTAAAATCGGATGGTAGGAGGTTTGGATGGTTATGGGTATCTTTTGGTAGTTAGTTGTATGGAAGGAGTTGGAAAGAATATTTTGTTGTGGTGTAGAGGGAGAAGAAAAGAATTGTAGATGCTTGTATAGTTTGTTAGAAAAAATTGTAAGTATAAAAAAAATAAAAGAAAAAGAAAAAGAAAAAAAAAAGGAAAAATAGTGCTTTTGATTATCATTAGATAGAACATCTTTAGATGAGCTCTATGAAAAAAAATAAAAAAATATATATATAGGGAGTGGTTCGTGTGCAAATAAATCATTGCGTGCTAAAATGCGAAAGATGCTTAAAACTATACAAAATCATGCTTAAATCAGTATATATTTATGCTTACAACACCATTATTTTTTTTAATGTACAAATCCATGCTGAAACCTAGTCATGCTTACAATATCTTATAATCATGCTTAAATCAATTACAGCCATAGATCAAATTAAGATCAATGGTTCAGATCTATTCCTATTTCTCACACCAGGACTTATTTCTATATGATCCATCCTCTATATATAAGCATAAGGGGATAGTTAGTTTTGAGTTGTATTTTTGATATTTTAGCTTCTTGAGTATTGTAATTGGTGTGTTGGATAGTAGAAGATGGAGTAAAAATCCGTACTTTGGTTGGATTTAAAAAAAGGTTGATGATTTGGAGTAATTTGAGTCACTTACCCTATACATTCCTTACCTTAACCAATTTCCCTACATTATAAGCTTTTATAAAGTCCTTTTTGATTCTAGTTTGTAAATATTACATTAGGTGGAGATGTTGAGAAAAAGGGCAAGCCTATGGTAAACATGTTGCATTGCATTGATGTTGAGTGAACCCTTTTGATGTGCATTATATTATACCACTCCGGTCCCCTATACTTGACTCATTTGCTTTTTGACTTTTCGGCACGCATTTCCACCGAGATGTAGTACGGGTTTTACGATATAATTTTGAAATATTATTTCTTTTACGGGGTACTACATCTCGGTGGAAATGCTTGCCGAAAAGTCAAAAAGCAAATGAGTCAAGTATAGGGGACCGGAGTGGTACATCTTTTCTTTGAGAGAGTTGAGTGTTCACTTATACACATATAATATCACATGTTTGAGAGTATTCTTAGATTGAAGAACATGATTTGAATTTGTTGAATGAGTTGTGTTATTGATGCTAAGGTTGTATGCATAGTTTTGATCATGATGAGGTTTGTTTATGAAAAATTTTGAGGCCTGTGTAGTTCACAATGCTCGAGTCTATTGTTTATTTCGTTTTAGTATTGTTCGGGACGAACACTGTTTGAGTTTGGGGGATTTTGATAGAGTGTATTTTTACTATATTATCTAAGTGTTTAATAATCATTTTCTTATCTTATTTTGATAGTTTAGCTCATGTTTTGTATTGTTTACATTATTTCGAGCTAGATTACGCTTTTGGGTTGTTTTGAGTGTTTTTAGGGGTTTTGAGTAGAAAAAACCCAAGATGAGATGAGAGACGACGAAGCTAAGGAAGATGATGAAGTATTGATCCCAAGTTCTGACTTCTTACGATGTTATTGAAGAGAAATTCTGGAATAATGGAAGCATAGCATCGAAGAGGGATTTGATAGGAGCATGTAGGCAAAAACGGAGGTCAATTCGGAGTTCGGACGAGAAAGATACGGTCGAAATAAGAAAGACACGCAAATTGCATGGACATGCGCGACCGAGTGCTCGACCGAGTCAACCCGGTCGAGCCAAAACACGGGAATGCTCAAATTTCATATTTTTTTATTTATTATTTTAACTTAATCCTTGTACACTTAGGTAACCATTACTAATCCCTACCTTATAAATACCCCAAAACTCATCATTGTACCCAAGATTTGATAGTTTAGATCTCTCTAGTTTTCCACTTAATTGTTTATATTACTTTCAGGCTGCTAGTTGCATGTCTATGTTAGGCGTCCGAGCTTTGGCATATGATAGTTTACAAACTCACCATTCTCATGCGGAGAAGGAAAAGGAGAAACTTCAGGCTAAGGTACATCGCCTTCGTGAAGGAGCTTGCCAACGCGAAGCTTTTCAGGCTCTCCAAGCCCAGAAAACAAAGCTTGAAGAGGAGCTATCTGAATTGAGAAAAAAAGATCAAGACATGGAGACCTATCTGCAAGCCCGAGAGAAGGAGGTTTCACAACTCCGAGTCAGCTCTGCATCCTATGCTCAGCAGGCGCACGATTTCCACAAGGCCTTAGAGGCTTCTGTCCTGCAGATAGCGGGGGCGCATGATGCCCACTTTGCAGAAGTTGAACAACTCAGAAGACAGTATGAGCAAGAACTGGCACGAGCTAAAATCTCCTCTCATGCTGAAGGCCTAAAGGAAGGGTTGGAACAAGATCTTATTAAGGGCATGAGGGGCTGCCGATCTCAGCTCCTGCTTACTCCTTATGGGCAGGCTTTCCTTGATCACTTGATTAATCACCTACCGGAGGCGTATACTCCCCTAGTTTATGGGCTAGGATGACAGAGCCTCTTTCCGAATGGGCGGCTAAGTCTGTATTTGAATGTTGCCAGATGCTGGGCATTCCCGAGAGGGCCGGATCTGTGAATCTTGGGCCTATTGTACAGGCTTTCAGTCAAGCGCCTGAGACACTGGCGCTTAATCGTAAGATTAGCGATCAGAACCCCTGGTATCTTTAGGTGTTTCGGAAGGCAGCTGACATCCTTCATCGCCCTCATGATCACTTGGAGCCATCACCCTCCTGGGGTTCCCCTCGCATTCAAACCTTCCTTCCCGATGCTGAGATACAAGGGCTCCCGAAGAGGGTTTTTGAAGAGGTATTACTTTATTATCTAAGAACCCCTCTTTTACTTGCTTTTGCGTCATTTATATTTTTAGCATAAGCAATCCCTCCAGTCATCATTATTCATTATGATTTTTTATTATTTTTTTTTTGTAGGAAAATGAATCTCCCGATTTGCTCCCGCCCAGATGCGAGTTTCCCCTTGAGATCTCCTCTCCCGAGTTATCTTTATCCAATTCCTTAGATACGGAATCTGATGACGACATGCGCACTCCTGCCAAGCGAGCTGCTTTGCTCAAGGGCGCCGAGAAAGTCCCTTCTATTCCCCCTATGGAGGTTCAAGTGGAGAGTGTGACAGAGATTGGCGCCCCTACTTCCTAAGTTGAGCAGGTCAACGAGGATTTCGCTATCGCTCCCAATCCGTCTTTAGCTCCTTCTACTGTCGATGCTTTTGCCCCCCACGTTGAGGATCCTGCAGATCCTGCTCATGATGCTGACCGTTTTGTGGCCAATTTATTCAATTCTGATGTTGTCGAGCCTTCCGCTCAAAACTAGGGTTCTTTTATTGGCTTCCCCTTTATGTTGGTTAATGTTCCAAAACAAATCTTTTTAGTTTCTGCTCTAGTTTTTACTCTGGATTTTTGGATGATTGGGATAGTTTTATCTTTTCAGAATCTGCTTTTTGTTTTTGTTGGCATGATCCATTCTCCGTTTGTTTGTGGGTATGCATTTCCTCGTCTTATTCATGCTTGTTATTCACATAGGTAATGAGAGTGGTTTGAAGTAATGCAATATAGATATCGACATAGGAAACGCATTTTAAGATAATGGAATACAGATATCACCATAGGGGAATACTCCCTACTCCCTCCCCCAGTGAGGTATAAGGAGTCGGGGGAATTATATTTCATTTTAGGTAGTATCTTTTTCAAAATGCCCATTCTCCCTTTTGGCCTTATGGACTTAGTTTGCTTTTTCCACATATTGACAGACTAAGAAAAAAATAAACATAAATGAAGGGTATGATTGGCTTTGCTCTCTCTTTCTTCTCATAGAGTGATACCTACTCTTCCATGGTCGCAGGGGTATTTTTCTTGGTATGACTCTCATATATCATGTTAATAACACCTTTAGGCTCTGGTGTTCTTTCTACCTCAGACATTTTGTCCTCCGCCTCCTTGCGCTTCTTATTTTGATCACATTCCTTCTTGACATACTCCAGGAGCTCCCCTTCCTGGATCAGTTTCTCAATAGCTATTTTCAGATTTCTGCATTCGTTGGTCATGTGTCCATAGTCGTTATGAAACCTGCAGAATTTATCAGATGGTGGTTTCCTCAGGGGATGCCTATGTCCCATGGGGATTTGCACTCCTGGCTTTTCATGATTATTTCAAGCAGGTCGTCGGGCTGTTTAACTAGAGGAGTGAAAGGCCTCAAGAACCGCTCGTTCTGTTCGGTTCTCCTAACATCTGTAGCTGATCTTTTCTTTTCCTCTGGTCATTTCTCCTTTTGAGAAGTGAGTTCGGCCCTCTTGCTACTCAGGGCTTCCTCCATGTGAATATACTTTTGAACTCTGGTCAGTAACTCCTCAAAAGAAGTGGCTTCTTTGTTGATGAGAGAGGCAAAGAATTGCCCTGGCTTTAGACCATCCACACATGCATGCACCTTTAGCTTTGGTTCCACCCCTGGGATTTCTAAGACGGCCTCATTAAAACGTGTCATATAGTCTCTCAGACTTTCGTTGGCACCTTGTTTTATAGTCGTCAGATGCAGGGAGTTCCGAGTAGTCCTTTTAGCCTGACAAACTGTTGTAGAAAAACCTCCCTCAGATCCAGGAAGGAGTGGATAGAGGATCTTGGTAACTGCTTGAAACAGTGTTGAGCAGTTCCGGACAAAGTTGTGAGAAATACTCTACATTGGATGCCTTCCGAATACTGGTGGAGAAGGCATAAGCTTTCAAATTTCATCAAATGTTCTCCAGGGTCGCCTTTTCCCTGGTATTCGCAGGAGATTGTCTAAAATTGCTGGGAACTGGATCCATTTGGATATCTACTGAGAACGGGTTGTTCTCATCGATGTATACAGAGAAAAGTTCCGACCTATGTCCTCCACTTTTTTGAGCTGGAATATGCTTTAGGTTTCTTTCCTCATTTGCAGAGCGAATTTCTCCTTCGCCTGCTTCTGCTTCTTTCAAGGTCCTCTCTGGGATTTGCTTATGCTTTTTCAGCCTTTCCACTTCTTTTACCAAAAGCTTCATTTGTTCTTGTTGCCGGGCATATTTCTTGGCCCATGCATTATCAATGTTCTCCTCAAGGTTACCCTCGTGTTCCTTAGGATCTTCCTCATCCAAGGATTCCCCATCAGTAAGGAATCCCTTCTCTTGTCCTGCAGTTATTGATGGCAGCCTGGTAGCTAGTCCTTGGGCTATGCTTGGGGTTACAGGCTTTTGCTTGTGTACTAGGGGGGTGCTTTTACTCCCCCAGCCTTCTTGGGTTTCACCCGGAGGATTTGCGTTTTTGGAGTTCATCCCCAAAACATGGAGTCTTTTCTCGACGGCCCCCTCGACCGCACCCTCTATGAGTGCTTTCATCTGGAGGAGCATGGTGGGGGAAAAGTGAGCTTCCGCATTGACACTGGCTTCTGTTGCTAGAGTATTCTATCATTTATTCCCGGGCAGAGAATTTTCTGAGTTTTCAGGAGCTTGGCAGGCTTCTTTTGAAGCAGCATCTGAGTTAGTAGTCATCTTTGCAAGGTTCTGCAAATGTTTGGAGATTTTTAGAGCGTTAGATCCAGATGCCTTTAAAATGAGGCTTAAATAGATGTTGTTTGTTTCTGACAGATTGATAGGGTGTATTTTTACCTTATTATCTAAGTGTTTCATAATCGTTTTCATGTCTTATTTTGATAGTTTAGCTTATGTTTTGTATTGTTTATGTTATTTCAAGCTAGATTACGCTTTTGGGTTGTTTTGAGTGTTTTTAGGGCTTTGAGTCGAGAAAACCCAAGGTGAGACAAGAGACGATGCAACCAAGGAAGATGATGACGTATTGACCCCAAAGTTTTGACTTCTCATGATGTTATTGAAGACTTATTTTGGAATTATGGAAGCATAGAATTGAAGAGGAGTTCGATAGGAGCGTGTAGGCGAAAACGGAGGTTAATTCGGAGTTCGAACGAGAAAGATACAGACGAAACAAGAAAGGCGCGCAAACTGCATGGGTCCACTCGGACACCCACTCGGCCGAGTCGTTGGCCGAGTCAAATCGCGATTCTCCAGGAGTTGCTCCACTCGGCCACTCACTCGGCCGAGTCGTTGGCCGAGTCAAACACACGGAATCCTAAATTTGGGATATTTTTATTTCCTTAACCTAATCCTTGCCCATTTAGGTAACAATTATGAATTCCTACCTTATAAATACCCCAAAACTCATCATTGTATCCATGTTTTGATAAGTTTTTTTAGTTCAAAGTTTTCATAGTTTAGAGCTCTCTACATTTCTCCATACTTTAGATTAGTTTTTATTCTTTTCTCTACTTTTATACTTTAGATCTAGATTTATTTTATGTATGAAGACCATTGAAGATTGAAGATTTATTCAAGATTCAAGAGTTTTTCTATCCCTTTCTCTTTTACTCATGCTTTTAATTATGTTTATTCTTCCTTCTACCTTTCTTTTAATTATGTATAGCTAATTGTTTAGTTGGTTTTAGGGATTGAATGCCTAATTGAATTTATGTGAGTATTTTGTTCTACAATTAGCCTTCCAATCTAGGTGCATGTTTCATGGTGCTTATTCTCATGCATGATTACTTGATCACTAATTATGTATGCATAGTTATGTGTTTATGCCTTAGTCGGATAATTGCATAATAGATATCATGAATACATGGTATGATGATTTAATTGTCTTAGCCGAAGTTAGATTATCATATGTTTGCATATAGTCGATATAGGTGTCGTAGCTGAACCTAGTTGATTGTATTATTGATACTTGTTCTATGTTGCACTTGATTTGATTTCTATGAGTCCAAGAGGAGATTAGGATCTTATTAGTTGACGATCTAAACTGCTTTAGCCGGAGTGTTAGGTTATTTTCGTGTATCACATCTAGATTGGATTAAATTGGTTAATTGTGTTCATTAATTACTTGCATATATTTGATTAGGTAGGCTTCCCTAGAATCAACACTTTTCCTTATTTGGTTTTTCCTTGTTTGATTATTTGCTTACTTGTTAGTTACCTTATTTGATTAATTGTTTTCTTATTTATTTATTTATTTCCTTATTTATTTAATTGTGTCCTTCTATTTATTTGTCTAGATTATAAATACCACATCTTTAAATTCTTAATTGCCTATACATCAGTTTAGTTCTAGAGTAGAGGTATTGTGTGTGGTTTCGGTATATCAATCCCTATGGATACGATACTCGTACTTTCGTATACTATACCTATTTTGTGTGGTAGAAAATAGTGCGATCAAATTTTGGCGCCGTTGCCGGGGATTGATTAGATCTCATACGCATATTTTGAAATAGAATTAATAGGTGATTTAGGCGCTTTTAATTTTCTGTTTTTTGGTTTATTGATCTAATCTCTTCTTTCTCTTCTCTTTGATTTTAGGAGCTAAAAATTTAAATATATGACGCAATGAAGAGGCCCGGCGATCATCATGAGGATATCTTCTCCATCGAGACATTGACACCACCTACTTCGGAAGAGGCTCTAAACTCTTGCATCTCCAAGTCGGTATATTCATATTCGGAGATCGATGAAGCTTGTGACGAGATTTTGGAGTACTTAAACCAATTGGAGGCAAATCAACCATCACCGAGCAAAAAGGAGCCCGTCTACCTCGACATCAACAAGAAGGTGGATGATGGAGTCATCGAAGAGGAACTGAAGAAGGATTCCGTCCCAAAAGTGGAGTTGAAGCCACTACCGGAGCATCTCGAGTACCAATTCTTGGGAAAGGAGGAGGAACACGAAGAAGATTCGAGAAGTAACTTTATCGATAGAGAGGGGAGTCGAGAGGTTCCTTTTCTGACCGAAACATATGATTTCTTCTTCGACGAGTTTTCCCTTCGATACTTGTTCGATCCCATGCCCGATGAGGAATCCATACAACCGAGTGGAGTAGTTGATGTTGTTCATATCCGAGTTCGAGAATTCGATTTTCCAACCGAATTCGTGATCGTGGAGATGGAGGAGGATGTCAAGCAACCTCTGATTTTGGGACGTCCGTTCTTAGCAATGAGTAAAGTTCACTTCGACATGGAAAGTGGTGATCTTACATTTCGAGTGCATGAAGAAGAGCTCAAGATTTCGGTTTTAGGAGCAAAAAGAAGGAAACTCGAAGATGGGGGAGAAAAGAGCTTTCATTTTTATCCGCCTTGAAAAGAGGTACCGTCGGGCTAAAGACGTAAAACGTAGCACTTGTTGGGAGGTAACCCAACTCTATCTTTAATTTTCAGTTTTTGTTTTATTTATTTTCGTTTTTGTTTTTCTTTGAGTCTTATCTTTTATTAAGCTTTTTATCCAAGGATTTGCGAAGCTTGTGAGTTTTAGGTTTTCTCGACGAGGTTCCGACTAAGAAGAGAAGATTGATAGTAAGCTAGCTTCGGTGAAAGCTACGCTCGTTAACTTAACCACTTATTCTTCTTAAACTTATTCCTTCATCATGATTCGAAATAAGTTTGGGGGAGGGGGAAGTGTTGCTTTGTTAACTCGTTTACATGAGTTCTTGGATTGTAGCTTACTTTTTGGATATTTCATTAGTAGTTTTTATTTTTGTTGAGTCTTAGGAGTTAATTGAGTCAAATGAGCATGTGATGATAGTATTGTGGCTTTGGCCGATGATAGAAAATTTTTGTTGATTTTTGGAGAAAAATTCCTGATCTTTATTATGCATGGAACCTTGGTGAAGCGACGCATTTTATTTGATGAATTTGAAGTATGTTATGATGTCAGGAACTAGTTAGTTTGAACCCGTGAGATTTGAGCTATTTGTGCATATTTATGCCCATTGTTTGATTGAGTGATCATGCATTCTTCATTGTTTCTAGAACTTGCCCTATTTCTCCATCAAGACCTTGGTATATTTATGAACTAGGAGATGATCTTAGGCCATCTTTCTTTAGCCACAAGATTTCTATACACTAACCTTGTGCATAAACCTTTGTTTACCCCTTTTGAGCCTTTATTAGCCGTTCTTTGTAAAACCGGATGATAGGAGGTTTGGATGGTTATGGGTATCTTTTGGTAGTTGGTGATATGGAAAGAGTTGAAAAGAATATTTGGTTGTGGTGTAGAAGGAGAAAAAGAGAAGAAATTTTAGATGCTTGTTTAAGTATAGTTAGCTATCCCTATAAGCTTAGAAAAAAATGAAAAAAAAAAAAAGAAAAGAAAAGAAATATAGAGCTTTTGTTCGTCATTAGAAAGAACATTCTTAGTTGAGCTCTAGAGAAAAAAAAAAAAAAAAAAAGAGAGAAAAAAAATGGATGAGAAAAAGAGATTAAGCATAAGGGGATAGTTAATTTGAGTTATATTGTTGATATATGAGCATCGTGAGTATTGTAGTTGGTGTGTTGGATGGTAGAAGATGGAGATAAAAATTCATACTTTGGTTGGAGTTGAAAAGAGGTTGATGATTTGGAGTAATTTGAGTCACTTAGCCTATACATTCCCTACCTTAACCAATGTCCCTACATTACAAGCTTATATAAAGACCTTTTTTATCCAAGTTTGTAAGTATTACATTAGGTCAAGATGTAGAGATTAAGGGCAAGCCTATGGTAAACATGTTGCATTGCATTGATGATGAGTGAACCCTTATGATGTGCATTATTTCATACATCTTTTCTTTGAGAGAGTTGAGTGTTCACTTTCATATACAAAATTTTACATGTTGGAGAGAGTTCATTGATGGATTAGCATGTTTTGAGTTTGTTGAATGGATTGTGTTATATATGCTAAGGTTGTGTGCATAGTTTTGATCATGATCATGAGAGATTTTTTTGAAAAGTTTTGAGGCCTATATAGTTCACAATGCTAGAATCTATTGTTTATTTCATTTTTGTTATTGTTCGGGACGAACAATGTTTAAGTTTGGGGGATTTTGATAGGGTGTATTTTTACCTTATTATCTAAGTATTTAATAATCGTTTTCTTGTCTTATTTTGATAGTTTAGCTTATGTTTTATATTGTTTATGTTATTTCGAGCTAGATTATGCTTTTTGGTTGTTTTGAGTGTTTTTAGGGCTTTTGAGTCGAGAAAACCCAAGGTGAGACATGAGACGATGCAACCAAGGAAGATGATGATGTATTGACCCCAAAGTTCTAACTTCTCACGATGTTATTGAAGACTTATTTTGGAATTATGGAAGATTAACATTGAAGAGGAGATTAGGATCTTATTAGGTGACGATCTAAACTGCCTTAGCCGGAGTGTTGGGTTATTTTCGTGTATCACATCTAGATTGGATTAAATTGGTTAATTGTGTTCATTAATTACTTGCATATATTTGATTAGGTAGGCTTCCCTAGAATCAACACTTTTCCTTATTTGGTTTTTCTTTGTTTGATTATTTGCTTACTTGTTAGTTACCTTATTTGATTAATTATTTTCTTATTTATTTATTCATTTCCTTATTTATTTAATTGTGTCCTTTTATTTATTTGCCTAGATTATAAATACCACATCTTTAAATTTTAATTGCCTAGACATCAGTTTAGTTCTAGAGTAGAGGTATTGTGTGTGGTTTCGGTATATCAATCCCTGTGGATACTGATAGGGTGCATTTTTACCCTATCATCTAAGTGTTATATTATCGTTTTCTTGTCGTATTTTGATAGTTTAGCTCATGATTTATATTGTTTATGTTATTTCGAGCTAGATTACGCTTTTGGGTTGTTTTGAGTGTTTTTAGGGCTTTTATGTTGAGAAAACCCAAGATGAGACAAGAGACGATGAAACCAAGGAAGAGATGAAGTATTGATCCCAAGTTATGACTTCTCACGATTTTTTGGAAGAGTTATTCTGGAAAATTGAACGTATAGAATTGAAGAGGGGTTCAATAGGAGCACGTAGGCGAAAACGGAGGTCAATTCGGAGTTCGGATGAGTAAGATATGACCGAAACAAGAAAGTTGCGCAGAACCCTCTCGACCCTCTCGACCACCCTCTCGATCGAGAGAGGTGTCGAGAGGTGCCTCCTGTTTTCCAGACGGGATTTTCTCTAAAAGGCTATTTTTGACTTCTTCTTGGTTTCCTTGTACAATTAGGTATTGGATGCAAACTTTTACCCTATAAATACCTCTAAACCTATCATTGTAAACAAGTTCCTCCACTCTCCTACATTCTTTAGATTAGTTTTTATTCTTTTCTCCATACTTTTATACTTTTAGATCTAGATTTATTTTATGTATGAAGACAATTGAAGATTGAAGATTTATCAAGATTCAAGAGTTTTTCTATCCCTTTCTTTTTACTTTATGCTTTTGATTATGTTTATTCTTCCTTCTACCTTTCTTTTAATTATGTCTAGCTAAATTCCTTAGTTGATTTTAGGGATTGAATGCCTAATTGAATTTATGTGAGTGTTTTTGTTTGCAATTAGCCTTCCAATCTAGATGCATGTTTCATGGTGCTTATTCTCATGCATAGTTAATTGGCCATTAATTGTGTATGCATAATTATGTGTTTATGCCTTGATAGGGTAATTGCATAATAGATCTCATGAATACATGATATGATAGTTTGATTTGTCTTAATTGATAATTGAATTATTATATGTTCATATATAATTGATTTGGTGTCTTAGTTGAACCTAGTTGATTATATCCTTGATACTTGTTCTATTTTGCACTTGATTTTGATTCTTACAATTCAAAAGAATATTAGGATCTTGTTAGGTGACAACTTGCATTGCTTTAATTAGGGTGTAGGTTATTTTTGCATGTATCACATTTAGATTGGATTAAATTGGTTAATTGTATTCATTAATTACTTGCATATATTTGATTAGATAGGCTTCCCTAGAATCAACACTTTTCCTTATTTGATTTCTTTGACTTTACCTTATTTAGTTATTTGCTTATTTGTTTATTTGCATTAATTGTTATTTGCTTTATTATTTATTTATTTCCTTATTTGTTTAATTGAGTCTTTTATTTATTTGTCTAGATTATAAATACCACATTCTTATTTTCTTAATTGCCTAGACATCAGTTTAATTCTAGAGTAGAGGTACTTTGTGTGATTTCGATATATCAATCCCTGTGGATACGATACTCGTACTTTCTTATACTATACCTATTTTGTGTGGTAGAAAATAGTGCGATCAAATTTTGGCGCCGTTGCCGGGGATTGATTAGATTTCACATAGATATTTTGAAATAGGATTAATAGGTGATTTAGGCATTTATTTTTCTGTTTTCTTTGTATTAAACTAACCGTTTCCTTTCTTTGTTGAGGACTATATTCTTATGGCGGATTCGGTAGTGAAAAAGACTCTCAACGATCGGTTCAAACCGGTTGTTGATCGATTCCAGAATGGAGGATAGGGGACTGTTGAGGCTACCGATTACGAGATCAAGGCTTCCCTCATCAACATGGTGCAAGCAAATCAATATGGAGGCACACCGATGGAGGATCCTAATGCTCACCTGAAGCAATTTCTCAACATCTGTGCCACCTACAAGGCAAATGGAGTGCCTGCAGACTACATCAAGCTCACTCTCTTCGAGTGGTCTCTCAAGGATGATGCTAAAGAGTGGCTTGAAGATATAGAGAATCGAGCCGAGATAAAGACATGGAGCGAGCTGTGCAAACTATTCTTAAATAAGTTCTTCCCACCTTCGAGGGCTCAGAGGCTTCTAAACGAGATCAAAACATTCCAACAATTTGAAGATGAGTACCTTTACGAAGCATGGGGGAGATTCAGGAAGATGCTTCGTGTATGCCCCAATCATGGTATGGACAAGGGGGAACAAATCTTCTGCTTCCATCAAGGATTGAACAAGCAATGCAAGAAGGAGCTCGATTATGCATCTAAAGGAGGATTCTTAAATAACGATGTAGAGACGGCCTGGGAGATCATCGAGCTCAACGTCAATACAAGTTATGAGGAGGCTACCGATAGAAGAGTTGGGAGAAGGAAGGTTGCCGCCATTGGATCCGAAGCTTATGAAGATTTGATGGAGAAATACACCAAGACGGCAACGGAGTTGGATGCTTTCAAGAAGACTTATGAGGAGAATAGAGTTGTCCAAGAGCCGAAGAAGGAACCTTCATTGGAGGAGTTGATAAAGACTCTCATATCAACGACGACAAATAAAATTGGAGCCTTGGAGTCTAGTGTAGCAAATTTGACCAAGCACATGAATATGTTGGATGCTCGAGTTGATGAAGTAGCCAATGCTCAAGGAGGAGTCCATAAGCCCGACCATCAAGTTCATGCTATCGAGCTTCGGAGCGGTACTCGGTACACGAATTCATCTTTGGAAGCTGAACATAATGGAGAAGGAAGGCACAAGGATTTGGAGTTCGAGGAGACGAGAAGACGAAGTCTGAATCGAGGACCTCTCGACACCTCTCTCGATCGAGAGGTCGATCGAGAGGTCAATACTGGAGGTCAAAATCCACCTCTCGATACCTCTCTCGATCGAGAGGTCGATCGAGAGGCCCACGACGAGCTTATGCAGAATCCACCTCTCGATACCTCTCTCGATCGAGAGGTGGATCGAGAGGTCAAAAACCGAGGTCAGAAGGGACCTCTCGACACCTCTCTCGATCGAGAGGTCGGTCGAGAGGCCCAGCATCCGCCCCAATTTCCGACTTACACTCCGAAGGCTCCCTTCCCGCAACGATTGACCAAGACGAAGCAAGACGAGAAGTATCAACGGTTTTTGGAGATGCTTCAAAAGGTCAACATCAACATCCCGCTTCTAGATGCACTACGAGACATGCCCAATCACATGAAGTTCATCAAGGACGCGGTGGCGGGGAAGAAGAAGTGGGGGAAGTTTGAGACGATCAATTTGACGGAGGAGTGTAGCGCGGTCCTACAAAAGAAGCTTCCATTAAAGCAAAAGGATCCCGGGAGGTTCACATTAGCTTGCAAGATTGGTGATCACGTCTTCCAAAATGTCCTTTGTGATCTTGGTGCTAGCATCAATTTGATGCCCCTCTCCATCTTCAAGAGGCTCAAGATTGGAAACATGAAGCCGACAACTATCTCCCTACTTATGGCGGATCGATCAGTTTCTTATCCAAGGGGGATAGTTGAAGATGTGCTCGTACAAGTTCAGAATCTTGTGTTTCCAGCGGATTTTGTAGTGTTGGATATGCCCGAGGATGATAATCAACCTTTGATCTTAGGACGGCCATTCCTAGCTACGGGGAGAGCTTTAATCGATATTCAAGATGGAGATTTGACATTTAGAGTCAACGGAGAAGAATTGAAGATTTCCATCTATGAAGCAATGAAGAGGCCCGATGATCATCGAGAGGACGTTTTTGCCGTTCAAGTCTTGGAACCACCTATACCGCCGGCACCGGATGGAGCTTGCGAGGAGATTCTCGAGTTCTTAAATCAGTTGGAAGCCATTCCACCAATGAAGTTAGCCGAATTCAAGAGATCAATCGATGGAGCCATGAAGAAACTCGATGATGGGGGAGAGACGAACTTTCATTTTGATCCACCTTGATAGGAGGTATCGTCGGGCTAAAGACGTAAAACGTAGCACTTGTTGGGAGGTAACCCAACTCTATCTTTAATTTTCAGTTTTTATTTCATTTGTTTTTATTTTTGTTTTTCTTTGAGTCTTATCTTTTATTAAGCTTTTTATCCAAGAATTTTCGAAGCTTGTGAGTTGTAGGTTTTCTTGACGAGGTTTCGACTAAGAGGAGAAGATCGATAGTAAGCTAGCTTCGGTGAAAGGTACGCTCGTTAACTTAACCACTCCTTCTTTTTAAACTTATTCCTTCATCATGATTCGAAATAAGTTTGGGGGAGGGAGAAGTGTGGCTTTGTTAACTCGTTTACATGGGTTCTTGGATTGTAGCTTAATTTTTGGATATTTTATTAGTAGTTTTTATTTTTGTTGAGTCTTAGGTTTAAGTTGAGTCGAATAAGCATGTGATGATAGTATTGTGAATTTGGCCGATGATAGTATTTTTATTGATTTTTGAAGAAAAATTCATGATCTTTATTATGCATGGAACCTTGGCGAAGTGACGCAATTTATTTGATGAATTTGAAGTATGTTATGATGTCGGGAATTAGTTAGTTTGAACCCGTGAGATTTGAGCTATTTGTGCATGTTGATGCCTATTTTTCTTGATTGAGTGATCATGTATGCTTCATTGTTTCTAGAACTTGCCCTATTTCTCCATCAAGACCTTAGTATATTTATGAACTAGGAGATGATCTTAGGCCATCTTTCTTTAGCCACATGATTCCTATACACTAACCTTGTTCATAATCCTTTGTTTACCCCTTTTGAGCCTTTATTAGCCGTTCTTTGTAAAACCGGATGATAGGAGGTTTGGATGGTTATGGGTATCTTGTTGTGGTTGGTAGTATGGAAGGAGTTGAAAAAAATATTTGTTGTGGTGTAGAAGGAGAAAAAGAAAAGAAAACTTAGATGCTTGTTAAAGTATAGTTAGCTATCCCTATAAGCTTAGAAAAATAGTTGTGAAAAGAAAAAAAATAGAGCCTTTGTTCAACATTAGAAAGAACATTCATTAGATGAGCTCTAAGAAAAAAAAAAAAAGAAAAAGAAGAGAATGAGAATAAAAGCATAAGGGGGTAGTTAACTTGAATTGTATTATGTGCATCTATGATATTGATGTTTTGTAGTTGGTGTTGGATGGTAGAAGATGGAGTTGAAAAACCATACTTTGTTTGGAGTTGAAAAGAGGTTGATGATTTAGAGCATTTTGAGTCACTTAGCCTATATATTCCCTACCTTAACCAATGTCCCTACATTACAAGCTTATATATAAAGACCTTTTTGATCTTAGTTTGTGGATATTACATTAGGTGGAGATGTTGAGAAAGGGGGCAAGCCTATGGTAAACATGTTGCATTGCATTGATATTGAGTGAACCCTTATGATGTGCATTATCTTATACATCTTTTCTTTGAGAGAGTTGAGTGTTCACTTATACACATATAATTTCACATGTTTGAGAGTGTTCTTTGATTGAATAGCATGATTTGGATTTATTGAATAGGTTGTGCTATTGATGCTAAGGTTGTATGCATAGTTTTGATCATGATCATGAGCTTGTTTTTGAAAAAAGTTTTGAGGCCTAAATAGTTCACAATGCTTGAGTCTATTGTTTATTTCGTTTTTGTTATTGTTCGGGACGAACAATGTTTAAGTTTTGGGGATTTTGATAGGGTGCATTTTTACCCTATCATCTAAGTGTTATATTATCGTTTTCTTGTCGTATTTTGATAGTTTAGCTCATGATTTATATTGTTTATGTTATTTCGAGCTAGATTACGCTTTTGGGTTGTTTTGAGTGTTTTTAGGGCTTTTATGTTGAGAAAACCCAAGATGAGACAAGAGACGATGAAACCAAGGAAGAGATGAAGTATTGATCCCAAGTTCTGACTTCTCACGATTTTTTGGAAGAGTTATTCTGGAAAATTGAACGCATAGAATTGAAGAGGGGTTCAATAGGAGCACGTAGGCGAAAACGGAGGTCAATTCGGAGTTCGGATGAGGAAGATATGACCGAAACAAGAAAGTTGCGCAGAACCCTCTCGACCCTCTCGACCACCCTCTCGATCGAGAGAGGTGTCGAGAGGTGCCTCCTGTTTTCCAGACGGGATTTTCTCAAAAAGGCTATTTTTGACTTCTTCTTGGTTTCCTTGTACAATTAGGTATTGGATGCAAACTTTTACCCTATAAATACCTCTAAACCTATCATTGTAAACAAGTTCCTCCACTCTCCTACATTCTTTAGATTAGTTTTTATTCTTTTCTCCATACTTTTATACTTTTAGATCTAGATTTATTTTATGTATGAAGACAATTGAAGATTGAAGATTTATCAAGATTCAAGAGTTTTCCTATCCCTTTCTTTTTACTTTATGCTTTTGATTATGTTTATTCTTCCTTCTACCTTTCTTTTAATTATGTCTAGCTAAATTCCTTAGTTGATTTTAGGGATTGAATGCCTAATTGAATTTATGTGAGTGTTTTTGTTTGCAATTAGCCTTCCAATCTAGATGCATGTTTCATGGTGCTTATTCTCATGCATAGTTAATTGGCCATTAATTGTGTATGCATAATTATGTGTTTATGCCTTGATAGGGTAATTGCATAATAGATCTCATGAATACATGATATGATAGTTTGATTTGTCTTAATTGATAATTGAATTATTATATGTTCATATATAATTGATTTGGTGTCTTAGTTGAACCTAGTTGATTATATCCTTGATACTTGTTCTATTTTGCACTTGATTTTGATTCTTACAATTCAAAAGAATATTAGGATCTTGTTAGGTGACAACTTGCATTGCTTTAATTAGGGTGTAGGTTATTTTTGCATGTATCACATTTAGATTGGATTAAATTGGTTAATTGTATTCATTAATTACTTGCATATATTTGATTAGGTAGGCTTCCCTAGAATCAACACTTTTCCTTATTTGATTTCTTTGACTTTACCTTATTTAGTTATTTGCTTATTTGTTTATTTGCATTAATTGTTATTTGCTTTATTATTTATTTATTTCCTTATTTGTTTAATTGAGTCTTTTATTTATTTGTCTAGATTATAAATACCACATTCTTATTTTCTTAATTGCCTAGACATCAGTTTAATTCTAGAGTAGAGGTACTTTGTGTGATTTCGATATATCAATCCATGTGGATACGATACTCGTACTTTCTTATACTATACCTATTTTGTGTGGTAGAAAATAGTGCGATCAATACGATACTCGTACTTTCGTATACTATACCTATTTTTTGTGGTAGAAAATAGTGCGATCACAGATCTTTTACAATTAGGAGGCATTTGTATAAGTTTTTATAGATGCTGCCTGCTCATGCAAGACTTAAGGGGTAGTGCCTGTTTGTATAAGGCTTGATGGATGGTGCTTATTTTCATAGGGCTTAATGCATGGTGCCTATTTTCATAAGGCTTAATGTATGGTGCCTAACTATGTAGGGCTTTTTGAGGGTTCTGTCTACTGTGTAGGGCTTATGAAGTTTGTGCCTATTAAATAGGGCTTTTGAGGATTTTTCCTATTATATAGGGCTTACGAGAGTGTTGCCTATTTGATAGGGCTTTCTTGGGGGTTCTGCCTATTATATTGGGCTTACGAGAGTGTTGCCTATTGACTAGAGCTATTTCTAGCCTAGCAATAATACCAAACTAGCTAGTAGTCCGAGTCGAACCACAAGGAGTGAATATGGCGATAACAAATCAAGTAGTCTATATCGTCTCCATTATACTATCTAAGCACATGATCATGATTTGGTTTTTTACTTGACTAGGCAAAGAGTAAATTCAACAATGTAAAGTAAACAAGGCAAATAGAATGCAAATGAAGAATATCAATAGTAAAAGGCATGGATCCAAGTGATTTCCAATATGATGATGATGATAGCCTTAGAATCTAGATGCTTCAAGCCAATTTAATCCACCTTGGATGGTTTCTTATACCAAATATGCTAACCTACCTTACTAGGGTGATTAACAAGTTGATTGATAGAGCAACAAATGCTTTCTAAGCCTTTAAGTACTCCATCAACTCCAAATAGCACAAATTATATCTAAGATAACCTACCAACTCTCTTCCAACTCATCTAATTCTTTCTAGGAACTATAAGAGATGAAATCAAGTGATATGGGTATGGATTGATGCCAAGTGCTATGAAAGGAAGCTTCCTAGGCATTCCCTCAAACACCTTAGATGCACTCATAGTGATCAATTATTCATGCATACAAATTAAAGTCCCAATCCATAGGCAATCCAAGAGAAAGGTAGATCAACATCCTAGAATCTAATACCTATCATCTACATCAAATTATCCATCACTTGGAGCCATATGCAAGCTTAGCTAGCCATAGATCTAACAATCAAACCATGGAAAATAAGAGAAATCATAATAGAAATGACAAGGAAATGAAAAGGAATTGAAAATCTTCAATAAATCTTCAATCTCAAAGCTTGATCATCCACAAATATTTGAAAATACCAAAGTAGAAAGAGGGAAAATAGCTAGGGTTCTAAGAGAAGTTGTTCATATGAAATACAAGTGAAATTCAATCACAAATAAGGAAAATATCTAGCTATTTATAGTTTTCCCAAGCAATGGGGCTAAATTGCAAATACTAGAAACTTAAGTTGAGAAGGTGGGGTAAAAACTGTAATTTCTGGAAAGTTAATTGAGGAGTTGACTATTTCATTTTCGGTTGACCCGTGCAATTTCCGCCCACATTTGACAGTTTGCGCGCTCTCACGATTTTGGCTCGTTCTCTCTCGTCCGGCATCGGAAAATTAATCCGCAAAGTGCTACGGCTTCCTCTTTCGATCCTCTTCGACATAGGATAAGTCAAACTTGCCCAGAAAATTGCCGCAACACCTGAAAACAGCACGGAAATCGAGAGAAAAACATAAAGCATATAGAAAATGCACAAATTGTCAAAACCTATCATTTCTATTCATTTAAGCACAAATCCGAACCAAAACACGCATCGAGACGCACTCTAAAGTATGCTAAATATGTGGTTATCAAACTCTCCCAAACTTAAGCCATTGCTCATCCCGACAATGGAACGGACAATCAAAGAACTTAAGCACATAGGGGCATGCTAATCAAGATCATCGATGCCTCAAAATACTCACTCAATAAAGAATTTTCGAACATGGAACTCCCAAGGTGCATTTAACAATCCACAATCACACAACACTCTCAACCAAGAAATCAATCACTCAAGCATAATGAAACTCCAAACCTCTCTAGATGCAAGTGTATCACTCTTTCTCTCAAGTGTATGGTTGGAAATTTACACTCATCGAACTCATGCATGCATTGCTCTTACCATAAGCTTGCCCTAAACCTCAAGATCTACATCGCTTGGTTGTGCACTCGAACTAAGATCAATTAGGTCTTTTATTTAGGCTTGTAATGTGGGAACATTGGTTTAGGTAGGTATTTTTAGGCTAAGTGACTAAGATATCTCCTAAATACTTTCACCTTCTCTTTTCCACTCTAAGTGTGGATTTCTCCACCTTCTACCTTCACCATTTCACCTCTTACACTCTTTAATACCCAAGCTTGATTGAAGCTTCTCAAATACTCATGAATAACTCCCTTATGCTCTCATTCACAACTAACTTTATTCAAACTCTTTTTTTTGTTTTTTTTCCTTTTCAATTTCCTCCTCTCTTTTTTCTCATCACTTTTTTTTTTTTTCTATATTTTTTTTTTCTATGAGAATTCCATTCTCATCTCTTTCATTTTTTTTTCTTTTCACTAGAGCTCATAGGAGTATATTCATCTTAAAACGACTTCTTCAATCAAACTACTCGAACCTCATTTCCTCACTACTTCACAACCTCGCAAAAGATTCCCTTAACCAACCTTCACCCCCTTTCATCCGGTTCAAGAATAAAGGCTTCAAAGGCTCAAGGGGGACCACAAAGTTAACGTTTCATTTGGTTAGTGTTTAGGGAATAATGAGGCTAACAAGTGAGGGCCTAAAATCATTTCTAAGTTCTAGTAGCACTGTTGGGAATTGTTAAGGACTAAATTGTTAAGGGGGAACTACATGGGATATTTGGTAAATAAAGTCATTTGTTTTGATTAGATCCCAAAACCCCAAGCGTCCTATTCCCAAGCGACCCATTTTGATGTTGTTAATAGGATAGAATTTTTCTAAGCCTACTCTGTTAGGATGGCTCTTTTATTTTGCTTAGATTAGGCTTCAAAAGTTCAAGTGAAGGCCACTCGCTTGAGTGTGTTTTCCAAAGCGAAGCAAGTCAAGCAAGCTGAAGTGAAGCGTGCCGAAGAATAGCGAAGCGAAGCGATCGCTACAGTAGATTCAAAGTGAGTCTGCCAAAGTGAAGCGAAGCGAAGCGAGCGCTACAGTTCAAAGCAAAGCGAAGCGAAGCGAGCGCTACAGTGGAATCAAGTGAACCCACTAAAGCGAAGCGAAGCGTGCGCTACAAAGAAAAGCCGAAGCGAGTCAACACGAGTCAACACTTAATTTAGTAGTGTCACGGGAAATTTATTTCCAAAGTGACCCACTACAAATTTGACTGTGAAGCGACTCACTTCAGAGCGGCCACTACAACTTCAAAGCAAAGCGAGCCACTACCTACCAGAAAGCGACAGCACAAATTCCCGCTCCGAATTTGAACTCCAGTCAACTGGAGATCTCCGCATTAATTACGAGATCTCCACGTGTCGAAAGCGGAGAGGAGCAGAGGAGTTGACTGCCAGGCCGACAAGGCGCCGTAACAGTACTGGGTCGCTCCAGTTACTGTTGAAATTGGAACTTAGCCATTTCCGGCAAAAGTCCAAATCTGCGCGTCTGAAAAGCAGCCAGCCTGTGCAAGTACTGTCGAGAGGAGGAGGGACAAGGCCACCAACCAAGCAACGGATCTCAGCCAACCCTCCGCCTATAAATAGTGAAGGATGAAGACGTGAAGAAGTAGAACACTACTTGAGCATTCGAGCCTACTGCAAACAAACACTCCCAAGCCTTCGAGCAAATTTTCGAGTCTTTGTTTCCAAGTGTTCTCCGAGTTTCCAGTTCACCGGAACTCGTCTTCACAACCTTCACACTTAGAGTCTAAGCCCATTCCATATCTAAGCTTAGAAGAAGAGCTCTACCCATCTTTGCACTCATTGTAAAGAGCTCTTCACAGTGTGTCCGTCAACCAAAAACCCTAAATCTGTCTGTTAGGTTTTGAGTGTTGTCGTTAGGTTGTCCAGATCCAAGGCCCTTCTTTCATCGATTGAAGAAGCCTCGATCGTAGAGTTGAGATCCAAGCTTACACTTACACCGTTTGTGTAAAGCTCGATCGAAGCTAGGCTGTAAGGAGAGCCCGGAATCTCCCTGTTGTTCGGACAGAAACGAGTGAAGTTTCGTGTGAAGTTTAGGTCTTAGTAGTGAACCCGTAATCACTGCGTTGTTCGTCAGATCCAGGCGAGTGAAGCCCGATCTCGACCAGGTTTTTGAAGGACCCGTAACCTTCAAGTTCTTGAGTGAAAAGAACAGTTGCCGTCGTGCAACAAAGTGGACGTAGGAGCGTTATCTCCGAACCACTATAAATCTCTGTGTCGTATCTCTCTTACCTTAATCTCTTTACAGTATTCGATTATCCATTGCACGTGCATATAAACAAACTTAACTTGGATTTTCAATTACTTAGGAAAGATTATAGCTCACCAAATTCCGCACAAAGAGTAAAGTCTCACTCTTGATCAAGCTCTAAGCTTAGGTCAAGAGATTCGTGATTGCTTTCGATCTAGCCCTCGGCTAGGTCTTAGTATTTCCAAAGAGCACTTTACTTTATACTCTGAGTTAAGGAATTGAAGTTGAAAAACTTCAAAATACGTATTCACCCCCCCCCCCCCCTCTACGTATTTTTCCTATAGCAAACCGGGACCAACAAGTGGTATCAGAGCAGCGGTTCTTTCGAGCCTCTGCTTTGCATATCCGAAGCGAGTCCCCACTCGCTTCACGATTGTCTCACTGAACCGGATCCTATTTTCCTAAGTGCATCAAAACCTCACCCACGCATATTGCATTTACTGCTGATAGTTTGCTATGTCTACATACAGTGCATCAAATCTTCCACAGTTCTCGATCGAAGGATACGAGATATGGAGTTTCCGTGTCGAGAGCTTCCTATGCTCAATCCACGACCGGATGTGGGAAGTCATTGAAGACGGACCAATCGAAATCAAGAAAGCCATATCTGTGGAGGTTCCAGCCGCTGAAGGTCGTCCAGCCTATGTTCGACAACAGTACGTGGAGAAGGATAAGGACGAGTATACTCCAAATGACTTCAAAGTTGCCAATCTCGACAAGATTGCACGCCACACGATGCAGAGCACCGTGTCGGACGCCTATCTACCACGAATAAGGAAATGTGCAACGGCAAAGGAAATGTGGGAAACCCTAGCCCTCATTTCTCAAGGCACAGACAAAATCAAGGAGAACAAGCTCGCCGTTCAGATGCGGGGGTTTGAAAATCTGGTGATGAAGTCAGGAGAGTCCATCGACGCCTTCGAGCTGAGAGTTACCAACATTACTGCAACTCTCAACTCGCTTGGGAAGGAACTCACAGACAAGGAAGTAAATCTGAAAATAGTCCGTGCTCTCACAAGGAAGTGGCAGACTATGAAGGAGCTATATCTAGCTACCAAGGATCTAACGAAGCTCACGCCAGAAGTGCTGTTCTCCGAGCTCAAAGCTCACGAGTTTGATCTAAATCGAATGAGCCTCGACGACGAGGATGAAGCGCCCACTACGTCAAAAGGACTAGCATTCAAAGCTGCCGAAGGGCCAAGCGAGCAGTCGCTAGCCAAGATGACGAGAGAAGAATTGGAAGAACACATTGCATTCTTATCCAAGAACTTCAACAAAATGAACTCTCGAGTGGGCAAGTATAAAAGATTCTACAAGCAGTACAAAGGGAGGAGCACTGATGCTCGAGAAGGAAAAGGAAAGAGAGAAGAGACGACCAAGACGATCCCGCGCGACATGATGGAAGTGGAGTGTTACCACTGCCACAAGATGGGCCACTACAAATCCGATTGCCCAAAGCTAAGTGCCAAAGAGCGCGAAGAATTGAAGGCCAAGAGGGATGCCCCAAGGCGAGCGCTCGTAGCGAGTGAAGTGCCGGTCGCTACAACTGAAGATCCACCAAGCGACTCAGATGCATTCACCGATCCAAATTCCAGCGATGGTGAGGATCTTGGATTTATGGCGCTCACCGATGAAGAAACAGGAGAGGTATTCTTCTATCCTTCAATCACTTCAATTACACTAGCACACACTGTCAATGAGGAAGAACAATCCTCTACATGGAGAGAGTTGTTTGACAAACACCAGAAATTGTCAAGCGACCACGAAGTGGTAAAACAAGCTCTGTCTCGAAGCGAGAAGGAGAACCGAAAGCTAGCCCGTGAGCTTGACGAAGTCAAACTTAATTTAAGGGCTATGACTAGTAAGTTCGAGGATCTCTTCGCTAGACATCAAAGCTTGGAGGGAAGGTATGAAACCCAGTCCACTCTAGTTGCCAACTTGAACAAAGCATCATATGCAAGGCAGGCACTAGATGGCTCGCTTCTGCCTTTTGGTAGGAAAGCTGGCCTTGGATATGAGGGTGGACCTCCCAAGCCGACTGTCTTTGTTGGTGCATCACACACTACACCATCAGTCACTTTGGAATTGCCCACTGCATCCAAAGCGACCACCAACAAGGATAAAGGCAAAGTGGCTGAGAACCCTAAAAGGAAGCCAATGAAGATGTCTATATCTTTAAGGGCAGATCCTAAGGGCAAGCAAAATTCAACAATCCCTAGCACTCAACATGCTAAGTCTTACCAATCCAAGGGTAAAGGGAGAACTGTTGAAGCTTCTAAGTCTCAAGCCAAGACACGAGAGACAAAGGATCTACCTCCTAAAAAGAGGAGTAATGTCTATGTGTCACGTTATCCGGACTGGAGATGGTCCAACCGGACTAACGTTGAGGGGGAAGAACTTGAAGCACCCAAGAGGCCGCTTCGAACTTCCAAGGTTACTCAAGCGAGTCGGGGTCAAAACCCTAGTTGGACCGCTTCGAGGAAACCAAGCGAGCCGCTTCGACAGACTAGAAACCCTAAGTCAGTCTCTAAACCCAGAGCTAATCCGAAGCGAGTCGCTTCAGGATATAAGCAAAGTGGGAAGAGCGTAGGTAGGTCTGAAGCGAGCCGCTACCCCTCTTGCACACACTATTGCACGTGTGAAGCTGCTTCAAGGCAGTACACCAAGTTTTCGAAGGTCGAGAAGCCCAAGACACAAGCCTCATCTCAAAAGAGAGTGAAGCAAGTGTGGGTACCTAAGGGAACTAACCTGCAAGGACCCAAACTGATTTGGGTACCAAAATCTGTCTAATTGCAGGTGAGCGCCGTGGATCCCATGCCAAGTGAGGGTCAACTAGTTTGGTACTTGGACAGTGGATGTTCAAGACACATGACTGGCATGAAAGCTCTACTTCACAACTACATAGAGAAGAAGGGTCCACACGTAACCTTTGGTGACAACTCTCGAGGAAGCACCAGGGGATACGGCGCACTGAAAATTGGAAAGCTCACAATTGAAGAAGTCTCCTATGTGGAAGGACTCAAGCACAACCTGTTATCTATTTCACAGTTTTGTGATAAAGGGTACAGGGTGGAGTTCATCTCCAACAAGTGCATTGTGAAGAGCAAACTCACATCCCAGATTGTGCTCACTGGAGTTAGACAAAGGAATGTCTACATAGCACAATGGGACAGCTGCAAGGAGGAAACTTGTCTAGTTGCAAGAAGTGCTACAGAAATTGGATGGCTATGGCACAGACGCTTGAACCACCTCAATTTCAAAGCTATCAATCGCTTAGCTCGAAAAGGCTTGGTGCAAGGCATACCGAATGAAGTCTTCATCAAAGACCATCCATGCTCACCATGCCAACGAGGGAAGCAGACGAAGAAGCACTTTGTCAGTCTCGAAGAAGCCTCATCAAAGCGAGTGCTCGAGCTGCTTCACATGGATCTGTTTGGTCCAGTTACTCCAGTTAGTGTAAATGGAAGGAAGTACACTCTAGTTGTAGTCGACGATTTCTCTCGCTACACTTGGGTTGTATTTCTATTCAGGAAGAAGGAGACACTGACCAAACTGCCACAACTACTCAAGCGATTGGCGGTGGAAAAGAATCAAGCTATCGTGACCATTCGCTCCGACAAAGGCACAGAGTTCCTGAACTCTACAATTGAAGCGTACTGCACGGAGCATGGCATAGCACATCAAACTTCTTCAGCACGCACTCCTCAGCAGAATGGAGTTGCTGAAAGAAGGAATAGAATCATCAAAGAAGCCGTTCGCACCATGATTGCTGACTCGAAGCTTCCGATGAAGTATTGGGCTGAAGCTGCCAACACGGCGTGCTACACACAGAATCGGACGCTTCTCAACAAACGGCACGACAAAACACCATATGAAATATGGACAGGGAGAATTCCTAACATATCTTATTTCCATATTTTTGGTTGTAGGGTCTTCATTCACAACAATGGGAAGTCACATTTGAAAGCCTTTGAAAGCAAAGCAGATGAAGGAGTATTCTTAGGATACTCTACATCTAGCAAAGCCTACAGAGTATTCAACTGTAAAACCCTAATTGTGGAAGAATCACCCCATGTCGTATTTGATGAATCTTCTTTAAGTCTTCCTCAGGAACAGGCCCAAGCGAATGAAAAGGATCAAAGCAAGGAACCCTCAAATCAACTCACTTGGGACGTGCTTGATGAAGATGATGAGATCAAGGACTCAAGCGAGCAGGATCCCAAAGGAGAAGTCGAAGCTGCCCCCAAGATTCCTGAAGCTAGTGCAGGCCAAGCACCCAATCCAGTCGCTTCAGACGATGAAGCGAGCGACAAGGAAGTGGATGAAGATGAAGCTGGCGGATCAAAGCGAGCGTGGCTCAAGGATCACTCACCTAGCCAAATCATTGGAGATCCATCCAAGGGTGTAGTGACCAGAAGTCAAGTGTTTGGAGATAGTGCCATGTTCAGTTGCTTTCTCTCAAACATTGAGCCATCAAGCGTGGAGGAAGCCCTAGCCGACTCTAACTGGGTGATCGCCATGCAAGAAGAGCTGAACCAGTTCACCAGGAATGAAGTATGGTACCTCGTGGATCGTCCCAAGTTTCAGCATGTTATTGGCACCAAATGGGTGTTCAAGAACAAGACGGACGAGGACCACAACGTAGTGAGGAATAAGGCGCGACTTGTTGCCAAAGGCTACTGCCAAGAGGAAGGAATCGACTTTGACGAGACCTTCGCTCCAGTGGCACGGCTTGAAGCTATCAGACTATTTCTAGCCTATGCAGCGGCCAGGAAATTCAAAGTGTATCAAATGGATGTGAAGAGTGCGTTCCTCAACGGTGAACTGAAGGAAGAAGTGTATGTGGAGCAGCCACCGGGTTTCGAGCAGGGAGATAAAGTGTATCGCTTGAAGAAAGCCCTGTATGGGTTGAAGCAAGCTCCCAGAGCTTGGTACGATACATTATCTCAATTCCTAGTGGAAAATGGATTCCAAAAGGGAAAGATAGATCGGACTCTCTTCACTATCAATCATGGAGAAGATATGCTATGGGTCCAGATCTACGTGGATGACATCATATTTGGGTCACCAAACCAGTCGCTTAGCGAGAAGTTTGGAGAGCTAATGAAGACTAAATATGAGATGTCGATGATTGGCTTGATGAGCTGCTTTCTAGGTCTTCAAGTGAAGCAGCAGGATAATGGAATTTTCATCAACCAGGCCAAGTACACTCGAGACATGCTTGCCAAGTTTGGTGTTCAACATGCTAAAGCTGTGAAGATTCCTATGAATACCAACTGGAAGATGGAGCCAGACGAAGGAGGAAAATCCGTAGATCCTACAGATTATCGTGCCCTAATCGGGTCACTTCTCTATCTCACTGCAAGCAGGCCAGATATTGCTTTTGCAGTCGGTGTCTGCGCTCGATTCCAAAGCAACCCCAAGCACAGCCATCTTGAAGCTGCCAAGAGAATTCTTCGATATTTAAAGGGCACTGTCAACATGGGTCTGTGGTATCCAGCGGAGGACAATTTGGAACTCACTGGATATTCCGATGCTGACTATGGAGGCTGCCGAGTTGACAGGAAATCAACGTCGGGCACATGTCAGTTCTTGGGAAGCAAGCTAATCTCGTGGTTCTCAAAGAAGCAAACAAGTGTAGCCACTTCAACAACTGAAGCTGAGTACATGGCCGCAGGAAGCTGCTGTTCTCAAATCCTATGGCTTCGTCAACAGTTGAAGGACTACAAAGTTGAAGCGAATGAAATTCCGATCTTCTGCGACAACAACAGTGCCATATGTATCTCGCAGAATCCAGTGCTTCACACCAGGTGCAAGCACGTGGAAATTCGACATCATTTCATTCGTGATCATGTCGAGAAGAAGAATATCAAGCTCGAGAAAATCCATACCGATCTCCAGCAAGCAGATATCCTCACCAAGCCTCTAGCTGAGTCTCGATTCAACCAGCTATGCATGGAATTAGGGTTATTAGACCCTGGTGAAGAATGCTAGTTCCAGGATGCACGAAGGAGTGTTCGCTTGTTCTCATGAGCGTCACTCGCTTCGGATCTTCACCAACTCAAGCGAGCCACTTCAAATCTCACTCACTTGAAGAAACTGAAGTTAGTTGGAGAAAGGTGGAGTAATGGAAGAAGTTCCCTACCAACTTATTGGAATTGTTAAGTATATGGTTAAGGGGGAACTAATGCTTCTCTCGGAGCAAGCTACTTCCAAAGCGAGCAAGAATGCTGCAATCTTGAATTCTGCATCGCTTCAATTTGCCCTAACTTGGGTCAAAGCGAGCCGACTGCAGATTCATTCTCTAGAATGTAGGAAAGCTTGAAGGTTTACCTTTTTATACAAAAGGTTGCAGGGCTGGTGACATGCTTCTGCGTAAAATACGAGATTGTCTTGTCAGAGCATTCTCATTGTCATCCTGTCCATTTCTGCTCTGAGATAAGGACTTGTACTCATCCCCCATTCGTCGTGAATAAGTACACTTACGTGATGCTCCCTTCGGGTTGTAGTAAGCTTGTGTACTTTATTCATTTTCTCCCCCATTCACTTCGATGGAGGACTCTCTAATTCGTAGAGGAAGATGAATGCCATGAAGATGAATGCCATGAAGATCTAACTCAACGTGTAGCATTCAACAGGTGGTATCTAATTCAAATGAAGTCTTCAATTTGTGGTATCAATCTCCTACGAAGTGAGATTGACTGGTAAGTGTTTCAATTTTAAGTACACTAAGTGAGCCGAAGCGTGCTAGAAACCTTCACTCACTACGTGGAAAATATGAAATGAATCTGACACAAATACAAAGAGGAAAACACTCTTGTTTATCCTCGAAGTATGTAAGTCAGAAACATTTTAAATTAAGCAAAGAAATTCAATTTCTTATTCCAGTCGCTTCAGATGGCCAAGCGAGTGCTTCGTCACTCAAGCCATCGCAAGCGAGTGCAGAACAGTCACTCAAGCGAATGCCTCTCAAGCGAGTCAAGGCGTAGCGGCCCAACTCGAAGCGAGCGGGCATGAAGCGAGTATTAGCTGTCTGCACTCGAGTGCAATTTTACTTTCTGCTGTGCATTTAATGCAGGTGCAGGAACGACGGAAATAACGGGCGCGTGTTCACACGTTTGAATTTGAAGCGGGAAAAGGCGGAGAAGATCCAGCCGTCGAATCTCAACAGCCCCCAATCTGGAGCCGTTCGATTAACGCTGTATACGACAAGCCAACCATAGAAGGCCACGTGGCGACGCCGAGCAAGTGGCGGTTCACTTTTACTGTGATGACGCCGGACACGTCAGATCCATCACCGCACGTCCGCCGCCTACCTACAGGATTTTCGGTGTTATTACCGTCCTACCCCTGCCACGTCAGCCATAACCTAATTCTATATATATGGGACGAGGCAGAACTGCAAACCTTTCACAGCCTTCTAAATTTGCCATTCTCGTGCTAGATCTGCAATTACTCTGCAACTCACGAGTCTCAACCCTTTCTACTTCATTGTTAAAATTTTCTTCAAGTTCTTTCAAAATCCACCATGGGAAAGAAGAAGAATACCGAGACGATGGAGGAGTTTCTCGTGGAGGTCGACAAACACATTAATGTACGAGCCTCATCTCGATCCAGCCATCATCGAGAGGAATGGATTTCTCCGTAGAGCCGTGACCAAGGCCGGCCTATGGAAGTTTGTGACGGCGGTCCCGTCAAAGATTCTGGCCAAAGCCGTCGGTGAGCTCCTGCTAAATTTGAGGAAGGAGCAGAACATATCCTCTTTCACCGATCCACAGACGAGGAGGCCAGTGGAGGTGGACATGAATGAGCTGATCGGCACATTCAACTTGCCGAGAGAAGGAGGAGACTCATTACTGGATTTGGGTCTCTCGGCCGGAGTTCAGTACGGTCGTTTTGCAACCGCCAAAGCCGATCCAAATTTCAAGGAGGCAAGTATCCGTTCGAGTTTGAAGGCCCCCTTCAACCACATTTGCGAGCTCTTCTCGAAGAGTGTCGCATGCTACATCGGAACCTTGGATACTCTCTCCGAGACAAAGCTGATCGCCACAGCAGTCATCGTCGACAGCCTCACCGGAACCAGCTTCAATTGGCATAACTGGTTCCTCAATCAAATTCATGAAGCTGCTGCCGACTTTGCGTTCGTGAAGGGGAGCGCAGATCAGATTCTCCGCAAGGGGAAACTGAAGTTCTTCTCAAGGCTTTCCTATGCCTTGGAGAAGAAGTTTCCGGGCAAAGCATGGCCGGAAGATGACGTCACAATCTACAACAAGCAATCCATTTACTACGACAAATGGAGGAAGTCCAAGCAATTGATGGATTTGGGACTTCTGGAAATTGAAGTGCCCGTAGCGAGACCGGTTGCCGAAAGGCAAGCCGAAGTGAGCCAAGTGAAGCCGGTCGCTTCACCCGGGAAGCGAGCCGTGCCGAAGCGAGGCAAGAAGACAAAGCGATTCGATTTGATTGTCCAAGAAAGCGAGGCGGTGGAGAAGCCGCTTGAGGACATCGAAGCGACTCAACCCCAGCCTTTACCTATCAAAGCCAAATCACCCCCACTCCAAATCCAAACCCACTTTGCCCAAATACCAGAACCTCAATCCTCATCAACCCAACAACCATTAAAACAGATAACCCCCCTCTCTCCCCATGAAGAAGAGTCAGCATCTTCTTTTCACATTCCCACTGTTCCATTCCTCAGCACAGATGAAGCTGCTGCCTACACTTCATTCACCCCACTTCAATCCCAGCCTATACAACCACCACCCACCGAAACTATCCAACCACCACCCACTGAAGCCATCCAGATTTCCGAAACCTCATCACCTACCCAATCCCTCTCGACATCGGCAGCTACAGCCGATACCGCCCAAACTGTAGGGGAACAACTCATCATTCCTCAATTCATAACCCCTGCCCTCACCATACACAAGCGGGCTCTGGAACGCTATGTCCTGGACAGAGAGCAAGCCGCTGAAACTATCAACCTTCGCTACAATCTCAGCTCCGCGAGCGTTGAATGGAGCGACGTGTTCTACACGAATGTAGTCGACTTTCTGACGTACATCACGTACCGAGGAACGGAGTACTACAAGATTTTCAGACTCCTCAAAGCCTTCATAGAAGAGGAACTGATTCAGATGGAGGCCAAAACACTCAACTTCATAGGCGAAAATGGCTTCCATGCTTTCCTTGAAGGGACCAGCTTCTGGGAGAAATTGGATGCAAAGGTGAAGGAATCATATCCACTTGCTACAGTTCCAAAGCGAGTGCCCTCCTCTCATGAAAGGAAGCTGATCAGAGAGCATAGGGAGGAGGTGGAGTTGAAGGATGCTGAGATCGCTAGTCTTCAAAGCGAAATCACAAAGATGAGTGAAGAGATGGAGAGGAAGGCGGGGGAGGTCATCAGTCTTAGAAAAGACTATGACAGGAAGAAAAGAGAATTGGAGGGAAAGGTAGAGGAGAAGGAGAGGCTTCTGGAGGAGAAAGAGGAGGCGCTGGAGGCGCAGGTGAAGCTTGTGGATGTTAACACCAAAACCATCACCGAACTCAAGGGCTTGCTTGAGGCAGAAAGAAGCCGCTTGAGGGAGGTCAATGCCAAGTTGATCGCTCTTGTCAAAGAGAAGAAGATGTTAGAGAAGGAGGTGAAGGAGCTGAAGGAGAAGGTGGAAGATAGGGAGGGAGAACTAGTGTTGAAGGGAAGCGAACTACTCAACACCAAAAAGGCTCTTGACTCACTTCGAACTGAGTTGAAGGGAGTCAAGGATGAGAGTGCAGTTGACAAGAGAGAACTGGAGAGTCTGAGGAGCAGTGCACAGGCTCTTGACTTGAAGAATGCGGAACTGTCAATCCTACTGCAGAAAGTCAAGAGACTGAAAGAAACTCTCACAGTACGGATCACTGCAGATGCCGAATTTCACAACTCTCTCAATCGAAGGGAAAGGAGACTTGCCGGGATGAAGGCAGAACTTGAAGCTTCCAAGGAACACTTGGAATTCACACTTCAAGAAGAAGCAAAGAAAATCACAAAAGCCGTTGAAGCGGAGCTGGAGGCTCGCTTCAGAGAAGTGGAGCCTTTAGAGAGCATGATGGCGTCTGTTGTCGAGCGAGAGAGGCAATGCGAATATCTGCTTGAAGAGATATCTATCAAGACTGCAGAAATTGTGGCGCCATCCATGGACAAAACCCAGCAGATGCTTCAGACTGTCCTCAACACAGTCAATTCACTACATCAATCTCTCTCTGGAAAATCTATAATCCTAACCCCTGGCAGTGATGATGCCAAAAAGGGGGAAGGGCAAGTAGAGCAAGGTGAAGCTGGAGGTTCAGGAGGAAGGAGAGTCGGTGTGGAGTTAATGTTGGAAGGAGGAAGTGGAGATGGAGGAGATAAGGAGGGAGTGGATGATGGAGCGAGGAAGGGGAAGGAAAAACTCACGGAGGAGGAGTTACTGAAACAACTTGAAGAGCCCAGTAGGCCGCTTCAAGAAAAAGTGCTGAGTGCTTCTATTGCACGACACCCTCCAGTCACTATGATCACAAAGGAGGAAAAGAGGGTGCAGATGGAAAAGGATGCTGCCTTGGCGTGGGAGTTGGAGCAGGTGTTTAAACTAACAAAAGATTCTATTGCTGCAGGTGCTTCATCTAGCTCCCAAGTGGCCGCTACTCCCAAGCTGCCCACTTCAGACGCCGCGCCAACTTCGACAGCCGCACTCACTACGACCACTGCTGCACTCACTTCGTCAGCAGTCGTCCCTCCAAGTGCTGCCAAGAAGGACATGCCACCTCCCCCACCACCAAAGCAGTCATTGAAGCGAGCTGCTCCAGACTCTAAGCAAGATGACCCCGAGGCCAAGCGCCAAAAGGTCAAGCAAGCAGTCGCTTCAAAAGCTGGAAGAGAGGAGAGAAAGAGGAAGGAAAGAGAAGAGGGAAGGAGCAAAGGCGAGAGGAAGGAGATGAGTAATGAAAGGCGACTACAAGTGATCAACGCACGGATCGATGAACACTTCAGTGAAGTGTTACTCATCCAGTCCTCATTAGTACGCAGCGCCTTCATCCCTCTCATGCCAGAAGAGTCCGAAGCATGTGAAGCTCAAGCCACAATTGATGCATGTGACGTGACTACGAAGGAGATGGTTGAGTCTGGTCGATATCCTCTCAAAGAGGAGCAAGATTACATCCGCAAACGACTCAATGCGAAGCGTCCATCGTGGAACAGCGAGTCGGGAGCAAAATTCAAAAATACTATGGCTCAACTGTCAAGCAGGTCAGAGGAGGAGTTGGCCAAACGGAGGGATGAGCACCTGGACGGAAGGGAAATCGAGGATTTCATTCCGAGAGATCTGCTCGAGTTGTGGCTGTACTACAAAGACCTATTCATCAAAGCCTATTATTTCTGGGAGGTAGTGCCGCTGCAGAATGAGTGTTCTCGAATAAGTGCACTCAACAACTTCCTTGCCACCTATGACGACAGATTGCGCCGCAAAATCTTCACAATGGCTGAACAAGCAGAGCCCAAGCCAATTGTTGTCAAGGTACCAGCTTTAAAGGAATTCACCATGCCTTATCATCCAGGCACGGACGTCCCTAACAGAGGAATTATCGATGAGGAAGTAACTGAAGCCTTCAGGCTGGAGAGTGCATGGAGAAGACCTAGTATCCACACAGTAGACTCTATGGAATCGAGAGTGCTATTAGCTTACGTGGATACTGCTGCTATTGAAGAAGAGAAGGAGAAGGAGGATGAAGCTGCAGGAAACCTTTGAGTTTCAAGCTTCTGAACATATCTTTTGTGAACTGCCTTGTTCATTTATCCCACTTTTATTTCTGTCTCTTCTGTGTCATTTACTCGCTTTGTGAATGACTTTATATTTCTGCTACAAACTCATTAATTTAACTGAAAAAAAAGGGAAGGAACTTAAAAGAAAATTACAAACGAAACTGCAAAGGAAGCAGTCGCTTGGAGTTCCCTTCACGGTTAGATAGACTAGATTTATTTTTTATCTAAGTCGTATGGGTTTTGGCATCATCAAAAAGGGGGAAATTGTTGGGAATTGTTAAGGACTAAATTGTTAAGGGGGAACTACATGGGATATTTGGTAAATAAAGTCATTTGTTTTGATTAGATCCCAAAACCCCAAGCGTCCTATTCCCAAGCGACCCATTTTGATGTTGTTAATAGGATAGAATTTTTCTAAGCCTACTCTGTTAGGATGGCTCTTTTATTTTGCTTAGATTAGGCTTCAAAAGTTCAAGTGAAGGCCACTCGCTTGAGTGTGTTTTCCAAAGCGAAGCAAGTCAAGCAAGCTGAAGTGAAGCGTGCCGAAGAATAGCGAAGCGAAGCGATCGCTACAGTAGATTCAAAGTGAGTCTGCCAAAGTGAAGCGAAGCGAGCGCTACAGTTCAAAGCAAAGCGAAGCGAAGCGAGCGCTACAGTGGAATCAAGTGAACCCACTAAAGCGAAGCGAAGCGTGCGCTACAAAGAAAAGCCGAAGCGAGTCAACACGAGTCAACACTTAATTTAGTAGTGTCACGGGAAATTTATTTCCAAAGTGACTCACTACAAATTTGACTGTGAAGCGACTCACTTCAAAGCGGCCACTACAACTTCAAAGCAAAGCGAGCCACTACCTACCAGAAAGCGACAGCACAAATTCCCGCTCCGAATTTGAACTCCAGTCAACTGGAGATCTCCGCATTAATTACGAGATCTCCACGTGTCGAAAGCGGAGAGGAGCAGAGGAGTTGACTGCCAGGCCGACAAGGCGCCGTAACAGTACTGGGTCGCTCCAGTTACTGTTGAAATTGGAACTTAGCCATTTCCGGCAAAAGTCCAAATCTGCGCGTCTAAAAAGTAGCCAGCCTGTGCAAGTACTGTAGAGAGGAGGAGGGACAAGGCCACCAACCAAGCAACGGATCTCAGCCAACCCTCCGCCTATAAATAGTGAAGGATGAAGACGTGAAGAAGTAGAACACTACTTGAGCATTCGAGCCTACTGCAAACAAACACTCCCAAGCCTTCGAGCAAATTTTCGAGTCTTTGTTTCCAAGTGTTCTCCGAGTTTCCAGTTCACCGGAACTCGTCTTCACAACCTTCACACTTAGAGTCTAAGCCCATTCCATATCTAAGCTTAGAAGAAGAGCTCTACCCATCTTTGCACTCATTGTAAAGAGCTCTTCACAGTGTGTCCGTCAACCAAAAACCCTAAATCTGTCTGTTAGGTTTTGAGTGTTGTCGTTAGGTTGTCCAGATCCAAGGCCCTTCTTTCATCGATTGAAGAAGCCTCGATCGTAGAGTTGAGATCCAAGCTTACACTTACACCGTTTGTGTAAAGCTCGATCGAAGCTAGGCTGTAAGGAGAGCCCGGAATCTCCCTGTTGTTCGGACAGAAACGAGTGAAGTTTCGTGTCCAGTTTAGGTCTTAGTAGTGAACCCGTAATCACTGCGTTGTTCATCAGATCCAGGCGAGTGAAGCCCGATCTCGACCAGGTTTTTGAAGGACCCGTAACCTTCAAGTTCTTGAGTGAAAAGAACAGTTGCCGTCGTGCAACAAAGTGGACGTAGGAGCGTTATCTCCGAACCACTATAAATCTCTGTGTCGTATCTCTCTTACCTTAATCTCTTTACAGTATTCGATTATCCATTGCACGTGCATATAAACAAACTTAACTTGGATTTTCAATTACTTAGGAAAGATTATAGCTCACCAAATTCCGCACAAAGAGTAAAGTCTCACTCTTGATCAAGCTCTAAGCTTAGGTCAAGAGATTCGTGATTGCTTTCGATCTAGCCCTCGGCTAGGTCTTAGTATTTCCAAAGAGCACTTTACTTTATACTCTGAGTTAAGGAATTGAAGTTGAAAAACTTCAAAATACGTATTCACCCCCCCCCCCCCCCTCTACGTATTTTTCCTATAGCAAATCGGGACCAACAAGCACATATAGCAACCTCGATCGAGATTGAAGGCAAGTTCTAGAAAATAACAATGCAATACATGGCAAACTCACAAGAAAGAAAAAGAACGTTATTGATGCAACGTTTTGGCTCAAATCTCACAAGCTTTTGTTTAGAGTTCATGTGCCTAAGATCAATCATTCCTAGTTAATCATGTTATGCAATCATTTCATACTCAATACACACATGAGAAATCCCAAAAATATGATGCATTTTCCGCTCAAATCATCATCGACATCTCTCTTGAAAGCAAAGGAGCGATAACCACAATATCTAACCATGTGAACAAAAAGCACTACAACTCAAGTGATGCTTCTAAAATGAAACTTGAAAAATTTTGCAAAATTTTCAAGTCAAGTTAGCATACATTTACACACGTATGAATCACTTGAATCACATTCCAACTTATTCACCCTCATGACATACCAAACACACTCAAATACATTCATCGCTTTCAAGCATCCAAATCAAGCACAATCAACTTTATCAAGCAAATACAAGCTTATAAATCACTAAGCACACAACTTAATGAAAAACCGAAGAAAGAAACGTAGTTTAAAGTCCTTATCTTACCCCCCCTCCCCCAAACTTATTTTAGAAACAAAATCTAAAATGAGTTTGGAGGGAAGAATAATAAGGAATTTAAACTACACTCACAAAAGTCCAAGCTTTGGATGGATATCACATTCAATGCTACCCATTCCGGTACGCGCTCGATTAAGTTGAATGACCTCCCTTTCTTCATGCATTGCTTCTCTTTGTCATCCCCTAGCAACATTCAATCTCAATTCACAAATTAGTAATCACATATCAAAGCATAGCTCAAGGGGTGAACAATAAGCCCATGTAAGGGGATGATTTGAGATACCTTCCTCCTCATGTTCCAGCCCTAATTACTCAAAACAATTCTATGTTGTAGAGGGTTGAAAGAGGAATCCATACCAAAAAATGGAATGCAATTCGGAGTTCGTATGAGGGAGAACGAGGTGAAACGTCGAAATTGCGCATAGGGGAGGAGGAGCTTTGGCGGTCAACGCCGAAGGAGGGCCGTTGACCGCCATTTTTAGCCTTGAAAACACCGGAAAATGGCGGCCTACGGCTAGGTGGCTGGCTGGGAAAATGACGGCCTACGGCTAGGTGGCTGGTTAGGCCGCCATTCTTACTGACCTTCAGTTCGTGTCGGGCCCTCCCGGGCCCTTTCGGCCCGGGCCAATGTCCTACCCCCTACTCTCGGGTCTTACGAATTCAATGCAATCGACGAAATCGAATTCCGACAAGTTTTGCTATTTTTTCTCGATTTTACCGTCGGACTGCGCAAAAGTAGAACTTAGACCCTCAAAATATTTCTAAGTGTTGGAAAACAAAACTTGAAAATTCTCAAAATTTTTCTAAGGCATGAAATTGCCAACTTGAAAAATCTCAAAAATTTTCTAAGGCATAAGAAAACATCCAACACTTAGAATTATTTTTCCATAACAAATTAACCCACTCTCAACTTTTATTCGACTAAAACGACTAAACTTGAAGAAAACGAGAAAATAAAGGATATGTGTTGGGGTGCCTCCCAACGAGCGCTTTGTTTAACTTCGCTAGCTCGACGATACCTCAAGGGAGCTCATGGTACATCAAACGAATCCTTGCCTCGAAATTTGACGTCTCCACATTCGTCGTGAATTGGATCTCCTATCTTCCAAGGAGGCTTTGCTTCATTCATCCTTGTACCTCCTCAATGAAACGGATACACAAGCTTCACCTGAGACTCGACCCCGACCTTGTAGCACTTCTCTTCACTCGGAATTGGCAATTCAATCTCAACTTCCGGCTTATGAAACATCGTCTCATCTCCATTAACTCGAAAAGTGAGGCTTTCATTACACAATTCCCCCAAAACTCGGCTTGTAGGCACGAAAGACAAACCAAGGATCAAAGGATCACCGTCATCCATTTCCTCCTTCCTTTCGTCTACATCCTCAAAGAACTTCACAACTTCTTTATGAGGGGTAACACTCCCAAACTTAGCTTGCTCCTCATCATCGTCTTTTCCGACTTTCAACTCAAAAGGAATTTCCACATCTTTCATGCTATTCTCTGTTGTCTCAAGCAAATCGACACTTCCTAGAGAGTCTTTAGGAATTAGAGTATGAGAAATACCTTCATCCTTAGAGCTCCAATCTTGGAGTGGATTCTCTTCGGTGTTGTTTAGGAATAAATAATGCTCATGTTGAGACGACGAGAGAATTTGTGGGTCCATAGGAGACAAAGACTCTTGAGAGTCCATAAGAGCTAGGGCGCTCAAAAGTTCATCACAAGCCTCATCGAGCTCGGAGTATGCGGAGTCTTTGAATTCCAAACGATCCTCTCTTTGAGATGGTGATACAACCCCTATGACATTGCACTCCTCAAAGTCATGATCCTTTGATTTCTTCATTGCATCATAGATCGAGATGGTGAGGGTCTCATTGTTGACTCGAAAAGTGAGACTCCCTTCATGTACATCAATCAAGGCTCTCCCGGTTGCCAAAAACGGTCTCCCAAGAATGAGAGGCATCTCTTTGTCTTCCGGCATATCAAGAACAACAAAATCTACCGGGAATATGAAGGATTCTACCTTCACTAGCACATCTTCAACAATTCCTTGTGCATAAGTGATAGACCGATCCGCCATTTGTAGGCAAACCGGAGTGGGACGAAGATTTCCAATGTCAAGCCTCTTGAAGATAGACAAAGGCATCAAATTAATCGAAGCTCCAAGATCACAAAGAACATTACCAAATTTTTGACCTCCAACAAAACAAGGAATGGTAAACGATCCCGGATCCTTTTGCTTGAGAGGTAGCTTTCGTTGGAGAACCGCACTACACTCTTCACTCATATTGATGGTTTCAAGCAAATCAAACTTCCTTTTGTTAGAAACGGCATCCTTCAAGAATTTCACATACCCGGGCATATCTCTCAATGCATCCAACAAAGGAATATTAACTTGCACCTTGCTAATCATGGCCAAAAATCTCTTCATCTTCTCATCCATCTTGGGCTTTGGTAGACGATAGGGGAAAGGTGCCTTGGTGATGACATCCTTTGTAGGTAAAGGAACTTCCACCACATCATTCCTCTTAAGAAACTCCCTCTCAAGAATAGGATTTCTCACTTCCTTCTTCTTTGTCTCAACCACGTGGTCTTCCTCTTCATATGGCAAATCCTCAACTAATGGCTCTTCATCGACATCCACAACTTTCTCTTTGCTTCCATATGCTCTTCCACTTCTTGTAAAGATAGCACTACAATTCTTCTTGGGATTCACCTCCGTATTACTCGGATATTGCCCTTGCTTGTGTTGAGAAGCAACATGGTTAGCCATTTGGCTCATTTGACCCTCAAGCATCTTGATGTGCTTGTCCATAGAAGAAATCGTGTTCTCCAATGTAGTGACCTTTTGCCCCGTTTGAGCAATGAAAGTGCTTTGTTGAGCGGCCATTTGCTGGATGATGCTTTCCAACCCCGGTTGAGGAGGCTTCTTCTCTTCAAAAACTTGATGTGGAACACCAAATCCGGGAGGATAAGATTGAGGAGCATTGATAGCATTTTGCGGATTTCCATAGGAGAGGTTTGGGTGATTGTTGAAGGTAGGATTTCCATAATTTCTTTGAAAATTACCTTGATTCCAACGGTTGATGTACTTCACCTCCTCCTCATTTAAGACCTCATCATTCTTATACTTCTCAATGGCTCTTATCTCCATCATGTCTTTTTGGCCCTTCTCATAATCACTCTTTAGAGTAGTGATTAATGAAGTCAACTCATCATACCTCTCATCCGATAGAGAGGCGACCCTCTTTGTGGAAGTCCGTTCCATAGGCCATTGGTAGGCATGAGTGGCCATCTCCTCGATTATCCTCAATGCTTCCTTGGCATGCTTGTTCAACAAACAACCCCCCGCGGTGGCATCAACTACACTTCTTGTGTGAGAAGTGAGTCCACTATAGAAGTGAGTTACTTGTTGATCTTCACTTAAACCGTGTTGAGGACATTTCCGGATGAGCTCTCTATACCTTTCCCAAGCTTCAAATAAGGTCTCATCCCCATGTTGTGAGAAATGAGAAATCTCCGAAATCATCTTGTGAGCCTTTGAGGGAGGGAAGTACTTTGATAAGAAGGCCTTGCAAAGATCTTGCCAAGTGTGAATCTCCGACTTGTTCAATCCTTTGTACCAATCTTTGGCTCTATCCCTCAAAGAGAAACCAAACATCCTTAGTCGAATGGCATCACAAGGGACACCATTGAGCTTAACGGTGTCACATATCTCCAAGAAAGAGGTAAGATGTGAATTTTGATCCTCCAAGGGACTTCCTCCAAATTGAGCATTCATCACCATTTGAATCAGGCCGGTCTTCAACTCGAAATTGTTGGCGTTGATAGTGCCCCACTCTCCTCCTTGATATTGATCCGTTGGAGCTTGATACATAAAGTTGATAGGAGGTGGTGGCGCCTCATTAGCCTTCCTCTTTTGCTCATCAATTTCTAATTGCATTTCTTCCATCCTTCTCATGATAACCTCCATATTCGGGTTTTGATCACCCATTTCTTGCTCTTCTCTAGAATTCCTTCTTCGATGTCTTCTCTCAAATTGCAAGATGAGTGGCTCTACAAGTCTCCCCTTGGACCTTGTGAGCATGTACCTTCAAAACAAAAAGAAAAGAGAAATTAAAAACAAGCTTAGATTAGTAACAAGTGACTAAACAAACTATTGAAATGTCTATCTAATCACTCCCCGGCAACGGCGCCAAAAATTGACTAGAGCTATTTCTAGCCTAGCAATAATACCGAACTAGCTAGTAGTCCGAGTCGAACCACAAGGAGTGAATATGGCGATAACAAATCAAGTAGTCTATATCGTCTCCATTATACTATCTAAGCACATGATCATGATTTGGTTTTTTACTTGACTAGGCAAAGAGTAAATTCAACAATGTAAAGTAAACAAGGCAAATAGAATGCAAATGAAGAATATCAATAGTAAAAGGCATGGATCCAAGTGATTTCCAATATGATGATGATGATAGCCTTAGAATCTAGATGCTTCAAGCCAATTTAATCCACCTTGGATGGTTTCTTATACCAAATATGCTAACCTACCTTACTAGGGTGATTAACAAGTTGATTGATAGAGCAACAAATGCTTTCTAAGCCTTTAAGTACTCCATCAACTCCAAATAGCACAAATTATATCTAAGATAACCTACCAACTCTCTTCCAACTCATCTAATTCTTTCTAGGAACTATAAGAGATGAAATCAAGTGATATGGGTATGGATTGATGTCAAGTGCTATGAAAGGAAGCTTCCTAGGCATTCCCTCAAACACCTTAGATGCACTCATAGTGATCAATTATTCATGCATACAAATTAAAGTCCCAATCCATAGGCAATCCAAGAGGAAGGTAGATCAACATCCTAGAATCTAATACCTATCATCTACATCAAATTATCCATCACTTGGAGCCATATGCAAGCTTAGCTAGCCATAGATCTAACAATCAAATCATGGAAAATAAGAGAAATCATAATAGAAATGACAAGGAAATGAAAAGGAATTGAAAATCTTCAATAAATCTTCAATCTCCAAGCTTGATCATCCACAAATATTTGAAAATACCAAAGTAGAAAGAGAGAAAATAGCTAGGGTTCTAAGAGAAGTTGTTCATATGAAATACAAGTGAAATTCAATCACAAATAAGGAAAATATCTAGCTATTTATAGTTTTCCCAAGCAATGGGGCTAAATTGCAAATACTAGAAACTTAAGTTGAGAAGGTGGGGTAAAAACTGTAATTTCTGGAAAGTTAATTGAGGAGTTGACTATTTCATTTTCGGTTGACCCGTGCAATTTCCGCCCACATTTGACAGTTTGCGCGCTCTCACGATTTTGGCTCGTTCTCTCTCGTCCGGCATCGGAAAATTAATCCGCAAAGTGCTACGGCTTCCTCTTTCGATCCTCTTCGACATAGGATAAGTCAAACTTGCCCAGAAAATTGCCGCAACACCTGAAAACAGCACGGAAATCGAGAGAAAAACATAAAGCATATAGAAAATGCACAAATTGTCAAAACCTATCATTTCTATTCATTTAAGCACAAATCCGAACCAAAACACGCATCGAGACGCACTCTAAAGTATGCTAAATATGTGGTTATCACCTATTAGATAGGGCTTTTTTCAGGGTTCTGCCTATTAGATAGGGCTTATGAAGTTCGTGCCTATTGAATAGGGCTTTTTGGGGGTTCTGCCTTCAAATGTGGGGCCCCCTCCTCAGGGTGAGGGGGGTGACCTCATCATTTTCGGCTCTATGTTTTCAGTGTTTTACTCTGTGTGTTTTCGATTCATGGTAATACAGGGGCCTACGACTAAATCTGAGTCGTAGTGCTTCCTCTGTAACTACCAATCCCTCATAACCCACGAGCTAATTTTATAATTTGGAATTTTCGATAGAACTTTAAACTCACCAATTATCAGAGATGAGTTGAATACACTTCAGGATCGCTGCGATTTTGATTCAACTTTCCTTCGAATTCTTCACAACCTTCGAGCTTCGCAAAGAATACAATTCAGTTATCATAATTTCTATTAAGAGGAGAACATAATCTTGAGATCACTTCTTATTTCGCGGCTCAACATCATGAGAGACCCAACAGAAATTGATTCACAATATTCACATCCAAGTTTTCTGAGAAGACTACTTAACTAACACCGAATATACATTCGTTCTAACATCCCTCTCTCGGGTGTTTCTTGCACAAGGAAATAACAGAGAAAATCCATAACAATATTATCACAACCAGCTAAAATTCCAGTAATACCAAAGAGATTAACGTCTTATACTCAAAAACTTCAGCAGCATTATAAATAACGAGTTAAAAATCCGCTTATAAGAAAGGAAATCAACGTCTTAAACTCAGATTTTCCCACAGACGGCGCCAGTTGATAGATCTGGGTTAAAGATCTACAACAATTATGTGATTATTCATCGTGTTTGTAAGGAGCATTCACGTATAAAGGATTACAAACAGCAATAAGTAAGAGATTCATGCAATTTATTGGCCTTAACAACTCAGTTTTCACAGAGCATCTCCTTTTGGACATGAAAGAGAGAATCGAGACAAATATTAAGCAACGGGTGTTTCGGTGCGATGCTATAGTTGATGAACAACCACCCCAACTGTTCACTAATATTTTTACTACCGCAAGTGTACGGGTGTAATTATAGCTAGGGAAGCACGGTCGTATTCCACGAGGACTGATTACCCTAATGAGTACTAGTCTAATTTCCTATCCTCTATCTAGACGAATAAATTGTTGGGTTTTGTTTTACTAACTAATTAAAAGTAAATGAACTTAAACAAATAACAAGCAACGAGAGAATCAAATAAGATAAGAATTATTCTAGAGCTTCGGTTTCAATGAACATGCGAACTCAATTTAATCGAAATCAATCAATCACATAGAAGACTCGACTATTACTAGAACAACCACAAAATAAGCTTAAACCTACTTCCGTAGTGCCTAAACCATAGATTTCATGCAAGAACTGTTGTGCCCAACTAATATCCAATACATGAAACTCCTAAAGGTTCAAAAGGTTATAAGCTCTCACACAATTCTCAAGATCTCTCGACTTTATTGAAGTGTGTGTCCTATGTTCCCAATTCAAGTGTTAATTCTCATCTTCCGCCTATCGAATCAACACAATAATTCATGCGAATTTGGTAGCAAATCAAATAAGCAAGCAATAAACTCAAGAACATACGAAGCAAAGAGAGTCGTGATTGATAAATGAAAACTAAATCAAGTCTACAATATTCATCTACTCCCTAACTCTAGAATAAGAGAAAATTAGCCAAGCATATTGAGGACAAAAATTCCAAGATTCAAGATACACATAATTGAAAATAAACGAAAACCGTAGAGAACTAGGGCTCCGAATATCCCGGCTTTAATCTCTTGATCTTCTTCTCCCAAATTTGTTTCCAATGTCGCTTGTGATTCCGTAGAGTGCGAGATAAAATCCCCGATCCTTTCTCCTCTTCCCTCCTTATGCTCTTTCCTAGATCCCCTTCTTAATGGGCCGTTACGATCTGGTCCTTCTAAATCACGTGTAATACGCCCTCATTAATACTGGAGACGCGTGGATGAGACGCGGTAGTGTGATGGTAGCGTGAAGAGGAGGCGCGAGTAAGGAGATGCCAGGGTGCTGCCGCGTGATCGGAGCGCGGAGAAGCAGCTCCTGGACGCGGCCAGGCGACGGAGGAAACGCGGCGGCATGCATAGAGGTGTTGTGAAGGACGCGGCCTCATGCATGGAGGCGCGCCCGCATGTGCATGGCGGTGTGAGAAATTGTTGGCCAGCATGCCAACACTGACTTTTGGGCTGTTGGGCTATGCTTTGGGCCCAAAAAGTGAGTTCAAGGCGCATGGCCCACAATCCATTATTTAATTTCCCTTTTTCTCCGATTTCCCTACAAAACTCAACACAACTACGATCAAGTGTAATATCCCCGAATATAAGAATGTAGATAAAAAGTATCAAACTCGATCATGATAACGACACTAAAGTGCAATTATAAGCTCTCAAAACACGTAGAAAATCCGTGTTTATCAACCCCCCAAACTTGAGTGAATGTTTGTCCTCAAACACAAAAACGAAGCAAAGCGATCAATCAACAATAAACACGGATAAGCAAAGTGACAATGAATTTTGGTCTCAGAAAAATTTTATAAAACTAAAATCATCACAAACAAATCGTAGCAATCATAGATTAGCACATCATGATCATATTTCAATAATCTAACTTCTTCAAAACTTGGATCCTCACGGCATAGGAGTATATGTGAGTGAAACTCTCAACTCTCAAGTGTGCATAGATAGGTACTTTTTCACTCAATTCAAAGCATACACAATAACTACCATAAGCTTGCAATTCATCTTAACCTCTCCATTGCTCAATGTGTGATTATAATAAAGATCAAAAAGGACTTTGATTAAGGTTGTAATGTAGGCTCTTTGGTAGGTATGAAATATTTGGCTAAGTGAGTACAAATCCCAAAATAATGAGTCTTATTCTCCACAAACACTCAAACCAATAGTTTAATAAAGCTACAATTCCTAACCATTCATCCATTCCAAACCATCCTCATCACTCAACCATCTTATTGCACCTCTCTACTCACTTATGCTCTTTATTCTACAACTTCCATTTTTTTTTCTTTTTTTTTTTTTCATCTTCTCTTTTTTCATTTTCATTTTTTTTTTCATTTTTTTTTCAAAGATAAGCGAACTAGAGCTTATGTGAGCAAGGGATCCTTTCAATTCCAACCTCTCTCTTACTCTTTCAATTTTTTCTCAACACAAATCAACAAAGTCCTATACGATATCCCCATCCCAAACCCAAAGTTTATCAAAGAAAGAGGTCTCAAAGGCTCAAGGGGGTTAAACTAGGATTATGTATCATTTTGACAAGAAAGAGAAAGAATATGGCTAAGAAAGATGGCCTTAGATCATCTCTAAATTATTAAGCACACTAACGCAACCTCAAGGAAGATATAAAAGCAAGTTCTAGAGACAACTATGCATGCTTGAACAATCACACTCAAGAAACAAAATAAGACTATAAGTATGTAATAGTCAAGGCTCAAAACTCACAATAAAGGCTAATATTTGATCCAAGCTTCTTAGAGGTCAAATAATCAAAATCAATCAATCATGCTAATCAACTCATGAAGTAATCCTAAGTGAAAGATTTTCAATGTACTCAATTTCAAGAAATCATCATAGGCCTCTTCGTCACAACTACTAGCCATGCTTATCATCAATTAAACAAAAAAAACACACACAAATGACTCTACTACTTAATACTAGACATTAAACAAGACTCAAATAAAATACCTAGAAAGCAATAAAAATCGAAATACTTTTCCACACTTCGCCATCCCCCCAAACTTATTGTTTTTACTAAGAAAAATAATAAGTTTGAAAGAAGAAGAGGTGGAAGAGTATTTGTACTAACCCGGAATTTCACATGCCCTTCTCTTTTTCTTCTTATAATTCTTAAAGTGGTCATGCAAATGTTTCGGGGTAGCTCCATTCTCTTCATTCCCTTTCTCGAAAAGGTGTGCCTCTTGATCTGAAATTTTCTGCAAACATTCTAAAGTACACTCATCAAAATAATTAGAGCATAAATATAAAGAAAATTTTGAGGAAGAGAAAGGAGTAGAAATGCAAGCCTCGGTAGGATTTTTGGGCGACTCCATAGAGCTTTTTACGGTGTAAGAATCACACGCACCAAGCACTTTGCACTCCTCTACCGATTTGACTTCTTCCTCCTCAAAATACTTCGAAGGCTTGTAGATGGAGAAAGTGCAACTCTCATCATTTACCCTCAAGGTAAGCTCTCCTCTTGCAACATCAATGAGTGCTTGGCTCGTCGCTAAAAATGGTCTCCCAAGAATCAAGGGCATATTTCGGTCTTCCTCCATATCGAGAACAATAAAATCAGCGGGAAAGATGAAATCATTAACCTTGATAAGAACATCTTCGACTATGCCTTGAGGATATGCCACCGAACGATCTGCCATTTGAAGAGCTATGGTGGTAGGCTTCACCTCTCCAATTTTTAGCTTCCTAAAAACTGAAAGAGGCATGAGATTGACACTTGCACCCAAATCACATAGCGCTCTTCCGAATTTCATCCCCCCAATCTCACAAGCAATTGTGAAACTACCCGGATCTTTGGACTTGACGGGCAACTTCTGTTGTAAGATAGCACTACACTCTTCATTCAAGTGCATTGTCTCAAAGTCTCCCCACTTCTTCTTCTTTGAAATCACATCTTTGAGGAACTTGGCATACTTGGGCATTTGTTGTAGAGCTTCTACCTACGGAATGTTGATTTGGACCTTCCGAAAGATGTCCAAAATTCTGGAAAATTGCTCATCCCCATCTTCTTTTGATGCCTTTGAGGAAAAGGCATAGGAACATGCAAAGGTGGTGGTAGGGGTTTGGGCATTTTCCCTTCCTTCTTCTCCTTCATGGCCGGTGTGAGCTCTTCTTTTTCCTCCGGGATCTTTACAATTCCGGGCTCGTGATCCGGCATCTTCGGTCCCTCATATGTAATGCCACTCCTCAATGTGATGGCTTTGCATTGCTCCTTGGGATTCACCACCGTGTTGCTTGGAAATTGCCCCGGATTATGTTGGTTGCTCAAAGAGTTCGCAATTTGGCTCACTTGTTTCTCTATCATCTTTACTTGCATCTCCAAAGCTGACATTCTTGTATCAGAGCTTGAGATGTATTTCATGAGCACATCCTCCAAATTTGGCTTTTTTGGCTCATTGATCATACCATTAGATGCTGAAAATCCGGGCGGTGGTTAAAGGGCATTGTTCAGATTCCCATATGCAAGATTCGGGTGAGAAGGGATTGCTTGATAGCCTTGGTATGCACCTTGATTCAAACGGCCTACTTGTTAACCTCCTTGGTTTTGACGGAAGCCTTGATTGTTAACCCAATTTGCTTCTTCGAATTGAATCCCCTCTGCTTTGGGATTATTTTGGGCTTGCATCATGGTCTCGAACTTGGTAGACAAGGCCGCTATCTGATTTGTGATTGCAAGAAGAGGATCCTTGCTCTCGGCCACAACTACTTTCTTCAAACTATTCCTCTCTGTTGGCCACTGGTAACTTGTGGATGCCATGTTCTCAATTATTCAATAGCCTCATCTCCCCCTTTGCACAACAATGCTCCTCCAGCAGCAGCATCCATGAGTCTTCTTAATTCCCCATTACAAGCATTGTAGAAGATCATAATGCGGGCACCTAAGTCGAAGCCATGGTTTGGACACTTTCTGATCGTTTCCTTGAACCTCTCCCAAGCTTCGTAGACACTCTTCCCTTCATATTGTTGGTAGTGAGTGATCTCCATCTTCAACTTAAACATAAGGCCCGGAGGTTGGAACTTGAATAGGAACTTGTGAGCTAGATCGTCCCATGTAATGTCTCCTCCCAACTCTATGGATTGGAACCACTGTTTCGCCTTGTCTCTCAAAGAGAATGGAAAGAGGCGAATTTTAATAGCATCCTCGGGTGCTCCATTGATCTTAACTGTGGCACAGAGATCCAGAAACTGACTGAGATGGGCATTCGGGTCCTCCAAAGGACCTCCTCCATACTGATTTTGTTGGACCATTGAAATCAGGCCCGTCTTCAACTCGAAGTTATTAACATCGATGGCTGGACCGGGAATTCCTCCATGAGCTATCACATTCTGAAACTGGACCCGAATAGGAGCTTGTTGAATGTTTGCTCGTTCCTGAGCTTCCCTCAGAATCCTTAATTGCTCCCTGAGTTGATTGAACTCCTCTTGAGTTGCCATTCTCCTCTTGTTTCTCTTTGTGTTATTCCGACGACAGGTGGCTTCTATCTCCGGATCTACAGGATCGAAAGTGATGCCTGAAGACTTTGTGCGCATTCACCACCTATACACCAACAAAGAGAACAATTAGACAACTCAAAAAAAATAAAATACTGAAAAATAAATGTCTAAATTAGTATCAAAGAAATCTAACTAATATCACTAGAACGAAAATCAGTCCCCGGCAACGGTGCCAAAAACTTGTTCACTAATATTTTTACTACCGCAAGTGTACGGGTGTAATTATAGCTAGGGAAGCAAGGTCGTATTCCACGAGGACTGATTACCCTAATGAGTACTAGTATAATTTCCTATCCTCTATCTAGACGAATAAATTGTTGGGTTTTGTTTTACTAACTAATTAAAAGTAAATGAACTTAAACAAATAACAAGCAACGAGAGAATCAAATAAGATAAGAATTATTCTAGAGCTTCGGTTTCAATGAACATGCGAACACAATTTAATCGAAATCAATCAATCACATAGAAGACTCGACTATTACTAGAACAACCACACAATAAGCTTAAACCTACTTCTGTAGTGCCTAAACCGTAGATTTCATGCAAGAACTGTTGTGCCCAACTAATATCCAATACATGAAACTCCTAAAGGTTCAAAAGGTTATAAGCTCTCACACAATTCTCAAGATCTCTCGACTTTATTGAAGTGTGTGTCCTATGTTCCCAATTCAAGTGTTAATTCTCATCTTCTGCCTATCGAATCAACACAATAATTCATGCGAATTTGGTAGCAAATCAAATAAGCAAGCAATAAACTCAAGAACATACGAAGCAAAGAGAGTCGTGATTGATAAATGAAAACTAAATTGAGTCTACAATATTCATCTACTCCCTAACTCTAGAATAAGAGAAAATTAGCCAAGCATATTGAGGACAAAAATTCCAAGATTCAAGATACACATAATTGAAAATAAACGAAAACCATAGAGAACTAGGGCTCCGAATATCCCGGCTTGAATCTCTTGATCTTCTTCTCCCAAATTTGATTCCAATGTCCTTTGTGATTCCGTAGAGTGCGAGATAAAATCCCCGATCCTTTCTCCTCTGCCCTCCGTATGCTCTTTCCTCGATCCCCTTCTTAATGGGCCGTTACGATCTGGTCCTTCTAAATCACGTGTAATACGCCCTCATTAATACTGGAGACGCGTGGATGAGACGCGGTAGTGTGATGGTAGCGTGAAGAGGAGGCGCGGGGAAGGAGATGCCAGGGTGCTGCCGCGTGACCGGAGTTCGGAGAAGCAGCTCCTGGACGCGGCCAGGCGACGGAGGAAATGCGGCGGCGTGCGTAGAGGTGTTGTGAAGGATGCGGCCTCATGCATGGAGGCGCGCCCGCATGTGCATGGCGGTGTGAGAAATTGTTGGCCAGCATGCCAACGTTGACTTTTGGGCTGTTGGGCTATGCTTTGGGCCCAAAAAGTGAGTTCAAGGCCCATGGCCCACAATCCATTATTTAATTTCCCTTTTTCTCCGATTTTCCCTACAAAACTCAACACAACTACGATCAAGTGTAATATCCCCGAATATAAGAAATGTAGATAAAAAGTATCAAACTCGATCATGATAACGACACTAAAGCGCAATTATAAGCTCTCAAAACACGTAGAAAATCCGTGTTTATCACCAACCCGAAGAGGAAGATGCCAATTTTGTGCAACAAGGTGGCAAGTGGCAACCAAATCAAGGAAACAAGTGGCAAGGAGGACAAGGAGGCCAAGGAGGTTCGAATTATCAAGGAGGGTACAAGAAACCTTATATTCCCAACAACCGAAACCATCCGAACTTCTCTTATGCCAATCCGAGCAACGCTTTGCAACCACCTCCCGGCTTCCATGTTAAAAATGGAGTCATCCAAGAGCCAAAGAAGGAGATGTCCACCGATGACTTGATTCGTCAATATATGGCTCAATCGGAGATGAGGATGACGCAACAAGATGCAAAGTTGAGGACATTGGAGCTTACTCAAACTACTTTGAGCAACAATTTGGGGAGTAGCATCAATGCCTTGACCAAGCAAATGCAGATGTTGGAGACGCAGATGAGTCAAATAGCCAATGCTCAAGGAGGAGTCCATAAGCCCAGCTAATTCCCAAGCAATACCGAGCAAAACCCGAAGAACAACCATCACGTTCATGCTATTGAGCTTCGGAGTGGCACAAAATATACAAATCCATCCTTGGAAGATGAAGATACTGGAAACGGAAGCCACAAGAATGCGGAGTTCGAGGAGACGAGGAAAGAAGTGCCGAATCGGGGGCCTCTCGACACCTCTATCGATCGAGAGGTCACCCAAAAAAATCAGAGGAAACCTCTCGACACCCCTATCGATCGAGATGGGGGTCGAGAGGTCAAAGATCGAGGTCAGAAGGGACCTCTCGACACCTCTCTCGATCGAGAGGGTGATCGAGAGGGTGCACAGGAGCCCCAACTCCCGACGCATATTCTGAAAGCCCCTTTTCCACAACGATTGACCAAGACGAAGCAAGATGAAAAGTATCAACATTTCTTAGAGATACTACAAAAGGTCAACATCAACATCCCGCTTCTCGATGCTCTTCGAGACATGCCCAACCACATGATGTTTATCAAGGATGCGGTATGGGAAAGAAGAAGTGGGGGAAGTTTGAGACGATCAACCTCACGGAGGAGTGTAGCGCGGTGATCCAAAAGAAACTACCTCTAAAGCAAAAGGATCCCGGGAGGTTCACGCTAGCATGCAAGATCGGAGATCAAGTTTTCCAAAACGTCTTATGTGATCTTGGTGCTAACATCAATTTGATGCCCCTTTCTATTTTCAACCGGCTCAAGATCGGGAGGATGAAGCCAACCACCATCTCTCTACTCATGGCGGACCGTTTGGTTTCTTATCCAAGGGGAATAGTCGAGGATGTTCTTGTTCAAGTGCACAACCTCATCTTCCCGGCGGATTTTATTGTTTTGGATATGCCCGAGAATGCAAATCAACCTTTGATCTTAGGACGACCATTTTTAGCCACGGGGAGAGCATTGATCGATGTTCAAGATGGAGACCTCACCTTTCGAGTCAATGGAGAAGAGCTGAAAATCTCTATCTATGAAGCCATGAAGAGACCCGACGATCAACGTGAGGATATCTTCTCCATCGAGACATTGATACCACCCACTTCGGAGGAGGCACTTAATCATTGCATCTCAAATTCTCTATATGCTTACTCGGAGTTGGATGAAGCTTGTGACGAGATTCTCGAGTATCTAAATCAATTGGAGGTGAACCAACCATCACCGCATCACAAGAAAGTTCCCTACCTCGACATCAACAAGAAGGTGGATGATGGAGTTCTCGAAGAGGAAGAGAAGAAGGATGCAACCCCTAAGATGGAGTTGAAGCCACTACCCAAGCACCTCAAGTACAAGTTCTTAGGAGAAGAAGAGACATACCCGGTGATCGTGTCTTCTCAACTCACGGAGACAAATACGGACAAGCTATTGAGGGTCCTTAGGAAGCACAAATCTGCGATTGGATGGACGATTGCCGACATCAAAGGTATTAGTCCTTCCAATTGTATGCATAGGATATCGTTCGAAGATGATCATCGCCCGAGAGTCCAACCCCAAAGGCGATTGAAACCGGCTATGCAAGAAGTTGTGAGGAAGGAGGTGGTAAAGTTGCTTGATGCCGGCATGATCTATGCTATTTCGGATAGTGAGTGGGTGAGCCCTACTCAAGTGGTGTCAAAGAAAGGAGGCATGACGGTTATCAGCGATGAGAAGGGGGAACTAATAGCAACACGGCTTGTCACGGGATGGCGAGTGTGCATCGATTATTGCCTTCTCAATGCAGCAACTAGGAAGGATCACTTTCCCCTCCCGTTCGTAGATCAAATGCTCGATCGATTGGCCGGACATGAGTATTATTTCTTTCTTGATGGATACTCCGGCTACAATCAAATTGCCATAGCTCCGGAGGACCAACACAAGAAGGCGTTCACTTGTTCATATGGAGTCTTTGCCTATAGAAGGATGTCGTTCGGGTTGTGCAACGCACCGGCTACATTCCAAAGGTGCATGATGGCCATCTTCCATGGATTGATCGAGAACATAATGGAGGTATTCATGGATGACTTTTCAGTTTTTGGTTCATCTTTTGATCAATGCTTGGAGAATCTTGCGACGGTGCTTCAAAGGTGTGAAGAGACGAACCTCGTTCTCAATTGGGAGAAGTGCCACTTCATGGTGCAAGAAGGAGTCATTTTAGGCCACAAGGTGTCTTCACAAGGATTGGAGGTAGATCGAGCCAAAGTCGTAGCTATCGAGAAGTTACCACCACCAACCAATGTCAAATCGGTGAGAAGTTTCTAGGGACATGCCGGCTTCTATAGGAGATTCATCAAGGACTTTTCAAAGATCACAAAGCCATTGTGTGGATTGCTCGAGAAAGATGTCAAGTTCGTGTTTGACAAGGATTGCTTGGAAGCCTTCGAGACGTTGAAGAAGGCTTTTATCTCTACTCCCGTCTTGGTGTCACCGGATTGGAGTGCCCCATTCGAGCTCATGTGTGATGCAAGCGATTGGGCGATAGGAGCAGTTTTGGGGCATAAAAGGGAAAAGCTTTTTCGAGTGATCTACTATGCTAGTAAGACGTTGGATTCGGCCCAAAGGAACTATACCACCACGGAGAAGGAGCTACTTGCTGTGGTCTATGCTTTCGATAAGTTTAGACCTTACTTGGTGGGATCTCACACGATTGTGCACACCGACCATGCCGCCATTCGCTATCTATTCAACAAAAAAGACTCGAAGCTAAGGTTAGTTTGCTGGATTGCTTCTTCAAGAGTTCGACATGGAGATCAAGGATAGGATGGGGTGTGAGAATGTGGTAGCCGACCATCTCTCGAGGTTGGAGCAACCGGTGGAAGGGGAGGATTCAAGAATCGCCATCAAAGAAAGCTTCCCCGATGAGCAGATTTTTGAGATCGACTAGTACACTCCTTGGTTCGCCGATATTGTCAACTATTTGGTGATCCATCATGTGCCAAAGGATCTCTCGTCGCATCAAAAGAAGAAATTCCTCCATGACTGCAAATTCTACTATTAGGAGGATCTATACTTGTACCGGAGGAGTGCCGACGAAATCATAAGGCGATGTGTTCGACAAACGGAGTGGAAGAAGATCATCGAGGATTGTCATAGCGCTCCGAATGAAGGACACTTCGCAGCAAATCACACCGCCCTCAAGATCGTTCATAGCGGTTTCTATTGGCCTTCGATCTACAAGGATTGTCATGCTTACATCAAGACATGTGATCGATGCCAAAGGATGGGGAACATCACGAAGAGGGATGAGATGCCGCAACGTACTATCATGGAGGTGGAACTCTTTGATGTTTGGGGGATCGACTTCATGGGTCCCTTTCCCAAATCTCAAGGTTTCTCCTACATCCTACTTGCTGTGGAGTATGTTTCTAGGTGGGTCGAAGCAATTTCCTCGACAACCAACGATTCGAAGGTGGTGATCAAATTCCTCCAACGGAATATCTTATCTCGGTATGGAACTCCGAGAGCTTTGCTTAGCGATGGGGGGAGCCACTTCAACAATCGTTGGTTAGGATCGCTTCTTGCGAAATATGGAGTCAAGCACAAGGTAACAACGCCCTTCCACCCTCAAGCCAACGGTCAAGCTAAGCTAGCTAATCGAGAGATCAAACAAATCTTGGAGAAGACGTCACCAACAAGAAGGAGTGGGCGAAGTACTTGGACGACGCACTTTGGGCCTATAGAACAGCCTTCAAGACGCCAATTGGAAGGTCTCCATATCAATTGCTATTTGGCAAATCTTGCCATTTATCAATGGAGTTGGAGCACAAGGCTTATTGGGCGACGAGAAGGATCAACTTCGAGTTCAAGGAAGCTATGGGTCAAAGGTGCGACGACTTGTTAGAGCTTGATGAATGGAGGAACGAAGCGTTCGAGAATTCAAGGATTTACAAAGAACGAGCCGCAAGATTCCACGACTTGAGCATCAAAAAGTGTAAGTTCGAAATTGGTGATGATGTTCTTGTATTTAATTCTCGACTTCGTTTGTTCCCAGGAAAATTGCAAAGTAAGTGGTCCGGGCCGTTCGTTATCTACAAGGATTTGAAGAATGGAGCGTTCGAAGTGTTGAAGAATGACGGTGAAAAATTCGTGGTGAATGGACATCGACTCAAGCATTACTTCAAGTCGTTGCCTCTTTTTTCCAACGAAAGCAGCCGTTAATCTTGAGGATCCGAGCTAGAAACGAGGTATCGTCGGGCTAAAGATGTTAAACGTAGCACTTGTTGGGAGGTAACCCAATATTTGTATCCCGTTTTTCAATTTTTTTTAGTCGTAGTTAGAATTTTTCGTTTTCGAGTTGTACCCCATAATATGCTAACAAATTCTAAGTGTTGTGAAGAAAATGAAAATTCGAGCAGGGCCTCTCGACACATCTCTCAATCGAGAGGTGTATCGAGATGTGAGAATTTGTCTTCCAGTAAGGTCCTCTCGACACCTCTCTCGATTGAGAGGTGTATCGCGAGGTTTTGAAAATTTGTGCCCAGGAAATTCACATGAAGCCTCTCGATCGAGACCCCCATGTTTTCGATCGAGAGGGGAGGTCAGAAGATGCAGAACAGGTCCTCTCGATAGACCTCTCGATCGAGAGGCCTGTCGAGAGGTCAAACAGCGTGATCCAGTAGCACCCTCTTGACACCTCTCTCGATCGAGAGGCCTGTCGAGAGGGTCGTTGACGGCGCAAAAACGAACTTTGACCAGGTTTTTCTACTCCTTTATATATACCATATACACACAATTCACATACCATACACACACAACTCTCAAATTCTCTCTAAACACACAAGAGCACATCAATTTCTTCCTTCGATTCGTCACAATGTACTCGATTTCTTGCCATTCTCTCATTTATTCTTGATTATCAACATGAATTCGCATGTTTTCTCTACATGAATTCGCATGTTTTGGCCGATTGAAATTCGATTTTGATGGTTAAATTCTTGAATTGATATATAGGGTGATAGGTTAAGATTGTGGATTGAATTCATGAATTGTATTGCAATATATTTGTATGAATTAGATTCTTTGAGGATTGAAAAGATGAATACATGTTGATATTCGATTGGGTCTTTGAATTTGTCTATGAATTCTTGGAGATTCATTGAGATTAGTACGCATTGGATTGAAATTGTGTTATAAAGTTCATGATTTGAGAGGAATAATGTGTTGAATGTGTGAAGTTGTTGATGAAATATTGAGTTGATAATGGGGGAGTATTGAATTTGGTTGAAGTTTGGGGGAAGATGAATTTAAGTTGTTATACTCTTGTATTTCTAGTATTGACTTGTTGAATTTTTACGTACTAGAATGGCAAGAGATAAGGGAAAGAGTGTTGCTTCGACTTCTTCAAGCAAAGGCAAAGGAAAGGAGAAGGTTAAGGAGACATGGAAGAACGATAAGACCATCCCGGAGAACCGAATGCCACCGGCCAAGCCTATCCCTTCAAATTTGGACCCGAAAGCTTTCAAGCTAAAGCTCACCACGGCGGAGGCAAAGAGGAGGTGGTCTCATCTTGTGCAACTCAAGCACAAGCATTGTCGTTTCCTCCACCAAGAAACGATAGTGGCCACGGGGATAGCCGACGAGATCATTCAACTAATGCAACGAGGCGGCTTCACCAACATTTTTCAAGGAAATCACTTGACATATCACATCTTGACGGTGGAGTTCCTCTCAACATTGGTGGTGGAACGAGTCAACCAAGTGTCTCACATCATTCGGTTCCAATTGGGTGGACAACCAAGGGAGCTAACAATGGATCAACTTAACGATGCCACTGGAGAAGACAAGAATGGGGAGTACTTGGGGAATAATCACCCTAACCTCCAAGATTTGTGGCAAAGATTTGTGGATTACGAAGAGGAGAGGAAGAAGTCCTACAACCCGGCAATTGCAAAGGCCACCTCAATTCGGAATCCAACGATCCGTTACTTCCATCGGTTGATCTCGTCTACCATTCACTCCCGCCACGACTCCGGTACTTTCCTAGCTACCGATGCACACCTCATTTGGACGGCCTATCGAGGACATTCCCAAAACGCAGCCCTCTACCTTGTGGACCACATGGAGAACCAAGCCTATCTATTCGGAGGACAAAAGATTGGTATTGGAGCGTTTGTCACTCCAATTGCTCAACACTTCAACATTCCGATTAGAGAGCATCCGGTGTCCACGTCCATCTATGTGGATAGAAGGACATTAGAGCTTGCGAGGATGATATCCTTTGATACATCCGGGTGGTTTTTCAAGCTCTGAGTGGCGTTCAACTCTTCCCATTGCCAAACACTTACTACACTATGGTGGTTGGGAATGAGTATCTACAAAGAGGGAATGTGAGGATGAATTCCCCGGGCCATAAGCAACTCATATGGGCCGAGGGAGGTCCAAGGCCACAAGAAGGAGGTGGTGATGATGAAGAGGAAGAAGAAGAGGAAGCCGAGCAATATGAACAAGGAGAGCAACAACAAGATAATGAAGAAGAATCCTTATGCAAATCGATAATCAAGGAAAAATAAATCCCTTTATAAATCCTTATGCTAATATATAATTAAGGAAAATTAAATCCCTTGATAAAAAACAAATCTTTAATCATAAGAAAATAAATCATACTCCTATATCTCAATGCATATAAATAATAGCCAAAACCACATGCAACCACACGTTGCAGTAACAAAAGTGATGCGTCTGAATTTTATAAGATTAGAATTTTCTAATTTGAGAAAAAAGTCCTTATATCAGTTGGATGTCCCCAAAAAGGAAAAACGTATCTTTTTTAATAAGACAGATGGAGTATATAATACTCCCTCCGTCCACCTATTTCTGACACGTTTGCTTTTTGCACGGGATTTAAGACGGAAGTGATTAGTGTGTAAAGTGTATTGTGTTTATGGATGTAGTGTATAAAGTGTATTTTGTAGGGAATAAACATATTTTAGAAACAGAGCATCATATATGCATAAAAACATGTTCTTGTCTGATCTTAAATGAAAGATCGTATAAAGACCTTTAATTTGATATAAAAATCATAAAAATCCGATAACAAACGAGCAAATTATAATAATTTAAACTTTCAAACTTTAAATTATATTGAACTACGTGCAGAAAAATGAGTGGATGAGATTTAAGTATGGAATGTTAAGTGTAATAAGGGATTTACTAATCAACCTACTTAGTGGCTAATTCTTTCCGAATAAGGAAACGTGTCAGAAATAGGGGGACGGCCCAAAAAGGAAAGCGTGTCAGAAATAGGTGGACGGAGGGAGTACCAAATAAAAATAATTATTTAATACGCATAAGTAAATATATTAATTAATTAAGAATAGAGGATGAAGGATCGATGTAGATGAAATTTTGATGGCATTTAAGAGGACTCTTCTCATTCATACCTAGACAATTTACTACAAATTAAGTTGGGCTTTCATTTTGAATTTGCGATAAACGGTGGGAAATGTTATTCATAGCCACGTTTCTACTCTTCATAGCCCCCTAAAGTAATAATTAAATTAAATTAGGATGCAAATTACAATTATATCCTTCTCTCTTAAAAAAAATACAATTATATCATCAGAACCTTAAATTTATTAATTAATTATCATCATTTCTCTTCATCGCCATAACCTGAATAATTAATCTCCAAACATCACTGAACCCCATCTCTGCTCCGTCTTCCCTCCTCCGTCGAATCTCTTTCTTCCCATTCTCGCGTCTCTCTCTTCTCAGTCCTAACGACCGAACACACGGATCAAATTCACACATGGGTCCATTGTCGGAGCAAGGCGTCACTGCGAAGTCGAGTCTCTCCGACGACACGGAGAAAATTCTAGCAGCAACCTGATGGATTTCTCTCTATTTTGCCTTGACTGTTGGAAATCGTCTGCAGCGATTTTGATGGAGAAGAGTAAGTACTTTGTTCTGGGGATCAACCAACAAAGGGTTAAAATCGTTGATGCATGTGTTATCCGACGAATTATTAAGGCTGGTTTAATTGCAGTGTAATTTGGTGGTTTGTTATTCCCTGGTTTACAGCTATGTATAGTGGAGGGGAGGCTATGGAACTTATCGGATATAGTTGGGAGCTTTAGTTAAAGGATGGGGTTGTCCACATGAAGACAAATAAAATTTTGTAAAAGAAATGGAAAAAGAAAATAAAATTAAACAACCGGTTGTCAAAAAACCCAATTCTACAACCTCCATTATCCAATAATAAATTGCCAAGTGTCACATTATTTTACCCTTTTTATTGAGAGTCATTAATTTGCACACAATTGTGTTGCTTTAATTTTTTATTTTTAATATAAAATTTTAATTTAATATAATTTTTAATTTTTGATATGAACTTTAATTTTTAAAATTTAATAGATTTTAATTATAACAAATCATAATATAAAAATAATATATAAAATAAATTATATTTTAAGTTGGGTTGGGTCATTGATAAAATATATTAAGTTGTGGAATTGAGTTGGGTTGTAGATTGTATAGGTGGAAGAGAGAGAAATTAATATTTTAATTATAAGTTGGGTTGTTGAAGGTTGTGGATAAAAATAAGAGATAATATATGTTTTTACCCCTTTTAACTTTGTCAAAATAATATTAGGTATGGAATATAATTTTACAATAAAAACACCCAATTTTTGGTTTGGATGGAAAAAAATACCCCTATCTTCTTCGATACCTATTATTGCCGCTACTAAAATTTTCTTCAGCTTTATTTTTCGTCTTTTGCAAAAAAAAAAAAAAACAATCGATCTTCTTCTCTCACATACTCTCTTCCTCTCTCACCGTCTCTCCTTCCCTCTCTCTCACGTACTCGCTTCCTCTCTCTCACCGGCGGCGGCGGCCTCCGACACGAGTGCCTGAAAGAGCAACGTCTTCGTCTCCCAGGCGGCGTAGGAGTTGAGCAGCGCGAGAATAAGATCTGGAAGAAGAATCCGAAGAGCACGAGAGCCATGGACGGAGAACGCCGATTTTGCACAGATCGGAGTACTGTTCCGCGACGGCGGTGATTTCCATGGACGGAGAACGCCGATTTTGCACAGATCGGAGTACTGTTCCGCGACGGCGGTGATTTCCATCAACGCCATGGCAGAATTGTACCTCTCTTCGTTTTCCCCCTTTTTTTTGTCCGATTGGTGGACTACTGTCTGGATCTCTGTTCTGAAATAATCGGTAGGTTTTTCGTTATTGAATCGTATCTCTAATCGTATAATCGACTATCGAAAAGCGTTTCTACTGATATCATTAGGCTCAACGTAATCATAAACTGTAATTTCGTGTTATTTAGATGAAACTGCCTTCGATCTGTCTCTGTTGTGCTCCCGTTGCTCTTGGAACTGCAGGGTAGGTTATTTACAGCAGCTGGTATAGGTCTACTTATAGGTGGAGGTGCATATGCAAGCACTGTGGATGAAACGACTTTCTGGTAAATGATGCATGTCTTTTGTTCTTTTAGAGCCCCTATGTTGTCAATCTTTAGATTTTGCAAGGATTGGATACGATTTCTGAATTCCCATTGAGATATAAACTATCGCATAAGCTGTGTTTTATATACTTTCATTGAGTTTCAATGTTTCATAACAGTGTGCTTGCTTATTCATTAGAACTATTGTCATCTATGTTTCTGGTAAGTGATTTTTGAAAGTTGAAGAGAATAGGAAGAACGATTAGGTAGAAATTTATGGACTTTGGATTATAGAAGTATATGGAAACATGTGATGCTGTAGATTTCCTAACTCTTACTCTTACACATTGATAGTATTCATCTTGTTGGCTGATGCACGAGCATCTTTATAAAACACTAGAGGTGGCACCCTAGTTATGGTTGGGATAGAGATAAATTAGCTTTCTTTGAGATATTCAGGATCATTTAATCGTAAGACAAGTTCTGTTTTGAATGGAACAGTTCAAACAAATCTGAGTTTTACGAAATGATCTATATTTTTAACATGCAGTGGCTGGCTATTCTCTGCGACAAAGCTAGTGAATCCTTTCTTTGCATTCTTGATGAATTAGCAATATCTAACTTTGATCAAGTACTTTCGGCCACTCGGTCTTGGTGTAACTGAAGAACCGTTCTTGTTATTGTTGAGATTTGTACTGGATGACCTTGTTATGTTCATTCATGAAATTTTACTGGTTTCTGGGAACAATCTAAGTTGTACTAGATGTGTGATGTACCTACATTTGGATGACGTGTTTCGTTTAGTATATGAATATAGATCCAGAAGAAAAAGGCATATCCCTCTCTTTTCAGGTAAGATATCAATAGGTAGCTTCACAATGCAAGGAAGTTGATATTCTGATTTAAATTTGTTTGCGTTGAAATGCAGAAACGGTGAAGTGAATACTAGTTACTAGCTTCGATGCTTATTTGTTTGCGTAAACACTGCACAATATATGGAACTTGAATTTTGAAATGATGATGTAGTTGTTACTAGTTTTGATGCTTAATGTTGGCATATTGTTATGTGTATATGAGAGGCATGAGTTTACTTCCCTTTACATAGTTAGTGTTGCTTATATTCTGAAAATCTAGAAGTTAATGTTTGTTTTCAGTTAGATTGGAAGCTCTTTTAAGTTCTTCTTATGCCCTTTCATCAGAATGCAATAACAAACTAAGTACTTTCTTCAGGGGAGTTTGGGAAAGCTGCAAATGGAAAGGTTTTGCACTATAAAGGGACTCCGTTTCATCGTATTATATCAGGCTTCATGATACAAGGTGGAGACATTGTATCTGGGGACGGACGTGGGAACCAATTTAATTTTGTATAATTCGTATGCTACTAGGGGCAAGCTGTATGATTTGGAGTTTGTACTCTTGTTTCTAAGTTGCGTATAGTTATAATTTGATATTATTCGTTTACCATTTACCGGTAAACAGTACTAAATTAACGTACTTCGTAATATAGGTACAATCTGAATTCGTTTACTATTTCCAGTAAACAGTACTATAAGATGTATTATTGGTTTGCCATGTACCGGTACACAGTACCAAAAAAACTAAATTTACTGTGTACTATAAGAAGTATTATTTGGTTTACCATGTACCGGTACACAGTACAAAAAAAACCTAAATTTACTGTGTACTTGTACTTATCGAAAAAAAAAAAAAAAAAAAAAAAAAAAAAAAAAAAAAAAAAAAAAAAAAAAAAAACGGTAGAAAATTGAAAAAATTGAAAATTAAAAAAAAAATTCTGGAAAAAAAGGAAAAAAAAAATATAAATAAATAATTTAATAATTAATAAATAAATAAATAGATTAAAAAAAAAAAAAAAAAAAGGAATGAGGAAACACATGTAGGGAGAAGAAAGGGGAGGAGGGAGTGGTCATGTACTAAAAGTAAGGGTATTATTGTCCACCATACCAAAATATGGGTATTTTTATTGTAAACTATATTCCATACCTAAAATTGATTTTACAAAGTCAAAATGGGTATTTTCTTTTTTGCCTCTAAAAATAATCTAAGGAAAAATACTAAATAGGGTCTTCGGGGCTATAAGGATATAACTGTACATTTATAATTACATTTGTTATTATTTTTAATTGGGGCTATAAAAAGAGAAATGTTGGCTATGTTTAAAATTCCCCTAAACGGTCCGACCCATTAGCCCAAACACTTTCTATTTGGGCCCAAGAACAAAATATCATATTCTTACTAGTTACAACCCATAAGAATTTAGCAAATTTAAAATTACAATCAAAATCATTCTCGGTCAAAGATTGGTGTATCCAATTATCTTGATTACGTTTCAACTGGTCGTGTAAACCTACCAATAGGGATGTTAATTTGGCCCGAAACATGTGGGATGGCTCGGTAACCCGAACCAAAAGGCTGATTAGGGTTACATATTTACGACCCGAATTTTTTCTTCAATCCGAATGGGTTGAATTGACGAGCCTGACAAACCCGACAGGACTAGCTCGAAAAACTCGCGGGTTGGTCCGATTAACCCAAAAGTTTTTCATTACTTAGTTCTTTAGCTTTATTACTTTGCTTCAAATATAACTGTTGATGTCTTGAATCAAATAATTGTAGAATATATTACAATTTTATATGTTAAAAATTATTTATCATATCATTTTCTTTATTTTATATTTCAATACATAATAAAAATACTTTATTATAATCATATATATATATATATATATATATATATATATATATATATATATATATATATAGGGGAGAGTTATTATGGATACTAGTATTAATAATGAGAACTAGGAACTAATCACAGTCTTCCATCCATCTTTAATTAATTGATGAGATTTAATCTTGACAAATAAAATGAAGATGCTATTTTTCTATTTTTTTATGCTTATAAGGACATTTTAGGAAGCTTTGATTTGAGAAAATCTCACCAAATCCGATAATTAAGGAATTAGCTCTTGTATTATCTCCAAATATTTAACACCATATTTTTTCCTAATTTATAATGTTTTATGTCACTTTTAATAAATTCTCGGTGTACTCTTTTTATATATATATACTCCTACAATTTTTATTGCTTAATTAGCTTTAATCAATTCTTATTATAAACTGAATACCTAAATAAGCTAAATATTAATGGTAAATAAGCAGCCTAATAAGCCTAAATTTATTGCTTAATTAGCTTTAATCAATTCTTATTATAAACCGAATACCTAAATAAGCTAAATATTAATGGTAAATAAGCAGCCTAATAAGCATAAATTTATTGTTTAATTAGCTTTAATCAATTTTTATTATAAACTGAATACCTAAATAAGCTAAATATTAATGGTAAATAAGCAGCCTAATAAGCATAAATTTATTGCTTAATTAGCTTTAATCAATTTTTATTATAAACTGAATACCTAAATAAGCTAAATATTAATGGTAAATAAGCAACCTAATAAGCATAAAATTATAAAAATTGTGCTGCTTAATTATCATCACGACATAGAATCCTTCCTAAACTTATTTATCAATTAAAATATTTGATTCAATACCTTATAAACTTCTAAAAGGAAAACCCCACGCTTTCATCTTCAAAATTTTAAATTAGAAGAAGATTTGAATCAATTGCTTTCTTCTTTTCCAAATGGCGACTGTGGTATTATTTTTCTCCCCTTTTGAAAGTTGCGCTATTCTATTACAATCTGCGGTATATTTTTTTTTCTTCCTTCTCAATCTATACAGAACGAAGAAGAATAATAGAAACAATGGCAGAAAAAACGCAGCAGAAGAAGAAGAAGAAGAAGAAAAAGAAGAAAATAGAATAATAGAAACAATGGCAGAAAAAACGCAGAAGAAGAAGAAGAAGAAGAAGAAGAAGAAGAAGAAGAAGAAAATAAGATTCGCAGAATCACGTAATACGTGAATAAGAGAGAAAATAATTAATAATACCTTAAATTTAGGAACAATAAAAAGCAAATTACCCTAATACCCTTATTCAATTTAAAAGTTGTCATATATATTTAATTTGAACTATAAATCTAGACCATTGATCAATTAAAACTGATGGATGAGATCGGTTCCTAGTTCTCATTATTTAAAAGGGTTCACATATGATCTATTTCATATATATATATATATATATATATATATATATATATATATATATATATATATATATGATATATCAGGTGAAAACTAATTATTTGATGAATTCTAAAACCGCATAAGGGCATGTACAATGCTAGAACCCCAAATGGGGTTCTTAAGGGTGCCACGTAGACAAGATCTCATTCGTATTAAAAAATCACAGTGGTAAGGTTCTTAATAAAGGTTCTTATCATAATTAAAGGGTCCCACTAATTATTTTATTTGAAAAAATAAAAGAGAGAGAAAAAATAAAAAGGAATGTTGGCCCCACTTTTTCTTAAGAACCAGTATCTTATATAAGAACTCGGGTTCTTATTTAGGGGATCTCAATGGGGGTGCTAATTAAGGTGTGGGTTCTTGTTCTTGCCACATAGACAAGAACCCCTCCATTGTACATGCCCTAATATCCATTGATTTTAAGGATCTAATAGATGAGTAATTTCAGTTAAATCTGGAAAAAGAATATTTGTTGATTTTTTTTTTTAATAATTTCAAATATTATATAGGGATTTTCCATAAATATATGATATTTATTTATTTATTTATTTATTTTTCCTTATCGGATCTTTATCATTTGCTTCTTCTTCTTCTTGAAGATTGATTATTATGAATTTTATTGAAGATTGATTTTCAGAATATGCGTTTAGAAATTAAGCGGGTATGTGGTTGTAATTAATTTTGAGAAAAGAAGTTAATTGTAGTCAAATACTCTTAACTATTTTTAAATAAATGAAATTGATGAATAAGGCAAACAATAAAGGAAAATGTATAATAAAACTAGACGAACGAAGTGTTTCATGAGCTATAGAAAAATGAAAACAATTTTAATGAGACGGAGTGTGATGACCACAAGCTTCAAATCCGGGATATAGAGTGGGCCCGGTTGTGTGGCCCATAAAAAATGAGAGGTGACGTCATGGATTAGCTAGGCTTTGTATTTGATATGGTTTCTCCGTCCATAGCACCAATCTTCACACATCAATCCACATTCTATTTTCAAATATTAATTAATAAATATAATGCTCCCTCCGTCCCTTTGGAGTTGTTACATTTCTTTTCAGCATTTGTCTCAAGCATTTTCGAGCGTCTTGATGGTAAGTTTCAAAATATCTTTTTGTGAAAATTTTAAATTTACAAGATACTACAAGTGTTTTACTATCTCATAAAAGGAAAAAATCTTTAAAAGGCTATTTTAAAACTTATCATTAAAATTCTCGAAAACGTTTGAGACAAATGTTAAAAAGAAATGTAACAACTCCAAAGGGACGGAGGGAGTACTAAATAATCTCATACACCAATCAAATTGTGCCTTCACGGATAAATAATCAAAATTTCATACCCATGGCATGGGCCATGGGTTAGTAATATATTTATAAAATAATAATACCCTAGTATAGCTCAATTCTTTGGGAACTAACTACAGTTACAAGCGTTGCTATCAAGTAATAATAATTCTTGTTAATAATAATTCTTGATATTTGCTATCCAAGACTTTATCCGTTCGATGTAGATAAACATCTAGAATTTGATAAATAGAACTACGAGTTCAGTAAAAATATTATATTGAGATGTCATTTTCGTCCCATGCATTTTAAATGTGTATATTACGCTGTATTTTATACCCTATACAAAACAAATACTTGTGAAATATCAAAAGGAAAACAAAGTTCGTTTTAATCAAATTCTATCTCTGAAAATCGACTGAATAAAATGAGTTTACTTTAGTAACGATCAATATTCTAAAATTCTTTGATAGAACCTCGTCAGGGGATATGTTGTTCGATTGATGCTTAATGTGTCAAGACGCCAAGTGGTTAGCTCACTGGCTCGTTTATGGATTGATTAGTAATAGTTAATTAAGGGTTCCTAATAACAATAACAATAATAATTCATTACAATTTTTTAACTTATCACTTTATGGGTGAGACCCTCACTCCACTATAATTTTTTTTTTCTTTTTCTTTTACTTTTACTTTTACTTTTACTTTTACTTATTGCTTTTTTAAAACATTTCTATACCCTAGTACGAAGGGACGAGAGGAGTATTAGCCTCCACTAGTGAATTGAATTTTTAGTAATGGAATGGTGTGTCGAAATGGCTAAAGGTATTTACAATACAATATCATAAGCCTTTGTCCACGCCCACCAACCAGTCCAAGGAGAGCAGAATAGGGTGCACGTCTCGACACGACTCCCCAATACTCCCTGAAACACGTGTGCACCTCACCACCCTATCACCGCCTTACACGTGTGCACGGATATCTTGATCCGACGGCTCTGAATTCTTCCACTTCAATCCATCCCTAGAAATATCAAGAAACTCGCCACGCCAGCCGGGTGTTGGAGATTACCATAAAGATCGAGACTTTTTCCATCCTCACTCGAGACTTCACTCAAGAACAAGATAATCCCAGCACAGAGAGAGTGAGTAGAGAGAGAGAGAGAGAGAGAGAGAGAGAGATGGCGTTAGGCGTGAAGGCTTTGCCCATTTCTTTCGCAGTGCACTTTCTGGGTTTGCTGGGCGCGGTTTTGGTGTTGATATGGTGCATCAGCTTCAGAGGAGGTTTGGCATGGAGTTCTGAAGACAAGAGTCAGATTTTCAATGTAAAACTAAAAACCCCTCCTTTCATTCACTTTTCTTCCTTTTGCTTTTCTCGTTTCTGGCGTTTTTCCCCCTTCTCTGTTTGTGGTTGACCTGTCCATTACCTGTATGCGTTAATGATTCTAGGTGTCTTAAATCAAGATTAGTGATGTTAATCTGGTATTAGTTGCTTCTTTGGATCATTCAAGATTTTGTGCTGTGCTTGTCCTTGGATTGTTAGTGGTTGATGCTAGGAGTTTGAACTTTGGTTTTTCCATGGGTTTCTTGTTGTTTTATTAACTGTTGTAGTGGAAAGTGGAGTGAGAGACTAGACTGCAGTTGTTTGATGTTAAAATCTTGTATTGGGAAATGTTGGTATTCTTGAGTTTATGTGAATAGAGTGATAAATCTTTTGTTTTCTGAAGTCATTAGGAGTATTGATGTCATAGTGCTTTGTTGTTCTTGCTCAATTATGATAAACCTATTCGGCTCTGTGCGTTGCTACTATTCAGATTCAGATTGGTAGTTGGTGGCCGGGAAGAATATATGCTTAGTGTAATGATAAGACAAATTAATAAGTTTAGGTATCAATAGTGCAGTATTTTCTGGGTTGATGCATTGGGTAGGGATAGTGGTACGTATTACTTTACGTTCAGTGGGGATTGTGCATTTCTTGTGTAAAGCTGTTCAATTCTTTTAGAGAAGGGATTTGCATAATTCCTTGAAGCGGCGAATGCCTCGATTATTAGCCTATGTTTATGGTTCAAAATGAATCCTATAACTTTTGATTATCTTTAAACTTGAGCTGAATTTTTCTTTGAAGAATTCTCCCTCTCTGAGTTTCTGATAATCATTTTTCTGATAAGTATGGCTCTGGTGACTTATCGAGTATCACCTTAGTTTTCCGATTTTCGAATTTTAGTTTTCCTAAATATTAAAGTGATCATCCACGGCTCTTTGGACTTACCAAGTATCACATTCATTATGAACTTATCGTGTTGATTTACTGCAGAGTATGCATGATAATTCCTCTTCTATTTGATTTGCCTTTCCTTCCTAGATTTAAATACTATTTCTTGAATGTGAAATTATGTGCAGTGCAACAAGGGTCCGTTCTGGAGTCATTCAAACTCTATAGGTTATATTGAACTTACTGAATGGGGATCGATTTCCTTTACTGAAAGTACGACATTTATGATTTTTGAATCTCATATTTGGTTTTGTGTTCTGTCTCAAGCTTCATCCGGTTCTGATGCTCATCGGATTTATAATCCTCGGAGGTGAAGGTAAGCGGTTCTTGTAACTTAGATGTAATCACTTTGGTCGAACAACCAAAACTATTTTACCATCCCTTCACATTGTTCTATCTTTCGAACTGCAGCCATTGTAAGCTACAAAAGCCTCCCACTAAAGAAGCCCGAGAAGAAGCTCATACATCTCGTATTGCACGCTATTGCTCTCATACTCGGCATAATTGGGATATATTTAGCGTTCAAGTATCACAACGAGAGCAACATTGCCAACTTATATAGCTTGCACTCTTGGCTCGGGATCGGTGTTATCGTTCTCTATGGCCTTCAGGTGATGACCATATTCATAAATAAGAGGAGGAAAAAAAAAATTGTTCTCTTCGTTTATTCATTAGAAAATCTCTCTCTCTCTCTCTCTCTCTCATGTTGTGATGTTATTTCCGATATGTGCAGTGGGTTTATGGATTCATCGTGTTCTTCTTCCCCGGAGGAACGCCATCTATCAGAAGCGAGTCACTTCCATGGCACGTGCTCTTCGGCACCTTTGTATACGTTTTAGCCGTTGTCACTGCAACCTTAGGGTACCTCGAGAAGCTGACGTTCCTCGAGAATACGGGCCTCGACAAGTACGGGTCGGAGGCCTTCCTCGTGAACTTCACAGCCATCGTCACGGTCTTATTCGGCACCTTCGTCATCTTAACCACCCTCTGCCAGGCCCCCACAGAAGATGAGTACAGTTACTCAGCTATCTAATATAATTATATATTTTTCCTTCATGAAGCAACAAATGGGACTATTTGTTTGGATGTATTATAAAAGTTCTTAGCTATGTTTAGGAACTTTTTCTGTTCAAAACTTGTGGTGTTTGATATATGCATGAAGCATAACTCTATAAGTAATTGAAACTTGAAATTAGGTTAACTACAAGAAATATGCAACTTCTTTAATTAACCCAAGGGTGATAAGTTCGAGTTTTCAGTGATGCGATTTTTTATATTTCATGTTAATTTTTTATTTATGAATTATATTTAATAACGCCTACTCCCCTGGTAGGGCTATTCAAACCAATCCACCCAGAAATGTATCAGTGAACAGAAAGCTACCCACCTGTGAATATATAGTAGTACGGAACCGCCACACGACCCCTATTTGGTGATCTCGACCTTCACTATAAGATAATGATTTCATTGTTTCCTGAAAGTGAATTTAAAGTCCACCTCGAGTAAGGGAATAGGACAGGTGTGACATACGCCCGGTCTCTCGCCGGGGGTGCAATTTCTCTAACGGTGCAGCAGACCAGCATTACCGGTGTCTCGCCCTCTGCCCTCGAACAGGGAAACGCGGACATGTTTAGATCTTTGAAGAAAGAAGACACGTCGGACACTGCCCTCTTGGTTATGAAACCGCGGAATCTTCCTTCAATACCTTAGTGGATTCTGTTATAAATAGGTTTAGCATATTTTATTTTTTTCCATCTAAGTTTTTTCATGGAAACCAAAATCTCAGTTTTTTTTTTTTTTAAGCCACACATTGGTTTGGCATTTGGGCTTGTAAAGTAACAGAACAATGGCCCAATGATTTATTAATACACTATATATGTTTGTTGATTTGGCTCAAATAGTTCTTATTAGAGTTCTTCAATAGTAGTACTATTATAAGTTTAATAATATGTACTATTATAAACTTAAAATTAAAGGGGAAAAAGAATATTACTACTATCTCTATCCATAAAGAGTAGGTTTTTTACAAGAATAATGTTTAATTTAACAACATATATAGATCAAGCGAAGATCAGAAGTCCAAGAACAATTTATATATGAGGAGCCAAAATCTATATGGGTCGTCCGCCCGTGAAAACTTTACACATATATTATCGTCGTGCCTATGTATACAATTATATCTTTTTTTTTTTTTTGAAAGTACAATTACATCAAAGTTTACAACTATATATACACAACTCATATACATGAGTTATATGACACCACACACGATTGTGGGATTATATTACAATTTATAGCCCAATATCTACTCATGTATATCTACCCACACAAAGGTGAGACAACTACACCACACAAAGGTGGGAAAGCTCCCCACATACCACGTTGGTAGTGGGACTAGAACTCAGGACCTCCTGAAGAGGAGAGTCCTAAGTGCCTCCCCCTTGCCACAATTATATCTTTTTTTGTTATCGTACTTTTTATGTAGCATTAGGGCCTGTTTGACTAAGTTTATTTCAAAATACTTATAAGCTCTAAGTTCTTATAAGATGTTTAAGAGCTTATAAGATGTATGAGGGTAAGAGCTTATAAGCTTGAGGAGATAATACAAAAATAAAATCTGAAAATTAAAACAAATTAAAAAAATAATTTTTTTGAAATAATAATGTTGTAACATCAAATGAAAGTGTATATAATATAAATATAAAAATAAAATAGAATTATAGTGGTAATAAACAAAATTAAAAAAAAAAATAAGTTGGGTGGAGGAGCTTATTTTTTTAGAGTGGTTATAAGAGCATGTACAATGGGAAGGGTCTAGTCCATATGGCAAAAATAAGAACTAGTCCTTAAATTTTGTTCCCATTAGAGGTCTCCAAAATAAGAACTCAGGTTCTTATATAAGGTGTTGTATCTTAAAAAAAGTGGGCCCTTTTTAATTTTGATAAATGTTTTTTCCTCTTTTTTTCTCTTTTTTTCCTTTTATTTTTTCCTTTTATTTTCCTTTTCTATTTTTTTCATCTATTTTCAATAGCAAATTTGTTCCTTTAAAAAATTTAATCGTATTTTTTAAGATCTAAACTATTTAAATACTAAAACATATTATTTGAAAGTAATTCATAATTTATATACCGTCAAATATTTAGTAAATATATTTACGTTTATTGTAATCAAGTTTATTAATTTTATGATAATAAAATAAAATCAATTGTAAAATAAAATAATAAAAAATAAAATAAATAATAAGTGGGACCCTTCAATCATAATAAGAACATTTGTTAAGAACCTTACCATTATCATTTTTTAATAACAATGGGTTCATGTCTATGTGGCATCTCTAAAAATCTCATTTGGGGTTCTAGCATTGTACATGCCCTAAGCACCTTTTGCTTATTTTTGCATCTTATAAGCTCTTAAGGAGCTTATTTTGCCAAACACATTTAGAGTGTTTATAAGCAGTCAAACAACTTATAAACAGTCAAACATCTTATAAGCTAGCTTATAAGCTTAGCCAAACACCCTCTTAGTAGAAAAATAAAAATAAAAAAAATGACACATCATAGAGTATTCTTTAGATTGTATTAAAACCTGACATATGCATGGTTAAATATGGTTGGGGGTGTTAGCCAATAGATAGGTAGGGGCATGAACAATAATAGTACAACCATACCACATGATGGAAGGGATGGTCCCTAAACAAAAGACAAAATTATTACTCCCTAGTCCCTCCGTCCTCCATTTAGTGACGGAGGGAGTATGTGTACGGGATTTTTCACATTTTATGATATAATAATAAATTAATGTATTAAAGTGTTAAAGTGGAATAATTGTGGGTCCATTTGAATTGTTTAATAGTATTAAAATGATAAAATAATAAAAAGTAGATGTATAAAATGATAAAATGTTAAAGTGATTGTGGGGTCTACGTCCTAAAACGGAAATTGTCAGTAAATGGAGGACGTCCCAATATAGTATTAACGTCACTAAATGGAGGACGAAGGGAGTATTTTAAACTATTTTGTATTATATACTATAGGGTAGGGTGACCTGTACTAATTCAACACAACTTTTATTGTTATATGCAGGCCAACTCATTATCTATGCTATCATACTCAATTATCATTCAACTTTACTGCTCATTCTTTACTACCTAGGCAAAGCAAGAATTCAGATTGGCTGCATTTGATTACATTATTAATACTCGTTTAATTATTGTTATTTCTGTAAAGAAAGGACGTGTTTACGCCATTTGCCAATCCAATAGAGCCTAAGATCCTAATAAAGATTTGTTTTTGGCCATTATGTTTTTGTGGGACCCCATTCTATCGATGCATGATCCAGTGTCCATTGTAGACGTCCAAGATAATGTGATAATATCATTAAAAAATTGATAAAATAATTTAAACATGTATTCTAAAATATTTTAAAGTAAATTCTACAGAAAAATTACAGAAGTGACAATGCCACATCAAAGGAAGACATATTAAAAGTGTCTATGGTAGGTAGGAGAGCTATATTTACTTCTTTTGCAATAAACTCACCAATTTATTTTGATTTCTTTTTCTATATACACGATCATATGATTCTAATGGTTCCAAATTAAATTATACTACTCTCTCCACCTCATCCTTGTTACTACCTAAATCTCATATAAGTAGTCCCATTTGAAAATGACACAATAGCAAATGAGTAAAGAAATATGTGGCTGTAAATGATTGTGAGGAAAGAGAGTTTATTATAGCCAAATATTCTTTGTCATTTTAGGAAATGAGACTAATAAATGAGATAGACATAAATGACAAATGAGATTACTTACATGAGATAGAGGTAGTAATACGTTTTTATTATTTTATACATATATAGTAAAGAAATGTATCAAACAGTCGGACAGAAAACAGTGGAAGAGACGAAGTACTAAAAAGAAAATTACAACTAGGCACCCAAGCTCAATAGAACTAACTTTATATAGTTTGGATCATTGCAACTTTATCTTAGGACAACCAAATAAGGAAGACATTCAATTTTAATACTCCCTCCGTCCTCCATTTAGTGACGGAGGGAGTTTGGGCACGCGTTTTTTCGCATTTTATGGTATAATAATAAATTAATGTGTTAAAGTGTTAAAGTGGAATAATTGTGGGCCCATTTGAATTGTTTAATAGTATTAAAATGATAAAATAATAAAAAGTAGATGTATAAAGTGTTAAAGTGTTAAAGTGATTGTGGGATCTACGTCCAAAAATAGAAATTGTCAGTAAATGGAGGACGTCCCAATATAGTATTAACTTCACTAAATGGAGGACGGAGGGAGTATTTTATCATGAAATAGAATCAACTTTACATTTTAGAATCCTTGCAACTTAATCAACTTTACATTAGTCTATTAGTCTCATCATGAGAAATTTCGTTTATTTTATAATTTTATTTTTGTTGTTGATGTTGTTTCTTCTATTCAAATTTAGCTTTTATTTAATTGGAAATACACTAAGACATGAGCTGTGGATAGGGGTGGTTATCCGGTACGGAACCGGTTTACCGGTTACCGGTTAAGCAGGAAATTCAGGAACCGGTTACCGGACCGGTTAAATAATCGGGTAACCGGTACCGGACCGGTAGAACCGGTTAAGGAACCGGTTTTGCAATTTTTTTAAAATTTTTTTTTATAATTTATATATTTTAAAGAAAAAATTAATAAAATTAAAAATTAGAAATTAATAAATTATATAATTAATAAATTATACAATTTTCCGTTCAATTTTGTCATAAATATTAAAATTTTATCATAATTAGATATTCTTTTTTAATTTTATTTATATTATTATGTATATATAATAAATATTAAAATTTTAGTTAATAATAAAATCCGGTTCCGGTTCCTTACCGGTTCGGTACCGGTTAACCGGAAACCGAAATTTCTTAAATGTTTGGAACCGGTTACCGGACCGGAACCGGTTTTTACCGGTACCGGTTCCCGATTCCCGGTTCGGTACCGGTTCGGTACCGGTTTCCCGAAGAACCGGTTCCCGGATAACCACTCCTAGCTGTGGATATCGCAAAAACAAAGTCTTGTTTCTCAATGAATTATTCTTTATTTTGGTATGACCTAACCATAATAATAATTTTAATATAACAAATTGTTACATTCAACAACACTCAAAAACACTTTTGACCCTTTCTTTTCATCACAAAATAAATCTTTCAAAATGTAGAACATATAGTACTCCCTCCGTCCACCTATTTCTGACACGCTTTCCTTTTTGGGCCGTCCACCTATTTCTGACACGTTTCCTTATTCGGAAATAATTAGCCACTAAGTAGGTTGATTAGTAAATCCCTTATTACACTTAACATTCCATACTTAAATCTCATCCACTCATTTTTCTGCACGTAGTTCAATATAATTTAAATTTCGAAAGTTTAAATTATTATAACTTGCTCGTTTGTTATCGGATTTTTATGATTTTTATATCAAATTAAAGGTCTTTATACGATCTTTCATTTAAGATCAGACAAGAACATGTTTTTATGCATATATGATGCTCTGTTTCTAAAATATGTTTATTCCCTACAAAATACACTTTATACACTACACCCCAAAACACTATACACTTAACACACTAACCACTCCCGTCTTAAAACCCGTGCAAAAAGCAAACGTGTCAGAAATAGGTGGACGGAGGGAGTATTAGTATTTATTAAAGCGTCCAAACGAAGGAGCAATAAGCAATAAACTTTTCATCCTTTTTTTGTTTATTATTATTTTTTTTCCCTTCTTTTCTTTCAAATTCCAACCCCACGCCTTCTTCTTTTCAAATTTTAATCTATTTAGTAATATAAATTTGATTTGGTGGAATAAAGCTAATAATGCATGTCTCCTTTAGTTTCGTTGATTCCAACGATGAAACAAACATTCTAGAAAAATATTGCTTGTGTATTCCTTTTAATTATTCTAATAAGAGATAATAGTTAAAAATATCCACTTTTATAAAAACTAGTACTTATATACCCACATTATAAGAAGTATAACTTCTATACTCATTTTGCTTTGAAATGTCAAAAATATCCACTCACTTTTCTAATAAAACAAAAATCTTATACAAAAAAACAAACTAAGAATTTATGTCGCGGGCCCCACCCGACATAAATCCAAAATTGAATATTCTAACCACCCCACCCCACCCTCCCCTCTCTCTCTCCCTCTCTCTTTCACGAAAATTACACAAAAAAATTTTCAGTCGTGTAATCGAAAATTAAACCCCCCCTCATCTCGGAAATTTTTTTTACCGTTCCCGTCGCCGTCGCCGTCACCGACATGAGTTCCACACACTCCGACCACGATGAACCCGGACCATCCAATCGAGCCGCCCAACGACGCCGACGGCCCGCCTCCTGTCGTAGCAGCCGCCGGAGGAGCCCCGCGTGCCCCGCGTATACCCCGATCCCCCTCCGCTGTATGTCCGTTTATTTCGATTTAATTAGTGAGTTTATGCATGAAGCATGTTATGGTTTCGAATCAATGGCAATAAGCATGAAGCATGTTATGGTTTAATTCGCAATTTTTTTTTTCTGGAATTATTTGAGTGAGTTCATACATACACGGTAAAATAAATCGTGTAATACACGATTGAAATAAGAATTCAATCGTGTAAAGTCAACAATTTTGACTTTTGAAATTGTTGACTTTACACGATTGAATACAATTTTGACCTAGAATCGTGAAATTCACGTTTAAATTATGTAATTTGGCGTGTAGTTTGACTTTAATTCCTTGAATTGGAAAGTTGTCATTGACTTTACACGATTGGATTTTAAATTTAGACGTGAAATACACGAATGAAATTCCAATTTATCGTGTAAGGTCAACGATTTTGACTGTAACACGAAAAAATTGGAATTTCAATCGTGTAATACACGACTGAAATCCCAATTTATTCGTGTAGTATGCCGAATACAATGCATGAAATTTGAGGAAAATTTTGTTTTGATTCGTTTTGTTTCTTCTCGATTTGCAGCCTAGGTTTCAATGGATGAGGGGCCATATGCAAGGGTTTAGAGGGCAAATAAACCTCTACATACGGGACGACGTGATCCAGTCGATCCCGATCGTGTTACGTCGCGTAGGCGGCGAACGCTTGCTCGACAGATTTAGGGCAGGCCCGTTTCGATACCTCCTCGAAATTCGGAGGAGTGGGAGTGCGAACAACGCCCTCCACGAGCTTCTAGCCCGAGAGCTCGAGGATGACTCGATTCTCGAGTTCGAGAGGTGGTTCCACGTCGGTGGTCGGGACATACGCTTCTCGAGGCAATTGTACACGATCGTGACGGGCCTGCCTTTCGGGGAGTCGGCATTCAACCCTAATGGCCGGCACAGCCCTCCCAAAAGGAGCCTCCTCCACACGAAGTACGGGGGCAAATCCCCTACGATAAATCAGTTGAAGGAGCACTTCAACGACGAGCTGAGTGTACTGGGCACGGAGGATCAGTATCTGAGGGCGGCCAACCTGCTCATGTACTATCTTATGTTGGCTGGCCACGACAACCCGACGATCCAGGACTGGGCATGGCACCTAGTGGAGTTCAAGGATCAGTGGAATTCATTTCCCTGGAGAGCGTGGTGTAATAACCCGTATTTTTAAATACTAGAAAAATAGAAAATAAATAGTTTCCTTTAATATAATAAGCTTTTCATAATTTATATAATAAAATGATGAAAGGATATTTAAATTTAAAAGCTTTAATATTATTAGTTTCTTAATAAAAGAATTTTAGAATATTTAATCTAATTAAAATTAGTTAACTAAAAATATTATTTCTAACTTAATAAAATCCCAAAAATGTAATGTTAATATATTTAACCTAGTTTTGACATTAATAGAATTATGAAAGAAGTTAGGTATTTTTCGGATAAACGGTTAAGAAAACCCGAGTCGCCGTTTGTCTATTTTCGATCTTTTCGTTTCTTTAAAATTCTTCGAGCTATCAGATTCCTTCCGAAAATTCTTTAACCTATATCGTTGTGTTCGATATTTTTCGTGGATTCCATAAACCCTTTGAAATGTTAAATCGGAATTCATTGCCGGAAAAATATCTTTTCGTTCGGGAAACGAGACGTCGAACCGGAGACGGGATGACCTCTATAAAAAGAGATCACCACCGCCTCAATGTTGTGCATATCCATTATCCCTTATCTTAATTATCAATTGGGAAGAAACCCAACTCCTACCAACTCTCTCTCTCTCACCCGTACTCCACCACCTCCGCCATCCTTCACCTCCGCCATCCCCCTTTCCGCCGGCGATCCCCTCCATCACTTCCGACCATCCTCCGCCACTCCACCACCTCCATCGATCACCATCTCTCCATCTCCCTCCCTCCACCGAACAGCACCTTCACCACCAGCCATCATCTTCGTCTCTCTCTCTAAAGAAGCCGAAGGAGAGCAGCCTTCACCTCCACCACCTCCGATCATCCGCCACCGCCGCCGATCACCACCTCCGATCCAGCAGCAGCTGCTGCCACCTTCTTCTTCATCGCTTCAGCATCTTCATCTTTCCATCGCCACCTTCCTTTCAAGCCGAGGCAGCCAAGAACAGCCCCGATCGGCATCGATCATTTTTTCGAGCCTATCTTCTTCTCCGATCAACGAAAAGGTATGTCGTTCGCTTCTATGAACTCGTAGGAGGATTTCGATCCTAGAAATGTTGGTTGATCATCGTCGCGAAGTCTCGAAGTAGGACATGCATCGCCATTTTCATTTGCATATTCTCTTCTTCTCCGTGCCGTGCAATCGCCCTTTCTTTGGTGGTTGCCGGTATTCCTTTTTGCATCCATAACCGAATTAAAGTTGATCGTAACCTAATAGTGAACCTATTGATCGGAATGAATTTTGTTGAAAATGAATTGTTGTTGGTATGCTTTCTTGTTCATGGATAATGGTTCCCTGCATGTCGAGACTCTGTCCAAATGTTTTGAAAATATTAATAGGGCTTCGAAATGAGATTTACTAGTATCCTATAAAATTTGGTAACAATCGAAATCACCATTAATTTTCTAAAAATGAAACTGTGTTCATTTCGAGTCGAAGGACCCTTACCCGTTTTGCATGTCTAATATTTTTGTACCAAAATATTCCTAATGATTAGTTGAACAACTTTTGTGTTGAAGTCTAAGCCAAGCAAACGACGAAAACATAAGAAAAGAATTATAGAAGGTTAATAAGTTATATATATAATTTTAGGGAATATTAATAATTAAAAAGGAGAGTTATGTTAGAAAATTCTAAGAATGAAACTACGAACGTAACTTAACTTCAAGAAAATATTTGTAGGAAAACTCTCCGAAGAAGCTGACTAAGATTCGAACCAAAGAATCGAGTAACCGGTAAAGGTGGGGATCTATTTATTCGAACTTGTTAAAATCCTTGGGGATTCTTATTTCTTAATAACTCTTGAGCTAGTAAGCTCTATATTCTTCAAGTGCAGGCTTTGTTTCAGGATTAAATTGTGAATCACAGGTTTCCCAGGTTTAATGCTCTAATCTTTTACGATATCGGGTTGACATCGTTAGGTCTAACACACCAACGAGCAACTGATGTACACCGGGATCGGGAGTGGGGTTTACCACGGAAATCTCGATCCCTAGCCGATAGACTTGCATATAACTTATTTATGCCGTCTAGCATAGCTGATGGGTTTATATACACTTTATGTATGTCACCCTGCAAATGTTCTTATAATCCGACAGGTGGTTTAACCGGGATTCGATTACGAGTAACCTTGGGAATACCTAAATGGACGTCTAAATGGTTTGGTCATATGGGATCAAAACCTATTCTTTCTCTTCTCTCTTTTGAAATCCTGAAAGCCCTGCTTTTGTTTTCCTTTGATTGGCAATGATTCCCACTGAGTGCTAGTTGTACTCAGCCCTGTGAAACTTTCTTTGTTTTGCAGATTGGGAGCCGGAGGCATAGTGACGGGACGAGGAGAGAGAAAAAGGAAAGGAGGAATAAACAAGAGACGAGGATAATAAGACTTAAACCGTTAGACTCTTCCCGTTTCTTAAACTTTAAATTTCGGTTATAAACATTTTACGTACGCTTTGAATGGTTAAACAATTTCCCTTTTCGTTACTTAGATAACCGAATTATTATACTTAATAATTGAAATGGGAATTATGGTTTAGTTAAACTTAGAAAGTTAATGTTCGTTTAAAGTTTATTCGTTATTCATTTGTTAGTTTAAAACTTGACGTTTTAAAAGTATGAATTTATATAACGAAAACTTAAACGAATTTATAAAAACTATAACGGTTGATAAATGAATGTTTACTTATTCGCTTCCGCTATTTCAACGTAACTCTGATGTAATTATATATTCTGGATCCAACTGTAGTGCGGTCTGGTCCGCCACGGTTGTTATGCTTTCGATATATACTTTGGATCCGATGATGGCGCGGTCTGGTCCGACCTCATCGTTATGGTTTATGTACTTGTTTAGCTGATATTAGGTCTTTGGTATTTACTACGACTTGATCCTGGTTTATAAGGGAGATGCTGCCCAAATTTCCGGGCTAAACTAAATGAACTTTAATTAAAGCTAATTAAAATGAATTGAATTATAATTTCTCCCTTTTTATTTTACCCTTCGTTGCATCCCGATTTAATTGGTTATAATTAAAATTGATTATTTTTAGAGTTAGGAAAATCGGGGTGTGACACGTGGTCGTTCCAGATCCTCCACTACCTGCTGCACCCCGACCTCATAGCGAACAAGCGGGGTGCCTATCACCTGTACGGGCCGGTCTGGGCCCTGAACATTTGGGCCTACGAGGCGATCTCCCGACTGGGGCTAGCATGTGGTCGACGGGATCGTCCGACATAGTTCCCCCGCCTCAGGAGATGGGCCACGTCCTCCTCTTCGTGCAACTTCAGACATTTCCTCGACGATCCTCAGGTAATTGATTTAGTATTTTTTTATCTTGTTTAATTTATTTCACGTTAAAATTATGTAAATTTGCTTTAAAAGTCAACCTTTTTAAAATCCAATCGTGTAAGTCAACAATTTTGACTTTTAAACTCAAAATTGTTGACTTACACGTCAAAATTGGAATTAGTTCGTGTATTTCACGTCCAAAATTACAATTTTGTCGTGTAAGTCAACAATTTTGACTTTTAAAAGTCCAAATTGTTGACTTACACGACAAAATTGTAATTAGTTCGTGTATTTCACGTCGAAAATTACAATTTTGTCGTGTAAGTCTAACGATTTTGACTTTAAAAGTCAAAATTGTTGACTCTACACGACCAAATTGGAATTCCAATCGTGTACTACACGACTGAAATACAATTTCAGTCGTGTAGTTGGCCGAAGGTTTTCATGATTTTTTTTTTTTTTAATTTATTTTTTTTTAACACCTCTTGTTTTATTTTTCGTTGTAGCTGGAGGTTCATACGACACTGGAGGCGGATGAGCACGATCTTCTCGAGTATGTAGTCCATACTCTCGACAGCATCGAGCCGATGGGATGGCCTTTGTTCCCTCCAAGCACCACGAACAAACCAATCTCCCGGCCGAGAAAAGGGAGTCGAAGGCGAAGCGCGAGATGGCGAATGCCGTGGAGAAGCTCAAGTGCAGGGACGCTTCTCAGGCAGTGGCCCCTCGTCGTCGTGCTCCACGAGCTGACCGAGCTCATTCCGACGGCGGGGTGGAGATGCCGTGGCCGCGGGTTGAGAGGAGGCCCGAATCATGGGCCTCGAAGAGGCATCGGAGTGAGCACGCTGACCCCCGGCCCTCCGGCTTGATCTGCTACGCACACGGAGATCCGTGCAAGGGCAGTCCCCTAGGTGACGACTTCTTGGACCGGTTCGGGGACCGTCTGGTGTCCCGATTGGAGCAGGATCGCTCAGGGACCGGATTTCTGGGTCGACTGGCTAGAGCTATTGCTGGGGAATTAAAGAAGTTCGTATCGAAGTCTCCGAGTAGGAGCCGTTCTTCCTCAGGTGGCGAGGGACAGTCCCGCATCGGTGAGCACTCGTTTGCGGGGCTCAGGGATGTCCCGATTGAGCAGGCAGAGGATCTTGACCTCGTGGACCGTGCCGAGAGTCAGAGGCGTTCGGAGAGACGGCACTCTGGTGCCGATAGTCGGAGACGGTCAGAGGGACGGCACTCCGTGAGCCGCACCTCCGGTGCTCACATCTCAGACCGTCATGAGGGTTCGAGACATTCTGAAGAGGCTCCGAGGCGCTCCCACCAGCCTTTCGACGAGCCTGAACCCTCACACGGCTCCCATCACTCTCGGTTGAGTGACTTTATTGTCGAGATAGAGGAGATGCAGCCGAGTTCAGATGAGGAAGCCGAGTCAGTTCCCACTCAACCGGCAGGTCAGGCTCGTGCCTCGACGAGGGCGGCACGCCCCTCAAAATCTCTATTATCTCCATACGTCGCAGAGCCTCCCAAAAAGTGATCCTCTCCGTATCAGAGGTTTAGGGATTCGGGAGTCCCCCACGTCATCATGAGCGGGACTGAGTTCTTCCTGACCCAAGAGACCTTCTCCACGCTCGAGGACACGACGCAGTGCCTCACTGCCCAGGTAATTTTATTAGATGTTTCTTTTTTTACTTTTTCGGTTGATTTTGTTCTAATTAGGGTACTAATAAGATTATTTGAAATGAATGCAGGAGATAGACCTGTACACAGTGTACTGGCAACGTAGACTCCAACAAGGGTACCTTCTCAACGTCAATGTTACATGGGAGAAGCACATACTTCTGCCCCTTTCTTTTTACGTAAGTTTCGTTTTCTCATCTTCCTTATTCATTTGTTTCAATTTCAATTAGATAAAAAACCTAATAAAAACACTGTTTCAATTTCAATTAAATAAAGACACAAATCCTTAGCGAGTACAAGGCCTTTCACGGCCAATTTGACGCTACAATGGGGTTGGCAAACATGAAGAAGAAGTACACGAACTGGGAGATCCCCTACGATTTCGTAAAGGGCTGGGAGGGGATTAACACGTACCACCCTTGGATCACCGGCCAATATGTAAGTTTAATACTCACTTTTGATTATATCGTATTTATTTCTTATTATTGTTAAATCGTGTTTTTTTTTTTTTTGGTTTAGTTTGTCGTCGTTTGCCATGTCTCCTCCGATCATTGGATCGTGTGCCGGGTGAACGTTCCTATGTGGAAAATCGAGGTGTACGACTCGTTCTACTGGAAGTACGAGGGAAACAAAAACCCTCCACTCATGCAACAACGGATCGTCCAATGCTTGCTGTTGTCCCGCCTCTTCTCACGGCTCTTGGAGTACAATCCCGAATACTTCACGAGGTGCAACCCAAACGTGCGCAACTTCGGGACGCAATTCACGGAGATCGTGTTCGCCCCTCCGGAGTTTCAATTCGTCCAACACGATGACGTGAGTTGCGGTGTGTACGCGTGCATGTATTTGGACATGCTCCTTGGGAACCATAGGGCGTACACCGGCGACGAGAAACATGTCGTGACCCAATTTCGAAGGAAGATGGGTAGCCGGAGTTTTAAAACTTCAAAGGGATGGAGGCAATGGTGAAAAACAATTTGTTTTTGAAAATTGAATGATTTTTAATTAATTTTAGATTTCTTTATTTGAATTCGAATGATGTTGGATGTTATTTAGATTTTTTTGAATTAGTTTGAATTCGAATGATGTTGATTTTGGTCATTACAAGTGAAGAATTGAAAAACGTAAAAGGGGGAAAATTGTGTTTATTTTGGCCAAATTTTGCCAACCCTTCGGCCGAGTACACGGTTGAATGAGCAATTCAACTCTGTACTCATAAACCCAAATCGTGTACACAAGAACCCCCTCTTTTTTTTTTTCCTTTTTTTTTTCCTTTCTTTTTTTTTTTTTTTTTTTTTTTTTTTTTTTTTTTTGATTTTTCAATTCGTGGGGCTTATTTGAGTTGGAATCACTGTTACTTTCATACATTGTGCAATCTTATGATTCTATCACGTTACGTGAATTATACGTTTGTAAGAACATTACGTTCGATCGTAAGTTAGTTCTAGATCAAACGTAACCTTAGTAGTTAGACTATATAAGTGACACTCACTCTATACTTCATAATTACATAAGATATCTTTTGATTTGGCTTAATTATGACATAACTTACGTTATTACACGTTTAGAAAACTTAATAGACTCGAGATACACGAGAAAATCAAATCAAACACGAGAATTTTTGGAATTTTGGCTTAATTTTGACTTTTTGGCTTAAATTTTTGACTTCTCACGAAAAGGGTACACGGTATATTTCAATTGAAATCGTGTAAAGTCAACAATCGTATAGGGGGCATTGACTTTTATATAATTTTGACTTTGTTGACCTTACACGGTTAATTCATAATTTTTACCGTGTATACACGGTTGAAAACAAAATTTTATCGTGTAAAGTTAATTCAAATTTGACTTTTTTTTTTTACTTTACACGATTAATAGTGTAATTTAGTGTACACACGTTAAAAGCAACAATAATGTCGTGTAGTTGGCCGAAGGTTTCCATTTTTTTAACAAAAAAACATCAAATTTTCACCAAATGATCAACTCAAAAACAATCTAATAAGATTACATCCAATAACATTCTTAAACATCCAAAAACGTTCATTAACATCCAAAAACGTCAATTTGTATAAAATAAAAATAAAAATATAATTAAGCATCGGTATCGAACGCACATCGGGGCCTAGTATGCTCCTCGCTCTTGCAAATGCTACATTTTTTCTTACCTCTTGGACGTCGAGGGGGAGCATTTAGATCAACTTCGGAAATGGGAAGCGAGGTTTGGCAACTCCGTCGTTTGTGCCCGTATTGTCCGCATCTTGAACACCTTTGCCGATTCGTTGAGGAAGATCCTTCAACAGCCGATCGAGCTCTCGCCATCGGTGGTCGTCCAGCTGGCCTCTCGACAAGCGGGGGTTGCACGACCCATCGTGAAATGAATTCGGGAACACTCCACGTCTCGGGATGAGGAACCGGCTGAATCTGAGGAGAATATGTAACAACTAAGGTGGATTGCCTGAAATAATGGCTCACGTAGTCAGTTGCCCGCCCACCGGAATGCCTGTAACAACATACAAAAACGTTTAGAAATCCGATTGTAATACCACAAGCATGAAACTAAAATAAACCAAAACTAGTCGTACATTACCGCCGCACAAGCGTGTCGACAAAGGATGCCGTCTAACTCAAACTCACGACATTCGCAAGTCGAGTTTTGGAGGTCGACGAGGTAAGTCTGCTTTTCACATTCGACTCTCCAAAGGGTGGGCGTAGGCGTTCCTCTAACGAAGTAGCGACGACCCCATTTCGACGACGCCGACATCTTCGTATATGCCTTCTCCGTGAGTTCATGTTGGCGAGCTAGGGCACTAGTCCGATGTTCGTCGAACCACTTCTCGACGACTATCTGATACACCTCGATCATGGCACAAATCGGGAGTCTCCGAGCCCACAACAACCGAGCATTCGTGGTCTCGGCGGGATTCGAAGTCATGAAGCTCGTACGTCGGACGGGACACTTGCACCTCGCCCACCTCGGCAGGCCAATGTCATTCAACCTCCTGTAGATCCCGCCTCCCTCCCTGCTTAGGTCCCTCAGATTCCCCCAATATTCATCGAATTGGGAATCTCGATAGGTATAGGCTGCAGACTCGAATATAGCCCCCGCATGCCTTCCGTACCTAACGAAATTCCTCTGGAGGTGAACGAAGCAGAGACCGTGAGCAGCATGCGGAAAGACGAAGTCGATCGCATTTCGGATGCTCACATGCTGATCGGATACGATCAACAAGTCCAAGGGCGCCCCGAAACTCTCTCGCAATTTGGCCAAAAACCACGTCCAAGATTCGTCATTCTCCTTGGGGCCGAATCCAATGGCAAGGGGGAACACTTGCTCGTTCCCGTCTTTCGTCACCGCCACAAAGAGCGTCCCCTTATTCTTCCCCTTCAAGTGCGCCCCGTCAACTACGATCACGGGGCGTAGCAAACCATTTATGAATGCCTCGATGGACTGACCAAAGGCGAGGTAGAAGTAGGTCAGACGGTCGGTGGCGTGGGAGGTGAGGATGTCGTACTCGGTGCCCGGATTCATTTCCTTCAAAAGGTAGAGATAAGAAGGGAGCCTCTGATAAGACTCGTCGAAAGCACCGTACGTCATCTCTATAGCGACGTTCCTCGCACGGAGAGCGAACGGGTAGTCGATCTGAATACCGTACTCACTCCGTAGCTCGTCCACCATCTCCTTTGGCTTCAACACTGCGCCCTCGGTGATCAATCTACGAGCGTAGAATGCTCCTAATACCATGGCCGGCACCTGTCGTTTGTTGTTCGAATTTAAATCAACTAGACAAGTGTGATCGGCCTTGTACGTCTTGATCACCCAAATCCCGCCTTTCTGCATTGCATTCAACTTGAACGCGCAATCCTTCCCCGAAGTGCACCTAAAACCCACACGGCCTTTGTCGGAACGAGGGATACAATACTCCTTCCGGAGATCCATGTGAAGCAATCCGACGGCTATATGCAAGTCATCCTTCTTCTTGAAGTATCCGTCCTTTCGCAACTGACCCAAGGCCGGTGCCAAGTCGGGATCGATCCATCCTAAAAGGAGCGCGGTGTCTAGATCGACGTGCGGTATCAACCAATGTCGAACCGTCTCCTCATTAGCGCGAGCACGAGCTTCGTCGTCACGGGGCTCTTGGTTTTGTGAGTGCATGCTACGAAGCCCAATAACCCTATCAATGTGGCCGGGCTCGTGGATCCATGCTCCGAATTCAGCCGTTAGGCTCTCAAATAATTGGGATCGATCCTCCACATCCCTTGCTTCCTCGCCCTCGGACTCAAGAGACTCTTCTTCCGACTCCGGCTCTTCTTCGTCACGTACTTCGGCTTCAAATGAATTTGATCTCGGGATCGGCTCCTCTTCGACGTTATAGTTCTGAAAATTCGTCGATCGTTGGGTAGTATGGGCAGCCCGATTAGCTCTACTAATGACGTAAATCGTCGACATCTCCCTTCTCTCGATACACGTCCTAAGCAAATCCCCGGTGCTCTTTAAAACGACCTTCACCGTCTCCCGCTCGTTTATGTTCGTCAAATGGAATAGCAAGTACTCCGATTCATCACCCAAGTGAAACTAAATCTCTCGTACTACGTTTTCATAGCTCAAAGTCGATATGGGATAATTCACGAGAAAATTGTCTCCTCCTACGTACGATATTCCCTCCCAATGACCGCTATGACGGATAAGAATTCTCTGATCACCCATCTCGATCTGTACCAAAAAAAAAAACAAAAATTAATAATCTGAAAAAATTTTGTTCTTAGTTACACGACAATTCTTCAAAAAATATCGTGTATACACAATTTATTTTACAGAATTGTCGTGTAAAGTCAACAATTTTGACTTTCAGTCGTTGACTTTGTTGACTTTACACGACAATTGTGTGTATTCAAGCGTGTATACACGGTTGAATTCACTGTTCAAACGTGTATATAAGAACACATATTTTTTTTCGCATATTACAAATAATAAATAAACAAAATCGTATATTACCTTGGTATTTGTCTCAAAAAATGTCTTGAATCGATTCCAAAATTTCCAGAAAATCGAGAATGCCTACAAATTTTCTCTCTCAACGATATTTCTAAATTTAGTGTTGTGATGAAATTAATTAGGTCTATGCTATTGCTTTTGTTTTCTCACTTTTTCTGATTTTCAATTAATGTTATGCTAACAACCTCTATTTTGAATCAATTTGGCAGATTTGGTGGTTGAAAGTTAATAAATGCAATTTACGATTTTAAAAAATAATTACACGCCAATCTCATATCCGAGGTCGTGTATGTGTTTTTCGTGAGCTTCAATTTTAATTTCCGTTTCTGATTTTATTTTATTTTATTTTTTTTAATTTCCACGTCAGATATGGATTGAAAATTTTCAATCCACGAAAGTTCAATCGTGAATTGAGAGAGAGTGAGATCGTGTACAACAAAAATTGAATTGAATTTTCTGGTGGGCCCCACGTTTGATTTACATATTTAGTTGATTTTTTGTTTTATTAGACAAGTGGGCCCAAATAGTAAGGGTATTTAAGATATTTCAAGGCAAAATGGGTATGGATGTTATACTTCTTATAATGTGGGTATAGAAATACTCTTTCTTATAAAAGTGTGTATTTTTAAAGTTGACCCTTCTAATAATTCTGGTGATTATCTTACACCTATGACCTGTCAATACTTTTAGATGGCTTCTTTTGGCAAATGAAATACTATTAGAAAACAACCCAATATGAACGATTGTGAACACCACAACTTAGTTGTGAAGAATGCACCTTATGTGACATGTGAGCATATTTAGTTTGCTCTGAGTAACGTGTTAAAAATATTCTTCGATAAGGTTTACTAATTTGCATATCAATAATCAACCCATATTTTTACTACTAACCAATTTAAGATGAACCAAATTGAGATCTTTAGTGCAATGGATTTTTTTTCCCCTAATTGAGAGAAGTAGATTATGCTTGAGTTCATTTAAAAACACTTGTATTTGCTATATTTCTCTCAAAATTATATAAGATGCGGTAACGGCATAATTGAAATACTAGTGCAATGCCCGTCGAAATTCGACGGGATTCAATTTATTTCGTAATTTTACATAAATTTTTAATGAAAATGCATAATTTTGTATATTAATTAATTTATTTCGTAATTAATTAATTTTGTGTAGGGGCATGTATATTGAAATAAAAATATGTCGATAAAGGCTAACATTTCTCAAATAATTATATGTGATATGAATGTCAAACCTTCCGTTATTTATTATAACAGTTAATTTGCCCGTTACTTGTGACATTAAAAAAAAAATGTTAAGACGTAATATCCCATTTTTTCAATTAGCTCATTGTTCGATATCACGTTAGCATGAATAAGTGCAAATTTGCTTGTTAATTTTTTTGTGATCCCGCTGTTCGATATAATGTTAGCATGAATAGTGCATATCTGCCCGTTAAATTTTCCGTTAGTCCGCTGTTCGATATAACGTTAGCATAAATTAGTAATGCATTTCCTCACATCAAAAATGAATTTTGATGAAGATACATGATCTATTTATATATGTATTTTGTCACTAATTTCTTGTAAAAATCCTATATAATCAACGGGTAGTTCTTCACATATAAAAATCATTTGATTTTGTTTTTGAGATTTTTACATTAATTATGTAGTTTCTCAAATTAAAGATGAATTTTGGTGGAAATATATGGATCTATTTATAGAGGTAATCCATTGTTAAGTTTTTGTAAAAATTCGATATGGGACAGAATTCATGATTATTACTTGGTAATTAAAAAATTAGGATAGTTTTTAACATATAAAAATCGTTAGATTTTTGTTTTTGAGATTTTTACATTAATTATGTAGTTTCTCAAATTAAAGATGAATTTTGGTGGAAATATATGGATCTATTTATATAGGTAATCCATTGTTAAGTTTTTGTAAAAATTCGATGTGGGACAGAATTCATGATTATTACTTGGTAATTAAAAAATTGGGATAGTTTTTAACATATAAAAATCGTTTGATTTTTGTTTTTGAGATTTTTACATTAATTATGTAGTTTCTCAAATTAAAGATGAATTATGGATCTATTTATATAGGTAATTCATTGTTAAGTTTTTGTAAAAAATCGATGTGGGATAGAATTCATTAATGTGATATAATTGGATTAAATATATATAATGTTGGGAACCCCTTGCAGTTTGATTTTGATGATGTTTATCGAAACCACACTTAGGCATATTTTTCTAGTTTAGGGTTAAGGCCGATAGATCGACCTGCTACCTGTTTGTGCAGGTCGATGCTCTATAAAAGTTTAGAATCAAGTTTGATCCACCCTGTAAGAGAAAGGTCGTTTATACGGCCTGCCTCATTTGGATCAAGCTGGATCATCAACCTGTCTATCGACCTTCCCTATCAAGCTTCTAGCCTGCACTGCCTTAGAAGATTTCAAGTGCTGGATTTCAATATCAAGGTCGATGCTCCGCCTTCATGGAGCTTCACGACATGATCTCTGCCACGTCGAGTGCCAGCAAGGACGAACTTTCCCAACGGCTTGAAGTGAGTCAGCTTCCAACGGCTAGTGCCACGTCAGCCTGACTCCAACGGCTAGTTTTTCAAAACTGCCTATAAATACTTCAGCCATTAGGATGCAAGAACGGGAAACTCAAGCTATCAACGCCAAATCTCTGCCCAAAATCTCTCTCAAGTTCATATCCATTCAAGTGTTCGAAATCCCATTAGTTTCCCAAACACTTGACGAAGAGAGATTTCCAATTCCGATAAACACCACAATGACGAAGCGTTCACTGCTGCTTGTCGTTGGTTCAACAACTTCTTCTCCGACTAGTTCGAAGTTAGAAAGTTTGTTTGTGTTCTTCGCCATTGTAGAGTTTAGTCAAGCTCTGTAATTAGCGAAAGGTTGTTTGTACTTTTTAGTACGAAAGGTTGTAAGGGTCACGACCCAAAACTCGTGTCTAGATATTTTCAGGTTAGATTGTATCTAGAACTGATACTCAGTCAGTATAAATAAGAGAGAGGTTGATTCCAAAGGTAAAGGGATTCTCAGGTCGAGTCGACCTGACGTGGACGTAGGAGGGTTTCTCCGAACCACGCTATATCTCGGTCTCTCTCTCTCTCTCTCTCTCTCTCTCTCTCTCTCTCTCTCTCTCTCTCTCTCTCTCTCTTTATTTATCGCCCTTACATTTCATTATCAAACTGACGAGCATCAACCTGCATATCACGCATCAACCTGCAACTGTTCACCAGCCTTAAGATTTTTCAAAGAGTAAATCAACCTCCACCAACTTCCGCATAAGCACAGTTTGATAAATCAAGCTTGTTCCCAAACGAGCTTGATAGATCAACCTGTCTCTGATAAAGATCGACCTTGACAATCGACCTTTAGATCGACCTGATTTTCAAAAGTCAAAAACGGTTGGTTATTGGTGTATTCCCCCCCCCCCCCCCCCCCCCATACACCAATTACTCTTTCCCGGGACCAACAAGTGGTATCAGAGCAGTGGTTTTTTTGACCGCTGCTTTGCATACTAAAAGTTCTTTATCAAACTTTTGGTCATTTTGAACCGATCCTTTAGAAAAATCTTTTTCATTCATTCATATCATATTATTTGCTATGGAGGCTTCTCTTCTCAGGGTATGTGAAGACTTCTCCATTCAAGGCTATGAAGACTGGAGCTTCCGAATCAAGATGTGTCTCAAGGCACATCATGTCCTTATGTGGGATATTATCGAAAATGGTCCCTCCCCCATTTATGCAGCGAAGATTATTGTGGATGGAACAGCCCCCGGGGAGGTGTTGGTCCCGGTTTGTTAATAGGAAAAATACGTAGAGGGGGGGGGGGGGGGGGGGGGAGGGTGAATACGTATTTTGAAGTTTTTCAACTTCAAATCCCTTAACTCAGAGTGACAAGTAAAGAGCTCACTTGAAACTTAAGACCTAGCTGAAGTTAGATCTACAGTATGTAGCTTGCCTGCTTGACCGAAGTGAGTACTTGATCAAGAGGGAATCTTTACTCGTGTGCGGAATTTGGTGAGCTAAATATTTCCTAAGTATTTAAAATTTCCAGATTAGGTTTGTTTAGATGCAATGTGCAATGAATAATCGAATATAGTAAAGAGATAAGAGTTAGAGAGATACGACACAAGGATTTATAGTGGTTCGGAGATAAAGCTCCTACGTCCACTTGTTGCACGACGGCAACTGTTCTCTTCACTCAAGAACTTGAAGGTTACGGGTCCTTCAAAAACCTGGTCAAGATCGAGCTTCACTCGCTTGGATCTGACAGACGCTGGGTGATTCCGGGTTCACACCAAAAACCTGACTAGACTTGAAGCTTCACTCGCTTCAGTCGAACAGACAGGGAGATTACGGGCTCTCCTTACAGCCTAGCTTCGATCGAGCTTTACACAAACGATGTAAGTGTAAGCCTGGATCTAAACTCTATGATCGAGGCTTCTTCAATCGGTGAAAGAAGGGCCTTGGATCGAAACAACCTAACGACGACTCAAAAACCTAACAGACAGATTTAGGGTTTTTGGTTGACGAACACACTGTGAAGAGCTCTTTACAATAAGTGCAAAGATGGCTAGAGCTCTTCTTATAAGCTTGGATATGGAATGGGCTTAGACTCTAAGTGTGAAGGTTGTGAAGACGAGTTCCGATGAACTGGAAACTCGGAGAACACTTGAACAAAGACTCGAAGATTGCTCAAAAGCTTGGGAGTGTTTGTTTGCAGTAGGTTCGTATGCGTAGGTAGTGTTCTTCTTCTTCACGTTGTGATCCTTCACTATTTATAGGCGGAGAGATGGCCGAGATCCGTTGCTTGGTTGGTGGCCTTGTCTCGACAGTACTTTGTGCAGCCAGTATGCTTTTGCAGATGCGCAGTTTGTCCGTTTGCCAAATCTGGCTAAACTCCAACTTCAACAGTAACTGGAGCGAGCTAGTACTGTAGCGGCGCCCTGTCGGCCTGGCAGTCAACTCCTCTGCTCCACTCCGCTTTCGACACGTGGAGATCTTGTAATTAATGCTACGATCTCCTGTTGACTGGAGTTCAAAATATGGGCGGGAGTCGCGCTGTCGCTTTCTGGTAGGTAGTGGCTCGCTTCGCTTTGAAGTTGTAGCGGCTGCTCTGAAGTGAGTCGCTTCACGGTCATATTTGTAGTGAGTCACTTGAGAAATAAATTTCCCGAGTCACTACTTAATTAAGTGTTGACTCGCGTTGACTCGCTTCGGCTTTTCTTTGTAGCGCACGCTTCGCTTCGCTTTAGTGGGTTTACTTTGATTCCACTGTAGCGCTCGCTTCGCTTCGCTAGATTCGGCACGCTTCACTTTGGCTCGCTAGACTCGCTTCGCTTCGGAAAACACACTCAAACGAGTGACCTTCACTTGGAATTCCTGCAGTCTAAAGCTAAGCTAAATAAAGCCAACCTAACAGTATAGGCTTAGAAAAATTCTAACCTATCATCTACATCAAAAATGGGTAGCTTGGGAACAGAACGCTTTGGGGTTTTGGGATCAAATCAAAACACTACATTTTTAACATGTAGTTCCCCCTTAACATTTTCGTTCTTAACAATTCCCAACAATTTCCCCCCTTTTGATGATGCCAAAACCCAAAAGACTTAGATAATAGAAATCTAGCCTATCTAACCGTGAAGGGAACTCCAAGCGACTGCTTCCTTTGCAGTTTCGTTTGTAAATTTTTTTTAAGTTCCTTCCCCCTTTTTTTTTCGGTTAAATTATTTGAGTTTGTAGCAAAAAGGTAAAGTCATTCACAAAGCGAGTAAATGACACAGAAGAGACAGAAATAAAGGTGAGATAAATGAACAACAGTTCACAAGATAAGAAGCTTGAAATTCACAGATTTCCTGCAGCTTCATCCTTTTCCTCCTTCTTCTTCCTCTCCTCCACTTTCTTCAACTCTCCTTCATCAGCAATGTCCACATAAGCTGATAGAACTCTTGACTCCATGCTGCCTACTGTGTGGATGCTTGGCCTTCTCCATGCACTCTCCAGTTTGAAGGCTTCATCTACTTCCTCATCAATTATTCCTCTGTTAGGAACATCCGTGCCTGGATGATAAGGCATGGGGAAGTCCATCACAGCTGGTACTTTGACAACAATTGGCTTGGGCTCTGCTTGTTCAGCCATAGTAAAGATTTTTCGGCGCAACTTGTCGTCATAGGTGGCCAGAAAGTTGTTGAGGGCACTTATCCGAGAGCAGCGATCCTGCAGCGGCACTACCTCCCAGTAGTAATAGGCTTTGATGAATAAATCCTTGTAGTACAGCCACTGCTCGCGCAGATCTCTTGGAATGAAGTCCTCAATTTCCCTAGCATCGGGATGTTCATTTCTTCTCTTGACCAACTCCTCCTCAGATCTCTTTGACAGTTCAGTCATGATATCGGTGAACTTCTTTCCTGAGTCGCTGCTCCACAAAGGACGCTTTTCATTGAGACGCTTCCGAATGTAGTTCTGTTCTTCCTTTTTGGGGTAGCGACCCGACTCAACTATCTCCTTTGTAGTCACGTCGCATGCATCAGATATGGCTTGACCTTCGCATGCTTCGGACTCATCTGGCATGAGGGGAATGAACGCACTTCGGACCAACGAGGACTGAATAAGCAACACTTCACTGAAATGCTCCTCAATCCGTGCGTCAATCACTTGGAGTCGTCTGGCATTTACTTTCTTCGTCCTCTCCACTTCGCTCCTTCCTCCTTCTCTTTCCTTCCTCTTTTTCTCCTCCTTCTCAGCTCTAGAAGCAACTGCATGTTTGACCTTTTGGCGCTTGGCCGCGGGGTCATCACCTTTTATCTCCGGTGCAGTTCGCTTCAGTGGCAGCTTCGGTGGTGGGGGAGGCGACATATCCTTCTTCGTAGCGGCACTAGAAGGGACAACTGCGGATGAAGCGAGTGCGGCAGTTGAAGCTAGTGCGGCTGATGAAGCTGGCGTGGTGGCTGAAGCGGGCGCTTTGGGTAAAGCGGCCGCTTGGGAACTAGATGAAGCACCTGCAGCAATAGAATTTTTGGTTAGTTCAAAAAGCTGCTCCATCTCCCACGCCAATGCAGCATCCTTCTCCACTTGCATCCGTTTCTCCTCCTTCGTTATTATGGTCACCGGAGGATGCCGTGCAATTGAAGCACTCAGCACTTTTTCATGAAGCGGCCTGCTGGGCTCTTCGGGCTTTTTCATTAATTCCTCCTTCGTGAGTTTTGTCTTGCCCAGAGCCCTCGCTTCATTTACTACATCCTCCTTCTCACCGGCACCACTGCCTCCCTCCAGCATCAGCTCCACACCAACTCTGCTTCCCCCTGAACCTCCAGTTCCTCCTAGCTTCACTTGTCCTTCCCCCTTTTTGGCATCATCACTGCCAGGGGTTAGGATCATTGATTTTCCGGAAAGGGTTTGGTGAAGTGAGTTGACAGTGTTGTAAATGGCCTCCAACATCTTTTCGGCTTTTCCCACAGTTGGAGCCACCAGGTCAGCAGTTTTGATTGAGATTTCTTCAAGTAGATACTCGCACTGCTTTTCTCTCTCCACAACTGATGCCATCATCCTTTCTAGAGGTTCTACTTCTCTGAAGCGAGCCTCCAGCTCCGCTTCAATTTCCCTCCTTATATCCGACTTCTCCTCCTGCAAGTTGAAGTACCAGAATTCCTGAGCCGCTAGAAGTTCTGCTTGCATCGTCTCAAGGCTCCTCTCTCTCTGGTTTAGAGAGAGATGGAATTCGGCACATGCAGCCATCTTTTCTGTGTACGCTTCGCCCAGCTCCTTGACCTTTTCCAGTAGTAGAGTTAATTCAGCATTCCTTAGGTCAATAGCTTGCGCACTCTTCCTCCTACTCTCCAGTTCCTTTTTATCAGTCTCACTCTCTTGCTTGAGCAGCTTCATCTCATTCTTGAGAGAGTCCAGTGCCTTTTTCGTGCTCAGCAGCTCACTTCCCATCCTTATCAGCTCCTCCTCTCTCTTCTCATACTTCTCTTTTAACTTCTTCAACTCCTTTTCCAACTCCTTCTTTTCTTTGCCAACTGAGACAAGTTCGGCATTGACCTTCCTCAAGCGGCTCCTTTCCCCATCAAGCGAGCCCTTGAGTTCGGTAATAGTTGCTGATTGTTCTCCCACCAACTTTACTTGCGCCTCCAGCGCCTTCTCTTTCTCCTCCAATAACCTCTCCTTCTCCTCCACCTTTCCCTCCAAATCCTTCTTCTTCTTGTCAAAGTCTTCTTTGAGACTAATGACCTCCCCCGCCTTCTTCTCCATGTCCTCACTCATCTTTGTAATCTCGCTGTGAAGACTAGCAATCTCAGCATCCTTCAGTTCTACCTCTTCCTTATGCTCCCTGATTAGCTTCCTCTCATGGGAAGAGGGCACTCACTTCGGAACAATGGCGAGTGGATAAGCTTCCTTCACTTTGGCATCCAACTTTTCCCAGTAACTTTGGCGAGTGGAGGAAGGCATGGAAGCCATTTTTGCCAATGAAGTTCAGTAACTTGGCTTCCATCTGGATCAGTTCTTCCTCTGTGAATGCTTTGAGGAGCCTGAAGATTTTGTAATACTCCGTTCCACGATATGTTATGTACGTCAGAAAGTCGACGACATTGGTGTAGAACACGTCCGTCCAAGGAACATTGGAGTAGCGAAGATTGATCGTTTCTGCGGCTTGCTCTCTATCTAGCACATAGCGTTCGAGAGCCCGCTTATGAATGGTGAGTGCAGGGGGTATGAATTGTGGAATGATGGGAAGTTCACCGGTTGTTTGGGCGGTATCGGCTGTAGCTGCCGATGTCGAGGGGGATTGGGAAGGTGATGAGGTTTCTTGGGTTTCAGAGATTTGTATGGCTTCAGTGGGTGGTGATTGTGTTTGCTGGGATTGGAATGGTTTGAAGGTTGTGTAGGCTTCGACTGGGTCGACGTGGAGTAGAGGGATATCAGGAATTTGAAGTGAAGAACCTGTATCTTCTTCACGTGGGGATTTTTGTGTTTGGTGTTGGGCAGTTGAGGATATTTGGGTGGTTTGGGTTTGGATTTGTAGTTGGGGAGATTGGATTTGGATTTGAGTAGGCTGGGGTTGAGTCACTTCAACGTTCTCAAGCGGCTTCTCCACCGCCTCGCTTTCTTGAACGATTGAAGCGACTCGCTTCATTTTCTTGCCTCGCTTTGGCGCGGCTCGCTTCTCGGGTGAAGCGACCGGCCTCGCTTGGCTCACTTCGGCTTGCCTTTCGGCAACCGGTCTCGCTACGGGCACTTCAACCTCGAGAAGTCCCAGGTCCATCAAAGTTTTTGTCTTCCTCCACTTATCATAATAGATGGACTGTTTGTTGTAGACGGTGATGTCATCTTCCGGCCATGCTTTGCCCGGAAACTTCTTCTCCAAGGCATAGGAAAGCCTTGAGAAGAATTTCAGTTTCCCCTTGCGGAGAATCTGATCGGCGCTCCCCTTCACGAATGCAAAATCGGCAGCAGCTTCGTGAATTTGTTTGAGGAACCAGCCATGCCAGTTGAAGCTGGTTCCGATGAGGCTGTCGACGATAACTGCTGTGGCGATCAGCTTCGTCTCGGAAAGAGTATCCAGGGTTCCGACGTAGCACGCGACACTCTTCGAGAAGAGCTCGCAAATATGGTTGAAGGGGGCCTTCAAACTTGAACGGATACTGGCCTCCTTGAAGTTTGGATCTGCTCCGTCGGCTGCAAATCGGCCATATTGTACTCCGGCCGAGAGACCCAAATCCAGCAGAGAGTCTCCTCCATCTCTCGGCAAGTTGAACGTGCCGATAAGCTCGCTCATGTCCACCTCCACTGGCTTCCTTGTCTGTGGATCGGTAAAAGAGGATATGTTTTGCTCCTTCCTCAAGTTTAGCAGGAGCTCGCCGACGGCTTTGGCCAGAATTTTTTACGGGACCGCCGTCACAAACTTCCATAGTCCGGCCTTGGTCACGGCCCTACGGAGAAAACCATTCCTCTCGATGATGGTTGGATCGAGATGAGGCTCGACATTGATATGTTTGTCGACCTCCGCGAGAAACTCCTCCATCGTCTCGGTGTTCTTCTTCTTTCCCATAGTGATTTTAGAAGGATTTTAAACGGAGTTTTATCGATGAAAAATAAGGGTTGAGACTCGTGAGTTGCAGAAATCGCAGATCTAAGCACGAGAATGGCAAATTTTGAAGGCTGTGAAAGGTTTTGCAGTTCTGCCTCGTCCCATATATATAGAATTAGGTCTTGGCTGACGTGGCAGGGGTAGGACGGTAATATTGCCGAAAGTCCTGTAGGTAGGCGGCGGACGTGCGGTGATGGGTCTGACGTGTCCGGCGTCACCACAGTAAAAGTGAACCGTCAACTTGCACGATGTCTCCACGTGGCCTGCTGTGATTGGATTGTCTTATACGGCGCTAATCCAACGGCTACAGATTGGGGGCTGTTGAGATTCGATGGCTAGATCTTCTCCGCCGTTTCCCGCTTCAAATTTGAAGTGAGAACCACGCGCCCGTTATTTTCGCCGTTCCTGATTCTGCATTAAATACTTGGCAGAAAGTGAAATAGGCACTCGAGTGCAGACAGCTCATACTCGCTTCGTGCCCGCTCGCTTCGAGTTGGGCCGCTAGACCTTGACTCGCTTGAGAGGCACTCGCTTGAGTGACTGTTCCGCACTCGCTTGCGATGGCTAGCTTTGAGTGATGTAGCACTCGCTTGGCCATCTGAAGCGACTGGAATTGAATTTCATTGCTTAATTTTAAAATGTTTCTGACTTACATACTTCGAGGATAAACAAGAGTGTTTTCCTCTTTGTATTTGTGTCAGATTCATTTCATATTTTCCACGTAGTGAGTGAAGGTTTCTAGCACGCTTCGGCTCACTTAGTGTACTTAAAATTGAAATGCTTACCAGTCAATCTCACTTCGTAGGAGATTGATACCACTATTTGAAGACTTCAATAGATTTGGACTTCAGTTTGAGTCCACTTGTTGGCTTTGAAGCTTGTTTGATACCACCTGTTGTGTATTCCATCTTCTTGGCATTCGTCTTCATGGCATTCATCTTCCTCTACAAATTAGAGAGTCCTCCATCGAAGTGAATGAGGGAGGAAATGAATATAGTACACAAGCTTACTACAACCCGAAGGGAGCATCACGTAAGTGTACTTATTCACGACGAATGGGGGATGAGTACAAGTCCTTATCTCAGAGCAGAAATGGACAGGATGACAATGAGAATGCTCTGACAAGACAATCTCATATTTTACGCAGAAGCATGTCACCAGCCCTGCAACCTTTTGTATAAAAAGGTAAACCTTCAAGCTTTCCTACAATTTAGAGACTGAATCTGCAGTCGACTCGCTTTGACCCAAGCTAGGGCAAATTGAGGCGATGCAGAATTCGAGAAAGCAGCATTCTTGCTCGCTTTGGAAGTAGCTTGCTCCGAGAGTAAGCATTAGTTCCCCCTTAACCATATACTTAACAATTCCAATAAGTTGGTAGGGAACTTCTTCCAATACTCCACCTTTCTCCACCTTACTTCATTTTCTTCAAGCGAGTGAGATTTTGAAGTGGCTCGCTTGAGTTGGTGAAGATCCGAAGCGAGTGACGCTACGAAAAACTAGCGACCACTCCTTCGTGCATCCTGGATCTAGCACTCTTCACCAGGGTCTAATAACCCTAATTCCATGCATAGCTGATTGAAACGAGACTCAGCTAGAGGCTTGGTGAGGATATCTGCTCGCTGGAGATCAGTATGAATTTTCTCGAGCTTGATATCCTTCTTCTCGACATGATCACGAATGAAATGATGTCGAATTTCCACATGCTTGCATCTGGTGTGAAGCACTGGATTCTGCGAAATACATATGGCACTGTTGTTGTCGCAGAAGATCGGAATTTCATTCGCTTCAACTTTGTAGTCCTTCAATTGTTGACGAAGCCATAGGATTTGAGAACAGCAGCTCCAGCGGCCATGAACTCAGCTTCAGTTGTTGAAGTGGCTACACTTGTTTGCTTCTTTGAGAACCACGAGATCAGCTTGCTTCCCAAGAACTGACATGTGCCCGAAGTTGACTTCCTATCGACTCGGCATCCTCCATAGTCAGCATCGGAATATCCAGTGAGCTCCAAATTGTCCTCCGCTGGATACCACAGCCCCATATTGACAGTGCCCTTCAAATATCAAAGAATCCTTTTGGCAGCTTCAAGATGGCTGTGCTTGGGGTTGCTTTGGAAGCGAGCGCAGACTCCGACTGCAAAAGCAATATCCGGCCTGCTTGCAATGAGATAGAGTAGTGACCCAATTAGGGCACGATAATCTGTAGGATCTACAGATTTTCCTCCTTCGTCTGGCTCCATCTTCCAGTTGGTATTCATTGGAATCTTCACAGCTTTAGCATGTTGAACACCAAACTTGGCAAGCATATCTCTTGTATACTTCGCTTGGTTGATGAAAATTCCATTATCCTGCTACTTCACTTGAAGACCTAGAAAGAAGCTCATCAAGCCAATCATCGACATTTCATATTTGGTCTTCATCAGCTCTCCAAACTTCTCGCTAAGCGACTGGTTTGGTGACCCAAATATGATGTCGTCCACATAGATCTGAACCCATAACATATCATCTCCATGATTGATTGTGAATAGAGTTCGATCTATCTTCCCTTTGTGGAAGCCATTCTCTACTAGGAATTGAGATAGTGTATCATACCAAGCTCTGGGAGCTTGCTTCAACCCATACAGGGCTTTCTTCAAGCGATACACTTTATCTCCCTGCTCGAAACCCGGTGGCTGCTCCACATACACTTCTTCCTTGAGTTCACCGTTGAGGAATGCGCTCTTCACATCCATTTGATAGACTTTGAACTTCTTGGCTGCTGCATAGGCTAGAAACAATCTGATAGCTTCAAGTCGTGCCACTGGAGCGAAGGTTTCGTCAAAGTCGATTCCTTCCTCTTGGCAGTAGCCTTTGGCAACGAGTCGCGCCTTGTTCCTCACTACGTTGTGGTCCTCGTCGGTCTTGTTCTTGAACACCCACTTGGTGCCAATAACATGCTGAAACTTGGGACGATCCACGAGGTACCATACGTCATTTCTAGTGAACTGGTTCAGCTCCTCTTGCATGGCGATCACCCAGTTAGAGTCGGCTAGGGCTTCCTCCACGCTTGATGGCTCAATGTTTGAGAGAAAGCAACTGAACATGGCACTTTCTCCAAACACTTGACTTCTGGTCACTACACCCTTGGATGGATCTCCAATGATTTGGCTTGGTGAGTGATCTTTGAGCCACGCTCGCTTTGATCTGTCAGCTTCATCTTCATCTTCTTCCTTGTCGCTCGCTTCATCGACTGAAGCGACTGGATTGGGTGCTTGGCCTGCACTAGCTTCAGGAATCTTGGGGGCAGCTTCGACTCCTCCTTTGGGATTCTGCTCGCTTGAGTCCTTGATCTCATCATCTTCATCGAGCACGTCCCAAGTGAGTTGATTTGAGGGTTCCTTGCTTTGATCCTTTTCATTCGCTTGAGCCTGTTCCTGTGGAAGACTTAAAGAAGATTCATCAAATACGACATGGGGTGATTCCTCCACAATTAGGGTTTTACAGTTGAACACTCTGTAGGCTTTGCTAGATGCAGAGTATCCTAAGAATACTCCTTCATCAGCTTTGCTTTCAAAGGCTTTCAACTGCGACTTCCCATTGTTGTGAATGAAGACCCTACAACCAAAAATATGGAAATAAGATATGTTAGGAATTCTCCCTGTCCATATTTCATATGGAGTTTTGTCGTGCCGTTTGTTGAGAAGCGTCCGATTCTGTGTGTAGCACACCGTGTTGGCAGCTTCAGCCCAATACTTCATCGGAAGCTTCGAGTCTGCAATCATGGTGCGAACGGCTTCTTTGATGATTCGATTTCTTCTTTCAGCAACTCCATTCTGCTGAGGAGTGCGTGCTGAAGAAGTTTGATGTGCTATGCCATGCTCCGTGCAGTACGCTTCAATTGTAGAGTTCAAGAACTCTGTGCCTTTGTCGGAGCGAATGGTCACGATAGCTTGATTCTTTTCCACCGCCAATCGCTTGAGTAGTTGTGGCAGTTTGGTCAGTGTTTCCTTCTTGCTGAAAAGGAATACAACCCAAGTGTAGCGAGAGAAGTCGTCAACTACAACTAGGGTGTACTTCCTTCCATTTACGCTAACTGGAGTAACTGGACCAAACAGATCCATGTGAAGCAGTTCGAGCACTCGCTTTGATGAGGCTTCTTCGAGACTGGCGAAGTGCTTCTTCGTCTGCTTCCCTCGTTGGCATGGTGAGCATGGATGGTCTTTGATGAAGACTTCATTTGGTATGCCTTGCACCAAACCCTTTCGAGCTAAGCGATTGATGGCTTTGAAGTTGAGATGATTCAAGCGTCTGTGCCATAGCCATCCAATTTCTGTAGCACTTCTTGCAACTAGGCAAGTTTCCTCTTTGCAGCTGTCCCATTGTGCTATGTAGACGTTCCTTTGCCTAATTCCAGTGAGCACAATCTGAGACGTGAGTTTGCTCTTCACAATGCACTTGTTGGAGATGAACTCCACCCTGTACCCTTTATCACAAAACTGTGAAATGGACAACAGGTTGTGCTTGAGTCCTTCCACATAGGAGACTTCTTCAATTGTGAGCTTTCCAACTTTCAGTGCGCCATATCCCCTGGTGCTTCCTCAAGAGTTGTCACCAAAGGTTACGTGTGGACCCTTCTTCTCTATGTAGTTGTGAAGTAGAGCTTTCATGCCGGTCATGTGTCTTGAACATCCACTGTCCAAGTACCATACTTGTTGACCCTCACTCGGCATGGGATCCACGGCGCTTACCTGCAATTAGACAGTTTTGGTACCCAAATCAGTTTGGGTCCTTGCAAGTTAGTTCCCTTAGGTACCCACACTTGCTTCACTCTCTTTTGAGCTGAAGCTTGTGTCTTGGGCTTCTCGACCTTTGAAAACTGTGATCTCTGCTTTGAAGCAGCTTCACACGTGCAACAGTGTGTGCAAGAGGGGTAGCGGCTCGCTTTAGACCTACCTATGCTCTTCCCATTTTGCTTATATCCTGAAGCGACTCGCTTCGGATTAGCTCTGGGTTTAGAGACTGACTTAGGGTTTCTAGTCTGTCGAAGCGGCTCGCTTGGTTTCCTTGAAGCGGTCCAACTAGTGTTTTGACCCTGACTCGCTTGAGAAACCTTGGGAATCTGAAGCGACCCAGTGGAAGCTTCAAAATCTTCCCCCTCAATGTTAGTCCGGTTGGACCATCTCCAGTCCGGATAACGTGACACATAGACATTACTCCTCTTTTTAGGAGGTAGATCCTTTGTCTCTCGTGTCTTGGCTTGAGACTTAGAAGCTTCAACAGTTTTCCCTTTACCCATGGATTGGTAAGATTTAGCATGTTGAGTGCTAGGGACTGTTGAACTTTGCTTGCCCTTAGGATCTGCCCTTAAAGACATAGACATCTTCATAGGCTTCCTTTTAGGGTTCTCAGCCATTTCGCCTTTATCTTTGTTAGTGGTCGCTTTGGATGCAGTGGGCAATTCCAAAGTGACTGATGGTGTAGTGTGTGATGTACCAACAAAGACAGTCGGCTTGGGAGGTCCACCCTCATATCCAAGGCCAGCTTTCCTACCAAAAGGCAGAAGCGAGCCTCCTAGTGCCTGCCTAGCATATGATGCTTTGTTCAAGTTGGCAACTAGAGTGGACTGGGTTTCATACCTTCCCTCCAAGCTTTGATGTCTAGCGAAGAGATCCTCGAACTTACTAGTCATAGCCCTTAAATTGAGTTTGACTTCGTCAAGCTCACGGGCTAGCTTTCGGTTCTCCTTCTTGCTTTGCGACAGAGCTTGTTTTACCACTTCGTGGTCGCTTGACAATTTCTGGTGCTTGTCAAACAACTCACTCCATGAAGAGAATTGTTCTTCCTCATTGACAGTGTGTGCTAGTGTAATTGAAGTGATTGAAGGATAGAAGAATACCTCTCCTGTTTCTTCGTCGGTGAGCGCCATAAATCCAAGATCCTCACCATCACTGGAGTTTGGATCTGTGAATGCATCTGAGTCGCTTGGCGGATTTTCAGTTGTAGCGACCGGCACTTCACTCGCTACGAGCGCTCGCCTTGGAGCATCCCTCTTGGCCTTCAATTCTTCGCGCTCTTTGGCACTTAGCTTTGGGCAATCGGATTTGTAGTGGCCCATCTTGTGGCAGTGGTAACACTCCACTTCCATCATGTTGCGCGGGATCGTCTTGGTCGTCTCTTCTCTCTTTCCTTTTCCTTCTCGAGCATCAGTGCTCCTCCCTTTGTATTGTTTGTAGAATCTTTTGTATTTGCCCACTCGAGAGTTCATCTTGTTGAAGTTCTTGGATAAGAACGCAATGTGTTCTTCCAATTCTTCCCTCGTCATCTTGGCTAGCGACTGCTCGCTTGGCCCTTCGGCAGCTTTGAATGCTACTCCTTTTGACGTAGTGGGCGCTTCATCCTCTTCGTCGAGGTTCATTCGATTCAGATCGAATTCATGAGCTTTGAGTTCGGAGAACAGAATCTCCGGTGTGAGTTTTGATAGATCCTTGGTAGCTAGGTACAGCTCCTTCATAGACTGCCATTTCCTGGTGAGAGCTCTGACAATCTTCAGGTTGACTTCCTTATCTGTGAGTTCCTTCCCAAGCGAGTTGAGAGTTGCAGTGATGTTGGTAACTCTCAACTCGAATGCGTCGATGGATTCTCCTGGCTTCATTATCAGACTTTCAAACTCCCACATCTGAACGGCGAGCTTGTTTTCCTTGATTTTATCTGTGCCTTGAGAAATGAGGGCTAGGGTTTCCCACATTTCCTTTGCCGTTGCACATTTCCTTATTCGTGGTAGATAGGCGTCCGACACGGTGCTCTGCATCGTGTGGCGTGCAATCTTGTCGAGGTTGGAAACTTTGAAGTCATTTGGAGTATATTCATCCTTATCCTTCTCCACGTACTGTTGTCGAACGTGGGCTGGACGACCTTCGACGGCTGGAACATCTACAGATATGGCTTTCTTGATCTCGATTGGTCCGTCCTCAATGACTTCCCACATCCGGTCGTGGATGGAGCATAGGAAGCTCTCGACTCGGAAACTCCATATCTCATAGCCTTCAATTGAAAACTGTGGAAGACTAGAAGCACTGTATGTAGACATGGCAAACAGTCAGTAGTATATGCAGTATGCGTGGGTGAGGTTTTGATGCACTTAGGAAAATAGGATCCGGTTCAGTGAGACAACGTGAAGCGAGTGGGGACTCGCTTCGGATATGCAAAGCAGAGGCTCGAAAGAACCGCTGCTCTGATACCACTTGTTGGTCCCGGTTTGTTAATAGGAAAAATACGTAGAGGGGGGGGGGGGGGGTTGAATACGTATTTTGAAGTTTTTCAACTTCAAATCCCTTAACTCAGAGTGACAAGTAAAGAGCTCACTTGAAACTTAAGACCTAGCTGAAGTTAGATCTACAGTATGTAGCTTGCCTGCTTGACCGAAGTGAGTACTTGATCAAGAGGGAATCTTTACTCGTGTGCGGAATTTGGTGAGCTAAATCTTTCCTAAGTATTTAAAATTTCCAGATTAGGTTTGTTTAGATGCAATGTGCAATGAATAATCGAATATAGTAAAGAGATAAGAGTTAGAGAGATACGACACAAGGATTTATAGTGGTTCGGAGATAAAGCTCCTACGTCCACTTGTTGCACGACGGCAACTGTTCTCTTCACTCAAGAACTTGAAGGTTACGGGTCCTTCAAAAACCTGGTCAAGATCGAGCTTCACTCGCTTGGATCTGACAGACGCTGGGTGATTCCGGGTTCACACCAAAAACCTGACTAGACTTGAAGCTTCACTCGCTTCAGTCGAACAGACAGGGAGATTACGGGCTCTCCTTACAGCCTAGCTTCGATCGAGCTTTACACAAACGATGTAAGTGTAAACCTGGATCTAAACTCTATGATCGAGGCTTCTTCAATCGGTGAAAGAAGGGCCTTGGATCGAAACAACCTAACGACGACTCAAAAACCTAACAGACAGATTTAGGGTTTTTGGTTGACGAACACACTGTGAAGAGCTCTTTACAATAAGTGCAAAGATGGCTAGAGCTCTTCTTCTAAGCTTGGATATGGAATGGGCTTAGACTCTAAGTGTGAAGGTTGTGAAGACGAGTTCCGATGAACTGGAAACTCGGAGAACACTTGAACAAAGACTCGAAGATTGCTCAAAAGCTTGGGAGTGTTTGTTTGCAGTAGGCTCGTATGCGTAGGTAGTGTTCTTCTTCTTCACGTTGTGATCCTTCACTATTTATAGGCGGAGAGATGGCCGAGATCCGTTGCTTGGTTGGTGGCCTTGTCTCGACAGTACTTTGTGCAGCCAGTATGCTTTTGCAGATGCGCAGTTTGTCCGTTTGCCAAATCTGGCTAAACTCCAACTTCAACAGTAACTGGAGCGAGCTAGTACTGTAGCGGCGCCCTGTCGGCCTGGCAGTCAACTCCTCTGCTCCACTCCGCTTTCGACACGTGGAGATCTTGTAATTAATGCTACGATCTCCTGTTGACTGGAGTTCAAAATATGGGCGGGAGTCGCGCTGTCGCTTTCTGGTAGGTAGTGGCTCGCTTCGCTTTGAAGTTGTAGCGGCTGCTCTGAAGTGAGTCGCTTCACGGTCATATTTGTAGTGAGTCACTTGAGAAATAAATTTCCTAAGTCACTACTTAATTAAGTGTTGACTCGCGTTGACTTGCTTCGGCTTTTCTTTGTAGCGCACGCTTCGCTTCGCTTTAGTGGGTTCACTTTGATTCCACTGTAGCGCTCGCTTCGCTTCGCTAGATTCGGCACGCTTCACTTTGGCTCGCTAGACTCGCTTCGCTTCGGAAAACACACTCAAGCGAGTGACCTTCACTTGGAATTCCTGCAGTCTAAAGCTAAGCTAAATAAAGCCAACCTAACAGTATAGGCTTAGAAAAATTCTAACCTAACATCTACATCAAAAATGGGTCGCTTGGGAACAGAACGCTTTGGGGTTTTGGGATCAAATCAAAACACTACATTTTTAAAGTGTCCCATGTAGTTCCCCCTTAACATTTTCGTTCTTAACAATTCCCAACAGGAGGCTACATACGAGAAAATCCTCAAAAATCCTCGAGACTACACAACCGAGGAAAGGAAGGAGGCCAGTCTCGATGATTACGCAAAGGGACTAATTTCCAGCACCGTGAAGGGCGTCTACCTGGCCAAGATCCGAAATCTTGAAACCGCCAAAGAAATGTGGGACACCCTCCGGTCCATCAGCCTTGGTTCGGAGGAAATGAAAGAGAACAAGCTATCCATGGCATGCAGCAAGTTCGATGACTTCAAGATGGTTTCGGGTGAAACCATAGAAGCAATGAAAATTCGCTTCACCGAGATTATTCTCGAAGTCGCTGCAATCAACCCGTACAAATATACGCAGCGCGAGAAGAATCTTAAAGTGATACGTGCCCTTCCTGCAAATTGGCACGTATACGCCGCCATGCATCCAGCCCGTTCGGATTTCAACTCTCTCACCACCGAAGATCTTTTCGACATTCTTGTCGGAAATGAATATGAGATGATCCGCATCCATGGATCAACACAACCTTACACCAGCAAGAAGGCTGATGAAAAGAACGAAAAGGAGGTAGCTTTCAAGGCCGACTCAACCTCTACTGCTACCCCAAGCACGATTGACGAATCCATTGTCAAAAAGTTCGAGAAGATGACTCTCGACTATGCTCTCGCTGCTAGGAGAAATGAGAAGCTCCTAGGAAAGGTTGTCAAATACAAGAAGTTCTACCGTGACAACAAGCGAAATTTCTCAAACCGCAACCACGACCGCCCTGACAAAAAGGGAGAAGGTAAACCCTCAACCTTCAATTCTTCTAACACACCCGAGGGTGGATGTTGGTTGTGGCAGGCCAGGTCACTACAAGACCGATTGTCCAGATCTGACAAAGGCCGAGAGAGACGAGCTCCGTGCAAAGCGTGATAAGAAGCTCAAAGAACAACGAGCTGCCATGATTGCCGAAGAAACAAAGGAAGCTCATCTCTCAGACAGCTCGTCAAGTGATGACGAAGGTTACATCGCTTTCGACGAAAGTGATGATGAAGAGTGCTTTGTTGGAGAGCTCCAACAAACCGCGGGATCTTCAAAGGTAGTTCCTCAACCTATTTCACTTTCATTTTCTGACGATGAATGTGCAGATGGAGAAGAACTATCCGAAGCTGTGTCTTGGGAAGAAATCAAGAAGCAGCTCGATGACTATGCCGATCTCGTGGATACACTCAAAGAGGTCGTTGAAGATAATGCTGAGCTTATGGACAAAAATGAAAAATACAAGCTAGCATTAGAAGAAAGATTCACTCCCTACCATGAAGAAAAAGAAAGGGAGATCGAAACCCTAAAGTCAAAGGTTGAAGAATTGACTGAACGGGTCAAGGAGTTCGATACCAGGGCACTCGAAAAGGACGAGTCCCTCAAAACCAAAGATGTCGAAATACACAGCCTTACCTCAAAATTGGCTGACTTGGTAATTCGACACGAACTCCTCGTGAAAAAGGAAGAAAAACTTCAACTCACTTTGAGTCAGTTGAAGAAAAGCGGAAAGAAGTTAGAAGAAGTCCAATCCATGCAACGCAATCCGCGCGATCACTCTGGTATTGGATTTAAGGGAAAATCCAAGGAAAGCAAGGACAAAGACTGCGAGATCACTTTCATGAAAGCGCAGCCTAAATCGAAGAGTGTTCGGAAAGCTCATCAAGCTCTCCCTGATAAGATGGTCAAGCTGAAGAATCCAGGTCGACAGCCCCAAGCCATCCTTTTAAAGCAACAAAAGAAGGAACAACCTGTTCCTAAAAAGAAAGAGAGTCGACCTGTCCAGCAACGTCGACCTGCCCCCACCTATCAAAAACAGGCTGTTCATCAAGGGCGATACGAAGGCCAGTTCTATCAAAGGCCGTATCAGTTCTTCTACCCGGATTATCAAGGGTGCTACTGCCATTATCCTCAACAGTCAAATTTTCAAGACTGGCAGTGTCAACCTGGGTTCTATGAAGAACACTCCAATCAACCTCGTCGCCCTCGCTCGAAGAAATCAAAGGCTCCCAAACCCAAGGCCGCAACTGCCTCGTCCTCAGCCTCGGATAGAAGCAGACCGGCGAAACAGATCTGGGTCCCAAAGGCCGTTCCCGCAACCGATGTAGCACCCAATCTCAAATGGGTCGCTAAGCTTAACTAATTGCAGGTTGGGAAGGCTCAAAGAAGGAGCCAAGCAGCTCGTGGAGCTGTATGGATCATTGATAGTGGATGCTCAAAGCACATGACGTGTGACAAAATGCTACAATCAAATTATCAAGAACGAGACGGGCCACTTGTAACCTTTGGAGGAAATTCTAAGGGACTTACGAGAGGCCAGGGCGATCTAAAAGTTTGTAAAACAACTATTTCTAACGTCTCGTATGTTGAAGGTCTTAATCATAACTTATTCTCTGTGTCGCAATTCTGCTCGAGTGGTAAACGAGTAGAATTCACCGCTAACAAATGTCTCGTGAAAAATGAGGAAGGAGAAATTCTACTTACCGGAATTTTGCAGGATAGACTCTACATTGTTCAATGGAATGATTGGATAGAGACCTGCCTGGTCACAAAGGCTGATTCCGAGACAAGCTGGCTATGGCACAAGAGGTTGAGTCATTTGAACTTCAAGGCCATCAACAAGCTCGCACGCAACAAGCTGGTGAACGACCTGCCAGATCAAGTCTTCGATCGAGATCACATCTGCAAAGCCTGTCAAGCTGGAAAGCAAACAAGATCATCCTTTCCAAGTGTGACGGCTCAAGCTTCAAATCGAATTCTTGAGCTTCTCCATCTCGACCTCTTTGGTCCAGTCACTCCCTTGAGTATAAACGGTAGAAATACGCTCTCGTTATTATAGATGATTATTCTAGATTTACGTGGGTTATTTTCATGTACAAAAAGAAGGAGACTTTGGAGAAGCTACCTGCGTTGCTGAGCAAACTGTGCAATCAAAAGGAGAAATCCATTATCTCCATTCGATCTGATCGAGGCACCGAATTTATCAATGCAATGATCGAAGAATATTATACAAAGAGTGGAATTCATCATCAAACTTCAGCAGCCCGTACACCTCAACAAAACGGCGTAGTGGAACGCCGTAACAGGTCGCTGAAGGAAGCAGCTCGTACCATGTTGGATGAAACCAACCTTCCAAAGAAGTTTTGGGCAGAGGCCGTTAACACTGCCTGCTATACCCAAAACAGGTCGATCATCACTACCCGACATGGAAGACTCCATACGAGCTGTGGAACAACAAGCTCCCCAGGTTAAAGTATTTTAAAGCTTTTGGGTGCTTGTGTTACATTCATAATAATGGGAAATCACAATTAAAAACTTTTGATAGCAAGGCCGATCCAGGAGTATTTTTAGGATACTCCGAGGTTAGCAAAGCTTATAGAGTTTTTAATAAGAAAACCCTAGTTGTGGAGGTAACACCTCATGTTGTATTTGATGAATCTACTTGTCTGTACAGAGAAATAAGTACAGGTCCAGATCAGTCCGCTGCTGACAGGCCGTCTATCTCCCCCATTGACGACCTGCTAGTGTGGACCCCAAATGATTTGGAGGAAGAGGATCAATCTGATCCAAAGGTCACACAGCAAGGGGGAAGTGATGCAAATAATACATCGGACTGTAATACATCAGCCGGACTTAACCAAGCTGATCCCCCTCCCTCAGTCCCCTAGACTGATGCTGTTCACGACCTTACATCCCAAATCGAGCAGCTCGATAGTACAATGGAGCAGCTCAACATCCAGGCCGAACAGCAGCCTGATCAACAGCCCGAGCAACAGCACGTTCCCACTGATCAACCTTCAACTCATCCGGAGTTTGACGAACCCATTAATGAGCCCGATGCAATCATTTCAAATGAAGAAAAAGCACGACGCAGACGTTGGATTGATGCTCATCCAAAAGAGCTCATTGTTGGGAACCCAAACCAAGGAGTGCGAACAAGAAGGACGATTGGTGAAAGTGCTCTATTAAGTTGCTATCTCTCTCGCATAGAACCCAAAGATGCCATTGAAGCTGTTCGAGATGCTGACTGGATTCAAGCCATGCAAGAAGAACTCAATGAATTCAAAAGAAATGAAGTATGGTCTCTAGTTGATCGTCCTTATCATCAGGGCGTCATTGGAGTCAAATGGGTTTACAAGAACAAGAGAGATGAATCTGGAGAAGTTGTCAGAAATAAAGCCCGACTGGTCGCAAAGGGTTACTGTCAACAAGAAGGAATCGACTATGATGAGACGTTTGCCCCCGTTGCAAGATTAGAAGCTATAAGGTTGTTTCTAGCTTATGCCGCTCATCAACGATTCAGAGTCTACCAGATGGATGTTAAAAGCGCGTTCCTCAATGGCGTTCTAGAAGAGGAAGTCTATGTGGAACAGCCTCCTGGATTCGAGGAGGGTGATTCAAGCAAAGTCTACAAACTGCACAAGGCCGTCTACGGACTTAAGCAAGCTCCTCGAGCTTGGTATGAGACGCTATCATCCTTCCTCATCGAATCAGGATTCAAGCGTGGTTCAGTCGACAAGACGCTATTCACTATCAAAGTGAATGAACATATCCTTTTAGTACAAATTTATGTTGATGATATTATTTTTGGATCTAAATCTCCCATTTTTTGCGAAAAATTTGGTAACCTCATGACTGAAAAATATAAAATGTCTATGATGGGGGAAATGAATTTCTTTCTAGGGTTGCAGGTTAAGCAGTCCGATGAAGGAATCTTCATTAGCCAAACAAAGTACGCACACGAGCTGGTCGACAAGTTTGGTGTCAAAGACAGCAAGCCTGTCAAAATACCGATGCTCTCTGGTGGGAAGATCGACCCGGATCCCGAAGGAAAACCTGCCAACATAACTCAGTACAGGGGTATTATTGGTTCATTACTTTATTTAACTGCGAGTCGACCTGATATCACTTTTGCAGTTGGAGTGTGTGCTCGATTTCAAGCTAATCCGAAGGAATCACACTTGGAAGCAGCAAAGAAAATTCGTCGATACATCAAAGGAACCA